>JBAJHW010000019.1:1862500-3062500 GCA_037013535.1 Intellagama lesueurii | reverse complement strand
ACAATACACAGTCTGTTTCCTCTGGAAACAGGCCACCACTATCACCATCTTAGCTTCTACAGCCTCCACACTTAATTGGAAAGACCTTTTGTCATCAAACCAGAGTGTGGGTGTTATTATGGTTTTTTTCTAACTATAGCTCCCAGAATCAGCCCCAGCCATCAAGGTCAGTTGTTGTTTTTCAGCCCCAGCCAGGAGCTTTAGCCAGAGGGAACGGTTTATTCCAAGCTCCACGCAGGATGTTAAGGAACCACTGGTTTGTCTCCACAGCTATAGAGGAGAAAAAGAGCTAGCTGAGCAAACAGGCAAATGACACAATTAATAAACACCCCTTGCGCAGGATAAAATGTTATCCTCTTTGTGCAACTTCCCTCACTCAGCATCCCGAGGGTGAAGCCAGAGTGGCTAAAATAGCATCAAACTGCTATAATATAATATAATGAACTGCTGGGTAGCTTAAGGAGACATCTGGCTGCAGAGCCAGAGGTTGGGAGTTCGAATCCCCCACTGGGCCTGGACCGAATGATCCGTAGCATCCCTTCCAGCTCTGTCATTCTCAAATTATTATTCTAAGTAGGCTAAAAACATGCATTACGCTCTCCTGCCTTGGCCTGATCTTTCTTCTAGAAGGAAATAAAGGTCTGCTTTATATGGAATGGAAAAACACATCAGAACCATTGCACTGGGTTAAAATATCTCGCATACCCAACTCTGCAACACTTTACAAATTCAATCTCCCACAAGGGGTTTTTGTTCACTTGATAATCTACATTCTTATCTTAATGTTAAAACTGCTGAGCTGGAAGGGATCCTATGGATCATCGAAAAATGCTATTCTCTAGCAGGGCAGTCACATTCTAGCTCTTTGATAATTCAAAATAATTAGCTATTTTTAATGTTTTGAAAGCTTTCAGTCCTGGTATCCTTTTGAGACTCTTCTCCCTACTTTAAGAATTGTCTCAGCTATCAGTTCTATGCAGCTCCTCTGGCTTAAATTTAAGTTTTATATTTTGCAAGAGTTTTTAATGTAACACTTTTAAAGTTATTTTTTAATCTTTATACATTCTGTTCTTAGCTTTTAAACCTTGTCTTTTAATTGTTTTAAGCCACCTTGGGTTCTTTTAAGGAGAAAGGCGGGGTAAGAATATTTTAAATACATAAAATAATTGGTAAAAAATTAGAGAAAAAATTATATTTTTAATTTTTCAGAGAAAATTGGGATATAAAATACTTAAAGAAATAAAACTTCCTGGTGCTCTCAGGTTTTCAAACCTCCTTTTAAAGCCACCTGCCCTACAATTTCCTGTCAAACATTTAACGCCTCAGATATAGATTTCTAACCCTAATTCCGACTTCCAGGCCAAGGAGAATGAAAACAGGCCGAAATGAGGGGAAATATATAAAGGAAGGAGGCGGGGCGGAAAGACGGACTCTGTCGCAAACAGCCAATCAGCCTTCGTGACGTCTGGAAACGTTACCAGGCCGCCCTTCTTTCGCCCAATCAGAGCTCTAGGCGGCAGGCTTTGAAAAGGAAGAGCGACGGTTGATGTCGTTAGGGGAAAGGGGCGTGCGTCTGTGGGCGGGGAAAGCAGGGACGCATCCGAAGCGGCGATTGGGCGGGAGAGAGGCGGCCTCGCGCCGGGCTCCTCCCTCTTTTTTTCGCCTTCTCCAATGGGCGCCCGAGAGAGGGCGGAGCCACGCGCGATGCCGCTCGGCGATTGGCCGCACTCGCTGTATCCCGCAGAGGCTGCCGGGATACGTGGCGGAGGTGGGGGAGAAGGGGCGGGAGCCCAGTTTCCCCCTCAGCCTCGTTCACCGCCGGCCGTCATGGCGCACAAACAGATCTACTATTCCGACAAGTACGACGACGAGGAATTCGAATACCGGTGAGAGAGGGCGTGGCTTCGGCGGGGGGAGGGGGCGGGGCTTCGGCGGGGGGAGGGGGCGCCAGGACGTCCGGGGTCCGAGAGAACGGGGCAGGGGGGGGGGGGCCGTTGTTGCCGTGGCAACGGTACATGCGCAGGGGGGGTGCACGGCGGGGTCGGTTTGGGGGAGGAGGGGGTCCAGTCATGGAAGAAATAAATCAATAATAATAATAAATTATCACCAATAATCATAATAGATGTTGATAGTAATTATGTCTGCATTTGCTTATTTATAATAATATTTGTAAGTATTGCTATTAATTATTAGTAGTATTCCAATTCGTGCTACCGTTATTGCTAAAAATACATAGCGCCTTTTATATATACATTCTCTATTATATATGATCTGTCTATATAAGAAAAATTATATATCTGTATATATTAAAAATCAGATAATCATATCTATATATAAATATGATTTATACATTATTATTTATTTAACTTATATGCCGCCCACTCTACCCAAAGGTCTCTGGGCGGCTTACAACAATTAAAATACAATGAAAATACAATAAAAAGATAAAACAATTAAAATACAATTAAAATAGATACTCTAAAAATTGCCATCAGGACCCACAGTTGATATTATTTCAGTTAAAAGCCTATGCATGCATACATATATGATTGTGTGTGTGTGTATGTATATACAGAGTGTGTGTGTGTGTGTGTATATATATATATATATATATTTATGATTTAAAATTGCATGCAGAGATAGATAGATAGATATATTATACGTATGTATATATATATATATAAAGGAACTGTATTTGTAGTGATAACAACAGCAAGGTTGGAAATACTAATAATAATAAATATGTATAATAAATAAAAATATTTATCCCCTGCCTTTCTCCTCAAAAGGGCCAAATGCAGCTGACAATATTAAAAGACACAATCTTAAAAGCTGGAAGACAAGGGGCCAAATCCTGTTGCTGAGCATTGCGAATCGCCTTAGAGAACTCTGAAGGCTCCTTCTGTTCCATTGATTCAAAGGGACCTGCTCTGACTGCCACTTACTTTAGCACAGCAACTGGAAAGCAGTCCCCTTTGAATCAGTGGAGCTTCACGGAGGACTCGACTCACCAAATTCCCACAGATTCAATGGGCCGCCTCTAGTGTGATGTCAGCAACAGGATTTGGGCCAATGGATGATTTCAATACAGTATTAGAAAAGAATGATGCGGACATCAAATTAAACATTTAAAAGGCTGTGTATCAATAATGCAATGACAATGTATATCATTTTACATTATTGATACACAGCCCTTTTAATTTTTTCACCTGCATTATTGGGTTTCAGCACAACAGACTACAAAAGCATGGTTTCACATTTAAAAACACATCAGACAAGAAACAAAAGAAAAAAAGGAAGAAGTCAAAAACATTGTAGCGCCTGAAAGACAGCATTTTTCTCTTTGTTTCCTTTGTTGTTGCTGTTTTCTTGTCTGGTCTGCTTGCACAGAGAAAACCTTTTAAAGGCTTAACCCATTTCCTTCCATGTGAGTTTTCAGGGATTACGATTCACTCAAAGTGTGTTGAAAGCCGTGGGTTGTCTTCCAGTTTCTTGGTCTTGAGGGTTCTTTTCGGCTGATTGGTCGCTGTGGTTTGGTTGTTGGTTTTGGATACCATTTCCCCCTCCAAATTAAAATTTAAATTAAATTAATTAAAATTAAATATGCAAACTGCGGTTCCAAAAGGAGACGCCCACTCTGGGGGATGCTGAGAAAAAGCAACTCTATTATGCAATATTGATATTGCAAAATGTTGGTCTCGTTTCAAGTCAAACTTGAGAGGTTACAGCTTCCCTTCTCCTATGGAGTGATTCTGTAGTATACCGACCAAGAATCTGGAAGTTTTTGTATACAGTATAGGACCCCCATATCCACAGGAGATCTGTTCCAGGCCCCTTCCCCGCGGATGCTGAAAAACATGGATTATAACGAAGTTTAGTATAATAGAAATGCTAGTGGCCAGTTCTGGCAACTTCATTGTTGGAAATATATATTTATGGGATTTTTCTTTTAATATTTTCAGTCCCATGGATAAGTGAATCAGCGGATACTGATCCTGTGGATAAGGGGGGTCCTACTGTAGAGCTCATTTGTTTATCATCCCCTTTCAAAGCTGTATAAGCAAGTGCTTATATTATTGTAGCAGCAAACACCATAATATGTCTTGTAGCATCAAAAGCTATACTATGTCCAGTGTTCAGAATCACTTTCTTTCCTCTGTTCTAAATCTCTAGCCCAGTTTCACTAATGAGTAAGATTTTAACATTACAATAGAGATCTACAGTACTTCTATATATTTACATCCTTTGCCTTAGCAACATGCCTCTAAGCCCTGATGACATGTACAGTTGAGTCAGATGGTGAAATTCGAAGTGACTATGTTTCGACCACACTTTGCAAAGCATGACAGGTTTTGCAAACAGCACCTAGAGTTTTGTCTCGCTTTCCCTTGCATGCTCATTTTCTCTTTTGGCCTGCTGCTGCAGGCACGTGATGCTGCCCAAGGACATTGCCAAGCTGGTCCCCAAAACCCACCTCATGTCCGAGTCGGAGTGGCGGAACCTGGGAGTCCAGCAGAGTCAGGGATGGGTTCACTACATGATTCACGAGCCAGGTGGGTTGCAGGCTGGGAGAAGCAGTAACCGTGACAGGAAACGCTGAAAGACCCTCCCGAAGCAAAACCAGACCATAAGAAGTCTATTAAAAGGGTTGCTGTTTGGGATTACAGCTCCCCGGTCCCCGCTGGTGGCCATGCTGGCTGGGATATTCCAGGAGTTCTCATCCCAAACCAGATTCCCCCCCCCCCCCCATCTCTGCTGTGGCATTCGTTCCACTCTGTGCCCTCTCTGAATTTCACGTGTCGTGTCTGCCTTAGGCTTAGGGCGTGGGTGGAGAACGGCCAAGCTGGTTGATTGAATGACACCAAGAGGCAGATGCCAGACTCTGCTTCTGGATGTTTTTAGACTACAACTCCCATTGTCCTTTTCTATCGACTGGACTGATCAGAATTGCAGTCCAGCAGCTCTGGAGGTGAACATATTCTCCATCCCTGACTCCAGCCTCATAGGACATGGAGCTTCCCAGAAAAAGATCTACTGGGATCCAGACAGAGGGACTGGAGATGTATCGTTTCTGAGGAGGCTTGTCATGTCTGCTTTGGATATAGAAAGGGTCAGGCTAATAACCAGTTAGAAAGGCCCTCTCAGCACAGTGTTTCTGCTGACACATTATTCAATACCCCCTGGTTTACTGGATCTCTCAGCTGTCAATTATCCCATCAGTTTTACTTAAGCTGCCCTCTATACATAGTTAATATGGCAAAATGAAAGAAAACCTGGGCCATATTCTGCCTCCCTTATATTTTGGGGCGGGGGGGGGGGGGGAGACTATGTGACTTGTGCCTTCTCCATGTCCCAGACAGAACGGCCTCATCAATGATGCGAGAATGTCCCAGTTTCAAAACCAGGTCATCTGCAGCTAGGGCTGGAAAAGAATCCAGTCTCCTTCCAGTTTTCCACAGTCGTGCATCTGTTAGGTTGATGAACGTGGTGAGTGCACAATTCCGCCTTCAGAAGCCTCTCCCTTCTCAATTCAGAGTCCAATCAGTTGCAGAGTTTCTTTCAAGCACACCACCGCAGCAAAGAAGGCTCGCAACTTGATGTTTTGCTGGAATTTCCAAGCAAACAGAGAGGCACCTCAGAAGGCCATCTTATCACGTGAGTGGTGCCCAGATGTTCAGGGTGTGGATATAGGACCCATCATTTTGGAGCATGTGTTGATACCGTCAGACTAGGCCGGCTAACGAGGCATTGTATTCTTTTCAAGACAAATACACATGTTATTTCCTCTCTCCCTGCAGAACCCCACATCCTGCTTTTCCGAAGGCCGCTGCCAAAGAAGCCAGAAAAGTGAGGGGCGTCAATCCTCCTGCCTCAGATACAAGCACCTTTCAAAAAAAAAACACCCAACTGCATTCTTGTTTTCTTAAACAAAGTTTGACAAATGCGTTCAGTGTGTGTATCAAGAAAACACCACCTGACCCAACCAACACGTGGCTGATGCCAGACATGACAGAATTCCTTCATTGCAGATAGATTACCTATTAACAAGGACTGATTAAGCTGCTGAAACATTTGTATTTTCTACACTGGCGGGAGTTCCTGCTTTATCCAGGGCTAGTTTGTTTTTTTAAATCCTAGAGAATGCAGTGTGTTTCTCTGGATATTTTTTTTAAACTCTTGGATACTTTTAAAGTGTATTTTTAAACGTTGTATTTTTAAACGTCGTCTTTCAAGTTATGCTTCAGAACTTTTAAAAGGTTATTTGAGAAATGACTGTTTTTAAGGCTTTTTCAATAAAGTTCAGAGATTTTACACTGCGTGTCTGTTATTTCCCCCACCCCCTTAATCTGGGTTTGGGTAGAAGAGAATTGAATGCAGCAACTCATCTGATCACCTTGGGCGAGGAGAAATTCTGGTCAGGCGAACCAATGAGCTAGTGAAGGAGGGGAAAAATGGCTTGATTCTGTCTCCACTAATCCACATCGTTTCTGTTCTCCGTGAATAGCGTGGAAATGCAGCAAGCTGGTGGACAGGAGATGGAGTAACACATCCTGCCTCTGAAACACGCTAGGCAGAAATCATTTTCTTTTTTTAAAAAAACTTTTACCATCTTAAGAGGCTTAGATTTCTATACTGGCTGTGAAGAAGCAGGATTCCCCTCTTCCATCAGAATGGAAATGTGGGTCAAAAAGCAGGGGTGGGTGGGTGGCTGTTGGCCCTCCAGATGTTCTTGGGCTGGCGCTTGTCTGCCCAAATCGGTGGACCATGGGAACTGTAGTCCAAAATCACATGTCTGGATTGCACCACTTCAGACTGGAGCTGGAGAGGTTACCCAGGATATGGGAGAGGAATATTCCTCACATCTGGTGGGGAGGATTAAACCAGAACCTCTCTTGCTGGCTTTTACTTTCCTTTGTGCAGCGAAGTCTCTGCATCTCTGTAACCTGATTTTATCACAAATTGCAAAAGTTCCTTCTTCGGCTAGGGGCTTCCTGGAGTTATAAAAAAAAACCCTAACTTTCCCAGCTCTATATTTTAGGTATACTTATTTATTAGTGACCTGATCAAAATAATACGTCCAACGAACTTTCCCCTCCCTGTTTTCAAGGCGAGCTTACCCGCGGGAAAGGGGGATGCCGCGGAGAACGCTGGGAATTGTAGTTTTCCCTTCCTCGCCTCTCAGTGCCGCTCATTCGCCATCTTCCCACACGGAACATCAGGCCGATAATTGGCACACTTTGTGCCCAATCGGATTTCTCCCGTGGCCGTTTCATTCACGGCTCTTTTCGCGGCTGCCCAATAGAAGGAAGCTGGGGGCGGGCATTAAGAAGGGAGTAGCCAATGGGTAGGCAATGGGCGGGGTTTAGAACAGAGCGCAGCCTGGATAGCAGGTAAGCAAGAAGACGGGAGCAGAGGCTCGGGGGAGCTTTCATTATGTACTGAGAAAGAGTGTTCCTGAGCATGGGCAGAGTGCCTTTCTCAAGGCCGGCACTTTCGCGGACTATCGCTCCCATCATCCCCTTCCATGGGCCGATGTGGCTACGGATGATGGGAGTTGTAGTTAAATGATGTTTTGGAGGGGGCCCCCTATTTGGGGATGATGGGAGCTGCAGTCCAGCAGAGGGCTGCCACTTGCTCACCCACCACCCTCTAACATTAGACTGGGAACCGGAAAGAAGGCGGAGCTTGGAAATGTCCAGTTTGGGGCTCAAACTACACCAGGCAGCCTAGGCGGATGGGAATTGTAGTCCAACCAAACCTCTCAAAGCCCAACCACCCCCCAGCTCTGGAAGGAAAACTCCTCTATTAAGCTGTTTTTAGGTTTCGTTTTTGGAGTAAACTGGTAGTAGTAGTACTGTAGTAGTAGTAGTAGTAGTTATTATTGTTGTTATTGTTGTTGTTATTATTATTATTATAGGGAGAAGGAGGGAAGCTGGCAGGTTAAAATGGCTTCTGAAGGGATTCCTAAATTATTTGGAGGAGAAAGGAACCAACCTAGGAGACGACCATAAAAGAGGCAGCACTATTATTAGGATGGTGCAACAAAATGTTGCAACACAAAGTACTTCCTGCTCTCTATTCCACCCATTCCGTTCCGTGAAACCCTAACCCCTTCCCTTCTTACCACTAAAGGCCTAAATGATGTTATTTTGCTTTTTCCAGAGTTGGCTCGTGGACCATCGGGGGGCCGGGGTGCATCCCCCATATTTCATACGGCTCCGGTTACAAGCTGCCCCGGTGTCTTCCTGGGCTTGTTTTCGCTAGCCCCTGCCTGCGGGCTTCATCATGGGGCCACCCCAGTGCCGTAGCTAAAGCAGACGGGCTCGTGGAGTCCCCGACCCTCATGCGCTGGAGTCTCCAGCTGTGGAGCGGCATTCTCCGGGCAAGGTGGCAGAGGAGGCCTCTCCGGACCATGGCAGCGCCCAGCAGCGACGCCCATTCTGGAAACAGTGGGGAGAAACCCATGGACGGGCCCGTGACGGCTGGGATCATCGTCATAGGGGATGAGATCCTAAAGGTACAAATTCTACTTGGAGGGCTTTGGAGTGAGGCTAGAGAGGTCTACTTTGGGTTTTATTCCAAACTTTAAAGCCCTATCCGATCTATTGTAGGATTAGGGTCACCAGCCTGTGGTTGTGTATTAGATATATCTTTAAAATTAGTTTTTGGTATGTCTTTATGGTTCGAAAGCAGGACACAGGAATATCTTACACCCGGTTGGCCCGCCTAGCGCTGTTTCGCTACAGCGCATCTTCCCTTTTTTAAAACAGAAGCCTTCCACCTTCTGGCTCTCTGTCTCGGCAGGGCTACACCCAAGACACGAATTCCTTTTACATGTGCAAGAAGCTCCGGTCGCTGGGCGTGAAGGTCGCCAGAATTTCCGTGGTCCCCGACGAGGTGGACGCCATCGCCAAGGAAATCTTGGCCTTCGCCAGCGCCTTCACCTACGTCCTCACGTCGGGCGGGATCGGCCCGACCCACGACGACGTGACCTTCGAGGCGGTGGCCCGGGCCTTCGGGGAGAAGGTGGCCCCCCACCCGGAGATGGTTGAGCTGGTCAAGAAGTTTTTTGGGAAGTCCGACGCTGCTTCTCCCGAGATGAAGCTGGCCCGGGTCCCGGAGTCATCCCTCCTCAACTACGGCGTGGACAAGTCGACTGGACGCACTTTCCCCTACCCGCTGGTCAGTGTCCGTAATGTTTACATCTTTCCGGGCATCCCGGCTCTGATGAAGCGAGCCCTCGAGGGTTTAAGCCACCTGTTCCGCAACGAGAAGACCCATTTCTGCTCCCACGAGATTTACGTCAACGCAGACGAAACCCAGATCGCTCCGGTCCTCGACCGAGCCAACGCCGGCTTCGGGCGCCGGACCAGCTTGGGGTCCTACCCGGATTGGGTCAACAACTACTTCCGGGTCAAGCTCACCCTGGACTCGGACTCCGAAGCCGACTTGGAAGAGGTTTACTCCTTCCTGATGGAGAATTTGCCCAACGGCGTTGTGGTTCCCCTGGTCGCTGACCCCGTCTCCCGGGCGGCCACGGATGTGTATGCCCTGGCGGCATCTGGTAAGAGCAGAAACAAACTCATCCCCTTTTTAGAAAAAAACAAACAAACCACATTTGTTAAACACTCACGGTTGTTATCATGTGCCGCCAAGTTGCCTCCGACTTGTGGCAACCCTAGGAATGAGCGCTCTCCAAAATGTCCTGTCCTCAATAGCCCTGCTCAGCTCTTGCAAACTGAAGCTTGTGGCTTCCTTGAGGAGGTAATTCCATCTCATATGGGGTCTTCCTCTTTTCCTGCTGCCTTTTACCTTTCTCAGCATGATTATCTTTTGCAGAGAAACCAGCCTGCTCAAGAGGTGCCCAAAGGAGGACAGCCTCCATTTCAACATTTTTGCCTCCAGGGATACTTCAGGCTTGATTTGCTCGAGGACCCCCTGTTCGCCTTTCTGGCCGTCCTGGGAATTCGCAAAGCTCTCCTCCAGCAGCCCATTTCATACTAATCAAACTGCATTTTCAACAAAGCCTCTGTTTCAACAATTTTTGGCTTGGCTATGAAGCCTGCTGGGAGTCCTTGGGCTGGCTCCTCTTCTCTGAGCATAACCTCCCTCGCAATGCTGTTGTGTGGATAAAACACAACTGGAGGGGGGGGGCATTGCACATGCCACTTTGAGCCGCAATGAAATTATACCAGGAACCAATCAAGAAATCTTGGGTCACCCAGGTTTTCAAAGACCAGCTGCTCAATGATTTCCAGATACCCTTGATTCTTCATTTATATAATCTATATTTTTAAATCAGGGTAGCGTGGCTTAGTGGGGGGATCCATTTCTGATCTGGGTCAGACAGGGGGTGCTCCATGATCTCCCGTCTTCTCTTCCCTCTGCAGGCTCCCCCCTTGGCCAGAAGGTGGCGGTAGCGCTCCGCACCATAGAAGACGCCTTGGACCGCTATCCGGGGTCGAAGCTGTGCCTCGGGTTCAATGGTGGGAAGGACTGTACCGCTCTGCTCCACCTCTTCCACGCCGCTGTCCAAAGGTGCTTCCATCCTCTCTTAGAACAATCCGGGGCGTTCGTTTCCGTAACATCGTCCTTCTAGCCACCCTGCAACCCCACGCCCCCCCATCGCAGTAAAAAAACGGAGAATAACACCCATTTACTGTAGGTTATTTCCTGTTTAAAGCTTCGGCATCTTTCTAGTCCTTGTTGAGGACTTAGAACTCCGGAGGGTCAAAACGAGGTTCCTTATTTGCCCCAGTGGGCGAGAGGGTGTCGCCGGAGGTGATCGGGGCAATTAATCCGAAGATTTAATTCAATCGCAGCAAATGGACAGGGCGGCAGGGGAGCCGAGGGTGGTAAAACCACACACTTCTAATGTGACACCCTTGGTATGAGCCATAACGAAGATGTAGAGTCCCAGGTACCATTTGTAGGCATTTCCATTTAAAAAGAACCAGGCAGCCACCATTTAATAGGATAAATCTCTCTCTCCCTCTCTTTTTCCTTTTGCCTGTGGCTTCCTTTAGGGAGTCCGTCCCTCTCGTGTTTGGCTTTCCTCCTTTCCTTCCCCCTTCCACTTTCCCCCATCAGGATGGTCTTTCCCAGAGAATTTTGCTTTCTCCTTGGGTTCTCAAAGTAGTTAAGCCTCAGTTTCAACCTTTTTGCCTCCAGAGAGAGTTTGGGCTGGATTTGCTCGAGGACCCCCTTGTTCCTCTTTCTGGCAGTCCAGGGGATCCGCAACGCCCTCTCCTCCAGCACCCTGTTTCAAACGAGGAATGCTAGGCTGTGTTAAAAAAATACTAAGGGAGAGCGTCTACCCAGCGGACCACCTCTTTCTCCGCTTCTTAAATACCTTACGTTGTCCTTTTTCCAGGCGAAACCCGGAGCGGACAGAGAAGCTGCAGGTTCTCTACATCCACACCGTGTCCCCGTTTCCCGAGATGGAGGAGTTTATCCAGAACACGGCTCAGAGGTACAAACTGGGATTTTATGCCACGAGCCGGGCTACCACTGCACAGTTTTCAAAATCTGATCGGCGCTTAGACTCCCCGTGAGCGTCTGAGCTCAGTTTTTTTGTGCTCGGTTCCCCGGGCAAGGGAGAGTCCGTGCAGAACTTTCAGCACATTCAGGGGCGATTACCGGCTGTGTTTGTGGGATGTGAGAGAAGGACTCGTATTTATACCCAGCCCGCCCAAATCCTTGTGCTTTTTGCATCCACTCAGACGAAAAAGTTTAAGCTGCCCCCCCCATCGCAGGGCTTAGAGCGGAGTCCAAAATCATGGGTGATTCCATGGAGTCGATGGAGTTAGTTAATGGTTGATGATCTGGGTTGGTCAACAGAAAGAAAAAGTGGGAGGGAGTGACTTAAAACTGGATCGAATCCATTCCAAGAGAGTATCTATATGTATTTAACAAGAATATTAACCTTGTTTAGGAGGCAGTATGGTGTAGTAGTTAGAATTAATGGCACTGATAATAATATTTATATAAGCAGCACGCTTTGCTTTACTTTATAATAATAATTCTGTGCAGTCAAGTCAATTCTGACTTATGGTGACCGTTTTTTTAGGGTTTTCCAGGTAGAGAAGACTCAGAAATGCTTTACCTTTCCGTTCCTCTAGGGGCGCTGTGGGACTGTGCAGCTTGCCCAAGGCTACCCAGGCTGGCTCTTCTCCCAGGAGTTACAGCAGGGGAATCGAACTCCCAACCTCCGGCTCCTCAGCCAGACCCCTAAACCACTGAGCTATACAGCCAGCCGTGCCAAATTTAAGGCCCGGACAAACTGCGAATCTGTCGTTCCTTCTCTCTGTCCCTCTCTGCCTGGCCTACCTAACAGGGCTGTTAGAGAGAAAGAGAGAAACCATGAACACTGTATCCCTGTCAGAAAAGGGGGATCTCGGTGTAACTGACAAATACGTAATAATAAAAATAAATTTTCAGAGTGTGTAAACATTTCGCCTTCGTCCCCGGCCAAGGAATATTATCCATGAGAGATGTTAGGCAAAGTATAATAAATATAGACTGGCAGTTTGAAGGTCCGGCTTGCCTCCAAATATTTATTTATTTAAAATATTTTTACCCCACCTTTCCCTTTGAAAAGGTCCCAAGGGGGCTGACGTCATTAAAAAGACTGCATTTAAAGCTATAAACAGGAAGTATACAAATACTAAAAAGGATCAAAGAAATGCCACTCTTAAGAAACGGTAAAAACATTCAAAGCAGGAAGAAGGCCATTAAAAAACCCCACAGCCCGTCATTGAGGGAAAGCCTGCCGGAAGAGCGAGGTCTTGGCTTGCTTGTGGAAGGAGAGCCAAGGTGGGGCCAGCCTGGCCTCCAGTGGCGGGGAGTTCCAGAGTCTGGGAGCGGCCGCCGAGAAATAGGGTTGTGGATTCCCCTCGATGGTCTCCTTTGCTCCTCGCAGGTACAACCTTCACATCTGTGACGTCCACGGGAACATCAAAGAAGCCCTGGGCGACCTGAAGGCCAAACAGCCGGAGCTCGAGGCCGTCTTGATGGGCACCCGTCGGACCGACCCGTATTCCTGCACCCTCTCGCCTTTCTGCCTGACCGATCCGGATTGGCCCCAGTATATGCGGGTCAACCCACTGCTGGTACGTGGTGCCCCATCCCAAAGACAGAGCTTTTCTGTGGCTCAAGGTTCCGGACTTCTACGAACACTATAACACCCTGTCTGGGTTTCCCCAGGTTTTAGGGTTTTCGGGAAACCCCTTCGCACGATCCTGCTGCGGCCTCATAGGGACACCCATTCAGGACACGAGACGGGGCGTTTGTGGTGGTTGCTCCCAGCCTGTGGAACTCCCTGCCGAGGGAGCGTAAATGTCCCCCCTTCTCCCAGGTCCAGTTGAACAGAGAATCCATCTCTCTTTGAGTCAGTACTGAGGTCTGTGACTTGGTGGGGTCTTCTTGATAAATCTAATTTTCTTTTCCTTTCTGATCACGCCACAGGACTGGACGTACCGGGATATATGGACATTCCTTCGCTCTCTCTATATTCCTTATTGCATCCTATATGACAAGGGGTAGGTACCGTCATGGCCATTTTTTTTTTACAGTATCCACGGAATTGGTATCTGCTGGTTCACTGATCCGCAATCTAAAAATATTAACAATACGAAAAGAGAAATCCTAGAAATATATATTTCTAAAGATGAAGTTACCAGAACTGGCCACTCCAGGGAGCCAGAGACCATGCTATGCATAACATTCGCTATTAAAATAGTGTTTGCTGTTATCCACATTTTTTAGCATCCACGGTGGGGCTTGGAACAATGCACTGGAGATACAGGGGGTTCTTCAGCAAATAAAAGCTTTAGCTGTTCCCAAAGTTAGCCAGCAAGATTCATGGGTCAAGGGAGGACCTGCACCCCTGGGTTTTCCTCCTTCACCTGGATTTGGATTTGCCATATCCACCCCAACACAGTAGGCTTAACCACGAAACTGCAGTTCGGTCCCTGTTTTGCCTCTTTGGGCGCCAGCTTTAGCCTTCAAAATCTCTCTCTCTCTTGGGGGCCAAATAGATAAATAAATAAAGTAATTTGGAGATGAGATCGTGGGGCGGTTTCGGGGGGAGCACGCTGTACCTCATGAGAGCGGCAGGTCACCATTTTGCCAACCCCTGTTTTAAAGAAATCAATATTTTATTTTATTTTTGCACTCTTAACCCTCAGTATTTGTGGAGGGAGGGTGCAAGCCTGCTAAAATTGCCCACCCCAACGTAAAACAGGGCGCGTCAGTGATCCGACCATCCTAGAAAGCAGCCGCCCCCCCCCCCCCGCCTCCCCGCTTTTTGATGCTTTTCAGTGCATTGAACCTGTGTCTCTCTTTTCCATTTTCTCTCCGTCCGGCTGCTCCGCCCAAACCGACAGCTACACCTCGCTCGGCAGCAAGGCCAACACACAGAAGAACCCCGCCTTGCGGTACGTCGATGCCCGAGGCCGGGAGTGCTACCGGCCGGCCTACGAGCTGGAAAACGAAGAGGACGAACGGAATTCCCGCCACTGAAGCCACGCCGGGCTGGACGGCGTGAAGACCGAGCCAGACCTCCTGCAGCCGGAGACGGAAAGCCTCAGTGCTTCTCCACCCGCTAGGACGCTGGGCCCGAAGAGTGGCATCTCCGTCTTTTTCAGCGCCCCGGGCCGAATTTGGGGTGGCCCTACTCCCTTTCCCGTGATGACAGAGCCTTGCTCGGGGTGGTGAGCCTGTGCCTGTATACACTGGCCGTCGACCTCTGGGAGGAGAATAAAGGTTGGGAAGAAACCCAGGTCATTCCAGCCTGGTCACCCGTGTTGAGTTGTGCGTTGCCGTACACCCGTGTTTAAGCGTCCCAAGGAGCGTGGAGAGTTTACGGGGCTCAGAGAGGGAGGCATACAGAAATAAACCTGTCTCACCTTGAATCCCTGCGTCCAGCTCATTGCAGGGGCAAATTTAGACACTCGGGTACCCATCGTGAAAATTGAGGTAGCCAGATCATCATCATCAAACGTCTGTGGGGCAGGTGGGATCAGCTAGGATTTTCCCTAATACACAGATGGAGGCGGTTGAGCCCTCGGGATGTCCTTGGACTACAAGTCCCATCACCTCTGGCTGGGGTTGATGGGGAATGTAGTCCAACAGCCCCTGGGAGGGGTACCGATTCCATCTGTACATGGATGGATAAAAGGTGACCCCCTTTTAAGACCCCCCGCCTTCCTTCCCATAAACTCACTGGCTCCCCCTTCCTCGTTTCATCCTTACCACAACATCCCTGTAAGGTAGGTCAGGAGAAAAGAGAACGGAATTGGTCCAAGGTCACCCTGTGAATGTAAAGGCTCAGCGGGGAATTGAGCTTCGTCACCATCGTCATCTTAGAACAGCAGAGCTGGAAGGGAACCTGTGGATCATCGAGTCCAAGGAGGCCCAGTGGGGGATTCGAACTCCCAACCTCTAGCTCCTCAGCCAGAGACCCCAGCCATGCTGCTTTCCAGCAGTTCCTCCATCGTACCAATAAACGATGCCTAGAGGTTTTCATTTCTGCCAGGGTGGGTCTTTTGTCCAGCTAACGGGTCTTCATTAAACATCCTCAGAGTATGTTTCACGGCACCAGGAATACGTCACAAGAGTATATTAGGAAATTCATCTCCAGCTACCTCCCCCCCCCCCATCCACTCTAAGGACAATGGCTAAACTCGCAGCGAATGGGGAGGTGGCCAAATTTATATTTTAAGAGGGGATGGAAAAAGAGAATGTGTGAGTCGAGAGACCCAGCACGGATTACCTGCTGGTTTTCTCTTTTAATTTGCCATCTGATCAATAAAAGCAGAGCCGTTCCCCAGCTGTGGTAAACCTACAAAGTTTGGGGGGGGGGGGAAATGCTCTTGAACTACAAAGCCTATCCTCCCCGTCCGCTGTGGTTGGGGGAACCTGGGCGTTGTAGTCAGCAGGAGGCTGTTTTTTCCCCTCTGCTCTTCCCATCGGCAACACTGGCGGGTGTCGAGAATGGCTTGGCTCTTCAACCCTGGAGCCCTTGTGTTTGCTATTATGGGCTGCTGGCTCTTTTTCCAGAAGGGGCGGGGGAGCCGGTGTGCACCCACGGGACTGTCCTGAATAAGACCTCATGACCTCTCGGCCGGCGGAGAAGTTTCCAGCCTTCGCCCCGTCACAAAGGGGCCGGGAGCGAGAGAGATCTTCCTGCATCAGCTAAAAAGCCGACCCGTGCCGGAGGCTCTCCAGAGCGGGATGGGACCTCCTTGGCAAAAGTTGGTGGGCCCTTGGCCCTGGGTCGGGCCGGTCCCCGGGAGTCCTTACGGCCTGCGGCGGAGGCCCCGCGGGCTCGCGGTCCCGTACGCTCAAAGCCAATACCTGGGTTACGGGGCCTCGGAAGCTCTCCGGGACTGCCTGTATCTCCTTCTCTGTTGCTGGTGCATCAAGGGGCTGCTGGATTAGCTGCCCGGAGGGGTGCTCCGTCTTGCGTGTGCCGTGCCCTGCCCGGGATGGGTGCCCTCCCCGGGGGGGGGGAATCTTTGTGGCTTCTCTTCCACCCTCTCCAGAGATTCAACCCGGACCCCGCGGCTTCGTGGCCAGGAAGGTGGCAAAGGTGAGCGGGAACCGAGCCGTCCCTCCTGTGCGGCGGAGTGGGGCAATGGCCTCGGGCGGAAAATACAGGGGGTCTGCAATGCCACAGCCATGGAGAAGGTCCCCCTCGCGGCCGGCCTGCTGTGTGTGTGTGTGTTTGCTCCTTGTCGGCAGCCAAAGGAAAGTTAAACTATATTTTAAATAAATTGTGCTCTCTTTTGTGGGTATCTGGTTGCCCCCACCCTTTTGGGTGCTGGATCCCGGGGTGCTTTTCGCTACGATCCGGCAAGAGTCCTCTGAGGCTCCGATGGGTCACAATGGGCAAGGCTGAACCTCCAGGTTTAGAAGCAGTCTACCTCCGAGGATCGGCCACTGGTGGTAGTGCAGGAACAAACGACAAGGTGGGCTACTCCCTAGGCCCACACATTTAGCTGGCCGCCATTAGAAAAAGCGTATGGCGGTAGACACAGACGAGGAGCCGTGTTTATGCCAAGGGCTGGGGAGTCTGGTTCCCGGAGTGGATGTTCTCGAACCAGCCATGGGTCACACAAGGTCCCCGGTTTCTTTTTTCTCCCCCGCATTTTTATCAACATGCAATTTCTTTGCTGGCATTTCTACCTGTCTTTCATTTCAGGCCCTTAAGATGGAAAGGAGGACAATACACATGGAACAGCAACATGGGTTATGTGATGCCTTCCCTCGCCATCGTGGGAGAGATTTTAATGACAGACTTCACAGCTCTGAAACTTCAGAGAAATTTTTCAGACTTCTGAGCTGTTCCTCTTTTTAAATACGATGCAAATTACACATATCATTCATCTTCAAAACAAATTAAGAACGACCCTGCTTAAATCTGTCCTCTTCTCAAACTTTTCTCTAGCTTGATGAGGTGATCCGGAGTACTCCGAAGCTTGCCTATTTAGTATGGAATTGTAGTTATTTCTAATAAAAAGCATTCCTTTCCTGTGGCATTTTGGAGTTTCTGTTGTAATGGGTAACAAAAACAAACACACATGGCAGGCTGTAACAATAAGCCAGTTACCCGGGAGAGCCGATGCTGGTTCCCTAAGCAATTATGATGATGCTCAGCCTTAGGAAAGAAGACAGGAGGGGGCAGGGAGCATCGTTTGTAGCCACTGGAGAATTGCACTACTCTAGAGTAGTGAGAGCAAAAGGAGAATTCCTGTCTCTTTCGGGAAGGGGTGCACAAAGAACAGCCATGTGGTTGCACCCCAAAATTAAGATTACTTTTAATTTTTAATTTTTTGCTTGAAAATCAATTCGTGCCCACTAGGCAATTATGACACGTGACAGCATTCCTGATCCATACACCTCATTTATATTATATTATGTATTAATTATTTTCGAGCTGGATGAGGCATGGCTGGTTGTGGCCCTCCAAGATCCAGGAGCTGACATTTGAGGGTCTCGGAGGACTAGACGCTGTCCCCTCCACGATTCATCGTAACAATTTTAATAATTAGGGGTTGTCAAATTGATTCCAACATACAACGATCCTTTCCGAGGTTTTCTAGGTAGAGGGTACTCAGAAGTGGTTTCCCATCCCCCTTCTTCCGGGGCTGCCCTGGGACTGTGCAGCTAGGCCAAGGCTACATAGGCTGCCTTTTCTCCCGGGAACCCCCGTGGGGAATCAAACTCCCGACGTCTGGCTCTGCAGCCAGGTCTTCCACCTCAATGAGCCACCCAGGCAGCTTGTAAAGGGTTCGGTCACCGAGACGAATTCCAGCTCTTGGCCTAGATACAAGGAGATCATCACAGCTCCGCTCTGGAAGCAGGGTCTCAGAACTGCACCGGGGGGGGGGGTCAGACTAGAGGACCTCCGAGTGTCCCAGTTGTACAACGCTGGCAATCTTTGAATCGGGGAGGCTAGGAGTCAGAGAACGCCCTTATCTCTCCCTCCCTCTTGCACTGGCCACTTCCCCATTCCTGGCTCCGGCCAGCCCCCGGCTGGCTTCTTGTCTCCAGTTCTCCTCCAGGACGTTTCCTGCTTCCCTTGATAAGATCCTCTTTCGTTGCAAAGCCCAGACGGCCTGGAGGCTCCTACCCAAAGGTCAGCGCCAGGCCGGGCCTCCCGCCAGCCAAAAAGGCAGATTAGCAGGAGCTGGGTGGATAAGGACTGGGGAAACCAGCCCCCCCCCACCTCTCACCACCCCAGAGAGAACATCTGGGGGGTCCTCCGCCAGCTGTCCCTGCCCCGAGGTCCTGCGCCCACCAGGCCAAGATCAGATACCAGCTGTGGTGCCGCTTGGCGCCAGCGTCACCTTCGTCCGGTCTCCTGCTTCCCTGCGGAGGCCGGCTCCTTCTTTCCCCGACGCCTCCCGATTTGGGGCTGGGTGCCCCCGGGTGGCAAGTGAAAGGGGGGACCATGGGGTCCTGGCCGGGAGGGGCCACTGGCCCCCCAAATCCTCGCCAGCTTCCCGTTCGAAGCGGATCTGGGAGCAGCCAGGCGCCAGTCCGGCCTCTCTTATCTCATGTGGAAGTTGGAAAAGGAAATGTAAGAGTGAGCGGGCTCCTTGCCATCAAAAAATGGGACACCCGCTCGTTTTAAAGGGGCAGGATCTTCTGGTCCTCGTACGATGGCTCCCCGTATTATTAATAATGTCCCCCCCCCCCCGGACAGGTTCCTCCTGCCTTTGGCAGGGGCGAAGGAGATGGCACATTTTACCCACTTGGGTGGTTTTAATCCCCTTTTTTGGTCTGCTTCCAGGATGGACGGAGGCTGCGGTCCTAAAGCAGCCCAGAATTTCAGGGGGATTTCGAAGGAAGGAGACGTTTCGTGCTTTTTTACGGCCGCTTCTGAGAAAACACACACCACCGGGCCTCAGGCCCTTGGGGGTGACTTACGGGACTGCCGTGCAGGGGGCTCCGATCGCGCACCTCCGGCGAAGCCCACGAGCCTCTTTTAAGAGGCGAACGTCCGAAAATCGTCATCCGGAGGAGTTCTCGTGGATTCGCCCACGAATCTACGTGGTTTGTCGGTTCGCCCGTTTGGCCGGCTTTGCCAGGCACACCTTTAAAAATTCGCATCGCAAAATCCGTGAAAAGCGACGCGCCAGGGCTTTATTTAATCAAGGAAAATGTGGCATGAATTCGTCGCATGGGGAGAAGATGCAGGAGGGATTCGGAAACCATGCGATGAAACCCACGCCGTGGGATTTGACTGATCATGAACACCCGGTGCGGTGCATAGAGTGACTGGCTGGGACTCTGGAGCCCTGGGTTCGAATCCCCATTCAGCCAGAGAAACTCACAGGGTGGTAAAACTACTCCTTAAATATTGCGTTTACCTTGAAAACCCGATTAGGGCCAGTTCCAACTTGATGGCCCATAACACAGGCCGACGGGGCCCTATTCTAACCTTACAGCCTGTTTTGCTTTTCATCCCCTGAGTTCAAGGCAGAGCATAAGCAACCTCCTTTCTATTCCAGCTTCATAACAACAACCCAGTGAGGTAGAACAAAGAGGCTCGGATCCTGTCCACTCACATGTTGGCAAAAGGGTAATCATGTTACCATGTCTCCTCCGATGCCAGGCTTTTTTCTCCGTGAACAGGGAAGCGCTGGTTGCAAAATTACTGGCGCCACCAGATGCACCACTAGCATTCAGGAGACCCAAGTTCGAATCCCCGCCTGGCCATGGAAACTCACTACTGGAGGGTTAGAACTGGTAAAACCACTCTTGAAATATCTCACTTACCACGAAAGCCATATTAGGGTCATTACAGATCGGCTTCAACTTAATTTACTTTTTATTTTAATTTTTTAAAAATATTTTTACCCCGCCTTTCTCCTTAAAGCGGACCTGAGGCGGCTTACATTATTGAAAGGACAATATTTAAAACTAAAAACAATAAGTATACAAATATTTTAAAGGATCAAATAAATAGCTCAGGGGTTGGGGTTTCCAGCTGCAGAGCCGGAGGTTGGGAGTTTGAATCCCTCCACTGTGCCTCCTTGACAAGGGCTGGACTTGATGATCCCTAGAGTCCCTTCCAGCTCTGCCGTTCTAAGATGATGATGATGATGATGATTAGCACCATACTAAAAAAACAGGTAAACAAAAGCAATACCGAAACCCTATTCCAAGCAGATTTTGGCTAGGGGGGGTCGGATCTCAAACCAGGCAGGAACCCAGCCGAGCAGGGATTTAAACCCAGGTTCACCTCTCTAACCACTACACCTTCCTGTCTTTTTTGGGGGGTGGACAGGCCAGAGGAGGTGCAGTTTGGGGTTCTCCCCCCCAAAAAAGAGCCATTCCAAAAAAAAAAAAAAGCAGCCTTGGGCTTCGAGGACCCATTGACAAGAAAATCTTGACCCGAACCCCTTGCACATCAAGGTTGCCCCAGGCCCGCCACCCCCCCCCACTCCTTTCCTTCCCCACTCCACCATTGCAGAAAGAGGCCGCCCACAGGAAGGATGGGGCGGGAGCAGCCTGGCAAGAAAACCCCACGCCAGGAAGTCTATGGGGTGAGCCGCCCCTGACGCTTCAGCGGGTCTGGCCCCACTGGTGCCTTCCTCCACCGGATTTGCCTGCACAGTGAGTGACCAGCCACTTAGGGGTCTTGCATTAGGTGGGGGGGGGGGGTTGGTGCATATGTGTCTTGAAGGCAACAAGGGGTGAGGTTTGCATTTTTTGGGGGGGGGGGGACTTCAGATTTTTTTCTGTTCCTGATCTCAAAAATCTGCCACCAGCCACTTGTCCCCATAGACTGTTGTTGTCAAGTCTCTCCCGACTCCTGGCGACCCTATGAATGAGCGCTCTCCC
The DNA here is from genome assembly GCA_037013535.1 of Intellagama lesueurii. Classification (NCBI taxonomy): domain Eukaryota; kingdom Metazoa; phylum Chordata; class Lepidosauria; order Squamata; family Agamidae; genus Intellagama; species Intellagama lesueurii. Next base: position 3,041,143 of record JBAJHW010000019.1, on the reverse strand, counting down.
AAATGCCCTGCCCTCCACAGCTCTGCTCAGCTCTTGCAAGCTCAAAAGTCGTGGTTTCCTTGAGGCAGTCCGTCTGTCTCATCCTTGGTCTTCCTCCTCTCCTGCTGCCTTCCGCTTTCCCCAGCCTGATGGTCTTTTCCAGAGAGAATCCTGCCTTCTCAGCATGTTTGCCTCCAGAGAGAGTTCAGAATTGATTTGAACTCGGACCCTTTTGGATGTCTTTCTGGCAGTCCGGGGTAACCGCAAAGCTCTCTCCTCTAGCATCACATTTCAAACGGATCATTTCCCCCCCCCCCCCCGTCAGCTTTCTTGACTGTCCAGTTTTCACCCCCATATGTGGTGATCACAAATAGAAGATGCTTCCCCTTAAATATCACAGGCAATCACATAATTTTTAGAGGTGGAAAAGCAGCTGAAAAGTCCCCTTATAAAAGCAGGCATCTCTTTTTAGATGGTTAGATCAGGATTCTAGAGTTGTTCTGAGTTGCTGTGAGACCCTATGAATGAGTGACCTCCAAAATGTCCTGTCTTCAACAGCCCCCGCTCAGCTTTTGCAAACGCAGTGTCGTGGTTTCCTTTAGGGAGTTGAGCCATCTCACATTTGGCCTTCCTCATCTCCCGCTGCCGCCAAATTGCGCCAGCATTGCTGTCTTTCTCAGGGAGTCTTGCCTTCTCATGGTGTTCCCACAGTACAGCTCCCTATTTTGTCATTTTTGCCTCCCGAAGAAGTTCAGGGTTTAAGTTCTGATCAAAAAGGAAGCGGAACAAAATTCTATTTTTGTACACATTTCCGCAGACTTCCTGAGTAGGAAATGGCACGACAGCGGCTGTGTTCCTAAAGGCCGGCCCTACCAATGGGTGGCGTGAGGGAACTGCCTCAGGTGGCAAATTGGGGGGGGGGGGGCGCAGAGTGCATCCACCCCCTGTATCAATGCTCCTCTTGAGTACCCCCTCCCTTGAAGCATAGGGTGGCGCAGATCCAACCCATACTTGTTAAGCTATCTTCCTGCTCTCGAATGGGTATAGGAGCAACCCGATCTTGTTGCCGGGGCAAAACCCTGCTGCTAGTCCTCTCGGCTTCTTACAAGACGCAGTGGGGCACCCCTCTTTTTTTGGCCTCAGGAGGCAAAAAGGGCTGGGTCAGCCCTTGGAGAGCCTCAGGGAGGGTCCCACCGCCGTTGACCTCGGCAAGGGCTTGTGAAGATGATACCGGGAACAAACACGGCGCCGGGTTTCCCTTCAGGCGTGGCTCAATTCCCAGAGCTGGTGGGCAGGACGATGGGTTAGATTATCCGAGGAATTCTGATCCTCTTTCCCCCGCTCAAAACACAGACAGATTTGAAGGCAGCCAGTCAAGGAAAGGACTGCTTTCCATAAAGTAGCGCATGCGGACATTCCCCTCCCGGCAGATCTAACTGGGCATGAAAATTTTGGGGTACAGCCTAATGTATAAGATCACCCCCAAAACCTTTCCAAGCCACCCCTTAGAAACCCTTTTTTTTGGGGGGGAGCTGACTTTTAAACCAACGATTTGGGAATTAATTTGTTTGCGTCCCCCTTTCAAGCAACAACTTCGTAACTACTTCCCTGTGTTGTTAGTTGAAGAATACATGAGTGACCCCCTTTGTTCTAAATAGTAAATAAATAAATAAAAATTACAAGGACTCAAAGAGTTGCAAGAAGGATCAAAAAACCACCCAGGGAAAAATTAAAGATAACCTCAAATGGGAATTGTTCCACCGTGTATGAATCTTGGCTTCTAACAATCCTCAAAGAAAAACTTTTAAAATCATCGTTGTGGTTCTTGACCTATTAGGGGGGATGATTTAATGTTTTACCCAGCGATTCCCAGGGTGAGTTTCAAACCAATCGCTTCTCTCCCTGAAAATAAGAAGAATGGACAGACCTTGAAACTGAGACCTTAAAAGATTAGCCATGTGGCCCTGTCGGCCGGTTCTTGTTAAAAAGCGATTATGTTTTGAACTCATGGAAGCTGACAGACAGTCTTCAAGGGCAGCCCTAGGGTGAGTGCCTTACAGTAGTCCATACAGGAGGTAAACGCGACACTGGTCATCTTAGCTTCGTCCTCCGGATACATGAAAGAGCCGGAGAGGGAAATCACATCGCCTAAGATGACTCACTGAGTCTGATGGCTGGGGAGAGATTTGAATCCAGTACAAGCCAGTCTTCTACCCCTTGGGAAAAGTTACTTTCTGAGCCGGCACCGACGGTAACCGTGGCGGCTCGCCGATTCTGGCCGTACCTTTCCGAAGCTCCATGTTCGAAACACCCCCACCGTCCCCTTCAGGCTAGGAAGGTCCAGGCCAACCTGGCAGGGTTGTGGTCAAAACGGTTCGGAAGTGTGCCAAAAGAGAGCGAATGATGGATGTTGTTGTCCTTTTTTTGTTGTTGTTCAAGCCTCATGTTCCGGTCGCGGCGCGCCAGCTTGGTTCAACGGCTGTGGCGGCATCGCTGCGCGACGCCCGGGACCGACGACAGCCACGGCCCCCTGAAACCGGCTGCCCATGCCCTCTTCAAGAAGCTGAGGGACCCCGAGCTGGAGCGGCTGCTTCAGGCGGTGGAGGGCAAGGGGGTGGGCGAGTCGGCCTGCGTCTGGGTGGAGCCCCGGGGGTTCAAGCCCGGCCTCCCGGCCTTTCTGCTCCTCTGCCGCCTCTACCGCTGGCCGGACGTCGGCCACCCCCACGAACTCAAGCGCCTGAGTTTCTGCCGGAGTGCCGGGGGCGAGGGGGCCGCCCACTGCTGCAACCCGCATCATCTCAGCCGGCTCGCCATCCCCGGTGAGTGTGGCGGGAGGATGATGGGCGGGGGCGCTTTGAACTCTCGCAGGGGCTGCGGAACTCCCTGCCACAGGAAGCCAGGCTTAAACACACACAGAGAGACACACACACAGAGACACACACACACACTGTTTTTTAATCCCCCACTTTTTCAATCGGACATCAGTCTCATCTCCTTTTTTCGGTATTAATTTATCGTAGGTTGTTCTGGGTTGTTGTTTTTTTTTAAACGTTCAATCTTGTTTAATATGGCAAGCCGCCTTGGGTCCCCTTGAAGAAACAAGGCAGGGGGACCGACCGGGGTCAGCCTTGATAGACGTTGATGATAATAAGTCTTTGGTCGTGACCCAGTATTCAAGGAAAGAAGTAAACCCCAGCCCACATCTGGTGTGTTATGAACAACAACAACAACAATAATAATGCAAGCTTTAAAAAAAAAATCAGACAACTCTAACATGGGGCAGTGACCCGTGCAAAGTGGCTAATCTTTTGCTGGAAGTTAATTAATTAATTGCATTTATATGCTGCCCATTGAGTTGAAAACCACTGCTACTCAAAACAGTTATGTGATCAGGCTTGACGGTTACTGGGTGGGTGGGTGGTGGGTGGGGTAGATCTAAAACCTGCTTTCATTAACTCATCTCTCTCCCCCCCCCCCACACACACTGTTTTTGCCCACAGAGACTCCCCCCCCTGCTTACAACAAGATCTCTCCGTTTGCTCTCCCGCTGAAAAGCCCCAACGCCTTCGACAGAAACCGTAAAGTATGGCAAGGTGAGAATAATTGAGGGACGGGGGGAAGGTCTCATTTTGAACGGAGGGGAAGCAGGACCAGATCTCTTCAGCAAGATGCACCATGTTACAATACCTATAACTGTGAGGAATTGCTTTCAGGGCCCTCTTTGGACTAGAACTTGAATCAATTGCTGTGGTGCAATTTTGAATGTCTGGATAAATTCCCCCTCGCCACACAGCAGAAGCGTAGAGGTTCACAGAGCAGAATAGCTTCGAGTTCCCCCCAGAGTGGTCCACTCCTTTTCTCATTCACCAGCACTTACTGTCCCAATAACTCACTCTGAGACATTAGTGGGAGAAAGAATAATAATTTAAAAACATTAATTTACCTACAGGTCAACAGCAAACTGACAAACATGGCTGCTTTCAGCAACAGACTTCAACAGGCTCTAGAGAGGGAGAAAAAGCACTGAGCAGAGAGGCGGGGACTCTTGAAATTCAGAGGCAGGGGAGGGACAATTGGTTAGTGCTAGTTAGATTGACAGGCACCCCAGCCCAAAAAAGGTTCCTCCCAGCCACACCTCCTGAAAGCAGCATGCGAGGTTGGAACAACGCCAACAATTACTTTTGAGAAAGTTCCAGTTGATGCTCCCCACACCAGTCCTGTAAAGCAGTCCAGGCTGTCCCAAGGTCACCCTGGGTTAGTAGGGGTTGAGGATCTGGATTTCCTAAGTTTGCTGTAACCACTAGGCGCTTTGACTGAAAGGAATCCTTTTCCAAGCAGAAGGAGACCCTGCTGAAAGGAAGGCAAACCTTTTCCTGAATCACTGACACAGAAGGCCAGGAGCGGGAGGAAGTACGATGGCTGGCCACCTCTGTTTATTTCTGGTTCACGCTGTCCGGGAGGAAGTCCTGCCGGCCGAGACCCAGACAATGCGCCTTTCGCATACAAAGCAGGGCTGGAACCTGGCGCCCGGCCACGACGCCACATCCGAGCAGCCCGGGCGCCGGAGTCGGGTTCCCCCCCCCTCCCCCTCTGTCCCAGCTACGGTTCGGGTGGCCCTCCGTGAACTTCGCTCGCCTGACGGCCTACGTGCCGCGGCGCAGGGCTGCGGGTTCGAGTCTTCCGTGGGACTTCCCAGCGCCATTGTCCTTTGTTTTTAAACAGTCGTCCGTTTCCACATTGAAAGAAATGAAAACATAAGGGGCGTGGCACCTTCAAGGCGTGCCGGTTATTTATTTATTTATTTATTTATTTATTTATTTATTTATTTATTTATGGGGCCGAGACGGTGGACCGCAGTCCACGAACACTCCCCCAGAAACTCAGTCAGTTAGCTGTTATGTTGCTATAATATATTGCTTTTAATTTTTTTTGCTATTCTCGTGGCGTGTATTATTTTAAATCTCTATTTATAATCGTGCAGTAAAGAAGCACAGTTATCAAGGTCCTTCCCTTTTTCTTTTTTAATTCTGAGGAAACCCTACAACTTGCTATTTGCAAAGGCTTTCCCCCAAACTTCCCGGTTTTCTGGGCTGCTTCTCCCTGCTTGGGGATGATGGGACCCGTGTTTTTCTAATTCATCAGCAATATACAATCCATAGCATCTCCTTGTGCTTGTTCTGGGCCGTCACGTTGCTTCTTATTTATGGGGAGCCTATAAATTAATAATCTCCAAAAGCTTTGTCATTAACAGCCCTGCTAGGCTCTTTCAAACTACAGGCTGTGGCTTCCTTTTCTGAGTCAATCCATCCCATGTTGGTTCTTCCTCTTTTCTTACTGAAAAGCACTGCATCAGAGCTACCACATCTTTTTTGATAAGATTTTCCTCACCTTTAGCAACTGAATAGCAACCAGGTACTACAGCATAGGCCTCTCCAAGGTGGGAAGAACTGTAGCTGTTGCATGGGGGCCAGCAAAATTTCCATTTGGCTTCAAGAAGCCTTTAGGAAAATCTGCAGATTTTGTCCAGAATTTATTATTATTATTTTTTTGAGATTTTAAACCATTAGGATGGAAAAACGAGCGAAAACTAACCCCTTTTCACCCTCCCTGTTTTCTCCGCCTACAGACACGAGCCTCTCCCGACATTCTGTCAAAGACGGCTACTGGTGCAAACTGGCTTACTGGGAGTACCGCCTGCGGGTCGGCCGCCTGTACCCCGTCCACGAAGATCATGTGAACGTCTTTTCCGACTTTCCTGCAGGCAACGGGTTCTGCCTGGGCCAGCTCCGGCCGAGGAACCAGAGCCAGGCTGTCCAGAGAGTTCGGGCGAAGATCGGCCGGGGGCTTCTGCTCAGCCGCGAAGGGAGCAGCGTGTGGGTTTATAACCGCAGCGACCACCCCTGTTTCGTCTGCTCCCCAACCTTAGGGCCCTCGGCCGGCAACCCCAGCCCGGCCGTCCATAAGATCCTCCCTGGTTATGCCATCAAGGTGTACGACTACCAGCGGGTCGGCAACTTGGCGGCCGGGTGGGCAGGCCAAAACGAGGGGCCCTACGATGCCCACGCCATTCGGATCAGTTTCGGAAAGGGTTGGGGGCCCTGTTATTCCCGCCGATTTATCACCTCCTGCCCCTGTTGGTTGGAAGTGCTGTTGAACGCACCTAGATGAAGCCAAGAGGTGAGGGGAGAGAAGCTGGGAACCGGGGTCCATCCTGTGCTCCCCCCCACTCTCCAAGCTTAGGGAGTCTGGGAAATATTTTTCTCTGGGCTTCCTTTGGTGGCAAGCAAGAGCTCTCTATAAGGTTCCCGTGTTCTGAATTATTATCCATATACAGGTTGAGAAAGGGGCATAGGGGAGGAGCGGTCACACACAGTTAGAGGAAGTGCCGGCCATATGGCAGAATTCGCCCAGAGATATCACGAACCACAGTGTAGCGGAATCTGGGCTCGTGGTGTCAGATGCCACGATTTCTGAATAGCAGGGTCCATGCCATCCCTCCTCTTCAGGCTTTTTTTAGCTGGACAAACAGTATATTGTCACAAGCTATTTGTGCTTTAACGTAAAGCTGTTTGTTTGGGTTTTGGATCAACCATCAGGAGCCATTAACTTTGCAAAAGACCTGCCCCTCCTTTGTTGATCTAAACCTGCTGGAGTTTTTGGACTCTCCTTGGGAGATGTCTGGTTATGGGAATTGTCACGATGGGCCCCTGCATTTCCCAGTTTATTACTACACCATCGTTCACACCCAACTCTGTCACTATGCAGGTAAACCAGTAACTTCCACCCACTCCAGATCACCTGGATTAACTCTGAATTGTTTCTGGCTAAATTCCGCTGGAATCTGTACCTGTGCCAAAGGGTTCCCAGCAAATATTAAAATCTCCTACCCCACCTCATCCCAAATAGGTTACATCATGGGGATGTCTTGAAATTCAAACTGGTTTCAGACTGGTTTCTGCTTATTTGCAGTGTAAATGGAAGCACATCGCTTTAGAAAGTGATCTGACCCTTTACGATGATGGCAAAGAGTGAAAACATTAAGGTTTCTTTTAATTTTTAAGCGGGGGAAAAAACGATAAAAAGAAATGAGAACAGGACTGAGATCAATAAAATCACAACGTGGGTAGAGTTTCAGGAAATGAATGGCAATCCTTTAGGATCAAGACAAACCCAAATATTTTCCTGTGCAAGGCCTATGGTTTATTGCAACTGCTTCAAGTGATACTTTAAAAAGTTACTTGTTGGCCCTGCTTGAAAAAGGAACTTTTCCAAGATCAGAGGTAGCTTTAGAAAAGAAGGGCATTAGAGAAATCTGTGGAGGAAGACTGAGCTCTCCACGTTCCTTAAACGTGGCAGCTAAATGGAACCTCCATGTTCAAGAGCATGGAAGCTCAGGGTGGTTCCATGTTTAGGAGAAACAGCGAGGGGAACAGCCATCCCCTTGCCGTCTTGCTTTCAACCTCCTGTGGCATTACAACCCTCTGATAGGTTGGAAATGCAAACCTTCTCCTACATTTAGGCTTTTGATCCAAACCATCAAACTCTTGCTTACACAAGTTGGGGGCTCAAGGCTGATGGGGTGTGTGTGTGTCACTTTTCCAGATAAAATGGCGCGCTCCTTCTCCACCAGAACCTGAGAAAGCAGGAAAGACTAGGGCGGATGGGAGACCGTTAGTGTTTGGCTATGCCCCATGAACTGGAGGCTGGGATCTGTACACAAACCTCCATGGGAAGAGGGCTAGGGGTTCGAAAGACGCTAAGGAGTTGCACCCGTTTTACAGAGAAGAAAGACTGAGGCTAACCCAGCGGAGTGGTTTCCCTTTAGCCATTTTCCTTGATTCGGTAAAAGTGACAAATGTCGGAACCTGTCTACCATCAGTAGACACGATCACCCATAATCCCCTACTCCTGGCTCTGCACGGTGGGGTTTATAGGAACTGTAATCAGAAACACTTAAAATTCCACCCCTTGGCTTATGATATCTGAATCAGTTCCCTGCTTCGCGTCTTCTTCCTTGTTTTTCTTCCTTGTCTTTTCCACACCCCCCCCCTTTGTTACTAGCATTTAATTTTTATTTATAGTTCACTAGGTTCTACTCTGAGAAGGTCACCATAACTCGGAATTGACTCAAGGGGGCATAATTATTATGGGCATTATTATTATTACTATTATTATTTAGGTGCTGGAGGAGCATAACAGAGACACCCTCTTAGGACAGAAAACATAATCCTTTACATTCAGCTTTAGGGCCGAGGGGGAGTCCGTGGCTTTTCCGGACTACACACCCCAGTATCCTTCAGCCTGATCGAGCGCTGCCAGGTTCGCTGTGGCATGCTGGGGTTTGTAGTCCAAAAACCTCACGTCTCCCATCTTAGGGAAGAGGGGGCCGAGAAATGAGATGGAAAAAGAAGGTGTTTACGGAGTCAGGCTGGGTGGAAGAGGTAGGTTTCAAAAAGGCAGTGGAAGGAGCGAAACGTTGTGCTTTGTAGCTGGTGGACTGTAGCCGATGTAAGACAGGAAGGAACAGGATCAAGGGGGTCCTAAGATACCTAGAAATATGTGAGAAAGGGGCTTTTTCCAGCTCCCAGAAATGGCCCTAGCCGAAGAAGCGTTGGCTGAGAAGTTCGAAGACTCGTGAACCCAAAAAATCAAAAAATAAAACATTTCCAGCAGTAAGATGTTGAGAAAGATTTAGGCAGGAATAAAAGAGCCATGCTATAAGAACGTTTATAGGACAGGAAACCAAATCATAATTCCAGTTTAGAAAAGGTGTGTGGGAATGAGGGTGGCCAGTGACACATCCCTGAAAGGAGTGGACGATGGGCATTCGGAGCCCCTGACCTTTAAGTTTTGTGTCCTGGAACTAGAGTCGGACAAGACGGGTCTTTGAAAAGAGGGCTTTTTTTCCCCAAAAGGAAGGGTGTCCTTTGGATGCCCATAAAGTAGAGGACTGTTCACCTTAAAAGAGAAGATCTGACTCAGTCCAGGATGAATAATATACTATCACTTCTAGAGATGGGCACGAATTAAACAATAAATTGCAGAATTAATCGAAAATTGCCAGTTTGTCAGTTCGTATTCATCAGAGGCAACCACCCCTGACAAATACAAATTAATTCATTTTTAGCAAGTTTCAATTCCTCCATTCGTTGGAAAAAACATAAATTTGTGATTTGGGCACCCAACAAATCACAAATTGCCATTTTGCCGATTCGTGCCTATCTCTAGTCATTACCTTGGGGTGGAAACCGCACATGTTGGATGTATATCCATCAGCTCGCATCGCAATGTGAGTCGTGTCCCACTCTGGTAGGAAAGCCGTCCACCATCTTGGGTTATCCTTTCTCCAGCTGCCCTAACAGAAACCCAGGATGATGGTCTTCGAGTCACAAAGCTGGCAGGCTTTTAAGTCACACAGAATTCTTCCTCGTTAAGCTGCGGTGGCCGGTGACAGGCAAGGCGATGTTTCAAGAAACACATGGTGCTGTGCTGGAAAGCAAGATGGGGAGGAAAAAAACCCCCTAATTTTGGATATATTTAAGATTAAATGGCTAAAAAGCAGAGTAAAGGTGTGTGGGTTTTGTTTGTTTGGCGAATTCTTTATTTCATATCCTTCTAGAAACCGGGAGGCGGCTTACGGTACCGTGAAAGAGGAGAAAATCAAAGTTTAAGAAAGTGACGTGCTTTGAAAGAGAATTACATTCTTCCTATTCTTCCGATACAATGAAAATTTAAATATTTTTAAAGTTCGTGATTCAAATTGCCTTAAAAAAAAAACAGAGACAACCTGCACATCAGCTAAGATCTTGCGATTTGGGACGATTCATCGCCAAGGAACATCTTTCGCAAACCCCACAAACAGCAGACAAAACCCCCGATCGTAATGGGTCGCCCTGTGAACGGGGCAGCCCAGATAAATGAACTACAATTGAAATTCTTTTCAAGTATAATCGCCCTGAGTTTATATGTAGTATATACAGGGGTGTATTTAATAGGGTGCAGTTTGAGCCCCTTAGGGTGAATCTTGCCCCCTAATGAACCATCATCCTATTAGAGAAAAGGGGAGAGAGTTCCCAGCGGATGAACAAACCAGACAAGAGGGCTTCTGAACATGGGCAAAGGACATTGGAAGCACACCTCTGAGCATGTGCAAAGCGAAGTCTCCATTCTTGCGATGCCACCCACCAGCGGTACCCTGGATCCAGACCGTCTGGGAAGGAGGGGTGTAGAGGTCACCCCATGCGACACCGGTCTTCAGAATGCGCAACCCGGGGACCTGCTTCCGAGTAACCCCGGTTTCCCTCTGAAAATGAATGAAACCCAGTGCCTCATGGGTTTTGTTTTAATCCTACCAGCAGGAGGCACTGTTGTATCGGCCCAACAAGAGGCAGAGTTTGAAAATGATGTGTTAAATCTTAATTCGTTAACTCTAATTGGACCCAGTTTGGGAAAAATCCTGCAACCTGGGCATGACTGGGCTATGCAAGGGGCAACCTGGCAGAAGCTGGCAACTCTTTGTCGCTGTGGACGTAATCCCACCCACCCACCCCCCGGCCTCTGACCATCTAAAGTTTAAATCTAGAGGGAATGGTCCTTCTGCTTTGCTCCTGGACTGGGGGGCACAGGCCAGCGATGGGCACATCCTGGCAGCCTGTGTGTTCCTTGTTCGGGTTCCTAGACAGTCACAAGGAGAGGAAATGACAGCTTCCTTTCTCACCCTTGCTCCCGCCTCCCCTTCCATCCCCGAGATGCGTCCATCCTTCGGAGAAAACCAAAAATCTAAGAGAAAGGAGAGGTGGGTGGGTGAGAAGGTTGGGAGGGGGAATGTAACCGAGTTTTCCTTTTGGTGTCTTTCGATCCAGGGAGAGATCGGGATGATGAAGGTCACACGGGGCAGGTGGAAGCATGTCACCATCATCCCCCGAATGTCTGTCATGAAAATACTTGCAAAATTAAGTAAAAAAACAGAAAGCAGGGTTCATTCGCCTATTCAAAATGGATTATTTTCACCTTATGCTCAAAACAGTTTTTTTTTTCTTTCTTTTAAATTTTTAGTTGTGCTTTGAGATTCTCAATCGCTGGGGAGGTTAAAATGGGTTAGGGTCAGGGTTCGGCTGTGTTTGCGAGTTTTTCCTGCCCGATCTGTTCCACCGTAAGTCAATCCAACCGTTTATTCTTGCTCCTGCTCGTGTCTCTGAGCCAGCTATTGAGAATGGAAGTGCCAGTTGAGGAGGGCAAAATGGGGGTGGTGGGTGGTGTTTGACCGATCTGAGAGGAATTTAACCCCAAATTCGAAACATTGCAACATGACCGAGGCCTCTCAGTGTACAAAATGCCAGGAGTGGGTATCTTGATGCCACCATTCCTGCCTCTCTCTGCCCACTCCCCACCCAACCACGCGCCACCACAGTAACCATTTCCCTCCTTGGTGGGGTGTGGGTGCCTAAAATTAGCAGCCAGGTGGCAGGCTCGGTTTCGACACTGGGTTTCATGGCCCTTCCGCGTGCCCCCAGTGCCTTCCCAAGCGGCTCTGAAGTGGTTCACACAGGAAAGTCGGCTCCCCGAGCGAGGCTGACGCCCCTCCAAAGCGTCGCCGTTCACCACAAAGACTGAAAAGTCGAGAAGGAGAAAAATAAGCAATCAGTGCGTGCCTTAAACACTGAATTCTTCCCTGTCGTTCTCGCGATCGCTGGGTAGGAGGTGGCTGGACTCCGTGTCCCATCAGCCCCAGGGAGCTTGAGCCGTGAGAGGTGATGGGAGCGGAGATCCAGGACCTCTGGGCCGAACGCGCCCCCCCCCCTTTGGGAAAGACTGACACTGAGAAATGATGTGTTCGTACTTAATTTATTTTTTTCATCCCATCTTGAACTATTGTTATCATTGTATATTGCTGATAAATTGTTATTATATATTAATTGTTTTTATTTTGTCTGTTGTGAGCCGCCCAGAGTAGACAATGTCTAGATGGGCGGCATATACGTGCAATAAATAAATAAATAAATAAATTCCCGCAGGAGTTTGCTTGATGCCCTTCTGAACGAGTGGCTAGCTCCGATCTGTCTTCTTTGCTCTCACCCGCTCCTGGAAGTGGGACAATCTGTTGGATACACCGGACGGAAAACTGTCCCCATAGCACCAGGATGTGAGAAGAAACGGGGGGCTGATGGAGGAGGTTGCCCTTCTCTGTTGTGTCTCTGTATGATGTAACGTTCTGGGCTTACCCTTCCAGAGAAAGGATGTGTCTCTGGAGGCGTTTGCTAGCGTGCTTTTTAAAGCGCTGACGACGGCCGTTGAATCTATACATGGTTTGGAACCAGCGTCCCTCCCTGGCCCTAGTGGCCACCGTGTTGACAAGTCCCTGAGCCCCAAAGATCAGGGTCTTTCCTCCATTGGCCCCCTCTGCATGGACTGCCTTAAGCAACACACCAGAAGCCGCAACCTCCCGTTGAATATGTCCCCAGCAACCAAAGACCCCTCGTTCGCAGGGTCTCCAGAAGCCGGAGGCGACCGAACGGCACAGAACAGCAACAACAGCAGAGAAAACTCATGTAACTGCTATTGACATCGTCGGGATGCAGGGAGCGCAGTTTGCTTCTTACCGCAAAGCATTCTGGGAGGGGTCATTTGTATTTTTAGCCGTATTTTTAAAAGGATGTGAAAGTATTGTATAAGTAGCGTGGTGCCAACGAATAGAGGCCTACGGTACTCGGAAGTAGAAAGCAGCAAATTTAGTTTTGTGGAATAATAACTGCCTTCATATTTCTAAATTCTGAAACAGGAAGAACGCATAGGTTTCTTCCTTCCTGTTTTGCGAATGAGCCTGAAAGATGGGGTGCTCCAGCCTGCTTGGAAAGGAATGGATCTCCCTTTCTTTCTTTCTTTCTTTCTTTCTTTCTTTCTTTCTTTCTTTCTTTCTTTCTTTCTTTCTGACCTCTTTTCCCTGCAGTGATTTTAAAAATTTCAAACTTAAAAAAAAAAACTTTTGTGGTTCAGAGGCATCGTATCTTCCATTGTTTCCACCTTTTGCTTTGTACTGACTTAAAACAAGCAATTACTTGTGAGAAACCCAATCCTGGGGTGTTGTTGTTGCTGTTAAGGGCCATCCTCCGACTTCTGGCGACCCTCTGAACGAGCGCTCTCCAAAAGGTCCTGTCCGTGACAGCCCTGCTCCAGCCCTTGCAAACTCAAAAGTCGTGGGTTCCTTGAGGCAGTCAGTCCATCTCGTGTTTGGTCTTCCTCTTTTCCTGCTGCTTTCCACCTTTCCCAGCATTTTCCAGCGAATCCGGCCTTCTCAGGAGGTGCCCAAAGGAGGACAGCCTCCGTTTCAAAATTTGTGCGTTCCAGAGACAGTTCAGGCTTGATTTGACGTAGGACCCACTTGTTCGTCTTTCTGGCCCTCCAGGGTATCCGCTAACTCTTGTCCAGCATCGCTTTTCAAACGAATCAAACCGAATTTTCCTTTGTACGGACTGAAAATGAGAAATAGCTTGCGAGCAACCGGGCACAGAGAGGGGGAAGGTAAAAAAAGAGAGTATTAACGACAGGACCTATAGTAATGTTATTATTATTACTTTTAATCATCTCTTTATATGCTTATGGCCTCCAACAGTAAGGTAGCAAGGTGGCGAAGGTAAGAGCACCTGTCGTAAGGTTTGGCTTCCAAATGCTGGTCTTGTTGGAATCAGGGCAGCCGGGCTGTGAAAGGGAAGCTATATTTGGAATTCTTTTTAATTGTAATTTTGATCCCAGCCCACCCGCTCACGTTGGGTCTGATGATGACTGGACGTGGTTGTGGAGGGACGTCGGTGTGATGAGCGCGTTGACCCAGCAAGATGGGTGAGGAACAAAAAGGGGGTCCACCTTTGAGTGACACCCCCACCGGCTCCACCCCAGCGACAGCACCATCAAAACAACCGGCAGGGCAAGTCATTTTACAAACAGCAATTAACGCTTGCTCTGGCTGCGAAGAGGAAGCTGCTAATTAAAGCCATGATTTCAGAGTTTGTGATGAAGGCGGCCTGTTTCCGGGAGGGAAACAAAGTCAGGCTAAATATATATGTCTTAGTGGGTGTCTTGTTTTCTCTTTCTTTTTCTTCTCCTTAGCAAATCTCATTTTATTATTTTCAGGTTCCTCAACCATCCCGCCCCTTTCTCATCAACTGGCACTTACAGTCTCAGTTGCTCCCTTTGAGAATTTGGAGGGGAAAGAATAAAAACGTTTGATTGATATACTTGGAATGCATTGATTCGGGGAAAGAGAGCTCTGTGTTGCAAGACATGAAAGGATGATGCCATGAAGACATGGTCCAGCAGCAGCCGGAGACTCAGACCTCATGGGTGCTGTAATTCTAAGATTCCTGGATTGCGCAAGGGGGCTGGTCTAGTTGACCTCCAAGTGTCTCTCCCGAGTGCATCCTTCAGGAGAAGGCAGGACGGCAGGATTTCTCCTGGTGTGTCATCTGACTGCCTCGCAGACCGGATGGCTTGGCTCCCCCAGTGGGATTGTTTACGAAATTTAAGGAATGGAAAATCGAACCCAGAACCGTGGAAATGGCAAACTGTTTTAGCAGCTACGTTTGATGCAGACGGGGGGGGGGGGGGAAGGAGCGAAAGGGCAGATCTGCCTTGTTCAAATCTAGCCAGGATAAGCGCCTGGCTGCAGACTAAAGCTGTCCCCAGACCTTATGCCGCCAGAGGTAAGCGAAAGGGGAGGAAAGGCTTCTTTTGTTACGCTACGAAGAAAAAAGATCAGAAGCCTTGATATGGCCCATCATCCACAGCGAGCACTCCGTGGCCAGTAGCCTCAAGAGCAGAGAGGTAAGACAACCTTCGCTCCTTCCTCAGCTTTCCTACTTGAATGAGGTTCAGACTACAAAAATTCTACCTATAATTTCTTCTTCTGCACCAGTCTATAGAGAAATAAATGACCCTCTGAGTTCTTTGGCCAGTTCGGGCCCTCTGAATAATTATGTGCCGACAAGTCCATTCCGAGCGACAGCAGCCCTCCCGGTCTCTTTGAGGTCTTCCACTCCCAGTTCTCCCTTCTGGTGGAGCTCCGGGATGGCTGGGCTCCGGGGGCCACGCAGGCAACAGGGTCTCTTAACACCACCCCCCCCCCCCGAGCCACACTCTCCTTTCCAGCTGCACCCTCTCTCTGGAGGCGCGGAGGAGATTCGAACCCCTCGCCCGGCACCCCAACCCACTGAGCCCCCCCCCACCTCCCGTCTCCTCTTCTGCCCTGCCTGTTAGCAATGTATAGGGGGCCACTCAAGGGCGCCTGAGAAAGACACACCGATTCAGGGCAACCAAACCGGTGGCTTGGGCCGGATCCTTGCCTTTCCTTAGAATGGTCTCCCCCTTTGTTGCCACGGGAGCAGTGAGATCATGTCTGTGCACAGAGCCCTATTTATTTTGGCAAGGGGGCCGCAGCGGGTTGAAGAGGAGGAGGAAGAGGAGGATGGTGGCGTTTCCACCCAGCTCAGCTAAAAAACCCCGGGCAGCCCTGTGGCTGATTTCTGAGTCAGACTTTGGAAGGCCAAGGAGGAAAAAGGAGGGAGGCCATGGAGGGCAGGAAAAAGCCAAGATTGGCGGCCCAGGGGTGGGGTGGCTGGAGGGTGGAGGGACAAGGCCCGGCCTTCCAGTTGAGCGCAAGGTGGAGCACGCCAGGGTCTGTTAAGGTGAGGCTGGGCAAGTGCACACGGCGAGCGTTCCCACCCGGCAGCCAAACTGGTCCGACTGGCGGAACCCCACCCAGTCAACCTGTGCAGGGGGGAACCAGAAGAGGGAGGTGGAAAGGAAGACGAATGCGTCACAGCTCGGCTCCAGCACCATCCTGCCCCACAGGGTCTGGGGCTGCTGCCCTCCAGCCAGCCAAGCCTGCTCGTGGCCACCCGGATTCCGGTTCCCACACCCTGTTCCTCTTGGGGGGACGGAAATCTATTCCAGCTGCACTTGGTCTTGAGCAGCTTTTATTTCTTCTTCTGATGGGCAAAAGAGAGAGGGGAGTACTGCAGCAAAATGTTGCAGCGCCTCCGCTGCAAAGCGTTGCAGCGGCGAGCCGTTCTGTACAGAAGCCCGTCACCCGTGCCTTTCGGCAGGCGTTTCACCTGATTTACCCTAGCGCCCCAAAGATGCCCAGTATCCTGGGGGCTACCGAACATCATTCCACTCGTTGGGGACTCTTCTGAACCCTCCATTCTGTTTTTGTGAAGATTTTTCTTCTAGCTCTCGCCCTCTGTAAACCACAGGGTTCCCCCCCCCCCCTCGGTACTAAAACCTTCTTCTCGTGCAAGTGTAGTGTTGTTTTTCACTAGAAAAGGAACCGTGCAAAGAAAGTTTATTCTGAACAGAAGAGAGGAGAAACGCTTCTGGGAACACAGGTCCACTAATCCCCTAGCCTGCTAGGGGATGATGGGATTTGTAACTAAAGCGGAGCACTCTCAAACTCTACATGCTTTATGATACACGATATGGCCTGCCAACTGCTTCTCGGTTTATAATTTTTGTGCTTCACTTCTGAAAACTCTAAAGGGTGAACAAAGTCTAAAGCCACCCAAATGAAAATCAGTGTCTCAGAAGGGATGAGAAACCCAATAAAAAGCAGATCAAAAGCTTTGAAAGAAACGAACCAGGAGGGTAGTTCACGAACAGAAAACAGAGGTCGGTCTCCAGATAGAAAGGTAAAGAGAAGGCCAATTTAGCAGCCTGTAACCTCTCCTCTAAAGATCAACACGGGGACAGGATGGTTGTCTGAAAGGAACGGAATAGCCCCTGAGCATGTACAGAGCGCATTTGTGAACCAGCTCCCGGGCACTTTGGATTTACAGGTTTCATCACGGACAACCTTCACCTGCTAACAAAAGCGGAAGACAGCAGGAAAAGAGGAAGGCCAAATACAAGATGGACTAACTGAAGAAAGGAAGCCACAGCCTCCAGTTGCCAAGAGCTGAGCAGGTCTGAGTGGGACGTTTGACGCACAACTCTCAGTTACTTCCTGTCTTACATGCCAGGAACTGGTGATTCTGGTTTGTGGAAACCCTTGTAGAGTTTTGGCAGAGCAGGGATTCGAACCCAGACCTCCTGATTCTCAGTCAGATCCTTTATCCACCACACTCCACTGGCAGAGTTAGTTCCATGGCAGGCTGAAATCAGAAGGTGGAGACGGGGAAAATACAGCTATCTCGCACTCCAATATCTATCAGCCTCAAACAGCAATGCCAGGGGTGACGGATGCAGTGGTAATCATGAGGCCAGGAGTTCCAGAGTTATGAGGACTACGACGTCATCTCCTGCCTTGCTCAGGCTTTGCTGTTCCTTCCGAGCTTAGTTGTCATCCTCACAGGAGCTGCGAGAGCAATGGATTTGCCCCCAAATCACAACTGGGTTCCAAGCTAGATAGGCATAATATTTAAGGGCGGGTAGGTCTCAAATGGGCCATCAAGAGCCGTTCGCTTTGCAAAAGACCCGCTCCTGCCTTGTTGACCTATAAGACCCATTGAGTGGCCTGTATTTTTGGACTCTTCCGGAGAAAGGGCCAGGTTAGGGGGAGTTGTCCTGCCAGCCCCCTGCTCTTCCAAAATTACCCATACCAGCCCTGGATGGGAGTTGTAGTCCGGTGGCACCTACCAGGCTGCTACTGCAGCGCCTTTCCTGCCCAGGTTAGGCCTTACGACACTCTTGTAGAAGGGAGCAGGGACAGGCTCCAGCCGACGGGGCTCGGGCGGTGCTTCAGGCGGTAGCTTCTGCTTTTGATTTGGGAGTTTCCCTCCCTCCTTACTGGCTTTTAAGGAGGCCAAGCACAGAGGGAGGGGTGGCGATCCCTTCTCTCTGGGAAGTCCCACCAACCTCCCCGCTTGGCCGGGGGATTTAATCATCCTTTCCAGTTTCAAGCCTCCGATGATTCAACTCTTCCTCTCCTCTCTCAGTCCCCCCCACCCCACCCCACCCCCTTCCTCCACCCCACCCCATCCAAAACTGGTCCAGGCCACATCTTCAGTCCAGCTCCCCCCCCCTCTTGCAAAAAACGGCTTAACCCTTTCAGGAGCAGACCCTCAGGCCAGGTTCTGGCCAGGTTCACATCCTGGGCCAGTGCCATGGGTTCATACCCACCCACCCCTGAAAGAGGGGGGGCACATACGATTCCCCCCCCCCCCAAAGAAAACAAGAAGCATTACAAAATCCCGGAAAAAGTAGATGCGGCCAGCAGGTGTGGTTCTTTCTTCTCCTAACACTTGCCCATAAATTCAGCTTCCAGGCTTTTACTGCCCTCCAAATGTTGGCCACCCTGTTGACTCGGCCTTCTGGTCAAGGTCCTGCCCCACAACAAAAGAAAATTGCCAAGAACCCAGGCGTCCGGCTACAGGAGAGAGGGAAAGCATCCCTCTTCTGCCTCCATCCTCCAAGTTTTGGGGAGGTGGGTCTTAAAGGATGAAGGACAACCCTCCGGGCTAATAGGGAGGCGAGAAATCCCCCCCTTCTCCTCCGTCCAAAGAACCCAGGCGTCCGGCTAGGAGGAGCAAAAAAGCTCCAAGCTGTCACTTATGGCGACCTTAAATAACCTTCTCTCCCCCTCTCCCCCCCGCCCACCTCCAGCCCCTCCCTTCCCCTCCGGGAGGTGTGTCTCAGCAAGGGACAGCCGCTGCCACCAATCAGAGGTCAGGGATCTCCCTGAGGGGCCAATGAGGACGCGGCCAAGGCGGGCTTTGGGGGAGGGCGAGGAGAAAGTAGGACGCGAGCGGGGGGGGGGAGAGAGAGAGAGAGGGAGAAAGGAGAGGGATGGCCAGGGCCAGAAGCAGGAGCCAGGTGCGGAGGGGCGGGGCCCGCGGGGCCGGGGGGCGGGGCTTGAGGGCAGGTAGGGGCGGGGCTTGGCCCAGGGAGGGGCGGTCGTGCGGCGGGGAGGGGAGGGGAGGGGAGGGGAGGGGAGGGGAGGGGGGACATCAGGGGAAAGGGGGAGGGCTGGGTTCCTCTTTCTTAGGTTAAGGTCGCAGCTGTTGCTACGCTGGACCGGGGGGGGGGGGAAGGAGGGGGGAGGACAGGTGAGCAGGAGGCGTGGCCAAGACAGGTGAGCCGACCCGGGGGGGGGCGAAGAAAGGAGGAGGGTGGGCCACGGAGCTTTGCACCCACCCAAGCCAGAGGGAGAGGGAGAGGGAGAGGGAGGGAGGGAGGGATCGCGCCCGCCACTCCGCCACCGAGCCCGGCCAGCGACAAGACGCGCGGGAGGAGCGCGCACGGGGGGGGGGGGGCGGCGAAAAAGCGCACGCTTCGCGAACCCTCTACGGCCCCCCCAAAAAAAACCATCCCCGGAGGAGCGGCGACGCGGAGAGCGGCAGGGGTGAGTGAGGCTCCGGGGGGGGGACCCGATCCCCCACCCAGTGCGTGTGTTGGGGGGGGGGGAACCATCTCCATCCCCCCTCCCCCTCTCCTCTTGACTTCTAAAAACTTGGCTCACAATCCCCCGGGGGCCGGTGGGAGATTAGATGCCCCTATTTCGCCTCTTCGCCCTCCCCCCTCCCTTTCTGCCATCTTCCCCCCCCCCGCTCGATTTCTCCTTTCATCCAACTTTTGAGAACTTTTTTCTCTCTTCTGCTCCCCGCCTCTGCTTTATCCTGACCCCCCCCTTCCCTCTTTTTTTTCAAAACCCTCTCCCGCTTCTCTCTGTCCCCCCACCCCCGCCAGCCTGGCTTTCTTTTCTCTTCTCTCCCTCCCCCCCCACCCCCATCATCTTTCCTCTTAGGCCTTCCTTCCTTCCTTCCTTTATCATCTCCCCCCCCCCCCCCCCGACGCCCCTCCGATCAGGACGTGCGGAAGGATGTCTGCAAAGAACAGGTGGAGGTAAAAAACAGAACTCCGAAACTCGGGGAGGGCGGTTGTTGGACTACAAACCCCATCACCCCACCTGCCGGCCATGCCTCGGCCTGGTGCCCGGGGTGGGCATTGTTGTCTGAGGTGGATTAATGGGATCTGTAAACCCTCCCTCCCCCCCCCCCCCCAAAGAACAAGGTTTCCCATTTTTGGGTAAAACCAGGATAAGCGTGAAACTTAAAATAAGAATCCACCTGTCTGTAGGTTTATATTACAGCCCCCACCCAACCCTGTCTGAAGGGTTTTTATAGGTTAATTCCCTCCTACACTGTTCCTTTGGTGCTTACAAACAAGTGGAGCCAGGTTACAGTGGAAAGGTGGGGAAGATCAGGTGGCCCATCTGGCTGTGCCGGACTACGAGTCCCATCAACCAGCCTGGGGTCGTAGTCCAGCACAGCCAGAGGGCTGCTAGGGTCTGAGAAGAGGTGGGTGCCTAGATCAATTGTATATATTTCTTTTATGTATGCACTATGTAGTGTGTGTATATATAAATATATTATATATGTATGTGTTTCAAAAGCAGGGGGACTTTTTATGGCGGGGGGGGGGGGGGAAGGCAAGGGTGAATTTGAATGGTGACTGGAAGTGTGTTGCCCCATCCCAGGACGCTGTGTGTGGGTGGATTGCATCTCCTTTCCTGGGATTCATTTCCTGATGAACCAGCTGCCCACCCCTGGAACGGTGCCGCCTGAGGCCGCTCTCGTGAGTTCCTCCTCATGGGGGGAGGCGTGTTGTTTTTGCAACTCTTCTCAGTTGTGAGTTGTCACTTTGGATCTGCCTCCCGGAGGAGGCCCGGGGTTTGGAGCGGGCGGCTGGAAAGGATGACGGGACCATGTCCCTGGTCTACGGGGTTTTCCTCGTCATTTCAGGGTAGCTTTGTGGGTTTTTCTCTCCCCCCCCCCCCCTTGTCTGTTGCGGATCTGAGTCTGGCAACGTGGCTGTCGATGGTGGGTAAATCCCTAACGGTGTGGGGAACCCCTTCTTGCTGGTGTGTTGACCTTTTCTGGAGACTGGAGGAGGGTCGGCTCCTGGCAGCCCTTAGCCAATTCCAGCCCCTGGGCCTCGGTGAAAAATTGGGAAGTTACAAAGTTTGGCGAGCATCATATTTGATCTGGTTATTTTAATGGAAGGATGAGTCTGGGTCATGCAGAGGGGGCGACCTTCTTAGGAAACATCTCCTTCTCTCGGATCCTTCCTTCCATTTTGCCCCTAATGGATGGATGAGTCCCTGTGGCTACTGGGAGGACACTACAGATCCCATAATCCCTAGCAAAGCTGGCTGGGGCTGATGGGAGTTGGAATCCTGCAATACTTAGATAGCCACCGATTCTGGGCCTTCTCCCTGGCGCAGGCCACTTGCGTCGTTAGCAGAAAGATTATTGCTATGTTTCGGCCCCGATCCTGGCCACGGTGGCTGGTGGATGCAGGAAATCTCACTCCCCAAAGGAATTGTTCCAATCTGCTGGTTGTTGGCCTACAACACCCATCATCCCTTTTCGTGGGCTTTGCCGGTCGGGGTTGCTGGCCACCAGTGGCCCACTTTTGCAATACCTCTAGATTTCTAGCTTCCGCCGGTGGGAAAGCCCCCACTCCACCCCACAACCGAGCGAACCGAACACCTCCAGGAGAGCGAGCCCGTTGGGTCCTCCTCGTGAGCAACACCCAGCTGCAGAAGCGCCCTTTGGAATGGATCCCTTGGCAACCTCTAGATGGCCGTTTGTTTATTTCTGGGGCTGCGCCTTCCTAAGAATCGAGAGGTGGGGTGTGCATTGTTCCCGAGAATCAAGAGGTGGGGTGCGCACCGTGCATGTGTGCGTGCGCGCATGCGCGCCTTCCCTTGGGCAAATGTTCTTTTTGGACTCTGTCCTGCGAGACACACCCAGCCCGGGTGCTTACTCTGCATTGCTTTACTGGGGCGTGTAAGTGTGTTCATGTTGGCCTGTTACATTCCCCTGCTCTCTTTCAGGCGCTCAGACACGAATTCGGAGTCTTGTTTAGATTTAGTTTAAGACTGCTTCTCTGCTCCCACAAACCAGGCGGTACAAGAGCAACTGAGACAATCTCTTTATTTTAAAGGATTTTTTTAAAAAAATAAAAAAGGCCCCCTCAAAGGTGCAGAATTCCCTCCAGGGCAGCTAGCTTTTAGATGATACCGTTCAAGTATTGTTGGACTCCAACTCCCATCAGCCTCCACCAGCTCTACTAGTGTGTGTGATGGATGGCCTAGGCAAGAATAATTATTGTCGCAGTCATCGCTGAGACTTTGGAGAAAGCAAGACTCGCTGGGAAAGGCAACAAGACGGGGCCAAATGGGAGGCAGGAGGAAGAGAGGAACAGCAGACGTGCAATGTCTTGACGCAATAAAAGAAGCCATGGCCTTTAAGTTGGAAGACCTGAGCAGGGCTGTTCATGTTAGGACGTTTTGGGGGTTATTAATTCACAGTGACTTGATGGCGCATCACAACAGATGGCACATCATCGCCACCAATTAATAACATTTCAAATAACGGTCTCTGCCTGTTTTAAAAGGAAAAAAATGCATTTGAGCTTCGGCACAGAACAGTGTCATGGTTTTTCAATTTTGGACTAAGATCTGTGAAACCCCTGTTTCTAGCCCCTGCTGAGTGGTGATCCCCTCGGAGTCACCGCTCAGCTGTTCCCAGTCATTCTCAGACTGACCTACCTCGCCGGGCCGTTGTAACAGCCGAGAGAAAGCAATTCCTCTCCAGTCACCGTGAGCTCCCTGGAGAAAAGGCAGGACAGAAGGGTAGCTAATTAATTTTTTTAAATGAAGGTTTTAGGGGTGTCGCTTTAGACCCCGAGGCAGTCAAGAGGGAGGCAAAGCTGAGCCTGTTGGGCTCCACGATCAAGTCCATTTAACGACCTAAATTAGCGGCTGCCAATCTGCAACCAGAAAGTGGTGGGTATTCCCGATTATTTACAACAGGGTATGAATTTGTGGGTATTTTGACACCGGACATTTTGTGTTCTCTATATTTAATCATCATCATCTTAGCACTGCAGAGCTAGAAGGGACCCTGTAGATCATCCAGTTTAGCCCCTATCAAGGAGGCCCAGTGGGGGATTTGAACTCCCAACCACAGAGACCTGAGCTATCCAGCAGTTCCTTATTTATTAGTTGGCTTTCTTTGCTGAGTTCTCCACCCTTCATCAAGTGTCGTCCAATTTACATGGCTCTCTTCCTTGCCACATAATTTCCACAACCACCCTGTGAGGTAGGCCAGGCTGACCGGCCATGACTGCCCCAGGCTCTCCCTAAGATTATCACCTCCGGGTAGAGATTAAAGCCAGGTCTCCTGACTCCTGATTTCAACCCCCTAACCCTCGATCTACATGTTCTCCGTGCTCATGGGGGGCCTCTCAGAATTGTGCATTCTCCTCAAAATTTACCCACACCTCGAATCGATCGGGACCCAAGCGAGCCGCTCCTCGTCTCCGGAGATCTTTGGCGCCCTTACGGTGGCTGGCTGGAGGGCGCTGTTCCCGGAGGCGAGCAGAGGGGGCCGAGAGGCGAACCTGCCTGCCGGAGGACTGCACTGGCCTGCTTGTGGGTAAACCCACCTCCCCGGAGGGCTGATGCGAGCTGGGGTTGCAGCCATGAACTGGGGGGGGGGGTGTGAGTGTGTGTGTGTGGAGAGGCGAGCTAAGAATACACCTGCCGCTCGTCTCCGACGTGTCCTGGATGTTCAGGTAGCGGCTGCTGGTTAAAGTGGATTGAAGGTGTGTTTGTAGGGCACCTGGCAGTAAATAGCAATCGGGTGGGAGGCCAACAGGTAAGATTAAGCCACGCCGCCGTTAATCTGAGCCCCCGGATCTCTCTGGAGCCCTGTCAAGAGCAGATCTGTGACTCCAGGTTGAAATTCTGTGAAATCCCATGATGTTCGTATTCTTGTTTCATACTCATCCACATACAGTGGATTTGGGTTGCCTCTGAGCATGCACAGAGAGCGTTCGTTCTTCTCCATATATCTCAAACGTCCGGCTCTCTCCTGCCTGCTCTGTCTAGGATGGGATGAGAGGGCAGACCGTGAGTTATTTGCTTGTTTGTTTGTTTATTTAAGGTGACTAATTATCTTTTTTTTTTACTGTGGCGAAGTGGGAGGCTGGGATAACACCCGAGGTCGACAAATCTCCCTGGGAAGCTCCCTCAACCACCACACGGTGTGTCTGTTAAATCATTTAAAGTAATGCAAATTTAAAATGAGTTTATCCCTTCCAGAGCATCTGGGAAAACAATAACAACCCAACAAAATAATGAGAAAAATCTACACACATACACTGCAGTGGATAGAAATAGCTTCAGATCATGCACAGAGTTCCCTGCTTGATCACTGAGCAACTATAACCCTTCCCTCCTTTTGGAATTAATTGAGAAGATGGTTATATAAGGAAGCAGGCTGTGGAATAGTTACATCCTCATTTATTGTTTTTAAACAAAAGTATTATTATGTTGCTGTTCTCAATGCCGTGCTCCTGGGATGTTTTAGAGTGTTTGGGGCTTGTTTGAAAAACCTGGATTTCCTCTTTGTTATTTTTTTCCGTAAGCAGAGGCCCTGAGACCATGTCAAGTCTGGGTAACAGGCAGAAATTGAACAGGTGAAGGGGACCTCCCACCCGCAGGCATTTGGAGGTGGGCTTATTTGTAAGCCCTCACCTTTTACTTTTCTTCACAGGCTGTGGGGGCCACGTAAAGCCTGTGTAACAGGCAGAAATTCAACAGGTGAATTGGAGGTTTTTTTTTTTTTTTTTTTTTTTTTTGAGGAAGGGCTTCCCTGGTAAATCCTACTTTTTTCGGTCTGGCTGTTAAAAGCACGATGGAAGAAGGGGGGTGGAAGTGAGAAGGCGGTGAGCCTAAATTAAAGCGTCACACTAGACAGTCCGCTTCGAAATACAGCCGCGTGCGAGAGGAGGGTGGGAATTATTATGCCGGATGAGAAGGCAGCCGGCCAAGTTGCCGACCCCGTGTCTCCGGTTTTGGCCCGGCTGGAGAGAGGCTTTCTCGGCCCATAGCAAAAAGAAATGCCAGTCGGGCCTGTGGCGGCCCAGCGGCACGGTTGCCGTGCAAGCGGCAACGCAGGAATAGCAACGCCAGCCCCAGGAGCATCTCCTCCAGGGTTAGGTGATGAAACCGCCGAGAAATCTCCTCTGGGGCCACTCCTTGGAGGCTGAACCCCCCCCCCCCCTTAGCCCCAAGCTCCAGCCGGCTCCTTAGCAACCTCCTTGGCGCGTCGCCCCATCCTGGTTGCCGTGGCCCAGGCGAAGCCTGTTCAGAGGAGTCCGGCTTGGCAGAGGTAGAAGCCAGTGGGCAGGAGAGAGAGAGAGGCAAAGCCGGGCGCCACGCCAGCCGGTTGGCATGGCCAAGGAGCGGGAGGGTTGGCAGAGAGGGGCCACTCGGCTTTTCTCCCCACCCTGTCGAAGCTGAGCAGGTCAGGGGGGTCGGGCACGGACGCCCTCTCTGTACCAAGGCGGCCCATATCAAATGCCAGCCACACCTCTGTGCCATCCTTCCAAAGCAGCCCATCCTGCTTTCCTCTTCTGAAGGTGTGGGTTACGGGGCAACGCTCCGGGCTTCCATGTACTGGAAAAGGGGTGTCACCTCAGGCGAACGTTGGCGTGACTTGGCCGAATTCCCCTCCCCGAGGGAGGGAGGGAGGGACGCAGAAAGCAGGTGACAAGAGTCGGAAGGAGAAGTAGGTCAGGCTGCGCCAGGGAGGCTCGGAGGCCCCCCATGGGTTGGCACAGGCCTTCCCGGCAGCTGCTTTCGGCTCGGCCACATGGGCACCGGACGGGGTAAGAACCGGCCCACCGATTTCCTGCTCCGAGGAAGCCTTTAGGGCGCTGCTCTGGACTTGACCGGAAACCTAAATTACTAAGCTGTGGCAACACGGGTGTGTGTGTGTGTGTGTGTGTGTGTAAAAAGCCCTAACTTATCTCCTGCTTTTCCCTTTGGAATGCACAAGGTCAGGATTCGAATTCAGACCCAAGGCCCTGAAAAAGGAAGAAGCAGGGGTCGGCAACGGTTTGGGGGTTGTCGGTTTGTTTGGGTGACACAACTCCCTTTGTCCCCTGGCTATAATGGTGGAAGGAGACTGGGAGGGGTAGTCCCCCAAGGGGGGGAAAAAATATTTCTAGGGTTCCTCTGTGGCAGAAGGGACGTTGTTCCCTGGTTCGAACACTAGAAGGAGGCCGTCTCGGGCGCACGATGGGCACTTGAGTGTTTGGTGCTCGATATGGGGCAGAAGGCATGGTTTAGGGTGGAGGAAATAAAATGCCAGTCTTTTGGAAGTCGGAGTGCTTCTCTTTCCTGGCTTGGCTTGTCAGCACCTCGGTTGTCAAATGAATAATTGTCACCCATGAGCTCTGCTCTCCTCCAGATAAGAGTGGGCATGTCATTTCACGGAAGGGCGTGCCTTGCCTTTCGGGTCTTGCCTCACCATGGCATGTAACGTAGAAGGCTGCCAGGGTGCCTATAAACCCCTTGGCATAGCTCAGTGGCGGCAGAGCCCGAGGTTGGGAGTTCAAATCCCCACGGTGCCTCCTCGACAGGGGAAAAACAACCTCAACCCAAACACGGAGAACTGGGGGCCCCGTTTGGTGTATCCGGACAGCCACCCCACCCGCCACCCCCAAGCGTGTGTCTGGGACTGTGATTGCTGAGAGAAGGGTGATTTCGTGCCCGGCCGGGCCGGCAAACGCCTCGGCCGGATGTCCGTGGGCGGGCATAAACCGTGGCCGTGTGGGTGAGATTCAGCCTTGGAGGCTGTGGGGGAGATTAACTTGACCCTGTCTGGTTAGATCAGTGTTGAGAACGGCAGTAAAAACATTATCCCAGATCATGTCAGAGGTTTACCTCTCGCCCCGTTTGTGCAATTGTTTCGAAAGCGTGGACGTGGGGCTTCAGGGGCCTGGCACCGTCCAGAAGCAGGGGGACCCAGTGGGTTTCTGTCTTCTTGCCCAGAGAAAAGAATTACCGTGAGATTTGAGCGTTGGCTTAAGAGGAAGCTTTTTACAAACGGAGTGGATCTGTTTTGGCTTCCTGCGTTGCATTTCCTCAAAATAAGCGGTTCTCCCTGGGCTGCGGGGCCGACGTCAAATCGTGGCCTCCTTGGGAGGCCTGTTTTCCTCACCCTCCAGACAGTGGCTGTTGTTTGATCCTAGGAGCACTTTGTACCTGCTCAGTTCACCTCTGGACAACGGCTTCTTTTTTTAAGTACTGAGGGATCAGTATCCAGTCTGAAAAATGGCGCCTGGGAGCATATTGAGGCCCAAATAGAGCTGTCTCGCTTCGAGCGGTGTGATGTAGTGGTTAAAGCGTGGATTTTTGGGCCTCTGGCTGCAGAGCCGGAGGTTGGGAGTTCGAATCCCCCGCTGTGCCTCCCTGACAGGGGCTGGACTCGATGATCTATACTTAGGATCCCTTCCAGCTTTGCAGTTCTAAGATGATGATGGTGACGAAGCTCAATTCCCTGCTGAGCCTTTACATTCACAGGGTGACCTTGGACCAATTCCATTCTCTTTTCTCCTGACCTACCTCACAGGGATGTTGTGGCAAGGATGAAATGAGGAATGGGGAGCCAGTGAGTTTATGGGAAGGAAGGTGGGGGTCTTAATGTGTCCAATACACACCTTTTATCCATCCATGTACAGATGGAATTGGTACCCCTCCCAGGGGCTGTTGGACTACATTCCCCATCAACCCCAGCCAGAGGTGATGGGAATTGTGGTGCAAGGATATCCCGAGGGCTCAACCGTCTCCATCTGTGTGGCAGGGAAAATCCTAGCTGACCCCCCCCCCCCCTAGAAGGTTTAAAGAGATGCACAACAGGCCGAAATTCAACAGGAACAGAGTCTTCTACGGCCACTCTGGCCCTCTTTGGTCAAGGACCTACAGCGCTAAGCAAACCTTAACCTGCAGAGCCGCGAAGGACCGGCTCCGAAGACGGAGCTGGCCGCCTTGCACCGTTTGGGCCTTACTCGCCTGGGCGCTGCCCGTGAAGCGTCCCTTGGGGCAGAATTCTGGGTCTGAGCCCAAGCCCTAAAATCTCCCGGGAGGTCCGGCGCCCCACCTCTGCCTCTGCGCCTGGGAAAGGTGCATTTTTGGCCCACCTCTGCCAGAACCCTTCAGGGGATTTTTCGAAACCGGGTGCTGAGGAAATATTTATTCCCCGCCCCCCCCCCCCCCCCGCTCTGTGTGTAGGCGAAATATACCGCGTTTGACACCCGCGTCGGTCCTTCCAAGCCTCCTGGTTCCTCCAGGAAGAGCAGAAGAAGAAAAAATTAATTCCTACTCTCCACGTGGTCTCCTTTTTACAGCCACTGGGTTCCTCCGCCGTGGCCTCTCGCGCTCGGGTGTCGTGCCAAAGGGCAGCCTCGTGGGCTCCTGGCTCACAGCTGCTCTGGCAACCTCACCCATCAGCCCCGCAGGGGCCGGGTCCCACCCTGTCATGTTCCCTGGACGGATCCACCTTTCTCTCTCCGCCCCACCACGGCGGTTAAACCCTCCTCACCCTCCCCGAGGCTTCCTGGCTGCTGCTGAGACGCTTGGCCGACCCCTTCGTCCAGGGGTGCCCAACCAAACCCGGAGTGGTGGGTGGGTGTCCGTGGAACTTCAGGCCACTGGATTCGCCATGAGATTCGCCTCCCCCCCCCTTGCCGGTCACACAGAGCAGCAAAGTTTGGGTGTGGTGTGGTAGTGCTGATCTTGTGTGTGGCGTGGGGGTGCGGACGCTTTTATTCTACCCACTCCTGACGCAGCCCAGTTCCGTCCTACCTAGGAAGACTGTTGTACGGGGGGCTTCGGATCCGACCGACCTCTGCCGTTCGTGGAGCCCTGCCTTGATGGGAAGGGCTGAAGAGGGTTTTTAAAGTGGACAGGATGTGAGGGTGGGTGTCCTGTCCACAGCCGTCTGTGCAACGGGGAGGGGGGGGCCTCTGGTGGAGAATATCCCTCCCTTTCCCCCCATTTTAATCCCATGATAATTAGCCCCCAATAATCTGTTCCATTTTCTAGCTATGCAAGAATTGAACCCCGACCCTCCTGGATGTAGCGTGTTCTCTCTAACCACTAAGCCACGCCGTCTGTCCTTTGTGGTTCTGGAATCAGGGGAGCCCCTTACCTCTATATCCTTCCCACCATCGGAAACCTTTCCCAGGAGCTACCAAGCCTGTCTTGAACACCCCGTCCCCTTCCAGCGCCTCTCCCTGCCTTCCCCCTTTGCTCCAGCCCTGGTTTTGCAAGAACCATGAGAAAGAACTTGCATGCAGACGGGCTCACTTGCTCGAGACGCCTCTGAAGATTAGGTTCCACACACCCTTTTTACCACCTTTTTTTCGGTGAGCTGGGTTTTCAAAATTGGGTTTATCCAAGAACTAGGAGGCAAGGGGTGCTTTTTGGCAAAGCCCATGTTGTTTTAATGAACTTTTAAATGATTACTATTACTTTTTGGTGATGAACGACCTTTGGTAAACCCCATTTCAAATGAAATCTTGGGTGGTTCCTTCTCTCTCTCTCTGTAGACCATTTTTTTTGTTATCCAGTGGAGGTGAGTTCCACTGCCCAAAGGGCTCTCCACTGGGACCCTGTTGGAGAGTAAACGAGAACAGAAGCCGGAGCGACCAAAAGGCACGACAAGTCCCAGAATCCCCATATCCGTCCTGGCTGGGGAACTTGGGAATTGTAGTTTGAACTGGAGCGTTTCTGAGCTCTTAAAGTTGGTTGGAATTTTGTTGCCGGAGTCCGGCAACCGGTATAACGGCTGGCCATGTGGCTTGGCCGTTTTTTTTTTGGCTTGTCGTCCAGAATGTCAATTGGTTCCCTCCTCCTGCGTTTTGAGCAAAACCACCATGCCCTGTCCTTCGTAGCAGAGCTGGTTCCACGGTCAGCACCCTCTCCCCTGCCACCTATATTGTGATATTTCTTGGCGTGCCAGGTGGAGGAAAGGGGAGATAAGGTGGGCGAGGCTGCAAAGGGAGGGCATGGGGCATCCTGTGCTATGGGGAGGATTGGGGTGAGTGGCACCAGGTAGGGGTGGAGGGAGGCCTGCCGTTGATGGCCAGGTGTGACTCACGCTGGGTGGGAGCAGGTTCTGCAGGCTGACTCCAGCACAAGGCCACCTGTGGCTTTTGAAACCGAGGAGATGAGACAGGGTATGTTTTTCTGGCCAGCATGTGGATTCTGGGAACTGTGATCCAAAAAAAAAACCTTTCCCCATCTCCGATAATGGCTCCGTAGAAGTTTCTGTGTGTAGTGATAGTGCTGGAAGAAGCAGGACGTAGGGCGACCACTCTTAGCCTGGGGCGGGCGGTGCCGACGGCAAAGAAAGATGAAACAGATCTGTGGCTGAACCCCGGGACCTGTTGCCTCAGCCCCAGAGCCTTCGTTCTCTCCCGGGGAATCCCCCTGTGCATGTGCAGAGTGCCTTTTCCAGGAACGGAGAAGCAGGGCGGTCCTGCAATCTATACGGCACTCCCGTCCATTTCTGTAGGGTGCAGGGTTTATGACATAATAACCGCTGGATATTAGAATCCAGAGCATGGGGGGAGCAGATGTTTGGCCTGCCAACTCCCACCAGCCCCACACGGTGAAGGATTATGGGCATCGGACTCCAAGACAACTGGAACCCCAATGTTTCCCCCATCCCTCTTCTGCCTCCTCCTTTATGACCACAGCAGTGATGTAGCAGTTTCGGTGGGACCGTGAGCTCTCTATATGTGTTATCTCGCTTGCCCACCCTGCAACACCCCTGCAGTGTAGGGTGCTGTTATCTCTTGGCTGCAGACCGCCGGGGCCGAGGGGCACAGACCCCTCTGCAGCCTAAGGGCGGCGTGTTCGCCGGAGACAAGATCGGCGCCCGGCCATGACTCCGGAGGGCGGTTGTTCTTGGATTCCCGGAACCCTCCCAGCCCACGTTGTCACCCTGGTTGGGGGATTCTGGGAGTCTAGTCCGAAACCGGCCAAGTTAGCCGGGGGGCGGGGGACCTTCAAGTGGGCACCTTCCTGGGCACGTCTGATCTTCCTGTCCTGAGTTGCCAGGTGGGTGGAAGCAGACGTCCCTGAAACTCTCTCTGTGCCCAGGAAACCTTGGGGCTCCTCTTGGCCTCTACCCACTCCGGGTGGGGTTCCAGCGTGTGCTGGCAGGGAGGGCAGTTCTGCATGGCGTTTCTCTCTCCTTCCCGCCCGACCCCACCCAGCCACATTTGCTCTTCGCTGTTCCTCTAGCAACCCGGGTGGGTCCCTCGAACAACCGGGTGTGCTTTCTTTCCAGAGAAGCGCTCTGGGAGTGGAGATGCCCCCCCACCTGCCCACAGCCTGCCCGGGCCAGCTCTTGGGCAACCCGCTTTCTCATCTCGGCTGCTTCCCCTTTCATACCCGCTGTTTTCTACCAAGGGGTGGGGTGAGCTGGCCAGTTTCCTATTTGATTCTCTCTCTCTCTCTGTGTGTGTCTTTCCTTCTTCCCCTTCTGGTGGGTTCTGTTTCTCCAGCCAACGTCTTCCCCCTTTGCCTCCTGGGCACGTGGCTTGGCCTTCCGTGGTGCCCACGGTGGACAGAATCCTGCCTGCGGAACCCAGGTGTCCAGGAGAGGAAATGTCTATTCTTTACTGAAAAGGCACTTCTCGCATGCTCAGAGACTAGTATCATGCTCGGAAGAGTCTCTTTTGTGTGGTGCCGTGGAGAGAGTGACGCATGAGGACTCAGGAGGCTTGGGTTTGAATCCCTGCTCA
Source organism: Intellagama lesueurii (assembly GCA_037013535.1). Lineage (NCBI taxonomy): Eukaryota > Metazoa > Chordata > Lepidosauria > Squamata > Agamidae > Intellagama > Intellagama lesueurii. Next base: position 3,009,562 of record JBAJHW010000019.1, on the reverse strand, counting down.
GCCGTGGAAATGCACTGGGGGAGTGGAGCGGGTAAAACCACTGCTGAAATATCTCCCTCACCATGAAAGCCTGATGAGGGTCACTCTGTTTCGGTTCACACACACACACGGTTCCGTAAGGGAGACTTGGTGCCAAGTGGCTTACGGGCAGCTGATTCTGTGAAACGGTTTCTTCCTGATGTTCTCATCCCAGCTCCCCCTGCAAAAGGAACTTGGTTTGTGTGGGTTGTATAGCCGGGGTGGAGAAAAAAATGAGGCTCTCCTGATGTTGTAGGAGTTACCAACTCCCATCATCCTCAAGCACCATGACTAGTAATTGGGGATGATGGGGGGTGTAGTTTAGGACAGCCAGCCTCCCTGCTACCACCCGATAAGTTTATTCTGCCATAGGTCTTCTGTCTTCTTCTACACGTCATCAAGAAGGGGTGTCCCCCCCCCTCTCTCTCTCCCTTGAGGCAGAAGGGAGTAGGTGGACTACAGAGCCCATCAACCCCTGCTGGCCTGGTTAATGATGAGGGGCGATGGAGTTTTTGGCTTTCTCCTCCACCCTCTCCCTCCGTGTACTTATGTTTTGTCACAGCATGGAGGTGTGTAGACCGTGTGTTTCTGAGAACGTACAGAGTCCTGTCTCTCTTGGTCTCGCCTCCTGCCAGCCCTCTTCAGGAGCAGCCCGGCGGGCAGGGCAAACCTCCCGAGCGCCAGCTCTGGGCGGCTCTTTCGGGGAGGGGCTTGGGTGGGGGCGCAGCTCGGCAAGGTTGGGACAGCGCCCACCTGGCCAGGCGGTCCACCTGGGCAAGTTGGGGCAGGCCAGGCCCAGCCTAGCCCCAGTGGGGTGACACAATCCAGGTCTTAAAAGTAGGGCAACAAAGCGAGAGAACAGAACGGCGATCTCGTGAGATCTATGTTCCCCCCTCTGTTCGGCCGTGGTGAGGCCTCATCTTGAGTGCCGGTGGATGCCCATCAAGGCTGCTTGTAGGGTGTCCCGTTTTATTTTCTGGGTCCCCCCCCCCCCCCCGGCATCTTTTTGCTTGGCTGAATGAGGTTTGGGTGGTCGGCTCAGCCTCTGGAGAGGCGTGCGAGATAAAATCCAGCTCAGATCTTTCTCTAACACTCTGTTCTTTTTCTTCCTCCAGAGGTAGGTGGCGCTGTTAGCAAAATGTGCCTGGGAATAGGAGCGTAGGAAAGGGTGCTTCAGAGCATGTGCAGAGTGCCAATTCCCCCTGGGAAATGCCTTGCATTCAGAACTTGGCAAAGTCACCGGGGGGGGGGGGGGGCTACTGGTTGCCATGCTGGCCCGAGGACAATGGGAATTGTAGTCCAAATACATCTTTTCCCATCACGCCAATCAAATTGGCATTTTTTTAAAAAAATGAAGCCTAGTGTCTAGTGGCTGTATACCTGATTATGCCAGTATGTATCGGATCACCAATTTCCCTGTAACCCCATTCAGATGGTGTATTTTGAGGCCTTTTTAAAGCAGAAGCCAGGAAACCCGGGCCAGGGGTAGTAGGGTTCTTTGGTGGCACTGGGGCAAATATTCTGACCCTGGTATCCTCCTAAGTGAATCTGGAAGTCTTCCACGTTTGATCAACAGCCATATTTTTGAGCGAAACCGTGCTGGTGGCGCTGCTGTGATATCTGGAATAGCCTTGCACCTCCTGGAGGCCTTCTGGAGGAGCAACAAACTTTTTAAAAACTTATTTATTGCTGGAGAAAGATTTGTTGGGAGGCAGGGAAATCTAGGAGGCCGGGACTGACAAAAATAGGGCCCGTGTCCTGCAGAGCCTATCATGGTGAGTCCGTGGGGGTGGGGAGGAGTTAGAGGTGTGATTCGAACTCGGGACTGCCCCGTTTGCCTTTTCCTTGCTGCCTTCTTCCCCCAGCTTGTTTGTTTCCAAGCCTTGGGGGGGGCGGTTGTAGAAATGACGTGCCAGGGTGGGATGGGTGCCAGGGAGCGGAAATCAATCACACACACACACACACACACTGTGCAAAGCTGGGGGGGGGGGTATGATAAAGGGTTAAAAAAAATACACCCGGGTGGCAAGTTGAGGGGTGGGAGGAGAGGAGGGGAGGGGATGAAGGAGAGAGGGTGCCGCGTAACCAGGGGTGTGGGCGTTGCCACCTTTTGAGGTGGGAATCGGAGGCGAAACCCAGCCACCCCTAGCGTGCCAGCTTTTGTCAGAGCTGCCACGCTGGTTCCTGGAACGGGGCAAGAGGTGGGCCAGCGACGTGGTGGAGCAGAACCCACGGTAAGGGGTGAGTGAAGGGTGGCTGTGTTGGGGGGGCAGAAGGTGTGGAGTGCGGGGGGCCCCCGGTTCCCCACTCCTTAGAGTGTCCCACTTTTCTGAGTCAGCCCAGCTAGGCTGCCCGGTGCCCACCAGGGCCTCGGGGTGCCCGCGTGCCAACTTTCCCGGGAGAGAAAGTGCCCGGTGCCCACCCAAATCGACCACATTCCTAGCCTCCGAAACGGCCGTTCCGTCGAAGCCGAGGGGCTGCTTTGGAGCTGGAAAATACCCGGCACTTTTTGGCTGAGGTGGGAAGGAAATTTTTTACCCGTCCGTGCCAACCTGCCAGTCCGGCAGAGCCAAGTCGGGGAGAAAAAAACTTGGCATGGGCATTTCTGCCCATTTCACGGCTGGATCGTACTCTTAAAACAGGCGGCCTGGTTTTTGATTTGCAAAAGGGCTTCCAGGATTGTTTCTAACCTGGACGAGTTCCTGTGTTAAAACCTTTCACCGTCCTGGTGGACTTCTAACCCTGATGGGTTGGAAATTGGCGAATTTTCACCCCCTGCATTTTAAGTGCATACCTATGGGTCTTTTCCTCCGTCACTGTTACATTTCTTTATTTAAAATATTTTTACCCCACCTTTCTCCTTTAAAAGGACCCACGGTGGCTATTATTCATGCTTCTGCCACCCCACCCTGCCAGTTTGCATCATAGGGTATATTTGATAGATTATTATTGTTGTTGTTATTATGTGCCGTCAAACTGCCTCCGATGTATGGCGACCCTATGAACAAACAATCTCTAAAATGACCTGTCCTCCACAGCCTGGCTTAGCTCCTGCAAACTTAAGCTTGTGGTTTCATTTAGGGAGTTGATCCATCTCGTATTCAGTCTTCCTCTTTTCCTGCTGCCTTTCCCAGCATGATGGTCTTTACCAGGGAACCCGTCCTTCTCACGAGGTGCCCAAAGTAGGACAGCCTCAGCTTCCACGTTCTTGCCTCCAGAGAGAATTCAGGCTTGCTTTCATCAAGGACCCCCTTGTTCGTCTTTCTGGCCATCCCGGGTATCCACAAAGCTCTTTCCTCCAGCACCCCATTTCAAACTAATCAATTTATTCCCCCTGTCACCTTTCTTTAATGTCCAGCTTTCACACCTATATGTGGCGATCAGAAATACGATCGTGTGGATGATGATTATTAATACCAAACAACAAAAATTCGTAGCTCCTGCCCCATAGAGCATTTGAGTGTTCTGTCTGGTGGGGTATTTTATTTTCCCAGAAAGATGAAAGCAAAGCCTCTAATGTGAGATGGGGGGAAAAAAACCCAATCCAGTTTTCTGCTCTGCTACCCAATTCCATCGTGATGGGAATAAAAGTTTGTTGAAATTTGGCACGTTTTAGACTCAGGAGAGGGAAGGAATTGCCACAGTAGGGCCAAATGTGCAGTGTTGATCCTTTCCCTCCGCATTTCTCCAGCATCAACCTTTAGTTTAAAACCCCAACAGGATTCTAGTCCTCAGTGTGTCAGGACGGTGGTGATGGAATCCACCAAGTTTGATTCAACGTTGGCTAAAATTTTGAAAGATCGCAAAAAATAGCATAAATCATATTGTGCCCCTATTTCTGACGTCAACTCCAAAATTTTGCTAAAATACACCACATTACCGTTAATATTTCTCAGCTTCACTCTCTTTGCTTCCCCTGAAAATGAATCCTTCTTTTTTTAAATGTCTTTTTGTGGGGAGGGAAGAAATCCGGAGAGGATTCAGCAGGTGGTTTTAAAAAGAGAGCGATTTTTTGTATGACGTGATTCTTGAGTTGGACATAGAGTAATCTTTTAGTGAGATTCATCTAGGAGGTTTCTGGAGACGCTCTGGAACTGGGTGTAAGTTAGAACTGTGTATACATAGGGGCTGAAATCCAGCAGTAAGGTACATTGAATGAATGGGGATTTGGTGGCTCAACGCTTTCACACATTCTGCTGTGTCAATGGGCACAGGAGAGGGCCTTCTCGGTGGCGGCTCCCAGACTGTGGAACTCCCTGCCACTGGAAATCAGGCTGGCCCCACCTTGGCTCTCCTTCTGCAAGCAGGCCAAAACCTCGCTCTTCCGGCAGGTTTTCCCTCAATGACGAGCTGCCTAAGTGGGGTTTTTTAATGGCCTTCCATGTTTTTACTGTTGCTTTTGTTTACCATTTCTTAGGGTGGTGTTTGTTTGATCCTTCTTAGTATTTGTATACTTCCTGTTTTTAGCTTTAAATATTGTCTTTTAATATTGTGAGCGCCCTTGGGTCCTTTTTAAGGAGAAAGGCCGAGTAAATAAACAAACGAGGTATACCATGTTGACGGGTTTCAGCCAGTGTTTAAGAACGCAGTGATCAAGCAAAGATCAAGGTGGATTTAAAGAGATCAGAGTGTTCAAAGGCACAAGGTCAGGCCTTGATAGATTACGGGCCCGATCCCCGTTTGAATCACCCGGAGCCCGTGGCAGAAGAGAAGGCGACAAATTTTTAATTTCAGGTTTTGGAACAAAATCTTGATTTTTTTTTTTTCCCCCTTCTGCATCCGCCATGCTGAAAACTTGGGCCACCCTTAATTGAAAAGCTGGAAGGGTTTAAGCCTTCTGCTAAACTGAACCGCCGGTCTGCCCACATTATTATTCTTTTTGCGGATTATTGGAGGTTTTGCAAAAATGTTGGACAGGTATCTGACCCCTGGCTGTACCTGAAGAGGCTGAGGAGGGCATGCCAGGGAGGTCCTCTGCCCCTAGGCTACGTTCCTTTCCTTCAAAAGGAAATAAAGTTCCTAGTCCTCATGGTTGTAAAGGGTTGTATTAAAGCAGAGGGCAGGAATGTGGCTTTTGTATTCTCAGAACTTGATGAGGGGGGCTGTCTAAGGAGGGGGGGTGGACAAGTGGCCTTCTAGATTTTTTTGTAGACCACAACTCCCAGAATCCCCAGACTGTCTGGCCAATGATAAAGGCCTCTGAGTGTTGTGGACCAAAAGCAGATGGTGTGCCAAAGATTTGCCACCCTTGCTCTAAGGTTTGTCGGAATTCGAACCCGTGACCTTCCACCCAAGAAGCAAAGTGGCTGGGCTCTTGAGTTGCAGGCCTTCAGGTGGAGTTTTTCTCCAAAACGCAGAGCGGAAGGGAAGTGTTAACGAACCACCCCTGCTAACAGAACGGAAGATGAGTTGGTGGAGAGGTTCAGAAAGTCCCTTTTATTTATTTATTTATTTTTGAGCAGGAGAGGACTACAATTCCTAGCATCCCCTGGCCAGCAAGGCTCTTTGTAGTAAAAAAAAAGAAGTAACTTTTTCAAGATGTGGGTCAGACAAGAGGTCGCTTCCACTGACAACAGGCTGACAACTCCTAGTGTGTTGCATTTGAAGGTAGACTGCCCCAGGAGGTGGAGGTTCCATTGAGCCATTCCACACCCCTCTCATGGTGAGAGGGTGAGCCATATAAAAACCACACACCATCGCTCGGGCCAAACAACCAAACGGCAAAGGCTTCTGGTTCTAGTTTACCATCTTGTCACTCTTTCAGAAGCGAATTCGGGGGTGTTGCGGCTTCGAAACCCGCCTGTGCCGCTTCTTGTAGGCCTGAAGGAAAGCCCAGAATAGGAAATGGGGGCAATATTTTAATTCCCATTCCTCGGCCTTCTCCAACCGGAATGCCTTCCGTGTGCGTGGGACTGTGATTCCCACCACCTCCAGCCAACAGGGGATGATGGGCTTGGGAGTTTTCAACACAAAGGGCTCTGGGTGAATAGATGCTGTTTTCCATAGGCTAGAAGGCTCTCTACTTTGACGCCCTTATTTACAACCTCAGTGTTGCGAGAGCTCAAAATTACAATTCCAGCGTGTTAGGAAGGAGTGAGCCCACTGGGTCCCTGCATGAGTACCTGTTCTGCCATCAAGCTTGCCTTCTCGTTCTTCTCCGTCCATCTCTGCACCCGGGGGTCCTTCTGTCTCCTCTGAGTTGCTCCTCCTCGGGGGAGGTTGCCCGTTGTAACTCTGTATGAGGAGCTGTTGAGTGGCGACTTTTTCCCGTTCTCAGAAACCCAATGCGGCAATCCCGTAGGAAGGTGGCTAGTTTTGGTATTCTTTACTGTTCCTCTGGTGAATGGTTTTGGCTGTCTAGGGTTTGGCCCACTCTAAGAGGAACGTTCAGACTCTCAGCTACCCCGGATCTTGCCGGATTCCGAATTTCATCAGCCCCAGCCAGTGCTGAGAGGTGGTAAGAATCACCCTTCCCGAAGATTTAGCCGGCTGCTGGCTTCTCTATTCTTTCCCCCAGCCTCTTTAGATGTGCTGGGTTCAGATCCTGTCCTTCCATGCTTGGCCTTGAAAAATGGGAATTGTATCCCCAAGCACTGTCGGGAGAAATTGTAATACTGAACCCCCATAATCCATTTTATTAGGATAACGATGTTGTTGTTATGTGCCGTCAAGTCGTCTCTGACTGACGGCAACCCTGTGAATGAATGTTCTCCAAAATGTCCTGTCTTCAACAGCCTTGCAAACACAGGCCTGTAGCTTCCTTTAGGATGTCAGTCTATCTCACATTTGAACTTCCTCTTTTCCTGCACCTTGAACTAATGACCGGGGTTGTCTCTTTGCTATGTTTGCACATTGATTTGGTCCTGCACCTTGGATTCCCCCTCCACAAACGTCCCTGTGAGGTAGCTCAGGCCACGAAATAGCAACCAGGCGAAGGTTACCCTGGGGCTTCATGATTGTGTGGAGGATTTGAACTCGGTTCGCTCCACTCCGAGCCCCAAACTACTACACTACAACTCGCCCTCTTTGTGATTGTGTCATGTCTACCTCTCAGCCCTCTTCTGGACGGCTAATTGTTATTTTTTAAGGGCCCACCTGAAAAAAAAAAATATTCTGGCTGGCTGGAAGATCGTGAACGGAAGCGTCTTCGGCTTCCGCCGTCTCGGAAAATAGCTGGTGACGCTCGAAGCTTCGGTTGGGGTAATGCCCGTAAGAAAAAATGAGCCTTTTCTGATCTTACTGGTTTTCTCCAAACAGGGAGGTCTTTCTCCAAAATTGTAATAAAGCTCCTGTTAGAGAAATCGCACAGGTGAAGGAGGCAGGGGAGGTGCAATATATCCTGCCAATATCTGAAAGCCAACAGAGCGGGCATCGTTGTTGATTCCTCTCTGACTACCACACCCATCATCCCCCGCCACCATGAGAATGGCACTTGATCGGGGAGCATTGGCTTAAACTGAGCACTGAGGCAGGGTTTTCATCCTGCCTGCTCCCGCTGGCTTGATTTGACTTCTCCTGTAAGTTACATGGATTTTAATTTTAATTAAAGTCATTGTGTTTAAAGTTCAGTGTCACGGTAGGTTTCGGTTAGGGCTCTGTGATCAGATTTAACGAAGGGGTGTGTGAAAGCGAGGGGCCGGCCCCTTGCCTGTAGCTTCTAGAAAACAGTGGGGTCAAGCATGATTCCATTAAAATACGTATGCACATAGAACTTGTGGATTTTATTAAAACCCTCCCTGTTTATATGCAAAAAGCAATTTTAAAAGCTTCCCCGCCACCGCTACCTTCAAGAAACAGAGGATTCTCATAAAAAGGAGTAAATCAGATGAAAAATACATACAAAACATTGCAATGCCTTAAAGGCTAACTGGTGTGAGCTTTCAAGGTTCTAATCCACTTCCTTGGACATAAAAGTGCCATCATCTTTATACCTGGCCAGGTGGAAGGAGACAGATCATGAGTTAAAGGTCAGTGGCGTGAATGCGTAGACTTAGTTTAGGTCTCCGGCTGTGGAGCCAGAGGTTGGGAGTTCGAATCCCCATGGTACCTCCTTGGCAGGGGCTGGACTGGATGAACCACTGGCTCCCTTCCAGCTCTGCTGCTCTAAGATAATGATGATTGCTTTGCTTTGTGTTCACCGCCTTGGGTTTCTTTCTAAGGAGAAAGGGGCAGGATAACAATATTCTGAATAAAGAATAAAAATAAATAAATACACCGCCCAGAGTAGCAATGTGCTAGATGGGCAGTATAGAAATTAAATTAGTAATATATATATTACAGTCATATAGTCTCGCTCTAACAGCTGCCGAAGTGCATCTGACTCAGGAAAGCTTATATTAAAATGTAGCAGTTAGTCCTTAGGGTGCCACAAAGTTTGTGAATGTTGATTCTCCGTTTGTTTCTTTGGGGTTTTGGTTTCATGGGTTGCACACAGTAACATGAGAGAAGGAAGCTTCCGCTGGGCATATTTTGGGCATGTGTGCTTGTATACCTGCATGCACGTGTGTACGTGTGTGCAAGGACGTCGAAAAAGGCTGGCCTTCAGGATTTGCCCTGAACCAGGCTAGAGGGACTGGAGGGGAACCCGGTAGAAGGCCTGGGTTGTAAAGTGGCACGGTTGAAGGGGGGGGGGGGGGAAGCATAAACTAGTGACCGTCCCTGATAAGTAAGGATATTTTGAGAGAGTGCGACTGGGTTGAGGAAAAATGGAGGATTGGTGGATGTTTTCTACAGCAATAAGGGGGTATACTGGGAGGGAAGTAGTGGCAGGTGACAGGAGGAGAAGTTGAGCAATTCTGGAAGCTGAATAACAAAAGGGGTAAAAAAAAAGACCCCCCCCCCTTTCTTTCTTTCTTTTTTTAAAAACAGACACTGAGGACTACCCTCTCGCATTGTCGTCAACGCAGTTTGGAAACTTGGTTTCCACTTCTGCGCCATTAAAAAACAAAAACAAAACACCCGTTGACTCAAACCATGGTGCAGAATTTGGGGGTTTCCTAGACACCTTAGAGAACTCTTTCCCCCCCCCTCCGCCCGCTGCTGGCTGCCTCTTTGCCCCCGTCTAGCCCATCCCGCTCGCCCGGCCGCCCCATTCCTTCCTGAAACACAGTGCTGCCTAGGGGGGCTGGGAATTATGGGGCCGGATGGGCCGCTCCCTTCCCCTGGGAACTTGCTAGCAGCAAAGTCCCATCGAGGCGGCTGTGTGCTTTGTGCGTGCCTTGGCGTTCTTCCTCCCTCCCTTTCCTCCCAGCCCCACTTTTACCGGGCAAGCTGTTTTCCTACGGTGCCAGGGTGCTCCTGACCCGGAGGGAGGCCTGGCATACCAGGGGCTGTTCTCCTGCAACCTGTTGGGGCACGCCGCTCCCCCCACCCACCGTTTTTCAAGGCCTCTGGCGGCTGTGCCCCCTTTTCTCCAAGCCTGGCTTGCATCAGAGGGATTTATGGGCGTGGAGCGAAAGAAAGAAAGAAGGAAAGAAGGAAAGAAAGAACACGAAGTTCCAATCGGTTGGGCAGTGCCCCAAAAGTGCCACCCTGAGCTTTTCTGCCCCTCCCTCCTGGTTCCCTGCCGTGGGCCAAACGAGATGCATGAGGGTCCCCGAGAGTCACAGTGGGGTTTTTTTAAACCTCTCATCCAAGTTGTTGTTGTTGTCGTATGTTTTAACTGCTATAAACTGCCCAGAAAAGTGCATAGCAGTAATGGGACATATAAATTTAATAGACAGAGAGAGACAGAGACAGGATAAGATAGATAGATAGATAGATAGATAGATAGATAGATAGATAGATAGATAGATAGATAGATAGATAGATAGATAGATAGATAGATAGATAGATAGATAGATAGATAGATAGATAAGGTGCCATCAGGTTGCCCCCACTTATGGCAACCCCATGAATGAGCAATCTCCAAAGTGTCCCCTCGTCAACTGCCTTGCTCAGCTTTTGCAAACTCATGCCTGTGGCTTCCTTTAAGGAATCAGTCCATCTCGTATTTGGTCTTCCTCCTTTCCCGCTGCCTTCATAGGGCATGGCCTATTCTCTTCCTTCTTCACTTTTTGCAGCTTTTGGTGGATTCCTTGGACATTGAAAAAATATGTTTTTGACCCTAATTCTGGACTTTCTCCTGTGGCCTTTCGAGGTGAGCTGCACCTGTGCGATGATTCGAACTCGGGTCCGAGTTTTTTGTGTGCTTTTTTGGTGCATCTACATTGCACAGTTACAGCGGTTTGATCCCACTTGGCGTGTTACGCCTTCCTCCTACAGAATTCTGCAATTTGACGATTTTTTGGGGGGAGGAGGCTTAGAATTCGCAGCTAGAAGGGCTGCGAGAAATCAAAGGTTCCTGGAAAGATGATAATAAATGGTTACGATATTTAAAAAGCATTGAACAAATATTACATTAAAGCTCACAATAAGAACCATGCTGAAACGCACAAGTAAAACAGAAGAAAATGATTCCTTTAAGAAAGGAACTGCAGGGCAGATCATCATCATCATCATATCTCAGAGCTGGAAGGGACCCTATGGATCATCAAGGGCAGTGCCTGTCAAGGAGACCCAGTGGGGGGATTCAAACTCCCGACCACTGGCTCCTAAACTACTGATCTACTCTGCAGTTCAATGAACAAGCATGTAGAACCATGAGGACTAGGATCTTGGTCTGTTTTCAGGGGGAAGTGAAAAGCTGGAGGAGACCTTTCAAAGTGGGGAAGAGGCTGAATGAAGACCTTGAAGAGACACTTGCTGGTCATATAGACCAAAGATCGGGCCAAGCAAGGCGGCGGCGAAGTCATTGTTGATTGAGAACGATGAGGACTAGAAGCTTGGTTTATCTTCAGGAAAGTTGAGGCACCTGCTTGGTTTGCTGAAAAATCCCTGTTTTCCTTTTCCAAGGAGAGGTAGGGGAAATGGCTACCAAAAGTCCTACCTTCTGGTCAGCATGTGGGGCTAGAAAAACCAAGAGGGTCTTATCTAATCTAAAGCATCCTCCAGTGTTCTCCCTGTCAGGGGCTGCAACATAAAATAAGCTTCCTTCTGGATCTTCAGAGAGAGGATGGGATTCAAAGCCAATAAAATATTTTTAATACTTTATGTGTCTTATTTCCTGCTTAGCTCTTCTGGCCATGATTTTGTTTATTTCACCTTCTGAAATGTTTAAGGCATCTTCAACCAGTCACGTCACCGGACCTCATGGAGGAAGTTAGCATGATTCTTAACGTTTGCTGGCTTTTCGGCTCCCACCTCGGCCTCCCCCCAGGCCTAGAAGCCGACCATGGTGACGCAGGCATGGCGAACCTTTGGCGCTCTGGACAATTTGGACTACGATTCCCACACACCCCTGTCTTGCCAGGGTTAAAGAACAGCGGGAGTTGTAATCCCGAACATCTAGAGGGCCAAAGGTTTCTCACTTCTGGTCTAGGAAGATGGAGGAATCTAGTGAGCCCGATGCTTCCTCCATGAGATCTGGTAGCATGCCTTTAAACATTTCAGAAACACTTGTGGTTGATGATCGGTTATTATTGAGTTTTAAGTGATTCTTTCACCGGCCAAGCTGTGTTAGTTTGTTGTAAAGAAACAGCCGAGAGTCCTCTCGTAGCCACAACTGAGACTGGTTTTAGCAGTTTTGTTGATTGCTGCTGTTTACTTCCTTAGAGGCTGCTGTTCAGCCATCTTCTGTGTGTGTGTGTGTGTGTGTGTGTGTGTGTGTGTGAGAGAGAGAGAGAGAGAGAGAGAGAGAGAGAGAGATGAATTAGAAAACCTATTAGATTGTTCAAAGTGCTTTGCTGCGTGTTATCTTGGGATTCCTTGCGCCAGCCCTGTAAGGTGGATCAGTACGACTGGCCCCCTGTGTCTGACAAGGCGGAGGACCAGCTGGGAGAGCCCTTCATCGAGGCATCCTCTGCTGAGCTTGTGACCAGGGCAAGATTTGAATCTGCAGCTCTCCCGTCTTGCAGCCGTGGCTCTGAAGTTCTGCCAGAACCAAAGAGGGAATGGATATTTGCAATAGTTTGTTTTTGTACGTGTAGAATACTTTCGACTTAATTAACTAGCCCAGGTGTATTTGCAAGCAGGGTAGCTGGCACTGATTTACGCCATTTTGCAACTGATGTTTAATGATCGCTAAGCCCCAGATGTCTTTTTTCCCCCTGGTTTTAAGGCATATGGCAGTTTGGCCCTGAGAACTAGCGCCTTAAGAGGTTGGTTTGAATGGCCGACAGGCGTAGCGAGGTCCGAGAAAATCTGTTAATAAACTGGCTTGGTAAATCCAAGATCTGGTAGGTAACCGGGCTGAAAATCCAACATACTTATATTTTCCCCAGTGATTCTGCTCCAAATCTCAGCTGGATCCGCCTCTGGTCTTCCAGGCTTTGTTCCAGCACCTCCATCCGCTGGCTGATGGACTCCGGCACCCCTGTGCCACTAGGCTCAGCCAATCCGCAAAGCCACCTCGTTTCTCTAGGCCAGTGGCTCCCAACCTGGGGGAAACCCAGGTGTTCTCGGACTGCAACTCCCAGAAACCTTGGTGCTGAAGGCTTCTGGGAGTTGTAGTCCAAGAACACCTGGGTTGCCCAAAGTGAACGTTGGAACTCCATGGGACAATTTTAAAATGGAATATCGGGGACTCGGGACGACTTTCCTAAGATGCAAAGGGAGTCAGGAGCCCTTTCATATATATATATTTTTAAAATGTTTGTGCGATGCAAAAAAAAGAGGGAAATTTAGCTTGCGCAGCTTTTCTGCAGTGTGGAGGGGCATCGTTTGAAATTCCCCCGTTCAAAGCACCGCGCTTCGGGGTTTCCCGTAAATGCATGCTGCATGGAGGCTCCGTCCTCACCTCCTACTTCTCTCCTCCACCCCCTCCTCCTAAACTTATCTTGTGAGCATCTCCCCACACCACCCCGAGCGTGGTGGAAACTCCCCTCCCCTACTTGCCGCTGGGGCTCAGCCCCACAGCAGCATCCGGCCTGCCGACCAGCATTTTCAGTCTTCTGAAACCCAACGCCTTGGGAGGGGGGGGGGGGACTCAGGTTTTGCTAGGAAGAGGCGCTTCTCCTGCTCGGCTTCCCGCCCCAGGCGGGAGGTTGCCGTTCGAGCTCGGCCCATGCTCAGGAACTCTGCGACGGAGCCTTGGGGAGCTATGGGTCCCGAGATAGGCCGGGCAGGCCAGAATGGCGGCCCACCCCTCGCTCTGCAGCCTCTCCTGCGTCTTTTGTCGCAATAGCAACACCCTGCGAGGGTTGCCATTTCCGGCCTAGCGGGAGCCGGGTTCAGTTCCATATCACAAAAATCAGATCTCTCCGTTTGCTTTGCACCTCCTCTTGGTGTGAAAAAATTGTCTAGAACGTAGCCTTTTCTCTCTCTCTCTCTCTCTCTTTAAAGCCTTAAGACTGGGCATGTTCCCGGACCTCAGTAAGGAGCTATTTATCTTTTCTTTTGATCTTAGCAGTGCTCGGAGTCCCTCATTCGCTTGATGGAAAATGTGGGTCCTTTTTCTCCTCCCTACCCTGTTTTCAGTTCGCAAGGGGTGCTCAGAGGAGGCGATTTTCAGCTCCGGAGATGACTCCGGAGCGGTTAGGACGTGGGTGTTAAAATGCTATCAGGCCTGCGGTTGCCACCTAGACCCTTTTCTGCTGGTCCGCTGTTGTTTGCCGCAGCAAATTATTTTGCCCAAAAACAGGAAAAGGTGCACGCACCTGACGGGATGCGCGTCAAGTGGGGACGTGGCCCTGGTGGGTGGGAAGATGAGCTGCCGAAGGTTGGATCTGGAGAAGCCCCTGATTCTCAGTGGTTTCAGGTCAAAAGTTTAGATTACGGTTGCGTTTGTGTGGAAAGAGAGAGAGAGTCAAGCCTGGGCTGCTAGACAAGTCAACGGTGCTTTAGAAAGAAGAGCTGACCCCTCATCTCAAGCCGGACACCTATTTTTCTAGACCTGCGTGTACACCTTTGATTGGCGGGATCACTCGAGCCTTGCAGATGGCTTGTTTGTTCTGCGGGCATCTCCACAGCGTTGCAGTGGCTTAACTGACGTCCCCTTTCCAATATCAGGACCCTGACCTCGAGGGATAGGGGCCTAGCAGGTGCAGAGTGCCACTAAGCCATGTGCAGAGTGCCCTCTGCTTCTCACTGTGGTGGAAATAAACCCTAACGAGTAAAATACACAGAGAAATGTGTCTTTTTCTGCCTTGGTTCCCAGTTTGTTTGTTTTTGCGGGGGCGAGACTGGGAGAGAAATCAAATAAATAATAATGAAAGCTCAGGGGTTGAGGTTTCTGGCTGCGGGGGCCAGAAGCTGGGAGTTCGAATTCCCCGCTGGGCCTCCTTGACAGGGGTTGGACTGGATGACCGCTAGGGTCCCTTCCAGCTCTGCCGTTCTAAGAGTATTATTATTATTATAAATTAATCCAGAGTGGTAGAAGGCTGAAGGCGGACCTGATTCGAATTCCTGATCATCTGGAAGCGACTTAAGCCAACCCTTAAGTCAACTCACTGTTCCTCTGACTTGTTTTTCCCCGTCTGTGAAATGGAGCCACAGTTCCCGGAGTGGCTGTGACGACAGACGAGTTGGTAGGCCAAGTCATTATTGATAATTACTTTTAATATGAGTCTCTGCCTCTCGCTCTTACCCGGCTTTAAATCCCGCTCTGGGTGTTTTGTTTCCCCCGCCCCCCCCCATCCTTTATTTCCTGGTGCACGCTTGTCCGTGTTCTGCAATCCACCCCTTACAAAATTGCCTCGAAGGAATTTCGATCTATATTGATAAATTCGCATTCCAGAACGACTTGTGATCGAAAAGAGATCAAGAGCTGGTTGGCAAGGAAAACGGGAAGGAGCTAAGCGTTTCCACCACTTCTAGGCCAGCAGGTTAAGAAAGAAAGGCGGCCGCTCAGCATCAAATCATCGCTCAACCACGATTTCATTTTTCTGCCACCTGCAGAAAAATTCGTACGTCTGCAACGCAGTTTAAATAGGTAGAAAAAAATCCAAAGAGGGGCATCACTCAGTTGCATGGAAATTAATGTATCTCCTTGCATTTCCACAATTTATAATAATAGCAGTAATAATCTTAGGGCTGCAGAGCTGGAAGGGACCCCTAGAGATCAACAAGTCCAGCCCCAGTCAAGGAGGCCCAGGGGGGGATTCGAACTCCCATCCTCTGCCTCCGCAGCCAGATGTCTAAACCACCGAGCTCTCTAGCAGTCGGTTGTTTTAGACCTTGTTATGTTATTCTCACGGTTTACAAACAGTCAGAAAGTTTGTCTCTTGCTTTCAAAGCTTTCCCAGCAACAACATCTTGTTTTTTTAAGGGACAGGAAATGGATGAGAATTTTTAATTTGGTCCGTCTTTTTTTTTTTTTTTTTTTCAGCCTCTGGTAGGGCTTCTTTCTGTGAAAGCTGGCGTGGCAATAAATTGGTTCGCCTCCGAAACTCTTCATTGCTCTAACTTGGCCTCTTGTTACCTTTGAAAGATGTAGGATAGCCGTTCTGCCTCTAAAGCCAGGTTTCCCTCTTCCATGCCTTCGCTCTACCTGCTAGGCCACACTGCGTCTGGAATCCGGATTTTTATCCGTGTGTCTTCGTGGACGGTGAGGCGCCATGGGGTGCATGGCTACCCGGATCTCCCCAAAGCTCTTTTTGGCTGCCTTTTGGACTCTCTGTAAAGTCTTACGATTGTAGGACAGTTAGATTTTCCTGGTATATCTTTAGCCCTAACCCTAAACCCCTTTCAGCTTCATTCCTAATCATCTGCCCCATAGCCTCACCCCAAAGCTCCCACTGAAAACCATTGCAAGTGAGTCCCAAGCCATGAAAAAGCTGGCTGTGATTTCTTGGTCATCATCGCAAACAATTTGTGAGTTATCTTCCCCCAGCACGCAAGTGTAGGGGGTGAAGCACAGGCCCCTCTGTTACCCCTAATCCCCCCCCCCCAAGCATTGCATGATTGATTTGTTCATTACACCCCCCCCCCTCTCCTGGTCTCTTTCTCTGCACAACCGCCCTGCGAGGTAGACAAAGCTGACCGTTCGCTAATCTGTGGTCATTGAGTGAGTTTTTGGTGGTCTCCTTTGAAGGCAAGGTGAGGGTCCAACCCAGTTTCTCCCGCAACAAAGGGAAGCTCTGCTTCCAACCCCTGGCAAGCAGGCGGCCGTTCACCCGGTGGGGTTTCTCCCAGAGGAGGCTGCACTATTGCTATTTCTGCTGAATAGGTTTTCAAGCGCACAGTGCAGGAAGGACACCTTCCCCCTGGATTCGGCCTGGAAATGTCCCTCTGCCCGCCCGCCCCTTCAAGCCATCTCCTCTCTAATCCCAGCCGTTTTCTTCTCCAGATAATCCGTCCCTAATCTGATTTGGGGGGGGGGGGGTATTGTCAGGTTTTGTGATCCAAAAGGGGCATGATGGATTAATTGTGGCTAAACCGGGCCCTCCTGCTTCCCACCTGTAGCTGGAGGGGTAATATCAGGACTCAGGGCTTCTGTTCTCAGCTTGGGGAGAGCCAGAATTTTGTCGTTCAAAGAGAAAGCTTGCAATTTTAAAAAAATATATTCTATTTTTTCCTTCTGCACACAAAAAATACATGTATGTATAGTATCTTGGCACTCCTCCCTTTTATCCCTGGATATACGTGACACTTAGGAACCAAGAGTTCTCTGTTCCCAAGGAATACTTATTTTATTTTATTTTCATCCTTCACTAGAAGCGGGCAGGAATTCAAAAGGTAGGCGCACATAGGCTTAGGTCTATCCGTACCTCTTAGCCGTCCTGCGTTGTATTCTCTACTCTAGGACCATGATTCAAAAGTGAAGTGTTCCTGCGGAAAGGTGGCGGCTTTCGTTTGTCACCCTTCATCTGCGGCAGCCGGGCAGAAATCCAACCGGCAAGGCCATATACATAATTTTAGAATTTCTGCATGCCATGACCAGCTCTGGAAGTGAGAAAACAAGACCCATGATTTCCCCATTCTGGAGGAGAGGTAGCTGTGCAGTCTTCTCTTTTCTCCCTGCTGCACGGTAGTCAGACTGAAGTTCAACAGGAAAAGCTTCATACCTACATATTCTATCTACCTATTGCTCGCTCTCTGTACGCTTCAAAGAGGTTACACCTGCTTCCTTTCTGCCACATAATGAGCTCTTAAGAGGGCAGGAGATCTCTTGAGGAGGGCCTGTTTTGTACATAAGCGCTGGCAGCTCCAGATAGGGCTACGGAAGGATCCTGTCAGAAACCCTGGAGAGTTGAGAAGATAGGGCTAGATCAATTGAGAAGATAGGGCTGGGACAGTTCAGAAGATAGGGCTGGGTCCATTGAGAAGACGGGGCTACGTCAGAGGTGGGTGAAATAAAGGAAAGCTCTGGAATATATGAAAGTGAGGACAGCGTTGCCTGTCCATATTGAGAATACAGAGCTAGACGGAACGAAGGTCTCCGTTTGAGATCCCTCTGCGGCTTCATGTTCCTGTGAAGGCGGAAAGGTGGCATCATCAGCTGGTGGGGAAATCTGTGGGAAAGGTGTGGGTCCAGGACTCCCAGGCCTGGCATGAGCGTCTTGCCCTGAGGGGACTCTCTGTCAAGTGGGGAGAGGCAGGCGAGCGCCTTTCACACAAGTGAGCGCCTTACTCCCCCCCCCCCCCGTTCTCCACCCCCTTGGGTGCTCGCATGCCAGCCGTGCAGGTTCTAGGTGAGCTGGCATGGGCGGCCCAGGGTGTTCACCGTGACGCGAGCCGCGCCCAGCTCCTAGGTCAGAGTGCCCCAACCAACCCAGCGGTGCCTGGCAGCGTGCCACCGTTTCTTTCTCTGTCTCCCCACCTTGCCGGGCCGGTTCGGCCTGCTTGGCAGAGACGGGAGGGGCCACCCCTTGCCGGAACCATGTTCCCCTTGGAGGGCGAAACGGCCCTGCTGGCGGGCACCCAAGGCGGGCGGGCGGGCAGGGAAGCAGCGCCTAGCCTCCTTCCTGGCATGAGAAGGGGCTCGCCATAACGCTCTCTTCACCACCGCCTCCTGGCGATTCCCCCCAGCCCATAGTCTTCCCTCGCCACATGTATTTGGGCTAAAATCAGGTTGGAAAAGAGGAATTAAGGACCCCAAACACACAGAGCTGAGGAAGGGAGACTGGTTTTTCTTTTGCCGGTCTTTAGCTTCCTGAAGAGTTAAGCCTCGTAAAGTTTTCCTTTCCTTTTCCAAACCCAGCCGTGCCTCTGAGCATGGACAAAGTGCGTCTCATAGCATCCTAGAATAGGCTGCAACGATTTCCATCTAAGAAGCGAACTTCTTTGCTTCTATGGCCTCTACCTCAGTCCCGAGACCTTGGGACTTGAATAAAAGCATATAAATTTTGGAACTACCCATGAGAAGTGGGTGCACAGCCTGAGGAAGATGAATTGTCACTTAAAGCTTGCTTTGTTTTATTTTTTTAATGGTCTAATCAAGGGATCACCTATTCCTGCATTTGTATCAGAGAATCGCGGAGTTGGAAGGGGCCTCTAAAGCCATCGAGTCCAAGGCAGGGATCCGAATCAAAGCAGTTCAGACGGACCGTGGCCCAGTTTTCCTTTTCAAGGTGTGGCGGTCAGGAACACGCAGCTTGAGTGGGTCTGGAGACTGATTTTCGACCCGTGAGGGCCTGCCAAGATGGAAAATACCCCCCAAAAGCAAAAAAGGTGTAACCAGAAGTGGCCGGAAGCCCATTTCTAGTTAGGAAAAAAAATGAACATTTGCAGGTTTTCAATGATTCAGGGGCCGCTGTCACTTTTTAAAAAATCTGTCCTGATGTATCTGCAACCCCATATTTAAAAGAAATTTCCAGGGGAAGCTTGGCACTGGACATGTGGCTCTGCACAGCTTTAAAGGCTTGCTCCCTTTTAATTTCTGCCACCTGCAGACCAGCGGTTGGCTATATGGAGATAAACAAATTATAAATCAAGTCTGGTTCCACAGAAGGTAGCAAACCTTGTCTTAACTCAGAACTTTGAGGACTAGAAACTTAACGTGACCCGCAGTGGGATGTAGAAGGCCACGGCTTTCCATGACTGTCCCGGCTGGTCAGAGAGGTCCAGCGCTGGAAGGTGAAGACCCAAATCATCCCTTGCTGAGTCTTTCTTGAAGAAACAAAAAGCTATCAGAGATTCCCATTGGAAATGGGTATGTCTGGGTTGCAGAATTGATACCCTTTCAGATCTTGGGGACTACATCCCCCATCCTCCCCTGCCGGAAGCCTGGCTGGCTGGGGCTGATGGGAATTAGCATCTAACCAGGTCTCAAAGGCGAGAGGTTCCCCGGCTGTGGAGGGAGGGCGGGCTTGAGCTAATCTTGGATCTCCTCGCAACTCAAGGGTGCAGCCCTCCCTCCCGGGGTGCCTTTAGAACGGGGAGACTTAAAAGTGAAGCTTGCCTGCTTCAACCTTTCTTCCCCCCTCTGCCCCGAGGAGGCGCCCACAGCCGTGGGTGGCAAGGGGGGAACGGCCGTATCTTTCCTTGAAATCTGCCCCGAACCCGTCAGTATCAGGCCCCTTGATCGGCTTCGTACTGTCTGGGGGTGAGAAGACTTCCTCCCGCTCCGAGTCGCAGGCGCTGCCTTCTGCAGATGCGCACAGACTTCCTTTGCTTTGAGGTTCATTGGCACCCTGTCGTCTTCCCCACAGGAGGCCCGGTTTTGACTCAAAGGGGGCAGGAAAGACCACATTGCCCTCTCTGCCGGTGGCTTCTCATCTTCTCCGCCCGCTGCTGCGGCTTCCTCTGCTTTATCTCTCCCCTTGCCTTTCCCGGGAGTGGGATGATGATCAGCCTACCTCGCTGGGTCGTCGTAAGTGTCACCCTTTGCCATATAGGCTGGCGTTCGGATGTAAAGAGGTTCGTCCGAGGAGACGGGGCTGGGAGAGAAGGACCTGTCGCCGCCCGCAGGCAGGTCAACTCCAGGTCCCATTAGCCCCAGCCTGGCTGGCCGGGGATGATGGAACTGGGAATGCCCTCAAACATCTAGGCCACGACAGGTTTCCCACCCCGCTGCATGTGCAGGCATGTTGTAGTGGTGCCACAAATGAAAATGATCCTTCCAATAAGGAGCGCATGTTTGCTAATGCACTGAAACCTGATAACATAAGACCGAAGGCTGGAAGGAGGGACGATGCCGACGAACCGGGTTTAATTGCCAGTTCTGTGCAACCAGTGGGCGATGCTTACTTGTTTTTCCTCCTTGCGGTTCCCGAGCAAAAGGGCCGAACATCGTCTTACCACACTTCTGACTGCAGCTGCTGTTTTGTGGCGCGACATTGCATGTTAGATTTCAAATAAGTTAATTAATAAATAAACCCTGATGCGTTGACGTTTTTGGCTTTTCCTAGAACTGGGTGTGGAGCAGGTGGAGATTACCTGCACGGAGATTTGTTTTAGTGGGTGTTGACAGGCCTTGAATCCTTTTCGGAAAAAGAAGTTCTGTGATATCCAGACAAACACAACCCTAAAATTCTGATAACCTGTTGGCTGACGGGGGATCCAACAGTATTGAGGGCAGAGTGTTACTATTTCTTCCTTTGTTTATTTATTTAACATATTTTTACCCTACCTTTCTCCTTCAGAAGGTGACTTACATCAATATTTAAAGCGGAAAAGAGTAAACATAGAAATATTAAAAAGGATCAAATACCACCAGCAACACCAAAACACGTTCAAAGCAGGAAGGCATAACCATCCATTTAAAAAACCAGCCAGTCATTGAGGGAAAACCTACCTGAAGAGAAAGGTCTTCACCTGCTTGCGGACGGACAGCAAAGATGGGGCCAGACTGGTTTCCAGTGGCAGGGAGTTCCAGAGTCTGGGAGCAGCCACAGAGAAGGCCCTCTCCCCTGTTCCCACTGAACACACTTGTGGGGTTAGTGGGACAAAGAGAAAAGCTTCCACTATAAAGGCCCATTGAATGTCACGGTGTGCCACCCTGAACCAGAATGATGGAGAATTCTGGTTTATTCTGAACCAGTTGCATCCTGGTGGGCCCGGCGATCATTTTCTCTCCACTTTTCCTGCTTCTCACCAGTTTACACCAGTCCTGCTGGCATGAGGGTTCACCCAGGGAGGGAAAGACCCCTCTGCCCACAGCCGGGAGGACGCATAACTGGGAGAGTCACAAACACCCATCGACAGCAACAACCAACGTTGGTTCACTGCATGGGAGAAAAAACCAGGAAGCTGACGGGTGGGTGTTTGGGCCCCTCTAGCGGCTGAGTTTGAAAGCCTCGGCTGTTATGTCAATGCGTTAACATTAAATCACTATGGCAGCCTAGTGTGTTGGTCTTGAAACTTGTTTTTTTTTTTTTTTTAAAGTACTTCGTTGTTCAAATCCTTCATTTCCTCTGCAGCTGACTCGTGGAGTTGTAAAATGTCACCTACAATCGTCTGAAAATGACTGCAAAGAAAAAATGACCAAATAGAGTCACTATGGCATTTTGACACATCTGTTGTTATGCGCCGTCATGTCGCCCCTGACATCTGGCAACCCTGTGAATGAGTGAGCTCCAAAATCTGTCCTCAGCGACCCTCGCCAGCTCTTGCAAACCCAGACCCATAGCTTCCTTGAGAGAGTCTGTCCATCTCATATTCAGCCTTCCTCTTTTCCTGCTGCTTTCCGCCTTGCCCGGCGTTACAGTTTTTTCCAGAGAATCCGGCATTCTCATGACGTACCCAAAGGAGGACATCCTCTGTTTCAACATTTTTGCCCTCCAGGGATCATTCAGGCTTGATTTGATCTCTGACCCACTCGTTTGTCTTTCTGGCCATCCAGGGTATCCACAAAGCTCGCCTTTGTAAACAAGGGTTCTTCGGGGTTTGAGGAGGTTTTCATGGTTTCTGGAAACCGAATGTAATAGGGCAGCAGATCAATCTTTCACGCGGTGATTTCCAAACTCTGAACAGCCTGGGAGAAATGGCTCTGGTCACTTTTTTGCATGCCTAGAAAAATAAAACCCAGAGTCACTTCTGGGCCTCAAGCCGTTTTAAGTGCTGCGAGTATTCTTTATGCTCATCCAGTTTCTCTCTCTCTCTCTCTCCCCCCCCCCCCCTGCTCTGCAGGTGAAGGAATGGGCAGCCCCGAAGATGATTTGATCGGGATTCCTTTTCCCGAGCACAGCAGCGAGCTCCTGGGGCGTTTGAACGAACAGCGCCGGCGAGGGGTGCTGTGCGATGTGACGCTGCGGGCCCAGGGCTCCGAATACCACACCCACCGAGCCGTTTTGGCCGCCTCCAGCCGCTACTTCCAACGGCTCTTCGCCGGGCCCAGCGTGGGGGTGTGCGAACTGGATTTCGTGGGGGCCGACGCTCTGGGGGCCCTGCTGGACTTTGCCTACACGGCCACCTTGACCATCAGCACGGGTAGCCTCGGGGAGGTGTTGCACGCCGCGCGGGTGCTGGAGATTCCCTGCGTCATCGCCGCCTGCGTGGAAATCCTGCAAGGCACCGGCTTGGAGGCGCCCGTCCCTGATGATGCTGCCCGGGAACGTGCCCGGAGGTACCTGGAGACCTTCGCCACCCTTTCCAATGCTGAAGGGGACTTGCCCGAACCGCCAGCCTGTCCGGCCCCCCGCCGGAGCAAGAAAACCCGCAAATTCCTCCAGGCCCGAGGCTCCCGTCTCAACAACCACATCACTGAGCTGTCGCCTTCGCCGTCCCCCTCCTCAACAGGGACACAGGAGCGCCCCAGCCCTCCGAACCAAGCCTCGCCTGCCCCGACCCTCGGCCATCCCCGGGACGAGGAGGAAGAGCTGATCGTATCCTCTGGCTTCTTCCCTTACCCGTACAACCTGGGTCTCTCTCCGGAAGACATCGGTTCCGAGGAAGAGCCCATGGACCATGACATCATCCCCTACTTGCGTAACCTGAACCCGGAGGGGCTCCCCTCCAGCCTCGACCCCCCGGACAAGCTCGTGCGCAAACGCCGTTCGCAGATGCCCCAGGAGTGCCCCGTCTGCCACAAAGTCATCCACGGGGCTGGGAAGCTACCTCGTCACATGCGCACCCACACGGGGGAGAAGCCCTTCGCCTGCGAAGTGTGTGGGGTCCGTTTTACCCGGTGAGTCTTTTTTTTAAAAAAAATCTCATGTACTTAAAATGTTTTTACCCCTCTTTTCCCCTTTAAAAGGACCCACGGCGTCTTATGTCTTTAAAAAGATCATATTTAAAAGCGAAAGCAGTAGGGATAAAGATATTTTAAAAGAATTAAGCAAATGCGATATTAAAAATGGTAAATAAAATCAATACTGAAATGTTCTTGGTTCATTTCCTGGCATATCCAAAGAAAGAGGACAAGAGGTGATCAAATCACAGGTAGTAAGAAACCCTCTTTTCTACCTGAGAGTGGTTGATGTTTGCCTGCTGGAATTTGGAAGTAACTTCCATTCCCTGGGCAACTTAAGGTATAACTACCTTACATTCTGTTTATAACTAGATGAGCAAAAGATGTTACTCTTTCTGGAATGTAACTATAATGCTGCAGTTACTTTTCTCTTTATTGGAATGTGAACAAAAGGGAGATAGGTTCGAATACTGGTTTAGTTTTTGTCGTGTACGCCCAGAGGATGATGAGGCACCCAGGAAGACATGTGTCTTGCACCGCAGGCTTGTCCAAAATTAGATTTAAAAGTAGCCTGCCTAAGTAAAGGAACTAAGTATTCTAGTTACGTTTGTGGAATAGGGCAGTAAAATTACTTTGCAAAATCTGCCTCTAAAATGGAAATGTAACTGCTTTTTTGGGGGGTCTTGAAAATAAAACTTTAACTAATTACTTTTTAAAAATAAGTTTGCAGGGTCTGCTGGGACCCCACCTTTCCTTAGCAATCCCATGCTTCAGAACCGTGTCCCCTCAGTGGTGATTCACGTGGCTATCAGCAATTAGTGTCTGCCTTTGTTAATTTGACGAGTTCGTTTTCCTGTTCCTCTTTTTCATTCTTCTCTGCGTGATGTCTGCTAGCTCCTAAGCCGGTGGGCTGGCACGGTTCTTGTTTCAAAATATTTGCCTTCTGGCTCGAAAAACACCATATAATTTAATAATAAACAAACTGAAAAGTTTTGTTTTAAATGACTGTCCTTTGATACACTTCGGGCCATTTACAACCTTGGCTTGCCACTGTATTACTTTGTATGATTTCTGTATCTATGTGTTATCTTTTCTGTATCCTCATGGTATTTTTTATCTACACAGCCGTAAGGCCTAGTAACCTGATTTTCGGGGTGGAGAAAGAAAGCTTATATTCATAAGTCATCATTTTCAACACCTAATAGCAACCACCGTCTGTCTAGGAAATATTAGGTGCAGAAAATAGATGTTTGTTTGTTTTTAATAAAATTTATCTGTGTGCAGATGGAGAGATAGCTGGACAGACCTGGTCTGAAAACTTGGCTTTGCCTTATTGTTTTCCACCCCTCACTCTGCTCTCCACCACCATAAAGGCTTTAAAAAAAAATTTATTTATTTGTATCAGAGCATGGTGCAATTTAAAATTATGGATGTATATGCAACGTAGGCCACATTAAACACAAATTATTAGACTATTTTGACTTCAATAGCGTTCTTTTGGCCATTTGCTACAGTAGATCTTATTTTGTACACATGGTGGGGCATAAATTGCATGCATATACATGCTGCATGGATTGAATTTCTCTACAGTCACAGAAAAACTATCCTGTATCCAAGTAGCGCCATTTTACTTCATTATTCGTCTATTTCCATGCTTCACTTCAAGGTGATGTCCAGGTGCCCTGTGAACTAGAACAAGGGTTACCAAATGTGTCTTGCTTGGATCATCATGACTAGAACTCCCAGATGTCCTGACCATTGATTATGGCAGCTCAGGCTTCTGGGGTGTTGTAGTCTTGGAACATCTGGAGTCCCAAGCATGGAAATCACTGATTTTGAGGCTTCCTCATGAGCCATGGAGAGTGTAGGAAGCGAAGGGAGGATTGCCTCGCAATGCAACTAAAATACAAATAATGGTACAGGAGGACCCCTGTTTCCGCAGGGGATCGGTTCGAAGCCCGGTTACGGATGCTGAAAAATGTGGATGAGAGCAAATAGAGTAGACCTTTGGTCTAGATGGGCGGGGTAGAAATCTAATGAAATAAAATAAATAAATAAATAAAAATCCTATTTTAATAGCAAATGCTAGACATAGCATGCTTTCTGGCTGCCTCTAGGGGCCAGTTCTGGTAACCTCGTCTTGAGAAATATATATTTCTGGGATTTTTCTTTAAATATTTTCGACTGTGAATCAGCAGATACTGATCCTGTAGATATGGGGGTCCGACTGCCGCCTAATGGTGCATTGCAATGCACAAAGGGGGGGGGGGCAACTTTTTGTGTTTTTTTCCCCCTGCCTCGGCTTATGCATGTTGTTTTGAATTTTTTGTTTCCCCCGCAGCAATGACAAGCTCAAGATCCACATGCGGAAGCATACGGGCGAGCGCCCGTACTCCTGCCCGCACTGCCCGGCGCGCTTCCTCCACAGCTACGACCTGAAGAACCACCTCCACCTGCACACGGGGGCCCGGCCCTACGAGTGCTGCCTTTGCCATAAGGCCTTTGCCAAAGATGACCACCTCCAGCGCCACCTCAAGGGCCAGAACTGCCTGGAGGTGCGGACCAGGCGCCGGCGCCGGGGCCCCGAGCAGGAACCGGACTCTCTGCCCCTGGCGGGGACGCCCCCCTCCTCCGCCGACCTCGACTTGTCCAACGGGCAGCTGGAGGGCCACCGCCTCGCCGTGCCCCGCCACTACTGGGAGCAGGGCCAGGCCCGACGCACCGTCTCTCCGGCTCCCAAAGGGGAGGAAGAGGAGGAGGAGGAAGAAGAAGGAGGCGGCGGCCGCGAGGAAGTGGGGCAGAAAGACGGGCCCACTGCCCTTGAAATGGCTTAGGGCCTGGGCACAAGGCGCAGGCCTGCCTGGCTTGGACGGTTGCCGTGGCAACCCTATCCGGGAGGACGATGCCATGGACCAGGCCAAGATGCACTATATGCCCCACCCATCCACTCCTGTGCTGTCGCCGGGGCGACCAGGTCAGCACGGAGACGAGATGCACTATGCCCCGCCCCCTGCTCTGCCTCTGTGCCTTGAGCAGCCTCGAAATGGGGCGGGCGGGTCCCGATTCGGAACCAAAGCCCATCGGGTGGGAGGGATTTGCGAAACACGGCAGGGGACGGGGAGACGTCTACTCAGGATTTCAGGGCGGGAAGTGGGGGGGGAAAGGCAATTAAATGCGATTGTTTTGGGAGGACGGTTCTTCCCCATCCTAATTTAAAAGAAAAAGGTGACTCTAGTTTTGTGGATGGTGGCCACCGCCACACTCGGGGTGCCGTCCCCCCCCCCCCCCCCGAGTTCAGAAGGGAAGTAGTGGCCACAGCGGGAGATGAACTTTAATTTTTATTTTATTTTTTTAACAAAAAGACATGGGGTTTGTAAACCTTAGCACAGATTTTGGGGA
The DNA here is from genome assembly GCA_037013535.1 of Intellagama lesueurii. Taxonomy (NCBI): domain Eukaryota; kingdom Metazoa; phylum Chordata; class Lepidosauria; order Squamata; family Agamidae; genus Intellagama; species Intellagama lesueurii. The sequence continues at coordinate 2,983,098 of JBAJHW010000019.1, read as the reverse complement.
GTGGGCCCTTCCTCCAGTTCTGCTTCCACCCCGAGACCCTCTGGATTGCAGAAAATTTTATTCCGGAGGCCAAAAAAAAGAGAGAAGGCTGGCAGAGCTGTAGGACGCTTTTCCTCTTTGTATTTAGGGTGGGGGGAAGAGACGAAAGCGTTCTGCCCTCCAGGAGGGATGGATCAGGATCAGGTCCCTCTTAGGGACACATTTTTGCACAGAGGAGCCTGGGGACCAGAGAGTATATTAGCACTTATGGATCATGACGGGTGTACACCTCCTTGGTCGACCGATCGACCCACCCCATATTTTCTTCCACGACGAAAATCTATGCTTCGCAGGATCGTTGGGGGGCAAAAAATAAAAAGGGAACACCCCAGCCCGGTTCTGTTCCACTTTACCTTTCATATCTTTGCACATACAGTACCTTCCATCAATCCTATCCTGATTTATTGCACTAGGGAGATGCCAGCGATTCGGGGAAATGTTTTCTTTTTGGACTGGCGCATGGCTCGGTGGTGGTTCGGGGTGAGGCTCCTTGTTTTCCCCCGACCCCTTGTTTGCACATTCTGTGGGTTTCCCCACCCCACCCCTTTGCCCCTCTGGAGGGGCAAAGAGCCTAGCTGTTTATATAGGGGGAAGAGGGGGGGGTCCCTCATAAAAGAGATTTTGCCCAGCTTAATAGCTCAAGAGTTTATAGATATTTAAGAGATGATGTAATATATATATTTTTCCCTTCCTCTGTTTCCCGTCTGTTCCCGATTTCCCCCCCAGCAGGATCTGTGGCGTGGGGTCTCTTTATCAGGCAAAAATCTGTGTGTGTGTGGGGGAGGGAGTTGTGGGGTGCGAAGGACTGGTCTTCCCCAGCGTGAAAAGTGCCTGCATCTTTAAACTTGAATCTTTAGCGACTTGAAATGCATCATGGCTTGGGTTTCCTTTTCCCCTCATCCCACCTCTGGCCCATTTGACCTTAGCTACCCCTTGACCCATCATCCCCGTCAAGGAGCTGCCCTCCCCCATACACCCCTCCGCCTTCACTGTGATTTTAGGGTCCCCCCCCCGAATCCAGAAACTGTACATGCATTTCCTTGTCCGAGGGAAAAAAGCTTGAAAATGGGGCATATATATATATTTTTGTTTAGATCACGGGGTAGCATCAAGTAAATGCCTCTTTCCTTCCTTTTCTTTAAATCATTGTACTGGATTTTCCCGGTGTCTGTTGTCCGTTGTGGCTGTTTGACAATAAAACTAAATGCGGGGGAGCCTTTGGCCTGGGCTCGTGTTTCTCTGTGTGTTTAAATGGGTGGTGCATGGGGCAAAAAAATCCACATTAGGGAGGTTGGGATGACCATGGATAGAAAGCAGAGCATTTTCATCCTGGGGCATCGTGGCTGCCTCAGGCGGCAGGTTTTGTGGGGTCAGCCGTAACCCTTTTTTGCCTCGTGTCCGGCCCCATCTTCCTCCACCTATATGGCATGCGGCGCTCCGGATGTGTACGGAAAAGCTATCGCCCCACATCACCCGTCAGGAAGTAAAATTCAATGATGATTCAGCTCTGTTGGTGGAATTGATGTTTTTTGGGGGTGGGGGGGTATGGCAGCTCTGAAGGGGGCTCCCTCATTCCTGGAGCTTCTTCCCAAAGCATGGGGAAAAAAACAGCTTTTTTGGACTACCAGGCCCATCCTCCTCCTGCAACTGTGACCACTGCTGGGGTAGGGGAGGGATCTGGTGGGATTCTGGGATTCGCACTCAGCTCCCGGTGGTTTCTGGGACTCTACAGTCCTCCAAAAAAGGTAACTTTTCCAACCTCTGCTCTCAGGGATCCGTGCTGTCCTCTTGTTTGCTGAGGGCACCTGTCTTTGAAAATGTTCTGTGCAACATCAGTGATGGGCTGAAAATTGGCTATATTGAGGCTTAATGGTGGCAGATGGCCTGTCTTCAAACCAGCGAAACTTAAGAATCAATTTAATAATTTTACATGTATGCTCCTTTTGTATAGGAAGGGTCGATGTTTGCTCTCTCTATTTCTTAGACCCAGATTTTCGATCGCTTCTCACTTCTTCCAGTTCTTCGCTGCCACTGGTTTCGGCTTCTCTCTGATAACCGAAATCAAGACTGCTGGAAGGGTCAAAATAAAAATAAGGACAGGTAAAGGTGTTTTGTTTTGTTTTAAATTCATTTTAAAATTAAATTTTATTAAAGACAACTAAATTTAAATTTTGACAACTGAATTACTTTGAGTGCTGTTTGTGAACAAGGAGGCAGGGCAAAAGTCTAACGTTTATTTATATCCCGCCTTTTGCCCACCGATGAGACTCAAGAGTGCCGAGGAGGAAATAAATGTAAGTAAAAGGTACAAAGAACATAGCTATAAAAATGACGTAAAATGCAGCTTTCAAAGACACTGCTAGGAGAAAACGGAGCTGCTTTCCGGTTAAAAAGTCCCTTTTGCAGCCACCAAAGGTCTTCTGTCAGGTGTGGATCAAAAATCGGGACGGTGCAACCTGATCAGCAGGCAGTTCTAAATCTCTGCTGCCATGTTCTTTACTCCAGAGACCTAGTGTTGTTCTGGGGTATTGGGTGGAGGCAACCGAAAATATTTCAAGATTCAAAAGGGACCTGCTGCTTAGGCGTAGTTGAAGAAAATTCTGCAAAATTGCCTTATTATTTCCAGGGGGAAAGGGGGGCAGAGAAGTCTTTCAAACAACACCTTCTGGGAAATGTTGGCTCTGTTTCTAACCCAGATCCACATTGATCGGTGCCATGGATTCGTGGTCCACTAGGCAGAAGTTCCACAGGTGTGGTTCCAGGAGTGCAACACCACCAGTTCAACACCCGCCCGTCCCACCGCTGTTTTTCCACAGTGACTGCTTTTGCTGAGTTTTTCTCACCTGGTGCCAGACCTGGAGGAAGAGGTGCTGCTTCCTTCTTCGTCCGAGCTGCTGGCGCTCTCTTCCTCGTCCGCCTTCAGCTGGGCCAGGATCTTTCGGGCCAGCTCCGGCGGCAGGCGGCGACAGGCCGCCCGCCCCTTCACGGCCCGCTCGATCCGAGCCTTCAGCTGCTGCCGCTGTTTCTGCCGCTCTTCGCCCGGCGCCTCCCGGAGCGCCTGCACTGCCCCGATCCACAGCGCCATGGCTTCTTCATCGCTGGAATCCCTGGGTGGGGAGAAACAGAACACCACGAGACCGCAGGCCTTTAAACAGGGATGCTGGAGCGGTGGGTACCAATTTTGGCACCTGGGCCCCACGGCACCGCCTGGCATCCTTGTGCCCCCGAAGGCAAGGGCACAAGGAGCCATGTGGCCCAAAGGAAAGGAGCTCGCTGATATGCCAAAGTTGGTAAAATATTCCCACCCACTCAAAACCAGGACGGTGCTTGGAAGGGGCTTACGCACATCTCCTCGTCCATATCTCCCTGGTAGGTGAGGGGGGCCATGCAGATGGAGCACGTGTTGTTGAGGAGCTTGTAACAATCGGGGCAATAGATACCTACAGAAGTGGCAGAGGAGCGGCGGTCAGGTGGCAACCCGGAAGCCTAAGTGCCAAGAAAAAAAGGGAATGGGCGAACCAACCCTCTCTCACCTTTTTGCCCACCTGTCTTAACAGCCTCCTGTGGTACAGAAGTGCTGGTACCTCTCTCTCTCTCTCTCGGGTGTGGCTCATAGATTTATTCTGAATTAAAGATTAACTCCCTGCTTTTTTTTTTTTAATGGGAAAAGTTGATCTACGGCACGACAGCTCCCAGAGCAAGCCGGAACGGCCGCTTGGAGTTGTGATCCCAATCAGAGGAACATTTCCCGCTCCTGGATTTGGGTGAGTCGCAACCTTGGGAGCAACGTACGAGCTTCCTTGTTCCGTCTCAACGAGATACCCAAACAAGGCTGAAAAAATAACATCAATCGGCTCCCAGAAATATTCAACACAGGCAGACTTCAATCAAGCGATTGTTGCATGCCCTCAAGTCGATTCTGACTTATGGTGACCCAGGATTTCATAAGTACAGAGGTATTCAGAAGTGGTTTACCATTCCCTGCCTCTAGGGGCGCTGTGGGACTGCACAGGTTGCCCACGGCTACACAGGCTGCTTTTTCTCCCAGGAGGCATAGACAGGAATCGAACTCACAACCATGAGTACCAAGTGCATGGATTCACTGAGCTTTCCAGCTAGCTTTAGCCTGGATGCTTTTTTAGTATTATAAGAGTTCAGTGTTAGGGGTTTTACCCTGATATTCGTGTACAAGTCTTTGGCATGGCCTTATTTTTTCCCCCCCTGAGAGAGGTGTGGTTTTTTCCCTTTCTTGGACAGCCAAAGGGGCCTCCTGCCTCTGACCTACATCCAGCCCAGCCCTGCCCCACGTCCGGACCTCGGCATGCTGGCGTGATGCAGGTGACAAACTCCATGCTGGCCGCACCCTCCCGGATTCGCCCACAGCCCATGCAGTAAGATTCGTGGACGCCTAGCTTCTTCACCAACCAGGCACACATTCTAAATCTGAAAAAAAGAAAAGAAAGGAAAACCAGAGCAGCTTTTACCTGCGTGGATGCTTCTGAGCACCGGGAACAGCACAGAACCCTGCTTCCCGAGATACTCCACTTTAATACTTTACAAAAAGCAAGTTTCTACCCCTTAGGTTGGCGTTAATTCAGTGCAAAAGCTAGGAGAGAGGGGAGCATGTCGTAAAGCTTTTAAAAAGCCAATCAATCTTTGCTGCCCAGAAAACAAGGAAGCTTTTTCCACACAAGGGTGGCCTTTAATGTCAGAGAAATTTTTGAAGGCGGCCTTTCAGGGGTGGGGAGAAAAAAAAAGGAAAAAAAACAAAACACCAGCCTATTTAACATGAGAGCTTTTTTGGATGGTGGGGGGGGGGGGAAGCTTTAAAAGACGATCATGCTGGGGACAAAACTGAAGGCAACAGGAGAAGAGGAAGGCTCAATACAGTACGAGATGGACTGACTCAATCAGGGAAGCCACGGGCTGGATTCGGCAAGACTTGGGGAGGGTGGTTGAGGACATGACATTTTGGGGAGCGCCCATTCAGAGCTGGAAGCATTGACAGCGTGCAAAAAGCTTTAAGGAGATGCTTCTAAATTTTTAGGATGAGGGTAAGGAGAGTGCCGAGGCTCGGGATGCAGGAAACATTGGGAAATGAAATATAGGCCCCAGCAGAACCTCAGAGGAGCAGATCCTGATTCTAACAAGGGTAGGATTTGGCCCGGGGGCTGAAGCTTACTTTGTGGCAAGAACCACCAGGAGGTTCGTGTGACCCCCGTCGGCCGACCGCTCTCTCACCGCCTTGAGCACGGCTCGGGCTAAGCCGGTCCTTCGGGTCAGGATGGTGTTGTAAAGGTAACAGATTCTTTCCTACAAGCGGGGGGGGGGGGGGGAACCAAGTGTTAGATGAAGGGGCACACCACGAGGAGCTACGTTGCAGGGTCAGGATGGGCGGACGGAAGTGTGTATTTGGGATTGTGTGTTTATTTTAGCTTTGGAAAGAAGAGAAGTCAAGTTGTAAAGTGACGGGCTGCTTTGAAATAAATAAATAAATGCATGGCTTGCAAAAAAAAAGTTTTCTCTTCTTCTGAGATTAGATTAGAGAGGTTCATCGGCTCTCAGTCCAGACCGTGGAAAGGATCTCTCCATTCTCTTATGGAACTCCCGGCCACAAGAAGTGACGGCTTTGAAGGGTAATTATCACAGCCATGGGGAGGAACGGGGAAAAGGGTTTTCAGGGGCCTGCCGGCCAGGCTTCAAACACAGATTGAGGCGGGCTGGATGCCAGAGGTGTGAATCCCCCTCCGGGTTTGAGTACGAACTTTACAAGAGGGTGGTGGATAACCAGCACCCACAAGCCCGAAAACCAGGTCCGTTGTTCAGGTTCTGAAGGGTGACCCATCTGAAGCAGCCGAACGGACCCAGCTTGGTCTGTATCACTAGGTTTTTAAAATGGGCGAGTCCCTGGAAGAATATAAAAGCAGTGCCATACGGAAGCTGAGGCTTTTAGGGTTAAAGTGTTTGGGATTTTTGAGTAGCTGGGACCACCATACCCCACCCTGGCTGTCCTGCTCCTTTGAGCTTAGCCGCGTGGTCTTGGATAGACTCATCAAGAGTCATTGGCTTTACAAAATAGGTGCTCTTGATAGGGATAGAAAGGCTGGGCCACGTTTCTCGAGCTGGATCCACCTGCTAACTAAAGTTTGAGGAACTTTATTTATGAAGCTTTATTTATGGCGATTGTTCTTACAGCATGTCAACATGTCCAGTAGGACTCCTCCTATCCATGGGATCAGTATCTGCTGATATACTAATTTGCTGCCTGAAAACACTAAATTAAAAAACAAACAAACCAGAAATATGTAGTTATATGTATTTCTAGAGTGTATTTACCAGAACCGGCCACTAGGGGGAGCCAGGGACCATGCAATGCGTAGCATTTGATACTTTTTTTGGCGACCACAGGGCGGGGCTAGGAACCCATCATCCACGAATACCACGGTCGTACTGTATCTCTCTTTGGTTGCATGGCCGGTAGATTAAACCACCGAGACAGGCGACCGAAAAGGTGACAAGGCACAAACGTCTCGTCCCGAAAGAGTCTCTGGTCCCACTGGACTTGAGAAAAACCTCTGACAATTCCAACCAAGAGTGTTGGTGGGGTGGGGTGGGGTGGCAGTAGGAGGACACTCACCCGTTCCCGGGAAGGATAGTACCAGGCGCACACAACACGTTGCAGACGCTGGATGTAGGTGCCAAAGATGGCGATGAAGAAACAGGAGCCGTACATAAGACCTGAAGATTTGGGGGGTAGGGGGTGGGGGAGGCAATCAGGGATAGGATTTTTGAACTTTTTAGACTACAAATCCCATCATTCTCCCTTCTCGGAGCTCTACCTGACAGACAATGCACCTTACAGATGCCTGGCTGTGGCTCGCCTGGGAGGAAGGCCTAACCAGGAAGGCTTTGAGGACTAGCTAGGCCTAGTTCTGCCTTTCGGTTCTGAAAGAAAACTCCCAGCTCGCACCAGGGCAGGAACAGGAAGCTTGGGCAGAGTAGGGTGCCAAAAAATTTGGAAATGGCTGCTGTCTTGCCAAATTTTTTGGGAACGGCTCCTTTCTAGCTTTCTAGAAACTTCTTTTGCTCTTCCTAATGCATCGTTCGCACACCTTGCTATTCCCACTGCAGCCACCAGAGGCTGCTGCAGAGTACTGTTCTGTGTCAGCTGGATGCATTCAAAGAACCTTGATAGTCAAATGGGAAAATTCCCCAAAATTTTCTGTTACAAAATTAGGTTTTACCTGTTTTTAAGTGTCACCACACTCTGCTCCAGATAATCTGTGTTTTTAAAACAGATTTTCCAAATGCCTACTTATTGCATCAGTGATGGTTTCTCCCTCTACGTCGGTACTTGTTTGATACAAATAATAATATTAATGATGATGCATCTGTTTGATCCCAAAATCTAGACACTTGAAATGTGGCATGGATACTAAAGGGAACCATGTTTACCTTGTTTTTAAACTTGATTTGTTAATTTTAGCTGATCAAAATTAATCAGCTTGTAGTACCACCTTCAGTCACTAGGTGGCTCATATCCCTAACCTTCCCTAACCAGAATAAGCCTGCTTCTTGAACCTGCCACTTACCAATGATAATGTAGCCGTTGTAATCGGGCTCAGCTGGACGCAAACGACATTTCTGGGACAGCACGCTAATGTTGCCTCGCTGTAGCACTTCAAACGCAGAGACCATGTCACGGTACAATTCACCCGTGTAGCCGGTCCCGTTCACACCAACATTCATGGTCACTGGAGCTGCGAGGAAAAACCAGTCTGTTCCAGTCCGTTAGCACAGATGAACTATTTTCAGGGAGAGTATGCAAACAGTACTGGATCAGACCAGAGGCTTATTGAAAGCCAGCTGAGCTTGGGTTAGCATTGCACCCTTGGAACGTCTTGCCACTTGGAGAGGTTGGCTGAGCCATACAGCACTGATATAAAGGCACTGTAAGTGTGAAATGTGAAGCTGATTAACTGCCCCTAAAGATGCATAATAACCAGAATTCTAGGGTGGTAGACAATGTATTTTTTTTAAATCACACACAATGAAACAACTGCTAGAAATGGCACATCATAAAACTACCAGCAGAGAGAAAACAGCAGCAACAGTGGCATGTTGAGAGACAGAATGGGAATTTGAACCTGTACCACTCAGGTCCCAGATTTGATACTCTTACTTCAATACACTGGGTCTATAATAGCTCATAAATAGCAGGAGAAGATAGAAAGGTATGTTAAAATGTAAAGTTGCCTTAAAACCTGCAGATCCAACTTCAGTCTCTAGGTGGCAGACATCCCTAACCTTCCCTAAAGAGCCTCAGAGATTGTTCCCAGGATTCATTTGTTTTATTCATTAAAAGACAGGTCGTTGAGTAGCAGACAGTGCAGATCTGAGACTCAACCTGGCAAGAAGCTGGACCATATTGGTATATTACTTTTCCTCCTCCTCCATCTTACCTCTTGCAACAATTTCGCCATGCAGATGATACCGCACCAGGTCCAAAAGCCAGAAAACGGAGAAGTCGGCTGCGATCAGCAAGATGACGAGAATCAATTGGTGACAGATAGAGAGGAGAGCCAGAGCATAGCGTAGCTGCTCTCTGTGGGGCATGGAGAGCGAGACTGCATGACAAGAGACATTGGTGAAGATGGTCAGGATTGAACACTGGATGATCCAGAGGGGGACACTATGTCTCCGGGCTAATGCTGCCCCCATCTTATAGAGGAGCTCGGGCTGTATCATATCACACTGAAGGTGAAGGGGAGGACTTGCCTGAGTGCTCCTCTTTTGATAAAACAAATTCTTTAAACTCCCCACACATAGAAAGCTAGCATATCAGGGAGAAAGGTTGCGGGCCAGCTGTGTCCTTGAAATGCAAGGGTTTTTAGAACACCACTATTACTAGGGTAGATGACTTCCATTTCTCAAGTTTCACCCAAAGTTTACGGGAGCTGTCCGGGGTGCTGATTCCCATGCACCACCTCGGCCCAGCATTTTGGATCGGTCCTTTCAAATCCAGACGACAGCTCTTTGAGGAAGGACAAGAAAAAATCCGCTCTTGCTCAGGTTTGGTTCTCTTTGGAAAGTTACTTTTAAAGTAGTTGGTTACTGTTTTAGTTCCAAGTCCCTCTCAAGTAGTGAGTCACCCTTATCATATGTTTTGATGTTGTAAAATCCTAGGAAGACGGAAGTGTGGGAAAGGGAGCAGGAAATGAAACCCTCAAACGGCATGCAAGAGGTCCTACCTGGGCGGATGTATTTAGTGCTTTCCTTCGCGGACAACGGCAGGACGGTGGGCCTCTGGTTTTTTCTCCGCATCTCATCCATTTCAAGGAACGCCTTCGTGATGTAGATGTTATCGAAACTGTCTTCGTGTAAGTAATGTTTCCGATAGAGCAACGCTCTGCAGTAGGTAGAGATGTTCCCGTATGAAAATTCTCATGTCCAAGAGGGACCCCCCCCCCTCCCCAAATCTCTTCTAGCCGTGACCCATGGCTAAGGATTGGGCCATTCCTGCTGGAACAGGTCTTTTGTAAAGCCAATGGATATCAATTGTCCATTCAGAACCACCAATCCTAAATATTTTTCATTAAAACAAGTTCAGAACAATATAATCAGCCAAGGGGTTCGTGGCATCTTAAAGGCCTGTATGTTTAATTTTGTGTAAACGTTTGTGGACTCTTAAGGGAATTTTTTTAAAAAACTCCGTTCTGGCTTATTCTTTCTCATCCTGATTCTCAACATTAAGAGAGACCAAGTGAGATAGAAATCAGACAATTAGCTCTTTCTTTCTGTATTCGTATCAGAGCAAATTGGCGAAGCGGCGAGACTCAACCTTATATCCTTCCTTCCAGCCACAAAGGTCACTGTGTGACTTTGGGCTGAACGGCGCCTACCTCACAGGGTTGTTATGAGGAGAAAAACTGGCCAAGGGAGTTAGAGCCATGCACACAGCCTTGAAATTCTTGGGACATGGGATAAATATGTAACTTGTTCTTGTTAAGTGCTAACAAGTCCCCTTTGATGGCAACCCTAACACAATGAGCGCTCTCCAAAATGTCCTGTCTTCAACGGCCCGGCTCAGATCTCGCACACTCAACCCTGTGGCTTCCTTTAGGGAGTCAGTCCATCTCGTATTGGGCCTTCCTCTTTTCCTGCTGCCTTCCACCTTCCCCAGCATGATGGCCATTTCTAGAGAATCCTGCCTTCTCATGAGGTGCCCAAAGCAGAACAGCCTCAGTTTCAACCTGTTTGCCTCCAGAGAGGATGCAGACAAGAGACCATTCTAAATATCGTTAAACCAATGGTTTTGAGGGTCTGTTTCCTAAATCCCCCAGCTGGCCACTGGACCTGTTTGCTGGGGGATTCTGGGAACTGTAGTGCCCTCCTCTCAAGAGTAATTCTTCCAAATTCAGAATACATTTGAGACCATGGTGGGCTGTGGGCGGAGGGTGCCGCCCTGAGTGCCGGCTGAGGATGATGGGACATGGGGTACCCTCAGATAATCAGAATGGGGAACCGGTGTCTGAAACTCTCTTTTCCCCTCCGAGGACTCACTTGATGTACATGAAAAGGATCGCCAGGGTGGAGGTGTAGCCAAAAAGCCCGACGGCTTCCTTCGCCGGCTGCAGGCGGGCCGAGACCTCCTCCATGATGTCGAAGGCCACCTGCGAGAGGCTCTTGCTGGCGTTGACGTTCACCTCGTACCGGTGCACGGTGGTGAGGTTGAACTCAAACTCGGCCCGGACGCGGTCCAGCAGGGCCACCACCGCTGCGGGGGGAAGGAAAGGGGGAGGCTTAAGACCGCGAGGACGGGTGAAATCTCAGCATCTCCCCGCTTACCCCCGCTTGCAGACGTGAGCTTCTGAGGAAGCAACTCCCCGCATTTGCCATCTAGGGTGTAAAGGAGTGGATCCCAAATGCCCCTACTCACGTTCAGCCACTTTGCGACGGAGGAACGGCACAATGTACTGGGGAATAACGCAAAAGACCAGGAGGACTGTGGGCAGGAAAGGATGCTTATTTATTTTCTCTATCCATTAATTTAAAATATTTCTATGCCCTCTTTCTCCTCATGGGTCCGAGGCGGCTTACTGTATTTAAAAAAAACAACCAACCTAAATAATAAATTATTGCAATATTAAGAAAGTATAAAGCAAATATCCTATTCAAACTCATAATAAGAGCGATATTCAAAACACAAGTAAAACAACAGAACAAAAAAATCTCCTTGGCACAGTGTTATAAGTTTGAAGTCTTGTGTAAAAAAAAAAAGTGGTTTGCTTGTGTCCGTCCCCACCACCCCCCCCCCCCCCCCGTTTTTTAATTGCTTTAAGTTTGGGTTGTGTCGTGTCATGTACATTTTAAAATAAAGTTAAACATTTAAAATTTAAGAATTAAAAATAAATTTAAAAAATCACCTCAGTCAACTAGAGAAAGGTTTTGGCCTGCTTGTGGAAGGACAGCAAAGATGGGGCCAGCCTGGCCTCCAGTGGCAGGGAGTTCCACGGAACAGGACAGGAGCAAAGAATGGACAGGGGTTCACCTGTATTCCTTTTGTGCCATCAAATTGTCCCTGACTCACGATGACCCTATGAACAAGCGCTCTCCAATATGTCTGGTCCTCAACAGCCTTGCTCAGCTTTTGCAAACTCAACCCTGTGGCTTCCTTGCGGGAGTCAGTCCGTCTCACATTGGGTCTTCCTCTTTTCCCGCTGTTTTAGGCTAGTCGAGACAATGCAACGAACATGACACGCGCGGGGAAGACATGGCAAGTCACACAGGGAGGGGGTGAAGAGGGGTCCAGGGGACGGGATCGTGCTTACCGTTCGCCAGCCCGCAGAGGTATTTAAACAACAGGACAATGTAACAGAGGTAATAGAAGAGGGGGACGACACGCTGGCACTGGTCCTTGGCGTTTTCGAAGATCCGGACGCACTTCCGGTAAGGGGCGCCCATCTCTTCGTTACAGACTTCGCCCAGATTCAGGAGCCAGTACCACACGTTGCGGAGACAGTGAGCTGCACGGGAGGAAGAAGGGTGTGTGTGTGAGAGCTGGGCATGATCCTCGAGGCTCCCTCGAGGGAGCCCTCCCTCCCCCTCTTTGTCAGGATTCGAACACCCAGCCTGCCTCGCATTGGGGTTACAAGTAGACTTATCTTAGGCTTTTTCTCAGACTGGGGAACCTCCCGGAGACATCCTCTCCGGGCCAAAGGTTTGAGAATGTCAAAACCTAGTCCGTTCAAGTCAAAGGCCCACTTCGCTCAAAGGTGTGGCCCTCCAGAAGGTGATGGACCAGAACTCCCACCATTCCCAGCCAGCAGGGGAGGATGATGGGATTTCTAGGACACCAGTGCCTGGAAGACGCACTTTGAGCTGGTCCAATTAGGTCTTGATCTAGCCACAAAATCGGGCAAACAGAGGGGGGGAATGTTTTGCTTGTTTGCTTATTTATCTATATCCCACCCTTTATCTAACAATCTTGCCCGTGCTGCTTGGGGATGATGGTGTTTGTGGTCTGACAACATCAGGGGACTCAAGGTTGGGAATCACGGTGTAGAGGTCTTTTTCTGAGGCTTTTAGCCTTGGATCCCATAGAAAGCTATGGCCTTCTTTAACCCCCATGGTATTCTGGACCCCTGGCACTCACCTACATGCCTCACGGAGTCCATGACAGACCTGAAAAGCTTTCGAACCCGGTCCCCGACTACTTTGGCCTTCTGGGCAATATCCTTGATTTTCTTCAAGGCATCTAGGCAGAAAAGAGGAGTAACAGGGTAGAAACAAAACATGGTCCTCCTTTAGTAAACGTCCACTAAAGTTTAAGAGGACTTTAGTTCTCAGCTTCCACAGAACGGATTTTTCTTCACCTCAGGGCTTAATTCAAGAGCACAAGCCGCAATTGTATAATACACTAGGACCCCCTCAACCCCAGGATCGGTATCTGTGGATTCACTTATCCACGGCCTGAAAATATTCAAAATATTAAAATGAAAAATCCTAGAAAGATATATTTCTAGAGAGGAGCATAATTTGGCTTCCAGCCCCTGTTAAATAAATGAATTTAAAAACAAAGAGAGAGAGGGAGAGAGAACCTGGTTCCCACTGTGTGGTTTTGGGAATAATTAACATTTGCCATGTTAGGTCAACCTTACAAAGTCGTTGTGCGGGCCAAAGGGAAAAATCCTCCCCCCCCCCCCCGGTCCGTAGATGCAACCTTTTCGGTTGGGATGTATAAAAAGAAACAAACAGATGAAGAAAAGGAAATAAAAACGCTGTGATCGAGCCGAACCCAACCAGAAATATATATATAAAATTTCCCTCATCTCACTGAGCAAAGGTTCGCGGGCCCTCTGCATCATCTCCACCGTCTGGTTGAGGGTGAGCTCAGCACCGCAGGAGACGGCCTCAGCGCTTCGGGTGAAATTGCGGATGATGTTCACGAAGGGGCCTTCCATGGCCAGGCCGAACGCCAAGAACATCAGCATCATCTTCCCTTCCTCTGTAACGGGCGACAGAGAGGGAGAGGGGAAAACGCCAAGGGCCAAAGTCCTTTAATGACCGACAAACCTACGATGGGGTCAGGGTGGCTTAAAGCCAAAACCTCTCTCGTCCAGCCTTCTGTTTCCACTGAGGACAAAAAGATGTCCCGGTGGGAAGCCGGCCAGCATTTCAGAGGTAGAACGGTTGGGAGTTCGAATCCCGACTGTGCCTCCTGGGAGAAGAGCCAGCCTGGGTAGCCTTGGGCAAGCTGCACTGTCCCAGGGCTCCCCCTAGAGGAAGGGAAGGGTAAAGCGCTTCTGAGTTTTCTCTCCCTGAAAAAGGGTTGCCATAAGTCAGAGACTGACTTGATGGCACATGATGATGATGAGGATGATGATGATGACTTACTTGAGAAAATCTGAGGCAACATAAGCAGGACAGTGGCTCTCACTTTAAACGAGAAGGCCATGCCGAGGCCGAGGCTGATGGCCAGGGTGATGGTGGACAAGAGGCAGTACCAGATGTTGTAGCCCTGGGCTAAAAGGACCAGCGCTCCGTAAGCACTGGAGAGGATGATGCCCAAGGAGAAGCCGCCCACGCTCCGGGCCACCGAGCGGCCCAGGCTGTCCTCTGCCAGCTGGGGAGGCGGGGGGCTCTTCCTTTTTCGGCTCCGGCGCTTCTGCCATGCCAGCTTCAACCCCGGGGCAGAAAAATGGGGCAGGAGGCCCATGGGGGTGGGTCGCCCTATATAAACGAGGTTTCTTTGACTCCAACAAGGGGATCCGGAGGGCGGTGTCGGTTTGCAGCGTCGGTCAACTGTGGAAAGAACAGAGTCCCAAACCAGTGGGATGATTATCTTTCGGGCAGCAGGGGGTTGGAGCTGTCCCTATAAATTTATTCCTAATGGAAATCTAAAAGGCCAGTAAAACAGAATCTGCCTGGTTCCAAGCACTATTAACCAGATTCTGTCCTGGCTCCGCCCCTTTTGTAACCTAGCTCCTCCCCCTAACTTGGTTCCAGGCTGGCTTTGTATTAAGCCACGCCCACATTCTACCTTGGCTCCTCCCATTCCTTGCTAGATAGTCTCTGGACTCCTCCTGGCCACGCCCATACGGTGTCCTGGCTCCTCCCCTCACTGCCTTTGTCGTGTCCTGGCTCCACCCACATTGCTGCCCAGCTCCTCCCACACTTGTCTCCTGGCTCCATTTAGCCCCTCCCATATTCTCTCTCAGCTCCACCCCTCACTTTTTAGTCCAGCCCCCTTCAGCTAAATTCTTTCAAGTTCTGCTCTGACTTTGGTGAACCACCTAGACCCAACCTCCAGCCCCAAATCTGTGCAGGATCAGAATTTCAGGGTGAGTTATCACGGATTGAATCACTCGCTTGGCTTACCCGTTAAGCGGCACAGTGATCACGGCAACCTAGAACTTGGATCACGACAACAGAACGCTCGTGGAGGTGGTCAGCGTACCTTTGGGCTGTACCACTTTAGATTACGTGGGGAGAATTGACTCTGTAGAAAGCACTCCTCCACACTGGGGGGAAAAATACAAAGAAATATTGCTTCCTTGCAAGTAGAAATCTACAAAAAAGTGCTTCCTTGCAGGTAGAAATCTAGCATGTCAGGAAGAAGGCTAGGTCTATTCCTGCCTCTATATGAGGTCAGTGTTCTAAGCAGCAGCTCCCCCTGGTGGTGAGTGCAAGAGGGTCCAGCTTCTTGCCCCTCTGGCTGGGGGATTCTGGGAGCTGTAGTACAAAATCATGCTGTCTAAGGGATTTTGGGACTTGTAATCCAAAACAATGGCTTCCCTCCAACCTCTGGCCTAAAGTCACTGAAACTCTGCTATAAAGCAGCCTTCCTCAGTTTCATGAGGTTTTGTATCCTGCTTCCATTAGTCTCAATCAAGGAGGGGGGCATGCAGATTGCAGATGATGGCTGTCGTAGTCCAAAACATCTAGAAGTCACACTGAGTGGAGAAAGCTTGTCTCTACATGTATAGAAAATGCTATCAATAGGCATGCATGTGGCATGTATGGCTTCATACTGTGAAATTTTAAAAAAATAATTATCTCTTGCAAGTAGAAATCTAGCGCATCAGGGAGAGGGCTAAGCGAGATCCTTCTGGACACTGCTCTGATTTTATTTATTTATTTATGATTCTACAATTGTTTTTAAACAATTCTTCCCACAAGGCACAGAAGTATACAGGAACAATGTACAGAATTAATTTGCCTGTTTTTTTTTTTTAAAAAACAAGTGTTCTAATATTACATCTTCAGGAAGTCCTTAATTGGACGGCTGTGACTTGTCTTTTCACCCGGTGGGGGTTTCAGTTCTTTGACAGGACCGTAGGAAATGTCACGGGGGGCATTGATAGCATGGCACAATACCAAAAACTGAAAAAGCAAAAAGGGAGAAGGCAAAAGCCACCCAATACAAGTGAGTCCCTTTTTCCCTTCTGGAAAAAATCAGCTTTTAATTAGAATAAAGGGCTGGGTTTTCTTTCTTTCTTTCTTTCTTTCTTTCTTTCTTTCTTTCTTTCTTTCTTTCTTTCTTTCTTTCTTTCTTTCCTTTGGATGTTATTTTCCATCACTGCTGCTTCATTTCTGGATTTATAATTAAATGGCTTTAATGAAATGCAAGGGGCAGCATGGCCGGGTGGTGGATCATGGGAACTGTAGTAAACAGAATTTTTTTTTTTTAAAAAAGAACACCTTTTAGCAGGTAATCGTGTTTACAGGCAATTAAAGATAACTTCTGTGTATGTGATGAACCATTTTGTCCCTGCCAAGCTCTCAAACACGCCTTGAGCTCCCTTCTGCCTCGTTTCTGCATCACCTTCCTGTGGAGCCACCCGGATGAATTTCGGCCTGCCAAGTTTTTCCTGGGGGCTGCCGTGGGGATCTCATTTGCTCTGGGTAGGTCTCTTTTGGCCCCGGTGCCTTGCGGGTGGAGGGAGTGAGTAGGTAAGTGCCTGGCGAAGCAACACTGGAGGCGGAGCCAGAGCTGACAGGAGGCGGGGCCAGAATGAACGGTGGGTGGAGCCATCCCCATTAACCCTTCCTCTTTCGTTTTGGGGTTTTTGGCCACATCTCTTGGCATGGAAAGCCATGCCCCCTTGCCTCAGGGACAAAACAGGGCCATTCGGATGCCGAGATTTCTAACTGTACAAAAACTAAACCAGTTTTGCACATCTGTCTATTAAGAATTAAAGAACAGGGGGTATTGCTAACAGAATTTCCGACCGCACATTTCTTTGGCCCAGGGCCCAATTGAAATACGGGAACTACAAATGTTGCATTCAAAACTTGCTGGGTAGCTCAGGTCTCTGAGGTTAGGGGTTCGAATACCCCACGGTGCCTCCTTGACAGGGATGATCTCTATAGGATCCCTATAGGACTGGATGATCTCAATAGGATCCCTCCCTCCTCTGTGGTTCTAAGATGATTAGATGGTGATAAACGCCACTCTTGGCTTCCAGGTCTCTCTCGGCTCCTGATTTTCCCCATGAGCCTCAATGAGGATCACAAAATCAAGCTCATGAGTGGCCTGGCGGGTGAGTACAGTTCCCCTGGGGAAGTGGGGGGGGGGTATATAAAAAAACGGGGTACAGAGCTCAATAAAGCCAGAAAAATCTGGGAAGTTAAAGGCCCACTGTTTCTGATTCCCATGTGCCACGACAAGCTTTTTTCACCCTCCGCTCTTGAAAGGGGTTGGACAAGAATACTGGTTGGGCATCATGGGAGTTGTAGTCCACCACCTAATACCCTGTTTCCCCGAAAATAAGACCTAACCTGAAAATAAGCCCTAGTATGATTTTTCAGGATGCTCGTCACATAAGCCCTACCCCAAGAATAAGCCCTAGTTAAGTGAAACCCCGCCCTCCACCCTTGTGCAGCAACCAGAAGATGACGACAGGACTGTAAAATAAAACATCCCCTGAAAATAAGCCCTAATGCGTTTTTTGGAGCAAAAATTAATATAAGACCCTGTCTTATTTTCGGGGAAACACGGTAGGAACAAGGTTGGAGAAACCTGAGCTTCGATAGCTAAGCCAGTAACAAGCTAAAGGTATAAACATTGAGGGAATCCCACCATCCTTCCCTGTTTCTCTCCCCAGCCTTCCTGGTGGGGGCCTGTCTTCCCCAACTTTCTCTTGTGTATTGGTTTTTAGATGGCATGATCCTTGGGGCAGGGACCTTTCCCACTGTCTCCTAGAGGGGAGACAGATGGGACACGGACACACACACACACACACACAAGCTCATGGCTTGGGGTTTCTTTCGGGGGGGGTGTTTGAGGGACAACCGCTTGCAATGAATCCGTTCCCGGTTTTAGTCTGAACCCTAAAGACATCCACCCGAAGGTGCTGAACCGATTTTGGGGGACACGGCTCCATATCTTGGATTTCTCCTTATTAAAACGGGCCATGGATCGGCTGGCCTCAAGAAACCAGAGCTGCTCGTGGGTCTACAGCCACCCCCTCATGCGTTGGCGCACGAGCCCCCAGAGGTGCCCAAATGCGCAGGGAGCAGCCCAGCCGTGAGCCTTGGTCCCGTGACCTTCTTCTTCATCCTTCCCGCAGGGGTCGCAGCCCTGGGCTGGGGCGTCTCCCCCCACTTCCGCTGTGCCAGCCTCTTGGTGGTCCCCAAATTTCTGGGGAAGGAAGGCCGGATTTATGTCCTCACGTACCTCCTGACGTCCATCTATGACGGTACGAGAAATACTGAGTTTAAAGCGTCGCTCCCTCCCATGCTTCGTTTTTCCTTCGCGATCATTGCTGTGCTGTTTTCATAAGTGAGGCTCAACTTTAGCGCTAGAACGCCGTGGTAATTTAGCAGGGCCGGCCCTACCGTTTGCCAAAACTGGCTGCCCTCAGGGAGCAGGTTTTGGGGGGTTGTGAAATGGGGTTGAGAGAGTGTGTAAGAGAGGATGGCGCATCCAAGACCACCCTATGGGTTTGGGGGCAGAACCCATGCCTCGATCCAACTTTTTCATAATTTTAAGAACAGCTGCTATTTCCATTTCTCAATAGATGGTGGTCTTGACGGCGATAATCAAGGAGTAGCCCTCAGGCTTTTACCCCAGGGTGCTAAAATTTCTAAGGCGCCAGAATCTCCAGATAAATCTGCTAGAAAAGTTAAAAACAATCTAATTCCCTCTTCTTTTTTTCAAGCTGAAATTTTCTTTCTTTTTTAAAACAGAAATGTCCTCTTCCTTTTTTTTTTTTTTTTAAAGCAGAAAGGTTCGCTTTCACACTCCGCTCCTCATGGCCGGGGGGCTTATTTCTTTCATTTATATACTTAAAATATTTTCACCCCGCTTTGCTCCTCAAAGAGGCGGTCCGGGAAAGGCCATGTTTGGAAGCTAAAAATGGTAACTATGCAAAATATTTTGAAAAGGATCAAAGACGGCACTAAAATGAAAAAAAAAGGTAAACAAAAATCAATACTAAAAACACATTTAAAAAGGAACAAGGCATAACACTCCGTTTAACCTCTGTCAGGCAGCCAGTCCCTGAGGGAAAGCTCGCCTGCAGAGAAAGGTCTTTGGCTGCTTGCAGAAGGACAGCAAAGATGGGGCCAACGTGACCTCCAGTGGCAGGGAGTTCCAGAGTCTGGGAGCAGTCACCTAGAAGGCCACTCTCCCGTGTCCCCCACCAAGGGCACCAGTGAAGGTGGTGGGACCGAGAGCAAGGCCTCCCCTGAGGATCTTAGCACTCGAGGAGGCTCATCAAGGGAGATAGCTTGGATCCCAGCCGTTTCGGGCTTTATAGGTTTGAACCAGCCCTTTGCATGGTGCCCAGAAACGGATCAACAGCCCATACCTTAGCACAGAGTGGGTGGCACATGGCTTCCTTTACCGCCGGTGCCAACATTTTAAGCTACAGCGCTGGGCACCTCGGCTTTGCTTTCTTCTTTCCGGCTTGACTTTCCATCCCCCCCCCCGTCCCCTCCCCGTTCTCTCGCCTCCAGGCCCCGTGGCCAACATCCGCCACAACCTGGGCGAAGTGGTGCGCTCCGTCAGCTGCACGGTGGAGCTGCAGGTCGAAAACGCCAAGCGCTCCTGGAAAGTCTCCACGGCCCCGCTGCGCAAGATCCTCAAGGACATGGTGGTGAGGAGAAAAGGGGGAGAAAAGGAGCCGTTTCCAATTATGAAGCTGGGGTGCTAGTCCCCTTGAAGGTGCCAGGGCAATCAGGAGATGGAGTCCCTCGGGAGGGGAGAAATCCCAGACGAGGGATGGATCTGGAGGAAGATAGAAAGGGGAAGCTCAGCCCAGTGGAAGGATCAAGCCCAGCAATAGGGGTTGCCCTTCAAAATACCCAAGTTACTTTGGGTGAGTACCAATGTGCTCCTAGGCAGGGGACACCGGTGGCTCTCATGTCAGCGGGGGCTGTGAGAAACCACTCCGGGTTTTAGTCCAAACTTTAACGGAGAAGATTCAGCCTCTCGGATGGCGCTGGTAATGTCTGAACCAATACAACAGGACCCCCGTATTCGTGGGGGATGGGTCCCAAGCCCTTCCGCAGATGCTGAAAAACGTGGATAATAGCAAACGGTTTTATAATTGTGAACGCTATACATAGCGTGATCTCTGGGTCTCTAGACACCAGTTCTGGTAACGTCATCTTTAGAAATACATGTATTGGGGCTTTTTCTTTTAATATTTTAATTATTTTCAGACTGAATATAAGGGAATCAGTGGATACGGATCCCGCGGATAAGGGGTCCAACTGTACCTAAACTCATTGTTTCATGCCCCCCCGAGCCTACCGGTTTCTACTCTAGGCACCTTTTCCCTGTTTCGCCACAGAGGAGCGGGCAGACCTTGAGATCCGAAACCCGAGAGGTTGCAGGTGCCTTCGCCCAGCTGAACGAGCAGGTCGCCAGCGAGGAAGGTTATGGCGGGCGTTCGGTGAGGGAAGCCGTTCGGAAATCCAACCCTTCCACCCAGGAGGTGTATGTGGCTAAGACACAGATGCGCTGCACATGTGAGCATGCGGGAAAGACTTATGGGTTTGTGAATGGAACCCACCTTCCTTCCTTCCATCCTTCTGTCCATCATTAGCTCCTTCCTTCTTTCCTTCCTTCCTTCCTTCCTTCCTTCCTTCCTTCCTTCCTTCCTTCCTTCCTTCCATCATTAGCTCCTTCCTTCTATCCATCATCAGCTCCTTCCTTCTTTCCTTCATTAGCTCCTTCCTTCTATCCATCATCAGCTCCTTCCTTCCTTCCTTCCTTCCTTCCTTCCTTCCTTCCTTCCTTGAGTTCATGATCAGCCTTTGCCCTCCTGAGTCCTTATTAGTCTGCAAATTTTTAAAATAAATGCAATTGAATTTATATTCCAAATTTCCATTGGACTTTAAATTTAGTTTAAATTTGCATTTAACTTGGCATTCATTTATATTTGCATTTAAGTTAGCATTTAACTGGCATTAATTAGCGTTTCCATTTGACTGCATTTAGGTCTGCATTTAATTTGACATTTGCTGGCATTTGGTTTGCATTTAATTGGGCATTAATTTTAGTTAGTGTTCACAGGGGTTAGAATTTTTATGAGTATGCCGTTACACCTGCCCTTAACGGTGCCTTTAAATTGAATTAACTCTGCATTCCAATGGTCATGTATTTAAATTGGAATTTAAAAGTCACATTTCTGAACACCCTTCCCCCCCCCCCCGTTCAAAATACACATTCTAAAATGTGTTTTGAGCCCTGTTTTGAAATATTTTTGAGGCTTTAGAAGTGCATGGCAAGAGTTTTTTATAGAATGGAAGTTATTGGTAATTAACTTCTGATCTGAACATTTATCCAGAAAGGTGGATTTGATTGTTCAAGATCTTAATTAGAATATTCAAACACTGAATCTTTAGTTATTCAAATTTTAAATTTATTGAGACACACGCACATAAAATTCACAATGTTCGCCCACGGAAATGTGTGGTTACCTAATAAAAAGCCAGTTTCCCCCAAATCACTGGCATTTCATGGATTAAAACAACGAATGATGAGCTTTAAAATACCTTATTCTTACCAAAAAAATCTAAAGAGAGCATCAATGTCAACACAGTTAATGTTGTTGTTATCATGTGCCATCACGTCCCCTCCAATTTATGGTGACCCTATGAATGAGCAATCTCTAAAATGTCCGCTCCTCAACAGCCCTGCTCAGCTCTTGCAAACTCAAGCCTGTGGTTCCTTTAGGGAGTCAGTCCATCTCGTCTTTGGTCTTCCTCTTTTCCTGCTGCTCTCCATCTTCCCCAGCATGATGGTCTTTTCCAGAGAATCCTGCCTTCTCATGAGGTGCCCAAAGTAGGACAGCCTCAGTTTCAACATTTTTGCCTCATTCAGGCTTGATTTGTTCGAGGACCCACTTGTTCGTCTTCCTGGCAGTCCAGGGTATCCGCAAAACTCTCTCCTCCAGCACTCCATTTCAAACAAATCATCCCCCACCCCCTTGTTGGCTGTTTTCACTCTCCAGCGTTCACACCTGTCCATAGTAATAGAATAAATAAAGCGGAGATGTCCAAGTTCCTCAGCCAAACTACAAATCCCAGGATTCCATAGGATGGAGTGGTGAGCCCTAGGGCGCTAAAGTGCTTAAATCGCCAAAGTGCTGAAGCGCTAAATCGCTAAAGTGCTTAAATCGCCAAAGTGCTGAAGCGCTAAATCGCTAAAGTGCTTAAATCGCTAAAGTGCTAAAGCACTAAATCGCTAAAGCGTGATTGAACCACTATAACTGTGGTGTAGATCAAACTCTTCTATTGTGGCCTTCTTCTTCTTCTTTCTAGACATCATCGACCAAGCAGTTCAGCGTTGCCAGACCTGGTTTGAGACCAAGTACCAGTCCTGCCTGCGCACCATCGCGGTGCCCTTGGTCAGCCACCTCCTCTGCATTCCCATGAAATTCAGCTTCCTCTGCCATTTGGCCAAAAGTGAGTGAGCCAAGGATGTGAGAAGCTGGGAATAACAGCGGCACCGTGTCTATTTTGAGGCACTCGGAACCACACTGTTCTCTTATCGGGAAGACAAATTGTTTTTGCAAGATTGCCAGGGCACCCCATCCCCTCTCTGCTGTCTTTGAAGGCACACATTCAACCCGGGCGCTGAGCCAGAAGAGGAGAGCCGTGCCAGATCAAATTGCCCAGCCAGCTAATCCCAGTGATTGATGATCCGTAAAGACAAATTGGACGTTCACTGCCCCACCACAGAGTCGGGCTCCCCTCGGCCAACCCTTTTCTACCAGGGTGTGCATTCTTGCTCACCTCCCTCCATGTGTTGTTTGTACACATGCATGTACACATACAAAACACATCCTTCTCAGTATGAATGCTTGTAAGTACATGAATGTGCACAAATCACCACTTTACTCCCAGCTCTTTCTATCTCTCCTGGTTCTGTCCACCCCGGGGGAGGGGGTGCCTTCTGCCCCTCCAATCACAGTGGCTGGCTCAACATTCTGTTTATGCAGGGACCAATCAGGTTCCCCAATAGGGTGCTCATGGGCAGAACATGAATGCGGTAGTATGAGCCATATAGTGTTCCCCAATAGAGGTAGACTGCCTCTGAGCAGGGAGGTTCCGTTCCTTATCATTGCAGCTGATGAGACCTGAAGCAAATCGCAAGCAGATGAAATCCAAGTCTTCCCAAATTGGCTGGTGGGATTATTTTTCTTTTAAACTCCAATTCCCAGAATTCCCCAGGCAGAATACTGGGAGTTCCAGCCTGCAGTAACACACCTACTGATGCTCACCTGGACCTGGGCCTAATTCTCTGAGGCTGCCTACTTCCTGTAGCTAATGTCCAAAACAGGAAGCTGCCTCAGTGCTAGCTTTTTGGGAGATAGTTCTTTGGGAGGTACCCTCTATTGAGCTGAAAGGCAGCAAGACTACTGCTTCCAGGAAACACCACCACAACTTCCTGCTTTGGACAGGAAGTAGGCCCGAGACATCTATGAAGCCTCCAAGAATTAGGCCCGGATCCAGGTGAGTGAAATGTAGGTTTCTGTATGTGCCTGAAGGTGTGGGTCTGGGGGCTGTAAGTCCCTGGGGCATTCTGGGTAGTCCAAAAAATCTGAACGGCACATGGTTATTGAGTCTTCTGTTCCTCCATAGCCAACGAGATGCCTCTGGGAAGCTTACAGACCCTACCTGAACACAACAACATTCTCCAGCAACACAAGCTATTGGATTTGTGTTGCTGTTTGTGGATGGGGTGCCTAGTTTTCAGGACTCAGGGGGCGTTTTGTGGTGGGCGCCAGGAGATCATTCCACCGGGCAAAGCTCCACTCGGTGCCCAAACTGATCGCGTTTCACCCGAGGTCAATCAACCCCTCCTCTGACCATCCTCATCCTTTTCTGCAGTCATGCACACCTGGTGTCGCGACAAGATCCCCGTGGAAGGAAACTTCGGGCAAACCTACGACCGGGTCAACGGCTCCGTGGACAGCTTAAATCAGGACTTCACTGCCACCTTAGTGATCAAGGCAGGTTCCTGTCTTTGAACCGCCATGGGGTGCCCACGGAAGAGCGTTGAAATACATCAGTGCTCATGCGTTCGTCTTTCAATTGACAGTTTGGCCTTAGCGCATGAGCGCTAATACGCTCCCGTTTGCTGACCGGAGCATATTAGCGCCAATTTTTGCCTTTCAGAAAAATTCATGTAATGCATTTGTCGACTGCTTCTGGGTACCAAAGGCAGAACGTTATAGCACCAAAGCGTTCCCACTCAAGACATGTTAAAGACGGTTCGACGACGCTTCCCAGCGTCCCACTCCAGTGGCTCTGCTAGCAGGGAGTGATGGGACTTGTAGTCCACCCACACACACACATTTTGCCCCGCCCCGATTTAAATTTATTTTGAAAAGCCCAACAGGAAATGTAAATAATGAAAAACCGGCAATTGGTGGTGGTTTAGAACCATCGCCGAATTTTTTTCAACTGGTCGGGAGGAACAAAGGATTTGTTAATAAATCATTTCCACGTTCTTTGGAGGGAGGTTGTGCTTTCTCCTTCCGGGCTTTCCTCGGGGTTCTCGCCCTCGGACGCTGGGCCTGGGACGTTGAGGTGGCATGCTCTGGCTGGGGCCCCACAAGTAACAGCCCCCCCCATTCCCTGCCCTTCCCAGGAAGAGCATCAGTCGATGCTGGTTGGGGCCGACATCTCGTCCTACAACCACCTGATTGACGACGAGATCGCCGAAAAGAGTCGCCAACTCGGCATCGCTGTGTCCATCCTCCGGGTCCTGCTCTCCTGCACCTTCGTTTTCGTCTTTGCCTCGTGAGCTGACCTGGGACACCGGGGGGCGGTAGCTGCCACCTCAGACAGAAGCTTACCCACGTTATTCTTATTTTAAAATTATATTTCTCTCCGGTGTTTTGTCCGCCGACCGCTTTACCCTCCCAAGACCCCTGCGAGGTAGGCCAGAATGTGTTTCACGGCACACGGCTGGCTACCATATGGGTTCTGCAGGTCTGGGTCCTGGGCGCTAACCACTGGACCCCACTGGCTCTCTACCACTGGGAGAA
This sequence comes from Intellagama lesueurii, assembly GCA_037013535.1. NCBI lineage: Eukaryota > Metazoa > Chordata > Lepidosauria > Squamata > Agamidae > Intellagama > Intellagama lesueurii. The sequence continues at coordinate 2,958,046 of JBAJHW010000019.1, read as the reverse complement.
AAAGGAGGTCTGGAGTACTGATCAGTTTCTCAGTCTACGTTCTGCTTTTCCTGGGCTAAAGTGTCAGATCAGGAGTACATTAGGACCCCCTTATCCGTGGGATCAGTATACGCTGATTCACTTAACTACAGTCTGAAAATATTAAAATATTAAAAGAAAAATCCGAGAAATATATATTTCTAAAGATGAAGTTACTAGAACTGGCCATTAGAGGGAGCCAGAGACCATGCTAAGGATATTCGCTAGAGAAATATATTTCCATGATGTTATTGCCAGAACTGGCCACTAGAGGAGCCAGAGACCATGCTAAGTATAAGTTTCGCTATTATGATAGTGTTTGCTATCATCCGTGTGTGTCTCTGTGTGGAAAGACTTTCTGGGCAGATTAGATAAGACAGTCGTGAGGATAAGACAGTTCTTGCAGTCCTGATTTACAAGCTAATAAAAAAAGAGACAGAGCACAAAAGGAAAAAGCGACGAGGAGGGAGAAGGAAAAACAAAGGCTCTGTTTTCCATGTACATTGAGGACTAGTCCGTTGATGCCTTGTTTTTCCATGGAAATGGAAATGATTTTCCACTCTTGGATTCCTCCTAATTTTTATTATCTCCCTGCCCCCCCCCCTTCCTCCAGGGCTTACTCGTACACAAACAAATACAATCAAGACATCCGCTTTGACAATCTGTACATATCGCACTATTTTCGGCAGATAGATGCCCGGCGGCGGAAGCAGGTAACGGGTCGGTGGGTTGTAGAGGTGTCTGGGTCATGGCAAGGTGGCTGTGGGTGTAATGGCCGGGGTGGGTGGGTGTCAGAGGACCACAGAGGACGGTGGCCAAATATATTCGGAGAGTGGAAGGACAAAACCAGAAAATTAAAGAGGCAGAAGGATTGACTGTCTACTGAAGACTCACAGTTTAGGAGAGCTCCCAGGCTCAGCGGCAGTCTACCACCGAGTAATAAGTCCTGGGGATCATTGAACGGCACGTTTAGCAGTCTCCTGGGGGGCTGCCATGGGAAAGGGGGATGTTGCATGAGCGAGGCCGCTGGCCCAATCCAACAGGGCCTTTCTCGGGTTGGCGTGAGACACAAGATCCATAGAGCCTCCATGTCCAAAGGCAGTCTACCTCTGGATATCAGAGGCTCAGGACAGGTCGGGCTTTCGTACGTGCTCTGCTGGGGTCCTCCTGAAGGCATCCCCAGGGTTGGGGGCGGTTCGTTTAAGACAGACCAATCCCAAACGCGGTTTTATCCTCTTCACTTTCCATTCCTTCTCTCTCTCCCCTTCCCTTTCCCTTTCCCCCGGCTAATCTTTCAGAATCAGCGCACGCTTCTGCCCTTGAGGCGCGCCGAGCAAAGCCGAGCCATTGACCCTCTGTACCTCTCTTTCCAGCCACCCGAGACCAAGACGATGGTATTCTGGATGGGGTTTGGGGGCAGAGATCTATAAAAGGTGGCGGGGCAACACTTGGAGGGCGTGAATGGTTCCATCGGCCACCCTTGTAGAGCCAGGCCCCCCAGGGTGAGTCCCCGAATGGAGGAGAGTTACACTGATGCATAACAACACCGCTGGTCTAAGTCTACCCATGAGCAGGTCATTGGTAGAGTTAATGGTTCTTCACCATCTTTGCCTCTGGGGTGGGTCTTTTGTAAACCTCATGGGTCTTGATTGCCAATTCAAGACCACGTTGCCCCTAAATCCATTCCTTTACGACAGCAGTGGCTCACTACCCTTCCTTTCCTCTAGGGGGGCGCCCTGGGACCGTGCCACTTGCCCAAGGCTACCCAGGCTGGCTCTTCTCCTTCAAGGCATAGGACTGGCTCTCCTGACCTCTTGGCCTTAACCCTCCTACGTCTGGAGGCAAAGATGAGTAGAGTTAGATCAACAGCCAATAATCAAGTACGTAGAAGGGGCCATCAAGAAGCGTTAGCTCCACAAAAGACCTGCTCCCAGGCAAGCCTTTGATCAGTTGCCTGGTTATGCATCCATGTAACTCCCTCCATTGAGTGATCCAGTGGGATTGTGCCCATTTACCCAGGAATAATAATATATAATAATAATCTTTGAACAGCAGAGCGGGAAGGGATCCTCTGGATGAAGCCCGAGAACTGGAAGGAACCAGTTGGCTAACTCGGACCAACACAAAACTGTAGAAAATCTCCCCTCTTGGTTGCCTATTATGGAAATATTATTTTTCGAGCCGATTCCCCGCATCTCTCATGGACTTCCTCCCCTGATGGACCTTCTTTCCAGATGCGGGAGATCCTGGGCTGTGTGCCAGCCCTCGTGTTTCTGCTGATCGCCGGGTCCCTCGATTTTCTGCTTTTCACCGTGTTCAGCACCATCCGGCACCACTCCTTCGTGGAGTACTCCTTCCGTAGTAAGTTGGCCCTCTCTTTCCCCGGATGGAAGGGAGCCCTCCCTCCCTTTCCCTCCACGCCTGAGCCTGGCCGTGAACATCAGGCAGAAATTACGACAAATAGATCCAACCTTTTTCTCTAGTGCTTTGGAAAATCCCCATGCAGACCAGGGAACTAGAAGTCTCAGAATTGTGCCCGTCTGGGGATGCTGGGTTTCATAGTCCCAAACAAGTAACTTCTTCCTTCTCTCAATCCAACGTTAAGGGGAGAAAGGGGAGGACCAGAGGCAGCTTTATATAGATTCTATTCCAAATGAGAGCTTGCTCTTGGCAGTGCAGGACTACAACTCCCACTATGTCAGTCAGGGGGTGATGGGAACGACAGTCCTCCCCCCCCCCCCCCCAGGGTACCCATTTGAGCAAAGGTTGCTATCCACTTACATGTCATTCTGGTTTTCGATTACATGCGGACCTCGGTATCCGCAGGGGATCGATTTCACTACCGTAGATGCCGAAAAACGCGGAAATATTGAAACGCTATACATTGCATCGTCTCCGCCTGCCTCTAGTGGCCAGGTTCTTCTAAAAAAAACACCCTAGAAATAGGTATTAAATACCTATATCTGGAGTATTTTTTTAAAGTCTTTTCAGGCAGTGGATAAGTCTATCAGTGGATACCGATCCGGTGGATAGGGGGGTCCTGCTGCACATTAAGTTCTGCTCAGACAAACAGAGCTATCATGGTTAATCCTCCCTCTTTCTGAGAATAGAAAAACCAGCTGTTTTTATTGGATTTTACTAACCTTAGGTGGATCATCATTCTTTCATAATTAAGTCTCACGGAAACTAGGGGAAGCTCTTTCGGGAGGTTGACTTTGATTTTTAAAATCTTTTCTTCCATATTTATTGCACCTTTCCCCCGAGAAATCCAAGTGGCAAGCGTGAGTTTGTTCTTACTTCCCTTTTATCCACCTAACAACCCTGTAAGGTGGGCCTGATTAGTAAGGGACCAGGATGGGGCCATTCAGTAAAGCTCTGTAGCTTAACTGGGGGGGGAGGGGGGGCCTTGAACCTCAATCTTCAGAGCCCTGGTCCAACCGCTATAACCACTGCTCCACCTGGTCAGCTGCCCTTGCCTTCTCTTACAGGCAGCCACCACCTGGAGGTCAAGGTTGGCGGAGACACCATGATGGCGCGACTCCTCCGGAGCACCATCGGAGCCCTCAACACCTCCTCAGAGATGGTGATGGAGGCCACGAACTTGCGTAGGTCGGGTGGAAGGGGGAGACAGGCCGGGACACCGTGCCACTGACTCGGAGCTTGGCTGGGATTCTGGGAGCCGTAGTCCAAAAACAGCCCCATAAGCCTGGGGCAACGTCCCGCAGAGCCTTCTTCTTCAAACGGCAGACCTGGAAGGGATCCTGGGGATCATCCAGTCCAGCCCCTATCAAGGAGGCACCGTGGGGGATTCGAACTCCCAACCTCTGGCTCCGCCACCAGAGGCCTAATTCTTAGATGGGTTTGGTCGGTGGAGGACGCTTCCACGTCTGGAGGGGCCTGAGAAGACTCAAGACCCAAAGCCCCAACGAGCGTAACATCCCCAAATCAGCCGACCACGCACCTTCCTTTACTTTTAGCTTCCAAGGTGGACTGCCTCTGCCCAAGGAGGTTTCGTTAATCCAGTAGAGCTCAGAGCTATATTTTTTTTAAAAAAAAAACCCTACAGCTTCCAAGTGCTTTGGGTTGTCTCATGGGATGCTTGAGAGGGGATTAGGGGGTCCTGGATGACCCCCCCTTCTTCATCTCCATCTTCCACAGAATGCTTGCCCGAGGCTAGAGGGATGAATAAGCTCCAGTACCTGAACTGTGCCATTCCTCTGGGTGTGCTGGTGCTGCTCTGCTTCCTGCAGGTCTACGTCTTCCGCCTCCGCCGTGTCATTGCCGCCTTCTATTTCCCGAAGGTCGGTGTCCCGAGTTCCCCCAAACGATCCTACGCCCTGTCCTGGCCTGAAACGGGGCAGGCGTTGCTCCCTCGGCTTGTTGCTCCCGGCCTCTTCCACCTCCCCAAACATTTACAGATTTCTCAGGGCTGTACAAATCAGCTTGTGACCGCTCGGAGCCACAGCAGAAAAGGAAAAGGGGAGGAGGAGGGAAGAGGAAAACAAGAACGGAAAGAGAGCAGGACCCCTGTATCTGCAGGATCGTTCTCCGCGGTTTCACTTATCCATGGTCTGAAATTATTAAAAATATAGGGGGGAAAACCCCAGAAATATATATTTCCATGATGCTATTACCAGAACTGGCCACTAGAGGGAGACAGAAACCATGCTCTCTATATAGGGCTTGCTATTATCCACAGTTTTCAGCATCCGCGGAGGAGCTTGGGACCGATCCCCTGCAAATACGGGGGTCCTACTGTAACAACTCAAGCAAACTGGAAAGGGCCAGCTTGAATTTCGGTTCTGAGAGGGCATCGCCTCTCCGGCACTTCCTTCCCCTGGCCTTCTCAACATATCTTTCTATGCCCCCTCTGCTTTCCACCAGAGGGAGAAGAAACGGACCCTGTTTCTCTACAACGAGATGCTTCGGCAGCGCCTGGCCTTCGTCGCGGTGCAGAGGAAACGCATCATCCTGCGAGCCCGCCGGCGCAAAAGGCTGGTAGGTCGAAGGGGCAGTGTCTCGTTTCCTTGACCCTCCGGGTTCTCTCCCCTCTTGCTGTCCACCTCGGCAAGAGCCCGGCCGCCGAAGGAGATGGGCTGGACCGGACGAAAAGGCCCATCGCGTCCAGCTTGTATTCACAGAGTCGCCCACCAGAACGTCAGCAGGCAGGACCCGAGAAAACAATAAGTAGGTTGGACTCCTGGATAGCTCAGCGGTGGAGATCTCTGGCTGCGGAGCCGGAGGTTGGGAGTTCGAATCCCCCCCACTGGGCCTCCTTGACAGGGGCTGGATTGGATGATCCCAAGGGTCCCTTCCAACTCTGCCGTTCTAAGAGGATGATTCTACCAGACCAGCTCCAGAAAACACAGGAGCAGCTTTAATGAACCCCACATGGAAAATTTACGTTTGCTTTGACAAAGCATCTTTTTTAGGGAACACCCCGTTCTTGGCAAAAGGCTGTTGTTTATTCATCTCTGGCTTCGTAATTTTGTGGATCAAAGCAGTGTCTCCTCTTCCCGGGTCTGAATATAATTTTAATGGTAGCGCGGTCAGCTTCGAAAGTTATAGGCCCCAGAGCCCCCAAAATTCCTTAATTCAGGAATTTGCAGGGTGGGGTCTTTGCTGTGCATCTGTTTCGAATCTGCCCCCCCCCCCGCCCATTGGTGCTCATCATGACCGCATCCAGCCCTGTTAGCACTTCTATGGGAAGGTGGCTACCTCCCCTTTCCGACCCACGGCTACCCCCTTGTTTCCAGTTCCTCCACCCAGCTCCCTGCGCAGGGGAACACTGGGCAAGGCTTCCTGTTGCCTCGGGCTCTTCCCTCCCAGTGGGACCACGGAGTGAATCCCCAGCCCCAGCCCGGGGCTGTTATGGGCCATGAATAACCACAGCAGGTTATCCGTGTTACTCCAAAGCATGGAAGAAAATACACTTTTTAAAGAGGCTCATGCCCACAATCCTCTGGGAAGCCGTGCTGGTGAGGGGATTTTGGGTTTTGTAGTCCCAACCTTTCCCATCTCTGGCTGGCAGCCTCATGGCATCAACTCCGTTGTCCGCGGAGGTCTCTTGAGTTCTCCCAGTCTGAGGTCCCCTGATGGTCCTGGACTACAACTCCCAGAATCCCTGACTGCTGGGAGTTGTAGTTCAGCAGCAGCAGGGGAGCGGAGCCACGTTTGATCTCCCACGAGGTGGACGGTGCGAATTAGGGGTGTGCTTTTTGGAGGGGTAAGAAAAGGAAGTGGCTGCCGTGCTTCCTGGGAGTCATAGTGCAGTTGCCCATTAGGTTTTATTGAGCGCACCTCCCAAAGAACTAGGCCTCTCTGGAAGCACCACAGTTACTTCCTTTTTAAAAACAAATCGACAGCAGGAAGCAACAGGAAACAAGAAGGCGAGGAGCCGATGGTGGAATCAAACCACTTGAAAGCCCTCCTCTGTGAGGGCCAAAAACTACTGGTGTGCCGATTTTGGGTTCCCTGGAGAATTCTGGGAGTTGGAGTCTGAAAATACTACAGAACACACACACACACACCCAGTATGTACTTAACTTAGGAAGCTCCTAAGTCTCAGGGTATCAAGTAACCTATACCTGTCCCTGTGGCTTTTAGCTGGAATCTCCACCATGAGGACTAGAATCTTAATTTGGAGCAGAAATGCCCATAACTTAGTGGTACAGCCTGGGGCCAACTGGTGCCTCCTCTATGATGAGCAGGAATGACGGGCATTGTAGTTCAGCACCTCTGTGTGTGTGTGTGTGTGTGTTCCCAGGCAGGTTTGCAGGTGAGAATTCCCAGCCCAGCCAGGCACTCTTCAGAGGGTTGGACTACAACACCCATCCTCCCTGCCATCCACCCATTCTGCTCCATCCTTCTTCTGGAGCCGAGAAAATGAGACTAGCGTTTAATGTCTCTCTAATGCCGATCTCTCCTTGTCCGCTAGAGATCAGGGGGTCCCTAGCTCGCGTGCTGGCCGTTTGGCCTTACGACGGCCCTGTAAGGTAGACCGATGTTATTATTATGCCCATATCCCGGATGGGAGTCAGAGAGAAGAGACAGCGATTCCGATGACAAATTCAATGTATCCGTTTATGGCCAGGGTGATGTTCGAAACGGGAAACGCCTCCATCCATGGTGGCCGCTGAGCACCCCCTCCTCCTTCCGCCCCTCCCAGGAGAAGCCCCTGGTGGACCAAGTCGGGCGCTGGCTCCCCTTCCTCCAGCGCTTCCTCCGCCGGCGTTGCATCCTCTGCAACCTGCCCGAATCCAGACACTCCCGGCCGTGCCCGACCCCAGACTGCGGGACCCTCTACTGCAAACTGTGCTGGCAGGACATGGGCCGCGTCTGCTTTGCCTGCAGCCCCAACGAGCTGGTTTCCAGCGACGACAGCAGTGACGGGCAGACGGGCTACGCGGACTAAGGGGGTGCGTGGTGCCAGGCGGCCCCCTCCCCTCCCACCCCTTCCCCTATTAAACGGTGCATTGGTCTGGTATTCTTGGATCGTTTTTTCCTGGGGCCGCCCAAGGCATTTTGCTGCCTGAGGCAAGGGGGTTGACATCCTCCTGAAAACCGGGGGGCGCCGTGCTCAAGATTCGTTGAGCGATTTGGGCCTATGGAGCTGAAAAACACACACACGAAGGGTTCTCTGGGTGGTTACAACACAGGAAGCCTATCCTGTCCACCTAGCCCTGATGCTCAGTGGCTTAGGCTTCTGCCTGCAGCGCCAGAGGTGGGGAGTTCGAATCCCCCCCACTGTGCCTCCTTGACAGGGGCTTGGACTCGGTGACCCATCGGGTCCCCTTCCAGCTCTGCAGTTCTAAGAGGATGATTAGCACTAAGCGGGGGGCTGGACTAGATTATCTGAAGGTCCCTCACCAACACGATCATTGCATTTAATCCATGGCCAGCTTTCTCCTGCTCCAGATATTCTAGGAAGTGCACCCATTTTTCTGCACGTCTCATAATCTCTGACTTTTGGGAACGCTGGCAGAGGCTGCTGGGAGGTAGTTTTCAGTACAGTCGGGCATCCCCCCCATCTGCAGGATCATATTTCTGCTGATTCACTTATCTGCTGCCAGAGAATACTAAATAAGAAATCTTAGCGATACGTATATACAGATTTCCAGGGTGTATTTACCAGAACTGGCCACTAGAGGCAGGCGGAGACGGTGCAATGCATAACGTTCCATTCTTCCGCGTTTTTCAGCATTCGCGGGAGTAGCGGCACCCATTCCCAGCGGTTCTGTTGTATAAGAGGAAACTCAGAGAAAGCTGCTCTACTCTCGGCCACAGGCTGCGGAGGTTGCGAGGTCGAATCCTACCTGGCCTGGGGGGGGGCCCTGGGCGAGCACCACGGGGTTCCCAAGAGCGCCCCCTGAAGGAGAGGCTTGGAACCCCACTTCTGATCTCTAGTTTAGAGAACGCAGGGAGGAGGGATCGCCAGAAGTCGACACCGCCTCTGTGGAAATGCCTCGGAGGCGAAATGCCAAGCCGGCCTCGCCCAGCGAGGAGGGGTGGGGTGGGCAAAGGAAAAGGAGACTATTCCCGAAGGTCCTCATCCCACCCCCCCACCCCTGGCTCCAGCTGCTTTGCTTCTCTCTCCGGTGCCCTTGGGCAGTGCCACCGGGTGGTGCCAGCGGCTCATCCCGATTTGAGAGCGCCCTCGGTTGGGCGCGGCGAGGAAGGGGCCCGGCCTGGAAGCGGCGCGCCCTGGGCGCTTGGGTGGCGCCCTCGTCCCTCTTCGCCTCGTTTTCGGGCCGGGACTTGGCAGCTTCTCCGCGGGCGGAGGCCGAACGAAGGTCGGCCGGGCAGGAAGTTCCCGTTCCCGGGCGGGGCCGGCAGCTGTGCGGCAATGCGAGGCCGGCGGAGGAAGGGCGGGCAGGAGGGAGGAGGGCCGGCTGGGGAGCCAGCAGGGGCCGCCTCCGCCGGGGAGGGATTTAGCGCGTTGCTCCGAAGCCAACCTGCTTCGTGCTCGGAGAAACAGCGGCGTCGGCGGCCGCTCCAGCCTCGATCGCCCGGGCTGCCCCGCGCCAGGCACCCCCCGGGCGCCCCCAAGGACGCGGAGCCCTCGCCAAAGCCGGCGGTGCGCCCAGGGCGCACGGAGCGCCGCGCCCCGGGATGGAGCTGCTGCGGGTGGCCGCGCTCCTCTGCGCTTCCTGCGGCTGCCTCGGGGCGGGGGTCTCCGGATCGGTGTCCCAGCCAACGACCCAGCGTGCGGGTGAGTCTCTCCTCAGCCTCGGTCCCCCCCCCCTCCAGAAGCGGGGACACGCTGGGGGCCGCCTTCACACGTTACGCAGTTTGGCGCGCCCGCCAATCCTGTGACGTTCCTGGGGATTGAAGGACCAGGGCCGGCTTCTCCTCGCGTGTTTCGAGCGGCGGGAGTTTTTCTGCCCTTCTCGGAAGGCCCTTGCAAACAACAGCCTTGTTGGGTAGGCGGGTGGTTATCAGGTTCAGCTTTCGTGCGCCGATCGATCCGTCGGTGGTTTCCCCAACGGAAAGGGCGTTTTCAGGGTCCTGCGAACCATGACTCCCATGGGGGGTGCTTTGAACTACAACGCCCATCTGCCCCCCCAGCCAAGAGGGTCGTGGGTGATAGGATTTGTAGTCCCCCAGCCTCTCTCCAGGCCAGCCTGGTTCCCCCCCACACCGCCTTCCAGAGAACACTGCCCCCCCCCTTCCCTCAAGGTCCCTGTGCTGATGGTTTGGGAAGCTAAGCAGGGTCAGGTCAGGTTAGTATATGGATGGGAGACCACCCTGGCCTCTGACATGAGGTCTAGTAAAGAATCGGGTTTAAAACACCAGAGGCGCTGCTTCCAGTCAATATAAGCCAATACTGGGCCAAACAGACCAATAATAATAATAATAATATAACAATAATCCTAGAACTACAGAGCCGGAAGGGAGTCTATGGACCATGGAGTCCATCCTCATTCAAGGAGGCCCAGTGGGGAATCGAACTCCCAACCTCTGGCTCTGCAGCCAGGTTCCTAAGCCGCTTTACTATCCAGAAGGCCACCATATAGTAAGGCCATTTCTTATATCCCTGTCAGGGCCTCAACTTCTAGCTTTGTGAGAAGCACACATCTAGAAATAACCTGTCAAATTTGAGTTTGATGAATGCTACCATTTCCCTACTACTGAAATATCTCTGCCGCCCATTTCCCCGCAACAGAGCAGAGAGTCTGTGGCTCCAGTGGTTCTCTTGGATTCCATTTCCCATCATCCCCGGCACAGTAGGGCTCAGGCCACCTGCTAGAGCGTACGGACTGAGCTTGTTCGCCTAAACGTGCATTGACTTGCACTGATAAATCTACTTTTCCCTCCCCCTAAGCTCACCCCCTCCGCCCCGGTTGTCAACTTCCCCACACCATTTAAGCTTTTAAGCCTGTTTGGGTGAAGGCTCAATCCTGATGCTTCAGAGGAGCCCAGTTGAGCGGTTAGTCAACAGAAAACCACAAATAAGGAAACTCCTTTTTTTTTTCAATACTAGAATGAAAAAGGGAAAAACTTAGAATAGAAGAAGAAGAAAAAAGCTTGCCAAATATTGGATCCTGGTGCCGAATGAAGAAAACATCTCAAGTTTCTAGCCCCTGTGAAGTTCTCCAACTGCATGGGCTTCAGAGACTCCACAGGGGCTAGAAACTTGAGATGTTTTCTTCCTTTGGAGAGCCGCGTCTGTCTACTTCAGTGTTCTCCTGCCTCCGCGTTGAATCAAATCTCAAGCTCTTTCTAGCCGGAATGCAAAGAGCATTTGACCGGTTTGTATCGGTAACTGAAAAGAAACAAAATTCTCCCTCATCTGCTAGGTTCAACAGGTACAGCTTTTCTCCCGCATGCAAAGAACCACTTTGTACCTGCCTGCCATATAGTCACCAAAGGCGAGGAGAAAAGGAAAAGACCCTCAATGGGGTAGATTACGCAGGGATTCGAACCCAGACCTTGAACAGCTAGCATGTGAAATCTTGGGCCTGAACTCCCGATCTCTCGGTTTGTCTCCAGTTTCGGCAGGGCATATTGATGCCAGTCAGAGCTTAAAATAAATAAATAAAAACTACGAGACCCCTAATCCCCCAGCCTGTGACCCTACTTGGTTTGGGCATGCTGGGCCTGGTTATCCAATACATGGTGGCAACGGTATGCATTGGGCATAAAATCGGTCAATGAAGGCACATCGGAGGGAGGGAATTACATGTCTTTTGTGGCTGTTCGGTTTCAGACGGCCGTGCCCGGCAGCCGCGCTGGGGCGACCAGCTCTGCTCGTGGCCTGTCGAGCCGAGGATCGTAAAGGGCAGCTGGCCCGTCAGCTTGACGGAAGCGGCGCTGGTAAGCTCTCCCGTGACTTCGAAATTTTCGGTGGGCTGGGAGAAAGGAGCGGCTGCCCCACCACGATGACTTCAAGGCGGGCTGGCCGAATGACCTCATCTTTCCCGAAACACCCCCCCCCCCACGCTCTGGCTTTGATTCTCACTTCCCCATGACCCACGGATGCTGGGAGTCTCAGAAGCATTTCCGTGTATTACTGTTGGGCAGGAAGTATTGGGTGGGACAGTGATGGTAGTGGTGCAGGATGATGGAGACGGGGGTGCGGGGTGGAGAAGCAGACACCTTTCTTTACTGCAGGGTCTGCTCTCCCGCCCCGAACCTTGCCTCCTTTCATGCCCCCTGGACAATGAGCTAACCAGGGAGCGGCACTTCCTGGCTGTGAGGGGCTTCCCCTGGCTTGTCTTTGACCCTGATGCCCAGCTTGGCTTTGGAAGTGTCTGCAGTTGTGCTTGAACACAGAGCCTGCCCTCGGGGACCGAAATTGGCCCTGTTAGGTTCTCATTCCCTTTCCTTTTCATGATTAATCCCGGTCACAAATGGATTTCCAGTCTGGCACCCCAGTGAGTAGCTGGCTGGAGAGCTCAGTGGTTTCGGTCTCCGTCTGCGGAGCCATAGGTTGGGAGTTCGATTCCCCCACTGTGGAAAAGAGCCAGCCTGGGGAGCCTCTGGCAAGCTGTGCCGTCCCACAGCACCTCTAGAGGAAGGGAAAGGTATAGCACTTTGGAGTAGTCTGTCCCTGGAAAACCCTGAGAAAGGGTCACCAGAAGTCGAAATTGACTCGACCCTCCTTCAAATGCGGCAGCTGACCTGATGCAGATAAAAGTTGTTAGCCATTTGGGGGCCAAGGAGTGCTGCTTTTTTTCCCCCATGGATGGGGGGAGGAAACTCTATAATTTTTTTAAAGGGTCTTATGTTGATTCCTGATTTGTTTCCCCCCCCCCCCCCAGGGGCGAGCGGGGTTCCCTGCTCAGCTGCAGATGCTTTTGGAGGTGGAAGGAGAGCCCCTCACCCTGGATTTGCTACAGAACAGGTGAGTTGAGGGTGGCAGGGGTGAAATCCAGGGATGGTTTCAGGTGGGGAGACCGGCTGCGCTGCGTAGGACTCCAGCTCCCATCTTCCACATGCAACAGCCTCGGGAGGGGGGGGGTAGGTTCCTCACACCCGTTGCAGGAACAGCCCTCCAGATTCACACAAATTATGCTTCCACCCAGTGTCTAGTCTCCGAGCAGGGTCGGCCCAGGATTTCCGGGAAAGTCCTAAACAGAGCCTCACTCAGGTCCTTCCATTGGGGGCTGGCGCTTGGCACGGACCGATTCCACGCGGAAAGCGCTTTGGGATGCCCACGGAACGGTGGATCCCTCCTCGGCCCTCTGCACGTGTTTGGTTTGCTGTATTCTCCTGCCGTTCCCTGCTCTAGTGCCTCCTGGGGGTTGGGGATGGCAGGTCCCATCGCCCTCTGCCTCTAGCTGGGGAGGATGGGCGTTGTAGTCCGGCCCCGCGCAGCCACTTTCCTCCTCCGTGGCGATGCTCCTGCTGATCTGCCTTTTTTCTCGCTTGCAGGGAACGGCTGGCTGGCACCCAGGTTCTCATCTATTACCTTCCCAACGGGACGAGGGTGGCCCGTCCCTCGGGCGGCGCGGAGGTGGGCATCGGTTTCCTCCCCGTGTACCAGGCGGGCGGGCGGGGCGGGCACCTCCCGGCAGTGATCGGGCGGCTGGGAGAGGCTCCCGGGTCTTCGCGCCCTTTCCAGCTGGGAGACAGCCAAGATGCGGGAGAGACGGCGCGAACCAGGCGGCCGAGCTATAGTGTCAATGAGCAAATGGCGTGGGCCCAGAGGGCGTCGGACTCTGACACCCATCACCCCCCCGGCCGCAGACAGGACTCGATGGGATATGTAGTCCACCAGCATTGTTGTGCCGTATTCTCTTTTCGGAAACGTGAACACCCGCCCCTCCACCACTGATGTTCTGTTGGGCTACATTTCCCAGCAGTCCGGGCATGTGGGGCTGATGGGCGTTGTAGTCCAGCCCGCTGAGGAGGGCGGCGGCGTGTTCCTCCCAACCTTGCACCAAAGGGCTGTTGTAAATATGAGTGGCAACAGTGATTTCAAGTCACCTTTTAATTTTTTTTTCTTTCTGATGTATTGTCTCTTTGGTTCTGTTACATCATCTTTTGTTGTGGTTTGGAGTTTTGCCTTGTTACGTTTTGTGGTTAATCTGGCCTTGTTGTGGTTTATTATGTTTTGGTGTGTCTTTTGCACCTAAAAGTTTGATAGTTTACTGTATCCTGTGGTTTACGTTTTCTGATTTCCTGCCTTGTGCTACATATATATATATATATATATATTTGCCCTTTTTTGCTACGTTTTGTTGCAGTTTAGAATGTTTTAAGTGGCTTTGTGTAAAACAAAACTATTACTAGGTCTTTTAGTTACTTTTCAGCAACATAGGAGAGGGAACCTCACTTGCCTGGACATGTTCTGCATTGCAGAGAGTAGCTTGCAATATTCTGATTTTTTAAAAAGTAACTGAAAAGTAACTTTCAGTTACTTCTAGATAATTATAAAGTAGCATTCCACCACTCCCAAAACACAACTATAACACTAACTACTTGGGAAGGGCTAGTAACTGTGCCAATTTCTTCTCGTCTTTTAGAGCAACTGCTGTTATCGGGGTGACATCCGGGGTTATCATGATTCCTGGGCCCATATTTGTGTTTGCTCCGGATTAAGGTACGAACAGAACCGGGGACAAAGGGACATGGGGACAATTGTAGGGCAGCTGGGGAGAAGGGCATGAATGCTGAGACCAAACGCCGCTACCCACCTGTGGACTACAACACCCATTATTTCCAGGATAATGGGACCTATGATCCGATTTCCCTGGAAGGTGGTGCTGGGTGGTGGAAAGCTGGTCTCTCCTGCATCCGTTCTTTGCTTGGGAGCCTGAATCTGGAGAACTGCAAGATTGGCGGGACCTCTGGAGGTCATCCAATCTACCCCTCCCCAACCTGTGTGGTTAATCAGTCCAGGGCCGGAACACGATTCGGACACCCGGAAGCATCTAATGTCCAACCAAAATCTGCCCCTTAAGATCTCTCGCCTGACCTTCTGCCTCCGTTTATTCAATTGACCTTTTTAAGCTCTGAAGGGAACCCCTGGCCTTCTAAAACAGGGGAACAAGCAACGGGGGACTCTCCCGGCATTTTGGCCCACCCAGCCCATCCTCCCCAGCTGACGTGTCTGGGATGATGGGCTATGTGGTCAAAGGACATCAGCAGAAGCCGCTGTCTCTCGTTTCTCTTGTTCTGGTTTCCTAAAACCGCTTCCAGCCACTGTCTCTTCTAACCTGCCCCAGATGCGCTGGGAGTACGACACCCATCATTCCAAACCAGCGCCAGTCTTGCGCTGGCCGGGAATGGTGGGGGTTGTGATTCAGTCTATTAGAGCATTCCAATTGGGGGAATGTGTTTCTCTGATTATCCGTGCTGTTTTGGTGGCCTGAGATCTCTCATTTCCCTCCTTTTCCCCCACCTCAGGGGTCTTCTTGCCATATCCAAGGGAAGAAGGTACGCCCTCGAACCCAGCAACGGAGGAATGACGAGCGCTTACAGACTCAATTCCCTGAAGCAAGAGGCGGGAGGATGCAGAGTAGTTTTTCCACCCCCTGAACAGCTTCGCCTGCAGGCAGAATCTGGACCAACGTTACACCATAGGGTAAGTATGGATCTAACCATTGATCCACCCAGCCCTGGGCTCTTCCATCCGAGATTGGTTGAAGTTTTCAGAAGCACAAAAGCGAAACCGAACAGTAACATTTGTCAGAAAACCCCAAAAGAGATTTTAAACTGTTTTTCTCGTTTCGTTTTTCTCGTGTTTTAGCTCCTGGTTTCCTTGTGTTTGGCCTGGAAAAGGGGTCTGGGATATAAAAATAATCTAAGATAGTAGATGAGAGGACCACAGGGATTGGAGGGTCAGTTTAAGACATGGAAGATCCCAAATTTAGAATATTTTTGGTCTGCATGCTTTCCTGGTTTACAGTCATTTCTCCGGCTTTGATGCCTTACCTCGTCTCTGGTGTTTTCAACAAACAACATTGTCTTTCCCACTTCCCAGGCGAAGCGAGACGCAGAGTTTGAGGCCGGATGCGTGGAGCTGGTGATGGTTGCCGACCAGGCTGAGGTGAGCGGTCTCCTTCCCCCTGTCCCAACATGGGCAGTCGCTCATTCACATCCCCTGAAACCCTCCTTGTAGCTTCCCAGCAAAGCTTTCAACTTGGAAAAGTTTATGAGCACCCCATTAAAAGAAAACAAAAAAAAAAATGGAGCCCATTTTCGACCTCATCTAAATCCTGAGCTGCTAGCTCTCACCCTGCGGGGTGTTCGGTTGCTGTTTTCTACCTCCCTCTTCTGGCTCCCATGTTGTAGATGCCAGCTTGGTGTTCTTGTTCCATCCATGGCGGACCCGATCGGAGAGGGAAGTGGGGAGTAGTGGTTAGAGCTAAGCTGTCCATGCGTCGGTCAGTGCTGAACCTTCCTGGGTGTTTTGGGCCTGCCCTACCTCGCAAGGGTGTTCTGAGGATGAAAGCAGGAAAGGAAACCTTACCAGAGGAGAGACGGGATGTTAAGAGAACTGAAAAAATAACTAATAAATATTTCTAATATTTATCTGTCTCTCTCTGTCACGCACATACTCATCCGTGGCTCTGTTGCCCGAACTTCTCTGCCTCTGATTCGTTTTTCTTGTTCCTTCCAGTTCAGGCTGGATCCTGACCTGGAACGGATCCAGACCCGGATGTCTGAAATCGCCAACTACATGGACGGGGTGAGTAGCTTGATGTCCCCCCCAAAGCCTCCCCCTTTTTAGCGTAACCTTGGAACTGCCCGACTCTTGATATTTTTTCAGATAGACAAAGACCTTCACGGTTAGACCGACCCATTGGGATGAGGGAGGTGGCCGTGGAATAACCTAATGGGGAAGGTCATTTATAACGGGATGGGCCCCGTGCCTTTTGTTTATACAAGTGTGTGAAAATGTTGTGTTGATTTTCGAAGGCTTTATTTACGCATTTTTAAAATTTATTTCATTATAAGCCGCCCTGCATCCAATGCTTGGGGAAAACGTTGGATGCTAATCAGATAAATAAATATTTATTCAAAAGATTTCTTCCAGTGATGTGTACCGGAAGGAAATCCTTCTTGTGTAGTCCTTCCTTCCTTCCTTCCTTCCTTCCTTCCTTCCTTCCTTCCTTCCTTCCTTCCTTCCTTCCTTCCTTCCTTCCTTCCTTCCTTCCTTTTAAACCTGCTCTTGTTATCCTTTTCCCTCCGGTTTCCCCAGTTTTATCGCACACTGGGCCTTCGGGTGGCGCTGGTGGGTGTAGAAATCTGGAGTGACCGGGATCGTGTGCCCATGGACGGGTCTCCTCAGGAGGTGCTGGAGCGGTTTCTGCGCTGGAGGCAGACGGATCTCCTTCCCCGGATGCCCCACGACAGTGTCCAGCTCATCATGTAAGCGACCCAGTGAGGTTGAGGGGTTGCCACCAAAAGACCAAGAACCACAATGGTGCTGGTGGCGAGATCGAATTCAGGCTCTCAAAGCTGAGTGCCCAGACTTTCTGATGAGCAACGAGATCATCTCCTGCACCAGCTCGCACTTCTCTTGTTTTCTCTGAGCTAAGATGCAATCCTTCGAAGACTCAGAGCACAGTCACACTAGGGGAAAAAACTGTATTTGGGTTGGGTTGATCATGTTTTAAATCAATTTAAAAAATGGCGACTACACAATGCACACGGAAGCACGGATGGTTTTGACAGGGAATCGTGTTATTGAGAGCAAAAGTGAGGTATTTTACCCTTCCACCAGAGGGTTGTTTATTTTAACTCAGATGTCAAATCAATTTATTTTGCATTGTTTTGGCATGTGTGAACACTTCTGTTGGTATTAATTCTGTCTGTGGGGTTTGGCACTCATTGGTGCCCCTTCCATGCACCCTCTCTCTCTCTCTCTACTTCCTCTGTGTTTGTGTGTGTGTGTGTGTGTGTGCGCGCATCTCTTTCGCCAGCCTAGAACTGCTGACCTAGTCAAAACGTCTGGTCAGTTTCAGTCTTGGCTGGGTGTCTCGGGCCTTGACAAGCCTAGTCAATTTCAGACCTGTCCTGATTTTTTTTCCTGTCTGTCACTCTATTCTAGTGCTATTTCAGATTGAAAGAAATACAAAAAAAATTCAGAATAAAACCACAACCACCGTGGCTAGTGGCTGTGAGCGGCTGCCAGCTCAAAGGCAGGCGGGCGCAGGATAAAGCCTCAAATGCAGGACAATTTTAAAACTGATTAAAAGTTTTCCCTGAGATGACACACTCACTGACCCAAAAACCACGTGACTACCACATTACTTTAAGCCAAATTAACCCCCCCCTGCCCCCCAAATCCTTCACCTGAAGATTTGTAAGTTTCGGTCTATTCGTAAGTTTGTGGAGGGGGCAGCTTTTGGTGATGATGAGGGAGAAAAATTGGCTTTCCCGCCCTTGAAGGTCGCCCACACCTGGTTTAGAGCTTCTATATCTGTCTGCTTTTCTTTTCTCTGTCCTGGTAGGGGCGCCCCCTTCACCGAGGGCATCATTGGTGCATCCACTCAGGGATCCATCTGCTCCAGGCGCTCGGGGGGTGTCAGCATGGTGAGTGGCTCCTTGCGTCTTTGCACACGGGCTGGTGAATGATGGGAGTCGTAGTCCAAACAATGGTCAAGCACCGTTGCTCTTCCTCAGCTTTGCCCATTCATTCATTCATTCATTCATTCATTCTTTCTTTCTTTCTTTCTTTCTTTCTTTCTTTCTTTCTTTTCTTTCTTTCTTTCTTTCTTTCTTTCTTTCTTTCTTTCTTTCTTTCTTTCTTTCTTTCTTTCTTTCTTTCTTTCTTCCAGGACCACTCGGTCAGCCCCCTGGTAATGGCTTCCACCGTGTCCCACCAGTTGGGCCACAACCTCGGCTTTGACCATGACGGGGCCGGCTGCGGGTGCGACGGGTCCAGCCCCAACCTGCCCCCTGGGCGCAGCTGCATCATGGAACCACTGACAGGGTGAGTCTCTCTCTCTCTGTGTCTGTTTCAGAGGGTGTGCAGATTGAATGGCTAAGACCATAGAATTCAAGGTTGGAATACGATGTTGTTCTTACGGGCTGTCAAGTCACCTCATAGCAATCCCATGAACAAGTGATCTCCAAAATCTCCTGTCGTCAGCAGCCCTGCTCAGCTCTTGCAAACTCACTCCGGTGGCTTCCTTTAGGAAGTCGGTCCATCTCGTATTTGGCCTTCCTCTTTTCCTGCTGCCTTCCACCTTTCCAAATGTGATTGTCTTTTCTGGAGTATCCTGCCTTCTCATGAGGTGCCCCAAAGTAGGGCAGCCTCAGTTCCAACAGTCTTGCCTCCCGAGAGAGTTCAGGCTTGATTTGATCTGGGACCCCCCCCCCTTGTTTGTCTTTCTAGCAGTCCAGGGTCTCTGCAAAGCACCCCATTTCAAACAAACCATTTTTCCCCTTCTCTCCCCTTTCTTTCCTGTCCAGCTTTCACACTCACATGCGGTGATTGGAAAGACAAAGAGTATGGATGATCTTGGTCTCCAGAGACACATCCTTACATATGACCTTAGAGGTCCTCTAGTCCAGCCCCATGTGCAGCACAACATCATCTTCTCTTAATTACTTCCGGGGCAGGAGGCTTTGGGCCAGGCGCACCCCTGCCTCCAGGCCTACCTCACTGGGCTGTTGTGCTGTCCAAGTAGGAGGAGGAGAAGGACAGGCGCTGCCTTTTGCCCATCGAGAGACAGGTGACAGCTGTAGAGCAAATAATGGCCCCGAATCTTTTCCCTCCTCCTCTTAGGATCACCCCCGGGTTGAGTTTTAGCAGCTGCACCCACCGGCAAGTGGCCCAGGTTCTCCAGAGGGACCGGACCGGGTGCCTTTTGGACGTGCCGGAGCCGAGCCGCCTTGTGGGATCGCACTGTGGGAACAATCTGGTGGAAGCCGAAGAGGAGTGTGACTGTGGCTTGAGGCTGGTACGAAGAAACCCCTCTCTGCTTCTCTCCTCCTGCATCCCTCCCTGGCCCCTGCTTTTGGGGTTCAGATGCTCCTTAGGGTGTGTGCAGAGAGCCCTCGTGGGATACACATGGATGGAGGAGGTGTTCCCTCCGGGTAAAAGGTTTACGGTAGGGGTTAAGTAGTTTGCCGCCGGTAGGTAACATAAAAGCAGGCGTGAACCATGCATCCTTTTCTGTTGAGTGCGAGCCTGCCTCGGTTTTGCTCATCTCACTGCAGCCCGGGAGGAAGGTGCGCACTAGATCTGGGATCTGGGGCAGGCCATAAGGACAGCCATGCGGGGTCAACTTAAAGGCCTTGCGAGTCGAAGGCTCTCTCCCCACGGCACTGGCTGTAAGACCCAGTGGGGAGCGCATGAGTGGAACATGGGCTCAGAAGTCCGTTTCCCATTCACTTTCCCCAACAAGCAAGGATCAAAGGTGTTCCTTCCTTGCGCCTGGACACAATATACTGCCATCCCAATTAGCGGCTATGGATGACCTAACCCACTTTTCTTAACCCAGCCAGCCATCGCTATCAATGTGTCTGCACTACACCGAGTTATCGCAGTTTGAGACCGCTTTATTTTCCACGACTCGGCCCTCTACGATCTTGTTGCTCGTGGCTGGAAGGGGTATTTCAAAGCCCCCACCTCTCGTCCGGGGGATGGCCCTGGGGCTCTCTAGCTGAGAATTCAGAGCCCCTTCCCAGACTACAGATCCCATCAGGCTGGGGCCATAAGAGGGAAAGGGGCACGGAGCAGATACAACTCTGTAGCACAGATCCATCCTCGGGTTGTGAATTTCCCGTAAGAGCAGGAGAGCGTGAAGTACAGCCCAGTTTTCAGCTTTCAGCGTAACCCCTTTTTCCTTCCTTGATGCCGTTTTTTTTCCCTCTCCTGTTTTGCCGGCATCAGGAGTGCACGGATCCTTGTTGTAACGCCAGCACGTGCCGTCTGATGCCCGGAGCCCAGTGTGCCACTGGGGGAGCCTGTTGCCACGAGTGTAAGGTAAGGCCACCTGGAAAGCCGCCACGGAGGGGGGAATAGCCCAGCCTCTCCTTGAAGCATCGTTGCGTCTGAGCAAATGAACCTCTCACGGACCGGAGGTGTCGTACTGCCCCACTCGGGACTCTGGATACATCCCAAGAACATGGGGGTGCTCACCAGATCAACACGGCACCTCCTACCTGGAGGTCTGGAGGCTTGGTCTACCACTCACTGCTTTCTTCCATGCCCACCTTCCCCCTCTTAGCTCCGCAGCGCCGGTTTCGCCTGCCGCCCGTCCCGGAGTGAGTGCGACCTGCCGGAATACTGTGACGGCATCTCGGCCCGCTGCCCGGCCAACCTCCACAAGCAGGATGGGACCTCGTGCGAGGGGGGCAATGCCACCTGTTATGGTGGCACCTGCCCCACCTATGGAAGGCAATGCCAAGAACTCTGGGGCCCAGGTAAAAAAGCCAGGCTGGTTGGCTTGGAGGGCTCCCGTGGACCGTTTTGGCGAAACGGACCAACGAGCAAAGAAGCACAAGTCAACGCCCGGGAAATGGCTCAACGTTCTTTTCTATTTCTGTAAAATGGGTCCCCGGGGAGGTTGAACCAGGTGCAGGGCAGCTCACGCCTGGGTCTTGTTTAAGAGGCGAAAAGCGGGTCCTAGTAACGCTTCTGAGATCAGCCGTTCCCCCTTTTTTGGTGCCGGCAAGCAAGAGGTAGGGGACAGGCAGAGAAGCAGCCTCAATGGGGGCCGTATGTGGTCCTGCATCTTGGCTCGCCCGCTTTTGGGGTATGCAGCCGGTGAGTGGAGCAAGCAAAAGCGGCTTTCCCCACCCAGGGGGAGGAGGCTGTTTCAAGAAAACTGGATTCTGCAGGCAGAAAGGTGGGGCGTACCTTGAGTTCGAGGTGTTCAAATCGGTGCTTTTTTGGGCTACGGAAAAGACCCTCTCTCACACAGGCCAGATATATTCTCAGAATTTCCCAAGGGGCAGTCCAGAATTCTGGGCACTGAAGTCCCCAAAACTCAAGAGAGTACATATGTATAAAATTGAGCTGCGCTTTGCATGCACGCGCTGCGCTTTGCATGCATGCGCTGCGCTTTGCATGCATCTATAAAAAGATAAATAAATCTGCTCTCCTTTGCTGCAGGGATGGCCACCCATCATGGCAAGGTGGAGTTCGTCCGGATAATCTCTCTCTCTCTCTCCTCCCGGTAGGTTCGGTTCCTGTCTCTGACGCCTGTGTGGGCTCTCTGAACAGTAGAGGGAACCCAGATGGAAATTGTGGGCGAAGAGCGAACGGTTCTTACATCTCCTGTGCCAAAAAGTAAGAGTTCTCTCTCTCCTTTTCTTACACATACACTTACTCTTCACAAAACCTTGACTCTTGAGCCTCTTTGATTGATTGATTGATTGATCAATTGATCGATTGATTGCATTTTTATGCCTCCTTTCTCCTGGGTCAAAGGACTCGGGGCTGCTCCCAGCTCATTAAGACGAACCAAAAAATTAAAGCAAGGTCTAAGAAATCATACCATCAGAGCTACAAAAAACAGCAATATTAGGAACAGCATCCATACTGCGCCGATATTTAACAGATACTTAGTTTTTTGAGTGAAACTTGTATTTGTCAACGTTTTTATAATTTTGATTGACTGTGCCTGGTGTTTTTAAAATAATAAGAATAATTAGTCTTAGAACTGCAGATCTGGAAGGGGCCCTATAGATCATCAAGCCCAACCCCTGTCAAGGAGGCCCAGTGGGGGATTCGAACTCCTGACCTCAGCGACCGACACCACTGAGCCATCCAGCAGAGTTTGCTTCTGTTTTGATCTTCAGCCTTCCTTCCTTGGTCCTCTAATTGTTGTTCGAGGTTGTTATATACTTGCCAATCCAAAGTGAATGGTCTTGTGATCCAGGTTGATTAAAAGTGATCTGATTAAAAGTTGAGAAACGTTGCTTTTGGAGACACACCCTTGAGGACTAGCAGCTTGGTGCGAAGGGTTAAAAGCAGCCAGCCGAGTAACAGCGAAATCCCTTTCTGGCAGTGACGTATGGTGCGGACAACTCCAGTGCCAGGGAAGTGGCAGTAGTGCTAGAAAACAAAAACGGCAATTGAGGGAGCCCGGCTGCCCGCATAAGACTCCGGCTCCAGCGGATGACGTCCTGGATCTGGCCCTGGTGTTGCCGGGTACCACTTGCGGGCCGAACAAGGTGAGTGGGCTTTGTGTTGGGTAGAGAGAGAGAGTGCAACCTGCTAGGTCAAGGTGCAAAATATTTTCAGCCCCTCCCACCCCACAAGGGCACATAGGGGTACAGACTCTCTCCCGATGTCATCTGATGTCAGTTATACAGTTTGGAACACTTTGCAGGCATGCAAAGCACAGCTCAAGTCTATGCATGCCTTGGAAGGAAGCTCTGTAGGCAGCTTTCAGGCAGGCAAAGCATAGCTTGAATTCCAGGCATTTCTGCTCAGAAGAAAGCGCCATACAACGTCTTTCAGGCAGGCAAAGCACAGCTCGATTCGGTGCATGTCTGCTCACAACGAAGCTCCTTACATCTCTTTAGTATGCAAAGCACAGCTCACTTCCAGGCATTTCTGCATGGAAGGAAGCTATCTGCAAAAGTTTTTAGACATGCAAAGCACATCTTGGTGACTGTCGTGGTTTCTCAGTAGCAAGACCCCTCCCTTGACAACAAAGCATAGTTCATTTCTATGCTTGTCTCCTCAGGAGTAAGCTCCTGAGAAAAACCTGCAGGCAAGCAAAGCATAGCGCAGTTCTTATAACCAGCAGGTGCGGGTTTTCTACATTCTTCTGCTTTCTTTGCTGGTACATATATCCCTTGGGAGCTCTCTAAATGCCATTTTACCCCCTTGTGCAGATCTGTGTGGAGAAAAAGTGTCAGGATCTTTCTTCTTTGAAACTGCCTGGGTGCCAGTGCAACGGCCATGGGGTAAGCAGGGGAAAACAGGTTGGGGGGGGGGCATTTATTGCACAGTGCCAAAGCTAATACTTCGTTGGGTGGCATGCAGTGAGTGAGAGCAAGGGAGGGTGAAATATCCCTGCTCTTGCTGGTTGGAGGATTGTAGTTACTTTAAAAAAATAATTACTTTCAGTTACTTTTTATAAAAAGTAGTTACTTTCAGTTACTTTTTTAAAAAAGTAATGTTTCCATCTCTGATCCTTTATTTCCCCCTATGCATAGAGGGCTAGGGCACAGGAGACCATCTTGAGGCAAGTCAGACTGTTTGTATACCTAGTTTAACGAACCAAAGATGTCGTGTCTCCATAAGCCAGTGTAAATGCAACAAAACTCAACAAAATGCGAAAACAGCATTTATTTTACCTCCCTAAACTAATTCTGCCCTGCCTGAATCATCATGATCATCATCATCTTAGAACGGCAGAGCTAGAAGGGGGCCCCTCTGGATCATCCACTCCAGCCCCTGTCAAGGAGGCCCAAGTGGGGGATTCGAACTCCCAACCTCTGGCTCCACAGCCAGAGACCTCAACTACTGAGCTATTCAGTAGACATATTTAGACATGTTTGTGTCTTTTTTCCTGCTTTCTTGAGAGCTAGATGCTTGCCAAAAATAAAATGAGAAATGGCCTGGACTTAAGCATAGCTATGTTGAATTTTGGACCAGTGGCCCATTTCGTCCCAAATATAATCAGCCCAAACCCAGTTTCGTAAGGTATGGAAATTCATCCTTCTTTGATCTCTTCCTTGCGGGTAAATAAAAAGCCCCAGTCCTAAGTCTTGGGTGCGCGCGTGTGCATTCTGCCTTTTGGAGCACGCACGCACGCCCCTGAGCACTGCACCAGGAACTCTTCCCTGCTAGGAATGGACCGAAACTTGCGAATTTGCTCAGCGAGATTTGGGCCCTTCGCTCGCTTGCAAGTCTGGCTTTTCCTGTTTTCCGTGCAAGATTGTTGCCGTGGTCTTTCTCGCCAAACCCCGCGTGGTTTCCTTTTTTCTTCTTTCTCGCCCCACTCTAGGTATGCAACAACAAGGGGCATTGCCACTGCGAACCAGGGTGGGCACCCCCCGACTGCCAGAGCAGTGGAGGTGGGGGGAGCATGGACAGCGGGCCCCCTGCTAAGGAGCAAGGTAGGTGATGGGGGGGGTGGAGCCAGATGTTAGGAGTGTGTGGTGTGTGTGGTGCTAGACACCGCATTACAGTAGGAACCCCGTATCTGCGGGATCGTTATCCGCTGTTTCATTTATCCACAGTCGTACCCTATATACAACATACAAGGGTTACTCCTTGTGGCCTTTGTCCCATCCCCTTGTGATTTTTGTATGTTGTGTACAGGGTTTCCCCTTATCCACGGTTTCAGGCATCCGCCGCAGATTGTGAAACCAATCCCTCGCCGATACAGAGGCCTTACTCTATTTCAAAAACTTCACCACGTCCTGTAGTGCCTTAATGTGAAGCTTTTTTATTACTTTTTAGAAATAGTTACTTTAATATATATAGTACAAACTAGCTCACAAGTGTCCGTTTCCAGGATCCTCGAGAGCAGCTTTCGGAGGGAACAAGTGACATTAAAAAGGTGAGGCTGTTACCAGCCATTTGCTAAGAGCCAGTAATAAGCCGCAACTAGAGTAGACCCATTGATTCAGTGGAACTTACGGAAGAGTTGACTCCTCCAATGTCTACTGATGCGAGAGGCCTGCAGCTCACGGTTGGATTTTGGCCACTGTGTTCTTTCAAAAAAAAATAATACTAAATACAAGCAAAAGTTAACGTTACAGATAACATTGCTAATTATAACGTATTTTTTTCCATGCGCCTCCGGGCTTTGAGACACCTAAGTGGTGCGCATCCTCTTTTATTACCGGAGAAGGTGGGGGCATCACATTTAAGTGCAAACAAGGGACATAATTACTTCTAGCAGGTGGGAACTCTGTTCCCATCAAGTTCCACCTACAGAGCGCCTTCTGCTCACGCATGCTCTCCGTGGGGGAAGCACCTGCGCACCTGCGTCATGTCAGGTGTGTATCTTTCTCCCTTCCCTATCAGAATTTGGAAAGCCCCTCCAAATTATTTTGGAGCTGTTTGCTCTGATTACGGAAACCTTCGCCAGCCATTTAATGTACCGCCTGGGACTACACAGGAACCATGAAACTATCAACATCTGTTGACTTACTTGGTTGAAAACATTTCTACCCAGCCAGAAAAACTCCCAGAATTTTCTCTAATAATCAAGGGAATTGTGGGCCATTATTTGCCTATCATTTCAAGGCAATGAAGCGTAAGCATCTGAAACTGGGCGTGAATACTAAGGGGGTCTTGGAGATACACACCATGGGTTGACTTTTAATTAATTAAAATCTATTTGTTGTGCGCAGTTCTGTTTTCAGTCACTAGGTGGCAGATCTCCCAAACCTCTGCTAAAAATGAAGCTAAAGAGGCCTGGGAGATTATCTTCTCCGTATCCAAGGCCTGATGGTTTGCTTCCAAATTAAAACAATCGGAGGCGTGGGTCGTTTTTCAGACTTGGAAAGCTTTGTTTTCACTGTGTGTAAATTAAGAGCCGCCCATGTTCCCACCTAAGACATTGTTCCAGGAGAAGTTAAGGATTGGACCGTTTTTCAGGCAGCCCACTGGAGGCGGGTGACTCCGATTTTGCTGGGGCATCGAACCTGCACCGGGTTTGGGTCCAAACTTTACAGCTCTTCAAAATACTAGACGCTACCCCCACTTGCAAAGTAGGTTTAGAGCTTCGGATTAGGCGTGGATTTTTTTCTGAATCTGGGGACTACAACTCCCAGAAGTCTGCACAAATTCCCTTTCTGGGGGCTTTAATCAAGAAATGAAAATCTGATAGATGTCTTCATGTTCTTACAGCTAACAAATTCAGACACTGGCAACCGTTTTGGCCCTGTAAAGAAAGCAAGGGACATGGATGAGCAGAGCTAAGGTCCATGGGAGCTGCAAGAGATTACGGTCCCAGTACAGTGGTCCCTCGGTTTACGAACACCTTGGTTAACGTAATTTTCAGTTTACGAATGAAAATCCATTGAAAATAATGTCTCGGTTTACGAATTTTTTTCGCAATACGAAGCAAATTTCCCCAGGATGCATTGCTCCTGGGAGGTTTATTGCGCCGCCCCTGTGCATGTGTTCCTATGGGAAACCGCGTTTCAGTTTGCAAATTTTTCACTATACGAAACGTCCTGGAGAACGCATTAAATTCGTAAACCGAGGTACCACTGTGTTTTTTCTGTGCAGAACCTAATGGGCAGAGGCTACCTGACGTATAACCCCTTGCATCTCCCACAGAATGTAATTTTTTGGGTTTTTTTTAAAAGAATGTTTAAAAAGCAGCAGTTTTATGAGGAACCGGGGGGGGGGCAAATGTTCCCCCTCCCAGGCCCTTCAAAACTTGTACTAAAAATTTGTACTAAATTAAGGGCTGGCATCTCGGGACCCTCCATCCATTGTTTTGCACTACAGCGTGAGCTTGTGATCACCGGCATGAGTGGCGGAGAAGGGTGGCGGAAATTGGAGCCCAGCCGCTTCTGGAGGGGCAGAAATTTGGCCCTTGTTCAGATGTAGATGGATTATAGGTGGGCAGGCAGACAAGAACCCCCTTCCTACCCCCGGGGGAGAGTTAATGCTTAGCCCTGTGTCCTCTTAGGGAACTCAGCCTTGCCTCTGTGGGATGTTCGAAGCAGGCTGTGAACCAAGGCCTTGTTTGTGACGAGACTCTGGAAAAAAAAAAGGCCTTCGTGGCCTTCCGAAGGCGGACCGCCTGGCACTAAATAACTCGCGGTCTTCTCCTCTTGCTTTTCGTCCCCAGCAGGCAGTGGCGCTTCGACCGCCGTCTTACTGACTGCCCTCCTGCTTCTCCTGGTGCTCGCCCTTGGCTTGTGCTGCGCCAAGCGGATCGGGCTCTACAAGCGCCTCTGCCAGTTTAGTAAGGGCACCAGCTGCCAATACAGGTAAGTCTCTCTTTGCTTGGCCCTCCCTTGTCCTGTTTTCCATGGGGGTCTCATCAGAATGATCCCCCCCATCACAGACTCTTACAGGGAACCCCCTGGGAAAACAAAAACCCATCATCCTTATGTCCTGTGCTGCAAACCTAACTTTGCTCCCCTCATCCCACAGTGCCGAGGCAGAGACCCGGGTGCGATTCTTCCACCCAGCTGAACAAAGAGGGTAACACGGTTGCTTCCAGAGTAGCTGAGCGCATATTTATTTATTTACTTATTTACTTATTTATTTATTTATTTATTTATTTTGTATCTCTCCCCCCCCCCCCCCCCCCCCAGCAGACAAATTGGTGTTTCCTTTTCTGTTATTGGTTTCATCTTGGTTGCTGAATGGTGGTTTCTGGTTTTCTCTGCTCAGGTTTTCTCTTGCCTTTCAAAAATTGATTCTTCCCCCCCCTCCTTTTTCCTCTTATTGTGGGTGGAATTGACTGAGAGCAGGGCTGTAGCTAACCCAGATTAAAAAATCCCCCCAAGAGTCGGCCAAATCTTTAAAGCCACAAGATCAGCAGTTAAATGTACTCCAAGCGGAAGACCGTAGGGTCTCTGGTACGTAGACAGACGGACAGATATCCCATTAAAACGGGCTGGGCTGGAGAGAACACAGTGGGTTTTGTTATTTCTGAAAACCCAAGCAGTGGGACGCAGATGGGAATCTCCGGTGGTTTGATGCCACTTGAATTGCAGCGGTTCTCCTCCTGAAGAATGATGGGATTTGTAGTTTGGTGCAAATAGTCATACCCCCAAAACTACAGCAGAAGATTTTAAGGAACTCCAATACAAATGCCAGGATTCATTTGAAACCAAACCTAATCTCTGAGGCAGAAGGAAGACGTCTGAATAGGTGGCCCCCGTGGTTTGCAGGATCCAAGCTTTTATACCCCGTGTTCCAAATCAAAGCCTAGAGAAGTGGCTTTTTAAAAAAGATTACAACTCTGCTGTTCTTCCACTCAGCCCGGCAACCTGGTGGCTCAGAGGATGATGGGTGTTGTAGTCTCAGGAAAAAAGTGAGCACTCTGTTCTAAATACACACTTACACAGCCCTGCTCTCGGGAGAAATTCAGATTTTTCTGTTAGCTTATGGATTTGGGAAACACCAGGCAAACAGCACTATATTTCGAAGCCGGGGTTAGGGTGGAAGTGTAGCCTAATGGTCGTAAATGAAGGCCTTTAATCATCTTAGAACGGCCGAGCTGGAAGGGAACCTAGAGGTCATCCAGTCCAGCCCCTGTCAAGGGGGGATTCGAACTCCCAACCTCTGGCTCCGCAGCCCGAGACCTCAACCCCTGAGTTCTCTAGTACCTGGCTTTTCCAAGTTCTGGTCGAAAACTCTCTCGCTGCTCCACTCCACTGCCTCCCCGCCTACAAGGGCTGACTGATCCGGTTCTGTTTCATCCGTTAGGATCACACAGCCGGAACCGCAGAGTTACAGCCGGGCTGCCCCGGAGCGTCCTCAACCCCCAAAGTGGAGGCAGACCACCGAACTCCAGCACATGCCGGTCACGAAGGTCAGTGGGGTGGGTGTCAAGGAAGGGCTCCCCCCTCCATTCCAGGCCAACCCACCCCTTCCTCTCCGGGACCTACCAGCGGTCCGGCCCTGCCCCGGAAGGAAGGTGATGGAACGACGTCGATGTCAAGTGGGGAGCAAAATCCGGAAACAAACGCAGGCAGAGTTGCTTTGAAACGGGGCCGACACCTGTTCCTAAATATACAGGAGGTCAATTTTTAAGTGGTGGAAACTGGGCTCCTTCCCTCCAACCCCTGTTCCCCCCCCACCCCCACCCCTTGGTGTGACAAGTTGATCAGGGTTTGTATTTTGGGAGGTCGTGTTCTCCAAATAAATTAAATCAGCAGAAATCAGATGAGCGACTGTATGCAAGCCCAACCCGTTCTCGAATGTTGTTTTCAAAGGAATGTTTTCCCCCCCTCCCCTGGTTTGATTTTTTGCAAAATTCGAACTCGGCGCCTGTGAATCCGATATCAAGTTTGGGTTGCCGTTGGAGGTGTGGTATTCGGGTCTATTTATTGACCTAAAAGCAGATTTGTCTGCATTTATCTGTGTGTGTGTGTTGTGTTTTGTGTGAACAGTTTGGGAAAGTTACTTTTTTTGGATTCAGAAAAGTAGCACCCCCTAAAAAAAAATCTATGTTGCTCATGTGGGTGGGGGATGATGGGAGTTGTAATCTGTGTAACATTTCCAGAAAAGTAAATTGTGTGTGTGTGTGTTTCTGTGTTTCTATAGAGGCTTTGTGTGTGTCTGTGTGTTGCCATAGCCATTAACTGGGGTGCATTTCTTGACCTCTGCTATGGGTGATGGGTCTGCTCCTTTGGGTGACTGAAGGGCGTGGCCTGGATGGCTTCTGATGGGGAGGCGGGGCTTTGGGACGGTTGCTATGGGTGATGGTGGGCGTGGTGAATGATGGAGGGGTGGAGCTTCTAGCCGTTGTGCTGTTACTCCTTAGCTCCCTCTAGAGGCTGCGTCCTGGGCTGTAATTACGGAAAACCAGTGGTTAATGGGACTTGTGGTTAGGAAAAACAAAATGTCCTTGTAAAACTCAAAAACAGCTTTAAAAAGTTACTTTTGGGTCCCTGTTCATATAACTTTTAATAATGCCCTTGTAAAAGCAGAAGAAAGCAAATACTGATGCAAGACTGTGCGCAGGCTAGCCAGAATTTGGATGGAAGCAGAGTACAGGTGGGGGGAGAGGTCTTTTGGACTACGACTCCCAGAATCCCCCAGCCCACTGGCCAGGTCTCTCATTGGCAGAGAACTAGGGATTTTCGACGTAACTCAAAGAGCCCTTCCTTAAGTCGGTCAGCCCTCCCCCCCATAGGCATAAACAGAAGCTCCTGGCTCTCTGCGCATGCTCGGGGGGAAAGTCGCCGAGTGCGTTGAGCCTCCAGATCATTGAATTTGAAAAGTGGAACCAGGTTCCACGCTGGACCTTACTTGGGCAGGTATTGAACCCGGGGCCGTCTCTTGGTCTCTCTCTCTCTTTCTTTCCCTCTTTCTCTTGCCCGCTGGCCTTTTCTACTGCACGGTTGCATGTGCCCGAGTGTGCCACTTCCGCCCCCAGCATGCCAGACGCCCCGAACGATAACCCCCCTCTGTCTCCCTGTCTCTCTCTTTCTCTGGTTCCCGGTGGCTCTCCTTTCTCGCTCCAGCAGCCTGCTCCCCCGGGAGCCGCGCGGCCCGATCCGCCCTCGAAGCCGCTACCTCCGGACCCGGTTCCCAAGGGTCGACAGGTAACCACGTCGGTCCCGGAGGGAGGGAAGGAGGGAAGTGGGGGTGCGTGCCTCTTAACACCTTTCTGGAAGCATCTTGCATGTTTCATCCCCTGCATGATGACATGATGGGTGGACTCAAGTACAGGGCCTTTTTTTAGACTATAGGTCCCAGTGTCCCCCACTGAAGCATGATAACTGGGAAGTTGAGTTTTTTGTTTTTTTAAAAAGACGTGATTGCTCTCCATTTGGGCCAAAAATGCAAAGGATCAAAACAAGGAGAGAGATGTAACTCGGGTGTAGATTCAACCACTCTCTCCCACTTAAACTATAACTTAGCCCATGTGCCTTTGAAAGAGGCCCTACGGCCCAGGCACCCCCCGGCCGCCCCTCTTCTCCGGCTCCCCCCCCCCCCCAGCATGAATTATCTGTTGCTATCCTTCTTCTTTCTGCCAGGCCTTGCTCCAAGACAGGCCCGCGCCCCCTACACGGCCGTTGCCTGCTGACCCCATTCCTAAAAATGCTCAGGTAACGGGCCTGGTGGTGGCCTTCCCAGCCATGGGGCTAATGGCGTTTTAGAGAGGGTGGGGCACTCTGTTTTGGGGAGCGGGGCAAGGGAGGGAGGGGGGAGGTCGGTGGACTTGGCTGTGAGAGGTCTGGGTGGGTCACCCCTGGGTGATCATTTTGGGCTACGACTCCCAGAATCCCCCTACTACCCGTTGGGCTGGGGATTTGGGGCAATGTAGTACAAAATAAAGGTTTAATTTAATTTTACCTCTGGTCTCCATATATCCACCTAAACTTCATCCCGTTTTCCATGTAGACCCCCAGTCCCGCCAAGCCCCCTCCTCCCCGGAAGCCGCTCCCGTCGGATCCCCTCCGGGCCGAGCCGTGCGTCGTCCCCTGCTATGACCCGCGTGTCCAGATGCTACCATCAAGGTGAGGAAGGAGGAGGGGGGGTTTCTTTCTCTTCCAGATGTGCTAAATGGATGTCAAGAGAGATGCCGCACACAGAGGAACCTGTGGGGGTGTTCAGTTGTTGTTGTATTGCAACTCCCATCATCCCCATCATCATTCTGCAAGGCAGAAACCAGCGACATGGAACGTGGCACAGAAAGAACCCAGAGTGGATTCTTCAGATTTCCCTCGTCGTACCAGTCTTTAAAGTCTAGATATACAATAATACATTATTGTATAACAGATCACGTGCTCAAGCCTCCAGTCTATAGTGCTCAATGCAGGCCTTGGTCTACTTGAATTAAAAAGACTGGGCCTCTGGGAAACCTGGCTCCCAGCCTACCCATTCCACATAGTGGTAGACCAGACCTTCGGATGACTCGGGACGACTCAACCTAACAATGCTAATTCTTGGGGTGGGGGGACCTCTCTGTGTCCCTTGTCCAGGGCATCGAGACCAAATCACCTCCCAATTTTTTTTAAAAAAAGAATGACCACTAGAGGGCGCGAGGGAGCTTATCCAGTTTTAAAAACACATTTTTTAATAGGAAAATTATTTCAAGGGGAAGTCCCAGAAGCAGCCTCCAAAGTCTTAAGGATGGGCGTGGGTGGATCCTGATTGTTGTTCCTTTCTTCTGCTTTTCCCCACAGGCCTGCGCCGCCTCCGCCTCCCACAGTGACCGGGTCTTCAACACACATCCACGAAATCTAATCTGGGCTGGCTGAAGGCACAAGACTTGAATGTGTTTAGGCCTGCCGTGCTTTATTCAAGGCAGGGCAGCGGGAGGAAAATGGCAGGGGGTGCTATGAGGAGGATGATGATGCCAGTCCCTTCCCGCCACTTGCTTTGCTAGCTTCGACTGTGGATTCCGGGGGGGAGGCCTCTCCGTGCCCTCGGCAAAGCTGGACCCTTCTGCCCCGAGGGCGGACGTTGCACTGAGAGCCGGGCCAAAGTGCTACCATCTTGACTTAAAGCCTTCTCTGGCCTGCGCCGGACTCTGGACCCAAGGAATTCTGGGGAAAATGGGGGGGAGAGAGAGGAGTCTTTGCACTGGGTAAGTGGGGGCACCGGGTTCCCCCAGCCGATCTGCGTGTGTGTACGTGTGTGTATCAGGTTGCACATGGAAATAACCTATATGCCATCATCTGAGAATAGATGAGTAAGATGATGCCCTGGAAAATTCTTCCATTTCACCCTTGTGGCTGGAGAAATCCTGATGATTTGGGAGATGTCCAGCTGTCAAGCAACTACTTTTTCTTAATAAAAGCAGAGAGATGTCATATTTTCCCAGTTCCTACACCCTTTTCCTGTATTAGGGGGGTGGTTTGGGAGGTTGGAAGGAAAACTGACTCCCGGGGAAGACCTAGTGTTGCCAAATGGAACCCGGGTAAAGCTGTTGCCCGCCTGAAATCGGGAGATGCTGCCTTTATCTTTTAAGTCCAGGAGGGGAGAAGGGGTTCAGGAATACCTGCCCTTCTCTAGTGTGTTTCCCTTGCAGGAAAATCAGAAACCTCTTTTTAAATTTGAAGAATGCAAAGTTTCCCTTGAGTCCCAATGACAGAGACATTTCTTGGCCTGGGACTCCGAACTCCATCTGCACTAGCCTCCAGGGGGGGCATGTTTGGGGATGATGGCAGTCGTAGTCCACCATTGGGAAAGCCACAGACTCCACACCTCTACTTGGTTAGCCTTGGGATTTTCAAATCCATGGCTTGTTGTTCCTCCCTCTTTCCTCTAGGTGGTGCCCAAGCACAAGCTTCTGTTCTTCCAAGGGGGGGGGGGGGGGGGGCGATTTCAGGCTTGGTCCCAAGAGGTTGGAAAATTACAAAATCAACCATGCATAAAGGTTCCCTTTGGGGCGACTAAAGCTGGCAAACTCCGGGCAGTGCACGTGGCATCTAGGCTGGCTGGGGGGGTTCTGGGAATTGTAGTCCAAAAAGCTTGATAACGATCAGCCCCGGAAATATGGCTTCCTGTTCTGGAACAGTTTGATGTACGCATATGTAGACTTTAAAGTCACACAGAACAATTTGTCCGACAGAAAGGAAAAGCAGGTAAATATTCCCATTTCCTCAAATTTGTTGGCTAGTACGGCTAGATGCCAAATGAGCTAAGCATTGTGAGAATTGTTTTCTGGAAAAGGAACGGTTTCACGTTTTATCCCTTTAATAGCATCTTTGCGCTATTCCAGGTGTCAAGGAAGCACAGAGTTTACCAAGATTCACACCCAAACTTCTCTTCAAAACTCCACTTCTCTTTTTAAGAAAGCCACTTCTCTTTAAGATGTTTTAAAGAATTTTTTTATAAAAAAAATAAGAAGTCCCGTTCTTTGCTGGAACTTTGTGTATTCATTTGTTCTGGGTGCGAATTAAAAGCTTCTGAATGGGAGGCTTTCGCTACTGGCCTCAACTTTAAATGGGAAGCATCATAGTGATAAAACTCCACCCTCCAAAGCAATACAGTTGGATCCCTGTATCTGCAGGGGATTGCTTCCATGCCCCCCCGCGGATGCAGAAAACCGTGAATAATAGTGAACTCTATACATAGTGTGGTCTATGGCTCCCTCTAGTGGCCAGTTCTGGTCATTACATCACAGACATATGTATTCCTGGCTTTTTTCTTTTAATATTTTTAATATTTTCAGACTTTCGGATTTTTGGATAAGTGAACCCACGGATACCGATCCCAAAGATAGAAGTTCCTATTGTACAAAAAGTAAACCGTGTTTTCAACACGGACAAAAAGAAGTGGAAAACAGCACAAACGTTGTACTAAGCGGGAGAAGAGAATGTCGTGTGGATGGTGGGAAGAACGCTTGATCGTGTTGATGCTGAGCCAAGTGCTTTCATGCCAGCAACACAGTCCTGGAGATGAATCGTTCTGCGTAGCATTCTGGTGTTACTTCTTTTGGCATCTTCTTGGCATGCACTGTGAGTGTGTCATTGTGTGTGTGTGTTCTCCCACGATTCCTACACACGCTTTCCCCTCTCCCCGTGAGAAAAAAGGTTTTGTGCCCTGCCCAGCCATGCAGAGAGCCTGTTTTATAAGCTTTTCCACCTTGTAATTTCACCCAGGAATGTGACTCTCGCCATCAGCTTCGGCTGCTCGGGAAATTATTTTTCTTGAAACCAGGGAGGGTGGGTGACGTGCCCGAGGATTGAAGGAGGGCTATTTTGATCCCTGCCTTCAGAAAGGGCTAAAAAGGAGGAACTTGGGAATTATGGACCAGTCAGCCTGACGTCAATCTCAGGGAAAGTTCTGGAGCAGATTATAAAGCAGTCAGTCTGTAAGCACTTTGAAAACAATGCAATAATAACTAGAAGCCAGCATGGATTTGTCAAGAACAAATTGTGCCAGACTAATCTTATCCCACTTTTTGATCTGGTAACCTCCCTGGTAGATGGTGGGAATGCTGTAGACATAATATATCTTGACTTCAGCAAAGCGTTTGACAAAGTGCCCCGTGGTATTCTGATTAGCAAGCGAAGTGGGTGTGCGATGGACAGATCAAGTGTCGGGTGGATACACAGTTGGTTACAGAATCGTACCGAGAGGGTGATGATTAATGGGTCCTTCTCCAACTGGGAGGAGGTAACAAGTGGGTTACCCCAAGGCTCAGTCCTGGGTCCGGGGCTCTTTAATATTTTTTATTCATGATTTGGATGAGGGAGGGCAGGGAATGCTTATCAAATTTGCAGATGACACAAAATTGGGTGGAATAGCTAATACCCTGGAAGACAGAAACCATCCAAAATGATCTGGATAGGCTGGAGCACCAGGCTGAAAACAACAGAATGAAATTTAGCAAGGATAAGTGCAGATTTCTACACCTAGGAAAATATAAACCAAAAATCAAACCAAATGCATAGTTACAAAGTGGGGGATACTTGGTTTGGGAATACTACAAGCGAGAAGGATCTTGGAATTGTTGTAGATCAGGACACATCAGAATGGGCTCAAGCTACAAGAAGCCAGATTTAGGCTGAATACATGGAAAAACTTCTCAACTGTTAGAGCAGTACGACCACGGAACCCACGACCTGAAGCCAGACAGATTTCTTCAGAAAGGTGCATCTCTACTTCACGCTGGGAAAGCAGACTCCAGCCCAAGGATGAGAAACCTTTTCAGCCCGAGGGCTGGATTCAGTTTCAGAGTAATTCTTAGGGGCTGCGTTCCAGTCCCGGGTGTGCCCAAAGGCAAAAGGTTGTGATGCCAAATACCGGTATAGTTTAATCTGCTTGAAGTGAATGGACTACAACTCCCATCATCACAGGGGCTCTGAGTGGGGACAATGGGCCACGCCGCCCGACAGGCCAGCTAAACAGCAGGTTTTTGAATATCGCTTTTCCCGATGTAAATATAAAAACGTGGGTGGAGCAGGTGGCACGCTCCACAGTTACAGGAAGGAAGCAAACCCCTCCCCCCCGGCGGTTGCAGAAGCTCGCTCAACTCCCGAGTCGACCCATAGCGGAGCCAAGGAAGTGGGAGAAAAACAAGCAAGAGATTCATCGCTTTCAAAAGAGAAAAGAAAAAGGGAGGGACTTATTAGTGCAGAGTTTTGGCCTGGAAAGGAGAAACAACGCATTAATCACGCTAAACGCTTCAATATGTTCGAGACGGAGCTGTCCAAAATTTACCCGTTCTTCTGCGTTGGTGCAATCGAGAAAAGCAAATTGAAAGATGATGACAGCGATGATGGGGGGGGGGGCGCAGAGCCATATCTAGACCCTTGAGGAAGGGGCGTCCACTTCACCGTGAGACACGGGCTTGCCCCCCTCGCATGAAAAAGGAGATTGTGGTGTCCCCTTCCTGCCCCAAAGACGGGCCAAGTTCATACTTAAAAAATATATATTATAATCTGTTATTTTGCAAATTTGTCATGCCACCTACACATTTTTATCAAACTTGATTTCTAATTTCGTAGGCTAGATCCTTGGCTCTGCCCCACCTGCACCAGCGATGCTGAGAAATAAGAATATCATCATCATCTTAGAACGGCAGAGCTGGAAGGGACCCTAAAGATCATCCAGTCCAGCCCCTGTCAAGGAGGCACAGTGGGGGATTCGAACTCTCAGCCTCTGGCACCGCAGCCAAAGAGTTAAACTCCTAAGCTATCTGGCAGTTGATTATAATGACACCCACATTATTCCATCCTAATTACAGCCCGGAGGGGGAAGGAATCCCCCAGTGCTTGATTTAACTTTTCTTTTTTGGGCCCTTCATAAGACAACAGGATGAGGATTATGGGCTTTGGAATCACACTTGGCTATGGGGAGAGGACCTGAGCTACCTCCTTTTTCTCTGACACTTGGGCCAACCACAATGCTAATTTTGGGGGATAGCTTGTTAATACCTACAAATACCCACCCAATCAAATATGCAAGGAACCCCCCCCCCCCCAGGAAATAAAAACCCCATGTAATGATTCAATTCTTGGCCTAGGGATCGAGAGGCCTGAGTTCGACTCTCCAGTGGGCCACAAAACTCACTGAGTAAACTTGAGCTAGTCATACTGTCCTGATTTGACCCACCTGGCAGGGTTGGCGTAAAAAAAAAAACAGAAAAAGAAGAGAACCACGGGTGCTGCTGAGGAAAAGCGGGAATTTAAAAATAACTAAAAAATAACTTGTAGGAAAGGTGGGAATATAAAAATAACTTTAAAAAAACATACATAAATTAACAAGGCCAGACTGGAACCAAAAAGTAATTTAATCAAGGCAGACCGAAGGAGAAAATGGCCGAATGTCACAAATCCCAGAATCCCCCATGCTGGCTGGGGATACTGGGCTATGTAGTTTATCTCCTCCCTCTTCTCGTTTCTCAAGTCTGCCAAGAGCTGAAACCAGTCAAGCCAAAGTCCATGGTTCTACATCAGAGCTGCTTTGATGCAGGAGCGGAGGAGCGAAAGCTCGGGAAGACATTGGCCGCCTTCCCACGCAGGTAAGGCAAAAGATAAATCTGGATTTCTCTGGAAGCAGATGTTAGGCGGCTTCCTTCAGCAGCTTCTTGGGCAGCTCGTGGTCGGGAGGTCTCCCCCACTCAGGCCCCGAACTTCCCCACCTGTGTGTGTGTGTGTGTGTGGGGGGGGTGCCAAATTGACTCACTAAGAAATGATAATTAATGGGGAGTGGAACAAATAAACTCAGCAGCACAGGAGTTCCTGGCACTGACCCGCATGGGCATGCACGCTTTTTGATCCATCTTTTTCCTTTGATTTTTCATTTTTAAGTTAACCCCCAGCTATTCCAATAAAGTGTTTCGTGGCCTCCGGAGATGGTGGCTAACTTTGCAATCCATCAGGTGGCCGGTTTTATTTGGTGTGACTTCAAAACCATGTAAAAACAATGGGTTTAGAATCTATATATAAACACTGGCCGCCTTCCCACGCAGGGAAGGCAGAAGAGAAATCGGGATTTCTCTGTAAACAGATGTTAGATGATATTTTTCAGCTGCAAGGTGGTCAGGCGATCTCGCCTCTCTGGCCCCCACTCAGGCCCAAAATGTTCCTCAATATATATATATTGGTAAAAGGTTACTTCATGGGTGGTTCCATCTCATAAGCCTGAGCTTTGCAGATCTATCATGCGATATCAGCAATACGTTGATTTTTTAAAAAATTGATAAATCATCAATGATAAAAAGCACATCCTTTGTTTCCCCTGATCTCCGGCTGGGGGACACGGGACCCACCGGAACAGGTTGAATTCCCTGTTCCCACCAGATGCTGCTGGCATTGCCGGGGGCTGGGGATGATGATGGGTGTTGTAATCCACCTGGCACCTGCAATGGTCATGACGGGGTCATCCTTCTTGTTGTTATTACATGCTGTCAAGTTGGCTCTGACTGATGGAGACCCTATGAACAAGTGACTTCCAAAATTTCTTGTCCTCCACTGCCTGTCTCAGCTCTTGCAAACTGAAGCCTGTGGGTTCTTTTAGGGAGTCAGTCCATCTCGTATTTGGTCTTCCTCCTTGCCTGATGCTTTCCACTTTTCCTGGCACTGTTATCTTCTCCAGAGAGCCCTACCTTCTCATGAGGTGCCCAAAGTAGAATAGGCTCAGTATCATCCCTTTTTTTTTTTTGCATTGTTCTAACCCACCAGAAAGTTTGACGCCATGCGTGAGAGGAGAGCAATTGTGCGTCTCAACAATAATACACAAGGCCATCTAAAACAGGTGTTAATACTCTCTATAACAACATCGTCCTCATCCAGATTTTTAAATCCAGAGTCTAAACTTTAGCAGGGGTTGGGCAGAGGTTGGACTGGTGGCCCTCCAGAGGCTGTTAGACTACAGTTCCCATCATCCCTGGCCAGCATCGTTCATAGGATGGTGAATGAGCGCTGGGAACTGTATTCCGCCTCGGAGGATCACATTTTGGCCTGCCTCGGGAACCTTACCTGCCCTCTTGTCTGCTGGTAGCTGTTTGGCTAATTTTGCCGGTAACAGGGAAGCATTTCTGGGTCCAAACCCTTTTTAACCGTCGCCACCCCATGGCAGTCCTGCACGCTGTCTCTCAACCGTCTTACGGAAAGCTCAAAGGAAACGAAGGGTGGGTGAGGTTTAAGCTAAGCACAGACCTTGGAAGGGCAAGTCTGTTTTGGACAACAACTCCCAGAATCATGGGGTTTGTCGTCCAAAAAAGGGTTGCCTTCCCAGCGTCTTAAGAGCCTTGGCGGCCAGCCAGGAAGGCAAGAGTGACCTCCATTCTGTTGAGCTGCTTGGGGCAAATTTCAGGACTCGGAAATAGGCTGCTTTTTGGGAGGGGGAGCCAGGAACTGCCCAGAACAGTGCGGCCACCTTTAGAGCTTAAGGCCCCAATCCTGTTGGCTGCTCTCAACTCCAGAGTAGACCCCTGCCATCCATCTTTGCCTGTGGGTCTCCTTCCCTCGTCCTCAGCCACAGGAGCTTCTCCCGGCCCGTTTTCCTTGGGCACCTGTTATCCTGAAGGGGCCACGTCGTTCCTTCTTCCTCCGTGAAATTAATTCCATGTTGATCGCTCTCTCCTCCTCTTTCTCTCTTGTTTCACGCCAAGCGAGAAATCGTTTTGAGTCTTCAAAGCCCAGGCTGGGAAAAACAAACGCAGACAGAAAAACAACATTATTTGTTGAAATAAAATGGAGTTGTGCGGTCAATACAAAAGAAACTAGGCGTGCAAGAACAGGTGATACCTTTAGAAGCCACTAAAAAATCATCACACCATAGTGAGCGTTCATGGATCAAGGCGACGTCATCCTGATGGCCTCGATCCATGAAAGCTCACAGATAGCAGGATTCTTTTTTTTTTTAGTGGTTTATAAAGCTATCGCCTCCTCTTGCATTTGCATTTTAAAATTATTTGTGGCGCCTTTAAGTGCAGAGTCAGAGGTTAGGAGTTCGAATCTCCCCCTGGGCCTCCTTGACAGGGGCTGGACTTGATGATCCCGAGGGTCCCTTCCAGCTCTGCCGTTCCAAGATTACGAGAAACAAATTCATTCCAGCTTGGACTTTCAGGGAAAACCATCCCCCTCTTTCGATACTTCTCAGAAAACAGGAGGGCGATTGTTCTGTTTTGGGGTTTGTTTGTTTTTTTGGTACTACAATGTCCAGGCTGGTCTGGGGATGCTGGACCTTGTAGTCCACGAGAGAGAGATGACAAAAAAAAAAACCAGAGTCATTTTCTCCAGCTCAACTCACCACAAAAATAAACTCATGATTATACGCGCTCAAGCCGATTTGGA
Source organism: Intellagama lesueurii (assembly GCA_037013535.1). Lineage (NCBI taxonomy): Eukaryota > Metazoa > Chordata > Lepidosauria > Squamata > Agamidae > Intellagama > Intellagama lesueurii. Next base: position 2,917,753 of record JBAJHW010000019.1, on the reverse strand, counting down.
CTTCTGGCGAATCTCCCCGAGGTATTAAAGTCCGCGTTTTTTTTTTTTTTTTAAAGAAAAGACTCGGAATAAAGCGCTGGGATAAAGTCCGCTTGGAGTCGGAAACTCCTTCCCGGCCGCGCAAAACGTCCCGGGACGAAGGCAGGAAGGTCGAGAGCGCTGCGGTCCAGGAAGAGTTAACCCGAAACTTTTCTCCACCTCTTCCCCCCCCCCCTCCCCGTCCCGGTTCTTTCTTTCTTCTCCCCTTTCCTCTTAGTCGCTACTTTTGGGGGAAGGCGGGGGCGAGCACGCCGGCTCCCCATTGGCGGAAAGTTGGAGCGAGTGGAAGGAGGGGCGGGGCTCCCGGGCACTTTCTCTCCTCTCGCTCGCTCGCTCTTTTTTTTTCCCCTCTTGCCCTCCCGGGAGGTTCCTGCGGGCGCTCCGGTCCTTTCTTGGGGACCCCCCCCCATCCCGATCGTTGCGCTCCTCCTTTCCCCTAGACGGCCCCCGGCTCCGTGCGTAAAGTTTGGGGAGTGGGCGTCCGGGAGAAGGGGAAGCCGACGGAGCGATGCGCCCAGGCCGGGCGCTCCCTTTGGGGCTGTGTATGCTTTGGGCCGGCCTCCTCTGGCAACAGGTAGCCGGCCTCCGGCGCAGCGTGTATTGGAACTCCAGCAACCCCAGGTAAAAAAAAAAAAAAAGGGGGGGTTATTCCTCTCCCGGGGTCCTCTCCATCCTTTCCTTCTCCACGCCGCTTTGGGGGCGATCGCGCTGCGCCGGGCCCCTTCTGCGCCCCCAGGGTCTTGGAACGGGAAGGGGGGGGCCCTTTTTCCAGCCGCTTCCAGCGCCCTGGACCCCGAACGTTTGGGGGCATGACATCCAAAGAGAGGGCCCGGGCTCCCGCGGGAGTTTGGCCCTGGGGATCGGAGGGCTTTGGCCATGAGAATAAAAGAATAAATAAATAAATTAAGGAGGAAGGGGAAAAAAAAGCGACACCGTGATGCGCAAAAAGCGCCCTCTCTCCTCGAGACCCTCCCACTCCCGGGCTGTTTTCCCGCACCCCCCTTTTAGGCTGGAAGAGGCTGCGTCCCTTAAACTTCTTGCCGGGCACGATCTGGTTAAACTGGCCAAGGAAAGGGGGGGGAGGCAAAGAGGGCGAGCCGGGGGCTGCCCCCCCCTTCCCTCGCTCCCCGCTTCTCTCTCCGGCTCCATGTTGCGCGCTCAGCATCTCCTTTGTCTCAAGCCTTTCCAGGTGCTCGCCTTTCCTTCTCCCCAGGAAAATCCGGGCGGAGGCCGCCACCCTGCTACCCACAAACCTCTTCCTCACCTCCACTTTTCTCTGCCTTTTCATCCTTATTATTATTATTATTCGAAAATTCAAAACACCATCGTGGGTTGCTACAAGTTTTAACAAAAAAACAAAACCCCACTAAGTGAAAAGGAAAACACCAGTGGGAGACTGAATTATTATTATTATTATTATTATTATTATTATTATTATTATTATTATTATTATTATTATTATTTTGGAGGGGGAAGATGGCTCATTTAGGGTACCCCCCAACCCCCTCCAAATCCCCCATGAAACTGAAAGAGGTGGCCCCAGAAAATCATCTCCATTTTAGGTTCCCTTGGCATCAAACAGAGATGCCTCTGTTTCTCCCTTCCTGCCTCGCCAACGTTTTTTTAAAAAGCCAAAAGCCACCCCTGTCCGTGTCAGGTGGGGGGAAGAAAAGGGAACGAAGAAATCTGGTTGATCTGGAAAGGATTCTTAGAGTTTTGCCCCTTTGGTGTTGCAGCTGCTTCCAGTGTTTGGGAAAGTTGAAAAGTTTTTGAGTTGTGGTTCAACGCATTGCCCAGCCGATACAGACGGCCACGGGATACGGATGCTAGGAAATGGGCCCTGGCCCTTCGGCCTGGAGAGCTGGGCTCCCTCCGTGCCCGTGGTGCCCATGGCTTGGACACTTGTCTGTGCTCAGAGGTGGCACCATGAGCTTCCTTGTATCCTTGTGGTGTGTGTGTGCAGGTTCACCGATGTGGGCCTTGAGTCTTTGATTCTTGATCCTTCGGCTGAACAGGCTGGATTTCGTAATGAAACCCAGGGGGTGGCCCCACTTTGGCCTGCCGGGTGTCAATGATTCTTCCTCTGGCACAGGGAGTTCAAAAGCTTGTGGTCCACGGGAGGAGACGTTCAGACACTCTGGAGGGTGAAAACTCCGATGCGCATGAGACCGAAGGCCCATAAAAAGTGCCCAGATTGATTCCATGAGAGGCTGCTGAGAGAAAGGATCTGTGCAACCAGAATCCCCCAAAGTCACTTTTTGGGGCTGGACCTTGCCCCTGGCCAGACTGCCTGGGGATTATGGACTTTGTAGTCCCCACCGCCTCCCTCCTAAACTCTGGGGACGTTGTGCAATACCAAGGATTTTTCAGAATCTCTGGGGGGCCACACAAAGCAAAATTCCTGCCCGGCGTCGTACCCAGGTGCTGGTTCTGTCGGGTGATCCCTCTCTGTCAGGTCGAGAGTTTCTGCAGTCTGTGTTGCAGGGTGTAGCTTGCTGTCTAGCAGGGAAATATATATATATATACTCAGACATCTGCTCAGCAGCCGTGTTTACTTTCTCTCTGCATACCCCAGGGTTCAGCTGGGCCATTGTGAAATGGACGCCCAGGGTGTGCTTTGGCACTGCCAGGCATGCCAAGGTCTAGCCTGGTTTGGCATGGCTCTCTGTGTGGGGAGGGACAGAGGTTGGGGGGCGCTGTGTCCAGCCCGGCGGGTCGATCTGGGAAACGGACGTTCTGAGTGCAATCTGGCAGTGTTCAAGGCAGGGTTGCCCCCCTGCGTTCTCTTCCTGGTGGGGCCCACCTGGGTGTGCAGGAGGCGCCGAGTGGGGGCCGGGGCCAGCCAGCCGGGAAATGGGGGAGTCACATGGGGGTGGTGGAAAGAGGATCTTCCGGTTGGTTTTGCAAGCTTCGGGTGAGCTGGCGCTCGGGTCCGGAGGCCTCCCAGGAGAGAGTTGGACAGGAGCCCAGGAAGAAGGAGACATTTCCATGAGAGGAGGGTGGACTTTGGAGGGTGGACAGGGGGCTCAGTCTGTGCCAGCTAGTCCTCCCGAGGGACTTCCAGTTGACCCTTCCGCCAGTCCTTCAGAGATCTCTGATCCACGGGGATCACCCAAATTCAACTATTCTTTAACAAGCTCAGAAAAGAGCCTTCCGTGGACTGTAACTCGCAGAGTTTGGCTCACTTGTACAGCCAGTGGCTCACCTTATTGGGGCCTTCTGGGCCTCGTAGTTTGGTCTGGACCCGTTCAGCTAAACAGCTTCTCTTCAATGCTCCTCAGCATGTGAGATGGTCATTCCCTGCATCTAGAAATCTAGCACGTGTCCGATAGAATTCTCGCAACGTAAGGAAATTTTTTAAAGGTCCTGAAGAAAGTCCCATCAGGGGAACAGCCCATTCTCTCCAGCCCAAAGTGGCACAATCTCTAATGGATAATTCTGTTTTTTTTTTAAAGCAGATATACAGGTGCAGGTATATGATTCCCTGTGAGACCTGGTTTGAGCAGTAACTGTTTGGACCACTGTGCTTTTGAATTCTCAAATTGACTGTCTGCAGGGAACTAAAGTTTGGTGCGCGGTCATTTGAATGGCGATTTGCCTGTGGAGCTATATACTGTAGAGCCTCCAACTTCAAAGGCAGTCTACCTCTGGATAGCTGTCTGTCTAGGGAAACCAATGAGGGTGGGGGAGAGAGTCAGGCTGCCTCTGGAAAGCCATCCCTCCCCTGGTCCCTGTTCCAATGCCCTGCTTTTCTGAGCTTTCCAGAGGACTCTTAGCCGTCCGCTGTCGGAAGCTCGAAGCCTGGGTGACGGCAGAATCTTGTCTGGACGTTTCTTACGAAGCTGAGGTTTCGAATCTCCCCGTTTAGCCGACGTTGCAAGAAAGCTGCCCGACTGCTGACTGAGTCGATTCGTGCGGCAGGTCCGTACACGCTGACTCTGAAGCAGGTCCCACGGACTTCAGAGAAGAGCGCAGGATTGGAGCCTCACTGAGCCATTTTGGCATTACGGCTTCCGTTTCGCTCTTGCTGGTCCTGGCCGCTGCCATTTCAAAAAAAAAAATCCCCCTCCCCTCTCCAAGCTCTGTATTTGAAGCAGGTTTTACTGGGACGCTAGCCCTGTTCGAACCCGAGCTCTGGGAAACCGAGGCACAAAACACAGGATTTTTTTTTTGGGGGGGGGGGAATCTTCAACCCAGCCCTAAATCAATCCCACGTTTTTTTGTTCTGGCTGCGGTGAAGTTGGGGGTGAGAAAGCCCCAGGTTTTCAACGCCTTAAGAATCCGTAAAGCAGAATTTGAAACAGAAAGAAAAGACTGGATTTAAGAGGAGAGAAACCTGCACCCCGTAATCCCAGCCGAGACGCTGAGGTTTCGGCGATGGTGGACAGCATCCCACCATCTGATTCAATTCCCTCCCTCTTCTGTGAAACAGAAAATCTAGATTCCTGATCTAGATACATATTGTAAGAGGTATATTTCCTCTTTCCCCCTTCTTATTTATTTGTTTTAATTATTTAAAATATTTGTACCCCGCCTTTCTCCTTGAAAAGGACCCGAGGCGGCTAACATCATTAAAAGACAGTATTTAAAGCAAGCAAGAGTTGAGTATACAAATCGTAAAGGGATCAAACATACACCAGATTGAAAAACATAAGCAAAGCCAAAACACATCCAGAGCAGGTAAGGTAGATTTAAGAAACCCACCATGGGAAGTCATTAAGGGAAAGTAGTTTTGCCTGAAGAGAAAGGTCTTGGCCTGCTTGTGGAAGGGACAGCAAAGACGGAACCAGGCTGGTTTCCAGTGGGAGGGAGTTCCACAGTCTGGGTGCAGCCACGGAGAAGGCACTCCCGTGTCCCCCCACCAAACACCTCTGTGAAGGTGGTGGGACCGAGAGCAGGGCCTCCCCCCCCCCCCCGATGATCTTAACACCCGAGGCTCATAAAGGCAGTCCTTGAGATAGCTTGGACTCAAGCCGTTCATCAGCTTAGAACCAGCTCTTTGAATTGTGCCCGGAAACGGATTGGCAGCCAGGGGAGCTGCTTTGGAATTAAATATTCTCCAACAGGAGAAGAGGCCCATTTGGCCCTAAATCCGGCTGCTCGTAGAGTAGATCCCTTTAATTACTCACTGAATCGGACATCAGCATGTTTGTAAATCTCTTGGAATCCGTGGGGCGACCTCTTTTAAACAGTTGGGTGGCTCAGTGGTTTAGGGATCCGGCGGCTGAGCCAGAGCTTGGGAGTTCGAATCCCCCCTGGACTTCCTTGACAGGGACTTCATGATCCAGAGGGTCCCTTCCAGCTTTGCAGTTCTAAGAGGATGATGATGATAGTTCAGACTAAGAGCTCTGTTTAGGCTTTGGCGTTTTGAAAGCAGATCCGTCTGCCCGGCGGATCTGGGAGAGGAAAACCCTCCGCCTTTCTCCCAGGAAATTAACTTTCATAAGTTTACGCTGTCTTCATTATTACCCCCCCACCCCGCCAGCTATATATGTCTCACTTGTTAGCGTACCATCATTTTTTAAATAGCTGATGATTGCTGGGACTTGCTAGAGGTGACGTCATGCCCTGTTCCGTTCTCTTTGCTCTTCTGCGGGAAGATGGGATTTCACATTATCCCAGAGTCATCTGATGTGCGGTGGAGGAGGCTGGTGCCCTTCCACCCCTGCAAAAAATCCTAAACAATTCTGGTCTGATCCCCCCCCCCCCCCCTTTCTGCTTTGGAGGGACCACAGGAAAGGAGCATTTCACGCTTCTCCCCCCCTTCGCCCCAAAATATACACAGCCCTCTAATTCCATTTTGGACTGGCCGCATAAAAACACACGTTCTTTGAAGCATCCACCGCATGGGTGAAACACAGACGCAGTCCTAACTCTGGCTCTGTGGAGGACAGAGACGGGGCCTTGGGAAATCCGGGTTAGACTCCCTACGGGAGCCATGAAGCTTCCTGGGTGATCTTCTCTCAGCTGGCCTACCTCAAAGGGTTGTTGGGGGGGGCGCAAGATAGAACTTTTGGCTGCTGAGGACATAAAGCTGCCTCCAGTTTTACTGTCGTTGACCAGCGTCCTGTTGGACTTCGGCCGAGCAGAAAGTCTGATATGAGTAACGACACCGACTGCACTGCTAGTGTAAGCCTCACTAGAGACCGCCACTTGTGCTGTGGCAGTGCTAGCGCCTATGTCACTGGTGGGACTTCCCATTCATTGGCCACCATCTCTAGGAGCCTTTATGCTACAGCGTTAGCGTTTGGCTTTCTGTTCATTGTTACTGATGAATTTTACGAAACAGTTGTTGTTTTTAAAGCAATGGAATATTTTCCATGGTGGGGGAAAATTAAACCCTGCAAAATGGTCTGGTAAATTCCATGCCTAGTTTTCTGCCGGTCATCACGAGTAAGGATAATGCGTGTGGAATAGCTCAGTCTACTACCCTTGAACTTATTGGAGGAAAGGCCGCCCCAAATCCTGTCCAGCGCAGCTTTTGAATACAAATGCATCCTGTTAAAAAAACTGACGTAGAGATGAAACGTGGTGTGCAACAGAGCGTATCTGCAGGGATTTCTTAGCTTACGTCCATCTCCCTTCTGGAAGTTACTTCCTTTGCATTAAGCCGGCAGGAATAACTAAGAGGGCGTTCAGCCAAACAAACAAAGAAATAACTGGGTTCAGGTCCGTCTGACGTTTCCCATATGAAGGAATTCAAAGAAAGCTGTGCAAGCTTGCAGATTCTCCAGAGTTCTTCTTCAGAAGGGGCCAAAGCTGGGTTGGGGAGGAAGGAAGTCCGTGTAGAAACCATGAAATCTGTGGTTAATCAATCTGTGTGTCTCTCTCTCCTACACACACACCACACCAGGAGGTTGTGCATGCATTTTTTTTTAAATGCACAAACTTTTTCGTTTAAAGCGCATGTCTTTTGTTCACACATTCTTGGCTTTATTTTCTTTTTTCACCCAAGAATGTCTATTTTTCTCCCCCATTTCGGTCACCAGGGAATGCAACTCACACCAAGCAGCTCAGTGGCATTTTCTGAGCGAGAGGCAAAGAGATGGTTTTGCAAGATCAGTTCTCACGTCCATTTAAATAGGAGTTATTATTTGTCCTGTTCTTGGACTTTGCACCAGTGTTGCAAAATCCACAGCCTTGGCCTGCCTTCTTAATCTGTGCTTTAGGTACTTGTCTTGTTTAGTCACTGTGGTATTGAAAAAATAACAAACCCTTTACAGTCCTTAAAATATTCCTTTTTTAAAAAAAACTGTATTAAAATAAGTGCTATTCATTGCCCACTCCTACAACCCAAGTCTGTAAACAAAGCTCTCTCGAGCACGAGTGCAAAGTATAATATTTCTGACCAACGAAGCAGCTGCCCATTAAAACTTGATCCACTGGATTTTTGTCGTCCCCCCCCCCCCCCGAAATTTGCATAGGCAGGAAAAAAAATTGACTTTTGCGTTGCCTGGATTCTCTGATTGCTCAAAGTGAAATCAACCAATCAAACCTGCGCGGCATGCATCTGAATGATGCCGTGTTAATTAGCAAGGTTGTAATGTATGCACACAGAGAAGCCTGCTTGGGGTTTCAGAGGGCACTTTTTAAGGCGCTTAATCATTTCTGATGAAGGTTGTGTTGACTTTAAAACCGCTCTGTATAAATATTTATCTTGTGCAAAGTTTTGCCCTTTCTGCTTAGCACTGTTTACTTAACAGTTTGGTTCACAAGTGGATCAAATAAAATACAAACCCTTCTTTCCTTCTCTCCTCCCAGTTTCCCTCTTTTCCCCCGTTTATTCTTTTAAATCTTCAATTCAGTTTCAGAAGGGATACAGAATTGGCTCCGCCCATCACCCTGCAAAGATTCCATTCAGGCTCCGCCCATGATTCAGGAATCTTGATCAGCTGGATCAGCTCCGCCCACACAGATTCCTTTATGTTCTGGCTCCACCCACAGTATGCCAAGATTCTGTTCCAGCATATACAATGGGTCCATTCTCAAATCTTATTGGAGGAGGAAATAGAAGGAGGAGGGGCTTTTCTTCTTCCAGAAGCTCCACCCCCTTGTTTTTCTTTGTTGTTATGTGCCATCAAGTGGCTTCTGACTTCTGACAACCCCATGAATAAGCAATCTCCAAAATGTCTTTTCCTCCACTGTCCTGCTCAGCTCTTGCAAACTCAACCCTGTGGCTTCCTTTAGGGAGTCAGTCCATCTCCTATTTGGTCTTCCTCTTTTCCTGCTGCCTTCCACCTTTCCCAGCATGATGGTCTTTTCCAGAGAATCCTGCCGCCTTATGAGGTCCCCAAAGTAGGACAGCCTCAGCTTCGACATTTTTGCCTCTAGAGAGAGTTCAGGCTAAATTTGATTGAGGACCCCCTTGTTTGTCTTTCTGGCTGTCCAGGGTATCTGCAAATCTCTCTCCTCCAGCACTACATTTCAAACAAATCAATTTTTTTCCCCTTTCAGCTTTCTTAACTGTCCAGCTTTCACACCCATACATGATGATTGGAAATCAAGAGTGTGGATGATCTTGGTCTTGGTCTCTCGTGACACATCCTTATACTGGATGATCTTTTCTAGGATGGAAAAAGATACTGGCTCAGATCATCATCATCATCTTAGAACTGCAGAGCTGGAAGGGACCCTAGATTCTGTTCTTCTGAGACAGTAAAATATTTGGGAATGGATGGGTGTGGTTATTCTTTTCCTCTCACCCAGGATCACAAATAGAGTGTCTTTGTAGAAGGCGTTAAGATAACTCCCATCATATCTTAGAGTCTAAAGTAAAAACAGAAGATGGCAGGCAGATGGTTTAGCTGCCTCCTGACTTTTCCGGCCTTCCTGCCTTCACCTGAGGACAGGAAACGGTCCTCTAATCTGATGGATCTCCGTAGTAGCAAAACAGGTCATTGATCAGCCTAATTAACGAGCCGCGATCATTCGCCTTTCAAACCCTCTCTGCCCTGGGAGCGTCCCGCTTCCGCTCAACTTGCTTTGGGTTGGGTTGGGTATGCCGTGGTCCCGCGCGCCACGCCTCGTACGGATGCTGCTTCCTCCACGGTGCTTTTGAACCCGGAGAGGAAAGAAAGGCCTCCTTTCGTCCTTGTTCAAATATCCCTCTATGGTTCTGCAAATTGCCCCCAGTCCTTTTATTTGTGTTGTAAATTAGTGTTTCTGGACTACAACCCCCAGAATCCTCAGGCATTTCAAAGAGAGCTCCAGACTTGATTCCTATATTTTTCTCCTCAACCTGTCCACCCATCTTCTTGTGATACAGGTTAGTTCGGAAGACACAGTTTGTGCGGTTACTTTACTTCCATCTGACTAAAATGCTTATAGGCTGTTCGCCTGGGGCGGACGATTGCTCACCACAGGTGACTAAGCAAAGGGTCTCTCAGTGGTTGCTTTTACGCACACAGGTGCTGGAAACCAACCGATAGGCCCTCTTCTGTCCAATGGCCTGCAAGCATCCCATTCCCGCCTCCCCAGGCTTCTCTGGCCAACGGATGCCAACCCGCCAGAATGATTGACAAGCCTCTTTGACAAACCGTTCCTCTGGTTTTCAGGCAGCTTAGACCTCTCATCTTTTTCTGGATCATTTCCTCCAGGTCCTTGTATTAGTTTCAGGTTCATTTGTTTGGTTTCTGCCAGAGGCCAGGAGGCATGTTGACGGCAGGTTATTAAAATAGGGAACCCAAACAGGAGGTCGGTGGGTGGAGGAAAAACGATAAATATAATAAAAAGACGGCAAAAGCAAACAAAACGAAATCTCATAACAGCTCAACAGATTGGGTCAATCCTGACAATAACGGAGGATGTTTAGAAATGTATGCAAGCATGATCTGCTTGGAACGAGAGCAGAGGTGGCTATTTCTTTTGAGTTGTTGATTTTTCGGGACGTTGCCGAGAAGAATCCGGGCTGCGTTTTCGTGTCCGTATGCTTCACCAAGTACAGGAAAATCATTTTGCAGACTGCAAACACTCCCGGAACCTGAGGGACGATAGGAGCAGTAGTCAAGGAGCTTGATGGATACCCTGGACTGTCAAAAGGACAAACAAGGGAGTCCTCGATCAAATCAAGCCTGAACTCTCTTGGGAGGCAAAAATGAGGAAACGGAGGCTGTCCTACTTTGGACACCTCATGAGAAGGCAGGATTCTCTGGAAAAGACCATCAGGCTGAGGAAGGTGGAAGGCCACAGGGAAAGAGGAAGACCTAATGTGAGATGGTCGGACTCCCTCAAGGAAGCCACAAGTTTGAGTCTTGAAGAGCTGAGCAGGGCTGGGGTAGGGGGCAGGGTATTTTGGAGATCATTCATTCATAGGGTCCGAGGCCACTTGACGGCACATAACAACAACCACCAAGATTTCCAGGCAGTGTAAAAGAAGAAAAATAAGCAAGCCCTGAACAGCTGTTTGGAAATCCACGTGTGGCACAGGGGCGGGTGGATCTTCATATTGTAGGTTTGGGTTTTTGTTTTTTTAAAGGAACTGTTTCTAGCTGTGGGAAAGGCAGAAGACATAGCCTTTGGGACAAAACAGAGGGGAAAACCTGTTCCAGAGATTCTCAGGTGGCATTGAATAAGGAGGTTGGAAAAATGCCCTATTTCGCTGATGTCCCCCTTCCTCTTTTTCCCCGTTGGGTGGAGATGTTATAAAATAAAATACAGCCAACATTTCCCCTTTTTTTCTTGAAGCCAGTTAGTCCTTTTGGGAGGCTTGCCTTAAAAGGGCCATGTTTGGGTTTTTAGGTGTGGCTTTCCCCCGTTCTCGCTGCTACCCTTGCGGGATTGCACCAACGGATTTCACCCCCGAAAGCCAGGATGGGGCCCTTTGGCCGCCACGAGGGTGGCCAGCTTGGCAGGAGGTCACGGAAAGCCGGGGTGCTGACCCCGCCGGAGGGGTTTGAGCCCTGACGCGAGTTCGAGTCTCGGCGGCTTCACTTCCCACTAGGCTCTGTGGGTGAGCTGAGAGCTGCAGCCGTGAACGAGTCTGTCAGGGATCAGCCGCCTGCTTTCAGGAGCCAAGGGAGCTGTTTTCCTCCCAAGTCGGACCTTGGTCCAGCTCCCAAGGGCAGCCAGGCAGAATCTATAGGGAGGGAGTTGCCTATCCCAGCCCTCTCTGCAGATCACCGGTGCTTTCCTGTCCAAGCCCTCGCTTCGCTTTTGAAATCAGACCAGGACAGGTCTGTTCAGAGCAGTCCAGTCGTTGGGAGCTGGGGAAACTTGCCGTTTCTGCGATCGCTCTCGTTCTGGTGGTGGGCCTCCGGGCGCTCTCCCCGCGGGGGATTTTGGGATGCCCGGCCACCCGCCGCCGCATTCCCCGACAAGTGCATCACACCCGGTCGGGGGCCCGGAGCGGTGCCTTCAGGAGCCGAGCCTTTTGTCCAAGGGCTGGGCTCTCGGCCCGTAACCCCAGGGCTCCCCGCTGACCCTTTTTTGCTCGCAGCCCCTTGAATTAATCGGAGCTGACGTTTGCTTGTTTAGGAGAGCAGGGCAGCTGGAGGGAAGCCATGGGTGGGAAAGCAGGCTGGGATGGGGGGACCGTGAGATACTGGGGGGGCCCTTTCCCCCCCCCAATGCCCGGAGGAAAGAGGGGAGGGGTTTGGAGAATCAGTTTCTGGGTTCATCCTAAAATCCTGGACTTCGTTAGAAGGCACAGAAGCCGTCGGAGGGAGAGGTTGTGGTTAAGTTCTCACAACAACCTGATTTCTAGCAACCTACAGGCGGAAGGCAGATTTGGAAAAACAAAATATATCAATCCGATCTCGGAACAGCCTCTCATCAGGATCAAAATAGACCAGTGGGTGAAACGAGCCAGCGTATTATTAAGCAGGTTTGATAGGATAAGCTGTGGGCGAAGCATGACAGCATCCTGCAGGAAAGAAGTTAATTAAGCATAATTGAGGGCTCCGGGGAGAACCTCACTTCTTTGACGTGCGGGAAGGGGGTGCGCGTTGCCTCCCTGTGTGAGTCGCTGAGAGGGCCCCGGCCTCCTTCCCGTTCAGCCTCCCCTGGGTCGAGAAATCGGTTTTCACCTTGGGTGATGCATTTGGTTGTGCGGTGAAATATATATTTTTCCCCCCAAAGAGGGTGTCTGCTGCAACTCTGCCTGAGCGTCTGCTCTGGCCTCCTTCCCGTCATGCTCTGTATAAAAGGTGGGCGTGGGAGAAATTGACCCCGCGTCTTTGATGGGTTCCATAAAAAACAGCCGCATGGAAAGAGCTTAATGTGGCTTGTCCTCTTCTAGAATAAGCCGGGGAAGGTACAGCTGCATCCCGCCGCTTGACTCCCTCTGGTGAGGGCAGAGCTTGGAGGCTAACTTTTCCATACTACAAAGCCCAGAATCTCCCGCCAGGCATGGCCGTCGACTTCTGTTCCTCCGAGTACAATCGACACGGAGGTTTGGGACGACCGGAAAGGGCGGCTGCGTTTTGCACACCTGTTGAAAAAGAAAGGGGCGCCGCTATCTCATGCGGTAGGCCGTGCCTTTGGTGGATTTTGGGATTTGTAGTCCAAAGAAATTAACATTTCCGAGCTCCGGGTGCCGAGGGCCTTGGAATTCTGTTTCGAGGAAGCGTCTTTGGGACGGGGCTACGTTCCCGAAGGAGATGCATCGAAGTGAACCCGGTAAAACTTAGAAAACAGACCTCATGCTGTATATGTTGAATGCAGTGGTTCCCAGCCTTGGGTTAGTTAACCTGGGTGTTCTTGGACTGCAGTTCCCAGAAGCCTCCACCACCAACTGGTCTGGCTGGGGTTTCTGGGAGTTGCAGTCCAAGAACACCGGGGTCAGCCAAGTTTGGAAACTAGGGTGGTACACTTTCCCCCAACTTCTGGTCATGCAGCCGCTTTGCAGGCTGTAAAGCCCAGCCTCCTATAACTTCCCAGGCAGCAAAGCAGGGCTCGGCACCCGCTTCCCGGCCCGCCCCAGACTCCTCGTTGTTGTTTCTGCCGGGACAGACCGATAATCCTCTTCCTTTACCCTGGCCCCAGGGATCAATCCTGTACTGAGTCCCAGCTAAACTTTCCCAGTGGCGTCACCCGCATTTTACCCCTTTCCAAACCTGGACCAAGTAAACACAGACTGCTTGTTTTCACTTCATTGTTTTCCGTTCCTTCTTTCTTTTTACGGGCCTTTTCAAGTTTTGAGGACGACCGATCCTCGCCCCCTTGGTGACGAAAAAGTGGCATCACGTGGAAAAATCGGTCGGCCGAAGAAGCTCCCGTTCGGCAGCCACGAATCCGTCTACACCATAGAATTATTTCCGTTTGATAGCACTCCAATGGCAATGCATGCACTCTGAGCTTTATAGTTCGGGGAAGGATTTAGAATTCAGTGCTATGATTTGGGTCAGGACGTGAGAGCTTTCTAGCCCGGCATGCCGAGTCCTTCCCGAACTACAAACCCCATCGCTCCTTGAAACGGAACCCTGGCCGGGGGAGGCGGACCAACCCGCCTGGAAGGGGTGTCGTGTTGGTCTGGATCATCTGGAGGGAGCGACCCGCGGGGTCTTCATCCTTCTGTTTCTCTGTCCCCAGGTTTTTCGACGAAGACTTCACTGTTCAAGTCTCCGTCAACGATTACCTGGATATCTACTGCCCCCATTATGAGCACCCCGTGGCCGTGGGAGGCCCAGAGACTTTTTCTCTGCTCATGGTGGACCTGGAGGGCTACCGAGGTTGCTACGAGACGCCGGGTGCCTTCAAACGTTGGGAGTGCAACCGGCCCTACGCCCCGTATGGCCCGGTCCGCTTCTCGGAGAAGATCCAGAGATTTACGCCCTTCTCGCTGGGCTTTGAGTTTCATCCTGGACGCGATTACTACTATATTTGTGAGTAGAGCTTCGAGCGAAGGGTAAAAAGCTGGTTCTAACTGATTAAGCCCTAAACGGCTGGGATCCAAGCTATATCTCAAGGACCGCGTCTACCTTGATGAGCCTCCTCGAGTGCTAAGATCATCAGGGGAGGCCTTTCCCTCAGCCATTTTCACAGGTGGCCTTGGTGGGGACACGGGAGAGGGCCTTCTCGGTGACTGCTCCCAGACTGTGGAACTCCCTCCCACTGGAAGCTAGTCTGGCCCCGTCTCTGCTCTCCTTCCTCAAACAGCCAAAGACCTTTCTCTTCAGGCAGGCTTTTCCTTAGTGACCGAGGGGGTGTTTTCCATTTGAATGGATTTGTTGTGCTCTGTTGCTTTGACATGGGTCTTTAGTGTTGCTTTTAGATGACTCTTTGGTTCTTTCCATTCCTTGGGTCCTTTTTAAGGCAAAAGGCGGGGTCCAAATAAAGAAATTATTTACCGTATTTTTCCGTGTATAAGACGCCCCCATGTATAAGACGCCCCCCACTTTTCTAATCCAAAATTAAGAAATCTAAGTGGGGCTTAGCAAGTGTAGGGGGAAAGGGATCAAAGCGCTGCAGGATCGCTTTGATCCCTGCTTTCCCCTCCACTTGTTTTTGTTCTCTCCTCAGCTTACTTCCGTGTATAAGACAACCCTCAATTTTTAGTCTAAAGATTTTAGACAAAAGTATAGTCTTATACACGGAAAAATACGGTAAATGAATTCCAAATCCAGAGAGATTGCCACATTTTGGGAAGATCTGTCCAAAAAGCAGATTTCGCTGGCTGCTCGTAAGCTGTGGAACTTCCCGCTTCTTGATTTTGCTGTTCCACCATCAGGTGAATAGCTTTTCCTTTAAAAAAAACCCACACCTTTCATATTTAAGCTGGGTTGCTTTAAACGAGATTTGAGCTCTTAAACAGAGCCTGTATTTGGGTGACAGATAACAATTTTAAGGGTTGACGAGAGCCAGACTGAGGAGAAGATCTGGGCCTCCAGATTTAGATCGAGAAGGTGAAATATTCTGGTTTAATGCACTTGGCCTGGATTTGGAAAAACTTTGTGTTGAAATGAATGAGTAAGACTGCTTTTCCTCTTACGATTTGTGGGGAGCGAATTTGAGGATTAGGGGAAGAATGTGGTTCAGATTGGCTGGTACTCAAATGACTTCTTGGCACAGCTTGGAAATATTTTAAAGCAATCTGTAAAATATTCTGGCTTCTCTCACTTTCTGCTTTCCAGCGACGAAATCCATTCTTCCTGGGCCAACCCCACTCCTCATAACTGGAGCAGCAAGCTGTGTTGTATGGCAGAGTTTTGAATTTTTTTTTGCTTAAAATTCTTCTAGCTGCGCAGCAGAAGGGCCAGGGGTTCAGAGAGCAGAATAGCTTCAATTCCTCAGAATATTCCACCCATCTCTGTCATCAACTGGCATTTACAGTCTCAATAACTCGCTCTGAGGCATTAGAAAGAATCAAAGGTTTCATGACTTACAGTTGAACAAATCAAACAGCAAACTGACCAACAGGGTTGCTTTTGACAACAGATTTCAGCTGACTCTAGAGAGGGGAAAAGACACAGAGCCAAGAGGCGGGGCTCTCTTTGAATCAGAGGCAGGAGGGAACAATTGGTTAGTGCTGGATAGATTGACAGTCACCCCAGCCTGGAAAGTCCCTCCCAGCCAAACCTGCTATAGGCAGCATGCGAGGTTGCAATAACGCCAATCGGTTGGAGGGTGGGAACATTTCAGCGTAGCATCAGATGGGATTGACTGGTTATTTAAAAGCCACCGAGGTAGATCTGGGAGCGTTACGACTTGGACCAGATTGCTAACAAAGGGTGTTTTAGCGCTCTCTGGACGGCATCGCTGGTTCCCATCACCGGGCTCACAATACCCAAGTGGGGATTTGAACCCAAGACTCTCAAGTCCTGGAAAGACGCTGAGTCTACTACACCACGCTAGCTCAGCTCTAAGGCATGACAAAGCCATTTTTGATGATTTTGTAAAGCAGTATCCAACAATCTACTTTTTAAGAGTAACTTTCCAGTAAGTTTTCGAAAAGACACAAGCAACCCATCCGTGGCTTCTGACTCATGGGACTTTGAAACAAAGCACCAGCCATGAATCGCTCTGTAGATTGAACTTGGCTAGGAATAATTTTGGATTGCTCTTCCTGGTCCCCCTAGACTGTATCTAATAGACACATTTTTCCTCTCTGAATATTAATAAGGGAAGGCTTTCCTGTTGAACAGCTGCCTGTCAGGCAGCTCTTAAGGCCGACCCCGGCAGCAGTCAGAGGGGCAGGCCTCTGTTTGGAAGCCTACGGATGTTGAGGGGCACCAGACCAGGAGCTGGGATGGGGTGGAGGGAGAGGGAGAGAAAGGCAGATCAGAGCAGCCAACTTTTTTGCTTAGCAGGGCTCCTGCGCTTGTAATATCTGTGGCGCATGCGAAAAATCAGATGCATACCATTGCGTCTCTGCACTGGGACCAGCTAGCTGAACATGGGTGACCTTTATTTTTATTGGAAAAGGAGGTTTTGATTTTTTCCTTCTTATAATCTGCTTTTTTCTTTTCTCACTGTGCCCCCCCTTTTTTCTCTTTCCCTCCCAACAGCCATTCCGTCTGCGGAGAGCCCCGGCCGCTGCTTGAAACTGCGGGTCTCTGTGTGTTGCAAGGCCAGTAAGTCTGTCTCCCGTTTTCTGTTCGTAGCTGGAACAGGGAGGGAAGAAGCTTACTGCTCGGCCTTAGGCTTTTTCCTCCCGGTGTGCGGTTGTGCCACGATTTTTCCTTTCTCAAAGAAACTCAGGTGGATTGAGGTGGGATCGGATCTCATGGCCACAGAGCGTGCTGCCTGGTGGATTATGGGAGTTGTAGTCCAAAAACGTTTCCCAGCTGTGGTTTGGACAAGGGGGGGGGTGGCCTGGGTGCAGGTGGAGATACCATGAAGGGTTTCCCCGCAGCTGGGTGCAGTTTAGGACCTGCAGTTCAACAGGTAGAGCATGTTCTTTGGATGGAGAAGGATGTGGGTTGGACATTCTCCATGAAAAGGATCTCTCCTCATGTAGACGGGCAAAACCCCTGAACGTCATCAAGCCACGAATCTGAAAGAAAGCCCAGATCTTTATAGAGGTTGACTTCAGGTGCCCGGTTTAAATTAAACTGTAAGGAAGGAGGTTGTCTGGAAAAGGCAGTCGTGCTTGGAAAAGTTGGAAGGCAGCAGGAGAAGAGGGAAGCCAAATGCGAGATGGACGGATTCCCTAAAGGAAGCCACGAGCTTGAGTTTGCAAGAGCCGAGCCGGGCTTTTGAGGCCGGGACATTCTGGAAGTCACTCTTTCATAGAGTCATTAAGACGGTGCCTGGGTGTGCGATTGTGTACCTGGAGGGGCGGGGCATCTGTTCTTGGAGGCGGAGTCATTTCATGGTCGGCCGGGACGTTGCGGGGAGACAGGCCTGTTGCTGCCACATTGAGTGACTGGAGTATTTTTTATCTTCTTTTAGCTGCAGAACCCATGACAGAAGGCCCCAAATCGCAACCGCGGGGGAGAGGCGGCTCAGACGGTGAGTTTTGGCGGGGCGGCCACGGCTCCGGGTGCAAGGGGAGGGGTGGAACAGCCTAGCCGCTGAGTGCTCTTAAGGACAGCAAAGAAATAATCTGAATGGTATTTATATGGATGCCCTGAATGTGCGTTATCACTTTGCAGAAGAACATAACCAAAACATATTCTTTTTACAAAGCCAGGTCTCTGCCCCAGAGACCTTACAATCATCTTTTTTTTTTTTTTACCAGGAAGGGAAACAGCAGAGGGAGGTGGGAGGGGAAACATAACTGTGACGGGAGGAAGCCATGCCTGAGAAAATGTAATATATACGCCTTTCGTGGCAGTCCGGCGTAGGCTTCGGGAAGGACCTGAATCTTTTTGAAACACAGAGGCGACCCTGATTCCTTTGGAAAGGCGTTTATAGGTTCGAGCTGTTTTTAAAGGCACCGGCCCCGAGCCCAGCTGAAAAAGTTGGCAACATGGGGGGGGGGGGGGTTTGCCCGAGATTTGCGCCCACCTCTGTGCGTGGCAAAGGACCGGGATTTTGAGGAAGCGTTGGAAGCAAGGAAGGGGAGGCGAGCAGGAGCAGAACGCGGGAAAGTAACTTCTTTGCTCTGTAACGCTTTGTACTGTCATGCTGTGGCTATTTGTGGGGAATGAGGGGGGGGGGACTACAATTCCCAGAATGTCCTAGCTGGCTGGTGGATGCTGGGACTTGTAGTCCAACAGGGAACTCTCTCACACACAGATACACCCACGCTCTGCTTTTCAATGCGTTGCGTGTCGGCCTCTCTGCGCCCGTTCCGGTTTTCAGACCTCTGCCGTTTTTTTGTCTCCGCATAGATGCTGCCGCCGTCGGCGGGCCCAACTCTGCCCGGACGTGGCAACCCAGCTGGGCCTTCCTGGGACTGCTCTTCTGGCTCCCCCTGTGGCTTTGACCCCAGGGAGGGAAGGAGGGCTGGAAGGGGGAAGGAGAGGATGGCCGTTCCCCCCCCCCCCCAGGCCCGACACCAGGGGAAAGGGGCATGCTGTAAGACCTGGCCATCCGGCACCTACCCAAGACATTGCAAAGATGCAAGGATCCTCGTGTGGCGATTTAGGATCCAGAGGTGACCCCTCTGTGGCCCTCCCTCGGCCAGAGCCCTGATCCTCACGAGACGGGCCGGGCTTCCAAAGGTCTCCTCGGGACGCTGACCGCCATCATCCTTTGGGACTTCTGAAGGCGAGAGAAAACCGTAGCCTTGGGTGGTAAGTGTCTGAGCCGGAAGCGAGAGGCGAGGCGGAGGGGGACCCCAGAGGGCATCCTAGTGCGCTCGGGTCCAACCTTTGGTTGAGATCCAGAACATTTGAGGTCCAGAATCCCCAGCCGTTGGCCGGGGCAGCTGGACTTTGTGTGCCAAGATGCAAAATAGCTGGAGAGAAAGAAACGGTTTGCACCGCAGTGGAGGGCCTGCGATAAAATGTTGCAGTAAAGTCGAGGGGCCCTGGGTTCCGAACACCAGCCAGTGAGCCCTGTCCTTTCCTATGGCCCTCCGTTCCGCTCCTTGGTCCCCCTTCCTCTCCAGCTGCTCTATTCTAAAGTCCGTCTCTATTCTGGTGTTCTGATTAAACAAATAATAATAATTCAACATTTGGTGGCTATTGAACACACTCCGTTGGCATTATGGTTTTGGGGTGTGAGTGTGCCTTTACTCCCCCCCCCCCATAAAGGTTTTCAGACCTTGAGGTTTTTTTGGGGGTGGGATGGGTGGAATATAGTTTTTAAAAACCTCTAGCAAAAGTTCCTGCCGTCTTCTTAATTGCGAGTTTGCTTCTGGCCGAGAAAAGGAACGCCGAAATTCAGGAATGGCGAGAAAGGATAATAGAAGCCCCCCCCCCCAAAAAAAAACCCATAATGATGAAATAACCGTGGTGAACTGATTGGCGAAAAGGGCATAGCAGGGGGGTGGGGGGTGGAGGCGAGACAGGGCGAAAGCGGAAAATTACGGAACAAATCACATAATCTGGGGAGGCAGATCGAAATCAAATAACTGCGCCGTGAAAATGTCAAGATGCTGATCTGAAAGCCCCTTTCGGGAGGCATCGCTATCCATGTCAAGAAAGGGCAAGACATGGGTTTTGGTCGGCCTCTCTCTGTGTGTGTGTGTGTGTGTGTGTGTGTGTGTGTGTGTGTGTGTGTGTGTGTGTGTGTGTGTGTGCGTCTCACAGGGCGCATCGACTCTCAATACACAAGGGAGGCTGATCGGGGTCTGGAGGGCATCCGTTTTGGTTTTTACTCCAAACTTCGCTGGGCTGGGCCCGATCTGCGTTCACACGTTCAGCATTTTGTAGAGCTCCTGTAAAGTTCGGATGACAACCCGCAGCCCCTTTCCCCTGAAATCTAAGCCCCCCAATGCCCGCTGTTGGGATTTTTGGGAAGCAGGTGCCGAGAACCCTTCTAGATTCCAATTTTTTTCCGTGTATAAGACGCCCCCATGTATAAGACGCCCCCCACTTTTCTAATCCAAAATTAAGAAATCTAAGTGGGGCTTAGCAAGGGTGGGGGGGAAGGAATCAAAGCGCTGCAGGATAGCTTTGATCCCTGCTTTCCCCTCCACTTGTTTTTGTTCCCTCCTCAGCTTCCGTGTATAAGACGACCCTCAATTTTTAGTCTAAAGATTTTAGACAAAAGTATAGTCTTATACACAGAAAAATACGGCAAATTTCACGAGGAGACAAATCTTTTTGGTGGTACATTCAGTAAAGCATCCATGTGAGAAGTCTCTGGGCCAAGCTGCCTGTTCTTGATCTCTATGGCTGGAAAGGAAGTTTGTGTGTGCTCTAAAGCCGTGTTTCCCAACCTTGGGTACCCCAGTTGTTCTTGGACTGCAATTCCCAGAAGCCCTGGCCAGCCCAGCTGGTGGTGAAGGCTTCTGGGAATCACAGTCCAAGAACACCTGGATTACCTGTTACTCTAAAGAGTTATGGAGTAGAAAGTTTTGAAGTATGGTTCTTGAACATGGCAGCCTTTGTAAAATGTCCCCCAGGAACAGCCAGTATCTGTGTTGACTTTTAGCGGCAAGCCAGGACTAGCAGTTTCAAACGCTGAGCCGGAGCAGGTCTTTTGTAAGGCCAACGGGCCTTAACTGCCGATTCAGGACCAGGTGTCTACCCTAACGCTTTGCTTTAACATGAGGAGACCTGGGAAATCCACCCTTCTCCAGCTGAGCTTAGAAGGAACATGGAAGTTTCGGGGGTGGGAGAGGGACGATGAGACACTCTCCCTTGCTTATAGGAAAGTCTTGACTTCCTGCCACAGAAAAAGTTTTCTAAGTTTGAAAAGAGACAGGAGGGGAAATGCCGCTCTTAGATTTTCAGTGCAGTGGCATCCACCGGAAACCCAGGGCTGCAAAATGGGGCTTAGGGGGCACACAGAGGCCATAGACTCATCCATATGCTCAATCCAGGAATTTATCGAAACCAATCTCAACAAAGTTTCCCTTTTTCTGTTTCTTTTCTCCTCTCAGGTGTGTCTCTGCGTCTTCGTCCCGCTGGCTCTGCCGCTTCTCACGATGACGGTGTCTGGAGTTAGACCTAGCTTTTGCCCCCCCAAAAGAACCTTTAACATTTTCAGCGTGGAAGCAGCGCAAGCGAAATCCTCGTCCAGGACTTTCTGTGTGCCAAAGAAGAAAGAGGGAGACGCTTACCTCCTGTTTTGGAACCCCGGATCCTTGAATCCCGGCGACTTTAACGGGGGGACGGGATGGGGGGGACGGAGAGCGAATAAGGGGACCTTCTCTCTCTCGCACGTTTTCCTTGCGTTCTGCCTTCTCCCTGACAGCCTCCCCGCTTCGGACAAAAATCCGGACGGTGTCAGCCACCGACCCTCGTGTTCTCGACGAGAATGGCCCCCGGCTGTGACGACGGCCTCTTTTTTTTGTCTTCTGTGAAGATACGGCTTTCTGTTTTGGCACAGCCGACTCCTGGCTTCTGATTTCCGGTGTCGGGAATGCGGTTTTCCGTTCGGATCGTCAGCGCCTGAGCCAAGACGATTAAAAAAAGCCACACCCCTCAACCAGAAATTCCACCTCCTGTTTTTTAACGGAACGTCCCCTTCTTCCCGGGATGTCAAAAAGCGATGTGTGTGTGTGTGTGTGTGTATGTGTGTACGATCCAGAGGGAGAAAATCGGGGGTGTTTATGCTCACCAGGAGGGGAAGAGTGGATTCATTTTGGCAGCTACTGAAATATTACGACAGGAGCGGGTGCAGGATTTGAGACCAGCTGGGATTTTGTGCAGGGTTGCCTTGTGGGGTTCTTTTGCAGGCTGAGTTCTAAGTAGAGATGGGCACGAACCTCAGTTCAGAGGTTCGTACGTGTGGCCGGTTCGTACGTGTGGCACCACAGGTGTCGTGTATTCCCGTCCCCCGCCTCCCGGGCCAGTGACCCACTCGCCCGTCGGAACGCTCTCCTCTCCTCCTCCTCTTCGGCGGTTCAACCAGTCCTTGGCAGGAGCCCGGGTTTGCCCTGTCGTGCCTCTTTGTCTGAGTTGGCCATCAACCAAGGAGGCAGGGCAGGGAAGCTCATGGCTCCTGCCATGGACTGGCTGAACAGCCGAAGAGGAGGCAGAGAAGAGCTCGCTCCGATGGGTGAGTGGGGGGATTCGGTTGGGGAGGCAGGGGGCGGACGGCACATACGAACTTCCGAACCAAGGTTCGTGCCCAACTCTAGATGTAAGCTTTCGCCTGCCTCCTCGTCTGCAGGAATCGGGGCCGGCTCTGGCATCGGGCAAAGGGAAGCAAGGGCTTCCGACACTAGGAGGGCTGGAGGAGCAAATGGGATGCGCCATGCGCCCGGACTGGTTATCCCCAAGGAGAAGAAAGGATGATCTCCCACAATGGATTTTTAAGCTGCTTAGACAGCTGGATTTTTGTAAGGGGACCACAGCGAGGAAAATCTGCGCAGAATCGGGGGTAGCACCTACCCCCTCCCCCCCCCCAAGTTAGTGGTAGCCAGATCTCTCTCTCCGGTCTCCGCCTCCCACGATGTGCCTTAAAAACAACACCAGTCTCCAGGGAAGCTGGGAAATGTTGATTCTTGCAGACCGCCGGCCCTCGGATCTTGGGAAGGCTACCAGACAGGGAGGGAAGGATGAGATTTTGAATTATTACAGACTCGGGGGGGCGGGGTCGTAGAAAGCAGCGAGAGGTCTCTGTGATCTATTAGGTAGCTCAGTATTCCTCTCCAGGGCAAATAAACACCGACAAACCTGGGAGAGAGGATGCTTTGAATTTATGTCCAGGTTGTCTCGAGCCCTGCTTGTCCCACAGAAGATCTGTCCTGGCACAAAGGGGATCCTGTGGCTTCCCCAGCAGCTGCCTTGCTGTGCTCTTATTGCAGGATTATGGGGCTTGTAGTCTCTCCCACCGACTTCCCAAGCTCCGGCAAACGGAGAGGCTGCAAAATGGAGAGGCGTTTTCTCCTTCCACCTTCTAGAATAGAAGCGCTGAGCGGGGGAATGATGGTTACGGGAGTTGCCCCTGCTTGTTGTTGTTCAGCTGGGTGCAGACGGGCCGGAGGGACCCCTGCTGCCATTTTAATACCACGTAAAAATCAAGTAGTAATGATCGAAGTCCACTCAAAAGCTTTTTTTTTGGTGGCCTCCAGGTTTCTCTCTGTGATGAAGAAGTGTATCGCCATACCTGTAAAACTGGGAGTGGGTTTAACACCCTTTTTGGCTTGGTGGTTTTCATTTTGTGGGTTTTTTGGTGGCTGTTGTGCCAAAAAAGGGCCTTATTGTCAAACAAACAAACAAAAATAATTGTCCACTGTTTCCTGGATTAGGATCACTTATTCCCACATCTTCCTGGAACTGGGTTTTGTTGAGGTGAAAGACCTGTCTAGGATCTAGAAGGGCTTATTTCTGTCTTTATTTAGAGTTATTTCTGTCTATATATTTTTTTTCTCTCCTCAATTATCTTTTCTCTCCCCCCCCAAGATCCTCGCCAGCGCTGCCCCCCCCCCTTGCCACCAGCAACGGCTCTGGTACCGTGAGTTCCGGGCGGTTACGATTAATTACCGCGTTTGATATTGAGATGTCAGGAAATGTCACCATGGAAGTTTTAATTGCGGGTCGCCTGCTGCCAATTAGCAACGGTGCCACGGCGCACGAGGGCCTGGCAGGGGGGCACCACACCACGGCAACAGCCGACCCTCTCTGCCCTGCCCCGTTGCATCTCCCCCTCCAGGCCTCCTCCGAGACAAAGCAGCCTGGGAACATCTCGACTTCTTCCTGGGAGGAAGCGAGAAAGACGCCACGGAAGCAGGAATTTTCCCTTCCGTCCGAGAAAGGCGAGCTTGGGCCCCCTGGGTTTTCTGCCTCGGCCAAGATGGCGGAGTCGATCCGACAGGAATTTTTCTAGGACAAAGGTGGCATCGTTTTTGAAACATCCAAGTTGCCGGCCCCCATGGTCCAAAAGAAAAGAGCATGGAAACCTGGATGCAAGCTTGCAAAGCTACAGAAGCAACATTTGGGAGGAGTGCATCCCGTAAAAATATGGACCAGGGTTGATCTTGTAATTCTGCGTCCTGTCGATACTTCTGTTGGCGTAATGTATAGCCAGATTGCAGAACTCTGTCCTTCCTACTGCGGAATTCAGTGTGGGAATATTGACATGGACTTCTTCCTGGGAAGACTATCCCTCACGTTGAAAACGGGATCCGTCTCTTTCTTTCTCTTAATCTGAGAAGGAGGCACCGAAACCACCCCCCGGCCGCCCACCCCGCGCACGCGGAGCGCACCGTGGCAAGCCGCATTCGCCCGCTCTCGCCGCAGACGGCCGTGATGCTCCCCCCGGCCGTCGGGTTTATCCCCACCGCCCCCCCCCCCATGCACCCATCTTTTTTGGCGCAGTGTAAGTCTGCCTGACGTTAACGGCGGCATCTAAACGAGGCAATTAGAAGCCCGGCCGCAAATCAAGACGGGGAGAATTAGGACCGGCTGTAAAATCGTGGCAGGTGGCTTCCGTGCGGGTCTGCGTGACGGCCGGCGGAACCCTGCAAATCACGCCAGGCTGCGCCGGCAAAGCGGGGCCCGGACAAATGATGCGGATTTTCTTTATTGCTTGATTTTAAAAGTCTGTTTTTTAAATTATTGCATGCAATTGTTTTAAAATCCGTTTTGGATTTTTAATAGGGGGGGGGAATCAGGTTCCCATAATTCTGCTCGGGAGGCAGTCGGCCTGAAAGGACAACAACCAGCACGTTCTCCTCCTCTAGGCGGCGCTAGGTGCTACCGCAACTTTTGCTACCCTGCAAAGGAATTTAGAAAGAGCGCTTTGTTCCCAACAAAGCGGATGCCGTAATACAGCTTCCCGGGATTTCTACAGAGTCTGGGCTGGAGAGAAGCTTTTAGGGTCGTTGCTGGTATTCACTGGCAGCCGTGGATGCAGGACGCTTTCCTAACTCTGTCAGGGAGATCCCTGTTATTCATCTGTAGTTTCCCATCCAAAAGCTTACCAGACCTGATCCTGCTTAGCTTCTGAAGCTGTGTCTGTTGTCTTTTGGACCTGGGAGAGGTGGAATTCCATGTGAATTTCTTCCTTATGCAGGAAAAAAAAAATTGAATGCTTCACGGCCATTTCCTGCCCATATCGCCTTTGCTTCTGGATGGCTTTCCGCCATGCCGCGGCCTGGTGGCTGCTCTTCTTCCCTCGATCCGTCGCGCCTGCAATGGAGCGTGGCGCCCTAAGTGTCTAAATCCGTGCTCCGGGGGCGCAGGATTCAGGGGGGAGGGGGCGGAGGGGCTGCGCAGCCGGAGCTGCGTGGTGTGTTGATTTCATGGTCCTTTAGGTACAAATATACCTTGTTTTTCTCATTTTCCCACTTTGGGGGAGAAAGCTCGGCTCTTGCAAAGGCAGTGAGCCGGTTCCTGTTGCCGGCTTCTGATCTTGCTTCCTTCGTCAGACATGGCCAGGGAACCTCTGGTCCTATTATTATGATTACTATTTTGTGGCTGTTCTCGGTTTGACTTGTATACCTCTCCATAGTGCTTAAATCCCTCTTTGGGCGATTTACAATGTAATTCTGCAAGGAACGCTTGCCCCCCGCCCCCCCAGCAAGCTGGGTAGTTCTTTTCTCAACCTCAGATGGGTGGAAGGCGGAGTCAACCTCAAGCCAGCTACCTGAGCCCATTGGGATCAAACTCAGAGGTTGTGAGCAGAGGATTGACTGCAGGACTGCAGTTGAACCACTGCACCATGGGGCTCGTTGTTGGTAATCAGTCCATCCCCCATCATTCCTCACTGTTGATCAGCCCCTGTCTGGGGCTGATGGGACCAGAAGCCTGAGAGCATGGCTTTCCCAGATCTGCTCAAGGAAGAAGCAACAGGTAATGCCAGCAGAAAATTAGACTCGGTTACCCCATCGTGGGAACCACTGATCATCAAAGCAACCTGAGCTGATGTTTCCTTCTCAATGGTGAGTTCGTGGGGGGAAAGCAGGGGAAATGCGGATAGAGATCTGGGTGATATAAATGAACCCGGAGGTTCCACCTCCTGGCTAAATTTGGCCCAGACACATCGGCATCAGTCTGTATCTCGGTTCTCCCACCCATGCAAGATGGAGAGTAAGAATCTTGTCCTCATCGACATGCTTTTCACATCCTCTAGAAGATGCCGGGCAAATGTATTGGGCCACAACGCCCCTCTCATCCCCAGTTTTGAAGAGGCGGTGTGCCAGATTCAGACGAATCACGAACTACAGACCAAATCAGATGGATTCGGGAAAGTTCGAACATAGTCTGTATAAAAGCCGAATAGACAGATTCGGGTTTTTCTGAGCAAAGGAAAGCGAATTCACACATCCAGTTGTGTTCAGAGCTTAAATTGGACAAGGGACATGAAACAGGAAAACATGAAAGGATACAGAGTTTTTCCAGAATGCAAACCCTCTGGAGCTAGCTGTCGGAGCTGGAGTCGCCACCCTACTTTCTGTTGTGTCTCCGAATTTTAGGTGCGAAAACAACGAAGTTACACCAGTGGGAGCCTGTAATTTGGCCGAGATCTCGGCCACCGGTCAGGTCTGGATCAAATCTGGATACGTGCTGTGGCCATGAACTGGCCTCCCAATCAGGTCCAGATTTCCATCAGCATGAAGAAGGATGCAAAACTCAACCACTTTTGACCCCTGGCCCTGTCCAGCGGTGGAGGGTGAATCCAATACACACTCCACATTTTAATTCGAAGTTTCTGGGCACTCTTGAAGAAGCTGAACCCATGGATCAACCCCTTAGATAGCCCGCTTCAAATGTTGAGTAAAACCTGGAGCAGATTCACGGCCCTCCTGGATACGGAGTCACTAGGCTTCTTCATTCTTGCCTGTGATGTCTTGCAGCTGATAGTTGCCCGCATGCCGTGTATGGGGTGTGGGTAACGCCTCAGCCCCGGAAAGCCCTTCTGCAGGCCCCATGGAGGCAAAGCCTAGAGGAGGGTGGCTTTTCCCACAGATTCTGCTCATCCAGGAAGTTGCTTGGACTCTTTACTAATAATAAATAATCTCATGCGATCAATTCAATTCTGACATACAGTGACCCTTTTCAAGGTAGAGAGTACTCAGAAGTGCTTGACCCTTCCCTTCCTCTAGGGGCGCTGTGGGACGGTGCAGCTTGCCCAAGGCTACCCAGGCTGGCTCTTCTCCCGGGAGGCCCAGTGCGGGGGAATCGAACTCCCAACCTCTAGACTTAAACCACTATCTACCCTTCAGAAATCTGGTGCCACTAAATCTGAGCAGCAGGCTCCTGGGGGGCGCTCTACGGAGGTGAGGATTCCCCAGACCCCCCCCCCCCCAAGAGACCAGGAAAACCTGCAATGTACACACAGTGAAAGAGACACCGACACCCTGCTTTTCTGGTTTTCCCAGTACTTCGCTATCCTGCATCTAAACCCCCCAATCCCCCTCGGATCCCCACCAGTCTTCTCTTTCTGATTCTAGAGCTCAGAGCCACCTCGCCGCAGCCTCTTTTTACTGCAGCGCACAAAAGAGTCACGTCCGAGGGGGTTTTATGGTTTTGCCTGCAAGCTGCGCAAGGGGGGGGGGGGCGCGTTTGACGTCGGTCCTGGCAGCGCCACCTCCTTCCTTCCTGCTCCCCTCCCCTCCCCCGGGGTCCCTGGAGTGGGTTTCTGCTCCTGCTGGTGTGTCTGGCCAGGTAAAATTCCCAAATTCTTTGCAGGAAACGCTCTGGGATTCGAAGGAAGGGGTCTGGAACGTGAAACCCGGTTGACGAAGATGGCCTTAAAAATATGCAGCAAAATGGGGCTCCCTCCTACTCCCCCAAAAGCCAACGGGCCAAATTGTAGTTAAGAGCAGGAAAACAGCTTGAATTCATTTTTTTAATGTGGGGAGATCATCACTTACAGGATGCCCTCAGAGGCAAGGGATGAATGGTACTCTGTACATGTTCAGAGGTCATATAAACATTAAGGAGATTGCCCAGTAGGTGCAGTAAAAATTCAGGTCTGGCAGGGAAAAGAGGGCGTCCAGTTTGAGCCCTGAGGCTGGGGTTCAACCTCTGTGAGTCCCAATGCTGCAGGGTTCCTCTTTATCGTGTGCTTTGTGGTTGTGATGCGCCTTTAGGCTTCATCCCACTTAGGGCAACCCTAATAGAGTTTTCAAGCTGTGAGAGGTATTTCAGGAGGTGATTTACCAATGCTACCTCTTCACTGAGTTTCCATAGCTCAGCAGAATTCGAAACCAGGTCTCTTGAGTTGTCATCCGGTGCTCGATCCACTACACCACACTGGCTGTTTAGGGCATTTGTTCTTGACAGAATGACCGAGTTACAACTTGGGTGCGAAGCTTTACCTGTGGTATTGCTGCCTCATATGCCAGTGTGCACGCAGCCTGGAGACCCCGGGTGGCAAAATGCGGTTGTCCCGTTGTTGTGAGACAGCGGTTGGTCTGAAGGCTGATGGGTGTGGTAGTCCAACCGTAGGATTGCTTCCCTCCCCAGCAGCACAAAGCTGCAAGTTTTTACCTCCGGCAATAAGCGGCTTCCCCTCTGGCTGAAATCCAACAGGTGCAGGAGGGATGCCCCCCGTTGAACCGTTGCCTGCTGTGGAGGCTGCCCCTGTTGAAGAACTGCCTGACCCTCCCTGGTTGAACAGGGCAGGGGCCTTGGCCTGGAAGATTTAAAAGGAGCCACCTTCTCCTCTCTGGCTTTCTCTCTGCCTTTTTTCCTCTTTCCCTCCCCGGCTGCCGATGAGAAATGGCCTCAATAAAAAGCTCATCGGCAGCGGCTCCTGGCAAATCGAATTCCTCGGGCCCCGAATCGGGGAAGATGGCGCTTCGCCCCGCCAGCCTGCGGCCGCCCAAATTGAATCTATTAGAGCTAAATTACGCCATGATCCTTTCTCCCACCCCCCACCCCTCGCCCGTCTCGCCTTTTCTCTGGGCCTGGGGCCTCCTTTTAATGCCACCCTGGGGAAGAGGCTGGCCCAGAATCTGTAAATGAGACGGGAAAGGAGGCAGGATGATGGGGAGGAGACAGACAAAGGCCGGGCCGTGGATGCTGGATCCAGCATCCTTCTCTTCCCACCCTCTGCTCAAAAGAGGTGGGGATCTGTTTGGCCGTCTTTGAGCCAGCCAGAGGTCAAGGCCTCCGGCCTTTTGCATAAGCCGGGTCGGCCTTCTGCTTTTGAGCCCTGAAAGGATACGAAAAATCCCATGCCATCTTCCCTATGAGTTTGGTTTGCTGTCTACGCCACCCTTGCTGCCCAGGACGTGGACTGCAGGCCACGGAAGAGACACGAAAGCATCCTCTTGGCCAAAATTCCCCTCTTCGCCAGGGCGATCCCGCCTGCCACGTAAACCAGCGCGCCGGCCGCTGCCCGCCGGGTCTTCCTACGGCCGTGGGGTCGATCGGGCTGTTCGTGACGGAAGGGGTGGCGCGAGAAACGTGACCAGCGCTTCTGCGGAAGCCCTTACAGACACGAAAAGCCCTGGTTGGGTCGGAGGTGTCGTCTTTCAGGCCGCAACGGCCTAACACAGCGTGGCACCGTCAACTTGCAGAGGAAGGCTAATTTTTTAAAAACCTTTTTTAAAAAAAGAAAAATAGTGTTTTAGTCTTCTAAGCTGCCTTAGATCCTCTTAGCAGAGAGTGGCGGGCTATAAATATTTGAAAGAAAGGGAAAAAAGGTTTGCATTTCAATTTTTTAAAAAACAAAACAATCCAAACGATAACCCTCCATAAATAGAAAACTCTATTTTCCCAAGACATCCATCAGGTTCCGAGTCTATACAAGTGACGCGTTTTACCTGCTGCCTAGATTTTTGTGTTCTGATCAACAGTTTTACTGAAATGCCACTCATAATGATGGCGTACGGACGGAATTGTCATTAATGATTGTCACTATCGGTGCTCCTCGGATCTAAATTCGCTCTGCCCTCCCTTGTCTATACATCTGAACCTTTGGATTATTCATGCTCCAGGCCTTGGAGAAGCGGGCGGAAGTCGGAGGGCACGCGTGGTGGCATAAATCTGATAGCCTCTAAGGTGACACATGACTGCGGGAGAATTAACACGGCTGCCCCTCCCCGGACGGGAGATTGTGATAAGATTATACAGCAAGGTCTCGACAGGAATATGTGTTAACAAGGAAGGGTATGCTTCCCCTCAAAATTTGACGGGAGGCGTGTGCTGTGACCCTAAGGCCAAATCCTGGTGCTTTTTACCCATTATAACATCTTAAGAAAGCAAATGCATTCCATCAGACCCCAAGCCGATGCGGTATTTGGTTTCCCCTAACGGCAGGCATTTCTGAAGCCCGCCAGGAGGCCACCAGAGCTACACTGCACCATTCACATCTCCCATTTAGAGATAGACTGCGGTTGAACGTGGAGGTTCCAGATAGCCAGCCGACGGGGGCCTCTCCTTTGTAACAACGCTTATCTTTGGTCTTTCCTGCAAAGCGAGGTAAAGAGTTTCCCACCTCTTTGCTGGTTCCTCAGGACACCCCTGCGAGGCTCGGGATGGGCAGGCCCTCTCTCGTTTATGAAAACCACCTCAAAGCGCTCGTCCATCTCCGTCTCTGGTTGGAAAGCGCTTCATATCCATGCCAGCCACCCCCTGTGACTCTTCCTTTCTCCCTCTCCGGCATTCCCACCCTGCTTCTTGACAGCTCCATTAATCTCCCTCGTTTTCTCTGCCCGCTGGGAGGCTGTGACATTAGGCCCGGCTGCGCATCTTCGTCCCAGCCTGGCTCGGCTTTAGACGTGCTGCTCGCCCCGTCTTTGATGCCTCATTAGGACGGCGCAATGGGGCTAATCGTTACATCAGGCTCGAATCAGCGGCGTGGGGCGGGCTTGGCTGCCAACCTGCTCCGGATCGGGAGGAGGAGGAGAGGCTGCGTACAGAAGAGCAATCGGAGGGGTCCTATTGTAAGGGACCCCCCCAGGATCATCCAACGGTTCTCCAACTGGGTTTGACAACCACTGGTCTAGATCTACCCCGACAGGTGGCCGTCTCTGACTTCTGTTTCAGAACTCCCCAGTGAAGAAGCACCCCGTTCTTTCCTGGGTCATCCCTTATCAGAAGTTGCAACTGTTGCTTTTGGGGAACGACGACTCCCATCCTGGATTGTCGTGGCACCTTAAAGGTTAACATGGTTTGCTTCACGTCAACGTTCATGAGTTGGTTCGCCTGCTCCCGTCTCGGAATTGTGCTCGCCTGGAAGCCTGGCCTGGAAGGCGGCTCGGCCTAGCATCGGCCACGTGCCAGCCTCGTTTCCTGTTGGAAAAGGAAGCCGATAGACTCGTACCGACATGGCTATCGCACGGATCCAGGTATTCCTCCATCTTCTCCCTGCGTATGCCATTCTCACATGGAAAAGGCGGCGAAACCCAAGCCGGCAAATGGCTCGCGCTCGCCTTGGCATGACACTCTTTATTGGTTCATCGGTCAAAAGAGTGAACGCCCCACAGTCCCTACCCAGCCAGGATGGTGTGAGATGGTTGTGCGTCCCCCCCTACGCAACGAGCCCTCTTGCTCCCTGACCTTTCACCCCTTGGCCCACCTCGTGGTGCCAAACGGCACCTGGCCGGCCCGCCAGCTGGCGAGCTAAACTCCCCACGTCGGGATCGCCTTGACCTAGAAAGAGCAAGACCGATTTAGTACATCATGATGTGATTGTCTGCTGAGTCAGCCGGATCTCACGCTGGAGCGGCGGCTTCGGTTGGCTCTCGGCCCCCGCGGGGAAAAGACGAGAGAGAGAGAGAGAGAGAGAGAGAGAGAGAAGAATTAAAGGCAGTGTCTTTGCAGAAGAACAAAACGACAATAAGAGGAGGCAGCTGCCGACAGCTTCCACCAATTTCTGGAGGGGTTCAAGAGCTCTCCATGTCGCCCATGAGCCACAGCAATTTAAATGCTGAGCTTCCTGGTCGGAGGCAGTCTACCTTCGCAAAGAGGCTGTGCGGTGTAATGGGTAGAGTGTAGGACGAAGACTTCAGACGTCCGAATTCAGGTTCCCGCCGGATGACAAAACTCGTTGTGATTCTTTGGACTGGTCCTCTCTGTCGCCTGGCCTACACCATGGGGAGGTTGTGAGGCCCATAAGCGGTGGAGAAAAATCTAGATTGTGCATGAAAAGCAGTTGGTGGGGACAGAAACGAGTGGAGCAGATCAGCCGTCCTTTCCTGTTTTAAGTCAATGTCTTTAAAACAACGGTATCTATTCGCAGAGGGTAGCCGTGGCTGCTAGCCATGCTGAGAAGTAGTGTGCCGGAGTGGTTAGAATGTCAGAGTATGTTTTGAGAGCTGGATTCAAATCCTGGCTCAGCCGTGGACTCTCCCTTGTTACATCTTGAACGCTTCATAAACCCAAAAAACGTCACGTTAGAAGTGACTTGATGGCACGTAACTTCAAATTAGCCACAGTACCATCATCGTCTCAGAACTGCAGAGCTGGGAAGGCTGTCAAACAGAACTTCTATATAGACTATCTTAAGATATTAGAGATTATCAAAAACAAGAAGCAATGAAAAAGGCTTTGTTTCATTCATATGCTAGACACAGTTTTTCTGGAAAAAAATTGACCGGTCGATGACAAAACCAGAACACAGGCTTAGATGGATTTTTCACCCTGACGCGGCAAAGCTTTGGTTTATATTTCTTTATTAGAATTTATACCCAGCTTCATGGCACAGTGTAAATTGGACTTGGGTGTTATCCCTGAAAATGTAACAAGGCCGTCTTTCTGCCTGGGCTTATGATCTGAAAAGGCACAGCACAAGAGGAAAGGCAGATGGGGGCGGGAAAAAGAAAAATAAGCGCACTCAGTTGTGTTTTCCCCCATGCATGGTGAGGCTCTGTGGTCATTTTAGTCTGTCTGTGATAAGTGAGGGAGAGGAGAGGGGATTTGAACCCGGGAAGGGCTTTTCAGCTCCTCGAGTCATTTCGTAAACTCTGGACAATACTTTGGACCCGCTTGCGTGCGCATAGAAGTGCATAAAGCTGTGCATTTCTCTCTCCCCAGAATGCATGGATCTAATCAGTTGACGCTGCCTTTTGTCCCACTGTTGCGGCGCTTCACAATGGTTTCGCGAACGCACATTCTCTTTGGATCTTTGCTCAAGGGAGTGTAACCTCCCTTTGGTGCACGGCGCAAGGCCGGGCATGGTTGTCGGGGCACATTTGGCCTCAGCAACCTGAGGGTCTTTGCCGGAGGGCCTGGGGCGGCTTTTCTTGTCAATGGCTTAATGCCGCATGTCTTCCCTCGCCGACACGCCAGGAGATGGGAAGTGGCAGCCGAGCAGGGGTCCAGCAGGCGCTGCGGAGTGGCCGGGCGACCCCGGTGGACACGGCGGCTTAGCCGCTCCTGCAGGATGAGATCCAGGCTCTCGCGGCATTGAAATCCAGACGGCCTGTCTCAAAAATCAGGCTTCGCTAGGAGATCAGAGCCAAAGGCGACGTGGTGGACAGCCCGGAAAATGAGGTGGGTAAAGTGAACAGAAAGCCGAGGGGCGGCGCTCAGTTCGTTTCACCTGGAGCGGGCTGGAGAGCTCAGTGGTGGAGGTCTCTGGCGGCGGAGCCAGAGGTTGGGAGTTCGATTCCTCCCACTGGGCCTCCCGGGAGAAGAGCCAGCCTGGGTAGCCTTGGGCCAGCTGCAAAGTCCCAGGGCTCCCCCTAGAGGAAGGGAAGGGTAAAGCACTTCTGAGTCTTCTCTACCTGGAAAGGGTCATCAATTGCCATAAGTCAGAACTGACTTGACGGCTCACAGATTTTATTATTCCTTTCACCTAAACCCAAAAATTCAGATGCAGTGGGGTGTCAGTGCGTGAAACGACAACTTGGAAATCTGACTTTGAGAGTTATTTTTCCATCTGCATCATATCTTTCCTCTGGCAACCCCGAGGTGCTGTCTACGACTCTCTTTCTGCTTCAGTTTTCTCCTGACGACACCCCTGTGGTGTAGTACAAGCCAGGGCTTGTGGTCAGCTCATGAGTTTTGGGGCAGCGCGGGGATTAGAAACCAGGTTTCATGAACCCCATTTTTTTCTATTAGACTACAGTAGCTGAGGTGGAGCAACAGTGAGAGTTTTCCTCCCATATAAAAGAGTAATTCAGTTACCCCCAGATTATTTGTAATCAGTTCCTTCTTGCCACAACCCAAGCATACATCAGTTAGATTGGGAAGGATAGTGTTGCAAAAGGATGACACCTGCACTTTTCCATATAATAAAGAAAAAAACGTTAGACTTAAGAAACATCACAGGGCTCCCCCCCCCCCCCCGTTAACACCTCCTTGTAAATACGGAAATTAAATGTGTACATTTTATGCAAATCTCTGCTTCCTTTAAGCCTCGTACGATGGGGTGCGTGTGTAGATTTATTTTTGAGGGGATCCAGCATAAAAGGCCACCCCAGCATAATAGTGTCCCTGTGTTGTTAGTGCTGTTATGTGCTGTCAAGTCGCCTCCGACTTCTGGCAACCCTATGAAGGAACACTCTCCAAAATGTACTCTCCTCAACGGTCCTGCTCAGCTCTTGCAAACTCAGTCCTGTGGCTTCCTTTAGGGAGTCCGTCCATCTCATCTTTGGCCCTCCTCCTTTCCTGCTGCCTCCCCCTTTTCCCAGCACGATGGCCTTTTCCGGAGAATCCTGCCTTCTCTTGAGGGGCCCAAAGGAGGAAAGCCTCCATTTCCACGTGCTTGCCTCCGGAGAGAGAGTTCAGGCTTGAGTTGATTGAGGACCCCCCTTGTTCGTCCAGGATATCTATCCACAAAGCTCTCCTCCAGCACCATGTAGTCTCTATAGGGGGCCCTATAGGGGCCTGAAAACCGTATCCCTGAGGTTTGGGGGCTCGCAGGCAGAGGTTTGTGACCAGGGCTCGGTGATGGGGGTACAAGCCTTTCCCCCCAACCGACCCCAATAGGAAGGGAACGTGTTTGAAGCGGATTTTTTTTCCCTTTCCCAATGAGACGAAGGGGACATGGCTGTGTGTCGCCATGGCAATGAGGCCCTTGGCCTCTGACGCCGGCAAAGGGAAATGCCAGGTGATGCAGAACGGAGGAGGTGGCATTATTATCACATAATTCTTCATCGTCATTGATTTATTGTCGATCGGAGTGTTTTATGTTCTGCTTTTCCTTTGAGGGAGCTCTCCTCCTGCCCCCTGGTTTATCCACCTAACAACCCTTTGAGGTAGGCCAGGAGGGAGCGTCGGCCTGGACCCAGGCTGACCTGAGGAGATGCATTGCCGAGCGGGGATTTGAACCCGCATCTCTCTGACCCTCGTCCGAGGCTCTCCCCTCTCAGCTCTCAGGCCTGCCAACCTAAGAGTGAGATGCAGGTCTCTCTTTCACCCCCTGCCTGCCTTTAGCAACCAGGGTGCCGGCTGGACGTAGGGTAGCCACGCGGCCACTTTTTCAGGAAGCGGTCCTCTCATTAAATAATACTCCGATGATGATTTTCTAGCCCCTGTTTGAGTGTGTCCTCCGTTTTGTAGTGGCGGAACATGGCATCTTCCAGGTATGGCTGGAGTCCACATCCCATCAGCCCCAGCGAGCAGCACCAGGGGTCGGGGATGATGGGACCTGAAGTCCATGAAAAAAAAAAAGATCAGAAGCATGTCTTTATCTCTGCAGTGGAGATGAAGGTTAGTTGGCTGAACTTTTGCCTCGTGGGAAACAGTTGGTTTTCATTATTTTGGTGCGACGCTGTTAACCGTGAGTTGATGGTAAACGCTGAAGTATACATAGGTACCCATCACAGCAGCGTACCCTCCAAGTCGGGCGTTTAAAAAACACCCAATAAAACGGCAAATACTTCTATTAAAACCACCTCAAAGCGATAAACAAACAAACAAACCAAAAACCAAGTGTGTAAGCTTTTGAGACCAGCAGGACACTTCTTCTGGCTGGATTTTCCTGTTCCTGCTAGAGAATGGGAATGGGGGTGGGTGGGCAAGGAAGATTTGCTGGTCGAGGCATATATTAAAAAAGAAACCGAGGTGTCCCCAACCCGCTAGGGTAACAACAATATTCTAAATGGCTTCACTATGGGAAGCTATGAAGGCCGCAGGACCAAGAGGGCTGCTTTTGAAAAGAGTGAAACAAGCAGGCTTCCTGTTGATGGTCAGAGATGATGGGACTGCTTCTTGGAGAAGGGTCATGAGTTTCTAATTTACAGTTTAAAAGGACTTTGTAGTGGGTCTCTGTGTGGGGAGAACCTGTAGCCTCCAGATGCTTACTCCGCAACATCTGGAGGAGTCACGGGCCCCTCCCCATCACATTCTTGTCAGGATCTGGCCTGCACCGCCCGGGCAGTGGCAGAATCGGGGCCAGCCTGAGCCAGGAGTGGCCTAGTGTTGGCAGGGTCAGGCCCTGGCCTGTGCAGCAGCCGCTGAGCCACTCATGGGGCTCACCTGGAGACCTGGAAAGGGAAGGCCTATTTAAGGAGTGGTTCTCCCTTCCGGTTCTTGCTCTGCTTTGCTTCTGCTGGTCTCCTGTCTCTCGGCGCCTTGGTCCGGCTCCCGGTCCTGAGATCTGTCTCCCAGCCTGGTGCTCCCACCTCCGCTGGGTCACAACCAACTGCGCAGTGAGCGTCTTTGACACACTCCTTGAAGGCTTTTCCTGGCTATTTCCAGTTTAGAAAGAAACAACCAGAATTATTTTTATTATTAATTTAAAATATTTTTTACCCCGCCTTTCCCAAGGTGGCTCACAACAGGAAAAGACAATATGTAAAACAATGAGTATAGAGTGATGGTTAAAATCATGAAAAGATGAGGTTTAAAGCTAAGAAGAAAGAATAAACCGGCATCTTATGTCCCTAAAAGGCAATACTGAAATTAAGAACAGTAACAGCCGAGGCCTTGATGCTTCTCCTCCAGAGTCGGCACCACAAAGCTAGGGTGGCAGGTATTATTATTATTACTATTATTACTATTATTACTATTATTATTTATTGTATTTTTACCCCGCCTATCTGGTCAGACGACCACTCTAGGTGGCATTTACAACAAATTTACCATTTTCAGCTGTTAACATTGACTTTTTAACGGTGTAAGCCACCTTGGGTCCTTTATTTGGTTTACTCGAAAGAAGGAAAGAATCAGTAAAATAATAAGTAAATGAAGTAAAAATAGAAATAAACCTGGTGCTCCCACCTCAACTGGGTCACAACCAACTGCGCAGTGAGTGTCTTTGGACTTGATTCCCTGCCCCTGGTGAGGAGGGGCTCCCTGGGATATCTTGGACTGTGACAAACACATTGTTGTTGTTGTTTAGTTGTTAAGTCATGTCCGACTCTTCGTGACCCCATGGACCGGAGCATGCCAGGCCCTCCTGTCTTCCACTGCCTCCCGGAGTTGGGTCAGATTCATGTTGGTCGCTTCGGTGACCCTGTCCAACCATCTCGTCCTCTGTCGTCCCCTTCTCCTCTTGCCTTCACACTTTCCCAACATCAGGGTCTTTTCCAGGGAGTCTTCTCTTCTCAAGAGATGGCCAAAGTATTGGAACCTCAGCTTCAGCATCTGTCCTTGACAAACACATTAATCCATATCAATTATCCAGTTCCACCAGTTTTCCTTTCTGCTGGGAGGCAGGGTTTCTGTAAAGCCAATGGATCTCAGTTGCTGTGGTTCCGTGAGCCCTTTTTTTCAGGATAGTGGCATATGTGAATATTCATTCTGTTTTAAAGCAGGGATAGGGAAATAATCCAGTGTGTTGGGTTTTTTGGCTGACGCCCAAGTTACTACTGGGATCCAACTAGTTTTATGAAGTCTGGCTTGCCACAAAATGATCGGATTCAGTTCCAGGGCAGACCTCAGTTTCAAGGTGTAAATCAGCTCAGATCTGAGCAGAAACTGAATCAGATGGACCCCAACTGCTTTGAACTACAATAAGACGCCCATATACCCTGGGGATTGGTTCCAAGCCCCACGGATACTGAAAACTGTGGATAATAGTGAACAGTATAGATAGGTAGATTGCATGGTAAAAGAAAAAGAAAAACAGAAAAAAAATTGTTTTCACATGCATTACCAGAACTGGCCACTAGAGATGCCAGAGACCATGCAATGTAGTCTTCAGTCTTCACTAACAAGTAATCATAGCATTGTCTCTCGCTCCCTCTAGTGTCTGGTTCTGGTAATACATGTGAAAATAGTGTGTTTTTTCTTGACATTTTTCTTTTAATATATTTTTTAATATTTTCACAGTGGAGAAGTGAAACCAGAGATACTGGCCCCATTAATATGGTGGTCCTACTGTACTAGGTTAGTTCAAAAGAGCAAATTTTAAAGGTCTCTGAGGTGCAACTCCTTTTTAAACTTTGTGGCTGAAATTTGGCAGCTTTACTCTCCAGTTTAGGGTCTGTCCAGGCTTTGGCTTCCTTTAGAGAGTCAATCTGTCTTGTGTTTTGTCTTCCTCTTTTCCTTCTACCCGCCCACCTTTCCCGGCATTATTGTCTTTTCCTGCCTATCTCAAGATGGGCCCAAAGAGGAGCCTGGGTGATCGGAAATGCATCCACCGCTTGGGGACACAGAATGAATCAGAGGGGGCAGAAATTGGGTCAGCGGAGTTCCTGGATAGCTCGGTGGTTTAGGTCTCTGACTGCGGAGCCAAAGGTTGGGAGTTCGAATCCCCCTCTGTGCTTCCTTGACATGAGCTGGACTCCATGATCCATAGGCTTCCTTCCAGTTCTGCAGTCCTAAGATGATGAAGGAAGGCTTACAAAATGGATGGGTTGCGTTTCTACCTGTCTAAAGGCTGGTTGCAAAAGATGGGTGAAGGGGGCATTCTGGGAAATGTAGATCTTCTTGACGCACATGGCCAAGGAGATGGAAAACCCTTAATGTGGAAAGCAAGTCAAGAGCTGCGTTGGCCAGGATGGGCTGGCCTGTTTGTGCGTTCGGTCCAGAGATGTGCGGAAGTTCTAGCCTTGTCTAGCAGGGACCCCCACCCCCCGGCACGTTTCTGTCTGGCCTCTCTCCCCCCCCCCCCCCAATCTCCTGTCTCCCTGCGGCTAAGCCTGATGGACGGTAATCTGCTCAGCCAGCCCGGCCCGGACGTGCTCGGCCGTCTCCAGCTTTTGCCGCTCACATCTTAAGCCCCTTTCATTGCTCTCAGAGGGGAGACAAAACTGGGCCTGAGGCGGGGGAAGAGGCCGCTTTTATTGCCCTGAGTGTGCCCCGCCTGCTTTCCTAAGCGAAAAGTTTTGAGTTTGTGAGATCCGGGAAATGCTGGCCTTCTCAGCAGAAATAATAATAATATGGCCCCTTCTTTTTCCCCATGGACAACACCAAATTAGATTTCCTATTTCTCTACCTCTTCAGTTTTCCAAACAGCCTTTAGTTAGTTAGTTACCAACTCTTTATTTCTTTGTTTGTTTATTATCTATCTACTTGCTTACTTACTTATTTATGTGTGTGTGTGTGTGTGTGTATATATATATTTATTTTGAATAATTTTTACCCTGTCTTTCTCCTTAAAAAGGACCCAATGTGCTTTACATCACTAAAAGAATATATTTAAAGCTAACAGTGGGAAGTATACAAATATTTAAAAAGATCAGACAAATATAATACTAAAAAACATAAGCAACACCAAAACATATTCAAAGCAGTAAGGCACAACAATCCATTTAAAAACTCTACTCAGGCAGCCAGTTACTCAGGGAAAGCCTGCCTGCAGAGCAAGGTCTTGGCCTGCTTGCGGAAGGAGAGTCAAGATGGGACCGGGCTGGTTTCCAGTGGCAGGGAGTTCCACAGTCTGGGAGCCACCACAGAGAAGGCCATCTCCCGTGTCATCAGTGAAGGGCATTAGTGAAGGTGGTGGGACCGAGAGAAAGGCCTATGTTTTACTTGGACATTTTGTTTTTAAAAAGTAATTTGTTACTGTTATTCATGCAATGTTTTTTTTAAAAGGATCCTGTTACTTTATGTTATGCATTGCTTGTTACTTTTCTCACAACTTAAAAAAAATTCCTTTGGATTGCTAAACAAAGGACAAAAACATGGCCTTTGTGTGGAACTCTGATCTCTTTGGCCATGTCCGGAACACTTCTTATCTTTACGCTTTGGTTCAGCTTTAATCTCTCTCTCCTGTTTCATTTAAATTGCTTTTGACTTATTTGCTTTTGTATTATATACTTTCTGACGGAAGAGGTGCTTCAAATGGTTTTTGTTTCTGAATTGTTGTTAGCTGTGTTGCAAGCTATGCGTGCTGTTGGGGGGAGAAAGGGTTACAAAGAATTATTCCTCTTTTCCTGCTGGCTTCCGCTTTTCCCAGCATGATGATCTTTTCCAGAGAATCTTGCCTTCTTATGAGGTGCCCAAAGTAAGAATAGCCTCCGTTTCCACATTTTTGCCTCCAGAGAGAGTTCAGGCTTGATTTGTACGAGGACCCCCTTGTTGGTCTTTCTGGCTGTCAAGGGTATCTGCAAATCTCTCTCCTCCAGCACTACATTTGAAACACATCAATTTTCTTTCCCTGTCCTATTTCTTGACTGTCCAGCTTTCACAACCCATACATGGTGATCAGAAATACGATCATGTGGACGATCTTGGTCTCCAGGGACACATCCTGACACTTGATGTGTTTTTTTTTTCTAATTCTTTCATTGCTACCCTTCCGAGTCTCAGCCTTCTTCTGATTTCTTGGCTGCTGTCCCCATTTGGATGGACGATTAAACCGAGGTGTACATAATTTGGATTATTTCAATGTCTTCGCTGTCGATGTTAAAGTTCTGTAGTTCTTCTGTAGCCACGATTTTGGTCTTCTGAACATTCAGCTGCAGTCCGGCTTTGGCCCTTTCTTCTTTCCCTGAAAGTGCAGAAAGGTTCACCAAAGAAAACATGACAGAAGGCTGGCCAAATAGAAGCTTATTCCTTTTTAAACGTGCCACGCACAGAACAGTTCTCCGCCAGAGAAGTTTAGCTGATTTTTTTTTTCATGACCTGATCTCGTAAGGAAAGCACATCGTTTTCCAGCCTGGGGTCTGCCGTGCACTCCTTGACCAGTCGAGCACAGAAGTGACAGCCCGAAAGGCAGAGAAGGACAGACAGGGCCTGGGGGCGAGAAGCTGGCAGGAGCCGCCTTCAAAGGGCTTCCGGCCAGGGGGGCTGGAGATGAGAAGTGGGAACCAGGGTGGGTTCGGGGAGCACACAGAGACACACGTTTTATTTTTCAGGAAAATCCAGACGGTGGCCGGGGAGGGAACAGCACACAGAAGCGAATTTGATCTGAAAAACAAGGCCTGGGGTGTCTGACTTCAGAAGATCCTTGTCTGCCCATCCTGGTACATAAAGCGGGCAGCTATGGGTGGTATTGACTGGCGAAGGTCAATAAGTCCCCTTTAAGTGAAATGCCCTGAGTTGTTTCAGCCACAAGGTGTCAAGAGCAGTAGAAAAGTAAGCAATCAACTGTTTTCCTTTATTATCAACCGTTAGATTATTATTATTAATATTATTATTATTATTATTATTTTACACCATTTTATAAGCAGTTGGAGATCTCAGAAATCACACCATCAGAGCTACAACAACCAGCAATATTAGAAACAGCATATATCCTACATCAATATTTGACAGATCCTTAGGCTTTTGGTTAAAACCCGTGTATAATACCGGTCCGTGTTTTTATAATATTTTGATTGACTGTGCCTGGTCTGTTTGAATCATCACCATCCTCTTAAAACTGCAGAGCTGGAAGGGACCCTATAGGTCATCAAGTCTAGCCCCTGTCAAGGAGGCCCATTGGGGGGGATTCGAACTCCCAACCTCTGGAGCTATGCTAGCAGTTCATGACTTATTTCTTCATTTAATTTTTAATTTTGATGTTTAAGTATGGGTTTATAACATTTTGGCTCTTCCTTTTTTTTTGCACCGAGCT
Source organism: Intellagama lesueurii (assembly GCA_037013535.1). NCBI lineage: Eukaryota > Metazoa > Chordata > Lepidosauria > Squamata > Agamidae > Intellagama > Intellagama lesueurii. Next base: position 2,875,981 of record JBAJHW010000019.1, on the reverse strand, counting down.
GGAGAAAGGTATACATGGCTTTCTTCCTCCCCACTTTAATTATGCAACGGCAGCCTTGTGAGGTAGGACAGGCTGATGATGAGAAGGTGAGCAATTGGCTCAAGGTTAACTGGGCAGCTTGGGGGCGGGAGGCGGGTTTGAACTTGGATGTCCTTTGCTAGGTAGCTCAGTGAGTTGGGGCTGGGGTTCAAATCCCCACTGTGCCTCCCAGGATAAGTGCCAGCCAGAATCACCCAGAGCATCTGTGGCTGATGGGGTTTGGTGTCCTGCCACCTCTGCAGCCTTGAAGAACCGGCATGATGGTCCCAGAGCACCACCAGAAGGAAAGACTGGGAAATGGCTTCTGCTTGAAAACCCTGGAAAGGGTTGCACCACGCCAGGGCTAATTTGATGGCACAGAATTATCATTATTATGTCTGATCCGTCGTTATATTTGCACCACGAGACACTTTATTGGGGGGGGGGGGGACACAGCATAAGTGGGAAAGACAGAGTTTCACTCCAAAGAAGCTTCCCGTTTAAAATTCAGTGGGGCACGAAGAAAGGAAGGAGAGAAGCAGAGGGTAAATGAAATGATTGTAATGTAGCTTTTTAAAAAATCCCGGGCATGTACGATCTTGACATCACATTCCTCAGTCGGCTGGGGGTAATAGGCTTTGTAGTCCGGGAAGTGGAAAGCCCGCCTCAGGGCAAATCCGGGGAAGGGGAGTAGGAAAATTCAAACTAGCCACTCTTGGATTACTGACTGATGCGCTGAACAAACCGCACTACCCAAACTGATAGATATATAGATAATTTCTAGAAATTGTCTAATTAAGGCAGGAAAGGTTGCAGCCCGTTTCAGAGTTCTTTATTGCTTTTAATGGTCTGCTCATGAATTATTATTATTATTTTAATAAAAACACCCATCGGTGGCCATTTTACAATTTATCTCTTTATTTTCTGTGGGGCCACAAGGCTTAGAAAAAGGGGTGAGAGGGAAGAGTGGGATCCCCCCGAGATTCCTTTCCCACCCACCTCTTCCCCTGCCTTCTTTTGCTTAATTGGCTTTAATCGCAGTGGTGTCACCGGGTGAGTAATCGGAGGGTAATTACCCACTGGCAGCGGGACAATCTATGAATAAGCCCCTCAAAGCAGAGTGAACCTCGCGGGGGATTAGGAAAAATAATTACTTGGATCAAACGATAGCAGGGGGTTAACCCCTTATGTGCCGCCTCTTCTCCCCGCCTGCCTCGTTCAACCATCTTTTGATCAGGAGCAAGGGCCGTGTTGGGATCCAGCTTCCCGATCTTCAGGATCCAGATGGAGCCGTGGTTCCCAACCCTGGGTTCCCCCCCTCCAGGTGTACTTGGAGGACAACGCCCTGAATTCCTGGCCAGCATGTCTAGTGGTGAAAGCTTCTGGGAGTTTCTAGTCGCAGAACATCTGGGGACCCCAGGTTGAGAACCACTGAAGTAGAGTGTCAGATGAGGCCTTGAGAAATCAGAGTTCGAATTCTGATGAGCCACAGAAACTCGCCGAAGAAACTACTTGATCATCTTGTCATGGTTATGTGGCATCAAGTTACCCCCAACCTAGGATGACTCTATCAATGAGTCACCTCGAAAACATCCTCTGCTCCACAGCCCTGCTCAGCTCTTGCAAACTCAAAAGTCGTGGTTTCCTTTGGGGAGTCGATCCATCTCATATTGGGTCTTCCTCTTTTCCTGTTGCCTTCAACTTTTCCTAGCCTGATTGTCTTTCCCAGAAAGTCTTTCCTTCTCACGATGGGCCCAAAGTAGGACAGCCTCGGTTTTGTCACGTATCCCTTGAACACCTTACATCCTTTTAAAACTCTGTTAGGGTTGCCAGAAGTCGCTTTTCCCAGAATAATGCTGGGAAAGGTGGGAGGCAACAGGAAAAGGAGAAGACCCAATACAATTGTTGTAAGCCGCCCAGAGACCTTTGGGTAGTGTGGGCAGCATATAAGTTAAATAAATAAATAAGTTAAATAAATAAACAAGACGTGGCTTCCCTCAAGCTTGAGGGCTGTTGAAGACAAGACATTTTGGAGATCACTCATTCATAGGATCGCCCTGAGTTGGAGGTGACTTGATGGCACATAAAAACAACCTCAAAAAGGAAGATTTGGTTTATCTCTGGTTACAAAGAGTTTTCTGGAGTGAGAACATGAGCAATGAGGAAACACTCTGAAGGCCAAGAAATGATATCCTGCAGTACAGAAAATCACAAAAAATTTGCTCACAGAATCCAAAACACAAACTGCTACTGCTGATCATCCAAAGTAAACAACAGAGAGAGAAGAGAGAAGTGTGGGAAGAAAGGCTTTGTTAAAGAAATACTTCTCAAGACATGATTTTACGGTCCTGTGAGCCTGAAGGGAGAGGAAGCCTGAAGAACCTCTACGGATGCAACGCATCATCACTGGTCCGAGATGCCCGGTCCAAAATCAGCCCTGAGGAGGTGGTAACCGCTTTGAAATCCTCATTTGTTTATTCAATGCAAAGGGCTGGTTTTAACCTGTAAAGCCCTAAACGGCTGATAAAGATCCAAACGATCTCAAGGACCACGTCTCCCTCGATGAGCCTCCTCGAGTGCTAAGATCCTCTGGGGAGGCCTTGCTCTCGGTCCCACCCCCTTCACAGGTGCCCTTGGTGGGGGACAGGAGAGAGGGCCTTTTCAGTGGCTGCTCACAGACTCTGGAACTCCCTGCCACTGGAAACCAGCCTGGCCCCACCTTGGCTGTCCTTCCTCAAGCACGCCAAGACCTTTCTCATCAGACTAATTTTCCTTCCATGCCTATCTGCCTGAGTGATTTTGCTTTTTAAGAGTTTGCTCCACCTGACTGCTTTGAATGTACTTTTGGTGGTTGCTTTCGTTTACCGCTTTCTTTCTTTCTTTTTTTAACATGGCGTTTGTTTTTCTCCTTTTGGTCCTTTGTACCCTCCCTTTCTTCCGCTTTCCAATATTGTCTTTTTAGGATGTCAAGGTGCCTCGGGCCCTCTTTGGGGAGAAAGGTGGGGCAAAAATATTTTAAACAAATAAGAGAGATCCAGGCTTTGCACCTCGGCCCATCGAAAGCCAGACCGAGCTCCTTGGTAGCCCACCTGGCACTCGGCAACAGGGTTTTGACCCCTTCGGCGATTCTTCGAGGCTTCTGCTCCGATTTCCAGGAGGGTGGCCTCTGAGACCATGGGTTGCCCCGAAGCCCTGCCTTTCTGAGCAGCCGGAGAAAGGGAGGTACAGTATAGTTGTCAAAAGAGTGTTAATGGCGGGCCAATATGTTTCCATGGGAACTAATTGTCAGATCTTTCTCCCAGATGTATTCCTGACTGACTGGCAATGCCTGAAAGAGGACAAAAGGCAGCCTCTTAAAAAGGTGTTTTGGAGTTCAGGTGGCTCTGAAGCCAACCACCCAGGTCTCCAGAGGTGCTAGGAAGAACAAAGAATCTAGTTAGACCTTCGAGGCTTCCAGATTTATGAGGTGGTCAGCGGGTTATGGACTAGAAGGGGGAGGAAAGAGGAAGCAATGGGAGGGCAAAGCACGTGGGGCTCTGGCTGTGGATTTCACCAGAATCCCTAGATCGGGGTGAGCAGAGCACAACTTTTGTTATTACGTGCCGCCACGTCGCCGCCGACTCATGGCGACCTTATACATAAGTGATCTCCAAAATGCCCTGGCCTCAATGGGCCTGCTCAGCTCTTGCAAACTCAACCCTGGGGCTTCTTTTATTGAGTCAGTCCATCTCACCATGAGTCTTCCTCTTTTCCTGCTGCCTTCCCAGCTTGATGGTCTTTTCCAGGGAATCCGGCCTTCTCATGAGGTGCGCAAAGGAGGACCGCCTCCGTTTCCACATTCTGGCCTCCAGAGAGAGTTGATTTGATCGAGGACCCACTTGTCTGTTTTTGCAGCCCCTGGGCCCATCAGATTTCCCCACCCCACCCCCAAAATGGCTTTCTTCAGTATAAAAAAAAATCCCCATAAGATGCTCGTTTTAAATCGAGCGCAGGCATAACCTGTTCCTTTTCATTTCTTTGGGTAAAGGAAAGCATGCATGAGCTGAGGAGACAGGTGGAAATGCCTTTGTGAGACCACTACCGATGTCCCAAAGAGATGCTAGCTTTCGACCCCGCACCCGCAGAAATCTTCATCAACATTGGCTTCTAACCCCAGAGTCGAAAGGTGACTTCTATGTGGGATGTTTTAATCATCACCATCATGTGTCTTCAAGTCAATTCTGATTTACAACCACCCTTTTTCAGGGTTTTCCAGGTAGAGAATCCTCAGAAGTGCTTTACCCTTCCCTTCCTCTAGGGGGCGCTGTGGGACGGTGCAGCTTGCCCAAGGCCACACAGGCTGGCTCTTCTCCCAGGAGGCCCAGTGGGGGGAATCGAACTCCCAACCTCTGGCTCCACAGCCAGAGACCTCCACCACTGAGCTATATGTTTTAGCAATCTCAAAACAGTTATCACCCAGCCTTCCCTTCAGATTGTTTACAGGATCACACCTCGTTTTTCTCTACCTGTTTTTTTTTTTATCTGCTGAACAATTAACAAGGGTTGTTTTTTTAAGCAAGCATCCAGCAAGGACGGGCATGGTGTCCTCTGCCAGCGTAGCTGGGTTCCCTCCCTATGTGGGGTAGGATTTTAATTCAGCCTTGCTTAACTACCTAGGAACCAGGCAAACAGAGACTAAGACATGTCTTAGGAAGCTGTTCTATAACAGGCCGGACTGCTTTTCCACCTACCCGTGTTTTCCCACGCTGGCAATGCCAGCCTTAGATCCCCTGGCACAGAAGCATCTCTGCTGCCACCGGATCACTGATGCCCTTATTAACTGGAGATGTGAACTGAATTTGATTCGTTTGGAACGTGGTGCATCATCATCTTTGCGGCCGCCCTGGACGGCTAGAAAAAGTGGGTGCTAGAGCAAATCAAGCCCGAACCACGGCCAAAATGTTGAAGCTAAGACTGTCCTACTTTGGGCACATCACGAGAAGGCAGGATTCTCTGGAAAAGACCATTGTGCTGGGAAAAGTGGAATTTATTAATTTAAAATGTCTTTACCCCACTGTTCTCTACAAAAGGACAGCCAAGGCAGCTGGGGAAGAGGAATCCAGACACGAGACAGATTGACTCCCTAAAGGAAGCCACAGCCTTGAATTTGCAAGAGCTGAGCAAGACAGTGGAGGACAAGACATTTTGGAGATGCTCATTCATGGGGTCACCCTAAGCGACTTGACAGCATATAATAATAACAACATCATCTCCACAAGATGTTGAAAGGTTCAGGAGCAAACCTGGTCACAGAAGCCACCGTTGGCCACCTTGGCTGAGCTTGGGCTTCCAACCTGCCTTCCTGGAGGCTACCTGCGTGGGCTAGGGAGACCCTCACCTTCTCAACCACCCCGCCCACGCTCTCCTCAACCAGGTCTGGCAAGTTGCAAGTCCAGACGCTGGAACAGCAAGAAAGGGGATCGATGGTGTGAATAATTTAGAGGGGGCCATCGGGGGAGACCGGAGAGGGGGGGAAGTACAAGGGCGGGCGAACGCATCCCTGTGACAGATTCACGGGCCCCCATCGGGGCCAGGTCAGCAGCGTGTTGATGGAAAAGGCGCTTCCACTTATCTGCTGATACTAGAAAATGTGCTGGCATAACGGCAGCCCCCCCCCCCCAGGGCCCAGCCCCAGCCCCAGCCCCAGCCCCAAAGCTGCAGGTCAGCTCCAAAGACTTGTTCCCCCCAATGTAAAGACATCATCATCATCATCATCTTAGAACTGCCAAGGTGGAAGGGACCCTATAGATCATCGAGTCCAGCCTCTGTCAAGGAGGTCCAGCGGGGGAACCGAACTCCGAAGCTTAAACCCCTGAACTGTCCGGCTCTCCTCCCCCCTTCAGCTACTTCCTCCTTCCGCGCTTCCTCGTATCAGCCTCAGTTCATTAATTAGCGAATTAAACAGTCGTGGAGGGGCAAGGTTCTTCTCGTGAGGTTCGAATGTTGAGGAGGGCCACTTCCGGTCTTCTGGATGTCCTCCAGTAGCTGCTCCGGTCAGCCTTTGCCACTGTAGTCGATGGTGAAGGATGATGGGGCTTGTAGTACGTGTGGCTGACATCTGAAAAGCCCCCCCAGAGCTTGGCAAAGTTTTCTTCCCCCCAGACCAACACTCTCAGAAAGTGGCAGGGAAACATTTATCCTGGGAACTATTTATTATTTATTTATTTGATTGGTCTACCGCCTATCTGGCTACCAAGGCCATCCTGGATGGTTTTCAATGAGACTAGTGACTTTGCTTATTTTGGACCATCTGCCTGAGACTGGTCAACACGGCCTACATGCCACTTTTAAGCAAGCAGGCCTTCTGGGGCACAGCGGTTGTCCTTCGAGGTGGACTGCTCATGACCCTGGAGGTTCCATTTAGTGACAGCGGCTGTTAACCTCTGATCAACGCTGGCCTGTAAACGTATCTCAGCCTGAGCTGAAGGAAAATACGCCGGCTCTTCATTCTAGCTGCAGAAGCCTGCCGGATCAGTCCTTGTGTCTTCATTTGGACCCCGGTGGTGAGATATAACCCTTCACTGGTTCTCAGACAGAGCTTATGAACGGTTAGGTTTGTTTTTTTCTGACTGCAACACCCAGAATCCTTACTGGGAGATTCTAGGGTGCTATCATTGCAATCATGTAAACCCCCCAAGCTCTGATGTGAAGGCGTTAGGTTAGATTCGAGAGCGCGGCCCGGTCCATGCCATCCTGCCCACAGACCTCGGGCCATTTGCTCTGTCGTCTGCCACCTCCCTCTGCCTGATGATCGAGCCAGCCCGGCTTCTGCCCAAACTATTTCAGAAAGGCTGGGCACTCCCGATGTTTCCCCCTCCGTGGAGGGTTGACATTTCCTCGGGGAGAAATGGCCCCCGAGAAATGGCGCCCGCCCATAACCCCGCGCTCCCGGAAAACGCCAGCTTGCCCTCCTTAAGGCCGGGCACGTGCCACGGCTTAGAACAACGGCACAGGGCGGTGTGCAGTCAGCCTCCGAACCCAACGGAGCCATATTTCAGCATTACCGTAGCGCTGCGCCCGGCACGCTCATCCCATCTCCCGGTTATTTATCACCCTCATTTTCTCCTTGGCGCCACTCACGGCGGAGGGAGAAAAACCAGCCACTCTGTGCCCCCCCCCCTCCGCCCCCAATTCGTAGAGCCACTGAAATTGCTAGAGAGAAAATAACCGGGGATGGTGGGCTGTGGGGTGGAGAAAGCAGCCAGGGTGACCAAGGAGACTGGGAAAAAAGAGATTTCTGGGGGCTATCTTCCTTCATCCTCCACCTGGCGTTTGCTTATTGTGTCCTCTTTTAAGGAGGGTGACTGTCCTTTTGAACATGTCCACCCTAAATGTGATTTAAAAGACGCTCCGAATTAAGATCAAGAGGCCTTGAAATAACCCATCATCCCCACGAAGAGGTGCTCAGAAAGCAGCCTCGGCAGCAGCATGGGTCCCAGGCTTCTTCACTCAAGCAATTCGTCATCATCTTAGAATGGCAGAGCTGGGAGGGACCCTAGGGAGCATCCAGTCCAGCCCCTGTCCGGGAGGCACAGCGGGGATTCGAACTCCCAACCTCTGGCACCACGGCCAGAGGCCTAAATCACAGTTTATAAAATTCCATTCTAATTTTGCATTGGTGCAGAGTCAGTAGGTGCCATTTTCAGGAAAACAGGGTCCTTGTCTGTTTTCCCTCTTGGTTACATGTAAATAGCTGGATCCCAGAAACTTTGGGTGCAAGTCAGATGAACCTGTAGGGATAGCTCAGCCTGGGCTAAGAGTGACATGAAGCAACTTTTCTGGGTTGGGGTGACTGACTATCTATCCAGCATTAACCAATCATTCCTTCCTGCCTTTGAATTTAAAGGGAGCTCTGACACTCTGCTGAGTGTTCTTCCCCCCCCCCCCCTTTAGTCGGTGGTTGGCAGTTTGCTGTTGTTCTGTTTGGTTGGTTGCAAAGTTATGTGTGCAGGAAAGAAAACCGCAAACACAAGTCGGTAATTTCAAGCACCTGTACCTAAAGGCGCATTTCTTGATTCTTCCTACTACAATGTCTCCGAGTCAGCTGTTGAGACTTTAAGTGCCAGTTAATGAGCACGGTCAGAAGGTGGAGTCTGGGGAACCGGTAGCTATTCTCCTCGGTCGACCTCTGTACTTCGACTGTGTTGCAAAAAAGGAATTTTACCAGAAATTCAAAGGTCTGGAACAAAGAGAAGTTGTTCAACATTAGAAGCGGGGTTTTCACCTTTATCTCTGGTACAACTGTGAGGTTAGCTTCCTCTTGTCTGACTTGTTTATCTCTCTGTGTGTCTTCATCACCGGCTCTGTGTACTCCTGATGATCGTCAAGGCTTGTAATATCCTTAAGTTTCACAGAGAGCTCATCTCACTGTCTGCTAGCCACCTGGCTAGCCTCTCAAGCAGGTGAGAGAGGAGATGCTGGGCCCAGCTGTGAGCCAGGGGACCACCTGAAGGAGCCAGTAGATTCCTCTCTGGGAGCAAGGGATGGCCATCCCTCAAGCAACGTAACTTGCCCCCTGCCAAGGACAAGATCCGCTAAAAACCCAGAGGTTGGATGCAGGATTAAGGCTGAGATCATCCGTCCCATGGCATTCCTAGTTTCTCTGCCCTGACGTGAAAGGAAAATAATGAATTCACTTGGAACGTGCGTTGGAGAAGAGCTTTCCCCGGCACCTTGGACAGCCGGAAAGACAAATACGTGGGTGGTAGATCACACCGAGCCTGAATTCTCCCTAGAAGCAAAATGACTAAACTCAGGCTGTCACGTTTTGGAGCCTGTGTGAGAAGCCTGGGTGGAAAAAGACAATTACGTTAAAAACGCTTGAAGGCAGTAGGGAGAGAGGAAGCCTGAACCTGAGATGGATTGATGCCATAAAAGAAGCCATGCCCTTGAATTTCCATGACCACAGCAGGGTCGTTAATGACAGGACCTTTTGGAGATCATTAATTTATCTAATAATTGTGTGCTGTCAAGTCAATGCTGAGTTATGGCAACCCTTTCCAGGTTTTCCAGGTAGAGAAGTGCTTTACCGTTCCTGTCCTCTAGGGGCACTGTGGGACTGTGCAGCTTGCCCAAGGCTACACAGGCTGGCTCTTCTCCCGGGAGGCACAGCGAGGATTCGAACTCCTGACCCTTGACCTCTGTAGACAGATACCTAACTCACAATGCTATCAAGCCAGCCTAATTTACAGGGTCACCATAAAACAGAAATAACTTGATGGGACAAAATCAACACATCCTGTGCTTTTGTTTCTTTCTTCTTGATTCTTCCACTCGCTCCATCACTTACACCTGGGTGTTTTGATTCCTTCTTTTGCTCATTCATTCGTTCTCTCTTTTATTTTCCTCTCCTTTTTTCTCCCCACAAAAGGGCCCCAAACAATCCAGAACAGAAGCAGCTGAGAAAGCACCATAAAGTACCGTATTGAAAAGGAACTCAAGGGAGCATCTTAAAAATCAACAATTGACCAAAGAACTTTAAATTACCATATCCCTTTTAAATATATATTTTAAAGTTACAACGTCAAACACTGAAAGCCCTTCTCTGGCAGCCGCTCAAAGGCTGGCCTGCAGAGAGAAGTCTTTGTTTGCTAGTGGAAGAGCGGGCAACAATGACCCCAACTTGGCCTCCAGTGGCAGGGAGTTCCATAGTCTGCCAGCAGCCCCCGGAGAAGGCTGTGTCTCATGTCCTCACGGGGCATGTCAGGACCGATAGAAAGGGGTGTTTAAACCATCTTTCAGCTTGTAAGGAAACCTTTGGCTGGGGAGTAATCGTTGATGGGATAGCGTTGGAGCTGATGCAACCTGGGTTGCCAAATAGCGGGAGAAAAACTGGTCCAACCCGCTTCTGTGCCTTTCCGCGCCAGCCAGATGGGCAGAAATCAACAGTAGTGCCACCATGGGTGCTGTGGGGATGAACTTTATATTGCTTGCTAAGGTCTGCGGTTTGTTTGTGATGTTTAACACGTGGGGAGGCGTCAGTGGGTCAGTCCCCGACGGGTTCTGCGGACTGCTGTGTGGTCTCTCAACCCTGCAGATTTCCCTGATCCCAGATGAAGCTAGAAGGGTTGAGCCAAATTGTTGTTAGCTTTTTAAAAAGATTGTGATTATGTGCCTCTGATTTATAATGATCCTGTGAAGGCTTGATCTTCAAAATCTCCTCTCCTCAACGGCCCTGCTCCGTTCTTTTACACTCAACCCTGTGGCTTCCTTTAGAGAGCTGGTCCATCTCCTATTTGGTCTTCCTCTTTTCCTGCTGCCCTTCCACCTTTCCCAGCATGATGGTCTTTTTCCGGAGAATCCTGCCTTCTCAGGAGGTGCCCAAAGGAGGACAGCCTCCGTTTTGGCCATTTTGGCCTCCAGAGAGAATTCAGGCTTGATTTGATCGAGGACCCCCTTGTTTGTCTTTCTGGCCATCCCGGGTAACCGCAAAGCTCTCTTCCGGCACCCTCTTTCAAGATTAGATCACAGTTTTAAACTCTGCATCCACCACAGAACAATCACCCCCTTCCCGCGAATCTCTTTACATGGTCAAGAACGGTTTGTGTAAAGACAGATTTTTGCCCCCGTGGTCTTACTTCTGTGCAACCTCTCTTGGAGGAAAGGGTCTCCAGCTTTAGGCCATTGTGACAAATAAAAGCATGGTTTTTTAAAAATCACGTTCTCTTTAACCTCCCCTTCAAAAAGTACACACACCCCCCTCTTTGCCACTTGCATTTTGGCTGTTGATACACTATCTGAACGATTCCCCCAACAGGCTGAACCAACAAGTGACTCTGGATTGTAATTTATTAATTTTTAAATTTTGATTCTTCTCCTCCGCCCCTGTCTGCTTCCTTCCATAGCGCCCGGAGCTCTGTCTGGGATCGGAGCCTTTGGTGTTAATGAGTCTGTGATTAATTGCGGCAGGGCCCAGATATTGGATGGTGCCCTGCCATCCCCTGATTGGATTCATGCCACTTAATCGCTAAGTGGGAGCTTCTGACATCCACGGGGCCGGATTCGAAAGATGGCCTGCACTTTGGCTTCGCTATCGCAGATCGAGCTGCCTACCTGGCCACCCTGGTGTCTGTCCATCGCTTCCTCTCTGAACAAAGGCTTACATGGCCCGGTTGGGCTCAGGATGCCGAGAAAGCTGGGGTGGCTCCGATGTCAGTGGGCGGCAAATCCGCTCCGGATTTCTGTCCCATGGTAAATTTGCCACTGGCCCCAGGATGCTATCGGTGGATCTGGCTTTTTAAAAGTAACTTCCCAAGCTGTCATTAAATGGGAATTGATTCATATGCCCATTTTACAGGGGAGGAACACCGAGGCTGAGGGTTGTCCACATTCTAAAAAGTGGGGAATCAGAAGTTTACTCTTGCCTCTCAATTGTGTATCACTCAAAGATGTGCCGGCGGCAGATCCTGCTCTCTCCCCCCCCCCCCCCAAAATATACACTGGATAATCCAAAACCTAGCCTCGCCAATACCTTTATTAAATTTTTAAAAAGTCAAGAAACACACAACCTATAATTAAATGCACCGCATGATAACATAAAACAAAATGAACAAAAAGAGAGAGAGAGAGTCAGAAAATGCAATTACAATAAATTAAAATTCAAAAGAAACAGGAGCTAGGTTTCGGGTCTGACAGAACTCTTCATCAGGGTTGGGCCAAGGTGCTCGGGGTTTTTCTTTTGTAGAATGACCCAAGGGGGAAGACGTAAACACCCTAAAATACAATACAGCTACACCATCCTGCCGTGGGCTTTCATGGTACCTACGATCCTTTTACAAGGTCAGCCCCTTAAACAGGCTCTGCCCGCAGGTCTGAACGGAGAGTCTGTAGGGGTCACACTTTAGCAAAGGTTGACGTTCTTTCACTTTCATGCCGTCTCTTGGGGAAGCTTGCCAACCGGGGCTACGGCGGGCGCGTCGTGGCAGCCGGCGCCTGTCTCGCCGGCCGGCTCCCCACAGAGCCCGGCGGTTTCACCCCGGGGCGGCGTCCTCCATCTCTCTTCACACCTTGGTTGGCATTTCTTTGGATGGCTCGCCCGCCTGCCCGAAGCTTGCCAGAGACAAACAGCCGCTTGCGGTGGGCGAAGGCACCCTGGCCCGAACTCTGAGGACCAGAAAGAAAAGTTACTTTTTCTTTTTGGCCCTTGCCGTCAAGGAGCAGACCATTCAGCTGGGCGAACCTAGAAAGGATTATCCAAATACCCATTGTTGCTCAACAGCTATTCCAGCTAAGTAGATCTTCCACGGAGAGGAGCAGTGTACCTCTGAGTATCAGATTTCAAAGGATAGATGACAGGGCAAGGGCTGGTGTGTGGGACCATGGTTGTTGACCCTGTCAGACTGCTGCTACTCTTGTTTTTATTTTTACTCATTATGCTTAGTGTGCTGCTTATATAACGACCCTTAGTGCTTAAAGCTCTCTCTGGGTGGTTTAATTATGCAGGCTACACATCCCCCCCCTCCCCGCCCTGCAAGTGATCTGGGTAGTCCATTTACGGACCTCAGAAAGATGGAGGGCTGAGTGAACCTCGAGCCGGCTACCTGAGCCGGTCGGGATCAAACTCAGCAGAGCAGAGTCTTCACTGCAGTACAGCAGTTGAAGCACTGCGCTGTGAGGCTCCTCGTTATTAATCCCTCAGTGATCTAGTAAGAAGCCCCAAAGGATGCACAAGGTTCTTTCTTGATCCTTCGGCGTCACAACAGCTTTGCGGGGTAAACGACGCCCGAAGATCAAGACTGGCCCCAAAGGAAATGTGGTGGCTGCGTTTTCCCCGTACTTCCTTGGTGTGTCTCCCCTCTCTTGGGACAGCTCCCCCCCCCCCCCCAAATGTAGCTTATGCTGCTGGCTGGATAGCTTAGTGGTTTAGATCTCTGGCTGCGGAGCCAGAGGTTGGGAGTTCGATTCCCCCACTGGGCCTTCTTCGAGTACAGCCAACCTGGGTAGCCTTGGGCAAGCTGCACAGTCCAAGGGCACCCCTAGTGGAAGGAAAGGGTAAAGCCTGGAAAAACCCAAAAGGGTGGCCAAAAGTCGGAACTGATTCAACTGCACATGACGAGGAGGATGATTAGCTTATGGAAAGATGGGGCTCACCAGCCATGACAAGACACATGCATGTAATAAATGCAGACTCAATACAGTTGGGGGCCGCAGTGAAAGAGCTGTGGGGCGAAGACCCATGGGCAGAATGAAACCAGGCTTCCCGATCTTCTCTTTCAGTTTTCCACCTCCCTGCCATCATCCCACCCTCCTTGCAAAAGGCCATGGTGTTGGAGTTGCTCTGAGCATTTGAAGTAGCTGGAATCCATTCAAATGGAGATCCAGAGACCGCTGACAGCCCAGGCGGCCTCAAGAAGGGACAGTTTAATCCTTTCCCCCCAGATCAACCCTGCTTTCCATAATCCCTTTTGAGTTGGGGGTCCAAGAAGGGGAAGGGGGCAGTCCAAGGGGTCTACCCCCTCTTTATTTTCTCCCTCCCCGGATCAAAGGTTTCCAAATTGTCCCGCATCACGGACCCTGTTGGGATTTTCAAGACGCCGTCCCGGGTCCTCCGCTTTTGCTAACCATCATCCCACTCCTTTTTAAGGAGGAAAAAAAAAAAAAGAGATTCATATTTTAAACTTCGAAATCAACACAAACACATACCTTAAAATTAGTGTAAATAAGAAATACGCACAATTTTCTCCCAGAAGGGAGCCTAAAGTGAGCAATAATGTCTGTCTCAGGAATTTAATGAAAGTGGGGGAAATATTTCCTTTTTTAAAAATGAACATATCAGTCTTGCGGCCTCGGAAATTTTCACACAGTCCTGTGAGGGCCATACCCTCAGGTTAGGGACTCCTGTACTGTCTGTCGATTTCCATCCATAAATGAACAGATCAGTGGCCAGCTTTTCTGCTGAATAAGGAAAGAATGTTTTAAAAACCCAGACAAAGCAGGGGTTACCTTTATACGGCCACAAAAATTAAAATAAGTGTGTCAGCTTTCAAGACCCACCAGTCTTCAGGCTCTGTATTGTCAGGTTTGGGGAGGAAACGCCCCCAAATAATCCTGGTTTGGTTCTGAAACTCCAGGGTGATTTGGGGGTGTGTGTTTCTGTTTCTTCTGGCACCCCCACTCTGCAGTGCCGAGCCTGATGAGGAACCCTGCAAGACCCCAAAGCTTTCCTAGTCATGATATTTTAAGGATCCAGCAAAAACGTCACCCAATCCAAACGGTACATTTTGCAAATGGAGTCCATCGTTCTTGGGAATCATTTTAATGGGGTTGCTGTTGTTTCATGCCGCCGAGTCACCTCCGACTCATGGGGACCCCATGAATGAGGCAATCTCCAGATGTCCTGCCTTTGACAGCCCTGCTCAGCTCTTCTGCTCAACCTTGTGGCTTCCTTCAGGGAGTCAATCCGTCTCGTATTTAACCTCTTTTCCTGCTGCCTTCCACCATTCCCAGCATGATGGTCTTTTCCATGGATTCCTGCCTTCAAATGAAGTGTCCAAAGTAGGACAGCAGCCTCCGTTTCCACATTTTTGCCTCCAGAGATCATTCTGGCTTGATTTGATCGAGGACCCCCTTGTTTATCTTTCTGGCTGTCAAGGGTATCTGCAAATCTCTCTCCTCCAGCACTACATTTCAAACAAATACATTTTCTTTCCCTGTCCTATTTCTTCACTGTCCCGCTTTCACAACCCATACATGGTGATCAGAAATACGATCATGTGGACGATCCTGGTCTTGGTTTCCATCCTTACACTTGACGTTCTTTTCCAATCCCTGAATTGCTCCCCTTCCAATCTTCTTCTGATTTCTTGGCTGCCATCCCCATCTGGATGGACGATTAAACCGAGGTGTACAAAATCTCTGATTATTTCAATTTCTTCATTGTTGACGTTAAAGTTCTTCTACAGCCACGGTTTTGGTCGTCTTAACTTTCAACTGCAGTCCGGCTTTAACCGCTTCCACTTTCCCAAAAAGTCATTTCACGTCCTTGCTGTTTCTTGCCAGTCAGACGGTGTCCTCTGCATATCTTAAATTATAGATGCTTCTTCCACCAATTTTCACCCCTCTTGCATCTGAATTTAGTCCAGCTTTCCATATGATCTGTTCTGTGTACAGATTAAACAGATGAGGGGATAAAATAAGGTTACGCGTAGAAAAATCTTGCCGGTTGAGCATAGGTGAGGCCAAAACCGGTAAATGGCTGGAGTTTGACAGATCCTGAGGGTTGTGGAGCTTGGAGAAAACAGACATTCAGAGGGAGGGGCCAAGTTGGCTTTTATGGGTCTGGGGGCGGGGCCATAGAAGACACATGGGTTGGGGAGTCCTTTCCAGAAGTCTCTTGCATGAGGTGGAAAACGTCAACAATATGGCTGGAGCCGAGTCAAAATTTGGATATTCGAGGCGGGAGAGTCCAAACATGGGTGGCTGAGTTTGGTGTGGCCCTGATACGAAACCTGGCACGTTATGGTAGAAAGCTCTTAGCTTGGGAAGCTCAGCATCTTTTCTGACAGCCATCTAAGCTCTGTATCTACTTTGGAGCAGCTAAAGCACCAACCAGGTGGCAAGCCTGCTCTATACCTTGTGTGTGTGTGTGGGGGGGGGATGGGGGACAGGTATCCTCTTCTCTCTCTTTTTTTTTTTTAATTCAGCCAGGGGGGGAGTGGTAGCCCCCTTGGAATCCGTGGGGGAATCAGGCCAGCTCGGCGCCGGCAAGACGTTGACTCAAGCCGACGAACCATGAGGGCCTCATTCAATTTTAACGAGCGCCATGTCGCTAAAAAAGGAAACAGAACAATGGGCACAACGGTGTGTGTGTGTGTGTGTGTGTGTGTGTGTGTGTGACGGATGGACGGACGCACAGATGTACAATCTGGGCAAATCGACTGGCAGCCATAATTGTCATGGATTTCCCTCTTGAGAATTCGGGGAAACTGAAGAAGTCTGGCTTTTCCACACGATTCTTCTATTTATGGACTTCCACGAAATGTGGGGGGGGGGTGGGTGGGGTGGGTCTGGATCCCCTCTGGCGACTTGCCAGGAGAAAGGAACTTTCATTGACTTGCCACTGGCCCCGGTCAGCCTGTGTCTGAATGGTGCGTCTTCCGAGGGGGACGACAAGATGGGAGCAGGGACGCACGGGGGGAGAACCAGGCGCCTGCACTGCGTCTTGCAGGCCTCACGCCAATCCTCCCCCAGATGGATTACACGTTAGCCAAGATATTTTCCCTTCACGTGTGCTCAGAGGTCCTCTTGGCATCATGTGTGGAAATGTGTGCGCCAGCGTCAAGACCAAATTAAAGCGTTGCATCACTTCTCCACGCAACCCATGGTCCATGTAGATCCCACTGGCTCCACCCATGACTCATGAAGATTCCGATGGCTCCGCCCATGGCCCGTGAAGATTCCATTTATTCCATGAAGATTCCGATGGCTCCGCCCATGGCCCGTGAAGGTTCCATTTATTCCATGAAGATTCCAATGGCTCCGCCCATGGCCCGTCAAGATTCCATTTATTCCATGAAGATTCCGATGGCTCCGCCCATGGCCCGTGAAGGTTCCATTTATTCCATGAAGATTCCAATGGCTCCGCCCATGGCCCGTCAAGATTCCATTTATTCCATGAAGATTCCGATGGCTCCGCCCATGGCCCGTGAAGGTTCCATTTATTCCATGAAGATTCCAATGGCTCCGCCCATGGCCCGTCAAGATTCCATTTATTCCATGAAGATTCCAATGGCTCCGCCCATGGCCCGTCAAGATTCCATTTATTCCATGAAGATTCCGATGGCTCCGCCCACGGCCTGTGAGGGTTCCATTAGGATCCTGCCAGAGCTAATCAGATCCCACACTCTCTCTTTTTTTCTGGAACTCCCATCTTTGGCCCGGGATCTACTTGCCCCTGATTATAGAGACAGAAATGTTAGACTTAAAAAAGAAGATCCAAAGGTAGCGTTTCCTAGTGGTTGGAGTCTAGAAATCCCCAGCCGAACGTATAGGGGCCTTTCCCTTTTTCTCTCCTGGGGGTGTTCTGGGGCCAGAGATGCACCCCCTGGCCACGCCACTGGCCCTCCCTTTCTTTGGGTCAGCCAGAGCAGGGCCGGAGGGCTGAAGGCTGCTTACCAACCTCCCGCCAGGGCCTCTCCCCTGTTGTACTCCCGCCTGCGCCTTCTCACGCCCGCTCCATGTTTATTTATTTAATGAATAATTTATCCCACTCTCTGCTCAGCAGTCTCCATTATCACGCCCCACTCCCCCCCTCTTCTCGCTGAAACCCCCCCCCCACTGCAGCTGCAAGGAGCAAACCATCATCACGACCCCCCCCCCCCATTTGAGCTCTGCTGCTCCTGCCTCTTCGCCCCTGCCTGGTGATGATTTATTGAACACTGTGTATGCACTACTCCAGGAAGGGTTCTGTCACAGGAAGGCACGGTTAAATATGAAGCAGAATGCATCGGGAGGGCAGTTCAGATACCCACACACACACCCTGCCGACCCGGCCTTCTTCCTGCCCTCTTGGCTGGCATGATTTGCCCACTTCCCTCTCCCTGGGCGAGGGATCAGGCGCCACCGATCCAGGCCTTCCACCCCTGCGAGGTCGAGATTCCATAGTGAACTCTGCACTCTTTATTTCTTCCGCAGACGTGTAAAAGAATGGAGGAATAATGGAGGGCAGATCCACCGTTGAGGAGAAAGTTGCTGACTAGCTAGATCGAGCTAAATCCGTCAGGACGGCAGTCACGTAACTGATCCCCAAGCGAAAGACGATGCCACGATTACTATTTATTCTTGGTATCGTCATCATACTTACAACCTGCCATTTTTTTAAAAAAAGCTTTTTACTCATCATACTTATTTATTAAAGCTTTTTACTCATCATGCTTATTTATTTATTTAAAATATTTTTACCCCGCCTTTCTGCTTAAAAGGACCCGAGGCGGCTTAAAATTATGAAAAGACAATATTTAAATACTTAATGATCGTACTTAGCTCCAGGTTGCACTTGTGACTCATTTTAGTAAACAAAAGCAGCACCAAAACACATTCCAAGCAGTAAGGTAGAATAATCCATTTTCAGACCCCACTCAGGCAGCCAATTATTAAGGGAAAGCCTGCCTGAAGAGAAAGGTGTTCACCTGCTTGCGGAAAGAGAGCCAAGATGGGGCCAGGCTGGTTTCCAGTGGCAGGGAGTTCCAGAGGATCTTAACCTCCCCTGAGGATCTTAACACCTGGGTATTTTGAAGGGTTGAGTGCAAGATGCAGGAGAGTAGATGATGCTTTAAAAACAAAAATCTTCACACGCTCTTGTGAAGTAGATTAGTTTAAAAAGTTAGGGAGAGACCAGGAAAGAGAGAAGTTGAACCCAAATGCTTTTCATCAATATCCCTATTCTACAGGGTGGGAAAACTGAGGCACCCTGGCTCGAGCTTACAGCCACGGTTGGATTTGAACGCAGGCCTTCAGCTTCCCCATGTCTTTCAGATCTGCTTAGGCCTCGTGCTTCTCATGGATTTTGGCAGCACGACACCCTCCGAGCTGTTCATGCGCCTCAGTTTCCTAGTCCTCAGTGGGGTTCCTCGGGTGGCTGGCTCCCCGCGTCAAGCTCTGCTTAGCAAACCCAAAGCGCCTTCCCCCACCCCGCCTCTCCTTCGCCTGGCGTTCTCCCAAAGCTGGCACATGGCGACGAAGCCAACCTGCCGCCGGCTTTGGGGGAAGTGAGTCAGCACCAAAAAAGCGACAAACAACCACCTCCTCATGCACGGCCGTGCCAAAGCCGAGGAAACGGCACATCCGCGTTTCCCCGTCGGTCCGCAGGAGAATGGGACAGGGAGTCCGGCATGGTCAAAGGTTTCAGGGGAGTTGACCCTCAGCCTCTGGGAACCATCTCATCCATCCAGGAGGCTCGGCAAGAGCTGCCTGGACGTGGGTTCAAAAATCAGCCCACGGGTGCCGGAGTTTGTAGGGCACTGGTCCTGGACTGCTGGCTTTCTGGACTAGAAACTCCAGAATCGCCATCACTTTCCTGAGCTGCGGTATGATTCCACAGGCTGCTTAATAATAATAATAATAATAATAATAATAATATCAGAACGGCAGAGCTGGAAGGGACCCTATGGATCACGGAGTCTATTCCCTGTCAAGGAGGCACATGGGGGGAATTGAACTCCCAACCTCTGGCTCCGCAGGCAGATGCCTAAACCCCGGAGCTATCCAGTTTCTATAGTGGAGTGCCTTTTTGGGGAGCTGGCGTTCTCAACGTAATGCGAGGAGAGCTGGGTGCGCATGCCTTGTGTGTGGGGGGGGGCGTACTTATATGTTTTCATTCTGCTAGAGGAAAGGGAACCCTCTGGTTTTTAAGGGGAGCTATTTCCATACATCCGTGTGTGTACGAAAGGGATTCCCGCTCCTGCGTACGGGTGGCACTTCATGTGGCAGAAGGTGGTGGCTGGCGCGCCACGGCAGACAGAAAGGCAACACGCTCCCTGTGGCCTCCACTGAGCGCCAGCTGGGAATCTCATGCCTCCCCCATCCCCACCTTGCTTTCCTCTCTCTCTCCCCCCCCCCCATTGCTGCTCACAACACACTCATCCTCCTCCCCCCCCCCAGTCCCTGGCACTGCCCGTTCTCCCTGTCGGCACTGGTTGTGCCGTCAGCCTGCCACGGTTCCATCCTGCCGGCTGCGCCGTGGGCGGGCGAGCGGGGAGGGGAGGGCTGCTTTGGTTCTGCAGGCAACCAGCGAGCCTCCGTCGCCTGCCTGGCGAGGCGCCAGGAGGAGAAGGACAGCGTGGTGGCCGCCAACAGTGCGGCGCATCGCTTGCCCGGGCGACCCTGGCGAACCCCCTGCCTTGGTGGCAAGGGGGAAAAACACACACCACGCACCCTCCTTGTGTTCTGCAAATCTCGATGGATATCCCAGTCTTCGGAGACGGGTTGTGTATCACTTCTACACGAACAACCGAAATCTCCCCGCTATGCATCCCCCTGAATATTTATCCCTAGGCCGGCAGCTTGGGTTGGCTTTGTATTGCAAGCGCTGCCCTCTGGTCAGGTCAACGCCGCAGCCCACGTTTTGACGGCGAGGTGTCAAAAGGGCCCCTTTTTGGCCTGTGGTGTCGTCCTTGATACTACGTAGGTGCAGAAGGACACGAGAGGCTTCTCCAGATCTGAGGTGGCTTGAGGTGAAGGAGAAAAACCGCCGTCCTCGTCCCACTGCTCATACCGACCTGCAGGTTGACTGCTGGACACAGGAAAGCGTCTCCCGAACCCCAAAAGACCCAGTTAATTTACATGCAGGATAGGCTCTGGGGTGCATAGAGGTCTTCCCTCCAAGAGAGGGGTAGACCCAGGTGCAGGGAGCATGAGGAGCAAGCTAGGGGCTGCCAGAGAGGGTCTTCCATCTGCCACCTGAAGCAGGTGGGTCACTCTGCCTCATAAAAGGGCCGGCTCTTTGTCTTGGCCAAATCTCTGGATGATCTGCATGTGTCTTAACCAATGGGTTCCATCTACCCACCCACCCACCCATCTATCCATCCATCTGTTCGTCTGTCTGTCGGTCACATGACCTGAATCGATTAACTTGGCTAAAGCCACGGGTGAGATTTCGAATCCGGGCCCAGCCTCTGGACTGCTACCCTTGAGAAGAGGGAGGAGAATCGGAGCCCAGTGATAAAACAGCTCACTCTTGGAGATTCGTGGAAGCAGGTAGCGTTCTCCAGGTGGGAAAAGGGTGAGGTTTTGGTGCAGCCCAGTAAACTTCTGATGATCTTATCTCTGGGTGTGAATGGGACAGGGAACTGCCAAGAGCAGGCCGGTTGCAGATCACCCCTGCCCGAGGAGGAAATACACTACTAAAAATTCGACCAAAGCAAATATGGGTTGGCCTCACTTTTCCATGTGCTAGGACCATCCTGAGAAGGCAGGATGCTCTGGGAAAGACCATCGTGCTGGGAAAGCTGGGAGGCAGCAGGAAAAGAGGACCACCAAAGACGAGATGGACGGACTCCCTAAAGGAACCACAGGTGTGGGTTTGCAGGAACTGAGTTGAAGACGGGACATTTTGGAGATCGCCCATTGATGGGGTTGCCATAAGTCGGGGAGGACTTGATGGCACATAAAAAAACACAACGTGTGTGTGTCGATGCCAGTTTCAGGTGCATGTGCTGTTGGTAAACCAAGGGTAGGGTTTACTGTCTGCAGGTTCTGCCCACGGACCTTCATGCCGTTTTTCACATTTTAGTACAGTGTTTCTTGAGCCAGCCCAGGGAACTCTGTGGACGGATGACGTTCGGTCCGGGGGCTTCTCACTGGGGCTCCCCGCTCTCTTCATTTTTAGGGTTTTTCACCCTCTTTTAGCTGAATCCAGACCCCACAGACGGCTCTTCTCCAAGACCTAGAGAGAAGATCACAAGGACCCAGTGGGATCAGAGCGGACTTAACCCTTCGAGCGCAGGCTGGGATGGCACCAGACAGGTAAGTGAGTGGTCCAAGGCCTTCCAGAGCCTCTGAATCTGTGGCTCTCCCCCCCCCCATACACACACCCCTTCTGCCTTCCCCCTTCCCCTTCCTCCCACCTCCTTTGCCCCCACCCGGGCCTGCCATCAGCCCAGTCGTTCAGAGCTTGTTTTTTTCCATGTTACATTTTCTCCACTTCGCTTCCTCAGATGAATAATTAATCGAAGCTTTTTTTGGTCTTTCGGCTTCGTTTCACCAGCCACCTCCCTTCCTACGTGTGTGTGTGTGTGTGTTTACCCTGCGCCCAGCAGATGGGCACCTAAACCGCATTTCTTTCCCCAGTACACACTTCACACAAATGAACACACTTTTCCCTATAGCTGTAGACACACACACACACACCTGGCTCATCTTCCAGCAGGTTGAGGAAAGCAGGGCCCAGATCCAAGGCGGAGTCAGGAGAAGTGCCATGGGTAAGGACTACAAATCCCAGAATCCCCCAACATGGGCAGCAGCTGGGCATATTGGCCAACTCTAGGACTTCTTCTCCCTGTTTGGTTATCTCTTTCTAATAAAACCATAGATGGTCTTCTTTCTTTCTATCTATCTATCTATCTATCTATCTATCTATCTATCTATCTATCTATCTATCTATCTATCTATCTATCTATCTATTGTTGGTGTATATAAACACAGTCTACCTTATCTTCAGAACAACCCTTGAAGGTAGACCAGGCCGAAAGTCCTCGGTTAGACAGATGTTCTCTAGATGAATATAATACTTCTGGCATTCTCCGTGTGGGTTTTATTACCTTGTCAGAGTAACTCTGCTGTCTTGCACGCCTCTTATTTTTATGGCTGTTTTTATCTTTGTGAGCGGCCCCAGGCGATGCAAAACGAGGAAGAAGGCAGGTATATAAGCCTTTAAAAATATAAACGAATAACCCTAATGGTAAGTGAATGGTTGCTAGGTGAGGCAGGAAAGTAAAGCAATGTTCAACAATAAACACAGCCACACAAACACACACACACAATATATGTAATCAGATTTCTATTATGTACATATATAACTGATCTGTATTATTCATAACATAACAGATTATTTGTATATTTGTTCCACGACGCATTTATATCCCGTTCTGTGTCTAGAAACAAAACACTCAGGGAGATTTCCGCATCTGTCTAGATGATCTATATTTATTTCGATAATCTAGATGATTTAGATGGATCGCTGTATCTACAGGGTAGGAGATAGATAATAAAGCAGTGTTAATTTTAAAAAGAGAGAGAGAAAAGCCTTCTGGAACATTTAAATATATTAATATGTCGCCACTGAGGTGGGGTGGACCCATCAACTCTTGAAGGCCCCGGAATATAAATATTCTCTCTGCTCCTCAAAGCCCCACTGTGAGGTAATTTTAAAGCCACACACCCTTTCTTAGTCAGCAGTGGGTATTCTTTCATTTCTGGCAAGACAACAAAACGTGGCAACATGGTTTTTGTTCTGGACTACACCACCCATCATCCCCCCAGCTGGCTGGCAAGGGGATTCTGGGAGTCATAATCCAAAAGCAGTGCCTTTTATGGTCATGGTTTTTGAAGTTGGAGCCGTGTGATTCTGTGCACGTTTTTTGACAAACAACACAAAGCGAAACAAAAGTTTTTTTAAAATGACATTGTGTTACCTTACAGACTAACAGCTATATTTTAATGTAAGCTTTCGTGGAACGTGGTCCATTTCTTCAGACATATGGGCTAGAATACAGAGACTACATTCGTGCAAGGCTCTGAGATAAAAGCGACAGTGATGTTTAGTTGCATTTCACACCTAGTAATGATTTATGACCCCTGTTTTTGTATTCAGTTCTTTGAAGCATGGTCCTGTAAACAGCAACAATGATTAATTGTGACAACAGAGGAACAACACGTAGCAGTGTAGAGAATGACAGACTTTACCTTTGAGCCTTGTTCCAAAAAGGGGTTGCGGTCCTGGTTAGTTGGGAAGGAAAATAACAGTAGATAACAACATAATTATTACATTTGGTAATGGCTTATGAAACATTGGCTAATATTTAATCCAATGAGATGGGTGTCCAGCATGTGTATATATTTTATCCCAGCTGTTTCCCTCTGGATTCTTGTTCTGACTTTGGAGAAGACAACGTGCCAGCACCTACATGTGCTGACCCAGGGAGGCTGGGATTGGCTGCAGAGGATGCCCAGATTTAAAGCCACTTTGCCCCTAAAAAACCAGGGTTTCTCTTCCTCAGGGGCTGCCCACCCCTAAGAATACATATTCCCCTCTCACCCGGTGACCAGCGAAGGGACCAAGTTCCTGAACCTCCAGTTAGCACCTTGAGACCTGACAACTCTACCTCTCTCCATGTTCTGTGTGCAACAACCCTATAAGGTAGATCATGCTGAAAGTACATGACTGTCTGAAGGTCATTCAAGGACAGTAATGGCTGAGTGGGAATTTTAACCCAGGTCTCTTGTGCCCTAGTCTGAGATGCTAATCATTACAGTTACTTGGCACTATGAATCATCAACAGAGAAGCTTGGTGTGGTTCTCTGCATTTGTGTGCTTGGCCTTTAACCCGGCCACCAAGAAGGAAGGAGATGGAGTGAATGAAGCAGGAAGTTGTTACAATAAGCCAGGAAGGAAACACCTTCTATTTACTTTGCAGGATTGTTCATGAAGGAATGGGAAGGGGAGGTGGTTCTAAGGAAATAATGCGATCTGGGAGCCAAGCAAAGGCCTGGGCTTCAGGAAGAGGAGGTGGGCTGCCATTGTATGGATCTGAGCACAGATCTTGAAGTCAAAGGCCCAGGTCCTTGCTCAGCCGGGCGAGCGGAAGAGCAGGTGTAAAGACAGCAGCAACCCTGGCTTCGCACATTTCAATGTTAGCCATGGAATAAGATTTCTGAGGTTTTAGACTTTGTTAGACTAGAACTCCCAGAATCCCCAAACTTTACCCATGTTGGCTGGGGCAGCTGGGGGGTTGTAGTCCCCCGACACCTAAGCATATGCCGCCACTCTTGTGTCTCCAACTCGCCACGCCAGCAGCTGTTTTTGTCAGGTAGACTGCCTCTGAACAGGCAGGTTCCATCTCGGGCCGCTTGGAGCCATCTGTTGTTGTTTTTAATTTCGTTGGTTGGTGCCTGAGAGAAGAAAATACACCGACTTTTCACTTTCTGTTGTTTAAGACAGGGCCCCATCCACCAAGGAGTTCTCCAGAAGCCCCTTGGTCAGCAAGGGAAGCAACGCCACCTCGGCTCTTCCAGCTTCGCTCTGACACTCGCTCAGATCTGGAACGTAACTTCGTCTCCTCTTGGACCTAAGTTAGCTCCGTCGTCTTCCCTTCTGTTGTTTCCCTGATCTCAGGGGTTAAAAGTGTAAGTGCTCTGGGGCAGAGAACAGCGGTTTCCCTCTTACTGCTGAAAGCACCATGAATGTTGGTGGTTCCCCGGTAATAAGAAGACGAATTATCTAATGAATGACGAGAGAGGATCTACAAGGCTTACCCCTGGCCACACCAAATGGTGCCCTGTTACCTGATTTTTGATATTTTTTTGGTGGGGGGATAGATTCACCCTTGGATAGAAGATGATTAGATTGGGCTAGGAAAGGATCCTGCTTGAGAACCCGGACCGCCAAGATGGGCCAAATGGATTAAGGATGATGGTCGTTCCAGCCCTTTCCTTGGTCCTGTTGGGCGTGAGAGATTATTTCCCACCCACCACTTCCCTCTATTCATCTCCTTGCTCTGATGATGCGCCCCCCCCCCCCCCCCGTTCCTTTAGTCCTAGCAGGGAAGCAGCCTCGCCGTCTGACCTCCGATCAGAGCCTGGACGACATCCAGAATCCAACAGCCAAGATTTCCTAAGTTCTGGATCTGTTTGATGGGAAGGGCCGGGATTCTTTTCAATGGGGAGGAAGGGTGTGGATCCAGAGGCCTCCGTTCCTCCGAGATCCCGGGCCAGGGTTCACACCTTGGCCTCGGGCAACATTCCCGACGCGCCGCAGCTGCCAGGGCAAGTTCAGACACGGCTGGGCCTCGGGTTGGCCCAGAGACGGAGTCTCTCCGGCGGGTTGGCTGGCTCAGTGGGTCTGGGATCCCAAGATTCCCCCTGGGGTGGTGGACCATGAGGCTTCCGTGAATCGCCCCCCCCCCCAAAAAATCAGACACAGATGGCGGGGGTTCTGGAGAGATGGGCTGGCTGGGGCCCCCGTGATCCGGCAGAGAGATCTGTGCCAAATGTATACCAGCCGGTGCCAGGGCAAAAAAAACCACAATGGGCCAAGAGAGAGCAGCGAGCCACAGCCTCTCCTCTGGAACCACCCCACACCCACACCCTGAGGCCCTCCAGTCCTAACCTGGCTGGGGATGATGGGCATTCTAGTCCCACTCTGGGTGATCAGAGAAAGCTGTTTGTTCTGCGCTCAGAACAGGGTAGAGGCACAGCTGGCGATTCACCCCGCGAGGGTGGTCGGGGTGGGAAGCACTCTGCACAGCCTCAGAGGCACCATTCTCTTTCTGCAGGTTCCTGAGCACCGGCAACCGTCCCGGTGCTGCCTTTCCTCTCGCTCGGTCGGGATGAAGCCTTCTCCTGGCTCTGCTTTGGGGGGGGGGGGGGAGAAATGGAATGAAGCACAAACTCCCGCTTTCCTGTCCAGATGTTCGCCACCTGGTAACAATTATTTTCTAAATGGAAAACTTTGCCAGGCTAAGGGGGGGGGGGACTCCTTCGGGCTACCCTGGAAGCGTTTGGCCCTGGTCGCTCCCTTTCCTTCACACACACACACACACACACACACACCCCGGATGTAAATGGCTCAGCTTCGGGATTGCCAAGGGAATGGCCCTCTGTTTAGGCCCAGGGGCACCCTTGTTCAACTTCCAACATCACCGTCTGCTGTGTAGCTACATTCAGAAGCTAGTCCTAAGGCTGAGGTGGGTGCTCTCTGCACATTCCCAGAGTTCCCCTCAGGGAGGGAATTAAAAAACCGCCTTGGGCACACGTTTCCATCTAAGCCGTACTCCTGATTCTAAGCAGAAAGCCACACCAGGGCTGAGAACTGCAGCCTGCAGGGGCGAGGGCCCAGGCACTCTGCTCATGCCCAAGAAACCCCTTCCCGTCACCGCCAAAAAAAAAAAACCCACACACACACCAAGGAAGGCGGAAAGCTGGAGGGTGCCAGAGTTGGAAAGGGGAGGAGGGGTGTGTGTGTGTATGGGATGGGGTACTGGGGGTGGGAAGAAGACTCCGGAGGCCAAGCGGGTGGGGGAAGGGGCAAGGGGGCGTGGCCAGCGGCAGCCCCCCCCTCCCGGCCCCGCCTCCCTGGCCTAAGCCCCGCCCTCCTCCTCCGGCGGCAGGCTGGGCTGGCAGCAGAGCGCCTCGGCGATGGCGAGAGCAGGGCGCACGGCTTAGGGCGCAGCAGCGGCTTGGGGAGCCCGTGGGAGTCCGCGGGGGCGCGCCAAGGGGGGGAGCGCGCGCGCGCGTGCTGAGGAGGAGGAGGAGGAGCCGTGGCGGCGCTGGCAAGGCGGGGGGGCTCCGGCGGCGGCGGCGGCGGCTTCTCCCTGGCTTGGCTGGGGATCTGGGGCTCCGCGGGCGCCGGGCTGGATGCGCGCTTGAGCGGCGGGCGCTGCGCTCCGGGCGGCGGGATGGCGGCGCTGCTGCTGCCGGTGCTGCTCCTGCTCTGCCACGGCCCCGGCGGCAGCCTCGGCAACCGGCACGCGGTCCACTGGAACAGCTCGAACCCGCAGTGAGTCCCGGACGGAGGGGAGGGGAGGGGGGGGGAGGGGAGGGGGGGGAGGGGGATCGGCCCGGGAGGAGGGCGGGGGAGGGGGCGATGTTAGACCTTGGGGGCTGGAGGGGGAGAGGGCGGGCGCGCGCGCCTTGTATTAAAAAAAAAAAAGAGAGAGAGGGAGAGAAGGGGGGGCTGGAGGGGAGGGAGAGGGGCGCGCGTGCTTGGGAGGGATCGCGCAAGAGGGTGGGTGGGAAAGATCGCGATCCCTGGGGAGAGGGGGGGGGGAGCACGCTTGCAAATACCTGGAGGGGAGGGGAGAGGGGAGGATCGGTCCCTTGCCGGGGGGGGGGGTGGATGAAAGAGAGGCGTTTATGGAGCCCTCCCCTCCCTCCGATTCTCTCTCTCCCCGCTCCCCCCCCTCCTCGTCTGGCGGCTGTCTGGACTGGGACCCCCTTCTCTCCTTCCCCCGATCAGCCCTTCCCCCTTCGGCCCTCCTCGCCCTCCCCCTCCCACCCCCCACCTTCGCCTTCCCTCTGGGTTCTGCGATGCCAAGCCAGGCTTTCTGCTTCCCCCCCACCTCCCTCCCCCCCCCAATCTAGGCAGCGGGGCCTCCGTAGTGCCGGAAAGGTGAGGCGAAGGGGGTGCGGTGGGGTGGGGTGGGGGGTTTGGGATGCCCCCTTCCGTCGAGGATATATATTTTCGACGGGTGTTCCTCGACGGGGTTGCCAGCCTTGGGGGTGGGGGGTGCGGGGTGGGGGTCTGGGGAGGGGGGTCTGGGGAGGGACTGGGGCGCGTGAAGGAGCCATAAAATAGGATGCTAGGCATGGCGGTGGGGGGGGGGGGGGGGAGAGAGAGAGAGAGAGAGAGGGAGGAAGGAAGGGGGAGAGGGAGGAGAAACGAGACCAGGCGTGTGAATGCCCTTTGCTCCCCCAAAAACATGCTAGATGCGTGTCTGGGGGGTTGGCACACTCTTCCGCACCCCAATCTCACCCCCTGAGACCCAATTTCCTGGCCCTGGGACACCCCCTCCCCCACCGCTGCCCGGCTGCCCCCCTTTCCCCTGCTCCTACACGCTAGCCGGGATCCGACCCCCCAGGCGAGATCCCTCAAGGGGTTGAGGAGATGCTTGTGGGGTCGGTGGCATGACCTATATATATATGTATACAGTATTGACGGAGGCTGGCATGGGAGCCTAGGTGCGCCAAGCCCACCTCCCCCCCCCCCCGCCGGCCGTGCCAAGGGGCGGGCTCGCGAGACGGGCCCGGCGAGGCTGACAGACAGGGGGAGACAGACACGCGCGCACGCATTCACACGCGGCTGCCCGGAGGTGCGGGAGCCCGGGGGGGGGGCGCTCCCTGGGTGTGGGTGTCTCCCGTCCCTGGAGCAACCCGGTGGCACGTGCCCAGGCAGTGCCAGGCCTCCGCTGGGAACTGGGCGAGGTTTTAAAACACACACAGACACCTTTTGAAACATACCTTCAACTATATATGTGTGTGTGTGTGTATATTCGATTTATTTTCCTCGACTGGAAAATATATATTTATAAAGAGAGAGATCTCCTGGCTGATTCCAGAGGGACTGTTTACTGCAAACCAAGGCTACAAAGGGGAATTCTTTGAGCATTTCAGAGGTGGCCCCCCGAGAGGGGTTGTCTCCACGCCAGGGCTGAGATGGGCTATTAGGCCCTTCCCTCCATGCCAGCCTGATGGGGTCAATTTCCCCTGTTTTTTCATGTTTTTTAAAATCCCTCCCTCCCTTTTTTTTAAAAAAAGAAAAGGGACATTTTATCTCTCCCCCCCCCCCCCCCACAATTCTGGACCCCGTTCCTCACAAGTCCAAGGAGCATCCCTAAAAGATCTTAGAAAATCTTGGCTTTACGAGTTGTGGGTTTATTTGAGTGGGGTGGAGCGTCTTAAGGAACCCCTTTCCCACACCCATGGAGGTGGGTGGCCACAATTCGGTCAGTGTGACCGTGACATGGAAGCCAGTCGGGTTTGTAGGGGGAGACAGAAGCGCCTCGTGTCTCCCTCAGTGGGTTGTAGGGCCAGGGAGCGAGATGTGAGGGGCTCCCCCGACCCCTTTTGTGTGCGTTTTCTTTGGAGTGTGGGTGGCTTGGTGATTCTCCCTGTTCCTCAGAAATTGGCCGGTGGTGGTCGTTGGGGGCTGGAAAAGGGAAGGAATTTGGTGCTCCCCCTTCATGCCTCCTGTGAGTCAGACTAGGTTTTGGGGGGCTTCAGCGCCTGTATTTGAGAGAGGGGGTCCCACCAGCCTCTCCTCCTTTTTACGCATTCATGCAGGCTCTGGCCCAGACATCCTGGCTGGGTGGGAGAGCCACTGGAAGGACAGAAACGGTCTGCTTTCCTTCACAAGCTCAGGTCGGGACATGGAGAGCTGTGTCGACTTATTAACATGGCGGGCCACCCTGGCCGGGACGTGGTCTCCAGCCACCTAGGCAGCCATCCCGTGGCCTGCCATTTCGCCCTCCTGGCTCTGGGACGGGGCTTCCTTTCACTGAGCCACACACTCGCCTGCGGCGTGTGGAGACCGCCGTGCCAGCCCGGTCCACGTCGTTTCCGTGGCTTTCACCAGGGTGCCCATCCGTAGGGCTCCTCAAGCAACAAAACTGTCTGCAGAGCGAGCGGAAACAGAACTGTCCTCCCTGGCTTTGTTCTTGCATGGATCTCTCTTCTCCCTCCTTTGATAAAAATAAAAATCAATCGGGGGGGGGGGGGGTTTAAAGTAATAATCTGGAAATTGTTATGGCCGCCGCGTGAAGCCACAGGGAGCCGGATCGATGGGGGGTGTTAACGGCGCCTGTGCGGCATCTCGAATCCTCACCCTGCGGAGGAGAGGGCACGAGCCGTGGAAGAGGGCAGTGCCCAGCCTGGGCCTGAAGCGACGTGGTTTGGGCACACACTGTTTCCCTTTAGGCCACCACTTGTGGTGGTGGCCACCTTCCACCAACGGCTTCCATTCCCCGGAGAGGCGAGCGTGGCGAGATGGGTTGTGTGGGAATGGCTCGTCGGCGTGTCGTTCCCCCACCCGCCTCCTGTCTTGGCCTCCCTCTGTCTGTCCACCGTCCGGCCCGCCTGGGGTCTCTCACGCCCTCCGATCCCTCCCTCTTTCCATCGCCTGCTCTTTTGTGCCTCGGGAGAGGCCCCCCCCTCTCCGGTGCCTTTGAGAATGTGATCTGAGGCGGAAGTCCAGGCCTCATAAATCGCGCCTCTCGCATCGGGCACTTGGCGGGCACCGCACAATGGCCGAGGGGGGCCTGTCGCAGCCTCCCTTGGTGGCCGCCGTGCTCGAACCTGGCCTGACATGGGGGGGGGGGGAGTGTATATATATATATATATATATATTTGTACAGTATATATAGGGCAGGAAATCGGGCCTACAGGAAAGGGAGAAGCAAGCTTGGAAGCCAAAGGATGGTTGCTAAGGGATCTGTACAAAAGGTTCAGGTAGAAATGGGCCAGAGGCAGACCCACAATGCACCGGGGCCTCCTCGGGGGCCCAAACGGGCACGATGGGGGCACTTGGCTTATCCTCTGAGGGAGGTGCTTCCCCAGGCACCCCAAAGCCACCACCGTTGACCGTCTCCTCTTGGCTGTGCCCACCAGCCATGAAACCCCTGGTTTCCTCCAGCTTTGGAGGGTCGCCAGATCCGCACTCGCAACCTAGCCCTTTCTCTCTCTTCCCCCCCCCTCAAGTTCCCCATCCCTGATCGAGGTGTCGAGCGCCTGGTTTTTGTGGCGAAGCGGCGCGCGGCGTTTGCGGGAGAAAGGGGGGGGCCCTGCCGCAGAGCCGGGTTGCCGGCGCGTCGGGGATATTTATGGCGAAGCAGTGCGGCAAAGACTGGGTTGGAGAGCGAGCCGCGCACGGCGTCCCTTTGCGCCGTCGGGTTTGGGGATAAATTATCGGCGGAATTGGTCCTTCTGGGGCTCGGTCTCCGGGCGTCAGACAGGCCGTAAACAACCCCTGAAGAGACACCTGCCTTTCCCTCCCTCGTGCGTGGCTTTCGCTGGCCCTCGAGATGGTTTGTCCTGCTGGCGCTGGTCTGGATTCTTGGCCCTTTCTCAGGCTTGGCAGATAGTCTGGGATGGGTGCTGGAGTCTCGTCGCCTCTTGTACGAAGCTGAGCGTGGAGGTTTAATAGACAGCTGCCTTCCCCTTGGTAGGAGAACGTGGATACGTTCATCAATTTCTGTGGCACGTTGTTTTTTCCGGTGCCAAAAATGGGATCTGTCTTGAGGCAGATCCCACCTTCTTCTCCTTCTTGCTGTTCCCGTGCTTTCTGGCCCAGCCTAACCCTCTATCCAAAGGGGGAGGATAATTCCCGTGGAAACTGTTCACGGCCATGTGCAATCCTGAAGCTGGCAGGGGAACCTGCCTTTCAGGCATGGGGGGGTGTTGCCCGGCCATGCCAGCCAAGCGTCCTTCTCTGCTTCCAGAATGCAGGAGGTTGTGGGTGGAGCAAAGCACCCTTTATAAACCTCTGCTCTTCCTTCCTGATGCATTGAACCTATGCCTTACACACGCAGGATTATTCTTGTCCTCGGCCAGCTTTGCTTTCTCCCTGACTCGGAACCACGTTTGTCTAGTGGCCCCCAGCTTCCATAGACCCTATGAATGAGTGGCTGCCAAAAGCCAAAGCTGAAGGCTGTGGTGCCATTAGTGGATCAACCCATCTCGTATTTGGTCTTCCTCTTTTCCTGCTCGCTTCTGCTTTTCCAGATGCCGTCGTTTCTCCAGTTGAATCCTGTCTTCTCATGATAGGCTCAAAAATCCAATAGCCGTCATCAAGTCATTTTAGACTCTACCTAGAGCTCCGCCTTGATTTGATTCGGCTTATTTCTCTTTCTGGCCGTCCATGATCTCCATAAATTGACCATCTTCTTCCCTACTTTATCATCACAACTACCCTGCGAGGTAGGTCACGGCTGGCCCAAGATCCCCCCCACGGCTTACATGGCCAGGTGACAATTTGACTCAGATCCTTCTAAGTCATCATTCCGTACTGCACAACACTGCCTGAGTTCCAGAAAAGGCTTGGTTCTTATAAGACCTGGTGTTTCGCACCCAGGGCAACCGGAGCCTGGGGTTTTTCGAGCGTCAACCTTTGCCCTCGGCCTCTCCATGGTCTTGCTCTTCGTGTGTTGGAGCGCCATCCTTGCTAGAGGTCTGTGGGTGGGTGGGTGAGTGTTTGGTCCCCTTACAGGCACTCCAGACCCCATGCGCCCCAAAGCCTCTGAGGGATCTCCCTTTTCCAAGCAATTAATTGTGTCACCCTGGCGGGTGTGCGCACGCCGGCCTCTTTTTCCCCTGGGCAAGGGCAGATGAGGCCCGAATGGTGATGAGCTGCCGATTATTCTAGGATGGATGGAGAAGTGGCAGGTAGGGAGATGGTTGTCCTAAACCCTCCCAAACAAACAGCATGCCCCGTATTTTTTAAATTATCTCCTAGTTTTCTCCTCCAGAGGATCAGAGACTTTCTTTTAACCCAAAAAGCAAGGTTCTCAGTTCAGGAGCTGTTAAACCTCCAGCCGATTGAATCTAAATATATATAAAAGGCACGTTGATGTTTTTGCTTGTTTATTTGAATGCTTCTTTGAAGGTTTACAGTTCTCCTGGAAGAGTATCAAAAATATATAACCGAGTGTATCCAGTAATAACTCCGTATAAGCATGGTTCTCTCCAAGGAATACTACCAAATAAACCAGCCTTATCTTAATAAGAGAAGGCCAGATTAATTCCTTTCCAGCACGAGTTTGGGGAATTTTGCGAGCGAAAATGGTTTAGGAAATAGAGATTTTTTTTTCAATTAAATATAATCATGGCGCAAAGACGTTAATGCAATCAATAATACAATTATGCCACGCGTAACAACATTGCATGTTTGCGCAGGTAATCGGATTGGAAACGCAAACGGACGTCTATAAGTTGCTACGTTGTGGAGAGTCGGAAGAAAAAAGTTCGAAAAAAAGGAAACGCATAAAGTCCAGCTGTCTATCCACCCCATGTAAAGTAGCTTCTCTCTTATCTTCCACCAACCGGGGGTCTTCCAGATATGCTGGACTACAAGGCTCATCGTTCCCAGCAAGCTAGTAATGGGAGTCATAGTTCAGGAGGGCAAACAGCCCAGGTTAAGGAAGGTGGCAAACAGAGGGATTGGAGATAGTGCTGATGCCGTTTTGTGTCAGAATATGCATTGCTGTGTGGGATTTGAACACAGGTCCTAAAAGTGGAATCTTGTAGAAGGGTGTGTGTGTGTCTCCCCGTTTACTATCACGGTCTGCTAGGGACCTTGTAGAGGGGGCTTTCTCTCCTGTGTTGGGTTCAAATTGGCATGGATACTGCCCCTCCTCATCACACTGAGTTAAAACCTAGCACTTCATCATGAAGAATGAACAGGCGATGTCTGGAGTTTTAACAGTATACATGGCTTAAAATCATTCTGTCATTTGACAATATTTTAAATCTGGGCCTTTCATTTGTTCTATTCTCCGTAAGCTGCCCTTCCACATAATAGATGTTTTATGGGAATCGAGTTCCGAGTTCCAATCCCTGCTTGGTCATGGAAACTCCTTGGGCAGTAGCAGTGGTAAAGCCAGTCCTTAAATATCTCCCTTACCTAGAAAGCCTTATCAGGGGTCCCTATTGATCTGTCCAGACTGCAGACCAGATGCCGTAATGCTATTATTTTTACATATTAAGTTAATCCAATCACTGGTAAATAAATAAGCACTCCCAGCGGGATTCTTAGCCGTGGCGTTTTGTGGCTTCCTAGCATGAATGGTTGTTATTCTGTGCCTATATAGAAGGCTCCTGGACTAGCCATCCTCACAAGAGCAGAATTTGGAAACAACAGGCTAGATTTCACAATTTAACCCTAAAATTGTTACTTTTGTGTTAACGGGAGGATAAGGCTGTTGGTGGAAAGAGTAACAGCTTTGAAAACACACACAAACACACACTGTTTTTCACCTTTTGAGGTTATTTTCAAACATTCCATGCATCCTTTTCCCTCTTTACACAAAACTAACAATTTTAATGCTAGATTTAACACATTGTTTCCAAGTTGTCCTCTCTTTTTAAACTGCAAGTTTTTTCCCCACCTCCACAGACTTCCCAAATGCGCGAAGACTGCTGTGGTGGGTCCTGCATTTTTGCAGTGGGATTTAATTCAGACGGATTTAAATCACAATTGAAATTATTTTAAAAATCTGAATATATTTTTTTTGGTTGATTTAAATTTTTTTTAAAAAAGTTTTTTTGATGATTTACATTTTAAAAATCATTTTTAAAAATTCAGTTTGTGATTTAAATTGATCTGATTTTGGAAAATCATTGGTTTTTCTCTACCCTGGTTCCTCTTAATTCTGCTGAATGCAGTTTGGGTTAGTTTCTCTGGATTTTCTACCATAGAGCCACTAGCCAGAAGGAACATTTGGGTGGCCACTGTAAAAAGCAAGATGTTGGCTTAGACCAGAGAGAAGACGAAGGTGGCCAGTCACCTACTGCCCTAATGTCATTTTTCTGGTGCCAGCAAGTCCTCCAAGAGTCAATGTGGTGTAGCAATTTCAGGCTGACTCATGAGACCTGGGTTCAAATCCCTGTTTGACCATGAAAACTTACTGGTGGCGGCGGCCATGAGAAATTGCTCCTTGAAGCTTTCATGATGCTTGAAAAACCCTCATGGTGCCTTCCAGTTCTGCAGTTCTAAATGTGTCGTTGTTAGCTTTGCCGTAAGTCAGAAGTAACCTGGTGGCACGTAACAACAAAGACAGAGATTTCGCCACATTGACCCATATCAAGACGGACTACTGCAATGGTCTCTGCACGGGGCTGCCCTTGGAGATAAAAGAAAAGAATTTAAAAAACCAGACCCCATCTTTTCATCACCAAGCGTTAGTCCGATCCTCCCGCTTAAATCTAGTGGCCACCAAGCCTGTTTGAATTTATATTTCAGTGCAGTGGTTCTCAACCTTGGGTCCCCCAGATGTTCTTGGACTACAACTCCCAGAAATCCTGGCCAGCATAGCCAGTGGTGAAAAGGCTTCTGGGAGTTGCAGTCCAAGAACCTCTGGGGACCCAATGTTGGGAAACCACGGCTTTAGATGATCCGGATTGCCCTGTGTCATTCTGGTGCTCTTTGTTGTTACAATTCTGCTTTATTATTTTCCTTCTGCTATTCTTGCAAGTCTGCCCCGGCCACACCTAATCCAGCCTGCACTTTGCAAAAGAGTTAAGATGTGGGAAGCGGCAGCAGCTGTGGGCGATGGGCTGGGTGCGGTGGGGTTTGCCCATACCTGGGTTCATGGTGTGTCTGCCCGAAAATATACATATACATTCATATTCTTCGTCTCGCCCCTCTCTAGACCTCATAGTGGACCGCGACAGAAACTTTGAAAGGGGGCAGTTCTTAACTGTACTTTTGCACAAGACATCATTTTACCGTGACACCCCTGAACATTGGGACTTTGGGATGGAAAGGATGGTGTAGTGGTTAGAGCGCTCGAGGCTGGAGGGGGTAGGACTACAGTTCCCATGGTCCTCTGTTGGCTGTGCCAACCAAGACCGAACCAGACTCTAGCCCCCAAACACCTCTGCTGTATAGGTTTGCCGTTCCATTTCCGGC
The DNA here is from genome assembly GCA_037013535.1 of Intellagama lesueurii. Lineage (NCBI taxonomy): Eukaryota > Metazoa > Chordata > Lepidosauria > Squamata > Agamidae > Intellagama > Intellagama lesueurii. The sequence continues at coordinate 2,840,094 of JBAJHW010000019.1, read as the reverse complement.
AATGGCTGCGATTCCTCTCTCAAGCCGGCATCTACCTGTCCCGTACGGAGAAACAAACTGGGTGTCATTCCCCGGATGAGCCACGAAATTTGCTGCCCAACCTCGATTGCTCTCCCTCTCTTTCTGAGCCGTATCCAATCAGAAAGGGCAGTGCTTGGTAAGAGCCAGGAATGCGTTTCAGAGAAGGGACGGGCCACCGTTTGGTTGCAGAACCCATGTGTGTGTGTGTGTCTCAAGAACAAGACCCTGTTCAACAGCTTTCCTGCTCCCTCGGTGGCATGCAGCAGCTCGCCGGCCTGCAAAGCACAGCTCGGGCCCTTGCCGCTCTTTTGCCGGCCTGCAAAGCACAGCTCGGGCCCTTGCCTCTCTTTTGCCGGCCTGCAAAGTAGAGCTGAGTTCCATGCAGGGTATATGAAATGTGAATACCTCCATGGTTTTGATCAAGATTCTTTCTTGCTCTTATCTGGAGATCCCCGGTACGGCCACTCACATACAGGCCACGCCTGATCGTCCTTAGCTTGCAGACTTAGACATGATGATCCAGGCAACATGATGGTCACCCCGTGTCTGCCTGTTTTGCTGAACAACTAAGCATCAGAGAGATGTGGTCCGATTCTGTGCTAGGCGAGAGCCCTGGTGTTTCCAGGCGGTCTCTTACCAGAGTACTACCCAGACCAAACTGTGTAACTTTCAGAAACGGACAGGATCAAGGGATTTGCTTCCCGCCTAAGCCCCATCCATTGCCTCCTTCCAGAGGTGGAAAAAGTCAGAGAGAAGGATTTTTCTGTGTCTGATCCGGTCATACCCCATGCGGGTCCACAGCGGGGTGGACTCTGCCTGGACAAAAGGCCGCCATCATCCAGGTTGTACAGAGGATCAAGGGTCACCCCTTGGATTTTGGATTTTACTCACCAAAGGAAAACTTGACGCCGGCCAGTCAAAAACCCTGGAACACCCTGCGGCAGAGGTCCCCTTTAAACCGTGGATGAATCAAAGGACATCTTCAGGGAACCTCGTTGGAAAAGACAGGGTGGGCTGACTGCCGAATCAGATCGCCCCGTTACAGGGAGAAGAGTCTGGCAGTCCACATGCCAAAAAAAAAAATGACAGAGGACGGTGTGCATCTTGGAGCCTGGCAGCGACTCTGCTGTGCCATTTTTTTTCCCACTTGTGGCTTGCCGCTCACTCGTGGGACTTCCTTCTCCACGAACACAGAGTCCAGAAATTGTGGCCTCAGGTGGTTACACCAACTGCAACGGCGTCTTGAAAGACCAGTGCCGTTACTGTACTGTACACCTTTGAGAGCTAGAACACACACAGAGGGTTGAATGACTTGGGGGTGCCAGTCCCTCTGTGTTTCACGCTGTCCCTTGGCGAGGATGCTTGGCGCAGGCTTGTCACTTTAATTTATTTCTGCGCTACCTTGATGTCCCTTCCTTTCCTGCTCCCAAACTCTGGGCACTCCTGTGTCCCCTTCTTCTCACAACAACTTTACGAAAGTGGGCAGATGGGAGTCAGGATTCGAACTCGGCGTGCCGACTGCCCTTTTCCCTGTGGTCGTGCGCAAACAGAGTGCGAGGAGAACTGCCAGGAAAGAAGTAAGGATTTGTGAATGGAAGCGCCATCTTTCAAAATATGATCCCCTGTTTTAAAGAGTATTTACTCTTCCAACCAACCTCTGCTCTGTTTTTCAGAAATGCGATTACTCCTCTATACTCTTCTGAGTGGGATCGGATCCTGCGGTCACTTTTTTTTTTACCCCAAGTAAAAAATTTCATTGTTGAATTTCAAGGTGGAATAAATGGTTCCATTTATTTCATCTTGAATGATCAGCCGTAACAATCTGTCCGTTTCCCTTCTCGTTACACCGCCAAAGTCTTCTAGCTTTGTGCACTTTTTTGGTCTCTTTTTTATGATTTCTTGGTCTTTACTCATTAGCTTTGCAATTTTGTCCGTTGTCTCCTGGAGTCGGGAAAGTCTCGGCTCTGATAAATCCATATTTCAAACGCTTCTCTCCGTTTTGCAGTTGCCTGTATGAAAGCCCGCCATTCAGTGCCACACAACGGGACAGAAAATCCATGAAATCATACAACCAGCATTCTTAAAGCCAATTTTAAATAATTTCTTGCTGCCGATTGCATGCATTACCTTAAGGAAGCTGAAGCAGCCCATTTGTATTCTCATTTTGTGTGTGTGTGGGGGGGGGGGGCTATGATCTGGCTGTTTCGTTCAGCCAAATTCTTTACATTTTCCACCCTGATGTGTGCTTTCATTTGGGATCTTTATTGGCGTTTCTTAGGCTGTGTGTTTTTTGCGGGTTGCTGCTCATTAACGGGAGGATGGCAAATTGAGAAAGGTGTGTGTGTGTGCGTGTGTGTGTGTAACAGATTTCTACATCAAAGCCTCCACTCTAGTGGATTTGGGACTGTCTGTAAGCCAAAAATAGGATGCACTCTGGAATTACCATGTTGGCAAACAATTTTAGACGTGTCTCTTTTTTTTAAATGTGAATTTGAAACGTGCAAATGATGTGCTGTCAAGCCAATTCTGAGTGAGGGCAACCCTTTCTGGGATTTTCTATCTATCAGAAATGGTTTCTCAGTCCCTCCTTCTGGTGGCACTCATGTGCTCCTTTGCCCAAGACTATTCCAGGTGGCAGGGAATGGCATCCTGTCAGCCACCACCACCCCCGGGTGATTTGATTTGGCTCTGCTCCTGAACGACGCAGGGGGGGGGGATTCGAACTCGCCACCCCAGGCGTTCCAGCCCCACTTAGCTACCTCAGCTGCAATGCTGGCCAAAAAAAAAAATGTGCATAAAGCCACTTTTTTCGGCAGAGGGAATGTACAGAAGTTCTACGCCTAAGGTTTCAACACATTTTGGGGGAAATAGGATTAAAGCCGATTCTGTCCTAGAAATACTCCCTCTGCACAAAACTAGTCAAGGGAACCAGATGGAGACTTGATATGGGGGAGGTCATCATTTGCTGAGGGCATTTTTAGCAAAACACGACTGGATTTCTTCAGCGATTAGGAAAGGGAGCAGAAAAAGGCTCCGTACACTTAATTAACCGTTACGTGGCTTAAAAGTCTAATCCGTTTACATGTTGAATATTTTTAACGCAATAAGCTGCCATCGTATTGTGCACTGACATGAGAAACGGTACAATTGCCAGGCAAAATGGCGACCAAAACGTTGGTTGATACTGTGGTCCACAAGTGGTACATTTTTATTTTTGGTTCCTCCAGATGTTTGGCTAGGGGAACTGAGTGGACCTCTCTGCCCTGATGCTTTCCAGATGTGTATAAATCTCAAGGTCCCTTTATTAGATGGGGATGGTGGGATTTTTTTTAAAGACCAGCTCACCTGGAACACGCCTTGTGGGAGAAGACCATCCTTAAAGGATGGTAATGTAGCAACCTGTGCAATTAAATTTTGTGCAATTTGTTAACCTATGTAGTTAAATTTTGCGCAATTTGTTAACCTGTGCAATTCAATTTTGTGCAGTTTGTTACCAACTTGTGCAGTTGGATTTTGTGCAATTTGTTAACAACCTCTGTAGTTAAATGTTGTGCAATATGTTAACCTGTTCAATTAAATTTTGTGCAGTTTGTTAACAAACAGTGCAGTTAAATTTTGTGCAAGTTATTACCAATCTGAGCAGTTAAATTTTATGCAGTCCAGCAATAACGTGTGCATTTAAATTGTGTGCAACTTAATAACAGACAGCTCAGTTAAATTTTGTCCCTGATCTGCTATGTCTCTTATTTCTGTACCACGTACACCAGGCAAAATGTATGCTGTTTACTCTTCCCTCAAACCCCATCAACTTGTTTAAGGAGAATTGACATGGAACTTAGTGGGGGGAAACTCCTATGAGTCTGCCCTCAAAAATGGATAAAAATACCCTTGAAAAATTATGTTCAAAGGTAACTACAATATGCCTTGTTATTCTAAAATGCCTCTATGGCTTGTTATGTTATTTGTAAGCTGTAACTCCATCACGGCAAAAAAAGAGTAACCTATCACACCTAACTGTAAAATATCTGGATCACGTGGCGCATTTAGGACTAAACTCAGTGGGTTGAGCATTCAGAAAGACTCCTACTGTAATAAATGCATTGGTTTTAAAGGAACTGTGTGGCTTCTTTAAATGACAGCCTAACACAGCTATCTTGTTCACGGTGTTTTAATTGATGACCTCCCATCTCTGTGGATTTCTGGTTTGACAGTCGGGCATTGGCTTCAGTTCTTGTGCCGCCGATGAACATTAAGGGTTCAGGTGCCATTTGGAGAATGGGTTGGGAAGCAACGGCGTCAGGTTGGTGACTCTGATGTCACCAGCGGTAGCGAAGGTGCTGTGAATCCTCTCCAGCGTTGAGTCTGAACTTTAAAGGAGCTGTCCCCACCCAGGTGCTGAGCTGATGCAGTGGGGAGACGTTTGAGCACTTTGGATATCTCCTGCATAGTTCGGGGTGAAAGGAGGGATGGATTAATCTCCTGCCCAAAATCATCACAATCCTTAGCCTCCACCTTGGGGCTGATTCAGTGGGAAGAGGTTTCAGCACCTTGCAGAATTGGGGGGAAAGCCGGAGTGGATTCACTGCCCTCCCGGAGTCATAACAAGCATCAGCATCCACCTTGGAGAGATGAAGTAGAAAAGCCGGAGTAACCTTGTGGAAGGGAAAGAATCTGTGGGTTTAGACATGGCGGAGAAGTGTGTAAGCGAGTTTCCTTTGGAGGGGGCTGATAGTAAGCTCTTGCGCTCTTCATAGGCACAGAGGTACTCTTGTGGTTTGGTTCCTCGTCCATTTGGCTCAGCGGTTATTAAGTATGAGACTATAGGGTGGACTTTTGAAATCTAGTGGGGAAAATGACTTAAGCACCTTCCTGACCCTCTCTGGGTGCCGGCTAGGTGGGCCCTCTTCGGAGGAGAGAGCACTCATGTTTTTTGCTGTGTAAATAGCGCTGTCCGACCCTTTGGACCTGTTTAAAGAGGGATTACAGATCCTGGGGAGAAAATCCTTCATTTTAATGCCAGTTCAAGAAGCCTGCCCTTTGCATGACAGGAGGGGAACCATATGGAGGGCAGGAAGGTGGGGGTGCCTTTTTTCCCCCCAAGGGGGTCCCCGTAGGCCGGAGATAAGAGCGGTGCGGTTTTAACACCTCAAACCATCACGCAGCCTGCAAAGCGAACAGCCACATCCCTCGATCCGGATCGGGGGGGGGGGGGGAAGGCTTTAATCCAGATTAACCCCAGGGTGAAGATTAAAAGGGCTTTTTTCTGCATTCATCTTAATCCTGTTAAGGAAAGCCGCTCCCCTGGGCTCCTTTCAGTTTCCCTCCTCTTTTCCCCCTCTCTCCCCCGGGCTTCGGTTTGCTTCCACCGAAGAAGCCGAACCAGCCGGGCTCTGAAATGGTGAGCCGGGATCGTTTCTTTGTAAGATTTCTGAGGAGCGAAATAAGATTCGTGATGGGTTAGAGGCGACTCCGCAGCTTCCTCGCTCAAGGACCCTAACGCTGTCTCCTCGGTATGTGAATTTCATCCTATAATGGATATAGCGAAAGTAGGATGTTGGTTTTTCTTACATGTTTTTTATTTTTATTTTTGAGTTGGGAGGTTTATTTATTTATTTTTACCGAGGGGAGGGGAAAGACAGACAGACCAATGTGTTGATTAGGAAAAGCCCCCGAAAGGTTTATCAACTCGTCTGTTTTAAATTTTGACATATTCTCTGTGTCCCCTTGGATTCCTAGAACAAAGAGAGATAAGATATAATTTTGGGGGGGAAGAAACCGTGCAAGCTTCAGAGCGTCACAGGAGTCTTTGGAGGAGAAATAAAGAAAATTGCCACCTGCGCTCATCGTTTTGCATGGGATGCTATAGATTAATCTCTGAAGCCGCCTTTTTGGCTTGGGACGAGGCAGATGAAAAGGGGACGGAAGCCTTCACTTCCAGACCAGCGTTTGAAACAGCGAAGGGAGTCACGATTCAGCAGCTGCTTTGGTTGCCGTCTGGGAGCGCGGCTGGGGAAAAGCAAGCTGCCGCTTTGCGTTTATGTCCGCCACACCGAGATCTACCTTGTCAGGCCGATAACGCATCCTTGAAAAAGGTTGGCCGCCGTCCAGCATGGGGGGGGGCAGCCGCGCGTCGCCGCGAGGCGTCGGGGTTTAGCGTGGGGCTGTGGAGCGGAGGCTTCTGGGTGAATCTGCCAAAGGTGGCCAGCCGCCTGGCCCAACGTAGACCGTTTCAAGGTCAGATTAGATCTGTGTCAGCGAAGAACAATTTGAGGTTTACATTTCTTTCCTCTTGCTGAGGCGTCAGAAGGAAGATAAATTGGGGGGGGGGGGAGAGGGAGAGAGAAGATTATAGGTTAAAAAACGAAATCAAAATATATATAAAAGAAGAAATGAAAAAGAGAAAGACGTGGTGAAGTTGGGAGGTAGGCAGACAGGCAGCCTCCCATCACCCGCCAGCGTTCGCATCTTGTGGCACGGAATTCCTCTCTTATTTTCCAGTTTCTCCCCCTCTTTCTCACCTGGGGATATTGAACGGCTGGATAGCTCAGTGGGTTTAAGCCTCTGGCTGCGGAGCCAGAGATTGGGAGTTCAAATCCCCCACGGAGTCTCCTGGACAGGGGGCTGGACTGGATGATCTCGAGGGCCCCTTCTAGCTCTGCAGTTCTAAGAGGGTCATTCTTCTGTACCCAGAGCAGGTGCATGGGAAAGGGGTGGGGAGCGCACAAGGATCCTTGGCTGCCCACGGCCTGCCGCCACGGTTTGCAGCCTCCCTGCCGTTTCCACTTCAAGGGGGCTCTTATCGGCTGGAGTTCCACGCTCACGGCGCGGCGTCTTCAGAGGCCCGGGAGCTGGAGGGCTCTTCAGAGGAACGGCAGCCTCTCAAGAGCGGGTCGCCTTGGCATGTCTTGCTCGCGGGCGGGCGGGTGAGACGACCGTGCGGCCGGCGGCTTTCCTGCCTGGAAACGATGGGGGCAGAAAGCAAAAGATGCCTTTGATTCTTCTGGGAAAGGAAAAAGGGGACGAAGCTAAAAACCAGAGCCTTTTGATTCAGCTTCGATAGGCCTCTGCGTCTGTCTTTCGACCCAAATTAAAATGAAAGCCAGAGTTTACATCTTAAAACACACAGAGAAGAAAGCCATGTATTCTCGTCTTAGGTGCCTAATGAGGACTAGTAGCATTGCATGTAATAATACAATAATCATGTGCTGTCAAGTCAATTCTTTTCAAGATTTCCAGATAGGGAATACACAGAAGTGGTTTTCCCCTCCCTTTTTTCTGGGGGTGGCTCTGGGACTGTGCAGCTTGCCCAAGGCCACCCAGGCTGGCTCTTCTAGTGGGAGGCCCAGTGGGGATTCGAACTCCCAACCTCCGGCTCCACAGCCAGAGACCTCAACCACGGAGCTTAACATGGGAATTGTAAGCCGCAAAATTCGCTCGCTGATCCTTCCTGCGAACGGAGATGTTGCATTCTTTTCCTCCCAGATGGGAGAGACAGTTTTATTGAAGCAGAATAGCGCTCTGCCCCAAGGCGTCTACAGTCTTAAAATCTAAAGATGCATCTCTGCGTGGAGGAGATGTGATGAAAAGAAGGGGCCAAGCCCAGTATAACCAGGGGAAGAACGAAGGCAGCAGAGCACCCGTTGAGTAACTTAATCTTATTTTGCCTAATTACGTCCTGGTTTTACCTGTCAGGACATGGGGCAGGGAATGATATAGGATGGGGCCAGCACATTCCTCATTCTGCATTGTTTGGAAATCTTTGGCGACTTGTCTTTTCAAAGCTGCCACAAAGGAATACAAGAGCAGAAGTGTGTCTCCCTGAGCATGCACAGAGTGCTTGTCCATCCGGACCTGAGCCATGCCAGCCAGACCCTCCTGGACTTGTGGGAGAGGGGGTTAGAAAGAAGGAAAGGGGCTACCATGGGGTATCGCCTGGAAAAAATGATGTGTTTGGTTATAGTTTCCAGGGTCTTCTGTCTGGTACGACTCATGGCACTTACAAAAGTTACTTCTTACAACTCTGCATTTTAAAACTCCAGCCCTCTTGGTTTGAAATAGGGCAGGGCTTCCTGTCAGCAAAAGTGTCGGGCCGGGTGGAGTTGTTGGCACCCTTTTTTCCCTGGGTGGCGGAGGCCCCGAGGGCAAGGCAGCGCCCCAAAACCTGGCCCGTGACTCACGGCGTCAGCCGGTTTGGGGATTTGGCAACCGGGTGTCTCTGCTGAACAGGATGGGAAAGGAAAGGGCCACGAAAGACAGACAATGAGAGGTGTGTACTAGGCAGCAGACATGGGTGCAGATGCTCGAGGCCTGTTGAGAACACCTGGCTTTTTTGGGGGGGGTATCCAAAAGATTTGAGCACAAAGCAGAGCACCCTGTTTGTGATAGGAAAAATCAGCTTGTTTTTATGTATTGTGAATCCTCTCTGTGTGGATAGAGTAAGTTCAAGGGCGTAGACTCTTGGACTGCAAAGCAGAGCTTCCCCTGGCTGGCAAAGCACAGCTCATCTCTGTGCCATGGCTTCCCCGGACCGAGAAAGCACAGCTCAACCCCAAGCTATGGCTTCCCAGACCTGACAAAGCACAGCTCACTTCCAGGCCTTGGCTTCCCTGGGCAGGCAAAGCACAGCTGACCCTCATCCCATGACTTTCTTGGGCTAGCAAAGCACAGTTCACCTCTGTGCCGTGGCTTTCCTGGGTTGGCAAAGCACATTTCAGCCCCATCCCATGACTTTCTTGGGCTGGCAAAGCACAGCTGACCTCTGCGCCATGGCTTTCGCAGGCTGGCAAAGCGAAGCTCGCTGCCTTGTGACCGTTGCCTGGCTTTTAATAGCCTCTTATCCGTTATCTCTAATGGCTGGTCAGAAATTGGAATATTGGAGGCCGGCTTCGACTGAATCAGATCGTAGGTAGCCCGGCAATGTCGATGCTCATTAGAAGAGTCTTTCCAGAGTTTCAGGAGAGGATTTGTTCCTGGAGGTGTTAGGGCTTGATCCTGCGAACTTTGGCATGTAAGGTAGATGCTTTGCTGCAGAATTATGGCCCAATGTGGGTAACATGTGAAAAGTAGCCTTGTTCTACTAACCCTAGGAAGACTTAGCAAGCTTGATGGGGACTCTGTGCGGGCAGAATCCGGCCCACCCCTTGGAGGTTCTCCCATGCCCAGCTTGTGAGATTCCCAGAAGCGCCAAGCTGGCTACTGTGAGCAGGAGGACATGGCCCCCCTCCACTGACTGTTGCCCCGATCCACCCAGGTTGGGCATAGCTTCTGAATGTCAGTACATGGGCTTAGCGTCTTGCTGGGAAGTTTGGAGACCCCGAACCCCTGCTTTTGTGGGAGGTGATCTGTCCCTTCTGACCCCTGTGGTAAGGACATGTGGGGTGCTGCAGCATCGGAGAAGGCGCTGGCCCTGAGGCGTGGGGGGCCCACGGATGAAGGAGCCACGGGTGTCTGTCGGGAGTCCTCCGTGGCCTGCAGCAGTCTGTGAAAACTCCACCTGGGGTGGGCTGTGCTCCCTCTCGCTGCGCGGGCCCTTAATTGAGTTGCCAGCTCCAGATTGATCGCTTAATTAAAACTCAATTAAAAGTCCCATTGATCTTGTTAGCCGAAGCGGGTTGGGTTGAGTCTTTGCTAGGGAATTAACCAGTGTGGCCGTTTCATCAAGGCAGTGGGGAGAAAAATATAAGATCCTCCTATGCTGAGCTGACACGTTTTCTACCTTCTTCCTTTGCTTAAATCCCACAAAGGTTTGGGGTAAATTTTTGGTTGCACGGGGGGCGATGTTCTTAAAATGTTCCGCCGCTTCGGAGCACTTATTTTGTTTTACGGATATGTATTTATTTATCTGTTTGGTGTTTACTGCCCCTTTACAAGCCGAGCGGCTTACAAACAGGGCTAAAATCAGATTTAATAACAGCGCTGTTCACAAGAGCCTCCGAAAATCGGTCAGTTGATCTGCTGGAGGCCTCAGGAACAGGTCGAAATCTGTAAATTTGCGTGGAAGGTTCTGGTTTTAAAGAGCTGTACTGCTTACGTTTCTAAAGGGGTTCCCCCGAACCCCGTAAGGCTTGGCTGTAAAGGATCTGGTGGCCCCTTATGCTAAACGTTCTGGCAAGGAACGAAACAGTGGGAAAGATTTATTATACGATTGAGTTTTTTCTTGTTTCATCCTTCTTGTAGATTCCTGCATTAATAGGGTAGGACTAGATGATTCCTGCGCGGATTGATTTTATCCTTGCCACAGTAAAAACAGCCCCATAGAATGGGCTTGGCAAAATGTTGGAAATCAGAACCTAAGCTGGGAAAATCCACTCAGAGATGGAGGTGTGGGGAAGGAGGCGTGACCGGGGAGGGGGAACTAGAGAGGGCCGGATTCAGCCCAATGGCCTGAGGGTCCCCACCCCTCCACTAAAGCCAGGTAGTGCTTTCTGTCTTGTACCCTGCAGGGACTGGGGTTTGGAGGTAGACTGCCTTGGAACAGGGAGGTTCTGTTCCTCTAGATAGCAAGATTTTCACGTTTTTCCTGTTGATGAGGGTTCCCCATCCCTCATAAATACATTTAACACCTGAGATGACCCCAGTTTAGGAAAGAACTGTAGGGAGTTAGCATAGAAAGCCATGCGGTTGAGTTGGTTTGCAAAATGAGTAGCCTAGGAAAAATTATTCGCCTATGGATACGTGGCTGTATGGATTATTGTCTTGTCTTGGGGAAAAGAGGGAAAGGAATCACATTTTCAAGTGGTTGCTTTTCCACCCAGAGATTGCCGCCCCATGGGGCACTTTGGGTCAGGTTGTATCTCTCCGTCTGTAAAATGGGCACACCGGAGTCCCGCCTTGTAGGGTCGTCGTAACACTGAGCGAGGACTGTGTGTTTTCCTTCCCTTCGGGGGTCATAGGACACAGTGGGAGAAATTCCACGCTACAGAAGGTTTCTGTCGAACACCCTGCTTTCTTTGGGCATCAGGGTCAGCAACTGGCATCCATCAAGCCATTTCCGCCCCTTACCTTCATCTCGCCTGGGTGGGATTCGGATCGCCGCTAGACGAGGCGGGCACCGTAGGCAGCTTTTAATGGCCAGCTCTGGCAGAACGGGCGGCCCAGCGGGCCAGCTGAGCCGTTTTCTGTGGCACACACGGGAAGGGGGTCTCAGAAGAAACCAGCCTCCCTGCTCAGCCCCATAGCTAGAGCCTGGCTGCCTTTTTATTCCCCCGCCCCCCACAACTCCCCACGCCATAGTCTGTGTTACTAGGAACGCTGTCAGGGAAGAAGGTGTAAAATCAATGAGCTGTTTTACTCTCTGCCGATCAATATTTCCCTGCTCCACTGAAAGCTGGGATGAAGGCCAGCCGGGGCCGTGGGGCTTGAGGGGGGCAGCACCGGGCTGATGCCGAGGCTGTGGGGCCCAGCTTTGCAACAGAGGTAAAGTAACTCATAGCCATTCCAGCCCCTCCAACGCTCACCCACTCTCCAGAAATTATCGGGTGGTAACTTCCCGAAGCTCTCACCTGATGGGATTTGTAGTCCAGAATAAAAATCAGAATTAAAACCTCGAGGGTCATAGCTCCCCCTACGGGCTTTCGAGCAGAGCTGGTGTAAGCGGCTGAGAAAGGTGATCCTGAATGATAGGTGATGTAGGCTCATTATATTCCCTAATCCAGACTTCGGTGATCCACTCTGACCTCTTTTTTAAAGATACAGGACAGTCCACTCTGAAGTGTTGAAACCCCGTTGTGAATCGCCGTTAGAGTAGACCTCTTGAATCCATGTGACCTACATCAGGGTCGTCTTGACGTCTCCTTTTCATTTCACGGGCTTCACTCCCAAGTATTGAGCTGGTGCCTTTTTCTCACCAGGATGAGACCCGAGAGGACTCTGGCCCATCGTTCTGTTCCCACAGCCGCCAAACGGTTTGCCGACAGGAAGGCCGCGTGGAGAACAGCACACCCTGGTTGTGCGCCACAGTGGCTAGGAATTTAGAGGTAGACTGCCTCGGCACGGGGAGGTTCCGTTCCTAATTCTTGTTTCCTTCACGCAGCCACCAGCCGGATGTCCCTGGGAAGCCCAGAAGTGGGATACGAGTTCGACTCCCACTGGCTTTTCCCGGGAAACGGAGACGCCGAAACATAATGCCCTATGAGAGGATATATATATATAGTCCTGCTGGCAAGGAGTCATTGATAGCCTGATCCTCTATGGATTTGTTTAATCCCTTTTTAAAGCCATCGGAGTTGGCAGCCGTCTGAGGTTTTAATTCTATTCCATGCGAAAAAGGCCAGGTTTCCCTTTTTCTGTCTTAACCCCACCTCTTCCATCCCTCGTAGATGAACCCCGTTGGGTTCTGATTTTAATGAGAGGCCGAAACACACGCCTCAGTCATTCTTGTGCCTCCCACCGGCGTATCACTTTCTACCCGTGCCTCTCGCGCCCGGCCACCGCTCGCTCGAGCCGAAAAGCCCCGTTGCAAATTGCGCCCGATGAATTTTCCGCTGGCTTTTGGGGATTTTACGACAGATTTTTCTTCCCTCGTGACCTTCCCTGTCGGCAGGCGAAGGGTCGGAGCGGGCTCTCTCCCCTTTTCCATAGATCCGTTCCTTGAGGGCACGCTGATCCTCATTGCTAAGTAGAACCTCCAGGTGGGGAGGCAGTCTACCTCCGAATGACGCCAATTGTGGGGCAATTAGCAGGGGAGAGAGAACGTCATGAATTTGTGTTCGCTGCCGTAGAAAACACACCGGACAGGCTGTATGAGAGGTTGGGCCACTTGGGGCTGTCCAGAGATGCTTGGATCGCGATTTCCATCTAGTCTTGATGGTATCAATGAGCAGGATGGGGGATGATGGGGGTTGTGATCCAGTCCCACCTGGAAGGCGATGCATTGTCCAATCTGGGGCTAGCTAGATTGGTTTGTTCTGAACTAGGAGGACTGCCTGGATCGCGTCAGGATGTGGATGAGGTGGGGCATGGAGCAGTTACACCGTACACCCCCAAACACACACATAATCTCATTTTCAATAAATGTTTAAAAATGCTGCGCTTGGGGCCTTCGGCCACACAGATGGCGTTTCGTGCTGCTTAACACAGAAGGAGGGGTGAACTGTATTTGAGAGATGAGCCAGATCCTGTTTGTGTGTGTACGTACACACACACACACACAGAGAGAGAGAGAGAGAGAGAGAGAGAGAGGCCCAGGGGCTGAAGATCCTCCCCTCTAGTCTATGGAACTCCTTGCCACTGGCCTTAAAAAAGAGAACAAGAGGTGGGATATCTCCTTTAAGACATGTTTCCCCACTTAGCCTCTTCTCATTTTTTAAATTCAGATTTTGGCTTTCCAGTTTTATCAGGCTGGTCTTAAGGCACAGCAGGCAGCTTTTTAAAAAAAGAAAATTTCAGGCCGACATCTGGGTCTCCCGACTCTTTCCACTCAGGGCCGAAAAGGGCCACCGTTCCTTCTTTCCGTGGGCTGGGTCGTGGTCCGTCGGGGAGGATCCATGAGGGGCGGCGTCCCTTCTAAGCTATTCAGAAGCACTGGGTTCAAGACGAGTGCGCCTTGGCTTCCAGCTGCGACCGATGTCTAATAATCAGGGAAGGATATTCCCATCATGCCATGCTTCTGACCCTCCTCCAGGCGCTGCGGGAGATGCTGCCATCGGTATTCAGCTGCAATGCATCCTTGATCTGACACGGTGTGATTCTTGGGGGGGGGGGATCCAGCCCACCCCAGCAGATACTCTGGGCGGACACCCACGCTCCTCCTTCCAAGGTGTCACCGGGCGCCTTATCACGGTCACTGCCTGCCTGCACCCGCCACCCCTCACCACAACACGCATCGGGAGGTGTTGCGCATCGTTGGGATGCGGGCTCCTTGGTTCCCCCCCCCCCCGGCCGATGGGCCACGAACTGCTTCCTTTCCTCTTCCCCCATCCTTTTTTCGTTACCACTGCTTGCACAGTTCCCGGGCGGTTGGGCGCCGTGCCTCGGCCGCGCTCGCTCGCTCGCTCCCAGCGGTTCTGCCAGGGGAAATCCATCTGCCCAGCTCCGACAGGATGATGGAAGGTGCCACTGCCCTCGACGCGCTGTTCTAAAAACCCAGTCGTGCAGAAGTGATCTAGCGGTGTTCTGCCGTGGCGCTTAACCCTCCCTGCGCCAGCCTGCCAAGGAGGACAGACAGGGAGGCACGGGTACCCAGCCGTGTTTGAAGGAAAACCTGTTTTATTTTTAGGAAGCACGGGTGAGGGTCCGTCCTCCACCCTCCCAGAAATCATTCCTGGGTAAAAACAGCTACTCTTGAATTATGGGATGGTCATAAGTACCCAGGGGGAGGGAGGTGGTAGAGAAATAATTAAGAACAGCCGTGCTAGATCAGAGGGGATATCTCGGCTATGCCAGGATCCTTGTAGACTGCGGTTGCACAGGGAGGCTCCATTGTCGTTTTGGTGACCGGTTACTTCTCCGTCTGTCTTCCGGAGTGAGATTTGCGGCGCTCAATTAGGTGGCAGTGGGGAGAGTAGGGTCTCGATCCCAGCCTGGGTATGAAAGCCGGTCAAGTTGGCTCCTCTTTCTCCCCCTCCTTGCCTGATTTACCTCGCAGGGTGGTTGTGATGACCGGAATAGGGAGGAGAGCCGAGAACCCTGACCTCCTGGCTGGCAAGGCAGGTAAAAATGTTAGGAATAGATATCTGTTCTGTATTCGAATTCTCCGGCTGGATGAGGCCACGCCGAGCTGTCTCGCGGGGCAGCCTGTTTTGCTGTGCTGGTGCCCACATGCAACCCAGTTGTGATGCGCCCTTCTCTGAGTGTGGGCAGAGTGCCTTTCCCTCGACAACAGCTCTGTGAGGTAGGCCAGTGAGGATCGAGTGCCAAGACCGCCAGGCGGGGGGAAAGACCCAAATAGAACATCGGGGCACCGATGCCACAGGTGATATGTTCTCCTCAGCTTCCCCTTCTTTTGAGACCTTCTCTGTGCCTCCTTGGGCTTCCCAGAGGGTTTTTTTGGACCCGATTGCTGGTTTTCTAAGCCCTGCTGGCTTCTCTTTCTGTCTTTCTTTCGATCTCTCTTTCCTTCCCTTCTCCGGCACTGCTGCAGAGGTAGGGATGGGATCCCGTGACTTGAGCGGGAGAGCCAGGAGAGGCGATGCAGGAAGAGGGCGAGTGAATTATAGCAGGAAAATTGTATCCTTTCCCGTTACAGCATCCAGGCGGTGCCCTTCCCCGGAAGAACAGAGGCGAACGAGATTATGAGGTTTAAGGGAGACCGGAGCACAGCTTTCTTTTCCGTCCATGCTGCCTCTGCCGCCCGAGGCAACTGTGGGCCTTTGCCCCATGATAGAGCCGGCTCTGGATTGAGGATGCCCGATGTCCATGTTCACACAGTAAAAGCAGACACGGAGTTGGAAGTGCCTGGAATTTCTGCAATTACTTCTGACGATGAGATCAACCCCCCTGCCTTTGGGCTTCCCTATTTCCTCTGAGCTTAGCTGCCTTCTTGTAGAGCAGAACCCCGTTGCAACTGATTGTGGGACGTCTTGGTCTTCAAAATGCCATTGAGATCCATTAGCTGTACAAAAGACCTGCCCCCGTGTGGAGGTGTAGGTAGAACGGATGTGCTGATACCGCTCGACAGAACTGCTTGTGATTTTGCATGCTTTCCCCCTTGAATCAAATGTCCTTTTTCTGTCTTAATCGTCTCTCTGGTCAAAGTCACCAGGGTGACACTGGACTTCCCGTGACAGCCCTTAGCTTCCCCAAAGTTTAGCCCCGTTTCACATAAATACACCCCCACAACCTGCTTGCCCTCCTTTACGCTTCCAACCTAGGAGACGTCACCAGTGTTTCTGACCATGTACAGAGTTCAGCTGAACCCCAAGTAACGGAAGCACCGGGTTCTCGCGCCTTGTGGCTGTCTGTGGCCATAACTGTAGATGCACATAACCTTACTCGAAAGTGAGAGCTAAGTCTCTGGGCATGTACAGAGTTCCTTTTTATCCTCCCCCGTTTTCGAGTGCCGTAGCTCCTTCCTAAGACATCAGGGGATTTTTCAGGGACGGGGGGCTTGTTCTCAGCAGGCGCAGTGTGGTTGTTCCAGGAACACGTGGACGCCTTGTGATATTTTGTTCCCCTAATCAGCCACTACCCAGCCTCCTGTTTTCTTCCAGGTCTCTGTCAGCTCCCCTGAGAAACGAGTTTTATCTCCTCGATCCCTTTCGGTTGATTACCGAGTCTGTTTACCAGGTTGCTGGTGGCTTTAATAAGCCCCGATGGAGGACCTCGTCCCCATGGGAGTGCTTCAAACCCCCCTCGGTCTCTTTTGCCGTCTCTCTTGAGAGCCACGGGGAGAGAACAGGGCTGAGACTTGTGGTGTTGTTTTGTGCTGATGTAAAACATGAAGGCAGAGGTGGTCCTGGTTGCCCGCAGGGTTTGTGTGTGTTGACATCCCCGGCAGGCGGATGCCTGACTGGGCAAAATCCGCCAGGGGAGCTGCCCCTGTTGAAATTCTGCCCGCCGCAGCCTGACAAAAAGGGATCCCCAAAATTGCTTCATCGGAGAAGTCGTGGTTGAGGCTGGACCCGTTGAAACACCGCTGGCGTCTTCTGTGGGGAAGGCAGTGGTCAGAGGAGCTGCACCTGTTGAATTTCCTCCCTGCGGAAGCTGAAGGTGGCAGTGGTTGGAACTCACTAGGCCAATGTTTTGAGTGTAAAGGACCTTGGTTTGGTGACCACTCCTCAAATGTTGGAATGAGATCTGAATTCAAAATGTGAGCAGATCATCCTCCCCTCTGGGTTGCCTAAGCTGATGGGAGTTATAGTTCAAGAATATCTAAAGGGTTGCCCCTGGTACGCGCTGCAGAGTTTTGAATTTCTGGTAAAATTCTTTTTTCCCTACGCAGTAGAAGTACACAGAGGAGAATGGCTACAAGTCCCCCAGTTAGTCCACTCCTTTCTCATTAACTGGTACTTAAAGTTTCAGGAACTCACTCTGAGACATTTGTGGGAGGAAGAATTTTTAAAAAAATGTTTCTTAAAATTACTTGAAGTTACAGACTTGTGTGTGCTGCTTTTTTTTTAACTGCACCCGTAACTTAGCAACCCACTGAACAGATCAACAGCAAACAAACCACTGCCACCAACAAATGAAAAGAGGAAAAAGCGCTCAGCAGAGAAGCGGGAGAACGATTGGCTGGATAGCTAGACAGTCACCCCAGCCTCGAAAAGTCCCTCCCAGTTGCACAAATTACAAACAGCATGCAAGGTTGCAAATAAAACTCCAACGGTGTGGACAGTACTGAGATAAATAATAGAGCAATGGTCAGACTTGGTGTACATCCCAATGAAATCAGCCTGTATTCCAAACCTTGAGGACTAGCGTCTTTCTGCTTGGCGTGCAAACAGTTCTAAATTCAACCACTTCCAGCTTCAGACAGGTCTGGGAAATGACTGCACTTAAAACTCTGGAGTGTCGCTTCTACTCGGCAACCACAATAGACGGGACAGTAGCGTGGCTTGGTCCCCTTCTGACGTTCTTCTCTCCGATCACTGATCAGCGATAACAAGCCAGAGGCTATTTAAAAAGCAGGGGAGCTGCTACACAGAACAGAGCACAGCAGAAATTTCAATGCAGATTCCATGAATGCACAAACGGCTCACAACGACAACTCGCTGCTCTTTTGCTGTGTGAGCTTTGAAAACTCAGAAGCTTTGAATGAGTTGCATGTATCTTTTTTAATAACAAGAACTCCCATCAGCCTTGCTCTGTGTGTCTAAGCAACGAAGCCCTCACTCGTTTTCTGGAGGCGAAGAATCTTGTGGGGCCTGGAAATTTGACTTTCGCCTTTCCCGTGGTCTCGCAGGACAGCGGGACCCCCTTGCGGGAGACTCCTGGGAGTTGTAGTCGGGGGGAAAAAATCTTAATATTTTGGTGCTTTGCTGCTTTATCCTGTGGCCATCTCTTGCATCCACTTGGGGCGTGAAACAGCATCAGTAGGTGGTGTTTTTTTTGTGTTTTTTTGACTCACCCAGGCAGGTCTGGACCCATCACATACCTGAATACCTGGGATTGTTCTGGGTGTGTGTTGCAAAACAGATCGGAAGCAAGGTTTGTTCCCAGAAATTGGGGCGCTCCCTTGGCATTGCTGATTCCGATTTTTTTTCAGGGTTGAGCCCGGTGGGGCAGATCCAGGGCTGGCAGCTCCGACTTGCCTTCTCTCCACTTTGAGAACTTTTCTATTTCCATTTCATCGACTCTTTCCCTTCGCACCGCTTGAAAACCTTGCCAATGAAAGAAGTCTGAAGGTTGCCTTGTCCGGGCTGGTTTGGGTTACTCTTCACGCCTTGATTTGTGGGGTGTGTTGCCTGCCGGGTTTTCCGGCCAGGCTGTGGAGGTCCCAAAACCATAGGAAGGGGGTCAGGTGTCAAGCAAATTGGACAAAAGTTTGCCCCTGCTCAGGCTTGGTTTTAGGAGGGCTCTGCCTCTGAGGATGTGCAGAGTTCTTTTTCTGAAACCACACGTTTCCGTCCAGTAGGTTGGGACCCAGTTTAAAAATTGAACCGTTTTCAAGTGTTTGGAAATGAAGTGTGCAGGGTTCCTTAAAGGAAAAAAAAAACAAAATAAAACCATAAAGCTGGGAAAGGGGGAAGGCAGCAGGAAAAGAGGAAGGCCACATACGAGACAGACGGACTCCCAAGAGGAAGCCACAGGGTTGAGTTTGCAAGAGCTGAGCAAGGCTCTTGAGGACAGGACATTTTGGAGAGCGCTCATTCATAGGGTCAGCATAAGTTGAGAGCAAGTTGATGGCACATAAGAAGAACAAAGGTAACTTTATTGACTTAAATCGGGTAGCTAGTCCTGACCTGAGTAAGACCTGTTCAGTGCTGAAACTCGTATGTACATCCTGTTGATTCACTGGGTACACTAATAGCAGGGCGAGTTAGAAATATAATCTGTACGTGCAGAAGTAACTCAAAGCATGCTGCTAGCTGAGCTTTCTCCACTCCTGGCGGGTTGCTGGACTCCGGCACCCATCATCCCCACCTGTCAGGGGATGATGGGGCACTGTAGCAGCAGGTGCTTTTAAAAAAACAAAACAAACCCGGAGCATTTATTTTCTGGGTCTCCTGAAGGTCAAACCCAGTCTGAAACATTTGACCGGCGGTTCACTCAGCAACACCCTGGTTGGACTCCAAATTGCCGGAATATCTCAGATGAGATGCACGGTAATAGATACACATAAACCTCAATTTATTCCAGATGCAAAGCCTTTCTCTTTTCTCTCTCCACCGCCCCTTCTTTTGGTGGGGGCTGGACGGAGATAAACTTTTATTGATTTTTAAACTATTACCGCACCGGCCGCTGATTGCAAAACCCTTCCCAGTGGCCGACTCGGATTGGAGGTTTGCTCCGACTCCATTCTGTTCTGTAATTTTTAATTTACTTGTATTTTACAGCCTAACCTCCATGGTGGCCCCCTCCGGGGAGCTAGAAGAAAGGGGAGAACGTGCATTAAAATATAAATGCATTTTGCCAGCACGGATTCCTATCCCTTTTCTCTCGAGCCGCTGGCGTGGTTTTGAGGGGAACGAGATAAGTCCTTCGGCTTCGGGATCCTGGCCTACAGAGACCAGAGCTCGGAGCTTGAAATGGTCCGTTGCTTTTCAATCTTGGCTTAAGAAACTGTGATTAAGGAGGGGAGAGGCCGGAGGAATTAGAGAGAGGGGCACCATGTAGTCCGACAGAGCCTGACTTTCTCCTTTTAATGGCCGAAGGTCCTAGCACTTCCTTCTCCTGGGTATACCAGGAAAACTCTTAGCTCCCCCAGAAGTGAGTCCACCATATTCTCATGCATCTTCTCCACCCTTTTAATTTTTCTCTTCATTTCCCGCTTTCCACTCGTTCCTTCTCTCAGGTCCTTCGCCTAAACCTGTTTCCCATTTAACCTATTCTCCTTCCTGGCTCACTTACTAGAAAGCAACACCCCTCCCTCTCTCATTCTCTCGGTGTTTCCAGACCCTGGAGTGGGGGCTGCAGAGAAAAGCACAGCATGGAGCTGCCTACAGGCCCTCTGTAGAAATAGGTCTACAGTGGTGCCTCGCTAGACGATTGCCTCGCAGGACGAGGAAATCGCTAGACGATGCCTTTTTGCGATCGCTACTGCGCTTCGCAAAACGATGGTCTCCTATGGGGAATTTTCGCTAGACGATGAGGTTTCCCCATAGGAATGCGCCGACTAGTGGTCAAAAGCTGTCAGTGCATTCCGACGGGGACCCGCACTCGCTAGACGATGTTTCCCTATGGGAGATTTTCGCTAGACGACTAAGTTTTCCCTTGGAACGCATTGAAGAGATTTCAATGCATTCCAATGGGAAAACGTGCTTCGCTAGACGATGTTTTCGCAAGACAGCGATCTTCGTGGAACAGATTAACATCGTCTAGCGAGGCACCACTGTATTTCCCAGGCCTGCCTCCTCTTCCTTGCAGACAGTTAGGGAGGTCTGCCACCTAGTGACCGAAGATGGTACAGCAGCAAGCTACATTTTTCCTTAATTTTTTTTTTAATGTAGTTTTTGGAAGAGGTGGACGTCTTAGTCTGTGCGAGCAGATCAGGCAAAATACAACAAAACAAAAAAAGACAAGAGAAAAACATGCGGCACCTTAAAGATGAACTCTTATATTTTAATTTGAACTTTCGTGGGCAAGTCCACTTCGTCAGACGTATGCAAAATAATAATAATAATAATGAAATCCACAAGTAAAACATTCTAAATATTTGTGTAACCAGACACCCAAGACTCTTAGAGCCAATGAATATTTAGAATGTTTTATTTGTGAATTTGGTGTTTCATCCAGTATTTTTATTATTATTATTATTATTATTATTATTATTATTATTATTATTATTATTATTATTATTATTATTATTATTATTATTATTATTGCATACATCTGATGAAGTGGACTTGACCACAAAAGTTCACATTAAAATATAAGAGTTCATCTTTAAGGCTCCTGTATATACATGCCATTTTCATGTGTCTGCCTTTCATTATCTGTGAAGTGGTGGAGACAGACAGACAGACATGAGGAGAAGTGCAGACATGCCTCGTTTTGTTCTTCTGCGTTGCTATTCATTAATAATATGCAAATAACCAGGACTTCCTACTCTGAAAACCCCTACGAAGAAGCGAGAAGATTTTTTTAAAAACCCAAATCAATTGCTATAAATCCATTTAATACAGAATTTAAAAGCAAAAAGCCGAGTCAATAATAACAAGACCGTCGTAAAATCTCATGAGTGGGAAACGGTAACCTACAGGATTGGAACGAACTCAGGATTTTGACGAAGAAATAAACGCCAGCCTTGTTTGGAGAGTTTACAGCCACAGCTTGCAAACGTTGCTGTTTCTTGGACTACGAATCACACAATCCCCCGGCCAGCGTGTGTTGGATTCTGGGAGGTGTAGTCCAAAACGGAGTGGATATTTCTGAGCTGTGGTTATAGCTGCATCTGAATCGTCATCCCTCCTAGAGCATCACATGGTTTATGGGTAGCTGTGTTATGGGATTGTGTTGATTTCTGCCAGTTCCGGGAAGATTCGGTTCGTCTTGTTATTACTGATTCCGTGACGAGTCTGCATTATGTATCAGTTCAAGCCAAGCAACAACCCTGTGAGGTAGGCCAGATGGGGACAGAGAAAGAGAAGCCCAAGCTGAGCCACTCCAGTCCTCTAACCGCTACCCAGTCCTGCCTCTTATAGAGTCACCGGAGAAAATCATTCCTGCCCACCCGCCAGCTCCGTCACAGCACAATCCTGTCCCTTGCATAATACAGCAAAATTGGAGAGACAGGTTGTCTGTCACTTCGAGCAGGATCTGAGATCCCAATATGTGCATTTGCTCGGCGAGTCGGAAATCTGGAGGAGACAATGACAGGCGGGGGGGGTGTTGCAGGAAGGTGCACGCGGGGGGGGGATGTGCATGCCTGTCTGGGCTGTCTGTTTGTCTGTCCGCCAACGCCTGTCCCGACGTCACGTGGCATAGTCCATGCTTGAGGTAGCATGGGCTAAGGGGAGCCCCGGCTCCCGGTTTGGCCTCTTGGAGAATTGAGAGAAAGAAAACAGGGATGATGGGCATTGTAGTCCAGGACGTGCGGACAGTGCTCTAGGTCCTGAGATGCAGGAATGATGATGGAGTAATCAGGCTGGCTTGCCGGAGAAACCCCCCATCTTAAAGGAACATCCCTTTTCCATCCCTCGAAGTCCACAGTTGCCCAAACTTTGGGGGGGGGGGGGGTTACCACGAACTGTACCAGCTTTTCATCATCATCATCATCATCTTAGACCGGCAGAGCTGGAAAGGGCCCTAGGGAGCATTGAGCCCATCTTCTGTCAAGAAGGCCCAGTGGGGAATCGAAAAAAACCCCAACCTCTGGCCCCACGGCTGGAAACCTAAACCCCCCAGCTATCCAGTAGTTTTAAACACCAAAAGCCCACGTGTTTGCTTTTATCCAGAAAACGTTCACATAAAGAAACACGAGGGGATCAAACAGGAAGTGCCGTCAGCGCATTTAAGACCAATTTGAAAAGAAAGAAAAACTCAGCCTTCTGAGAATTTTTTTGGAGGCTGTTAGCTCATCTATCACATGCCGTCCAATTACGTCTGACTTAAGGCGACACTGGCAGGGTTTTCAGGCTACCAAGCGTGCTATTTAAAGAGTGGGGTTTTTTTTCCCCCTAAAATATTTTTTTGCCCCCTCGTGTGTGTCCCTGGATGAGAGGGGACTTGAACCCAGACCTCCTGAGTCCCAATTGGCCACCCTATCCGCTACACTGCATTTGCTATTATTAATCTATTAATAAGGTTAATCGGGAATGGTTTGATGCCACAAGCGGCCTCACAACACCCTTCCAGCAATGACATTCTCCTGCCAGCTGGATGGAACTCAAAGGTACACTGCTCCTGACCATGGGGGCTTTGCTTTACTGTCCTAGCGGCCGCTCAGCCTGCTCTTTGCCGGATCTGCCAGATCCTTTCTCCGGGCCTGTGTTGGCCCCATAAGGTGCTGCTAACCGCCGGAAACGCATCTCCAGAGAAACAGGACAAAAGAGATCTGATGCACCCAGCCGTCAAGCTCTGATTTTCCAAAGGGCTCTGCTGGTTGGATGCTGTTTGCACCGGAGCCCCACTGGCGACGCGCAGGGGTTCCATCCTGCCCGCCAGCTGTTGCGTTGGCGACCCGCCTCTCCCGACGGCGGCCTGGAAAACCGTCGGTAATTAATTGGCGGCTCTCCCGAAGGGGGTATCAGCGTGCAGTGTGTTGGCCTGTCAGCGTTATCAAAGCTGGGCAGGATTAGACACCACCGGGGCCTCCCCCCCCCCCCCCCCCCGTGTGGATCAGAGGGGACTTGGAGGCTCAAGAGTCGCCGAATCGAGATTCCCGGGAGGCAGCCTTTTAAGGCATGAGCGGGTAACAGGATTAGCTGCCAGGGGTTGGTCGAGAGAAGGAGGTTTCTTGCAAGCGACTGGTTGCATCCCGCCAGTGCGCACAGGAAGCTTCTCAGGCTGTCGAGACCCTTGTCCGATCTCTCTAGGGGGGGAAATCTTGCAACTGGAGCTGGATTGGGCCCAGAGAGGCGAGCCCGGTCGCCCGATACGGGGGGGGGGGGGGGGGAATACATCAGCGATATGTCAAAGTCGGTGGAAGTTTTATTTTTAGGTTATGTTGACTAGATCAGTACATTTTACACACTGGTCTTCTAAATGTGCTTAATACTAGCGCCAACACCTGCAATCTCAGTTAGCATGACCGGTGTGGTCTGGGATGATGGGTGTTGTAGTTGAGCCCTCTCTGGAAGGCCACCGATCCATCTGTCCTGCCCTCAACTGTTTCTGGGCTGTGCCCATACAATAGGATGGGTTTTTTCTTTCTGTATTCTTATTATTCATATTAGTATTATCCATGGGTTGTCTTCGTCAGTGTTGTTAATCCCTTCAGATAGAAAGCTAGCTTGTCGCCAATTATGTGGGTGCAGTAGGGATGGGCCAGAACAGAATGCCTCATCACTAGGGATGGAGTTTCTGGACTACAGATACTGTAATTCTCCATCCTGGAAAGACACTTGAAATGTGGCTCACCTGGGGGGGAAAGGCCTACGCTGGAAGGCTATGAGGCTGAACTCGGCCTAGCTGCATCCAAGCTTCCTGTTCCTGCCCTGGTGTTACCTGGGAGCTTTCCCTCTGAACAGGAAGCTTAGGTGGAGCTAGGCCGAGCTCAGCCTTCCAGCGTAGGCCTTTCCCCCCGCCCAGGTGAGCCACACTGAGATGTCTTTAAAGCGTGAGCAAGATAGGTAGAACTCCCAGAATCATGGTGTTTGTAGTCCAGAAAATCTGAAAATCCCATCCTCACTTGCCACAGTTCTGTTTCTGCAGCTGTTGTGCGTGGCTGCGATTTCCCCCCCGCACGCTTCCTTCCCTCTGAAGGTGAAAATGTTTTCAAGGCGACCAAAGACTTTCCAGGCTCCCTCCTGGCTTTCGACAATGGACTCCCCGTGATGGCGGTTTTTTCCCTCTCTACTCCGCTTTCTGCCACCGAACCCTCCACCTGCTTTCACTCGTTTGCCAGGTTGCCTTAATTGCTGGGCGCGGCGCAATTAGTGTTTCTCGCAGCCCTGACAGCCTTTTCTGTTTCTCCTCAGCGGCTGCCCACGGGGAGGAGTTGGCATGGCCAGGATCTGGCCTGGGCCCAAAGGTGTCCCCAGCGGGCATTCAGGGGGTACCCCTCCAGGATGCCACGAGGATGGCTCTGCCACTGGTTCTCTCTCGCTTGACCTCCAGGCATCCAGAGAGAACATGAGCCGGCCGAGGCCAGCCTGCCACTGTGCCGGTTGTGGCAAAACCACCAACAAGGAGGATTGTGGGTCACAGCGGGCATCCTGGCACCGTTTATAAACCAAGTGTGCGGCATTAAAAAACAAGGTTCACTCCAGAGATTGAAAAAGGATCCCCGGACCTTTACGAATTCTGGGGGCTATCATTTCAAAGAAGTAGTTTTCTGTGCTATGTTGAGAACATATTCCCTTACCAATGTAATAGATTTTGCAACGTGGACCTGTGACAAAATATCCCACCGCAGCCCCATCTCTTAGTACGGTCTGCTTCTTTTTAAGGTGCCTTTCCGACCATGCCCTTTTCTTTGTGACTCCATTCCGTATTCGTCCTTTACCTTCCATTTCACTTCCACGTTTCCTATTTTCCCCCCAAGTATCAGTGAAAATGTAAACCTGTGTCCTGGATAATAAGGAGGGACAGGCCACCGACACCCGAGCGTCATTCCTCTTATTTATGGTGCCACTCCCCTCTCTTTCATATTAAAATCCCAATTCATAACTCTGTTTTTCCTTTCAGCCTCGGGCGTCCCTCTGAAGCCTCATTTCCCTTTCTAACCCAGCTTGTCTGCCTCCGTTGCTTCCTTTCCTTTCGGCCTTGCTTCCCTCATTCTGTTTGAGATTGTAAGCGCTTTGCAGGCACCGACTCTTCTCCGGGTCTTGGTGGTTTATTTGCTCAACGTAGCCCGTGTGACGCTCCGTCTCGTGTATGATGACCAAAAGCCAGCAGATCTGCGTTGGCACCGGTCAGATCCCCAGATCTTAAAGCTTTTAGCCTGTCGGTCTCTTGTTGTTATTACGTCTACATGATGGCTTTGACCCCTGGTTTCTCAGGCATACACGTTGTTATCATTGCATGCTGTCAAGTTGCTTTGGGGATTTTGGTGGCCCTATGAGTGAATGCCTTCCAACAGGCCCGGTCATTAACAGCCTTGTGTCAGGCCTTGCAGACGCAACGTTGTGGTTTCTTTGATGGAGTCAATCCATTTCACATTCGGTCTTCCTCTTCTCCTACTACCTTCTGCTTTTCCTAACATGATTGTTTCCCCCAGTGAGTTCTGGTGCTGTGTCCAAACCTCGGAGCGCCTCGGTTTTGTCATTTTAATTTCAACATCATCAAGAACATGATATTTATCTTTCTGGCAGCCCCTGATATCCGTAAAGCTGTCTTCTAACACCACATGGTCTAATTCTACGGAGTAGTACAAAATTAGTTGGAAGACTTGGAGTGTTGAAATCCCAAAAAGACACTTTCTCACATTTTGACGTCCTTGGTGTGATGCTGGGATGGGTGGTGAGCATCATCCCTCCCTCCCCGTTCTAATTTCGAGATGAAACTTCAAGTGTCTGTGTGGCTTGCCTTTCCTCTGAATCACTCATGGCCACTTCCATGAATTTTAGTCTATTTCAATCTTGCCAGGTTTTGAAAATGGCTTACGCTCAAGTGCAGAAGAATTTCTGCTCAAAAGCCACGTGATTTGGAAAAAATAATCCAAAACCACAGACGGTGCAGTGCAAATCACCTGCAGCTTTTGTACTGCGACGGGGGTTGTGTTGTTGCCAGAAAACTCAAGAAAACGGTTCAGAATTGGTGCCAAAAACAGGAAAAGTCAGGAGAGATATTTCTGTAAAGAAGATAGTTATGGGGGGGCCACCCCTGAAAAGCCCCGGTACCTGACTCCCACCTATTCTATCCCAGAAAGAGGGGGATACCCAGTGGAAAACGCCTTCAAAGATTATTTCAATTTAACAGGCAGATTGGTGCAGAAAGGGTGTGCTTTGTGAAGCATCAGAACCCAAAATGTGGTTGTCCTGAACCATGGTTTCACATTGGTTTCAGCGCAGCTAAGGATGGTGAATGTCATTAAGGGTATTAAAGAGCTGTCCAGGGTCCTGAAGGTGTTTGGGGGCATATGTGGTTCACCCTTTGAGGAGGGGTGTGTGGCTCTGGTAAAGTTCAAACTAAAACCGGAAGTGGATTCAAACCGTGCCACCCTCAAATATTTGAGTCAGCCGTCGCCTTCACTATATAGCACAGGGGTTGAGGTCTCTGGCTGTGATGCCAGAGGCTGGGAGTTCGATTCCCCATTGTGCCTCCTTGACAGGGGCTGGACTGGATGATCTATAGGGTCCCTTCCAGCTCTGCCGTTCTAAGAGGAGGAGGACAGTTTGCAACGCTTTTACAGGTGGCAGAACACCAAGTTCTGTTCCCCTCTCGGAGAAGTCGAATGCATATTATTTTGCCAGCGTTTAAGAAAACAAACAACCCCCCCGTAAATGATGAATTGGCAGCGTAGATTCAGTCTTGTCTGTCTAATACCCGCATCTGTAGCAAATTCCTGGTCTGCTCCAAGCTAAGGAAGGGAGCAAAGAGTATAGCTTGAAAAACCAAGGAGAAAGGACAGCCGGAGAGCTCGGATCGGGAGGGGACTGGTCAGCACTGAAAGGCTGCCAGAGTTTTCCGAGCCCGACATCAGCGGATCACGGCCATTCCAGGCGCGCCAGAGATGTCTGTGGCTGTCCAGACCGATCTTGCAAGCTGTCAGTCAACGCCGGCCCAAACGCCCGATGGCGTTAGGCTCGGTCCTGTCATTTCTACACAGCCAACCTACACCCAGCCATGCTGGGCGGTGATTTTTAACCCTCCATTAATTACAAAGCAGGAAACACACAAGAAAAGTGTTTTGTTTTTTCTTCTCCATTTCTGCCCCCACCACTTCTTTCCAAAGCTATGAAACAAATACCTGTCTGCAGAAAAGAAAAATGATAAGCCTTTAGATTATTAGGAACCACCGGGGTTGATTTATCGATTAAATGAAATGATTAGGTTTGTTCTAACAAGAGCCAGGAGTCGAGTCTCAGAAGGCTAGAATAGAACAGGCAGAAGAGGTACAGCTGTTGTCATAGCCCTCCAGAGGGTGTTGGACTCCAAATACCATCATCCCCTACTGGCATGGCAAAGGGTGACGGGAGATGTAGATCATCTTGAAGGACACAATTTCCCCAACCTTGATTGTCTGACTGCAACACAACCAAGATGCAGGCTGAAAAACAAAGCATATTTCCTTTTAATGCTGTGATTCGTTTCTGTCAGAGCTGAGAGCAGACCTGGATGTAAAGCTGGGGTTGAGGATGTTAAAAAAATCAAGGAAAAAATACCTTTTTCCCACCCCACCCCATAGACAGAATTTGGGGAATCTAAAAAAACAAAAAGATTCACTCAATAGACTCCTGATATCCAGCGCAGTGGAGATTTGAACCATAAAATCCGACACACTCCGTGTGAAGGCGATTTAATATTTATCCCCTAACCCGTTGGAGACCGCTCCTTCATAGCCTCGCCACGAGTCGGAGGCGACTTAATGGCACATAACAGCAAAAACCCTTTAAAGGGGCATAGATTTCAAACTTGACTAAATCAAGCAAAAAAGCCATCTTTTATGTAACTTCTGCTTTGCATAATTTTAACGGTGGACTCGCCAGCTTGCATTAGAGATGTGAAGCCATCTACAATTCCCGGCAGTCTAGCTTTTGAGGGTTCACTAGCTGCTCTCCGCCACCTTTGCAGAGTCTCTTAAGGACTAGAAACATGATGGGTTTTGCAAATAAAAAGAGTGCTTGCCATAAAATCTCTAGTATTCTCTGCTGATTCCTTGTTCTTGCAGGGGCGTACAGCCTCCGTTCAGCCCCGATTTGAGGCATGTCGGTAACAACGGAAGGTAGATCAGTTAGGTTTGTGGGGGTACCATCCACCTAATGCTCTTCTGAACACATCCCATGAAAATAAATGTGTTTTCTAAGATGCTGGGGAAAAGATGGAGGGAGTTGGGGAGAGGCCATTTTGATGGCTCGTATCCTGCGGCCTCCCGTGGCCATTTCTGGGTATTACAGCCTGATGTAGTACTAACCTGGCGTGGCTGGGATACGTATTCATTTTGCACCTTAGACATTAAAAAGGTGCTGGGGGGCGCATTGTGGAAATGAAGTCTAGCTTAAGGTTAGGGTGATTTATATATACAGTTCCCATGTTCTTAGGGAACACGGATTTCAGTTGACAGTTCAATGCGGTTCCAATATTTCTCCTCCCACCTTGTGTCTGAAGCTCTCAAAGCAGAAGCCAAACCATGGAAAACGCACATGTGCGGCTACTCTGGCTGAGGTGTGTCTGATGGGAATGGTAGTTCCACACCCCTGGAAGGCTGGGGCACTAAGAAATGGGTGTTGTAGTCCCATACACCTGGAGAGTGCTGGACCAGGGTATGAAACCTGAAAAACATACCCATGGGTGCAAGACTCACCACGTCAACTGCGGATAACTTAGGGAAGTTACTTTAGTTCCGTGGTTTAGGGAACTGGTTGCAGAGCCAGAGGCTGGGAGTTCTGTTCCCCGCAGTGCTTCCCGAACAGGGGCTGGACTTGATGATCTGTCGGATCCCTGCCGTTCTAAGATGATGATATTGACAGTGGTTTTTCTGGGTTACTTACAACCCTGGTCGTGTGGCCGGGGAAATCTTGGATGTCAAAGATGCAGCTTTCCCACGGTCTCAGCTAGAGAGAAAGGCTGTGGTCCTTCACTGCCAATGGGGGCGGGCAGCACTCTGCGCATGCTCTTTGGTCGTCTGTCCCAGAAACCCAACCTGGAGTTCACCAGCGGCGTTGAAGAAACTGCCCATATTGGCATCTGTTTGGTTAGGGACAAATTCTCCGATGTTCTCAGTCTTGATTTGCCCTCTTGTCTTTTTTTTTCCCCCTCCTAGTTTACGGCGAGAGGGCTACACGGTCCAAGTGAGTGTCAATGACTACCTGGACATCTACTGCCCGCATTACAACGCCTCGGTGCCTGAAGGCCGCGCGGAGCAGTACATTCTGTACATGGTCAACTACGAGGGCTACCGGACCTGCAACATCAGCCAGGGCTTCAAGCGCTGGGAATGCAACCGCCCCCACGCGCCGCACAGCCCCATCAAGTTCTCCGAGAAGTTCCAGCGCTACAGCGCCTTCTCGCTGGGCTACGAGTTCCACGCCGGACACGAATATTACTACATCTGTGAGTCGGGTGGCGGAAGGGCTGGGGCTTTGGGGTGGGTGTTTCGGGTGAGCAGGGGGCCCTGATCCTCACCAATGTGTCCAGAGAAGCCAAGAGGAAGAGGTCATCGTTGACTAGCAGCTTTGGCACCCAGGAGAAGCAGTGCAAAAATGGCCAACGGAGGAGGCCTGGTCTACCTGCCATCAAGCAACCCAGGAGATGCTTCAGAATTGAGTAGGGACTTGAACCCAGATCTGCCCAGTCCTAATGCAGCACTTTGTAACCACGCTGGCTCTAGGGACCCCCTCCAAGCCTATTTTTAAAAGCCAGTGACCCCAAATTACTAGCATTCTAGTTTCCACCTCGCTACCTCCCTTCCCAATTTAAAAAACACAACAACACCCCTGCTAATGCGGCTCTCGGATGTTGCCGGACGCGTCTGAGTCGTCCCGCAATGAGTACAACCAGATCCGACAGCGAGATTAAACGTTTGACTCAAGATTACGCTTGCGTGGGCCTGAGCATCAGGAAGGCAATGCAAAGGAGCCGGGTTGATCAATTTGTTCATGTTCCTTAACTTCTGAAGGCAGGCCGGGAGAGGCGCTGGTGAAAGGAATGGATCCGACGGGATGGGGAGGAGAGCCCCGAGCCATAAGTCAATAGGTCTGGGGGCTGAAACCTTAGCAGAAATCCTTAGCCATGGATCGACATGTTGCCTTCTAAACAAGACCAGCTCTGCCAGTCCATGCCAACCTGGGACGGCAGGAAGTGCAGCCTTCCAGATTCTGGACTGCAAAAACCATCAGCCCTCATTTGTGCAACCTGTGGTGATGGATAATGGGAGTTGTAGTCCTACCCATTCCCTGAACTAAATGGATCAGTGGTCTTTTTTTTTCTCCTGGGTCAGTCAAACCCCTGTGTTCTGGACCCACAAAGCAACATTCCCTTGAGATATATACCTCATGGTGTATCTAGGTGAGTTAGCATTCCCCCCCCCCCAACCTAGGAGGGTCCAGCCTGCTTTGTTGGACTACGATGCCCATTGTCCCCAGATGAAAGTCATCATTCAGGAAGCCCCCGAGCTGGGACAAATCTCTTGGCCTCACATGTTCCTGGATCCTTAAAATCAGAAACGGTGAGAACCTAACTCAGGAACTTTCTGCGCACAAAGAGGGGGTCCATCTCCCAGTGACCCTCAGACTCTCCTTCTGTTCTTGTCTCATTTCAGCCACTCCGACGCACAACCACCGCCGGGCCTGCCTTCGCATGAAAGTCTTTGTCTGCTGCGCTTCCCGTAAGTAAATCTCTCTAGCCGCATCCCATCTTCACACACGCTTGTGAGGCTCAAGGCCACAGCCCGGCCTTGCCTCCCCACAAGCTCTGAGCACAGGAGTGGCATGCGTGTTCCCTGTTTTGGCCGGGCGAAAGGGCTCTGTGGAAGTCAAAAGCTGACCAAGGTTCCAAGCAATTAGCTGGCCAGATCAACCCTTTTTTGCACCTTTTTCCTTTCCACCGAGAACCTTCTTTCTCATTCCTTGATTTTCCTTTGTCCCAAGCAAGCTACTAGTCCTCAAGGGCAAAAGGGTTTTTATGTTTTTCTTCTGCGCAGTTGAAAAAGGTTAACTGCAGCAACTTTTATTTTTATGAAACAGGATATAATCCAATATTACTTAAACACCAAAACAAGAAAAGAATTAAATTATATTTTTTGCCAGGAGTTCTAGAGGCTCGATCTGCCTCCCCCATGGAGCAGGTAGATTTGGGGCCCAGGAGAGCTGGATCCAAAGGGCCACCTGCCTGCTGAAGGTAGACTGGCCCACAGTTCTCTAGCACAGAGCCAGTAGACGGGGGTTCACGTTTCTCCCAGTCAGCTCCTTGAGATAGACTGAGTCTCCATGGAGCACCACAAGATGTCTGCCAGGGCACATGCGCTATAATGCATCAGTGCTATTCAGCATCACATTATGCAGGATGTGACTACATAAAATTTATGAAAGACCTCTGTTGAATACAGTTGAAAGTTTGTCTTATCTGGCTTATTTGGTTCCTCAGAATTTCTAACTTCTCATTTGGGTGTAACTGCAAGGAATAACTTTCCTGCATTGTTCGTACTGTTCACTTGTGGGTGTTTTTTGTTTTTTGTTTTTTTAATATAGATTCTATCTGTACATGGAGGTTCTCTTTAGCCACCACAATGGCCAATAACCCCCAAAACCATTGCAATCTGAACAAAGATTGTAAAAAAGCACAGCTGCTGGCTCAAAACCGGCTTGGAAAGAAACTGGTTAAAAATTTTCAAAGATGTGGCCGTGTTAATTAGTTTCGGCCAAACCCCCCCCCCCCTGAAAAATGAGAGATTGGTTAGGGTGTGGCAAAGCTGCTCCTATCCTTACAGGTCTGCTTTCTAGCCACACCAAGGGCACGCCCCAGGTTGCCCTCAGTAATGGGGCACTCAGGTGTCCTGGCTTTCAGTCCGCACTGTATCTTCTGATTCACCCTCCCATGTCCAGCTGCCGGTTTGGATGCGTGCACTCACATCTGGTGTACACCCCACACAATCCATGTATGAGCAGGCCTACTTTTGCTTGGGCTGTCCATAGCTTGCACCCCAGCCCGGAAGCTGCGTTGTCCCTCCTGCCCCTGTCATCGGCTGCACTGGGGACAGCGATGGCCCAAAAGGATGAACAATGAACATCAAAAACCATTTGAAAAAGCAAAACGAAAATGGCCTCTTACTTTTTTCCAGGGGTAGGGGGCATTCGTTTGACAGCTCCCCAACCTGTCTAGACCAGGAAGCAAAAGGGGCAGGATGGGGCGGGCGGGGAGAAGATCAGTGGGGAGGTGGGTTGGAACATGAGACCCCTGCCCTCTCCCCCGGGCATAACCCTCTCCCCCCCTCTCCTGCCCACAGCGTCGCACTCTGGGGAGAAAGCGGTGCCGACCCTCCCGCAGTTCACTATAGGGCCAGAGGTGAAGATCGAGGACCTGGGTGAGTGAGACCCACAGGGCTCTCTGCTGGGATGGGGGGCAGCCTCGTGGGGGGGGACATGCCCCTAAGTTTAAGCACCCCTTCCCTCGGTAGTAAGATCCCCCTGGTCCCCAGATGGAAGAAGCAGAGAGCTTCCTGGGAATTCTGCCTGAGTAGAGACCAGTTTAGCTATGGTAGTCTTGGTTCCTCCCAGAAACCTTTGTGGGTCGGCCATCTTGGAGGCACCGCATGGAAGGGATGGCGTTTTGAGCAGGAGGCGGGGGAAGAGGGTTGCCGCCACCTCGCTGAAGTCTGATTTTCCTCCTCCCCGTCTCTCCTCTCTCGTTTTTTTTTCTCTTGCAGAAAATTTTAACCCAGAGATGCCGAAGTTGGAAAAAAGCATCAGCGGGACCAGCCCCAAACGAGAACACTTGCCCCTGGCGGTGGCGGCCGCCCTTTTCCTCATGATGCTCTTGGCCTCCTAGCCGCGTCGGTCGCCGCAGGAGGGGGGGCCGACCTGCACCGCCCACCCACGCTTGCCTGGGTCCGGGGTCTCCTTCCAAGACAGCCTTGGTTTGCAGCGCAGGACAAAACGTGATATTTACAGGCGGCTGGAGGGGCCACCTTGCACCGAGGAGAAACGGCCCCGAGATGCAGGAGGTTGCATTTTTCCCGGCTGTTTCAACCCTGATCCTGCCCCCTAAGGAGAACCTCGCTGTTGCTTCTGTGTTTATCTTCTCCTCTTTTTTGGCCTTTCCTGGGCATCAAGAGGGTTGGAGGTCCCTAGTGGCCAACACCCTGCCCGGATACGCACAGACTTGGGCCGGTGGGCTGCATTGTCATGTGCCGCGGTCAGGAGAGTGCCGGCTTTCTTGTCGTCCTGACCTCAAAAGCCCGCACACTTGGCGATCCGTTGTCGGACCACGGGTCTCCCTGCCTGCCTCTTCTGGTGTCCTGCCGTGACTATCCAGAGGAACGGATTGCCCGCAAGAACTTTATCTGGCTTGAGCTGAGACAGTGTGTTTTCTTGTAGTCTGGGGGAAAAAAACGTGGTTTTGTGGTAGAGATCCATACCCGACTTCCCATGAACCAGGACTTTTCGGTGCCAGAAATTGGGAAGCGAGGGGGATACCGCCTCCCCAGTGATCCCCAAACTGGGGAAACTGGAGTCAGGATATGTTCCCCCGTCTGTAACTTTTGGAGTAACCTGTACATATCTCAGTGTGTTCTGTACAGAGAGAGGCTCTATTAATCCGTGTCTATAGATTATATAAAACTGTTCTCATCGTGGGTGGGCGCGGGGCGGGCACCGGCCTGCCTCTTTAAGCCAGAGGGGCATTTTCTTTTTCCTGTTATTTTGGGGTCTTTTTCCCTCCCTTTGTCTTCTGTGAAGACCAGACCTATGCAAAAAAGACGCACGGACACTTTTTTTTTTTCCTTCCTGGGATGGGATTTTGGGGCCGAAAAGAAGAATTAAAAAACCCACGTTGACGATATTAAAAAAAAAAAAGAGAAAGAAATTTTAGGGGTGAGGGCGGGATCTGTATTTTCTTGTGGTTTTTTTTTTTCCCCCTCCCTTCTCCTTCCCCTGAGAGCTTTGGCTGGCGATTTTCATATACTTGCTCTTAGTCTATTAAAAACAAAATGAAATAAAATTAATAAAAATATACCACCGGTTCTTCTTTCCTAGCTCTGGGGTGGCTTTGTGAAAATAAGAGTCAACGTTTCTTGGCACAAGATGAGGAGAAAAGGCTGTCAGTTTAATTTTATTATTATTATTATCATCATCATCATCATCATCATCATCCTATACTTAGGTTTTTGGTTAAAACTTGTATTTGTTATGTAATACCGGTCAATGTTTTTATAATTTTGATTGACTGTGCATGGTGTTTTTTTATAATAATAATAATAATAATAATAATAATAATAATAATAATAATAATAATAATAATAATAATAATAATAATAATAATAATAATAATAATATAGAACTGCAGAGTTGGAAGGAACCCAATGGATCATTGAAATTATTTGAAATTTTGCTTTAGAGCAGCCACTGCTCTAGGTAAAAAAAGCTTCTGAATACTGCTAAAACTTTCCTTTTAAACATACATTTAAAAATGCAGCAAGATAAATACATCCATAAACCATCTCGTCACTCCAGGTTCTGTTTTGCTGCAGAATCCACCCAAAACTAATGCCAAATTTCAACATCCTGTGATATGGTTACCGAGAGCCATTGTAAATGGGTGTCTCTCAGTCTCAACCATGAACAAATTATCTTTAAGAACAGCCGGGGACAGGGAAAACCAATGTCCCAACCAGCAGCTTGGAAATAACGCGTTAGATTTCGGTGTTAAAAGGGTTACACTTGAGAGTTAGATTTCACTCATTTGTGTTAAAAGGGTTACATGTTAGATTTAACTTATTCATGTTAAAAGCGTTACACTTTAGATTTGACTCGTGTTAAAAGCGTTACACATTAGATTTGACTCGTGTTAAAAGCGTTACACGTTAGATTTGACTCGTGTTAAAAGGGTTACACGTTAGATTTAACTCATTCGTGTTAAAAGTACTACTTGGTTAGCAGAAAGGTGATTCAACTGATGGATCTAAAGCATGAGGGAACCTTTTAATGCCACCTCTAAAATGCCCCTCTCTTTTTTAGGTGATGCCTCACTCCTATTTTAGCACCAGAGTGACAGTTTTAGCACCAACAAGCTAAATCTCGTGTATTATTTCCAAACGGTGGTCCCAACCGGTTAGTTATTTGTGACGTATTGTTGTTACATGCTGTCCAAGTCACTTCCAGCTTGCAGTGATCCCAGGAATGAGCCATCTCCAAAATGTCCTGTCTTTGACAGCCCTGCTCAGCTCTTGCAAACTCAAGCCTGGGGCTTCCTTGAGGGAGTCAACCCATCTCATACTTGGTCTTCCTCTTGTCCTGCTGCCTTCCACCTTTCCAAACATTATTGGTTTTTTTCCCAGCAAATCCTGACTTCTCGGGACGCACCCAAAGTAGGACAGCCTCAGTTTCAACATTTTTGTCTCCAGAGAGAGTTCAGGCTTGATTTGATCTGGGACCCACTTGTTTGTTTTTCTGGCCATCCAGGGTATCTGCAAAGCTCTCTCCTCCAGCACTACATTTTGAACGAATCAATTTTTTTCCTGTCCGATTTTTTATCCCATTCTGGGTAACGTATTTTGGGGCGGGGGGGGGGGGGGGAGAAGAAGAAGAAGCAGAATCCCAGTCTTATTTTGGTGAGCCACGATGCCAAAAAGCAGGAATTCCATACTCCTGTTCTCAGTAAGTTGGCCGTGTTGAAGGCATGCTTTTAGTGGGGCCAAGAAATATGAGTGTAAATCAAACCCTAACCTTAACTCCCATCACATTGGAATTCTCTGTGGGGTCAGAAAATACCCCACAGCTCCATCCATACAAGTTTTAAAAAATTATCCAGATGCTTTGGGGGGTGAAGCGCGAGGCTGATCGCCAGAGGCGAGGGGGAAAGTGGCGCACAGGCGAAGCAGTTGGTCGCTGAATTGTGCCTGGTGTCTCCCAGGGGCTGCAGAAGAAGATAGAGAGCCGCTGTAAACCTCCCTTCTGGACAGTTAATCCCTGAAGCTTGGAGAAGTGAACGCAGCAAAACAGCATGCTGCTGGCTTCAGATCTCTTCGGTGGCTGTGGTATCTGGACAAAGGCTCACCTTGACACACAAAGATTAAATGCTGCTGGAGCACATCAAGGTGTTGGAGTTCCTGGACTTTGAATGGTGGTGAAAATAACTGCTTCTTCTTACATTTGGACTTCTCTCCTAAAAATGCACACACACATACATACACTTCATCAAAGTGCGTTCAGGTCTGCTTTACACACACGCAATATACCTTTTGTCCTCCCTGCATGGTAGGTTAAGCCAGATCAGTTTTTATGGGGGTTGGAAGCTGGTGACTCCAGTGTCACGGGGGCATTGAGTCCGCTCCAGGTTTTACTGCAAACCGTAAAAGGCAAATCAGTGGCTCAGCTCGCTCTCTGACTCCTCACCACCACACCACCATGTGCATATGCTTCCCAGCTCAGCGGTCCCCACCTTTGGGCCTTCAGAGCTTGGACTACGCACCCCAAAATTCCCAGCCGGCTCTGGCACTAGGTGCGGATGCTGGGAGTTGTTGTCTACCAAGATCTGGAGGGCTCATTCTTGGAGTCAATGTCTGGAAAAAAAAAGGATCAAAAGGAGAGCAGCTGCCACGTATGTTGGAGATCGTAAGTTCACCCGCACGTCGGGACCGAGTTGGAAGAGAAAGGTAAGGAAGAAAAACAAAATAAAAGCATTAGGTGTGTGACCTCTGCTCCTTTTCCTGCCTCTTTGGAGGACAGCTTTCCGGGATATTCCACATCCATTCTGGCTGCCCACCTTCCTCGGGAGGTGAATCACCGTCTGGATCTTTGAAAGCCTGTTCAGACAGCTGGGAAGGACCTGGAAAAAACCCTGAATCACTGAACCCGTTTGCATCAGATGCGAGGGACGTATCACCCCGATCCAGCACGCAGGCACCGCGTCATGTGCAGGTAAGCAGGCACTTCCAGTCAATGACACTCCACTTCTCCTCTTCCCCCCTCCCCTCGCTCCTTGGAGGGCTCCGTACAACAACTCTCCAAGGTAGGCCAATCATAACCGTCATCAAAGGCTGCCGTGTGTCCTTCCCCGTGGCAGCTTTGCTCTCCCTCCTAGAGGTCTATAGACTACAAGTCCCATCAGGTCTTACCATATGTGTTTATGCCCTATCCCCACAACTCGACAGCATGCCTGGGGATGGGGGTGATCATTTGACCGGACATAAATAAATGTCGCTTCATTGTCTCTGATAATTTTATGATCCTAACAAACCACCATGATTAAAAATCATGATTACGGTTGGGCTGTCAATATAGTAATGCTAAAACTAACATATTATTTCGTAAAGAACTGCTGGATAGCTCAGTGGTTTAGGTCTCCGACTGTGGAGCCAGAGGTTAGGGGTTCGAATCCCCCCCCCCCCCGGGGCCTCCTTGACACGGGCTGGACGTGATGATCCAGAAGGGTCCCTTCCAGCTCTGCAGTTCTGAGATGATGATGATGATGATGTAGCACTGTGGCAGTAAAAGCATGGTAGTCGAACTTCAAATTGTGTTTTAAATTGTTACACTTTAATTTGTGTTCAATTCTGCGGGGAAAAGGCGGGATAGAAAGCGCGCCCCCCCCCCCCGATCCCTCCGTTTAGAAAATCAGTTTATAAATCAAATAAATACGACCACTCGGAGGTGTTTATCACACTGGCTGCTACAACAGCGCTCTCCACGTACAGAGTGACGTAGAAGGCACATACAAAAACAAGCCCGGCTCTGGCCCAAGGGGGTTGCAGTCTAAGATCTGACACAAGAAACAACCCAGAAAAGGGAGAAAAAGGGAGGAAAACAGAGCTTGTGTTGATTCTGGGATGGGCCACGCGCACTTCATGAGTTTACCGCGGTGTGGAGATCCCAGCTGGGAAATTCCTTCTTGGTGTATCTTATCTATAACCACCCCATTGTGTATCTGTGTGTGTATGCGCGCGCACTCTCCACTTGTGATCCTGCTGGATTTCTCCATAGGCCGCTTGCCAAGGGAACAAGACGGAGCTTGCCCGGGTAGAAAGAAACCCACAAACCGGCTGGCTGGGTCTCGTGAAGGAAGCCGAGGTGGGGGAGCAGAAAGGGTGGAAGGGTTCTCTCCAAGGCCCTTAACAATTGGGGGTGGGAAAGCAGAGCCGTGAGCGAGAAATGAGTTGCCACCTGCTCTACCTGCCTCGTTTCTCTCCTCTGTTTCCACGTGCTGAACCCTTGCAGCGAAAAAGGCAGACTCTTGGCTGTGGGTCAAAATCAACCACAACAGCAAAAACAACAACAATAAAAGTGTGCTGTCAAGTCACGTCTGACTTAGGGTGACCCTTTTCCGGGGTTTTCCAGGTAGAGAATTATTCAGAAGTGCTTGACCCTTCCCTTCCTCTAGGGGGAGCCCTGGGACGGTGCAGCTGGCCCAAGGCTACCCAGGCTGGCTCTTCTCCCAGGAGGCCCAGTGGGGGGATTCGAACTCCCAACCTCCGGCTCCGCAGCCCGAGACCTCCACCACTCGTCGATCTGACCTGCTCTGGGTGAAACAACCACAAAGAGTGTTTTAACCTTATTTATTTCATTCATTTCCTCGTTTCTCCTGCTCTGAAAGCAGTATACGTAGCTCTCCCTCGCTTTATCCGCCTGACACCCCTGTGAGGTAGGTCACGCTGAGACGGGGGTCTGGCCCCACTCACCTAATGAGTTTCATGGTTCAGCGGAGGCTTCATCCTGATTCTCTCGTGGCTCCGTCAAACACTACCTGTTAAAGAACACTAGCCTTTAAGGTAGGTAATGGATATCATATTTCTCCTTGGGAAGATAGAGATGTACTCTGCGCATGCCTAGAGGTACTGTTGACTTGCCGTGCCTGAGCACTACTGAGAACAGTTAGAGAGGTCTGGCCTGGGTGAGATCAGCCCGCCAACGTGTTTACAAGACGTGGTGCCCTTTGGCCCACGGTCTGCCCGCGCGGCCGCCCCAGCGCCAACCAGCTCAGGCGGGCATTGCCCTTCAAGTTAGATCGACTATAAACACATCAATCACGAGATCCTCGCTACAACCCTGTTGGACTTTCCACCCCAGCCGTGCGGTTCGCCGCGTACGTGTGTATAAACAAGGCGCTCACCTCTCCCCTGGTGCGCGTGTTGACAACGTTCACGGGGGTGAAGAGAGGAGAGGCCTGCCAGGGTGCTGAGCTCACCCGGGCATTGAAGAACAGTTTGAAAGCTGGCATTTCTCTCTGTCTATGTCACCACTCCAGGGCCAAGCTGGCGTGGCCGTCCCGTCACCCGTGACCTCAGGGCTGAAAGCATGAGGAAGTGGAGGGTTCAAATTCCGCCTCCTTTCCAAACTCACTGGGTTTTGGAAAAAAAGCAAGGCAACAGAGGTGGGGGGAGCACTCTGGTCGCTGCAGCTGATTGCAAATCACGCCAGGTAACTTTTCAAGAGACGGAAATCCACCTTGGATCGGGCCCACAGGAAGGGACCTCCACAACATTCACAAGACATACATTTAGAAAGCAAGGGAGAGTTTTTGAAAAATCCTCAATTACGTAAAATCGACCCCAAAACACAGGGCTTAGAAAACAAATGTCAACTTACCATAACAGGACCGTAACGTAATTGTTATTCTATTAACAACACAAAACACGTTGATAATGGCGAACGGGGCACACCCAAAGATGATTAGTTAATGGATTAAGCCGTGGATGGAATGAGGAGCCAGGAGAAAACCATGGAAACGCTTCCGATTTTCCTTTATCGACACACACACCCCAGTGGATCCGAACCAGTTTGATAAATCCTCTTTCCTGTCCAGCAACAAGAACTTTGGCGCTTTCTAATTTCTTCCATTTATTGAGAAAGGCCTTCACTTTATAATACCTTTCACAATAAATGGCAGGAATTTAAAATTGCTGTACTGGCAATGTATTTTTTGTTTTGTTTTGTTTTGGAAATGCTTAAATATAAGGCTTTTTAAAGCACCACTGAGGTCTTTGCGGGGGGGGGAGACAGCTCAATCTGACCCCCCCCCAAGGGCCCAATCCACCAGAAACTCCCTTTGGGTCAAGCTGAATGCCGTAGGCACAGGAACCACTAGCAGGCCTTGAAAAGTTGCTTTTGGAAAAGCTTTCACTACATAATTCATGACAAGCCCAATGTTTTTTTTCCGCTGTGACTGTTACATTTCTTTGGAATGTAACATTTTAGGTGACTCCTTCCTGTTCTGGAGGAAGAGCTAACCCCGGGGGGGATAAAACGTTGCAAAGAAAATCGCCTCCCAATGCCCCTGACAAGCATTTCAAACCCTAAACATGGAAGGAGAAAAGTCAACAAAGAAACCCATACCCATAATAAAAAAAATTAACATTGTAAGCAGTTGTTCCATTCAATAAAAGGAAGTTAAATCAGAGTGTGTGTAAAAGGGAATCTATCAGGACCTACTGGCCAATCTCAATACCGTCTGTGGTAGATTGAAACCAGTTTTGAGTTCCCAGTTGTTCAACAATGGTGAACAAAACTTCAGTGTATGTGTGTGCGCGCGTGGTGTTTTTACAGTACTTATCTGCCTTGGATGTCTTGCTTCTCCATCTTGGTGTTTGTTCCCCATCTGTGAAATGGGTGCCTTTGTCCGTTGCCTCTCGCTGAATCCTGAATTGCAGGAGTGTATGTTAGGATCTCCGAGGTGTTATAACCCAGAGGTGGTGCAGAATTCGCACCTGGTTCCCACCAGCGCCGTCCTTAACGGGCAGTAAACCCACCACCATGTTTCCATGTATTAACTGGGATCTGTTTTCTACCAATTGATTACCAGCCATCTCTAGGGATGGGTTTTTTTGAATGAAAGGACTCCCAGTCTCATCATTCAACCGGGGGGGGGGGGGGTTCCTGCTGAATGATGGGTCTGAGAGTCCTTTTATTCCGAAAACCCGCTTCTCCTCTTCGAAAACACCAAAGATGGCAAGACGCTGAGGCAGCGTTATCTAAAAGCAATCTTTGGGCTTCCTCGTTGTGTTCAAAACCAGCTCGATGTCATTGAACGAAAGCCGTCTGATCAATCAGCTCAAGACATCTTCCCCCAGTGAGGTCTAAGGATGGCAAAGGTCGATGTAAGGTATGGGTAATGAGGACTAGAAACTTGAATGTGTTGATGAGACAGAAAAACAGGGGATGAGAGTGGTTTGTTTCTCAACCGCAAACGAAGCCAGACAGGCTGGGTCTAGATAGCAATAGATTTATCTAAGAAAATTACACCATCTTATCTATCTACCTCATCTATTTGATGAGACAGAATAGCTGTCATATTGGCCTGTCACCACCTTTTAATTTCTCAAGGATCAACTCCGGATTTGTTTCTGGGTGGATTTTCTGGGTAAGCTTTACACAGAGGACTGATGCTCCCCTCCCATTCTTGAAATCTGCCCCGTGGCCCTTCCTTTATTCCGCTGATCCAAAAGACGGGCAAGCTTTGGAAATCGACAGAGCTCCTCAGCAGGCTGCAAGTTTCAAAAAGGCAGTCGTGGGGAAGAAAAGAGGAAGAGTTGACCCGAAGAAGGCATATAAGGTGCGTCTCGTCTGGAGATGTCGTTTCTATCCCCTCCCACCTGCTCTTTGAAACATTTAGGTGCTGAAGAAACCTGTGGATCTCAAAGGCTTGCACGCTTTGGGATGCCTATTTTGTTTGGCCTGACTGCGAGGCAACAGGCATCAAACGTTTCCTGAACAATATGCTGACCTCTGCACTTTGCACATGCCCTGATGCACTATTATTTTGTGTGTGTTTCAGAGCAGAGACCTGGGGAATTTTTCAGCATGTAGGAAAACATTTTCCTGACTAAGGTTCTTTTTCCTCTTTATGTTTCGTCACCCACTGTCCAGCCTCTCTCTGGGTCACGCCTTCCCTCCCACACTTTGGGAATTTGGGGGAAATTAAGCGATAGTACGATTCCCCCTTTCGTCCCCACCTTCTGCTTGTTTTCCTTCCTCCATGATGTACGTGGAGAAAACCTGGAGTCCTGCAATCCACCGCCATAAAACCTGTTATCGCCTGCTTTCATGGGAAAGGTCATGGCATGAAGAAAGACTGAGAGCTCCCTGCTGCCCAGGAGGGGGAGGGAGGGAGGCTGTGAGGCCTAGTGGGTGGGTGATGCCAGGTATATGGGGAAAGAACTGGTACAAAGAGAGGTGGGGGGTATTTTGGACTTTGGGAAGGGGGCTGCGTGGTCTAGTGAGTGGGGACAGGGATGAGAAACAAGCGCCACTTTTATTCCTAATCTGCGGAAAGGGTAAGGTTTACACCGGAAACCTCCTGGGGCGGAGGCTGGTTCCTTGTTCCGAAAGAGGCAGCGGAAGTCTAGTGGTTAGGGTGTCGGGTGATGACAGCCCGAGATATTTTGCTGCCTGATGCAAAGGCTGAGACACACACACCCATGCATAGAATGGACAGAAACAATGTCCCCCACATCGGAGGACATGGGGAGAGAGTACGGGACGTGCTATGTGACACACACACACACATAGACATGGTGAAAGGGTGGCTGTGGCCACCCTCCTCAAATTTCCGCCTGAGGCAACTGCCTCCCATGGAATGGCAGGGCCAGTCCTCACGTCGGGTAGGTGTGGAATGAGAAACAGTGATGAATGCCTTATTCGGTGTCCTAATCCCCACCTTTTCTGCCCCTCTTCGCGGATGGTCCTACAAGTGGGAGCTTTTTCTGTGGCCTTCCTCCCTTTGCAGTGTTCACATGTTTAATGTTCCTTATTTTACTTTCTTTCTTAAATCACTAGCTGGGGCTATAGTTCGAACCCTACGCTGTGCTGAAATCTAAAAATGAATCTATTGGTAGGCCTGCCTGGACCCAACGATACATCTTTCCCCCTTTGCTCGTGGCTTGGGACCTTCGGCTCTGTCCTGACCCCCCACCACCACCACCGGCCACTGGACGTCAGTGGCGGGGCTACACGGGGCCTTCTTCAGCGGCTCCTTTTAAGGCTGACAAAAATGGAGACCCGGGAAAATCTGGAAGGCCTGAAATGGCCCACGCCGTGGACCTTCCACGCAGACGGCTGGTGCTCTACCACACGGCTGCGGCTTTTGCTCCGAACCATCCCCCAAAATGGCAATTTCTAGCCCTTCTTAATTAACGCAGCAACTCCCTGGCTGTGTCACCAGGGGGGAATCAGCTTACCACGGCCTGCTGTCGGCCGCCAGCTTCTCTCTCTCTCTCTCTGCTTCTTCCTCTCTTTCTCTCTCACTGTCCGCGCTGTGTTGAGCATGCAACATTACCCACAATCGATGCCTCATTACGCGATAAACAAGGGTAAAGTTGTCTCACAAATGTGTTGAGGAGTTATCGCTTCCTCTCCTGTTCTGGCGGCTGTTTAAACAGGACTGGATCGGCACTCAGGACCGACACGCGGCGGGGGGAGGCTTGACAGGCATCCATGTCCAGACACCCCAGAGAACTGGCGGCTTTTTATCGGTCCGATCGACGCAAGGAAGAAACGGAGTCGGTAAAAAAAGTAATGGAACAGATTGCAGTGCTTTGTGCCGGTTGGAAGACTTCCCTGTTTTTCCAAGAGAGAGGATGGATGGGATTTGTAGTGGAACTGGGTCCGGAGGGCCCCATCTAGGGGGAAAGGTACAAAACGCCTGTCCTCAAAGGAGCGAGCGACGTGTCGACATTCCTGATGTAGTTAGAATGCAATTTCCATCGGCCTTCGTCAGCACAGCCCGTTGCCAAGGATGATGGGAGTTGGAGTTAAAAGGGTGTTCTGAGGAGCCACTTCAGTGAAGGAAGCGACTAGAGCAAACAAACAAACAGCATTCAATATTCGTTGATATGAAAAGGTATCCACCTAGCCTGATATAATACACCATACTTTTCAAAATGCTGGTGGTCTTCAATGCAGCGCAGCCCAGGAGATTTTGCCGCCTGAGGGAAACCACCTGTTTTCGTCTTCCCCGTCTGTGAACAGAAGCTGACTGGCTGCAATAGCGGAACTTATTCGAATGTCAGCTAGGCCAATGGAGCAACGTATCCCATCACCTCAGAGGGAACCGGCTAGTTCAG
Source organism: Intellagama lesueurii (assembly GCA_037013535.1). Taxonomy (NCBI): domain Eukaryota; kingdom Metazoa; phylum Chordata; class Lepidosauria; order Squamata; family Agamidae; genus Intellagama; species Intellagama lesueurii. The sequence goes on along the minus strand of JBAJHW010000019.1, from coordinate 2,795,504 downwards.
AGGACGGAAAGAGAGGTTAAGAGGTGTGTATTATATTCATCATTTTCCACTCCTTCACCGAGCGCAAGACGGCGTACGTGGCTCCGCTCTTCCCCGCTTGGTCCTCACGACAGCCCTGTGAGGTAGGGCATGGTCAGAGAGAGTGGGGCCCAAAGACCCTTACATCATGAGTTTCGTGGATTTTTGAACCCTGGGTGACACTCTAACCACTATACTCCGCTACCCCACGCTAAGCTGTACACCAAGAGAGAGGGGGTTTCCAATGCATGGGAAAAGCCGGTCCCACCTCCATCTGCCAGCCATTGAAGGGGGGAAAAAAATACAGAAATGTATGTTTTTGTCGTTCCTGATTTCTGATATTTATGCTCCTGGCTGAGAAGGCCCGATACCTTGGCAAAGGTGGGGTTCCCTTATCGCTGCGGGGGGGGGGGGGGGAGGTCTGATTAGTTTAAAAAACTATATTTGCAGGGTAAAGTTACTAAGAACAAGGTTGAGGCTTACAACATTCCCGAGCGTTGTTTGTTTTCTGGATTAAGGGGAAGGAGATGAAAAGCAGGAGGAGAGAAAGGAAAAGAGAGAAGTAGGAAAGAAGCACTGGAATCCCCAATCCGCCCGCCATCCGTCGTGACATTTCTGAACAATTTTGGAATCTCGCTCAGAGAGATTTTCAACTTCTGTTGGCAGGGCTCGGCTTTCCCTTCTTTTGGGGGAACCTTACCTGGGCAGCTTGCCCAAGGACACCCAGGCTGGCTTTCCTCCCAGGAGGCACAGTGGGGGGAATCGAACTCCCAACCTCTGGCTCCACAGCCAGATCCCTAAACCACTGAGCCGTCCAACTAAATGGTAAGCTTACAGGGGACAAATCGCTCCCTCCCCACCTTTTGACTTTCACAAAGTCCATACTAACTTTCTAGGCCCGGTGCTGTTAGCCACAATGTGTGTGTGTGTGTGTGTGTGTGTGTGTGTGTGTGTGTGTGTGTGTGTGTGTTTTGGTATGTTCAGTTTGTGGCAGCTAGACCAGCCAACCAGAAGCGTCGTGTGGCATTTTAAAGACAGGCCCCTGTCATGTGCCATCACTTCATGCCAAACAAAACTGGCTAATCTTTAAGCCTTAAAGTTGACGGGTGTCACAAGACTCTTCGCTATCAACCGCCATAGAGGTTACGATCTGAGTGGTAATGGGGTGGGGGGGAGAGGAGTGGCACACTTTACAAGCCCGCAGCTGTGGCGAGAGGGCCAGGGACACATCTGGCTGGTGTGGCTGGTTCCAGAAACAGTGTCTTTCTGTGCCAATGTTTCTATGTTTAGGTTGCTCGGCTTTGGTCCTTGTGCAACCCGTTTCTTGTGTGTCAAACCCACAGGGCTCTGGGAAGAAGAAGGCCGGGCGCATGCCTGTGCAGGCCCGATCGCTTTATGGCGCTGTTCTCCACGAGCGCATGGAATGAGGCCTCCCTTCTGCATCAGCCGCTCTGGGCTCAAGGGGGCGAACCGGGAGATCTGTGCATGCAAACTGGGGTCCCCCTTTGGGAACAACCCGGATGTCATTTTGGATGGGAGCATGGAGGATCGCACAGCCTGCTTTCACCCGGGGGAAGCAGGACCCATCGTCCCCTCTGCCTCCGGCCCCATGTATCCTGGGTCATCCTCACTGAGGCATAAAGCCTTGCGCGTGGTGCTTCTTACCACATGTAGGATGTTCCTTTCAGACAGCCTTTGGAAAGGCACAAACCGGATCAGATGTGCTTTGGACTACAACTCCCATTGCCCATCACCAGCACGCTGGGAGATGTAGTCCGGCACGCGCTGGAAGTCGGCTCTCTGCTCACCCTGGGCTGGTAAATATCTCCTGAGAACGATGCTTTGACTTAACATTGTCTCTCTCTTATTCTCTCCATTCCTGTTCTAACCAGACTGGGCTGTTGCATCATGCTTGTGATATCACACTCTCTTTGTCAACACAGGGCTGAGTTGTGTGTTTGGCCCCGTGGGCCTCCACGTGCCTGCCTGCACACTTCTCTCTGCTTCGAAGGCCTTGCACCGCCCCCTTATCTACAAAGGAGTGTTTTTCTCCTGCCCAGTCCTTGACAACCTCAGTTCGTCCAGGATGACAGCTACGTCGCTCGAATTCACCCAGCCGTCACCCACTGAACTGGTGCGAGTGGAGGAGTTCAATAGCCTTTGGATGACAAATCCCATAATCCCCCAGTTTGCATTCTGTCTCTTGGGCCCCTATTCCACGGCACTTCCCCCCTTCCCTAATTCTCTTTTTGGTCTTTGAACCCTGATGGATTTTAGACCCTTGGATGGCCTTTGGCTCCAGAACCTGTCCGGGTTTTAGCACGATGCTGAAAACCCTGGATTATGAGTCCCAGAATCTGTCTTGGAACCCAACTCTCTCTCTCTCTCTGTGTGTGATTTATTTTGCATCACAGAAGCCTGGATGTGTTTGTGCATCCATTGTGTAGCCAGAGATGACCATAGGATAAAACAGCATTCCCCAGGCAAGGAACGAGAAGTGCTTTTGATGGCACCCTTCAGCAGTTCACCACGTGTTTTCAACAAATGTTGCCAAGGCTGCTTTACACTGTTTGTTGCTTTTTCAAACCATGCGCATAGCGATGGCACGACTTGCGAGCATTGCTCGGAGAGACATCTTGTCAGGGCCGATTCTTATCTGGGAAAGCGTCAACTTCAAACTGGAACACGAAACAGACTTTCAAGCCATCCGTTCAGAGTTAGCACCCAAACAAACCCTACGGCAAGCGCAGGAAATCTGCAGCTTTCCAAAACGGCCCACAAACCCTGCCGTCCTTCCTCTTAAAAACAAATAAAGGTTCCAGTCCTCATGGTGATGAATAAAAAAGGAGTGGTTTAAAAAGAGGCAGGATGAGGCCTCCCTACCAGTTGGAGGGCTGGTCCATCTAAATCCATGTTGTCTCCACCATGGATGGTGCACCTTTTGATCTACCAGAGGTTACAAACTGCATCATCATCATCATCTGAGAACTGCAGAGCTGGAAGGGATCCCAGCGGTCATCCAGTCCAGCCCCTGTCAAGGAGGCACCGTGGGGAATCGAACCACTGAGCTATCCAGCATTTCTTTAACTCTAAGCAGTGGTATTTATTTCCGGGAGCTTGCCAAAATAACTACAATCCCCAGGATGCTTTTGGGGGGAGAAGCCCTAAAAATAAACAGGGATAAACCTAGTAGCCTTACCCCAAAAAATGCTTTCTTCACCTCTGGAAATGATTACAAACGTCAGCTTTTGAACTCACTGGTCTCTTTATGATGCATGATGTCACATGAAAGGAAGGAGGGAAAGGCCTTTGGTAGCTCCATGCTTGAGGAAGAGACCTGTGTGACCTCAAAAGCTTGCAGGGGTTTTTGCTTGGCCTAATCAAAGGCATCACTCCAAACAGGGATCATCAAGCTTCTGTTAGGGTCTGCAGGGCTAACCTTTTGATGCCAGGGGTGGCTTTGGGTAGCGGATATGGAACATTTTGAAAAGGTAGCAAATACCTTAATACTTAATAAATACTTCATAAAATAAATTATCAAAACATTAAATACTTCATAAAATAAATAATTGAAAATTTAAATTATTTTATTTTAAAAATTATTGGCCGTGAGTGGCTGCAAAGAGTTTCCCACCTCATTTGGCAAAATAACTTGGTTGGTTTTGGGGAATTATGCCCCTTGAGCCAGCCGGGGAGGGGGGGGGAGGGCGGCCTTCCCTTTCTGGCCGCAGACAGCTAAATGTCTTGGGTCGACCTCCATCAGCAGCTGTGGGTCCCCCACGTCCGGCTTTATGCCCTAGGGCAGACCTGGGCAAAGTGCGGCTCGAGGGCCACATATGGCCCGCGAGCCGCTCCTGTCCGGCCCGCCGGACATCAAAACCATTTATAGCTTTTTGTCTAAAGTTGATCAGTTGCTTATCTTTAACATACCGCAAAAAACCTCTTTAGTATTTGTGAAGATTAACAAGTTTAAAATAAAAACAATCATAACATCACTGTTTCATTTTATTTTTAAGTAAAGTTGGTTCGGCCCCGAACACAGTTCAGATTTTTCATGTGGCCCCCTATAGAAATTAATTGCCCACCCCTGCCCTAGGGACTTGGTGGGCATGGTGGTGCTGCCTAATGGTGACGGTGGGTCCGTGCCTTCCCGTGCGCCCGCCTGCCGCCTCCCCTGCAACTTGCCTGTCTCTCCATGTCTCCAAACGGTGCGCCTTTACGCGGCGCGCTTGTTCCAACCAGCCCAGCCCAGCCCAGCCAGGGGCGGTGGCCTCCTCCTGGTTCATAAAGCCCAGCTTTGTGGGCGGCCTGCCCAGAGCTGGAAAAAGAGAGAGAGAGAGAGAGAGAGAGAGAAAAGGAGCTTTTACCAACCCAGCCAGGCCAGGAAAGGAGGCGGAGGGCGCGCCTGGAAAGCCAGCAGAAAGGGCGGAGCGAAGGCTTGTCCGCCCCGTCGAACAGGCGCTGAGCTCTGTGGGGTGCTGAGAGTGGGGGGAAGCAAGCAAACCACTGAGATTCCACCCCAGTTCGCCAATGGAGCTGCTGATTCTGTGGGCCCCCTTGGTGGGCCTTTGCTGCGTGCTGTGCGGCGCGTCCGGAGACAGGCACACGGTGTTTTGGAACAGCACCAACCCCAGGTGAGCGCGGGGCGGGGGAGCGCTCGGAGGGCTGGGGAAATGGGGCCGGGGTGGTGGTGGGGAGAGGGAGCCTGTTCTTCCCTTCGGGGTTACAGCTCAGCTGCAGGGGGGGGGGGTACCGAGCGCCCGCGTCCCGTTCTCTTCTGCGCCCCAGGAAATACTGCAAGGCGGACCAAAACTCAGATCCTTTTGGGGCGCTTTTGCCCTGTTCTAGGGCTGGGGCGCACGGAGGCGGGGGATGTTTGGAACTCTTAAGGCCCTCCAAGGTCCTTAATTTTGGGGGTGCAGTGTCTGCCCGCGTCTGAGGGATGATGCGGGGGTTCGGTGAAGACACCTCCACCTCATGCTTGACTGTATTTGAGTCCCCAGTTTTGGCCTGGACTTCCCTCCCTTCTCCAAAAATAAAAAAATATAAAAAAAACCCAAACAGAGGTAGTTCGTCCCACACCCCAGGGGTCCTGTGGAGACAGGGGGCCCCGAGGTGTCGCCCCGAGGTAGGACGGGTCGCCAGAGAGGCGTTCTCCAAGAGGGTCCTCGATTTAAGGGGTCACCCAGATGGACTTTAAAAACAACACGTGAAGTTCGTCTGAGGAAGGGGCTCCCTCCATGGGGAAGAGAAGGAGGGGCGGGGGCGCGCGCATGTGGCTTTAATTCCAGGCGCTGAGCTTGGTGATCTTTGGGGGACCCCCACCCCTTTTGGATGTGTTTCTTTCCTAAACTTCGAAAATGGGTGACTCCCCCGGCTGGGCTGGCTGAGGATTTGGGGGCGTGTAGTCCAAGGGGCGGAGGAAAGAACAATGTTTCCAAGCGCGAGTGAGTCCTCTCTTTCGCTGCTCCTGATTTTGAGACCGGGGCTGTGCCCCAGAGTGGAGCAATTAGGGCACCCCAGGGTATAGGGTGGGCTTTCTGTGCCCCTCCCATCTGAGAAGGACTGGTTGTCATTGTCTTTTCAAGTTCGAAGCCGCTTTGGGGCCAGCGAGGTGGGATAAAACCAAGGTGAATAACATCAATCAACAAGGAATAGCTTTTGGTACATTGTTCTGGGGTGTATTCAAAACTTCTGCATCCATACAAAGGCTGATAGTTGTATTTCCTTCCCTCTCTCCACCCATCCACCCACAAAAGCTTGCCCTATTATTCTGCCTCTTGCTTCCCCTGGTTGACGTTCACCTGGTGTGTGTGTGTGTGTGTGTGTTCTGTCTCTGCTTTGCTGTGCCCGCTGGCTGGCATGAGTCCCATCCAGGTCACCCCCAAAGAACCAGCGACCGCCAAGCTTGGGGGGGGGGGATCTGCTGTTGTTTCTGTCGGCTGGACGTTTTGTTAGTTCCTTACTGTTTCTTTGTTTGGAAAAAAGGGGGGAACGAGCCCCACTGCCTTCAGGAATGGCGGAGGGGCCTTCCCTTCAGCCGGCGCTGAGGGAAGGGCTGCCTGCCAGTGTGTGGAATTTTTTTGTGTGTGTGTGTGTGGGGAGGTTCTTTTTGGCCTCAGGCAGCAAAATCTCTTGGGACAGCCACCAGAAGAGAGGCTGGGAAAACGGAGGCCAGACTGAAAAGCTGAATGGTTGGTTGTTTTTTTTCCTGGTAAACATTGGCTCTGCGCATTGTGGTTTGGCATGCCTCCTGCACCGTGGAAGGGCACAAATCAGGAAGTGGCCAGCTTGCTGGGAAAAGGCCAGACAGTGCCAGCGTGGGTGCCCTGTCCACGACCTTCCTTCTCCGCCGAGGTGCCCGTTGCTGCACGTGCACCAAGGCCCGGGAGGGGAAAAGAGAAGGACGCCGGGGCACCCTTGTGCCCCACAGATCCTGTTTGTAGCTGATGAGTGCTGTGTAGCCTTCCTGTTGTGTTTGGCTTTTTCGCCCCTTACGTAATGCCAGCCAGACACTGGCACACCTGGCGTACAAAAAAACCCAACAACCAAGCAAGGAAAGCCAGGTTAATTTTAAAGCAACACAAATGATGGGTGTTATTTCAGGTTGGTGAAGACTAGAACAAGTAAGTCCTCTTGTGGCATAACTTTCCGTGGCTCTCCTTGGGCAAAGCGGCTGACGCCAGCGCTGGCCGGCTGGCCTGGAAGCCGTCCCGGGCAGTGAAGAGTTAAGCCCGCTACGGGGTTGTTTTGAAGCTGCACAGCAAGGTGTGTGGCAGGATGAGGAGGAAAGTGGGCGGCTTTGTCCCCGGACAGCTGTATCCTGTTATGGAAAGCTCAAGGCCGAAAAACTCCCCAATCTCCGTGTGCAGGTGGCCGCCTCCTTTTCAACCTCACCCTCCTCCAGCCGGCTTGGGTCCAGCTTTCCCCTCTGCCTCTGCCCAGGATGAGTTCCAGGAATCAGTGGCTCTTGTGGAAGGCAGCAGGGTACAATGGTTAGCTTTGGACGAAGACTCAAAGAGTCCTGCGTTCAAATCCCCGCTTGAATGCAAGGCTTTGCTGGGTAACCTTGGGCCAGCTTTCGTCCCTCGGCTTGGCCTGCCTCACAGGGTTGTTGTGATGTGAACAGGGAGGAGAAGCACCTTGGGTTAGTGAGAGGATAGAAATGTATCAAATAAATAATTATAAATGTGGGTGTAAACGTGGGAGATCTATAGCTTTATATGGACCCAAATATAAAGATCTAAAGGTAATTAAGTTATAGATGAATAAATGATCCTGGGGCTCAGTGTATGGTAGAGATGAGCAGCCTGCTGTGGGCCCTCCAGAGGTCTCTGGACTACAACTCCCATCTTTCTGGCCATGCTGCCTGGGCCTGCACAAGGTTGGAATCCCACCACATCTGAAGAGCCACACATCCTGTGTCTCCACCAATCAGAAGTGCCACTTCTGTCTGCAACTACAGAGGCCAAGCAACTGTTCGCCCTTATCTGGGTGAATAAAGCCTCCATATTTAGGGGCAGTTTAGCTTTGAATACTAGTATTTGCCAGCAAGGAAGGGCTGTGGGCTTTGGTACCGAACGAGGGAGGGCTTTGGGGCACGGTGGAAAATAGGCGTGCTGGCAAAAATGGAACTTGAGTGTGATCCAGGAAAGATGATCTTCCTTTCTATAGGAATAGAGCTTCCATGTGTAGGGGAAGTCTGCCTCGAAATACAAATGGTTGAGGAGGCGATGAAGCTGGAGGAAAGGGCTTCTGCCAAGTAGAAACTCCATGTTTAGGTGCAATGTATCTCTGGATATTGCAGTCCTCACATGGGAGAAAGCTGATGCTTTTGTACTCTACCCGGATCCTTCCTGGAAGGAATATAACCATGAGAAGCACAAAGCTGGACTACACAGGTTTCCGGTATTCCTTATCTTACAGCATAGGGCAGATTTGATGCTGTTCTGGTCCGATAGGGAAAAGCTGCACTTTACAGCTGCTCAGAGGCCCCCTTGTTCACAGAGAGCCATCAGGCGATCCACAGAACTTTTGAGGCGGAGGCAAAAACCCCTTCGGTTTCCGAACGTCCCTCTTGATGCCCCGAAATCGAGTCTGCCTCTCCGCTTTTTCAGTCCAGGCCACATGGAGCCCACAGCACCTGGATCCTGCCAAGAGGGGCAAAGTTCGCCAGCAGGGCAGGCACCAGGTGGTGGTGGTGGAGTTTGGCCCGACCACAGTTGGGGAAAGTTGAAGGGGAGGGAAACACACACACACACACACCCGCTGGCCAGCTCTTCCTTTCCCAGGGTCATTTTCCCCGCTGGCCCGGACCTCTTCCTTCCCGCCAGGCGCTGGCGGGCAGCCAAGTGAAGGCGCCAGGGGCACGCAGGGCAGGAAACCTCTCTGTTTTCCTTCTGTTTTCTTTTTAAAAAAACAAACCTAGCGTTGCGATCTGTGTGTGTGTTTAAGTATATGTTTCTCCGCCAAGAGACGACTGGAGACGGAGTGGTCTTCACTTGGAAGCCGACTCCAGGCCTTGCCTTAAAGACACTGCCCTGCCTGGTGCCAACCTTCCTGTAATCTGTGAGGCCGCTGAAGGACACAGGAGGATGTTCCCATGTGCTCTTTCCGCCCCCGCCCCCCATGAAATGGGTACTCGGAGACTGCTGTGGCCACTGAGTGCTGCCAGATATGGCCACCTCTGGCAACAGCCCCCCAAGCAGCTGTGTTTCCCGTTGGTGTCATGTGTGGCTTGAGAAAATTACCTACAAAATTACCTTCGGAGGAGGGAATGATCTCTTTGGACTACAACGCCCATCATCCCCCTTAGCTGAATGAATCTAGAGGAACATGGGAAGTGGAGTTCAAAGATGTAAATTTCCCCCCCCCAAAACCTTTGGATCTCCGGATGGGCATGGGCGAGAGCACCCTTCCACTTCAGACAACGGAACGAATACCCCTTCTCTGTTTTGTTAAAGCTGGGGATGATGAGGGTTGTCGTGTATGGGCCTCTGGAAAGGGACAGGTGGGAACTCACAGCCATGTCATGTAACCTGGCAACCAAAATGCCCCCCTCAACCCTGTTTGCCCGATGTGTTCAAAACAAGAGTGCCTTGGGAAAATCATCCCCATCATCAGATTTATGTCAGCCGCCTCAGCTTTTCTAGATTGTAGTGCCTGGCTGGCTGGCGCTTCTGCCCACTTTAATTGTTTTTTTCCAGATGGTATTTGGAGGGATTCGGTGGCCCAGCTTTTGCTGGAGTTTCAGATACACCAGGTTGAAACCAGATTTTGAGATCTTTTAGGGCAGAACCTCCTGGACTTGGTCATGCCGTTTTTGCTCAAGGGGTTCCTAAATTTCATCGCATCCCAGAATATGTGAAATGGACCGTCTCAACCCCTGCTCTTGATATTCTTGCTTTGAACAGACTGGATAGTTAGTTAGTTAGTTCGTTCGTCCGTTCATTCATTCATTCGTTAACTATCCATTCGTTCATTCATTCGTTCATTCATAGGCACTGGTTGGAGCGTTATATTGAAATCATAAATAAATAAATTTATGTATTAAATTATTTGAAATAGTTTTACCTTCCCTTTCTCCTTAAAAGGACCCGAGGGGGTAATTTTATTCCTTTTTAAGGGGGTAGAGCTGTTAAGCTCACCCAGGTGTGGGTGGCTTCTCCTACCCCTTGGGGGGGTGGGAGCCACCTTTGATGCAGAGGTCAGGAGCCTGGGTGGTTTTTGGCCCTGGGGCAAAGAGATAAGCTACCCCAGCCCCACCTGGAGATCTCTTCTCCTCTCTGATAAGATGGTTTGCCTGCCACCCTGCTCGGGGTGGGGCGGGGCGGGGGCGGCTGAACCGGTTTGAATCCCAGCTGCGATGCCCAAAATCTTCCCTGCTTCGGGGAGGAGCCGGTTTGCCAGCTGGCGTGGAAAATCTTTAATAAGCACTCTCTGGGAATGAACCTAAAGCCAGCCAGCCAGCCCGAAATCGCCTCCTCACCTGCTCCAGAGGTGAGAAACGGCTGCCCCACAGGGTGTGTCTGTGGGTTCGGTTACACCTCTGTGCTCTTGGCACGCACCCCAGCTTTAGCAAAGGCCAGTGGGCGTGAGGGGCAGTGGTTAGAGCTTCCAAGCACGGCCAGCGAAAGCCAAGCTTTACAAAGCCAATGAAACTCCCCCACTGGACTTCTCTCTCTCTCTCTCTCTCTCTCTCTCTCTCTCTCTGAACCTGTCCTACCTCGCAAGGTTCTTATTTTGAAGATAAAATTAGGGAAGAGCAGAAGCGTAAGAGGCAGTAAAAGATAAATTAATGCCACATCTTGTGTTAGTGAGCTCCAAAAGCTGATTGCATGTCACGTCTTTCTAAAACTTGCAGTGTTGGGAAGTAAAATATAATTTTTAAAAAAATGTGTATTATACATAAAGAAATAGGAGCAAATAAGGGCAAATGGTACAGTCCTGCTGAGCTCGCACAGTCAAAATGGAGCCCCATCAGATTCAATGGGGCCTGGCCTGAAATTCTTCGTAGTCACAAATTAATATTCATCCATCCATTCTCTATCGATCTATCGATCTTATCGCCGGCTTAATGCAAAGCGTTACTCTGAGCAGTTGACAACAGGATGATAAAGCTGTCACCCCAGCCGCCCAGCAAACCAGCGTTAGACAACCCCAAAGGAACACATAAAATAAATAAGTTATTTACATAATTCAGAACAAGAATTTCACCCTCGGAGCATTCCGGAAATGGCTTCCCAAGAAGTGTTCCCATCTGTGAAATGGGGAGAACGGTGCCGACTTGCCTAACCGTGTCTAAACGCCAACGGTCCTTCTCTTTCTCCCTCTCTCGATTGGCCTAGGTTTCAGCGGGATAATTACGCCGTGGAGGTCCAGCTGAACGACTATCTGGACATCATCTGCCCACATTACGAGGACAACAGCGTCGCGTCCCACGCCATGGAGCGCTACACGCTGTACCTGGTGGAGCGGGAGGAATACGAAACCTGCAAGCCGCATTCGAAGGACCAGATCCGTTGGGAGTGCAACCGGCCGGACGCCCTGCACGGCCCCGAGCGTTTCTCGGAGAAATTCCAGCGCTTCACGCCGTTTACTCTCGGCAAAGAGTTCCAGCCGGGTCACGAATACTATTACATCTGTGAGTATTCCTGGAATAAAACCCTCTTTGGAATAGCGTTCCATTTTTGATTCTTCAGGCTGTGAATTATCCCATTCCTCTCATGGATCCAAGATCATTTGAACCCATTTTACAGACGCCCCGAAAGGAAGACTGAGGGAAATAGAAGGGAACTAACCCTGTTGTTATCATTTGCCGTCACGTGGCCTCCGACTTATGGCAACCCTATGAATGAGCGCTCTCCAAAATGTCTTGTCATCCGCTGCTCTGCTCTTGCAAACACAAGCCTGTGGCTTCCTTTCGGGAGTCTGTCCATTTAACTTTTGGCCTTCCTCTTTTCCTAACTAACCCTGAGGCTAATCAAAAAGCCGGGGGGGAGGGGTAGAAGCTGAATCCGAACCCTATTCCCAGCCTGTTTCTGGCCACTATATACAAAATAATTTTAGAACTTTTTATGTACAATGACCCTGGGTTGTAGAAGTTTCAGGGGCAGATTTTACAGGGGGTCCATAACAGGCTTTCCCCAGTATTTCTGCATTTAGTGATGTGCCTTTATAGAAATTTCTGGGAGATGTCTTTTTAAAAACCCCTTTTTTGAACCCACCTAAGCCTATACCCTGTCGCCTCATCTTGTGACAGTGAGTTCCATAAGCTGATTGCTTGTCACGTCTTTCTAAAAAATTGTAATGGTCGCAAAAACTAAATAAATAAACCAAATTTTCTGCTGCGCGATCTCCTAACTAGATCCCTTTCTTAATTCTTTTTTTTTCCCCCTCTTTCCTTTCTGTTAGCAAAACCGATCCATCACCATGGAGAGGCCTGCCTGAAATTGAGGGTGATGGTGGCCAAGAAAAACGGTGAGCATTCTAGCCCCCGACACACATTCATACAACCTGTTTTTGTCTTTCTCCATCAGGAATCCTACATTTTGGTCCTAACGGGAATGAAACTACCTTATGGGAGGTGTATGGGCAAGGTCCTCTTCGGCTGCCTTTGTCCCCCTGTAATGAGTGCTGGAACCTCCAGTGATGAAGTACATAATGCCCACTGGAGATACAAAAATAATCATAGAACAATGGAGTTGGAAGGGGCCTCCGAGGTCATCTAGTCCAACCCCCCCCCCCCGGTCAGGGCAGGAATCTTAAATCTGTCTGACAGATAGCAGTTGAAGTTTCTCTTGAATGCCTCCAACGTTGCAGAGCTCACTAGTAATAATAATTAGAGATGGGCACGAACCTTGGTTTGGAGGTTCGTGCCAGTTTGTAAGCGCGGCGTCATAGGTGACGTGTGTTCGCTTCTCCGGCCTCCCCGGCCAGTGCTCCACTCACCAGCCAGCGCATGGTCCTCTCCTCCTTCTCTTCGACGGTTCAGCCAGTCCCCGACAGGAGCTTGGATTTGCCTGTCCCACTTCCTCCTCTGATTGGGTGATCGGCCATGGAGGCGGGTCAGGGAAGCCCGTGCCGCGCTCACGAACCAGCACGAACCTCCAAGCCGAGGTTCGTGCCCATCTCTAATAATTATCAAAGGATAAAGTTGGATTAAGCAGCCCACAAATGTTATTTTCCAAGTGTAAAATTTGACTTGTTTTGGCCTTTGTCTGTATTTTCTCTGCACTGTTGGAGGAACTACCCTGTTTCCCCGAAAATAAGACAGTGTCTTATATTATTTTTTGCTCCAAAAAACGCATTAGGGCTTATCTTCAGGAGATGTTTTATTTTTTTCGTGTACAACCCTCTACATTTATTCAAATACAATCCTGTCATCTTCTTCTGGTTGCTGCACAAGGGTGGAGGGCGGGGTTTCACTTCACTGGGGCTTATTTTTGGGGTAGGGATTATATGACGAGCATCCTGAAAAATCATACTAGGGCTTATTTTCAGGTTAGGTCTTATTTTCGGGGAAACAGGGTAGTAGCGTTGCCTGGGTTTTGAAACACAAAAACTGCTTTTTTGGTTTAGATCTACTCCGGAAAGGCAACTTTTCCGCCTTTCAACCTTATTTTGCAGTCTCGGCAGATTTTCTGGCTGCCCTCTGAGGCCGAAGGCATGGCCCTGCATGCCAACATTCAAATGGGTTTTAAAAGCCAACGCTTGTGAAGGTGGAAGGTTGTATGTGGATAATTCAAAGAACCTGGTCTTTACTGTGTATCTCTGTTTGCTTTCTAGGGCACACACTGCCTGGCCAGGATCCCACCCAGAAGGGGAAACCCCAGTCAGGTAAGTCCATAACAGAGAGAGAGAGGGAGAGGGAGAGAGATCAGGGCTGTGTGGCTGGTGGCTTGCCAAAATAAAAAGAAAGCGGCCCTGGGTGGCTGCGGACTCCAATTTCATGGGGGCGGTGACTCCGGCCCACATTTTCTCTTGCACTTTGGAAGCGCTGTCCGTGGTGCTGAGCTTATTTTGGACACAGCCCTTTAAATAACTCCTGTAAAGTTCGAATCAAAACCCGGAGCGGAGTTGCTCTCCCAATGGGATTGGAGCCCCCCCTGGACAGGAGCGAGTTGAATTCAGTACACTTTGCCCTTTACCTGGATAGGTATCGCACTGCCATAGGATCCCAGTATGGATGTTGTATTTTTTTCCCCCCACACAAACGCAGATGACCCGGACGCCCCGATGTCACGCAGCATGGGACACAATTCAGCTCCCCGGCCCTCCAGACCCTTCACCTTTGTCGGCCTGCTGCTGCCGCTGCTGCTTATGCCCCGTGGACCCTGAAGGGGCCTGACCCACGGCGTGAGCTTTGAGGACTGAACCAAGCCAGGACGTGGCAGAGCGTGCCGGGAACTGGGGGACCCGGGTTTCCTGGGGTGCCCCTGAAGCAGTGGGCATGGCAGGATTAGAGGGGCTTGAACGCCAGGGTCAGCCGGCCAGCCACTGCTATGTGTTGCCCCACGGAGCGTGGCCGGGTGTGGACCTGGGCAGGCACTGAGCACTTTGGAGCCACCCGGAAGGTGTGCGGACGATCCCACGGAGACCAGAGACTTTCGCTCCCTGAGCCAGCCAAAGCGTGAAGGGCCTGGCGCTGAGCATCGCTGCAGGCCAGAGGTGCTTAAAGGCCACGTCGATTGGACTGACGGATTCTGGGAATGGCATGAAGCCACGGCACAATGTACGCTACAACGGGCAGCTACCTTGGACTGTGTGCAGCTGGACTTACATACGGGACACTAATGGGGCAAAATGGGGTCCCTAACTCTTTGTACTCCAGAGAAGCAAACTGGAAACCAGTTCGGTTTCACAGCTCAAACACGCACAAGAAGGGCCCTGTTTGGTGCCTCTCACCAAGCCTTCGGTTTCCAGCCATGGTCAGTCTAGCAGGGAAGTGAAGGCATGTGGTTTATCCCTTCCCTGCTCTTATATTTCGGGGTAGACTTCCGCTGGATCTGGAGGTTTAGTTAGCCACGGATAGCTGGGACTTCTGCCAGGTCCTGCTTAACTCCCGTCTTCTTATTGATCCGGCCTTCCCGTTTCAGTTTGGGAGCGTGCAACTTCTTAACCTCTCAGGAACTTAACATTTCCAAGACAGGAACACTTCTCCGTAGGGAAGAAAGGCAAATATTGACCGCCGTCAGGGCTCTTGACGTTAAGCCACATAGACAGGGGCTGCATTAATGAGAATAATTGTTTTTTTATATATATATAAAATAATGAGGGATCTCTGTACAGTTTTCTTTTGCTGGAATTTTTTATACTGAATAAACAACTGAAAATAAATTGGCTATATTAGCACCCTGTGATACAAGCCCATATTGTATGGATTTGCTGGTCTCTTGAGTAGGGAGCAAGGTAGGGGTGGAGCCTATGAGCTGAAGGGAGGGGCTTGTTACATGGAAAGGGTGGAGCCTGGGAAATGGGGTGGAGCCTACTAGCTGATTGGATAAGAGACCAGTTAGGTCTGGAGACTTCCTTGCTTCCAGTTTTCCATGGGGTCACTTCTGATGAAACCTTACAGCCATTGGCCACCTTCTAACAGACTTGTATTAAGTTCTTCAGACTTCATTTCTCCTTCCATAGCTGGGCTACCACATAATACCACGATTTCAACATCAACTCAGTTTACTTGCCCCCATCCGTTCCCTACCTGATGCAGAGATCTGTAGCTCTCAAAAGCTTGTACGCTTCGGTTGGTCTGGTCTAACAGTGGTGTTAACACGACTAAGTTTTGGAGCTTTTTCAGAGTTTGAAAAGCTGCTTTCTAAAAAGCAGCTCATAAAAGTTATTACCTTGAACATTACAATTTTTTTTCCAGTTGGCTCTTTTTTTTAAAATCATTTTTCAAAACTCTTTACTTTTCCATAACTATTTGGTCCCTTTTTAAAACTAAGAAGAAGAAAAATACACTCAAAGGCAGAGTATTTGTGGGGAACCCTCGAAGGTCACCCTATTAATTTTGCCCACCCTCAAATGAGAAATAAAAACGAAGGGGCAAAGATTCACACTAGCTGTTAATGTTAATTTGGAAAAGGAAGGTTGTTGAGCCTTTGTTACCTGCCGGAGTCACATGGTTACATGTAATGCGTTCTTTCCAAGCTCCGAATGTTTTTCTTCTAGCTAAAACCGATACCTTTGCTTTTGTATAGCACCTCAAAAACAAAGCACAGAGATGTTTTCAAGCAAGAGGCCCACTGCCGTGGGCATCAGTTTATTTTCGGCAACAGGGAAGGGCAGGAAAACTTTCTGAATAAAAGACGTGTGGAGGAGAGATGTGAGGAAGGGGGAAAAAATGGTGTCGGGGAGCTGTTCTTTTGGGAAATGGATTGCTGAACACTGTCTTCCCTTTCACGGCACCGTTGGGGGGAATCTCCAGAAACGGGCAGGTTCTCTGTAATTGCTTTGTTGACGCTCATGGTTCCCGGGAAAGTCGTTGCCGACGATGAGTCGGTCCGGGGGCGAGACAGCTGCCTGATTGTGTGGACTTGTCTGTGCTGGTGTGTCGGGAAGCGAGGCAAGTGACCCTGCCAGACAATGAGGAGTTACTCAGCTCAGGAACCCACCCAAGCCGCTGCTTTTGTGGTCTGCGTGAACAGCTGCGTGTCTTGGAGGTGGTTGGCGTTTTTTTCCCCCTCCTGTCTCGTGTGTGTTTTCCCGTTTTCCCTTTGGGAGCCTGGAGAGTCTCTTTCCCGTAACTCCAGAGCCACCTGGAGTGGGGTGAAAAGCGATCTTGGAACCCCGAGGGGAAAAGGTCTGTGGGGTGTAGTGGATAACAGTGTTGGACAAGGAATTGTGAGACCTGGGTTCGAATCCTCGCTCGGTTGTGTGAACTCACTGGGGTGGTGGTGGCAGTGCTGAACCATGTTTGAAGCATCTCATATACCTTGAAAAGTGTATGAGGGTCAACGTAGGCGGGAAGCAACTTGACTGCGCAGAAGGACAACACCAGGAGAGATAAATAAGGGAAATTAATAGCAGGCAATCTGGGTTTGTCCAGTGAGATGCTGTTAATAATGAGTTATCCAAGAAATGCTTGAACCCAGACACAGTACCCCCTGTAGACCAAAAAGGGAACTGGAGCATCCAATATCGGTGCCATTGATGGGTGGCCCAGTATGAAGCTTGGTGAGTGGTCATAAATATGGATAACCTGGCCTTTTCGATGTAGGAAGAAAACAGAGCAGTTCGTGCACACACACAAAATTACACTTTGCACCAAGTTCAAAAGATGGGGAGGGCCCTTCGCAATTTGTTTATTTCAAATATATGTACCCCATCTTTCTCCTGAAAAGGACCGAAGGGGGCTTAAAGATTTTTTTTTTTTTTAAAAAACAGCATTAAAAGCTGAGATCAATAAATCGTTAAAGGACGGGGAACAAAGAATTAAACAAATAAAATATTAAAATTGATAGATAAAAACAGTTCTGAAAACACATTAAAAGCTACAACAAAGCGCACTGTGCATCTTGGAAACCATACAAAAATGAGTATCCCCATTTCTGTAGTAAAATTAAAATATGAAATACAATTTGCCATGCTTTCGTGGTTTGGTTTGGTTTGGTTTTTTTAATGCTTTGCTTCGTTTTAAAATGTTGGCCAAACTTTTTGGCCTTTGGGAGCTTTGAATCTCTGGTGAGAAGGCAGCGCCTAAAATTTGTAGCTGGTTTCTTGGTAACGATTCTGAAATATTAGGCATCGCTTTGGGGGTGTTAAAGACGAACCAAAGAGGGCATAAGGTTTTGTGAGCTTAAATCCACTTCCTTGACTTGCAGAATGAGGAAGAAACCAATAGTACACAGTTGGTTCAGAAGGAAGCAAAATTTTAAAAGCACAGAGAGTCCATAGTCATTCAAATTAAAAGATAAAGCGGTCCAAAATAAACATTCGCAGGGTTAAGAGCTACAGCTCGGAACACATTTTAGAAAAACTCATAGGGAAAGAAAGAAATCAGGTCTAGGGATGAGATTTATTTATTGATTGATTTATTCATTTTACTACAAATCCCATCATTCTTCACCTGATACACGGACACCTAAATGTGGCTCACCTGGGAGAGGCTGATCTAGGCCTAGCCCCAACCGTGCTTCCTGTTCCAGCCCCAGTGCCAGCTGGGAGCTTTCTTTATGAACAGGAAGTTAGGCACAGCGAGGCCAAGCTCACCCTCAAAACCTTCCCATTTGAGGATTTGAGGCCTTTCTCTCTCTCTCCCCCCACCCCGTGAGCTGCATTTTAGGTAGTATTTATAAGGTCTTTGCCAGGTACAACTTCCAGCATGTAGAATCACGGGATTTGTAGCCAAAAAAATATATATTCAAAAATCCCATCTATAATCAGGTCTGACTTCTCGACCACAAGACACAGGCTAAACCCAGCCGGCCCTGCCTTTAGGTCAGCTGGACCTCACTTTCCACAAGCAGTCTACCTGGCTTTTGAATATGGAATTAAGAGATTGTCAGCTTCCCCCCCCCCCTTTGCAAAAAGGCATCGGCTGACTCCGATGCTAAAATTCTTATTTGAAAACGAGAGAGATAAAGAGACCGATCCCCACAATTTATGCAAAAACGCAAAGAGGACAAGCTGGACCATAATGGAAAACACACTCTTAGGCCCCGTTTCGTTTCTGGTTACTGTGAGCTCGTCCGTTTTCCATTATTAGCACGGGTAGTTCTTTTCTCCTCTCCCCAGCTCTCTAAACTTGAGCCCCTGACCTTTCTTGCTTTGCCCATGGGGCTCTTTTGATTAGTTAATTAATTAGCTGCAAAGAAAGGGAAATTACACAGAGGGTAGGGTGGAGTGGAGAGAACCAGCGGAAAGAGCTGGTGTTTCGGACCAGAGTTACTAAGCAATGGCTATAGAAAAAGGGCCTCGGGCTGCATTTTGCCCACAGAAAAGAGGCAGCTATGAAATTAGACAGAAGGTCAAAGGCAATTAAATGCTTCCTAATTTGAACCAAACCTCAGAGTCTTCCATTGAAATGCTGGATCTGTTTGGGGTCTTTTTAATGGATAACCACTGAAAAGTTTTCCTTGGCTTGGGAAATCCTCAATCAAGGCAGGGTTATTTATTTTCTTTAAATATCTTTTCCCTGCCTTTCATTCCGAAGGAAGAACTCAAGGCGGCTGACATCACTGAAACACCACATTAGAGCTCAACACAGCAAAATATTCTAATATTAAATGAATTAATCACCTATTAGGGTTAGATCCCTGCTCAACCATTAAGGCGGCCAAGGATTTAAGGTATGCCTGGTACAATGGCATCAGTGTTGAAAACTAAAATCTTCTTCCTCTGAAAATTAAGAATAATAATAAATATTCAGCACTGAAGCAGCTCCAGCAGCTCTGAGTGGCTAATTTACCATTATTGTTACAATTTCCCAAAAAAAACAGCTGTTTCATGGTAAGAAAATAAGCTGCTTTTTAGTGCCTTAAAAGAACAACCAGGCCAGAAAAGGACAAGTCACGGAAGACGCACAAACACTCCAAAGTGGTGAGGTCAATGTCTCTCGCAGCCGCCCTTTGCCCGCTTTTGGCACAGCCAGTTTTCCGATACGGGTTCGACAAACTCCACAAAACCTTGTGTTTAGAAGCAGTTGGCTTCTACATATCAGGAACCCGGAAGGTGGAGTTGAGGGCTGGAAGGAGGACATGCCGTGATCAGAGCCTGTTCTTACTTTCACTGCTTCTGTATGCTTTGGCACCATGTGATCAAGAAGGTGTGTGAGATTGTTTCGGGTCTCAACCTCGGGTCTGATCCGGGAGTGCTTTTGTGACGATCTTCAGCAGCTCAGATCTTCCGATTCTGCTTTCTAGCCTTGACACCCAGTCTCTGTAGATTTAACCAAACCATGCTATCCGTGAATCCTGCAGAGGGTGGGTTGATTTCTTTCCAATAATTCCTTTTGGTTCTCATTGATTTATGTCCTTCGAAGCTTACATGCCCTTCGGGAATCTCTTACCACCACCCCTGAGGAGAACTACCTCTGACCATATGCAGAGTGCCTGATCAGTAAAAAGCCCACCCCCAGCTAGAGGCTACACCTGTACGAATGAAGGAGCAAGGCTGCGTCGATTCAGAGGGCCGATCTAAAAGATACAAAGGCGCTTATCTAAGACCCCCAAAGGCATTGACTCCAACTCCCACCATCCCCACTCACTGCAGGGGCTCATGGGAGCTGTAGTCTCAGACCGCTAGAGATCACCAAGTGGGGGAAACCTGGTCTCCAGTGGTGTGGAATCTGTCCCACACTGTCTTGTGAAAGTTCAGCACGAAACAAAGCAGCCTTTTCGTTTCTCTTTGGCAATTAATAATTTGCTGACGAAGTTATTGCAGAACCGGTTCGTTCCTTCACAGGCACCTTTTATTCGGCGGCCCCAAGCTTTCATCTGTAAGCGTCATGGGGAAAATGGGCAAGACCAGAAAAGACAGCTCCCGTGTTTCCAGAAGAACTTGGAAAATTCCTTTTTGAAAATGTGACTTAAGATTTCCACAGGCGCCCAGCTAAGAGTGACTTTCCCGTCTCTCAGAACGAGTTAGGTCTGATAACGAGTAACTTAGTAACGGATAGTTCCTTTTCAGTTACTTTTATAGAAAAAAAATCTGAGTGCAACTGGTTTGTGATGAAATTTTTTTTTTAAAGCCTGTTCTTTTCATGTTGTGATTGTGTTTTGGCCCATGGCCAAATTCCTTCATTGTTGCCCTTCTTGAGTCTCCACCTTCCTCTGATCTCTTTGGCTGCCGTCTCCATTTGGATGGATGATTGAACCAAGCTATACAAAATCTCTAATTTCATTTTCTTCCTTGTCAGCCTTAAAGTTGTGTAGTTCTTCTGTAGTCCCCATTTTTGCCTCCTTAACCAAAATATACTGCATATACCGCAGCCAATTTCTGGAGGTGAATTACGGCAAGTTAGAAAGGCATACTCAATCTCACGCTGGGCAGGGAGATGTGAGCGCTCCATGGAGATCAGGGAGGTTTATTACTTTCCCGATTTATTTCAGAGATGCAGTGAGGTGTAGTGGGTAGAGGGGCACTCCAGAGACCTGGGTTCCACTCCACACCCAGCTGTGGAAGCTCATTAAGGCACAGTTAGATTAGGCATCCTTCAGTCTCGAGAGACTATGGTAACGTGCTCTGTATGGAGGACTTGGAACAGCGTCTAGTGTGGCTGAGAAGGCCAATTCGAGAGTGACCGTCCCTTCCACACGGAAGACAAATACAATCTGTCCCCGGTCCAGCTCCCTGATTTTGCTGGTTTCGGGACGGCCTCTTTGCCTCGGCCTGCTGGACAAGTGTCTCTTCAAAATGGGAGAGGCCATGCTGCACCGCCTGCCTCCAGGCTGAACGCTCAGACGTCAAGGTTTCCCATCTGTTGAGGTCCATTCCTAAGGCCTTCAGATCCCGCTTGCAGATATCCTTGTATCCCAGCTGTGGTCTCCCTCTGGGGCGATTTCCCTGCACTAATTCTCCATACAGGAGATGCACAGTACACTCCTTGAAAATCCTGTCACTGTTGCTGGGACTTGGCAGCACATAACAACAACACCATTTGTTTCCAGATGTGTTTAGCCACTCCACACAGCCTATCCTTCGTGGCACCATTTAGCCAAAACCATGTAGGGTTTCGGGGGGGGGGGACTCTGTTGTCTGGAAAAATACGTGGCTTTCTTGTCTAGGAAAACCACAGACGTGGGGCGGGAGAGACCCACGGAAGAGATTTGGAAAACGAGGCATGTGAGGGGAAAGCTGGATGCCGGAGATTTCTCCTCTCTGTAGGTCTCTCCTGTCAGCAACCCAAAACTGCAACTCATCTGCGAAAATCGATCGGCATGAGAGTAAGAGGCTGTGGAAACTATTTCTCCACGCAACGCGCTATTACCTTGTGGAATTTGTGACCACAAGGCGTGGCAGTGGAAACTGCTCCCAGCGGATCCGAAAGAGGATTCCACATGTTCACAGCGGAGGAGAACCACACGTAAAAGACAGAGCCTCCTTGTCCAGAGGCAGTCTACCTCCCGACGCCAGGTGCTGGGAAGCAAGCACAGGCCAGCGCTGTTCCCTCCGCACCCTGTCTGCGGGCTTTGGGGAGGCGTCTGTTTGGGCTTTGTGGGAATTTGAATCCTGGAGTTTGCCATCTTTGGGGTTGAGTTCGGAGTTCGCCCCCTGTGTTGGCTGAAAAGGAGGCGACGCTTTTGTGGAAGAAAACGGTGGTTATGATTTCAGTCGAAATATGTTTACGGTTTGGAAAGCGCAAGGGAAGCTGTTGGTTGTATACGTGGGGGTCCTGTGGTGGAAATCTTTAAAAGACAGAAAACGTACATACTCAGAGATGTTCGGTGCAATCCGAAGGCAGGAAAAGTGTGCTTCCCGTCACATCCCAGAGGCTCCCTTTGCTGGGCGCGATCTCCCTTAAACCAACCCTTACCTCTGCCGGGGAATCTGCTCTACAGCTGGACCCAAAGGGACCAACCTGGGTACGAACCAAGCCCATCCCACACGCCAAGATGTATAGACAGCCATACAGCGGATAAGCACTGCTTATTATACTACCACAAAATTTCGTTTTCACCAGCTATATAATTACCTCGAGGCACTTTGGGGCCGTGAGGTTATTTAGAGGGCAAAATGGTGTACGGGACTGTTTATGCTTTTTAAGTGGAAAGCAAAATAGGCTGAGACGGAGCAGGAAGTCAAGAGAGGAACCAGGAGTTGACAAGACCGGATCATCATCATCAAATCATGGAGTGGGAAGGGGCCTCTGAGGTCATCGGCTCCAACCTCCTGCTCAAGGCAGGAACCCAAATCAAAGCAGATTTGACCTCTAGAGGTCATGGGGTTCCCTCGTCGTACGGCTCTAACGGTTAGGAAGTTTTTCCTGATATTCAGCCGAAATCTGGCTTCCTCTCGCTCGAGCCCATTGTCTTGGAACTTCAGAGCCCATGGATCGTGTTCTTGATTTAGGACCACAAGCTTTGACTGGAAGATTAATTAAAACAAATTTCATTTTCATTCTAGGAAAGGATCTTTGCTTTTTAGAAAGGAATGACTTGATTTTTCATGGTAGCTGCGAAGAAGGCAAACGGCACTGTTTCAGCACCTCGTGTTTCATTAACCGGCGATGGTCTTTTTCAGCAACCGTAGGCTTATATTTTGTGGTTAATGATTTCATGTCCTTACCCAGGATCTTAGCAAGGGATTTGACTTCTGAATGGTGTCAGATTAATTAACTGATTTGTTTTCAAGATTGAATGCTAGCACCCTGGTATTTCCTGTAATTGCTTCCCACACTTCTGGTGTTTAGGGCACTATGGCTAAAATCTTATCGCCGGCGTAACAGGGAGGGAGCAAATTCTGACAAGTTGCCAAATCAGTGCGAATATTATTTGTTGAAGAGATGCCTACACCAACTCCGTAACTTGGGGTTATCCTGTTACACCAACGATAGGATTCGGACCCCTGAAATTCAGAGTTCCAAACCATTCCTACAAGACAGCCAGAAATGGGGAGTAAACCATTGTGTGCTTATGCCCTGCCCTAATTGTCCAGATTCCTGATTACTTCTCTGCCAAGCATTTATTAATGAGTCGTTTTGGAAAGAGACAGGATACCCAACGGGTACCGCCGGAGAACAGGTCCGGCCTGGAAGTGACTCGGCAACGTGACGATGTGCCACTAAGACTTTAAAGCATGATGCACGAGGTGGGACCAGGTGGCTTGGAGGTTGAGCAGGCCACTTTCCCTTGCCTCAGTTTCCAGGCTGTAAAACTGGGGTGGCTGCATACTTTGGAAAGCTATTTCATCTCCTCCAGAGGTGGCACAGAGTTCTTCAAAACCTTGTGACGATGACTTAGTAAGGATGTATATGAGCAAACGAGTTTAATGTATACATAATGGGTTCAGCGGTGCTAATTTTACATTGGTAGCTGCCTAGCAGTGGAGCATACTGGGAGTCGTAGTCCCACATAGTAACTTTTCAAAGCTACTTTTTCCCATCACCTGCTAACTGGCACAGCTGCAAAAAAAGAATAATCCTTCTTCTTCTGTGTGATGGTCCAGGTGAAAGAGGGTGATGCCCCTTAGTGACATCACAGCAAGTAAGCCAATGGCAGCAACGGGATGAATCTGATTGGTCAGGCCCGTGTGACATCACAGCAAGTCCAGCAGCCAGAGAGAGACAGGTCCTGCAAGGATGAATGTAGGCTTTGGCCACTCAGCCCATACCATCATACAGATTGACCTGCAGCTGAAGGCAACCATTTAGGAAGATAATTTATCCGCTGGAGCATGTGCAAAGTGCTTTTAAAAGAAATCTCTCCCCTTTTCTAATGAGATGAGGCTTCCCTGTGAGAAGGAATGGTGTTTAGTTGCTAGCCTCTGAGGATACACAGAGTGTTTTTCTAAGAAGAAAAAATAAATCTCATTCTTCCAGGTCTTGAGTTAGAGGAGGTTTGTCAGATGAGATCCAGAGTCAGGATTGTGTAGATAATAACATTTCCTTCTATTTCCCAAATTCAGAGGTCAGTACCTGTCCTTATGACTGAACTACAGTACACTGCTAATCATCTCCATTCCAGCAATAATAATGCACCAAAGGGATGCCCCCTGGGTGTAAGAAAGAATGTTTTCAATTACTATTCAAAAGTTACATTTACATGGCATCTTAAGGCACGGTGGGAAGAATTTACAGGCTTGACCCTAAATATTGCTTGAAACTGATACTTTTCCAGCAAAAAAAAAAAGGGGGGGGGCAAGCACAGGATGCAAGTTAACTCAAAGTCCCGTTTTGAAAGTGCAATTCTAACTCTCCCCTGCCCAAAAACGTTACCCTTCTGAACTCCATTATTCTCCATCAACTAAACACCACCGTTCCTTTCGTCCATGGGGAACGGAGTTTTTCTACCTTTCAGTGGGGCAATGCGAATGCGTTTTGATCCAGGTCGGCGCACCGCCGCTGTGGAACGGGAAAGCGTTTTTCGTTCCTGGGAGTAACGGGAACGAAATGACGTTCCACTTCCCTCATTTTTTGGGGGGGGTGGGGGGAAAAGGAACTTCCCGAGCTCTGGGGCTGGGGCTGGCGAGCCCAGGTGCCTTCCTCCGTCCCTTCCCTCCCCGCTTTGCCTGCGTGTCGCTCGGGGCGGGGCGGGAGGCGGCGCCCGGGCGGAGCGGCGCCCTGGGCGGCCGCCGGGGACAAATCGAGGCCGGGGCTTGGGCCTGTGGGCGGGTCGTCTTCGCCTGCGTCTCCCGTCGTGGGCTTCACTCTCCCAGCCATGTGGGCGGCCGGGCTGCGGCTCCTCTCGTGGGCTTGCCTGGTTTTCACGCTGGGCATGTTCGGGACCGGCTTGTGAGCGATGGGGGGGGGGATGCCCGGGAATTGGGGGGCGGAAGAGCTGGGTGCAAATGGTGACATGCTCCGCTCTCCGCCGCCTGGGAGGTTGCAGAGGAATCGGGGGAGAATGGGCTCTGTTGTTGTTGTTGGGGGTTGCAGAGGAGAGGTATATGGGGCCCGGGAAGGTTGGGGGGGGGGGGTTCATCCTGCTCTGGTCCTCCCATGGTGCGGCACCCCACCACGCTCCCCGGGTCTTTGCATCTCCCAGGGCATTGCAGGGGAGTTTGGGGGAGAATGGGATCTGTCGTTGGGGGTCCGAGGCGGAAGAGGGTGGTGGGATCAGACACGGAGAGCTGTGGGGCAGGTCCTTCCATGGTGCTACATGTCCCCCCCCCCCTGACAGCCCTCCTGGGTCTTTGCATCCCAGCAGAGGAATGTGGGGTGGAGCATGGGATCTGTGGTTGGGGGGGCAGAAAGAGAGAGATGGGACGGTGGGAGGGGAGAGTCAGAGCCTTCTGCCCTGTTTGCTCCTGGTCCTCGACTCCAGGAAACTGCAGAGAAATAGGTGGGGTGGGGTTTAAGATCTTTTGTGGGGAGAAATACAATGGGGCAGAAAAGGGTGGAAGGGTCTGTCGGACAGCTCTCTGTGTCTGATCCCCCCCCACCCTCTTCTGCCCCACATATCTCCCCCTCTGCCTGCCCCAAACTACATACCCCATTGTCCCCCCCCCCCCACGAGCCTTCTTGTTTTCCAGGAAATCACAGATAAATGGGAGAGAATGGGGCCTGGGGATGGGGTCACTGGCAGCGCTTGAGAGCTCTGTGGGGCAGAGGAAAAGGGAAAGCTCAGCCCCACAGGCCCCCTTGTGTTGGCTGCCAAGGAGGAAGTGAACAAGGTTTTGTTTTGTCTGGGTTTATCTTGTGTGTTTCTGTAGGATCGATCAAATGCAACATGGACTGAAAACAAATCTAAGTTAAAAAACAAACAAAAGCAAACTAGCAGTAAACAAAGAAGAAGGGTTGTTTTTAAACAGGGACACCGGGAATCATGCTTAGACCCATGCTGGCTGGGGGGGGTTCTGGGACTTGTTGTCTGGAACGCAGCAGCGTATGTGGATGATGGTCTTAGCGTAGGGCAGAATGTGTGGTGTGGTGGTCTGAGGGATGGTCTAGATGGTCACAGGTCCTGTCTTTTCTCCTGTCCCAGATCTGACCTCCGACAGATGTCCCTCACCAGAAGTGTGGAGAATATCCAGTTTCTGCCGTTCCTCACCACGGACGTCAAGTACGAACTTACAGGGTTCTTGAGGGGTTTGGGGTTATGCACGCACATAATTGTCAATCGGGGTTTTCGATGCATCCCTTTCCATGTTTGGTGGCTGCTGGGAAAGCATGCCCACAGAGATCTCCCCTTGGAACCGAGTTCGGGGATTAAACCCATCAGCTGCTCTTTCCAGGACATCTCGAAGTCGTTATCTAAAAGAAAATACATTTTCCCAACCACTACTCTTTCAGGCCCACATAGGATCATCTTTTCTACTCTTTTTTTTTCCTTTTCTTCCTCCTGATCAGCAACTTAAGCTGGCTCAGCTACGGCTTCCT
Source organism: Intellagama lesueurii (assembly GCA_037013535.1). NCBI lineage: Eukaryota > Metazoa > Chordata > Lepidosauria > Squamata > Agamidae > Intellagama > Intellagama lesueurii. The sequence goes on along the minus strand of JBAJHW010000019.1, from coordinate 2,769,004 downwards.
GAAGGGGGACTGGACGCTGATCATCGTGAATGCGGTCGGCGCAGCGCTTCAGTCGCTTTACATCGTGGTCTACTTCTGTTTCAGCACGGAGAAGGTGGGTCAAAGCGTAGCCGAAGCCATGGGGATTCAGATTTTTTTTTTAAAAAAAATTCACCCTTGCGTCAGAAAAAGGTGCCTTAAATCTGGCCTCCTTTTTCCTAAAACGTCCAACCAGGTACATCCAGGATACCGGCTGGAAGAGTTACAGGAGTTGTATGTATAGAAAGCTAGAATTGTAGGGAGACTTTTTAAATCTATCTATCTATCTATCTATCTATCTATCTATCTCTCTCTCTCTCTCTCTCTCTCTCTCTCTCTCTCTCTCTCTCTCTCTCTCTCTCTCTCTCTCTCTCTCTATCTATCTATCTATCTATCTAACTTTTAAAATATTTCTCTATCTGTTGATTTATTTTTATAATCTATCTTCTTTTAAGATCTATCTTTTAAAACCTATCAGTCAATTTACTTTTAAAATCTTTCTCTGTCTGTCTATTTATTGATTTACTGTTATAATCCTTCTTTCCTTCCAGTAAATCTCCCCGCTACTGCTTGACTCTTTTCCTGCCTGCCTTCTTATGTGTTAACATGACCTGTGTTTTTTAGTAAGAGTTGGTCTGTTGACGTCTCCTTGATACACTCAGGGTGACAGTTTCATAGGCTGTTGACTCAAAATGGTGTCGTATCGTTGAGTCAACAAGGAACTGGGTCTTAGGTGGACAATAAATTTTCCAGGCGGGTTTGGGCCGCACCTCCTGGCTGACTATTTCTGGGTCATTCCTGGGGCACTGTGCGGTGGTGCCTAGTTTTGAATTTTTGAACAGACCATCAGAACATACATGCATAGGAAGTCGGGAGTCGACAACAAGCTGTCATGGTTTGAGAGAAAGCGTTTCTTCGGACTGGGCGCTGAAAGTTTGAAAGACATGGCAGCAGGCAGGGTGGTGCTCCGCTGATCCCCTTTAATTGGCAAGCCGTGGGTTAGACCTTTGAGAACGACTGGATAGGGTTAAATAAATAAGATGGCGTTTTCCAGATCCTGCATGAGACCGAGATGTCACAATGATCAATTTACAGGCTCTCCTCTCTTTCCAGGAAAACAACTGGCTCATGGCTCTGTCCATCTTTGACAGAGATCATTCTGCTTTTTCCTACACCCTCTGTCAGAACTGAGAAGGAAAAAACGTGGAGCTCTATTAAGTTGTCGTGAATTCCACGGCTGCATTTTGGAGTAACACTAAACTATAGTTTAGTATTACAGAAAGAATTCTGGTCTTCATGTATCCTTGTAGGTTCCTAGGTTGTGTCAAGCACAGCCGTGAGATGGAGTTCAGAATCTTCCATTTTAGACTGACCACAGTTTCATGCATCATCCAGACCCTAAGTTGCGGTTGTTCTTAACTATGGCAAATGAAAACAACCCAGCTTCTTTAACTATGGTTTGTCGTGGGCGACTTTCCATGAACCATGATTCAATGAGTTTGGTTAGTGCTCAGATGGGAAGCCAGCTGCGAAGATACTGCACCCTGAAGATACCATGGGTGAAAATCCTGTTGATGCAAAAGGTACAAATTTTGGAGTCAAAGTGCTATAATTTAAGAAATCTCCCTAGATATTACCTATTGCAGACTGCATTCCGTGACTTGGCATTCAACAAGTAATGCTTAGTGAAATTTCTTCACTTATGGCAGTTTGCCTCCAAAATTTACACTTTTTGCATTAGCTAATCAACAGGTTTTTAGTATCTTAAATCACATGGTGAAGGAAAAGTTACATTATTAACAGGAGGTTACTTTCAAATCAGCCCCTTTGATTCTGTCTTTGCTGCTTCTTTGTTTCTGTCTTCACCTGTTATTGCTTCTGTCTTCTTTTTTGTTCGACTTCACCTGTTATTTTTCGTCTTCTTTTTTGTTTCTGTCTTCACATGACTCCTGCTTTCACCCAACAATAATAGTCACTGCTGTTGCAAACAGAGGGACCTTTTTCTTATTCTTATTATTCTTATCAAGGGCGCTGTGTTGTTGAAGACCATAGCCTTACTGACTGTCCTGCTGCTTGGCTACTGCTATTTCAACCTTCTGGTTCCAGATGTTCCCACACGCCTGAACCGTCTGGGGCTGTTTTGCAGTCTTTTTACCATCACCATGTACATCTCACCTTTGGCTGATCTGGTATGTTGGCTTTCAGGTTGAATCAGTTTTAAGGGAGGCGGTTTCAATCTGGCTGTTTAGATTTCCTGAGAAAAGGCAGCCTAGTTTCCTCACACTGCTGAGTGAAATCCAAGTTTCTCAGTCCTACAGGATATTTTTCCTGCATGTTTCTGATCGTGGTTGATTCAGGCGTGCTTTGAACTGCTGTTATTTTAACTTTGAAAGCCCTATTCTGGGAGTGCTCACATCAGAGCAGTAACTATAATGATGTAGTCCAAAAAATACTTTCCCCTGGAATAGAGATTTAAGGAATCTGTATTTTTTTAATCCACCGGGAGGGGGGGTTGTTTTGAGTTTTTTTTGGGGGGGGGGGGTGATGGTTTTCTTTTATTGAGAGAATGGGTAACCTTTAGCCTTCCATGCATTTTAGACTCCAAGGCCAATCAGCCGGCATAGGGTTATGAGAGTAATAATCTCCCAACAGCTAGAGGAATCATCCTGAGAAACAGAACAGAAAAGAAGTGGCCATGGAATATTTAATAATTTTTCCCTGTCAGTTAGTAAAATAAAGCAAGTACAGAAGGGTTAAGCAAGCTACTGAAGTATTTTTAACCAGTGTTTGAGATAACAGGCTGCTCCTTTGTTAAGAAATATATTTCAAACGGATGGGCTGTTTGGACAGCCTGGGAGAGTGTCCGCTGGGAATCTGGCCCTCCCGATGGACTGTAAGCTCCATCGTCATTGGCTATGTTGGCAGGGGCAGATGGTATTTGTAGTCCAGCAACAGCTCTAATAATATAATAATGGCATGCCATCAAGTCCTGATTTACAGCGACCTTTTTTCAGGATTTTCTAGGTAGAGAATACACAGAAGTGCTTTATCTTTCCCTTTTTTGGGGTCCTGGTCCTGGGGCTGTGCAGCTTGTCCAAGGCCACCCAGGCTGGCTCTTCTCCCAGGAGGGATAATGGGGAATCGAACTCCCAGCCTTCAGAGCCAGAGACCTAAACCACTGAGCTCTCCAGCCAGCCTCTAGCACAGGGGTCCTCAAACTACGGCCCGCGGGCCACATCCGGGGGCCCCTTGCTGTTCTATCCGGCCTGCCAGCTCCTCCTCCACCCGTCGGGGCCGGGCGATCGCTTTGGTGCCTTTCCCTCTCTCTCCTGTTTTTTTTTTTTTTTTTTGCACTACAAAGAAGATATGTGCAGCGTGCATAGGAATTTGTTCGGATCAACTAACAAAAAAAAAAAAAGGACCCAGAAGAAAATATTCAAATATAGAGAAATAATGAGCTAAAATAGATTTTTTATTAATAAAAACTTAAAAATACATTCCAATTCCCTCTTACAACTTTTAAAAAGTATCCTCTTGTATAGTTTCTTCACTTAAAAACTCATTCAAATAATTAATTCACCCCTATCAAGAAAAGAAAAAAAGGACTTGGGTCCTTTTTTTTAACTTGATCCATTAGTTCATATTTTTTTCAAACTATAGTCCGGCCACCCAACAGTGAACTGGCCCCCTGTTTAAAAAGTTCGAGGACCCCTGCTCTAGCAACATCTATAGGGCTGTGCCTTCTGCCCTGTTGAAATACTGTTGGTGCAGTGACTTTTGAGTCTCCCTTCTTGGCTTCTTCTCCTCCCGTCTTGTGTAACACTCTCCTGGTTGGCCTCGGTCCCATCCACACCCTAAGAGCAGGCCCTATCGCTGGCACTCCAAAACACACAACAGCTCACAAGTGCTTTTCCCTGTTTGTAAATCAACAAAAGGCCCGGATCGTTCCCAACGGGAGGACGGTGAGGTGGCAACTTGGCACACAGACTGTTGTTTCCGTAAGATGAAAAGGAAATGGTCTTGTTTACTTCAGAGAGAGTGAAATGTTATCCTGTTGAGGGCCGGACAGAGAAGACATCATGCTGAACCCAGATTTAACGTTCATGGGAACAGACTGTGACTACTTCCCCCTGTCTTCTTCTGTTGTAAAAAGACCGAGGAAATCAAAAGCTTACGGACGCAAGAGGAGCCACGCTCAAGCAGATGGGTGGCGTCGCTACGTTTAAGAAGTTACCCGTTACGAAATCAAAACATTAAAACTGATCCCTCTTGCCGTATTTGTTACCTTAGTTTCTTTTTAAATTCCCCCCCCCTTTTGTTGACAAGCCTTCAGGAGAACAAGACAAAACAATATATCTTATAAACGTTTGAGGTGTAATTGGGCACCGTTATCTCCCCGCCGCTAGAAAGGTAGCCGGTCGCTGCTAACTTCATTCCTCCCATCGTGGTCCTTCCAGGACCTGTCTCGGATGATATGAAAATGAAAGGGAGCTGTGTGGTCCATATAGAGTAAAATCCAAATGCAAGAATAGGCAATACCTTTAAGAACTCGCCCTTGTAGACCGCGGAGCAAGGCCCTGAAAGCTGATGTATCGTACAATGATTGTTTAGTGGTCTGTAAAGGTATTGCTTCCTCTTGCATTCGTATTTCATACGATTCTATGGGGTCTGATTCTCTGATGCAAAGTTTTGGAGGGGCGGCTGAGGGCTTCCCCTCTAAACTCCTCTTTCAGTCCTGGCGGGATGATTTATTGTTTCCCCTCCACAGGCCAAGATTGTGAAGAGCCGGTCAACCCGTTGCCTCTCCTTCCCTTTGACCGTCACAACCTTCTTGGCCTCATCCTGCTGGACTATGTACGGGCTCCTTCTCCAGGATCTTTATATAGCGGTGAGCGTACTACCCAGCGTGGGCCCGTTTGCGGGATTCTTTGTGAGCCGCGATGCTCACTTCCCACCCTTGACCGCTGTCAAATCATGCGCTATTGATTTTAATTAATTAAATGGAGCAGCCGATCAGCCCACTGGAGCGGAGAAGGACAGAGGGAGGGAAGGGTTAGGGTGTATGTGGGGTGATGCAGTTGGAACAGGGTTTATTGATTGGTTTTTTTCCCCGGTCCCTTTTCTCCCCCTCTCCCCTCCCACTGGGTGTCTGTTTGCCCTTCACCCCGCTTTGCCCCCTTCTCATCTGCCAGGTCCCCAACGTGCCGGGCATCGTGACCAGCCTCGTGCGGTTCTGGCTGTTTTGGCATTTTCCTACGGACCACCAGAAACCGTACCGGTTATTGCAGGCCTGAGGATCAGAGGGTGGCTTTGGACGGTGGTCGCCGCCGTCCGTGGAAGGCGAAGAGCCGTTGCCCAGCAAACTGGGTGACACCCATCAGCCGTCCAAGCCTGGTGGTGGTGGTGGTGGTGGTGAGTCCGTCGTCTTGGCCCTGAAGAGGGCTTTTGAACCCGTCCAAGAGCCACAAGCCACGAACAATGCCCTCTGAACAGAAGGAGGATGGCCATCTTGACTGCCTCCTTCCTCCACGTTCGGACCAAAAAGCGGAGGGGTGCAAAGACGCCGGAGAACTTTCTGCCTAAAAAAGCAGAACGCTGGCCCAGGGCCCCAGAGAGGCGTTTCCTCTCCTTTGCTTCTTTGCAGAAAAGTTCCTGGGGGTGGTGGTTTACAGTCCCCATCATCCCCCAGCCAGCTAGCATGGCTGGTTGGGGATTCTGGGCTCGGTAGTCCTCCGGAATCCACTCTGCTGAGCTCTGTTCTGAAAAATGTGTCAAGCGTTCCCTGTCGGTGCCTTCCAACACGTGGGGTCGTGTTGTGGCTTTTTCTGGCAGTGCTTTGGGACCGAGTCTCTCTCCATACACCCCACTGCCCCCTTCCCCCCCATCCCATCTTTCCTCCACCGGTGCCCTCCCGATACGGCTGGATCACAAGGCCCTCGATGGATTTTGGAGCCCACACCCCTTCTCAGAACAACTGTCTTACAGCCTGAGTGCAGGGACTGGTTAATCTCCGCAGGATTCGGAGATTAAAAGCATTGAACAACGAACCACCAAATTACGTTTGGACAAAATCTTCACCGCTGGTATGAAGCAGGCTTTAAAAAAAGAAAAGATAAACTAAACATAAATGCATCATAAAAAATGAAGCAATGGGTGGGGGGAATCAGGAAGAAAATATAAATTAGAAAATATAAATTAGAAAAAACAAGGCAGGATTGAAGCCTTGTTAAAAAGCCCATTTCGTTGCATATATATTCATAGGTTTTGGACGCCAGTTTGCTGGAGCTGTCATAAGGGCACTCACTGATGTAGAAGTTCTTTGTGGTTTAGACTACAAGTCCCATCATCCCTGTTCGATGCAGCTCTGGGATGATGGGGTTTGTAGTTCAGCAGAGATGGCTCCAGTTTGGAAAAGGACGCTCTTCCCCCACCTCTGAGCCTTTTCCGTGGGGTAAGAGCTCCAGGAAAGCCAGAGGAAAAAAAAAATTAAGAAAAAGAAGATTCAGGTATTTAACTTTCCACGCGTTGGACACACTTTTTCCCTGGCCATGCCAGGCGTGGCTGCTCCTGCATCGGGAGGCTTTGTTTCAAGTGCCTTGTAATAATAATAATAATAAAAAAACTGTTTTTGGGAAATTGAGTTATCTTTTTTTCATCTGTGATGGGTCAAACCCTACAAAGCTATTCTGCACAGGCCCGAGGTTGAAATAACACTGCATTTCCATATCTGTCAACAAAAACGGGCTAGCAAAGCTTCACATTGGGCTTGAGCTGGCTTTAATACTTCCCAGAAGGACCCTGGCATCTGATTTCGGTGCCTCCTGCAGGGTGTGATTTACTAATACTCTAGTGCCTCTGATCATGTGCAGTGCTTTTCTCATGTTCTCGTAAACTGCTATGATTCCAAGCCCAGTTTTAACCCAACCACCCCTGTGATTTGTTTCGAAAAACATCAATTCATGTAACGCTCTTCTCCAAGGACAGCTTTCCTCAATCCGATACCCACAGATATTTTGGACATGCAATCTAGGGAATGATGGGAGTCATAGTGCAGTGCAGTACAGAACTGGGCCAAGAATAGGAGGAATATCATGTAGAATGTCCAGATTAGAAGATTTTGGGTACAGTCAACCCTCGACTTACAAACTTAATCCGTTCCGGAAGGAAGTTTGTAAGTCGAAAAGTTCGTAAGTCGAATCAGCATTTCCCATAGGAATGCACTGAAAACCAATTAATCCGTTCCGGCTGTTTTTGGTTCTTAGGTCGAGGGGCGGTTTGTAACTCGAATCATTAGTTCCCATAGGAACTAATGCAAAACCGGTTAATCCGTTCCTACCACTAGGGGCAGAATTTTTTTTCATTTTTTCCCCTTTTAACCTAAGATTACTTAGGTTTAAAAAAAAGGTTTTTTTTCGGTTCGTAACTCGAATCTAAGTTAGCAAGTCGAGTCAATATTTTTCTATCAGAGCGGTTCGTAAGTCAAAATGTTCGTAACTAGGGCCGTTCGTAAGTCGAGGGTTGACTAGTGGTAGAGCTTCCCTCTTCAGGAGCAGTGTACCGGCAAACACTTGTTGGCACGGGGGGGGGAACAGCAGGAGGGGTGGCTACCACTAGACTACGTTATGTAATCGATTGAGGCAGTCATTCTTACCCTGTGCTGCTGGGGATGATAGTAGTCGTAGTCAGACACATCTGGAGGGCAGAAGGTTGCTCTAGGCAACTCATGCCACACCTTCCTGTCCTGGAAGGCAGCAATCACTCAGGAAATGGCTAATTAGCTTGTTCCTACTTAATTATACAGCTCTGCACCTAATTGCACAAGGGCTAATTAAAAATATGTATCTAGAAGATACTGCTTTTTTGGAACAAATGAATCCTAGCATAACCAGCCAGGTGGAGGGACAGAAATTATAATTGACCCTTTGTCCCTTTTTTGGCGAGCTAGGAGGGCGGGGAACTGCTATTTCAAGGAGAACTGGCAAGCTTCCAGGTCACACAGCACTCTTTCACCGGCTGGATGTCTGAAAAGGAAAACCAAGGCAGGATGGGGAAAAAAATTATGAGGTTGCGCTCTGTTTTGTTTGAAGGTCTCTCTTGAGAAAGAGGAGGCTGAAAAGCTGTGTCTTAGCCATCGTACCTTGCTTGCCAAAGTAAAGGAGAAGCCTCACAGCCACCGTTCTATAATTTTTCATATTTCTCCTGCACACGGCTTGGGAGTGACGTAGCGTGTCCTTAACCCAGTGCTTCCCACCCAACCCTGGGTCCCCAGAGGTTCTTGGACTACAACTCCCATAAATCCTGGCCAGCACAGTTAGTGGCAAAGGCTTCTGAGAGTTGTAGTCCAAGAACCTCGGGGGAACCCAAGGTTGGGAGGCTTAACCAATGCCGACAGCCGCTTGCTCTGACAGGGCGCTTCATCTAAACTCTACCTTGTTTCCTTCTCTCCAAACTTCGTATGGACCACGCCTGTCATTTTGGAAAGCACCATTTTGAGCCCCGAACATGCAAAATTTCTGTTCTGGACATCCCAGAAAATGAACGCTGCTCCTACGTTCACAATGGGAGGGCGGGTGAAAAAAACACCTCTGGCTGTCTGGGAATTTCAGGCCCTGGAAAAACAAAGCCTTCATATGGATCTCCACCTCCCGCCTTGGCTTCTAGCAAGAAAAAAAAGAGAACCAACCAGCAATTGAGTCAGTAAATTTACTTATTGTGCCGCTCCTGGGGGTGAGAATCCAGGAATGGGGCAAAAGTTCACCATTTGGGGAATTTCCACTTTCTTTAAAATAAAATCCAGTTTTGGATGCAAGAGTCTGCTTTATTCCAATGGAGTCTAGTACGAGGTGAGGGATTTTGGATGGTCAAGCCTTGAAAAACCTTCAAGAATTTGAAACACCAAAGCTGGTTATCCATTTCTCGTTTTGTTTATGCCCCTTTGCAATGTCCTTGTTTTCTGGTGAAACCGCTCCTCCTGGAGGTTTCCAGAAAGGGTCAATAGCTGTTTCCAGATGACTGTTTCCAGATATCCAGGGGCCACACAAATAATCCTGGAAGACCTGGAGCTATACATGGTCTAGCATCAACTCCTACATCAGTGGTTCCCAACCTGGGGTCCCCAGATATTCTTGGACTACAACTCCCAGAAATCCTGGCCGACATAGGGGTGAAGGCGTCTGGGAGTTCTAGTCCTAGAATATCTGGGGACCCAAGGCTGGGATAGGCTGTTCTATGCAATACGCCATAACATGATGCTCTTGAATATAATAAACCTACAGCTCTGTACTTACTGTTAGCCATTGTTTGATGTTTTAACTAAAAATTGTCCCGTGGACAACTAGAGTAACCAGAGTTTATAGTCTTGATTCCTAGTCTGTTTTCCCCATCCCTCCCATTTATGTTTGTAGAAGTTGATAAGCCACGGTTGGGGTTAACTGTGGTTTGTGGCTTAAACCACAGATTGCAGAGTATAATCATAATCCTTATCATTATCATCTTAGAACAGCAGAACTGGAAGGGACCCTATAGATCATCAAGTCCAGCCCCTCTCAAGGAGGCACCGTGGAGGATTCGAACTCCCAACCTCTGGCTCTGCAGCCATAGACTTAACTCACTGAGCTATCCAGCTTCGCCGATGACTGGATGATTAAAGAAACCACAGCTTGTCTTCTGGATGCCTGTTTGATTTCCCTGCCACTCCTGTTACTCTGTTCTTTGTTTCTCCGCAGGGCAACTTTGAACAACAAGATCAAGGACCTACCATCGTTCTAGTTTCAGACATACAACAAGCCATGATATAAGCAACCTAGAGTTCATCAGCAGAACAGTAACTCGTGGCTTCTCATTGTGGTTTGCATTACAAACCATTGTTAGTATACATGGATTTCCACACCACAAGCCAGATTTCAACAAACCATGATCTGGCTTATCGTTACGTGTAAACGACTGTGAGCTACTTTGTTCTGTAGAGCAGACATCTTACGATCCACATTTGCCACTCAGGACTACGAAATGCTGCCACTCCATTCCCTGCAAATCGGTTTATTTGATTTAAAAACGCCCTCCCCCACAACAGCTCAAAGCAAAGCTTCCCTGAATATGTTCTTTTGGTCCAGATAGACTTTCCTTCCATTGGGGCAGAGCATCCAGTCCTTTTGCGCGCAAGATCAGAATGTCAGGCCGTGGCGCGCGAGGTCAGCTCGGGCTTCTCGGATCTGGGCCTGGAGCTCCCGCGACGCCTCCTCACAGTCGTTAAAGGTGGCCACCCGATACCCGACGACACCCAGCGAGTAGCAGCCGAAGGCCACCAGCAGGTAGGTGGGCAGTGGCCAGACCACTTGATCCCAGGGTGGGGGCAACGGTTTGAGGGTGAGAGCTGCCCAGGCGGCACCCAAGATGGCCAGGATCCAGAGCCACTGCAGGAGTTTCGTCATCATGACAACAAACCCTGTGGTGCAGAAGGAAGTCAGTGATCCATGTGACTCTGGATTCCGGAACCAGAGCACTGATTGAGCTAGCCTATTTCTGTCCACAACAGTGGGGCGTAATCAGAGCACCCAAGATCTGCCATTAAAGAAAGAAAGAAAAAAACTCACATTCCCCAAGGATGTTTACAGGTTTACCGACATGCCCACCCAGCCGACCTTATCCTTATGTTTAACAGCCTGATTATTTTTTTCCACCACGCAGTGGACAAAAAGCATGATCTCCAGCAGCACCACCCCGTGCATGGCTTTTAAAACATTCATTTGCAATGATTTTTTTTTTCTGATTTCGTAAATGCATTTTTTAAAAAAAGGGTTGCACACAAATGGAATAAATGCATGATCCTCCGCCTTTAATGCAAACTTCTGCCCCCATTCTCCATGGTTTCCAACATCCACTTTCAGATTAAATCCTTTTTATGCCCCTCTGAGCTTAAGGTTAATTGCCTACCAGGTCCAACAACTCACCAAGATCGTTTCTGCCCGGGTAACGCTGAGCCCTTTACTTTTCCTGCCTGTCGGTCGCGGTGTGATGACGTCACACCCCTCCCTCCAATCGCCGCGCCCTTTGAGCCGACAGGTACCGCGATGCATCCTGGGGGGAGTAGTTTTCCCCCTCTCCCGTGGCTTTTCCGACTGAAATTATCTTCAATTATTCTGACTCGCTGGCTTCTTCGGCCCACCCAGCAAACTTCCATCTCTCTTTTAAACCCAGGGAGGTTCCCTTGATCTGTTTTTCCCCACCCCTGGATGGCAGGAAGGCAACTAGGAAAGCGTGCCCCTGCCCATGTGCAGAGTGCAGATAAATTACTGCCTGGGGATAGAAAGTAAATTAAGGAATGGAGTCAAAAGTTGAACTCCAGGAAATTCAACGTTTCAGACTTCGGAGATGAATCTGTGCCCCTTTTTGCCTTGAGAAACTGAGCAGTGTGAATTGAAAACTGAATTGAAATATGATTTGTTTATTTATCTGTATATTTATTTTATTTATTTATTTATTGTATTTATATCCCGCCCATCTGGTCAGTTGACCACTCTAAAATATTTTTACCCCGCCTTTCTTTTTCAAAAGGCCCCAAGGCGGCTTACTTACATCATTAAAAGACAATATTGGAAGCTGTGTTTGTAATTTGTTTGATACCTTTGACAAAACAAGTCGGGTGTGGTTGTGTATTCTTATTTTAAAACAAAACGATGATACAATGAAACAGAAAGGTTAAAAAAAAACCTAACAGTATAGAACTGACATACTGTATATATATAAGATTACTTGTTGTCACAATAAACCTGCAGTGGGAAAGCTTTGAGCTCCAGATGCTTCAGCTTGCAACACCCATCATCCCCAGCCAGCGGGAGCCATTGAGTGGGGATTATGGGACTTGTAGTCCAAGCATCCAGAGGGACAAAGTGGCCTGGATTAGACCTATACGGAGGTATAGCTAGACTGGCAGTTTACTGGGCAGACATCCGTTTTCTATTTTTCTTTTTAAAATCAGCTTTTATCCAGTCTTTTTGTTAAAAAGAAAGAAAGACACAGTCAATAGATCCTAGGACTTGCAGTCGACAGAATATAAATTTTGAGGGGCTGAATCTGGCTGATGCCCTTCATGCCGGGCATTCAGCCGCCACCACCCCCTGCCCACAAACGGAGTGCCACGAGTCCGGGTTCCCAAGGCCATGTCCGTCTAGGAACCGGGGTGAGATGGCCGGGGGGGAAGCTTGATCCTGCCCTGGCACTGATTTCGGCCCGATTTCCCAGCGCCGGGTCTCCGCTTTCCTTTGTGAGGCCAACCTGGGAACGGGCCGTGGGCGCTGGGAACCGGCTGCCTTGGTTTTCCCACTGAAGCTGCCAACCAAGGCGTGACACATGGCCGAAACACGGCCGGGAAGGAGGGGGGGTGTTCCTCCTTTTAACATCAGAAGGAAGCTGGTGCCCGGCTTTAAGGTGCCAAGTGGCATTCAAGATAAGGCGATATTCTAGGTTTTTAAGGTGCCAAGTGGCGTCACCCAGCAGCATGACCTCATGGAGGCTGGCACTCCCCACCCAGCCTCACCAGAGGTGCAAATCGCACCCTCAACCCTTTCTCCTTCCACGCGTTCCCACAAATGCCGCCCGACTCTGGCAATCCGATGTGAAGGAAACGGCAAGATTTGTCTGTGTTGCTTTTCCTCGGAAAAGCTGAGGCGGCTTTCGGCAGGAAGCATCTGGTTTCCCCCACCTCCGGCCGAGGATGATGGCCAACGGGAGACGCCGGCGAAGCGTGTGAGGTTTTCGGACCAAGAGTGTGAGAGGCAGGAGAAATGGATCGGGACCGGCTCTCTGCTCCTCCTTCCTCTAGTATGCGTCACCCTTGCTCTGTATTGGCTTGAGGGAAACGGATTTCGGCTGAACATTATCGGGAGGAAACCTTCTTGCTGTGAAGAGAGGTCGAGGGCTGGGCCCAGCTGCCTCGGGAGGTAGCAGACTTTCCATGGATGGAGACATTAGTGCCGTGTTTAGAGGGCCTTGTGGTGCCATTCATGGCAGTTAACCGACATAACTAAAAACAAATTAAACAAGAAAAATCGTCACGATAAACAGACATCAAAACCCGCTGAAAAGTCTCAATTCAATGAATTTTGGAGAACATTTTCCTGTCCCTTTTCTTGTGGGTTTCCTGCACTCCCAGTGGGTTCGAATAAATGGCCTTCAGGGTCCGTTCTCTCTCGACAATTCTGTCACTATCATTATTATTATTACTTACGAGTGCCATACTCCCAGGAAGCTTCCTTGGCTGAGGGGGAATTTGAACCCAAGCCCCCTGAGTCGTCGTCTGTCACTGCACCGCACCAGGTATCACACGGTGCTTTCTGGCATCCTTAAATACTTAGTGTCCCGAAATTTACTTAACTTCTTCAGTAAAGCCTTGCTAATTTTATCTCCTGGCGAGAGCCGTTCTGGTTCCTCTCAAAGAAGCGGCTTCAGGGCTTTCTGGCTCACCGAGACCAGCCTTCCTCCGTGGACTACAACTCCCATCAGCCACACCCCCAGGCTAAGCCAGCGGTTGGGGTATATGGGAGCTGTAAGTCCACAGCCTCTGGAGGGCATCAGGGTTGAAGGGAGGCTGCTTGAGATGCGTGGGGGGGGGGGGGGTGTCTCCATGAATGGCTAAATGCTCATTCCCTGTGTTCGATCCCCACCATCTCCCGTGTTAATAGGAGATTAATTCATGAGGGTAATTATCCCTATTAGGCCGTTAATTAGGATTTCAACTCGGGAAGCTCAGGAACAACCTGCCGAGAAGACGGGGGGGGGGGGGGGAGAGACTTTTGCTCAGCTGAGCGATCAATTCTAGGCCGATTCCAGATAAAGCTGTTTCATGTTTGCCTCTGGGCATGTACAGAGGGCTTTCCTGTACACTGGAAAACCTGTGTGCCTCCAGAGACGGCTCCCTTTTGGGTGCCTCGCTGCCTTTGCAAAGTTTGGTTGCTTTTTTTTTTTTAAAGCATAGCAGACAGCTGAGATTTGCTAGGTTTCTTTCCCCCCTTCCGGAGGCCATCCAGATCCAGGAATGTTGGCTCATTAGAGACACCCCGAAGGGGTGAAAACTCATCGAAATGCTGAGGTTGCAAACCTGGCGTCTCCCTGCTAAGGAAGGTGGACTCTCTCTCCCCTCAGGGTGATCACTGGATCCCATCGCTTGGGCAATGTCAATCCCAGGGTGGTCTGAAAAGCACAAAAGATGTGGCACAGACCCGTTCTCTTCACCTGCCACCTTTTGGACCACAGATCCCATCATCCCCAGCCCAGACACCCATTCGTGGAGGGCCGACTGCCCCGAACCTTCCCCAATCCCCAGTCTGAGACTCATGTCTCCCCCACCCCAGCCTGGTCTTTCACTCCCTGATGATCAGCTTCGGCCACACTCAGATATTTTCAGAATACCATAGCCCATGATTCTACGACATACTCCTGGGAGGGCTGTGGATTCTGAGCCTTGCCGTGGCCTGGAGTAATCACTCCTGCCCCTGAGATTTCATTTAACATTCATGCCCCCACCCTCCAGAGTAAAGTTAGGTTTTCAGACAACAGAACCCAGAATCCCCCCAGCCAAGTTGTTTAGGGATTTGGGGCACTGGAGTGTGTCAAAATAAATATCCCCCCCCCCCATATTCTGTGACTTAGGCCACATTGTTTACAGGGGGTACATGGGTGGCGGGGGTGAGAGTCAAGAGTGCAGCTTGGCGATGGATGCATTGAGGTGGTGGTGGGGAAACCAACCTCCCACCCAAGCTCTCCAACCCCCGGGGGGGGGGGGGGGAGACCTGTCCCTCGGTCTCTGCTGGTAGTTTTGGACGCCACTGCTGTACCTGCCGGGGGGCACACGCCAACCTTTGTCCACGCCGGGAGGAGACGCCTTGACTTGTAAAGATCCACCAACCCGCAGGCCCAGGCACGCACCGGGTGGGCTCGGGGCTTCCTTCTGATGCAGGTCCCAGACGCCGAACCTGCAACCTGCTCTTACAAGCCCAGCTGGATGCGGCCGACCCCAGGTTGGAGGAGCAGCTCAGACTTGTTGTGAAGAGTTTCGAAGCTGGAGAGCAACCTCCAAAGTCCCTTTTTTTTGACCCAACAACACACGGCTCTCCAGGCTACAGAGTTCTGAAGTTCTAGTAAGATTCCTTGGCCTTTGAAAGAAGACAGTGATCTGTGCGCCAGGAATTTCATCATGAGGACGAGGAACTTGGTTTTTAATTTCAGTCAAAGCCAGCATGCTCCGCCCAAGGGTATCTTGAAGGGTAAGGGGGGAGGCATAGAGTAGTCCTCAGGTTCCCCTCACATCTGGGGCGGATAAAGGCTCGGGTGTGGGATGCCAAGCACCCACATGGTACACACTGCACAAACATGTGCACCCATACAAAGATGAGTGAACATCTCAGCTCCCCCAGGCCTGGGTGGGGCTTTTCCACCTGCTTTGTCTGTCAACAGGCGGACAGAGTCAGAGCGGTGCCAGCTGCTGTGGCGGGGCACCTTTGTTCCCCTGCCAAAAAAGAGAGGCCGCAGACATGCTTAATCTCTCTTGTAGGTAGCCGACCACAAGACAAGCTAAACATCAAGACAGGAGCCTCCTTCCCGTCCCTCCCTCTGCCTCCCCCCCCCCCCAATACTCCAGAAAACTCATAATTTAGCCCCTGAGCAGATGCTTGATCACGCAGAAAAGGCAACACGGCTGGCATTCGCAGCTCAAAAGGATCTCAGATGGCGTAGGGATGGGAACGACCGTTTTGTGCCCACCTCCGTCCGTAAGTTTTGCAGGAGAGGCCATGAGAGAGAGAGAGAAAGACAGAGAGAGAGAGATGGGTATTTATTATATTCTTATTTTTTAAACTTCTAAACCGCCCATCTGACCAATGGTCACTTCAGCCGGTGTACAAAAATAAACAATATAAAATATATAATTCAACAACAACCATGAAAATTACAGTAGAACCTCTTTATCTGTAGGGGATCGGTTCCAAGACCTCCCCCCCCCCCCGCTGTGGATACTGAAAAACGCAGATAATAGTGAACACATGGTCTCTGGCTCCCTCTAGTTGCCAGTTCTGGTAACGTCATCTTTAGAAACATATTTCTAGCTTTTTTTCCCCCCAGGCCTTGGATAAGTGAATAAGTGGATACTGATACTGCGGATATGGGGGTCCTGCTGTAATTTAAAACCAGGCGATGGCTGTAGGTGTTAAACAAACAGTTTAATGTCTCAGAGGTGCTAGTAGGAGGGTATAGTTTGGAAGGCCTGTTGGAATAGAAGAGCTTTTCAAGATTTCCGAACAATCTCCAGGGAAGGGACCTGGTGAATTTTTGGGCAGTAGTCCATACCAAAGCAGGGGAGCCACCGCTGAGAAGGCCGGGTTCCTTGCTTTCTCCTTCCCGGGCCTCTCTCGGGGTTGGCATCCTCAGCCAGCCACCCTGAGACTCACAAGTAGGACGGGCACCCCCTCTAGGAAAGGAGGTGTTGTGTCATGTACGGAGGTCCCAAAGCATTTAGGGCTTTATAGGTCAAGACTTGCACCTTGAACCTGATGCGGAAAGGGGTAGGAGCTGGTTTGGGAAGAGCGAGCCAACCACCCCCCAGCCAAACCCTCCTTTCCCGCAGCCACACTTTGGAAGATTGTTTGACCATCGGGGGTCATCTTTTGAAATAAAAAGTTCCAGAAGTTTTTAAGAGTTGGAAAGAATTGGACGCAGGACCCTGGAACTCGCAGATGCCATGAAATGGGTGCATGGCCAACAGGGCTGGATTTTCATCACCGGGTCCAAACGGGCATGTTCAGATTTTCCAAAGTACTTTCACGGTCATCTCAAACTCCTCACGGCCATTTTAGAAGTAATTGGCAAGCAATGGGAGCAACACTTTGCTAACGCACCAGCCTTCAGACGGATAGCGCGAGAGCCGCTTTTTGGAACGAATCAGTAAAGAATAAATAATTTATTTAGCAGAACTAGCACCCTAGGGCCCCGTGAATAAAACGGCATGGTGTCTCCTGGCACTCCGGAAAGCCCTTTGGTTCAGCATTTTCTACCGGCTGGCACCACCTTTCAGGAAGGTGTTTACTCCAGTTTTTCCTGGCGTTTGCAAGGACCGAACCTGTCGATCTGTCGATCAAGAAACTATCTAGTCACCTGGGCGCAGCTCGCCGCTCGCCACAGGCGAGTGGGGCAAATGACTGCTTCAAATTTTTCTAGAGGAGATGATTGAGAGAGAGATTCCCCGCCTCATTCAAAGCGCCGGACAAGAAAGATCCCCCGTGCTCAAGCCTTCTCCGGTTTTCTCTGGATCTTCCTGGCGCTGCTGCAGCACAACAGGCCTCAACAAGGCGGACCGAACTATTCCTCTCGTGCTCGGGCACACGGCATGGCACGGCTGGGTTTTCTGTGGAGAGCCCTGGCAGATCCCGCTAGCCCGGGAATGCTTCTTGCCCATCGTTCCAAACCCTCAATGCCAAACTCTTTTCCAGGTGGTTGCTGGGGGAAATAAGGATTTTATGTTATTTTTTTGATAGCAAAGATGCCAGAAATTCTAAGTTCCTCTCTCAAACATTGGTCATGCCCCCACATGTTCTTGCTGGGGGGGGGGAAGAGTATTGCTCTTTGTCTCCATCAGATATTTTTCTCACTTTTTTTGGGGGGGGGGGGTGTCTGGCATGTTTTCTCCAAAAGAAATCTCACCGAATAGCGCTTACCTCCGAGAAATGTTGGGTGTGCAGGAAGGCAGACTCTGTTTCCTTTCCCCCTAAGTGCCCCTCTCTTAAGCCCCCCCAAAGTGGGATGCTGCTTAGCCCACCCCTCCAAAGATCTTATGACCAGGGCTGTAAACTCTGGGGTCAGCCCCTCTGACCCCCGCCTGAGGCGGGCCAAGAAGATTATTCATCCGTGTTGTTTTCTTCCAGAGAAATAGGCTCACTGGTGTGTGTGTGTGTGTGTGTTTTCCTTTCTTCAACCCCACAACACTACTCATCTGTGCTGTGAGTCAGCGGCGGAGTCTGAAACCTGTAAAGAAAAGGAGATTTGTGGACAGTAGGTTTTAGAAAACACGTAGAAACAGAGGGGGTGAAAAGAATAAGAGAAATAAAGAAAGAAAACAAGGGGAGAACATGAAAGCGGTCTGTTTCCTTGGGCCTCTCCACTGACTCTTAAAGACGCCCTCGCTCGAAAGACCGAATTTCAGCAGAGCTTAGAGGTATGATGAGATTGGACTACATGGCCCAGAATCCACAGCCAGCAGAGGCAGGGGATACCGGGATGTGTAGTCCAAAACAAGTCACATTTCAAAGCTCTCCCCTTACCGTGGTGAGGGTCTTCTTGCCGTCTTTTATGAATGGCCAGGGTAAGTCGTGCTTTTTGCCGGCACCTGTAATTTCGACCTTTCATTTCCCTCCTGATCTCGCAGGCTACGATCCACCCCAGCCTAGCGGTCGGCATCAAATAGATCAGATTTTTTTAAAAAAATATTTATTTGTTTGTTTGTTCGTTCGTTTTATAGGCCACTTTTATCCCGAGAAGGGGACCCAAGGCAGCTCACAATATTAAAAAAGAATAGAATTAAAAACATAGGAAGTGAAACGTTAAAAAACAACAACCCCAATTTAACCATGTGCCAATTAAAATACAGTTGAATGATTAGAAGCAAGTCAACATTAAATATTAATTTTCTGATACATCTCTGGATGAGTTACAGCAGAGACAGTAAAGAGTTTGGACTCTGGTTGTATTGCAACAACATGACTGTTTTTTCCATCTTAAATTTGTCTGCTGAAATTAAGAATGTCTAGAGTGGGGAAAACCAGGAGTGGACTTTGGCAGGAATGGGCTGCACTTCAGTTCCATTCTGATACTAACATTAAATCCTTACCCTCCGTATGTGCTCAGAGACACTCCGGTTTTTTGTGTTTTTTTTTTTGTTAAAACATTCAAAATACGTCTTGCGCACCAGACTTTGGTTGGTCGCCCTTTGTGTTGTAATTAAGAAACTGAGCTTGTAAAAAGTTACTTTTGGGACCTACAATGGTCAAAACCCTCCTTACTGAGATATGAGGAGCAGTCACACACAAACCTGAGCTTAAAGAAGGTTAAAAAAAAAAAACCCTATAATCCACAATGTATGGTGTGAAAGCTGGACAGTAAAGAAAGCTGTCAGGGAAAAAAAATTGATTTTCTTGAAATGTGATGCTGGAGAAGAGCTTTGCAGATACCCTGGACTGCCAGAAAGATAAACAAGGGGGTCATCGATCAAATCCAGCCTGAACTCTCTCTGGAGGCAAAAATGTTGAAACTGAGGCTGTCCTACTTTAGACACAGGATTCTCAGGCAATCACGCCGGGAAAGGTGGAAGGCAGCAGGAAAAGAGGAAGGCCCAATACAAGATGGACGGGAGTCCCTAAAGGAAGCCACAGGGTTGAGTTTGTGGAAGCTAAGCAGACCAGCTGAGGACAGGACATTTTGGAGTTTGCTCGTTCACCAATCCTCAAAGTTGCCCCCGCCGCCACCGGTCTGTGTCCGCTTGTGGATTCTGGTATTCGTAGTGCCTAGAAAGTAATTTTTTCTAACTTCAAGCAAAGGGGAAAGCAGGAAAAGAATCTTTAAATCAGGCTGCATCAAGGTGGAGAAAAATTGGTAGAATTCTCTCCCTGTTTCCTTTATCTTTCAAACTTCTCTTAGGGTTGGCCACTGAATAAATCTCTCTGGCAACAGATACAGGCAGGACAAAAGAAAACCATTTCTCCCCACCATGGGCCATTAGCTGAGGCATCTGATGATGGGATCAGCATAAACCAACTTTGAAAAGGGATTATGCAAATTCGAAGCATCAAAGCCCAGTTTTCTGTTTGTTTTTTTTCTCCTGAGAGAAGTGGCTCCTGACACCTGGGTGGATTATCTTCCTTCCCAGTACTCTCTTTTCGGAGAGGAGGCAGCCAAAAAACCCGAATTCCAAGTTTTCACCGAGACGGCGGCATCGGGCTGAAAATCCATAATAATCCTCTGTTCAAAAATGCGGTCTCTTTAAAATCCTCATCCCCATTGATTCTGTTTGCTGGCTGAATATATTTGGTGATGTCGGTTTTTCTTTACAGTGGGACCCCCGTACCTGCGGGGGATCGGTTCCAAGACCCCCGTGGATGCTGAAAAACGCAGATGATAGCAAACTCTATTTTAATCGGGAGCATGGCATGGCCTCTGGCTCCCTTTAATGGCCGATACTGGTAACTTCATTTTTAGAAATATATATTTCTAGGATTTTTCTTTTAATTTTTAAAATATTTTTCAGACTGTGGATAAGTGAATCAGTGCATACCGATGCCACGGATACAGGGGTCCTACTGAATTTGCAATCAGACATATCCAGCTTCATAGCCTCCTCCCCCACGCTCTTTCTCTCCCCCCTGTCTTAATTTTCTTTCTCTCTGGTCTCCCCCTTCAACCCTTTCTTACTAATGTTCCCCTTTAGCCATTCCCCTTACCCATTTCTCTTCTTCCCCTCAACTTCAGGGAGTAGATATCCGCCTCTTAACTCTGACATTTGAGGGCCATGAAGAGGGGCGCATCGTATGGAGCTGCCTAGAGAAAATGAAAAGGTGGAAAAATGAATATTCCAGTTTCCTATCTGATGCTTAGGGGAAATCTGACACCTAGTGACTGAAGATAGTACTGCAAAGTTCAAAAGGATTATAGCAAACTGAAATACAGTGTGAAAACTAACATCAGGGTTTTGAGTATCTAAGTTTACACTCGGAATTGTGGCAGACGGATGCATACATACCTTTAGTATGTTTGCAGCCCCCCCCTTTTTTCCCCCCGGAGCTCAGGATGATTTATGCACTTCTCTCTCCACCCACGTTTCATCCTTTCAAACATAGGATGCCATAGGTCCATATGGATCGGGACAAGATCATCCAGTAGGTTTCACAGTGGAATGTTGAACCCAGATCTCCCAAATCCTAGACTCCCACTCCAACCACTACACCACACTGGCTGTCTTGTTGCTAGGGTGTTGAGAACGTGCAAAGAACTCTTTTTGGCTGCCTCGCCTGCTGCCCTGTCCAAGCCTCCTTGCCAGCACTTTTAAAAAAGCATCTGTTCCTCTGTTTTCTTTCAGAACACGGTGAGTTATACTGTATATTGGACCTCCTTTCAAACCCGTTTTCACAATCGTACCCATGCTGAGGTGAGAGGGGGAGTGAGGGGGGGTCACGAGGCCCCTTCTTTATAACGCTATGGCTTCTCTTCCAGAAATGGCCCCGGTCCCTAGTGAGGAAAGAGGCTGAATTTCCAAAGCTGGAAATTCTGACCTCTGTCAAGAGATCGGAGTGGGGCAAGCCATGGTGGAGGGGTTTCGGTTGCAAAATAAACAAAGCTCCAAACAGGCTTCCCAGTGGAAGGAATGCAATGCACAGAAAAAAAGGGGTGTAAATCGCCAGCCTCAACTTGCTGCTAACCCCCCCCTTTTCTCCCCCTCTTAGACTGGCAGCTGTTTTCCTCCCCCCCCCCCCGCCAGGGCCAGAGGTCAGGATGGTGTGGGGACAAAACCGGGCAGGGGAGGGCCCGGGTTGACTTCTGTCCCTAACCTGAGGCAGGTTTGTGGGGTGGAAGGGGGGAGTAAGGCTGTTTTTTAAACCAGGGACAATCTGCATCGCCCCACGGCTGGGAATTTTTAGAGGGTCGTACAGCTCAAATCAACTGGAAATGCTATATTTATATGTACTCCTGTTTTTTTCATAGTTAATCTGGCACAAGAGAATGATGGCAATCCAGCCCACGTCTGTACGAGACCTGGATGGAATTTGCATCCAGGGTAATAGATACAGACTGACAATCCTATATAAGTCTACTCCACTGTAAATCTCGGTGTCTTCAGTGCCATTTACGCCTGGATTAAGTCCCCGTGATGTACAGGATCACGGCAAAATAATACAACCTTCCTTACAAGTCTCTCCAAAGTCTGCATCTCTTTGGGCTCTCCTAATGTTTCGGCCCACAGTTCCCATCAGGCAGTGGCCCGGAATGATGTGATTGGTGGTTCCAGCCATCTGGAGAGCAGAAAGCAACTCTCCCACACACAAACTACAAATGTGAACTCAGAAGTAATTTTTAACCACGTCTTCTGTTGCCCTGCTAGGAACCGTAGTTTACAGATAGACTCTTTCTGAATCTGGGTGCTCCGTATGAATATCCCAAAGAGCAGCCAAGGATGGGATCCCCCCCCCCCATCCCCAGCATTTAAACAAAAATTTCCGAAGAGGCAAGTGAGCACCCCACCTCTTTTTTTTTTTTTTTTTTTTTTGAATTGGCTTTTCACATTTCATCTAAAAGAAGCAATCTATAAAAGCTGTGTTAAGGGATCGCCTGACCCCTGCAGCCGCTCTGAGCTTTTAGAACGCGAAGGAGCATTTATTTAATTTTATTTAAAATATTTTTACCCCGCCTTTCTCCTTAACAGGATCCGAGAACATCTGGATGAAGGACCCTCCCGCCTGTTTACTTGGGATATAGCTGCAGTAAGCAAGTTGCATGCATTTCTCTACTCGTTTTAAAACGACGGTCAACCGGGACACCTCTCCATTCCCCTGAAGGCACCTTGTGAAAAAGCACCGTAGTTTTTAGAACAGCCGTCTCGGGATTCCTTTTGCCAGGCCTGTCACCTCGTATTTCTTCCGGTCCTTTGGCACCCCTCTCGTGGAGGCAGCTGTATCCTTCAGCTGAGGATGCAGACCGAGAACCCGGCCCTGGCAAATGGGGATGAACTGGTGTTGTCTGCATGACTCTGAGGACCTTTGCCCCCTTCTTGGGAAAGCACGAGCCAGCATCCCATTTGTAAAGACAATCAAATCTGCATTTTCCCACTCCAGCAGACACCCCGCCCGGCCCTGCTGTGTGGCTGATCACACACCCCTCCCCTTGCACAATCAGTTTCACAAAGAGTACAACACCAAGCATGCAACGGCGTGGTGGGGGATCCTTAGGGGATGGTTTTAACCCCATCACCTAATTCAACAGGATTCCGACCACCATCTCTAAAGACGGTTGAATGTACAGTAGGAACCCCTGTGATTGGTTCCAAGCCTTACCTCCCCCCCCCCGCCCCGTGGATGCTGAAAAACACAGTTGATAGCAAACACCTTTTTAATAGCAAACGCTATCCATAAGGTGGTCTCTGGCTCCCTCTAGTGTCCAGTTCTGGTAACTTCACCTTTAGAAATCTGCATTTCTAGGGTTTTTCTTTTGCTATTTTTAATATTTTCAGACCGTGGATCAGTGAATCAGCAGATACAGAACCCGCGGATACAGGAGTCCTGCTGTATATAAATAAACAGAAGGAAAAAGAAGTTCTCCTGGTCACAAGGAAGGCCAGTGCTGCAACTAAGTTTATTTAAAAAAACTTGTTTTATTAGATGTTCGGATTTCGCTCAGCCAGAATCCCCCTCTTCCTTCAACTTCCTTTCTCACCCCCACGCCCGGCACGAATGTTCACAGAGATCAATTCCTCTTCCGGCCTTTGCTGATGGCCTTGGCGGGGCGCTGACGCCGGCGTGGAAGACTGATACAGGGTGGACGATATCTTGTTGATGTAATACAAGGCAATCAGGGAGAAGATGCAACTGGAGGAAGAAGCAGATTTATTGCTACCTCTGAGTAGCATCCTTTTGTAAAAGACTACAGTATCTGTATCCCTGTATCTGTGGAGGATCACTTCCAACCCCCCCCCCCCTCCGTGGATGCTGAAAAACTGGCGCTAGTGGCCAGATTCTGGTAACTTCGTCTTTAGAATATATATTTCTAGACTTATTTCTTTTAATATTTTTCATACTTTCAGACCGTGGATCCGGATCCCGTGGATAAGAGGGTCCTCCTGTACAACTCCCAGAAAAACCCCCTGCCGGGGGCCTCCTGGGGGCCCGAGCACAAAACCTGAATGTTCCCCCAGATTGGTGCTAATCCCAGAAGAACGGAAAGGCAGGAAAGATTAAAACAAAGGTTTTTCTCCCGTCTCGTATGAAAGGGAAAAAGGACCCACTGGAAAAATGACTCGGTAGCCTCCCCCCCCCCCCGGGCCGACGGTGGGTGGAACTAAATACAAGGGTGGGCGGAGCCAGAAACCAAAGTGGGTGGGGCCTGCATAACCATGTGGCTTTTTCTCGAACTGTGCCCGTTTTTCTATCTCTCAGGAACACGAAGTGGGAAGCGAAACATTTTTTTTTTTTTTTTTTGAGGGATGTTACGGAGTGGAACGCCAAGCCCACAGCAGTGGCTCCCCAACCTTGGGTCCCCACCTGTTCTTGGACTACAATTCCCAGAAATCCTGGCCAGCATCGCTAGTGGTGAAAAGCCTTCTGGGAGTTGTAGTCCAAGAACCTCTGGTTGACCCAAGGTTGCAAACTGCTGCTAGAGAAACTGGTGCCGCCGAGTGCCAGAGAAAATTAGGACACCCACGTCCTGCCAGGTGCTTGCAGTTGTGGCGGCTTCCTTCTGGAAGTTTCCAGAACCTTCTCTCGATTTCCAGAAAACCCAATTTCTTTCTCTCTGTCTCCTCCCTTTTAGTTCCAGGAACGCGCTATGGTTTTGATCTTCTGGGTCCAGCTGGATTTGCGGACGGTGGCACAGAATATTCCACTTGGCCAGCCTCTTCCCACCCTTGACCCCCAGGCAAATTTAACATCGCCGTTCTTTACCAGGTGGTGACACAGACTCGATGGATCAATCCTGATGCAAAGAGGGCCAACAGGAGGCAGGTGATGACTGCGGAGGAGAGAGAAGAGGAGAAGGGTTGGAGTGAGGTCGGGGATAAGACATGATCAGTACGGTTGGCCTGGAAAATTCAAACCACCCACACAGAGGTCTATGATTTCCCTGTTCGCTACCCGGCTGTATCTCTTTGACTTACTTTCGGGAAAGATCTTGGCTTGAAACCCTTTTCCGAAAACCAGGTTTTCAAAATTGTTGAAGGCCTGGAAGACATTTGTTGTAAGGAAAACATTTGCCAAAGTGGCATTTTGTACGTTACTGCTTTGAATGTACTTTTTTGGAGTTGCTTTTCTTTACTATTTTTAAGTGTGGTATTTAGTTGATCCTTTTGACTATTTGTTTACTTCCTGTTTTTAGTGTTAAATGTTGTCTTTCAATGATATAAGCTGCCTTGGTTCCTCTTTGAGGAGAAAGGCGGGGTAAAAATATTTTCAATAAAATAAATAAGAATGAAAAATAAATTAATCTCCCGGATACTCCATGAGCTATAGGCTGTCCTGTCATGCTAGGAATCACTTTATACTTTTTTCCTCATCACCCATTCTCCTGGTTCAAACTTGCTTGCCAAAAATGATAAATACAGTACCAGCACGATTGTATGCAGGTAAGTGCCTTTGCTGGAGTGTTTTGAGTCTGTTGATGGAAGATGTTGCTGGTCCTTTGAAAGAGTGAATGGTGGGATTCAAGAAATGATAAATTGAGAGTCACCATCTCATGCCACAAACCATGGTTAACACAGACCATGGTTAATACAAACCATGGTTTGTCGTGAGCTGTCCTGGATCAGCTGACATGGAAAGGTGCCAACGTCAGAATTTATCCTGCTTGAACAGGATGCACCACAGATGGGAAGTATTAGTCTTTTTGGGAATTCTGACAGTAACATGTCCCATCTCTGCCCCAAGACTCCTGAAACCTTTTCCTCCCCAGCAAAGGAAGCCATCAAGGATACAGTTAGGGAGAATATGAAGAGCCCAGAGCCTAGAAGTCCGCCTTGAATGGTTAACCACTCGGTGGAGGCCAGCTGGCGGGCTGTACATCTGCATCCCCGTGAAAAGCAGGAGGGGACAGGAGTGAGGAAAGCACCAGTGACGTTCCCGTGCCAACAGCTGGGGAGAAAAAACATAAAAAGTGAGATGGCGGCTGCTGGTAAGAGGACCCCCATTTTCTGGCTGGCGAGATGGCCAGGAAGCCCTGCCTCGGAAAACCAAACTGATGATCCACCAACAGAAAAGGTGACGCAGAAAGGAGAGCCAGGGCTGCGCCCAAATTAAGACCCAGAATAAGCAGCCGGGGGACGCCCAGTCTGGTGTAGTGGGTAGAGTGACGGACTAGGACTCAGGAGGCCTGGGTTCGAATCCCCACTCTGCTATGGAAACTCACTGGGGGTGTGTGGCACTGGTAAAACCACTCCTTCAAATATCTCGCTTACCCTGAAAGAGCCCTGTTAGGGTCGCTCTAAGTCAGTCCCGACTTGACAGCACATCACATAACAAGCACCCTGCTGCCCCCCTAGAGACGCTGAAAGACAAGACCCATGATCCCTGACCTCAGGCCCTGTTGGCTGTGGCTTATGGGAGTTGTAGTCCCCAGGCACCTGGAAAATGAGCAGCTGCGCGAGCTGACCCAACCCTTCAGTTTCATTGGGTTCACTCGTGCCAGCTTATCATTTCCAGGTCCCTGGGGACTACAACTCCCATAAGCCACAGCCATGTCTCATTCATCATGCATGCCTGGCCCCGTCCCTGTCCACCCTTCTTGCAATGCCATGTTACCCATAATAACCCTCTCCTTATCCCAATTAGCAAGACCCTCCCCACTTCCAGGAATTACCCTTTATAATACCCCATTATATGCATGCATCCCCCCGGGTTTTTTTTGCAACATTACCCATAATGCACCGCGGGCGCCCCTATTCCGTCCGCTCAAATCCCGTCTCCCCTCTTTTTCGCTTGAACCAACGTGCCTCCTCTATTGCGCATGCGCCGACCCAATCCCACCTTCCGCCCCGCCGGCTGGAGGCAACGGACGTTAGCGCGCACGCGCGGGACCGCCTACCGGTCGGAGCGGCGACGTGGATTTCCCCCGCGCGTGCGCGGAAGGCTCTACTCCGACGCCCGTGTGTTCCAGGGTTGACGCATGCGTAGTAGCAAGGACCGCCTGGCGGCCGAGCAGCACCATCACAGCCAAGTCAGATGCGCTTGTTTCCGCCGGCCGGCCACCAGAGGGAGCATGCGCAGTGGCTCCCTCCGCCGAAAAGACTGCGAACAAAGGACCCGAAGGTGCGCCCGAGGACTCGCGAGTTCGAATCCCGCCTCTTCCAATTGGAACCCTCGGGCAGATTGGCCTCTAAGGGGGCCAAGGAGCGGCCGAGCTAATTAAAACAATGCCTTAACTGTGATTATTTGAACAACCTCCCCTCTAAGATTTAGAAGCAGGGAAGAGGCTTTCTTCAACGCAGAAGGGGAAAGGCACTCTGCATAGGCTCAGAGGCACGCTTCTTCTCGGTTCTTTTAGATCACCTTGGACGTGATGGAACGAAACAAGGTTCCGGAGCCCGCTAAGAAGGGGCGAATAATAACCACGCACGCACCTCCGAGGTTGCATGATGTCACTTGTTAAAAAATGAATAAATCGCAGGTTCCTCGGGGCGGAAACCTTCCCTCGCAGGCCAGGCTGGTTTTTCTTCTTCCATAAAGCATGTGCTGCATAAGCAACCCGTACAATGCCTAACCCACGCACTCACCCCAACGCTTCCAAGGGGGGGGGGGGAGAAAGGTGGGTTGGGTTGAGTTTTTTTTTCCTAGAGAGCATGCGCATTGCTTGCAGTCTCTCCCCCCCCCCCCCACCCCCCGTGAACATCACTCCCTGACGGCTGGGCTCTTGGCCGCAATAGATCGAGGCGTTTGCAAGGGAGCCGGGAAGGGACGGAGGGAGGGGGGCGCACAGAAGCCGGGAACAGCAGCAGCAGCAGCGCCCCCCATCTCCTGTCTGCATCCCGCCCTCCCCTCCCCTTTGGACCCCCTTCCCCAGGGGAGTCATGGCCGAGGGAGACGATCTCCACTCCTTCACCTCCATCATGGATGCCCTCGTCCGGATCAGCGTGAGGATCGGGTCCCCGGAGGGGTGGGGGTGGATGGATGGGCATCGGGGGGGGGGGAGATGGGGTGGGCAAAGACAATCAGGAGGGTGCGGGGGGGGGGGCAAGGGAGAGGAGAGGTGCCAGCTGGCCGTGTACCTCCAGGCATGCCTGCATCTATATATAGCGCGCTCTGCACCCAGGTCGGTTTTTTATCTATAGAGATCGGCCGATGGTAACGTGGGGATGCGTCGGGGCGTAACGCGGGTCGGGCGCGGGTCCTGGAAGTATGGTTCGGGGCGGGGCGGGGTTGGCTGTGCCAAGGGGGTGTCCATCGGCGCCTACGGGCATCCTATTGTCTTCCTTCACCTGCGTGACGCCTGGCTTTGTGGCTGCTTCCAGGCTAAGCAACGCCCCTCCCCAATAAATAAATAAATAAATCTGCCCCCCCCCCCAAAAAAAAACCTGGGGTTCCCGCCTCCTCTCTTGCTCATTAGCTTAAGCACACACACATATTCCCTCCTCGCTCTAATTTCCCCGGGTCCCGCGGCTTCCTCCTTCGGGGCTGGGAGGCGAAAGATGCTTGTGGGCATCCGAGCACATCCTCCCGTCGCCATGGCAACCTCCTCCTCCTCCTCCTCTCCCAGGGCTGCTTGCCAGGCCTGTGGTCCAGCATCTCCCTCCCGCTCTCGCTCGCTCGCTCTCTCTCTCCCCTCGCTCTCTTTCCTCCTCCCTCCCTCCCCACCCTTCTCTATCCTTTTGTGCAAAACCTTTTCACTAGCGAAGAAATATATATATATTTTAATATATATATATATTAAAAAAACCCAGCCATGGCATCCCGGCGGTCGGTGGGCAACAAGGTGAGAGCATGCTTGTCCCTTGAGAAAATAGGGTGCCTTCCTCCCATGGGGACTGGAGGCTGGGTAAGATTCTCCCTGGGGGGGTGGGCTTGCGGTCTGGAAAAAGGGGCGTTTCGGAGATGCCTTGAGTGGTGCGCCTTCTTTCCGAGAGGTGTGGGGACACGGGGGGGGGGGTTTGCTTTGTCGCCTTCCCTCCCTCGGCACTGCAAGATGGGTGTGGAAGACGGCGAAGGGGGCTGCATGGCCGGGGTGGGAGAGTCACCCACCCCGAAGAGGGACGGATGCCCTTGAATGGGACGAGAGCGCAGCGGCCACTGGGAAGGCCGCCAAAAACTGTCTACGAGCGAGGAGGTGGGGTCCTACCTCCCTCCCTTCCTCTCCCCCCACCGTGCTCAGCGGTTGGAAATGGGGGGGGGGAATTGTTCACCCTTTATGGATCTGGTGAACCGATGATCCGGTTCCTAGACAGCTTCGAGCCGAAGGCCATCTCCGGACAGACAGCAGGCCGGATGCAGGATCTGCCCCTGGGCTGTCTGGGGGGGAAATTGTACATATTGGATGGGAGAAGACGGTCGTTTCTAGAACAGTGGGGCCAGCCTGGGGATGATGGGCTCATGGTTCAGCACATCAGAAGGGGCTGCCCGGTGGCGGAATTCTGTTCCAGATCTTTATGGTCGCCCGTAGCGGCTGAGTCCGTCCCCCCTTTGCACCCACATGCCTGTTTTATGTGGGGCAAAAATTATAAGGCTATCTCTACCGACTCTAGCCGTCCTTTTATAATTATATTAATCTTATTACAGTAATCTTATTATAGTCATAGTCATCTTTATCCTATATTAATCTTAGAACGGCAGAGCTGGAAGGGGCCCCATAGATCATCCAATCCAGCCCCGTTAAAGGAGGCACAAGTGGGGGAATCAAACTCGCGACCTCTGGCTACGCAGCCAAAGACCTAACCCACTGAGCTATCCAGCAGTTTAGAGTCTGTCTATTCCCAAATGTTTTGGGCATCACAACCCTTATTTGGTTCTTTGATAAACTTCCACGCCTCCCCACCTTTCGTCCTCCCAACACCTTTTTCAAACACACACACAAATCCAGTTTCTAATTTAAAAGAAATAAAAATAGACTCAACATGGAAAATTTAGATAGATTGATCGGTGTATTAGAAATATATATTTAAAATGTAATGAGGTTCCTTGAGCTAGGGTGATATGGCTGCTGGGTGGCATCTGAGGCCTGGCGCAGCCAAAGGATCTGGCTGCTGAGATCCTCTTCCTCCTCGAATCATGGAGTGGGAAGGGGCCTCTGAGGCCATCAAGTCCAACCCCCTGCTCAAGGCAGGAACCCAAATCCAAGCAGATCTGACGGATGAGGGTCGAATTGTATCTTGCATGCCTCCAACGTTGGAGCGCTCGCCCCCTCCCAAGATCATGGGTTCCGTTGTCGTCCTGCTCTAACCGTTGAGAAGTTTTTTTCCTGATATTTAGCCTAAATTTGGCTTTTTGGAGCTGGGTGAAAATAACTTGTTACTCACCCTCTGCCCGGTGGAACGAGATAAATGATTGTGACAGGTATTGTTGTTGATGATGATGATTAATATAACAACAAGAAGAACAACAACACATATATACTGGCGATGAACAAGTGGGTGTCTTCCTCTAGTGAGAACCAGCCAGGCCCTTTTCTTTTTTAAAAAAATCCACCCCATATCCCACTTTCCTTCCCCATCAGTCAATCATCCATCCCTGAGTACATTTAGTTTTTTTTAGCAGGGGTGGGAAGGATAAATGTTTCCGCTCTTGGAGGTTTCTTTCCCCCTTCTAAGCTTTATGAATACATCTATGTCCACGTACATATGTATATCCATATATTAACAAACCTTGAGGATTGTATAGTGATACTGCCCCCTTGTGTGTATCGGGTGCAAAGTAACAAGAGTACGAAGAAGACCGAAACGAATTCTTCAAGTTCTGATCATTGTTAATTCTCAAGGCAGGCTGTATTTTTCAGGGGAAGGACACAGCACAAGAAGAAAGAGGGATGAGGAGGGGAGAGGAAAACAAGAACACCAGGAATGTTCTTGTCATGTGATCGTGTTTGGCTTTGGTTTTAAACTAGCTTGCGTTTCCACACTTGCCTTTAAAAAAAAAAAAGGCCCTTTCTCAGACGTGTGTCAGAAAAGAAAGATATTAAAAACTGTCCTTCTGTTGACCGGGGTGATGGAGGAGGGACAGAGCTGGGAAACGGGCTTACCGTCCTCCGTGGCCAGCGTGGAAACCAGGAGAGCCAGAGAGATTTCACTTCTTCTGCCAGCCAGCTTATTCGCCTCTGGAGAGCTGCTGGTCGCCTGTGGTGACTGAGTGAGGGTGGTTCTAGGCAAGGGTGCTCCCAGATGTGGTCCGGAAGTGATCGTCAGATTCAGGGAAGACAACAGAGAGAACTAGAAGGGAAGGGACTCCGGTCGACCTCCCCCTTTATCCTCCTTTCCTGGCCTTTCAGACCAGCATGAAGAACATGGAGCGAGAGCTGCTCTGCCCGGTTTGTAAGGAAATGTATAAGCAGCCCGTCGTGTTACCCTGCATGCATAACGTCTGCCACATCTGTGCCACCGAGGTCCTCCTGCAACAGGGCTACATCTGTCCAGACCCCACCTCTGAGCCGACCTCGCCGGCGTCCACCCCGGCCACACGGAGCCCCCGTCTGGGACGCCGGGTCGTGCCCAAACCGGAGCGCCTGGACCGGCTCCTCAAATCAGGTGAGTGGCAAGGCGGCCGGGGGCGGGCTGTCCTCCTGCATTCCCCCAGATTCTCGGGTCCTATTTACACTATTTATAGCAAGAAATGTTGGGGCATCATGCATTTCTGTGGGGGAAGCATTCAGTCTACTCCTCTTTCTAGAACATTCCATTCCCTGGGCAGTTTTGTGGGGCAGAAACAGAACCCCGGTGAACTTCTTGTTCTTGAGTTCTGTGGAAGCCACGAAGTCTCTAGTGCCTTAGCAGGCTCATTCCTTTATTTATTTATTTAAAACATTTAAAAAAAAACCTACCACTACCTTTATCCTTCCAAAACGACCCAAGACATAGACGGTCCATATGGGTGGAGCAGAAGACATTATAGCAAAAGGAAGCATGCAAATCACTTCGGGGAGACTGATTGCACACAAGTTGGGTGAGCCCCAGGACTGAAGCAGGAAGTCTCTAATGAATGGCTGGCTCTTCCTGCCGGGGATGTCATCACCCATATGCTGTTGTAATTTATGAAACAGGATTTTGGCCAATGTCTTTTTAATGCATGATGGGGGGGAAAAAGCTATAGAGGCCCAGTAACAACCTGCTTAGGGTCATTGGAAAATAAGTAATACCACCGCTGGGTTCCGCCCCCTCCCAAATAATGTTTTACGTTGTTTAATTACAGGGATACCTTTGGATCTCTGCAGGTCTTGAAAAAGTTACTTTTTGGGAATAGAATCCGCAGAGTTGCTTTAAAGAAGGCTTCCAGGAGTGACCGTTCGCTTCTGTTTGATTATTCTTTTTCCGCTCCCAGAGGTGGGTTGTTGAGGAGCAACAAAATTAGGCTAAACCCTCAACCAGCTTCTGGGCGACTTGTTTGTCCTTTCCTAGTCTAATCAGTCCAGCTGAAGAGAACAGAAAGCTCACAAACAAGCCCTTCTGTGTTATTTCTTGGTATTTAAGGGTAAACTGCCCCTGCACATGGAGGTTCCATCAATTCTACGTGGACGACAGTTATTGATACACCTCTTCCTTGCTGTGCATAACATTAAATGTCCGCGTGTTACAGGGCTTCATCTCTCTTGTCCCTCATGCCAGGTTTTGGCACGTACCCGGGGCGGAAACGAGGGGGCGTGCACCCCCCGAGTGTCCTCTTCCCCTGCCCATTGTGCCAACGCAACGTGGACCTGGGCGAGCGAGGCTTGGGCAGCCTTTTCCGCAACCTGACGCTGGAGCGCGTCGTGGAGCGCTACCGCCACACCATCAACGTCAGCGCGGCCATCATGTGCCAGTTTTGTAAGCCCCCGCAACTGGAGGCCACGAAGGGCTGCACCGAGTGCAAATCCAGCTTTTGCAACGAGTGTTTCAAGCTGTATCACCCGTGGGGCACCCAGAAGGCACAGCACGAGCCCACCCCACCCACGCTCAATTTTCGACCCAAAGTAAGGGGGGTTCCCTCTTCACCCCATTTTGCCTCTCATCCAAAGCTGGGGTGGGTAGAAATTGTGCCACTTTCCAGAGTTATATTCCTCGTCCGAACCGGATCTCTGATGATAGCCCTGAATTTTGGCTGTGGCTGTGCCACTCCGTTCCGCCTGGATGCAGGATTCAGGGATTCAGGAGATTCTCCTAATTCGTTCTGGAGCAATCCGATTTCGTTTGTATCCCGAATCGGAATCGTTTCACCCGTTCTTAAAGCCATGACATTGGGAAAGCAAAATACAGTAGCTCTCGGTTTTTTTGTCTGTGCACGGATGTGGGTGAAATTTGGAGGCACGGTATATCTTAAATTGGGGGTTTAATCTCTCTCTCTCTCTCCTTGGCCCAGAACAGAAGGTGTCTGTTCTGCTTTGACAGGCACCCTGCACAAACCCGTTTGAATCTAGCTGGTCTGGTTCGGAATTTGTGGGATTTTAGTGCCGAACCTTATTGGTAGTACAGTAGGATTCCTATATCTGCCGGATCAGTATCCAGTGATTCACTTATCCATGGTCTGAAAATATTAAAAATTGTAGCAGAAAAATTCTGGGAAATATATATATTTCTAATGATGAGGTTATCAGAATTGGCCACTAAAGGGAGCCAGAAACCATGCTACACATAGCATTCACTAGCGTGTTCACTATCATCCGTGTTTTCCAGTATCCACAGGGGGGGATTTGGAACCATTCCTGTGCGGATACGGGATCCTGCTGTATACTAGATTTCTGCCTTTCTTTGTTTGTTTCTTTTTCCTCTTCAGGGTCTGATGTGCCCAGAGCACAGGGAGGAAGTGACACATTATTGCAAGACCTGCCAACGCCTGCTCTGCCAGCTGTGCCGCGTACGCCGCAGTCACACAGGTCACAAGATCTCGCCTGTGCTCAGCGCCTACCAGGCGCTCAAGGTGAGATATTTGTAGGGACGTTTAAGCTTGCAACATGGGAGGGTAGGGGAACCACTTCTCCAGAAGCGTGCGATCAGGGAAGCAACAGCAGATTATTGGTGGATAGAGGTATAGAACGGTCACGATGTGTGTTTTGGATTTTTTTTTTTTTTTTGGACTACAGATCCCATGTTTCTCCTGTCTGGAAGCCCCACCTGCATAACTCTGAACTTACAGGCATCTTAGCTTGTGCTCACCTGGAGAGAAGGCCCAGCGGGCGGGCGGCATGCCTTGGGATAGGCCTAACTTCCTGTTTGAAACGGAAGCTGCCCCAATGGGTGCTGAGAAACTTCCTGGTCAAACAGGAAGTTAGGCCTATCCTTGGGCAAAACTAGGTGGTTCTTTAGCCAGGTTTCTCGAAGGCTCACGTGATCCATGGAAGCAAGGATCACATGAGTTAGGAAGCATTTTAACCTCTCTTTTTTCCTATCCCGTTTTTCTTCCACACTCCAGGATAAACTGACGAAAAGCCTGGCGTACATTCTGAGCAATCAAGACACCGTGCAGGCTCAAATTAACGAGCTGGAAGAGACCCTTAGACTAACAGAGGTAGGATCTTTTCACCTTTCATACTCGTGACCATCTACCAGGCCCTGCCCCAGTACTCACTAAGGACTAGGGATGTGAAGAATATTCAGTCAATGTCTCATTCTTTTTGGTTCAGCTGAGATGCACCAACAAGGAATTTTCAAGCCCTGTGAAATTTCTCGCCTCCAGTGCGAGAGCAAGACAAGAAGTTCTTTGGCCTCTCTCCTCCTTTTTCAACCTCATTAAAGTCACCTCAATGTGCACAAAATGCCTCTGGGCCGAACCCGTGTCCTTTCTCTGGGAGAAGCAAAGCGTGTACAGACCGACACCTATACATGCAGAATAAGTACAAAATGACTGATTCTTCGAAAAGGCACGAGCACCCCATTCAGTGCTTCTGTTCCGAAGCACTGAATGGGTTATTTGTGACTTTTCGCAAAATCGTTCTGACCAGTGGGAGAACTCATTGAGAGCGGAAGAAAATATCTCAGCTTCTTTCTCAGGCGAGGAGGGGGGGAAAAGTGATGTTTTATGATCCTTAGGTGTATAGATGGTATTGGCAAGTCTTTATGTCTGTCAGTGGGATACACGATAGGGCCTGGGAAATTCTTACTGAGTTGCTACGGTAGAAAGAGCCGCCTGATTTTCTACCTCTGTGTGACAAACAACCCTCCTCCCGTTGCAGGCCAACGGGGCGCAGGCCAAGGAGGAAGTGGCGCGGCTGATGCGTGGCTTAAGCGCCTTGCTGGAAGAGAAGCAGACCTCCTTGCTCAACGCCATTGAGGAGTGCCGGCAGGACCGGGTTTCGAACCTGCGGACCCAGTTGCACGAACACCGGGCCATGATGGAGAACTCGGGCATGGTGGGCTACGCGCAAGAGGTGCTGAAGGAGACCGACCAGCCTTGCTTCGTCCAGGCCGCCAAACAGCTCCATAACAGGTCTCCTCCGAGCGCAGGCCCCCCGGGGTGGCTCCGTGCTCCTTTCTAATAACAAGACAGGAGCTCTTTAGGGGCTTATTGTTGGCCATGCTGATTGCTCAGTGGTTTAGGTCTCTGGCTGTGGAGGCAAAGGTCAGGAGTTCGAATCCCCACTGTGCCTCTTGGGAAAAGAGCCAGCCTGGGTAGCCTTGGGCAAGATGCACTGTCCCAGGGCTCCCCCTAGTGGAAGGGAAGGGTAAAGCACTTCTGAGTCTTCTCTCCCTGGAAAACCCTGGAAAGGGTCACCGTAAGTCAGAGATGATTAGGTGGCACATTATTCTTATTATTGTTGGCAACCATGGGGGTGTAAAAATCTATCTATCTATCTATCTATCTATCTATCTATCTATCTATCTATCTATCTATCTATCTATCTGATAGATAGATAGATAGATAGATAGATAGATAGATAGATAGATAGATAGATAGATAGATAGATAGATAGATAGATAGATAGATAGATAGAAAGATAGAAAGATAGATAGATAGATAGATAGATAGATAGATAGATGGATGGATGGATGGATGGATGGATGGATGGATGGATGGATTTTTAAAGCAAATCAATAGATAGATAGATTTTTAAAGAAGTCCGAGAGACAGACAATGAAAATTACAGTAACAGCCCACAGAACGTGGCCTCATACGGATTCATTATAGCACATGCTGAGGTGGTCATCTTGTGGCACTTGATGAGGACCTTGTCTGCTTCAGGGAGGTGACACTCGGGGGGGGGGGCAGTCTACCCAGTCTGCAACGGAGGTAGACCAGGCCTCCTGGGAGATATGGTCCATGCTCCTGGTCCATACTGGAGGTGGACCACCCCTCCAGGATGCTCAGGGCCTGGTCTACTGGGGTTCATCTTGGAGGCCGCATGGCCCTTTGGAAAGCATGATTTCAACGGTACATTTCGTGCAGGTTGGCTTAGCCCCGAGTCCCACTCTCTTGGAATTCGTCCTCAGCACCAAGTCGGGGGCGCTACTGTAAGGTCTACCCCACAGCAAGTTCGCCCCCCTCTTTCTCTCCCGTCGACGTTTCCCTTGCCTTCTGTCGTCACTTAGGATCATCCGGGCAACCGATTCCCTGCAGGCTTTCCGACCGGCCGCCAGCGCCTCCTTCAGCCACTTCCAGGTGGACGTGAGCCGGGAGCTGAAACTTCTCACAGACCTTACCTTTATCAAGGGTAGGTCGGACGGTTACCTGGCTCTAGGGGGAAGGGGGGAATGGGGGCAGGAGGGTGGGCAGTGGGATCTTGGCATTGGACTTCTCAGCCTCAGACGGCCGGGACCGTTTGCTGCAGCCTGTTTTCTCAAAGGTGGAGTTTGCCCGTGGCCGAAAAAACCCCAGCATCCACCCGGTGCCCAGTGGGGTTCATTGCAAACAGTAGCAAAGGGGTCGTTGTTGAGGAGGGCTGTGGGGTGACCCCCCCATGGAACCCCAACAATGGAGCCCCTTGGTTTGTGGGGGGGGGGACACACCACCCGTATAGGCCTGTGATGTGGGTTTTGAGGGTGATGTGACAGAGGTCTCCGTGTGTCACCTGCTGAAGATCCAGTGGAATCTGTTGGAGATCCAGCGGTGAGTAGGAACATGGCCAGATCAAGCCTGCTTTTGTTCATCATCCTCATCCCGCCATTCTCCTTCACGCACCACCAGATCAATAGGACAACCCTGGTGGCATCTTTCTTTTTTCTTCACATCCCTAAAACTCTTTCAACCCCCCCCCCCCCGGGGACGACGTCTTTCCCTTGTCACGGCAAAAACCCTACATCCCATGATCCACCGCCTGCCGGATCTCCCAGGCGCAGCGCCCCTCCTCACACCACCGACACCGCCCCCTCCCGGAGGCCCACGTCCTGCTCCGTGCCTGGCTGTTGACCCATCTGCTTTACCTCTCTTTGTTTATAGGCTGAGGCAGCTGCTGAGTCTACATCGGAGTAAAACGAGGCAAGTCATCTGTCACCCAGCTCAACCCTTCCTGGCCCTCCCTCCCTCTCTCCCTCCCTCTCTCTCTCTCTCAATCCTGCTCTCCGCACCCATCCATCCGCTCACTCACTCTCCCTCTGCGTGTCTTTTTTTTTAAAAAAATTGATTTCTCCTTTCCGGTACCGAGTGGGAGTTACGCCAAGGTCTGGGGTATAGCACCGAACACGAGGGTTTGAGCTGTCTTCTCTCTGGTGTTCAAATCAGCTTCCTAGTCCTCATGGATGCAGGAAAAGAAATCTTAAAAGAGGTCACCCTTTTGACATCCCTAAAAGGCCGTGGGCGTCTACACCGCCTGGTTATAGCAGTTTGAGTCCACCTTTTAAGCTCTGGTGGGATGCTGGGAAATGTAGTCGAAGGAGGGGCTGAGCCTTCTCTCCTGTAGCTCAAGGAGTTGTAGTTCTTCCTCTGGAAGAGAAAGTTGCCTCATTGGTGGAACTACACTTCCCAGCATTCTGTGATACTTAAAAGTGGCATCAGACAGCTGTACGGTAGGACCCCCATAACTGTGGGGATCGGTTCCAAGTCCCCCCCCCATGGATCCTGAAAAAATGCAGATTATAGCAAATAATAGTGAATGCTATACATAACATGGTCTCTGTCTCCCTCTAGTAGCCAGTCCTGGTAATTTCATCGTTAAAATATATATTTTGGAGATTTTTCTTTTAATGTTTTTAATATTTTCAGACCGTGGATAAGTGAATCAGCGGATACTGATTCTGTGGATAAGGGGGTCCTGCGGTAACTCTACAGTGTAGACATCCCCTTTGTTTTGGAATAGGGGGTTGTGGGGTGTGGGTAAAAGGTTTCAGATGCCCTCTGTGCTTTACCCCACTTCTTCCCCATGTTCCCCTCTTACCCCACTAGTACTTACTGCTTCTTAATTTGTGCCCCTTAACAACCTGAGTCCCCCCCCCACACACACATTTACTGAATGCCATGGAAATCTCAGATGTTCGATTGCTTAAATTATGCTTTTGTATGGGACATGAGCATTGTACACACACACATATACTTACACACACGACACTCATGAACATATTTGCATTTTGAACGACACCTCCCAGAATTCCATTGGCAACGTGGCCGCTGGCCTTACTGCCTATGGAATTCTGGGAAATGTGCCCCCCCCCAAATCTACACACCTGCAATTATACACACAGAAACACACACCTACATACCTACAAAAGTGAGTGTGAATTACTTACCCTGTTTCCCCAAAAATAAGACCTAACCTGAAAATAAGCCCTAGTAGGATTTTTCAGGATGCTTGTTATAGAAGCCCTACCCACAAAATAAGCCCCAGTTAAGTGAAACCCCGCCCTCCACCCTTGTGCAGCAACCAGAAGATGATGACAGGACTGTAAAATAAAACATCCCCATAAAATAAGCCCTAATGTGTTTTTTGGAGCAAAAATTAATATAAGACCCTGTCTTATTTTCGGGGAAACACGGTAGGTGGTTCATGGTGATGTAGTGGAACCAGGGCTCCCCTGGTGGAAGGGACTATGATGTGATCTGCCACCTCCCGTAGGTTGTCTTGTTCCCTCTGAGCTTAGTTGTCATCTTCAAAGTAACTGGGAGAGAAACGGGTTTTTCCACAATTAGTTTCAACTGCAGACTGTCATGATGAGGTTTGTGCTTCCAGAAAACGGGCCCCTCGGCTCTGCCCAAAGATGCCCGCCCACCCCTGTCGCTAAGGTAAGGATTAGGGCCTTTGGCCTTTCCGGAGGTTCCCTTCCGGCTCCCCTCAGCCCCAAGGACGATGGGAGTTGTAGTCCAACAACCTCTTCTGAGCTGCGTGACCCCTGTCTTGTTCTACGCCCTTTCTTCCCGTCGTTTGGGGTGGCATCTCCATGTTTTCCTTTTGGGTGACCCGTCGTGTACAACCCCCGGTGACCATTACCCCCGTCCGCCTTCTCCCCCGCCCCCTTCCCTTCCATGCTGCGATCTGTCTTGTCCCACCTCCTCATTCTGACCTTCCTCCTCCCGCATCCACCATTGCCTCCTCTCTTTCTCTCCCTTCCGACCTTCCCCTTCCTTTCCCTTCCCACCCCAGCTCCTGGACTCGCACTCACAGCCTCTCTCTCGCTCCCTGGACTCTCTCAGCAGCTTGACCCGTCTACCTGACTCTCCCCCTCTCTTCTCCCCCCGTCCCGCCCGCCGGTCCTCCCGGGGCCCGAGTGCGGTTCTCTTTTTGCCTCTTGGAACCTCCCCCCAGCCCGTAGCTGGTTTGTCTGTCGGTCCGTCCGGAAACACCCGAGCGGTTGAGCGCGGCCCCCCGTCTGACGCCACCCCTGCCTTTCCTCCCTTTCTATCTCCCGCCACAGCTCCGGAAGCCCCCGTGATCGACACGCAGCGCACCTACGCATACGACCAGATCTTCCTCTGCTGGCGCCTGCCCCAGCACTCCCCGCCGGCTTGGCACTACACGGTGGAGTTCCGCCGGGCTGAGCCCAAGGGAAAAGCCCTGAAGCTCTGGCAAAGGAGGGAGGAAGTGAGAGGCACCAGCGCCGTGGTGGAGTACCTGGACACCGACTGTGTCTACGTGTTGCGCGTCCGGGGCTGCAACAAGGCCGGGTTCGGA
Source organism: Intellagama lesueurii (assembly GCA_037013535.1). Taxonomy (NCBI): domain Eukaryota; kingdom Metazoa; phylum Chordata; class Lepidosauria; order Squamata; family Agamidae; genus Intellagama; species Intellagama lesueurii. Next base: position 2,729,053 of record JBAJHW010000019.1, on the reverse strand, counting down.
GAATACAGCGAAGACATCTACCTGCACACGCCTCCCGCGCCTGGTAAAGACCTGCCGGAATTGGCGTCCTGTTGGTTTGATCAGGCGGGGCAAGCCGGTGTATTGGAACGGCCCGCCAACTGACCTTTTTGCCTCGGGCAGCAAAATATCTTGGGACGTCTTTACATTTAGAAGGCGCAATAGTATCGCAGTATCCGCGGGGGATCAGTTCCAAGCTCAACCGCGGATACTGGAAATGGCGGATAAGTGAACCTTAGATAGATAGATAGATAGATAGATAGATAGATAGATAGATAGATAGATAGATAGATAGATAGATAGATAGATAGATAGATAGATAGATAGAATATACCGTGTTTCCCCCGAAAATAAGACAGGGTCTTATATTAATTTTTGTTCCAAAAAACGCATTAGGGCTTATTTTCAGGGGATGTTTTATGTTTTTCATGTACAACAATCAACATTTATTCAAACACAGTCCTGTCATCTTCTTCTGGCTGCTGCACAATGGTGGAGGGCGGGGTTTCACTTAACTAGGGCTTATTATTTGGGTAGGGCTTATATTACGAGCATCCTAAAAAATCATACTAGGGCTTATTTTCAGGTTAGGTCTTATTTTTGGGGAAACAGGGTATATATAGAGAGAGCATAGCCTCTGGTTCCCTCTAGTGGCCAGGTCTAATAATGCATCTTGCAAGGGTATATTTCTAGGTATTTTTATTTACCGTATTTTTCTGTGTATAAGACGCCCCCATGTATAAAACGCCCCCCCACTTTTCTAAATCAAAATTTCTTTCTTTGCAAGAAAGTGGAGGGGGAAAGTTCCTGCTTTCCCCCTACATTTTCATTGCAAAAAGCAGCTTTCCCCCTCCAGGTTTTGCAAAGAAAATGCAGGGGGAAAGTAGGAATCGCTTTCCCCGTCCATTTTCCATTTTCTTTGCAAAATGGTAGTTGATAAACAGCCGGAAAACCCAGTTTCAGGTGGAAAGGTGGAATTTAAGAAAACAGCCCACATGGTTTAGAACTAAGATTTAAGAGCCCTGGGTTCAAATCCTATGTCAGTTATGGCCTTGTAATGGTCAATATAAGAATAATCATGTGCCTTCAATTCTCGCTTATAGTGACCCTTTTCAGGGTTTTCCAGGTAGAGAACATTCAGAAGTGCTTTACCTTTACCTTCCTCTGGGGGCACTGTGGAACTGTGCAGCTTGCCCAAGGCCACCCAGGCTGGCACTGGAGGTACAGTGGAGACTCGAACTCCCAATCTCTGGCTCCGCAGCCAGAGACCTAAAGCACTGAGCTGTCCACCTGGTTGGTAATGGTGAAACCACTCCTTAAACATTGCATCTACACCAGGACCACCACATCCACGGGATCAGTATCCACGGATTCACTTATCCATGGTCTGAAAATACTAAATTAAAACTCCTAAAAATATATATTTCAAAAGATGAAGCTATCAGAACGGGTCACTAGAGGGAGCCAGAGACCATAGTTTAATAGTGTTTACTATTAAAATCTCGTTCACTATAATCCGCGTTTTTCAGTATCCGGGGGGGGGGGGCTTGGAACCAATCCCCTGCGGATACAGGGTTCCTAAACTGTACCGAAAAAAACCTTATTAGCCTCCCCATAACTTAGAAGGGACTTTACAGTGTCATAGCAAAGATTTTACTCGGGGTGCCGGGTAGCCCGTGTTTGTTTCTCACCCAGTCTGGCATCTCTCCGTGATTCTCACTCGATGCCTTTCTTCCCCCCTCCTCTGATTCTGAAGTGCTGAACTTCTTCCTGGACAACCGGTGGGGCTTCAACCGGGAGCGCCTGGCCATCAGCAAGGACCAGCGGGCCGTCCGGAGCGTGGCGGGGCTCCCCATGCTTTTCGCCGCCGAACGCCTGATGACCAGCTGCCACCTCTCCATCGACCTGGTGATCGGCGATGTGGCCGTCACGCAGGGGCGGAGCTACTGGGCCTGCTGCGTGGACCCCAGCTCTTACCTGGTCAAGGTGGGGGTCGGCCTGGAGAGCAAGCTGCAGGAGTGGTTCCAGGTGCCCCAGGATGTGGTCAGCCCCAGGTGAGCACCACGGGGGAGAGGAGCAGTTAGGGTCCCCGCCGGGAGCGCCACATCTTCTTTACGGGTGCCATGGCATCAGGAGAAGAAGGTCCTGTAGCCGTGCACCTGTGCAGAAGGTGGCCGAGAGCTGGAGGAACAATGCTGATCTTACAGGTTGGGTGAAACTTAAGACCAGCCCACCTCAAAATCATCCTCCAGATCTGGATAGCTCAGCGGCTTAGGTCTCTGGCTGCGGAGCCAGAGGTTGGGAGTTCGAGTCCCCCAATGTGCCTTCTTGTCAGGGGGCTGGACTTGATGATCTATAGGGTCCCTTCTAGCTCTGCCATTCCAAGATGATGATGATTCAAAAACACCAGGCACAGTCAACATTATAAAAACATTGACTGGTATTATATAACAGCTGCCTAGCTTCCCGTTCAGAAAGAAAGCTCCCAGCAAGCACTGGGGCAGGAACAGGAAGTTGAGGCGGAGCTAGGCCGTGCTCGGCCTCAACACTTTCTACTTTAGGCCTTTCTCCCAGGTGAGCCACATTTAGGGTGTCTCTCCAGTAGACCTCCCAGAATGGAGAATGATGGGACTTGTTGCCCTTCTGAACATCCCATCCCTGTCGCTTTGCGTCTCACATCTCCGCGGTGAAGCCCTGATCCCGTCTGCCTTCACCCCTTGTTCTCCTGGCACAGGTACGACCCCGACAGCGGCCACGACAGCGGGGCAGAGGACACCACGTTGGACACCTCGCCCCCGTTCGCCTTCCTGACCATCGGCATGGGCAAGATCCTGCTCTCCCACGGCGTGGCGTTGACCTCTTCCCGGGACCCCGGCAACTGTACCGTCCCGCTGCCTCCCCGGGTGGGCATCTGCCTGGACTACGAACGTGGGAAAGTGACGTTCTTTGATGCCGTCTCGTACCGCAGCCTCTGGGAGTGCGGCGTCGACTGCTCGGGGCCCGTCTGCCCGGCCTTTTGCTTTATCGGGGGCAGCGCTCTGCACCTCCAGGAGCTGGTGGCCAACCGCCAGGAGCGGAAGGTCACCATCGGCGGGTTCTCCAAGCTGGACTGAGCCCTGACCCGCCGGGCCTTCTTATCTGGCGTCCAGACCTGTGCCGAGGGCGGGCGATCTCCCCGAGGCCGGAAGGGTTAACCGAGTAGCCCGTGGGGCGACCTCCGTCCTTGGGGGTGGGTGGGTTAAAAAACACGGCATTTGGGGAGAGCATTTACGCGTCGGGGGGAATAAACAGCGGAGGTTGCCGAAGGGTTGCTAGAACGGCCGTCCATCCCCCTGCAGGGCAGACCAGATGTCGCCCCCTGGTGGGCCGAGGGACTTTCCAGCAGAACGATACTCTTTGTTTGGAATAAGGGGGCCACCACCAAGATCCCGTCGAGGCCCCGCTGTGTCGAATGTTGTTGCCAAAATGTTGGTGGTGAGGGGAACAGGGGCTGGGAGCCTTGTTCCCCTCCCTGACCCCCACCCATGTGGGGTGGGGCTGTTTTTCTGTGTTGTCTAGCTCTCCCCTCCTTCCCGTTCCTTCCTCTCCCTTCTTGTCTTTGTGCCTTGGGGGGGAGTGGGTGGGGGGAGGTGGGTGGGTGTGAAGGTAAGCCTTTCCTTTCTCTCTTGCCCCCATGAAAGCAGAGGCCGAGGGCAAGAACCCCGATCTGTCACAGAGGGAAAGAATTTTGTTTCGGTGCATTCGTAAATTCGGGATGTTTTTAATGGCTTGTTCCCTCCCTGACCCCTTTCCCCCATTCATAGGATCCTGTCCCTGCTCTTTTTCTCTTTGCTCCCTGTCCATCACAGCCCCCCTTCCACCCATAGGGGGATCGGCCCCTCTCCCCCCCATACCTCTCCTATAGCCTTGGTTGCGAATGCAATTTTAAAATAAATCCCACCCCTAACCCCCAGATCCTTGTGATGCCCAGCAGATCGGCTGCTGTTCCGGATCCCCCCTTCAACCACGTCCGGCTCTTGGGACGTGGCCGGGAATGATTTCAAACTCCCAGGTGTGTGTTCGGTGGGACTTTTCGAGAAAGATGGGAGGGGGGGTGGAAGCATGATGGACGAGGGACGTCTTTCCAGAAAGGGGGGAGTCCTTGTGTCGGTGAGGGTGGGGGGAAGTTGGCGATGTTCTGATGGATAGAGGAATCGTGGCAGTCCATCTGTTTCTGAACAGATCTTGGTGCCCATTAAACCGTTGGTGATCTACGGCGATCTCTCCTGTCTCTCTGTTCTTGTCGTTGTGTTATATCACCCTGCGATGTGATACGGATCCTCTAAATTCCCGCCCATTTCCACCAGCTTGCCATGGGGGAGTCAGAGTTCGGATGTAAAGGCCTCAAGTCGGACTACGGTTCCCAGAATCCACAGCTTAGGAGCGGTTCTGGGGCTTGTCGGTTCCGGAACGGTAACGCCTCTGCCGTGGTTTGTTTCCGATTTGATTCCCTCCCCGGTTCAAGGCGGGTCATTTGGAAAAGGCACGTCCAACTTCAGCAGGGGTGGGCTTGATGGCCTTCAGGGACCCCTAAAAAGTAAAGGTAAAGGTTCCCCTTGACATTGAGTCCAGTCGTGTCCGATTCTAGGGGTGGGTGTGCTCATCCCCGTTTCCAAGCCGTAGAGCCAGCGTTTTGTCCGTAGACAGTTTCCATGGTCACGTGGCCAGCGCGACTAGACACGGAACGCTGTTACCTTCCCACCGTGGTGGTACCTATTTATCGACTCGCATTTTTACATTCTTTCGAACTGCTACTGTCCTATAATTCTGGAATTCTGGTGTTAGAACTTGCACCGTCCGTCGGCTGATCGATAAAGCTGCTTGTGGTCCTCCAGATGTCTTCAGGCTGTGACTGCACACAGCTAGGCTCACCCGTTAGGCGGAATGAAGATGGGTGCCTCAGGCAGTGTAGAATGGGAGGCGGCGGCAAGGCACCTGTCTGCCTGTACAATCCGAAAGCAAGTCACTAAAAGGGCTTCTCAGGGCAACATGTGGAAAAAAGCAATTTTGAAAACTTGATGAAACTAGTTTTCTGCAACAGATGCACAGTACCAGGAGCAGCCAGCAGGGGGCACGGCAAGACTACCAAGGATTTGTGCGTCTCAAAAAATAGATTTTTATTTGTGCTCCCTTTGTATATCTTATTATGCCCCAAACTCCTCCCTTCTATAAATCAGACCTAAGAAAAGGAAAAGAGGAGAAAAATTATAAAGGGTTGTTCAGAGGACAGATGGGTAAAGCTGCTGAATCTGGTTCTCATGACTAGACTGTGGAATAGTGATACTAAAGACTACAGCAACCAAAATCCCCCGGCTGGCTCAGGAAAGTACCGTATTTTTCCATGTATAAAAATGACACTTTTTCCTAAAATAATTAAAGGAAAAATTGAGGGTCGTTTTTATACTCGGAAGTAAGGAGGGGGGGATCCCTGTCTCCCCCTCCACGTTTTGCAAAGAAAATGCAGGGGGAAAGCAGAAATCGCTTTCCCCCTGCATTTTTCTTTGCAAAACATGGAGGGGGGAAAGCTGCTTTTTGCAACGAAAATGTAGGGGGAAAGCAGTAGCCTTCCCCCTCCACTTTCTTACAAAGAAAGAAATTTTGATTTAGAAAAGTGGGGGGGGGGGCGTTTTTATACATGGGGTGTCTTATACATGGAAAAAAATACGGGAATTTTTTAAGATGACCTCTCCCAGAATCACCTCTAGCCAGCTTGGCTCACAGTTTGCAAAATCCCGTCCAAAATTAAAATATAAGTGCTTCGATCCCTTTAGCAGGCCATGGGAAAAGGTGGGTTCGGACTACGGAACCCGGCAGCCCCTCGCCAGCCTGGCCTTGGCCTTACCTGCTGCGGGATTTTGCACCTTGCACTCTGCCCAAGTTACTTTTCCAACACTCGAAATGTGACCGGGGATCCATGATTTTAAATTATCAAGAGAAACCACCCAAACTGCAGTGGAAGAAAAGCTTGCGATGAAGTAATACAGTATCCGTGGGGATCAGTTCCAAGCCCTCGCGGATACTGAAAAACGCGGAAGTATGGAGCGCTACACATTGCATGGTCTCTGGCTCCTCTAGTGGCCTGTTCTGGTAAACACACCCTGAAAATACATATAAATAGACATTCCTGGGTTTTTTTCCTTTCATATTTTTCAGCCAGTGGCTAAGCAAATCCATGGATACGGATCCTGCGGATAGGGGGTCCCACAGTAAACTGATGATGGGCAAAAGGTGGGTGCAAGGCGGGCTTTGCCTTGAATTCGCGCAAGGAATTAATAAATTGATTGAGCTAACAGGCGGACAACCGTACAGAGGAGAAGAATTGTAAAGATCTCTCTCTGTCCCCTTTTTTCCTCTTGGCCTCCTTCGTCTTCCTCAAGGTTATCCAAACCAGGACAGTCTAATGTTGAAAACTTTTCTTCGTATTTTTTTTTAAAGCAAGGTTCGGCTGTAAGAAAGGACTCCAGTGTGTCTTCATACCCTTTTCTGCCCGAAGTCCAAGAATCCGTCGGCTGTTGGAACAAGCCGAGACAAAAGCTGTTATTTTTGGCTTAGCCTGGAGGAGTCTCTGTGGGCGCCTGGCTGTCCACCGTTGGAGACGGGGATGATGGGGTTTAGGGGGAACTTGGCTCCTCCTTCAACGACAAACCCCATCATCCCCGGATCGGTGGTGCCCCCCCCCCCCCACCATCCGAGAATGAATTCCAGGGTGGATTTCTATTTGCTCGGCAACCCGGAGAGGCCTTGGTGGGGGGGGAATCCCCCAGAAGCATTCTTTCCATGGACTACGCTTCCCATCATCCCCCCCAGCAACAGTTGAACCTTTTGAAAGCCTGCAGTGCCCCCCCTCCCTCCCGTCGACTGCACCTGCGGCTTGTCTAAGCAGGTTTCCAGAAGCCGGCGATGCATTGATCCATGTGGAAGGCTTTGGTCGTGTCTGCCTTGAACTGACTGATAAGCAATGAATGCATTGATACCCTGCCAAAAAGCAGAGGAGGGAGGGAGAGAGAAAAAAAGAGTTTTTTAAAAAAGAGATGGCAACCTTATTGTTTGTTATTTACACACAGAGGAAGACCTTCCTGCAGCCAAGCAGTTTTCCCATCGCCCGCAATGAAAGATGTTTGTTTTCAAGGTTACCCTGGGAACAGTAGAGTGAAACCCATCTATTCCCTGGATCCTCCCTTGATCGCCTCCACGCCTCTTGTCCAAACCTCTCCTCCTTTTTTTATCAGCAAGGGGTTGTGCGTGTTTGCTTTTCCCAAATTTCTAAAATCAGAAAGGCCTGGGAACGACGGATGCCTAGAACCTCCAGACGCCGTGGCAGTCTTTCTGCGAATCGGCGGCTTCAGATCCCAGGAAGAACCTGTCTGTGCTCTGTTGGGAACAGGAGCCGGCGTGTCTTTGTTTCGATTCAGGGAAATTACGTACGAGCGGAGATCTTTAAGGAGGCTTGAAGTTTCAGTTGCATTAAAAACTCCTTTTAAAAAAAAAAGTTAAGGATCAACTCCGGAAGATCTTCTACACTTCTTTGCCCCGAAGAGGGGAAAAATAAACAAACAAACAGATAATCTCTATGTTTTGTTAGGCACCGGCTGTGGAAAATCGGTTCCTGGATAACTGAATGCTTCTTTGTTAGAACAGTCGAGGCAGATTGGCTTCAGGTTTATAAATGGACAATAAAGGTTAAAGGTTAGCTTGAACATCTTCCTGCTTTTTGAAATGTGATCGGCATTGGGGTTTGAAGAAGGTAAGATCCTTGAACCACAAACTTAAATTTACTGCAAACAAAACAGGCAAAACGGTCCACAGATACCTGGACAGTGACTTCCCCAACCCGCCCCCCCCAAAAGAACTTGATACATTGGTTTGATCACAATATATTTTAGAGATATTCTCATTTCTGTACAGGCGTATGGCTTCCTGCTATGACACGCTCCTAAGGATGGAAGACAGGTATTTCAGGGTTTTGTGGTTAAAGATCTTTCTGTATTTATTTTGGCCCAGTGTTGAGCTTGTAGTTATGGGAATGGAGTCTGATGATTTAGGCAAATAGGAAAACGGACATTGGAATATACGTTTATCTCCACTTTCCCTTCATGTCCACACTGTGTATGCATTTTTGGTGTTGCAGAGTTTTGAATTTTGGGTTAAATTCCTCTAGCAGAAGGGCAGGGATTCACAGAGCAGAATAGCTTCAAGTGCCCCAGAGTAGACCACCCCTCTTTTACATCAACTGGCACTTACTGTCTCAATAACTCACTGTGAGACCTTAGTAGGAGAAAGAGTAAAAGGTTTCATTACTTACGATGAAAGTTTCCTCTAATTTTTTGGAGTGCCGGGGTAGGGGCCGTGTGTGCGGGATTGCGGCTGCGACCGGAAGCAAATGGGTGGCCCCGATCCAGCGCTGCACAGCTTAGAGGAAACATGGCTTACAATGGAACAGATCAAACAGCAAACTGACAAAGATAGGAGTCTGTCAACAACAGACTTCAACATACTCAAGGCTTCCAACAGATTTAAGAGAGGGGAAACGACACAAAGCAGAGAGGCGGGCTCACCTTGAATTCCGAAGCAGGGAAGGAACGATTGGTTACTGCTAGATAGACTGACAGTCCACTCAGTCCAGAAAGGTCCCTCCCTGCCAAACCTACTAAAGGCAGCCTGCGAGGTTGCAAAAAACCAACATTTTTGCAGAACTCAACTGCAATATTCCGAAACATGGACATTTAAAGGGAAAACAGAGTTTTGGGTGGCACCGTGATCAGAAAGCCCAGCAACCGGGGCGGGGGGGGGGCATGCACTTCACACCATGAACTAAAGCAATGTCTAACCCAGGCAGATCTCCAGGGAACATTCAGCCTTACAGGTGTTTCAGTTTGTCCTTGTGTACATTTCTGCTTCTAAAGCAAACATTACTAAATCATCATAAGGCTCTTCGGCTTTACAGGACAACCCTAGTTTAAAAAAAAAAAAAAACAGTATTTATTTACAGCTAAAGGACATTAAGAGCTTAAAAACAGGGACCATCATCCAACCTCTTTCCCCGTCTCGCCCATGAGTTAAACGTTGGCTCGGCGTCTGATCACAATTTGGCCCGCTTTTTGATCCTGGCTGCTAGCCATTCCATTTCGATGCTGGTCAAAGGTGGTTTCCAGAGTCGTGGAGAAACATCCTGGTTCTCTCTACTTAGCTGTGGTTTTACAGGGTCTTTTTTCAGCATCCCGGCGGAGGCATGCTTTCATAGGCGATCAAGGCTCACATCACTATTTATCAGTTATTCAGAGACTCGGGAGTTCGGAGTTCAAATCCTCACGTGGCCATGGAAATTCCCTGTGGGTCGGCCGGGGTAAAACCCTCCTTCTACAAAACTGGTGGATAGCTCAGGGGTTGAGGTCTCTGGCTGCAGAACCAGAGGTTGGGAGTTCGATTCTCCACCTCGCCTCCTTGACAGGGGCTGGACTTGATGATCCCAAGGGTCCCTTTCAGCTACGCCATTCTAAGATGATGATGATGATGATCTCACCCTGAAAACTCTATTACGGCTGCAATCTGTTGGAAACAACTTGATGGCACGAACCAAGCTTCTCTTAGTCACTTACTGGGCCATGACTGATGGCAGTCCTCAGATTGTGGGACTACAACACCCATCAGCCCCACTCCCTGATCGGGGAATGACTGGTGCAGTAGTCCAACAGCGGGTCCCAAGTTCTTCACCTCAGAGATATATGCTGCATTTTCTCAGGCACTACGGAATTCACCCATGTTCCTTGCCAGCCTACCGAGGGCCATCTACGTATGCTTAGAGGCACCCTTGTAGGTTATGGTTTCATAACCTGGAAGATTCTGGGTTTCCAAACCGGTTTTAGGGTTGAGCACCCTGCACACCCCCAGATCTTCGGAAGGAAACCCTGACACCCAGAGCACGCCTGCACCACCACCTCCTCCCATGCTGCAAAAAATGTATACATCCAGAAAAGTGGAAGGTCAATTTTTTTAAAAGCAACTTTTTTAAAGGGGGCATAAAAACATTTAAAATAAATAAATAGGCACCGAAAATGCGCACAGGGCCATGTTGAATTATAATCTTCAAATCGTCTTAGAACTGCAGGGTTGGAAGGGACCCGATGGATCATGCACTCCAGCCCCTGTTATGGAGGCCCGGAGGGGGGGGATTCGAACTCCAGACCTTTGGCTCTGCAGCCAGACCCCTAAAACCCAGAGCGATCCATTTCTGCTGAAGGACGATGGGAGAGGTTACTCCAACACCATCCTTGTAAAAGGCCAAGCTTCTTGAATTCCAGCCTGCCCCGTGGTCAGTGCACAGAGAAGCTCCACTGATGTCTATTTTCATACCGTGTGCGGTTTTTAAAAACTGGCAACGCAGGCCGTCCAGCAGGTTTTTGTCCGTTTGTGTTTTTTAAATCTTTTCCTGCTCGAATGTTTCCCAACATGCATGCGTTGTGCGGACAAGCTGTAACCGATATAGTTAAGACCGCTCTGGTATCAACCTCACTGAGAGCAGCCGGCGAACGATGCTAATCTGAATATTCTTGCAGAAGTAAATGACACTAAAGGCAATTATGTTTTCTTAACTCTGGGCAGGGTGAATCAGATTATTATTTTTTCCTTCCTTAAGTGCACTGAAAAGCTGGCAGAACATCTAACGCCCTGGCTTCTGTCGGTTATTTTTATACAAGAGGAAAGGTGCCTACGTCGGAAATGGCTCCCTAAGAGGCAGGAATTAACCGATTCAGGTTTTCTAGCCTCTGTACATGTGTGTATGTGGACAGGTGGAGGAAGAGAGGCTTTCGAGTAACATTAAAATCAGAAATCGGGGTTTTTAGAAAGCCAGCCTGGGGTGGTTTCTCTCCCCTCCACCAAAGCAAAAGCTTAAGTTCCTAGTCCTTATGGGTGTCAAGAGGGATTATTTTAGAACATCGGCAGGTGAAGTCCCAGTCGCCCGAAATTTGGAACTGTGTTTCTTGGAGAGGGGACGGCTCTTTCACCCCCTAGGTGAACAGACAAAATTTTGCAAAATAAGCAAAGCAAAGGGCAGCATCTTGGCTTTGACAGAACTGCCTCTGGAACGCAGATTTTCTTGGCTCCAGTTGGTGAGGATTTCGGAAGAGGGGAAATGGCAGAAAAGCAACGAATTTGCAAATCTGTTTATGTACATGCAAAGATCTAATTTGTAATGAATTTGCTATGATCTAAGTGCCTATCATTCTGGCCTTCCCCCCCCCCCCCCCCCCCCGCCGCCCGAGATGAGCCAGGTTACAGGAAAGTGAACATTAGAGGATGTGTTTAAAGACATGAGGGTAATTCACACGGGTTTATTGTCTTTAGACAACCGTATCGTTTTAAAGCCTTACTTTATGCACCACGTACGTCTTTCAAAAGGGTCAAGAGGAGTGTGCAAACATTCCCACGAATCTCCGCGGTCGGCAGTCCCAAACCAGCCAGCCGCTTCACGGTTAGAAGCACTGCTGCCTTAAGAAGTAAAGGACATGGGATGATCCCCCCCCAACAAGGTTTCTCAGCTCCAACAGCTGCCAGTGAGCTTGGTCTGTTTGGGGGTTGGCCATCGGCGGTGGGGGAGCCCACAGGCTTTGAGGGGGGCAAAGCACAGAAGCTTTCAAGCAAGCCGCTCCGGAGGGCTAAGTTTTAATCACTTCCTAATTGCAAAGCTGCCCTCTTGTCCATTTCTGCCCTGTATCCCTGCGTGCCGATGGAAGTGCTGGTTTTCTCTTGAGTGTCCAGAGTTTGGAAGAAAGATGTAATAAGGAAAATATTGCCTCTGTCATAGTGCAGCTTTAGGTGGTTAAAAAAGGCATATTGTCATTTGGAAAACAACATAATGGCTACAGATAGTTTTATTTTCTTCCAGTGACATGTCAGCCACGCCTGAAAACATTTGCCTTCCTTACCTAGGAAAGAGACGCCGGCCCTCCTGTCCACAAACAGAGACGGCACACCTTGCTATCAATGTTGTTCCTTTTATTGTGAAAAGTTATAAATAAAATTTCCCCAAAATGCCACGGCGCTCCCTCCCTCCCACACCCTGTTTTGCCTCGTGGCGCTTCACCCACGCCAGGAACGCTCAACTTATATTTATCCAGAACACAGGCTCGGCTAGACAAAACTCGACCTCGTAGCTCTGAAGGGTACAAAGAAGACTTTTCAGAAAAACAACTTTTCTTCTTTTGGGTTCCTCTGTCCTGGAGTAGTTTCCCAAGAAAATACTGGTTGGCTTGAGGGTTATTATGAGTATTTTGAGCTCAGGCAGAGCTTTGGAGCTTCGCTGGACTACAATTCCCATCAGCCTTGGCACAACCAAGGACGATGGGAGTCTCGCCCCACAGGCGCCAGAGAGAGCCACCCTGAGGCTGTGCCCACTGATTTTGCTGCCCGGCTCCCACTTACTACAGCTTGGCACCTGGATTTTCCTTCGGCTTTAGCAATGGGTGAAACGCTAGCCCTGGCATTAAATAACCCATCGTCCTTGGAAGCAGCATTAGGAGTGGAGGATGGGCTATGTGAGACACACAGCTTTGTCCTTCAAGAGAGGGAAACGGCCGGAGGCAGGCGGCAACGGCTGTCCCTCTGAATCTGTTGAATGAACCAGATGCTTCGCTCTGCCGAACAACAGGGCCGGCTCTCTACTTTAGAAAGAGGATTTTTTCCCCCATTTCACTCCAACCCCAAAATCTAGAATCCATGTTATTTATCCCGTTCCTTCATACATCCTGTTTGGCTCTTCAGGAACTCTGGAATGGGGTTAGGAGACCCTCTGTAGATATCCTTCATCTCGCTACCTCTGCGTCCTGCTATGTACAAGGAGTGGTCTGGAGTTCGAGTCCTGCTCCACATAAGCAGCTAAAATGGAGGGAGAAGGGTTGCCATGTCCCTGTTCCAAATATTGCACTCTCGCCCTCTTCAGACCACGATTGCATGGCGGGACGGCTGACTGGGGGGTGGTCGGGCTGAATCCGGTCCATGTTTCAGTCCGAAATTTACAGACTCTTTCTCCAAGGCACCGTACCCTATACCCTCGCCCATCACAAAAACAAAATTAAGTCCAGCACCTTGGGAAAGCTTGTGTCAAGTTCCAACTAAAACCTGGAGCGGACAGGACCCCCTCGGCCAGTTTTGCACATCCCAGGAAAGACCCTCAGCCACGTAGCCTGGATGGTTCCCGAACCCCACGCAAAAGGCAGTTTCAGTAATATTTTATAGCGGTATTGACGAAAAAAGGAGAGAAGGAAATAATAACTATTTGGAGGAAAAAATATTAATATATAAAAGTGTGTTTTTTTTTCCGGGAAAAAAGTCCTTTTTTCCTCCTTCTGGTGATGGAAACTTGGATCTTAAATATCAGCTGGAAATATTTTGCATTTCCTCCTGGTGCGTCTTTGATAGGGGCTGGACTCGAGGATCGGTCGGGTCCCTTCCAGCTCTGCTGTTCTCAGATGATGACAACATCTTGGGATGACCCCGGCCCAGCCTGGTTCTCCCGCCTAACCCTAACCCCCACCCCACGTCCAGCTGTAGAATGCGTGTCTCGCCCCTACAAGTTGTCATTGGCCATCACTGGGTTGGTGTAAGAGAAGCCCCTGGCCCCGTTCCTCGGTAATGTCTGTGGAGAGGGAAAGAAAACCCAGAGAAGATATGATTAGTTCAAGCTCAGTTTTGACTCTAAAGATCCTCTGTTAAACTGGTGCTGAGGGTGGCCAGACCTACATTACCAGGATCGACTGACCAGCTGGACTCAAACTTGTGAAGTTTGTGTTACCTGAGACTGCCTGTTCATTTAACTTCTTAATAAACAGATTTGGGGTCAGCGTAAATAACACCGAGCCTGTGTCTAAAAGAGGTGCTCCCTTCATGATCAATGTCATCTGTTTGGCACACTGCTTGATTTTCTTGCCTGCTTCGCTTGGCGATCGGAAGGCGAACGTCGGCTTCATCTGAAACCTGACCACCGAGGCTGTGTCTCAGAGAAAAAATCCAGTAGAGGGAGGTCGGTATAGGATGTTCTAGATATATATCCATACACCGCAGTGACTATCTAGGTAGTAAGACCGCAGCTTTCTAGGTGAAAGGATCAGTCCCAGGCAAACTTTTCCTACATTCTTTGTCAGGGTGTGTTTGCTGCCACCACCCTACGTGGGGAAAATATCCTAGGAGTCTTGTTCCCACACACGCTAGAAGGAGCTGCGTTGTCACGTCTGTTTGTTTAATTTTTAAATACAACCTCGAATCCACCTCTCGATTTGCATGTCCAAAAGGTTAGCCAGCGGAGGGCCAGCCCGCAAAAGCTGCCTCGCTGGAGGATACGGCTGCCTCGGGCGGCAGAACGAGGGCTGAAAAAAAGACATTCTAGACTGGCTGTTCTTAGAAGATGAAACCCATTAAGGGCTAATTATGTGTGAGTGTCACACAAGGACTCCTCCCATCTCCCTGAGGGAGCCTGGTCTTACGATAGGTCTTCAGAACTAAACTGCAGGTTTGTCAAAGTCTGTTTCCCCCCCCCCCCCCCCCCGGCATGAAAGACTGCCTGAGTCACGTCTCTCCAACAATAACGTGCTTGTAGTTCTCTTTATAGGAAATCTATAATGGAGATTTCTGTCCCTAAGCCACTGGGACAGATCCACACTGTCAAGGATATGCCATCCTCAGGTTCACATGCTCCCATGAAACAGAAAAGTTACTTTTTATGGACTACAAGTGGTAGTCTAAAAGTAACTTCTCAAAATTTTGAGGGGCACGGTTTCCCCCCACCCTTATTTTCCTATTGAGCATTCCAGCCAGCCATGCCCTTTTCTGTAGGACCCCATTCCACCTTTCTCCCATTCTGGGAGCTCTATCGGCCTCGCAGACACCTTCAAAACACCTAAATGTGGCTCGCCTGGGCCAAAGGCCGGTCTAGACCTAGCTCCATCCAAGCTTCCTGTCCCTAATCCAGTGCTAGGTTTCTGAACAGGAAGCTAGGCCGAGCTAGGCCTGAAAACCTCTCAGTCCAGGTGAGCGACAGTTAGGTGCCTGGAAGGTCTCTGTCGGTCAGGGAGTGCTCCCAGAATGGAGGGGGATGGGATTTGTAGTCCAAAACAAATCTGAACACCCCATCCTTCTGTGTGGCTTCCTTGAGGGGAAAATGGGGGTCGGTGGGACAGAAACAGAGCATCCGAGGGTGACAACCAAACGTCTGGCCGGCGTGGCCTGAACCCGAGGTCAACTCCGGTGTCCTTTCCCTCTCAGGAGGAAAGGAAAGAGAGGCCTGGAGGGCCGCCAGCAATGTTACGAGCGAACAGCTCAGTGCCATGTGTAAACATTGCCCGGTCATGAGGCTGGGGAGCGGCCAAACCTAGCCGAAGGGCTGCCCGCCGCACCAAGGGCAAACAAGCCGTGAAGAGGCATCATCATCCAACCTGGTGGATGATGCTTGCAAAAGGGAGGCTGGGGAGGGGGGAGACCTCCCCTTCCCTCTGCTCTCCTTTTGCCCGCATTCCTGGGCCCCACAGGGGCCGACCGGAGTATTTGCTCAACCGCCTGGTGTTTGTTCAGCCAAGCCATGCACAGAAGGGAACAGCTTGCGGCTGGCTTGGGCAGGTGCTTAAAGGCGCAGCGGGCAGAAAGCCGGAGCGGCTCGGCTGACATGATGTGGCTCTTGCTCCCTGAGCCGAGTGGGGAGCAATCAATCAATAAAAATGAATGACACCTTTGTCGAGGGGGATAAAAATAGGCTCCACCTGGTGACCTTGGCAACGGGGCCTATCCAGCCTCGATGGTCCAGCTAAGCCTTCTCAACGCACAGCAGCCAGGTTAGACCAGGCCACCTTCATAGCGGCGGAGGCTGGGGACTTCGACATGAACCCACCCCGGATCTTTGTCTGAACATGAAAGGAGCGGTCCAGGGTGCTGAATCTGTTTCTGGGATGGGCTTCGGCTTTTTGGGCCGCTCCCGTAACGTTCGGACTCAAACCCGGAGGGGACGCCCACCTTCCTGCTGTTCCCAGGGGGTCAAAGTCGCCTGCCTCTTCTGATTCGTGACCGAGCCTGGCTTTTCCCACAGACAGATCCCTTCCCCCCCCCCCCCCCCGCGGATTTAATCTCCAACCCGAGGAAATGGGGGGAGCCATCCGGGAAAAGGGAAGGTGTGTTGGAACAAGAGGTTAAGGCCTAGCGTGGTCTTGGGACAGGTGAGCAGAAGTGATAATGGAGGGCCGCAGACGAAGCTGAAGCCTTGGCCCGTACAAGGGCAGCTGTTGTTTTCACACCAGGCTCCCGGTTAGAGATTAACTCTGGGATGGAGAAGGACAGCATAGAGCGGCTCGGGATCAAGGGCAAGAGCCAGGGCCGCCTCCGAAGCTGGCGACTCACGACAGCCAAAGGGGCTGGCGCCTTCGCTCCGATTTGAGCGGGCCAGGGTGCCAGCCACACCCAAAAAATGGAATTAAAACAATGAATACACCATAGTTTGAGTTTTAGCGGTATTTTATGTTCTCCTTCTGGGGTTGACTGGCTTGGGGAGTGTGATGCGGCCTTTCTTAATTTCTCTGGGTGCAGTTAGGTGATCCCTCTGTGTGTGTGTGTGTGTGTGTGAGAGAGAGAGAGAGAGAGAGAGATTCGCACTCACCTCGTTGTAAGGGTTCGGCTTGCTGTTCGGGGCAGCGTATCGCCCGTGGGTTTGGTACGTCGGGTAGTCGCTCATGGGGTGGTAAGAGTCTCGGCTGCTTAGCAGGTCCAGGCTGCCGCGCTGGTGCCGCCGACACCAGTAAATGATCTGGGAGGAAAGCCGAAGAGGAAAGACCCGAGGATTGAGCATGCAGCAAAGCAAAAGAGAGGAGGATGTCTCTGATTTTTAAAATACGGCGACCCACTACATCATCTAGAGAAGTTTAGGTGGCCGTCCTCGATAATTTAAGGACAGGATTCATCTCGTTGGATCTGCATCGGTAGTTCTAGTCTAGTTCCAAATAAGTCTCAAAGCAGCCTACGTGGCTTTCTTCTCCCGCACACCAACCCTGTGAGGCAGGTCAAGCGAAGATGGAGTGACCAACCCAGGATTCTAGCTCTGCACCTCTGAGTTAATTAGATTATTATTATCGACTCAGGGAGTTTCATACTAAGGTGAGAGACGAAAACAATCCCAAATCTCTCGTGGTTCATGGCCTAACCACTATACCACACTGCCTGCTCCGTGATTGCTAAATGGAGCCTCCACATTTGAGGACAGTCTATCTGCAAAGCCAACACAGCAGAGAGGGGGAAGTTGACTGGAGAGCTCTTGGCAGGACACCGAGGTGAATTGCAGGGCCACGATTTGGCTCGGTGGCCAGCCGGGTGAGTTGCCATCGGCCCAACCTGGAGGGAGGGCGGCGAAATACTCACCAGCAGCAGGAAGGCGATGAGGGCTAGCAGCACGAGGACGCAGACCAGAACAAGAAGAGCAATGCCCCAGCCCGGGACGCTAGGTGAGGAAGACGTAGGCGGGGCTGAAGACCTGGCTATGAAAGGGGAGGAAGATGAGAGGGCTGTCAGAAACTCAGGAGGGTGAGTTTTCCATCATCTATTCTCATTTATATACAAATTAGCAGGGTTTTGTGTCTCCCGAACCCTCTCCCCAGATCCCCTTTCAGTTCACATTTTGCCAGCCACAGCCATTCTATGGATGATGAGGACTAGAAACTTCCTGGTAGTTTTTCTGGGGGGGAAAACCCTGAAAAATTGAGTTCTGTCTCAGCCCCGTCTTAATCAACCAATCTTTTACCTGCAATATCAGTCAGCTTCAGGCCGTGCAAGGCATTGTCCGGGGCAGTCTTCATCATTTCTCCTACTCTTTGCACAAAACTGGAGTTGGAAGTCTCACTGTTACTCCGGAAATTTATTCCCGAGTTCACCACCACAGATCCTGGCCTTTACATTCAGCAGAGAAAGAGAACCGTAAAGAGCATTAAATACATCGGCAGACCCAGGAACGGCCCAGGGAGGCTCATAGCTTAGTCACCAAACCCTGGCGTTCCATGCAGAAAGCCTCGAATGGTACAGCAGTTGCTTCAGGACAAGAAATTCTAAGTTTCAGTGGCCACCTTTCTCAAGTTCTGACATTAAACATACACTCTATTTAAGTTTGGCAGGCAGAAACAACCACAATTTAAATGTCAAGGCTCTAGTCCTCATTGATTTTCCCCTCAAAAGAATGCGCTCAAGGAGCACAATGACTAGGAATAGAGCATTCAAAACCATCCATTAAAAGGCCAGCGGCCAGAATCTTATTATGAATGCACATGTAAGCGGAAATTTCAGATAGTTTCCTGGGCATCTCTTGTGCCGCCAGACATGTAACTGAGTACAGGATCTGGGCATGTCCACAGGAGCACAACAGACAACCAGAACGATCAACACACTCCGGTTTCACAGTTTGAGGCCGATTCCGTGCCAAGCTGATTGGATCCTGACCGTCTCATTTGAAACACACACCCAGCGTCCACTGAAACCCAGATAAATATTAAAATTAAGAATAGATAAAGCCATGACGGTGTGTTTATGCCAGGCTGTAGGACCCTCTTCCTGCAGTATTCAGCCCTTGGCGGGTCTCAGCCGGTGCGGTCCACTTGGACCCACAAGTTAAACCCGGGGTGGGTGGGGTTTCTACCCCTGTATTTCGGTCGTATGTTACCCGGTGCCCCCTCACCTCCTATTTAGCAGCCAAAACAGAATAAGATTTTTAATAAGGTGGGGTGGAGACCCTGAAATGAAGAGCAAGACAGCGCATTTATCCCTCGGGGCTTCAGCTGGAGAAGCCGGTCTCTGCTCTGTTAAAGCAACACAGAAGCTGATCAACCCGCCCTTATTTCTGCGGCTCCCGGAAATTCTGGCATGGTCCAGTTTCGTCGGCTACTGCAGATTATTTTTCCCTGTGTCCCGGGGATATTTCTGTCACCAGACTCTCATTCCGTACCTGAATTCAATCACGAAATAGCCAAGATAGACGGTGCGCAGAGCACAAGTGGAACAGTTATATACTGTGTTATACTGCGGAAAGAAAAAAAGGGGGGGGAAGGGTGGTGATGGATTAGAGCTGGAGTGAATTTGTTGCGATTCATCATCATCATCATTTTAGAACTGCGGAGCTGGAAGGGATCTTATACATCATCCAGTCCAGCCCCTGTCAAGGAGGTACAGTGGGGGATTCGAACTCCCAACCTCTGGTTAAACCAGCAGCGTAGAAAGAGGTGAGCAAAATGGGCGGAAGCTATTTCTCCTCACCCTCTTTACTATCCCGTGTTACAAGGTTTTCTCTTTTTTAACAAACAGTTTTCCTTTCTCCCATGTAGACATACACAAGCATGATTTTGCATGCATCTCTCTCTCTCTCTCTCTCTCACACACACACACACAAACACACAAACACACAGACACACACAGACACACACATATATCCCAGTCTGTCAGCCATGGCAGAAAGCGTTAACAAGTTATGGGAAGTAGCTTGTTTTCTTCTTCTCCTCCTTAATCATCATCATCACCATCTTAGAACAGCATTGCTGGAAGGGACCTTCTGGATCATCACGTCCAGCTCCTGTCCAGGAGGCACAATGGAGGAATCGAACTCCCAACCTTGGGCTCCGCAGCCAGATGCCTCAACCACTGAGCTGCCCTATAATCTTAGAACTGCTGATCATGGAAGGGACCCTATAGATCATTCAGTCCAGCCCCTTTCAAGAAGGCCCGGTTCCAAAGATGGCGATGAGACCCTCGGTGGATCACATCTACCCCATGAGTGGCCCCTTTCTCGTGCCAGCTCTCACCAGGAGACCACACCGACTCCGGGTTCCCCTTTGATTCTTTCCGAGACCTTGGCTGAAATCCTGTCGTACCGGTAGGCAAAAGATGTACCTTTAAGAGGTGAATTGCCCAACTTAAGAAATCTCCGTAGACATTATCAGTTGCATGCAGAGTTGTGCAATCCAGGGAATGCCTACGGAGATTTCTTCCACTCCAAAAAGTATGCCTTCGCCATACCGCAACAGGATTTCAGCTGATTTGTGTATTTTGGAATATCTCGGCGCTCTAACTTCCTGGGCTTTCAGTCCCTGTATTGACAATTAGAGGGGATAAACTGCTAAAAGCTTGGGAAAGCTACCCTAGAGGGCTACAGGTCCCAGAATCCCTCAGCCCGCAGGAGGAACAATAGCACTGACAGAGCCAATGTGGTGTAAACTGAGTGTTGGAACACCCCAGTTCAAATCCTCCCGCTTGGTGATGAGCGCTTTGGGTGCACAGATGTCACTCTCCCTCTGGACTGGTCTACCTTACAGGGATGTTGGGTGATAAAAAGGGTAGGAGGAGAACCACACAGATGCTCCTTGGAGCTCTCTAGTGGAAAACCAGGAAGGTTTGTGGGAAATGACAGCTCTCGTACACCTCCGAAGTAACATGAAGGCTCAGGCACTTACCACTTGCCCAATTAAATTACTTAGATTTCTGAATTGTTGGCTGGACTGATCCGACAAAGCAGAACTGTAATTTCTGTTCGTTATGCGGAAAGTCAGGAGGACAAGCACCGACGCAGTGCTGGTGGTTGCCGTAGTGGGTTCTGATGTGTGTTGGCTTGATGTTGACAGAGCGGTGCTGTGGGTGGTAAGCTCGGGAGCTGTTCCCGGGGACGTGTTAACAGTGCCAGAGGAGGAGGTTGTCTCCGTCACGTTTCCAGAGACGGTGGAGGCGGTGGAGTTGTTGGTGGTGGGCGAGGCGGTTGTCTCCGTCGTGTTTGTGGAGACGGTGGAGGCGGTGGAGTTGTTGGTGGTGGGCGAGGCGGTTGTCTCCGTCGTGTTTGTGGAGACGGTGGAGGCGGTGGAGTTGGTGGTGGTGGGCGAGGCGGTTGTGTCCGTTGCGTTTCCAGAGACGGTGGAGGCGGTGGAGTTGGTGGTGGTGGGCGAGGCGGTTGTCTCCGTCGTGTTTGTGGAGACGGTGGAGGCGGTGGAGTTGGTGGTGGTGGGCGAGGCGGTTGTCTCCGTCGTGTTTCTGGAGACGGTGGAGTTGGTGGTGGTGGGCGAGGCGGTTGTCTCCGTCGTGTTTGTGGAGACGGTGGAGGCGGTGGAGTTGGTGGTGGTGGGCGAGGCGGTTGTGTCCGTCGTGTTTCTGGAGACGGTGGAGGCGGTGGAGTTGGTGGTGGTGGGCGAGGCGGTTGTGTCCGTCGTGTTTCTGGAGACGGTGGAGGCGGTGGAATTGGTGGTGGTGGGCGAGGCGGTTGTCTCCGTCGTGTTTCTGGAGACGGTGGAGGCGGTGGAATTGGTGGTGGTGGGCGAGGCGGTTGTCTCCGTCGTGTTTGTGGAGACGGTGGAGGCGGTGGAATTGGTGGTGGTGGGCGAGGCGGTTGTCTCCGTCGTGTTTGTGGAGACGGTGGAGGCGGTGGAATTGGTGGTGGTGGGCGAGGCGGTTGTCTCCGTCGTGTTTCTGGAGACGGTGGAGGCGGTGGAATTGGTGGTGGTGGGCGAGGCGGTTGTCTCCGTCGTGTTTCTGGAGACGGTGGAGGCGGTGGAATTGGTGGTGGTGGGCGAGGCGGTTGTCTCCGTCGTGTTTGTGGAGACGGTGGAGGCGGTGGAATTGGTGGTGGTGGGCGAGGCGGTTGTCTCCGTCGTGTTTCTGGAGACGGTGGAGGCGGTGGAGTTGGTGGTGGTGGGCGAGGCGGTTGTCTCCGTCGTGTTTCTGGAGACGGTGGAGGCGGTGGAGTTGGTGGTGGTGGGCGAGGCGGTTGTCTCCGTCGTGTTTCTGGAGACGGTGGAGGCGGTGGAATTGGTGGTGGTGGGCGAGGCGGTTGTCTCCGTCGTGTTTCTGGAGACGGTGGAGGCGGTGGAATTGGTGGTGGTGGGCGAGGCGGTTGTCTCCGTCGTGTTTCTGGAGACGGTGGAGGAGGTGGAGTTGTTGGTGGTGGGCGGGGAGGTCGTCTCCGTCGTGTTTCTGGAGACGGTGGAGGCGGTGGAGTTGGTGGTGGTGGGCGAGGCGGTTGTCTCCGTCGTGTTTCTGGAGACGGTGGAGGCGGTGGAGTTGTTGGTGGTGGGCGGGGAGGTCGTCTCCGTCGTGTTTCTGGAAACGGTGGAGGCGGTGGAATTGGTGGTGGTGGGCGAGGCGGTTGTCTCCGTCGTGTTTGTGGAGACGGTGGAGGCGGTGGAGTTGGTGGTGGTGGGCGAGGAGGCTGACTCCGTTGTCCCTGTGTAGGTGGGTGTGGGCAGTGGGGGGTGGCGGTGTGGGGGGAGGTTGTCTCCGTCGTCCGTGTGGAAGTGGCGGGGGCAGTGGAGGGTGGCAGTTTGGGGGGAGGTTGTCTGCGTCGTCCCTTTGGAGGTGGTGTGGGCAGTCGGGGTGGCGGTGTGGGGGGGAGGCTGTCTCCGTCGTCCCTGTGGAGGTGGTGTGGGCAGTCGGGGGTGGCGGTGTGGGGGGAGGCTGTCTCCGTCGTCCCTGTGGAGGTGGTGTGGGCAGTCGGGGTGGCGGTGTGGGGGGAGGCTGTCTCCGTAGTCCCTGTGGAGGTGGTGTGGGCAGTCGGGGGTGGCGGTGTGGGGGGAGGTTGTCTCCGTCGTCCGTGTGGAAGTGGCGGGGGCAGTGGAGGTGGCAGTTTGGGGGGAGGTTGTCTGCGTCGTCCCTTTGGAGGTGGTGTGGGCAGTCGGGGTGGCGGTGTGGGGGGAGGCTGTCTCCGTCGTCCCTGTGGAGGTGGTGTGGGCAGTCGGGGTGGCGGTGTGGGGGGGAGGCTGTCTCCGTCGTCCCTGTGGAGGTGGTGTGGGCAGTCGGGGTGGCGGTGTGGGGGGAGGCTGTCTCCGTAGTCCCTGTGGAGGTGGTGTGGGCAGTCGGGGTGGCGGTGTGGGGGGAGGTTGTCTCCGTCGTCCCTGTGGAGGTGGTGTGGGCAGTGGGGGTGGCGGTGGGCGAGGAGGTTGTCTCCGTCGTCCCTGTGGAGGTGGTGTGGGCAGTGGGGGGTGGCGGTGGGTGAGGAGGTTGTCTCTATTGTCCCTGTGGAGGTGGCGTGGGCAGTGGAGGTTACGGTGTGGGTAGAGGAAGTTGTCTCCAAAGTGGTGCTGGCATTGTGGGTTGCGCCTTCGGGGGCGGAGGTATCTGAAAGAATTGTGAACATCACTGTTAATAACCTATCCAGACAATACTTTTTGGTTGCAGATCTCCTAAACATATGGATAATTTCAAAAAGAACAGCGAACTGTCTGAGAGTAGACATTCCTGCCTATTCCATCAGGAGAAATGGCTCATCTAAGATTCTATCCGGTTAATGAACTTATTTGCACATGACCAGCAAACATAAGTGGGTTCCCTTGGAACAACCCATGACCCTGAATAGACCTCCAGGTGCAGATTTGCTTGACCCATTAGACAATCAATTACAAAGCTAATTGAATCTGTATCCAATAAGGAATTGGGTATGTGTGTGTGTAATTCCTGTTGGTTCCTCATTGGTTCTACTGTCATACTGCTCTAACAATGAATAAGTTTTTTCTGATATTCAGACTACTACATCCGGCTTCCTGTCACTTGAGCCCATTGTTGTGTGTCCTGCACTCTGGGAAGATCGAGGACAGATCCTGCTCCTCATCTGTTGGACTCCCTTTCAAGTATTTGAAGCCTGCTATCCCATCTCCCCTCGATCTTCCTTTTCTCAAGGCTAAACATGCCCCAGTTCCTTCCGTCTTTCCTTCTAGGGCTTGGCTTCCAGTCCCCTCTGATCATCCTGGTGGCCCTCCTCTGACCATCCTTCCTGTGGTGTCCAGAACTGGACACAATACTCTAGGATGTAGTTCATCTAAACCTCGACACAGCTCTTGCTGTGTAAATAGGCTTGGCCATCCCAGAGACTTTGAGCTCCCTAGGCGCCCCCTTCTATTTTTATTTTTTTTTGGCGCTAGGCCCCCTCCTTGCCCACAATTTTGCTGAAATGCCCAGAACCTAAGGAACAGTGCCTGGTTTTAAAATCAAGTTAATTGCATAGCACACACACACAAAAAAGGGATAGGTAAGACGTGAACCCTAGAGCATTCTGTGAGGCAACCCCACCCCATGACTATAAATTCCATGTTCCACTCTGGACAATGCTGAGCGAGATGTATCAAGAGAACTTCCTATTTCTGTGTTTTCAATCAACCCTTTATTCAGAAGTCGAACCACAAGGATTGGAAATGTTGATGTCTTCGAAAGCGAGCGTTTTCCCTCCTTAATGCACCTGATTCGGTCTTGAGTATTTATTTATTTTTAACCCAACCATCCGTACGACCTTCCCTTTGTCCCGGTTCATACCATGAATTCCCTGTGACTTTTTGTTGGGATGGATCCCTGTTGAAACCATGGTTTATTTTCAGTCTCGGTTTGTTCTGGGGGGGGGGGGATCAGATTTTAGTGCGATGGCCTTTCCCATTAACTTCATATGTATCGTCCGAGGCCTTCCCCCCCCTCCCCCCAAATCATTGACCATCTTCAATTTGTGTTCGGTTGGAACAGAAAACAAAGCAAAACTTTAGAGAAGCTTCAGCAGGGAAGCAGATTCCTCCCATAATCTTTCAAAGATCTGCTTTTTTTAAAAAAAGAAAGATTTCTTTTTTGCACAGCCAAGGGCTTTTCTTAAAGGAAAGAGAAGTATCTTTTTAAAGGGAAGATTTGAAGAGAATATCGGGGCCCCGTTCTGTGGCTTCTCCAGTCTGAAGCGCTACGAGGCCGGAAAAACAATATACAGCTCAACAGACTGACAGATAGACTCAGGCCCAGGGACCAGCTGCCTGTGTTTTCTGCAAGCATATAGAATTACTTCTGTTTCCAAAATATAGACTCAATGCCTGGCCAAGGGGGAAAAATCATCACAGGCTGGTAATGACTTGCTTTCATCTCCAAAGAGTCTGGTTTCTTATCGCCTTGCCTCGTGCCCAGGAATCCAGATGAAAGCGAGGCACGAAAGAAAATTTGTGCGTGGGGAAATTTGGCCCGAGAGACCTTTTTGATGTAGGGCACTGCAGCTTATCCAGTGCCAGATCTGATGGCTTTTAAGCCACTGCTCGATTTGCCAGTGGCTTCAGGCTAACTCAGGTGCAGACACAGCCTTCCAGATGTAGGAGGGAATTCAAAGCCCTTTCTGGCCTTCCCGGTGCCTAGAATCGTGGTTTTATGGTGATCACGGGCAGCCGGAAAGAGGAATAAATGGGTGCCGGATCAGCTCAAGGCTGAGTTTTCTTGGGATGCAAACATTACTAAATGGAGACTCTCGTGTTTTGGGCACGTCATGAGAAGACAAGGCTTACTGGGAAAGGTACTAACAGAGGAGGAAAGGCAGCAGGGAATGAGGAAGACCAAACATGAGATGGAGTCACTCAACAAAGGAAGCCACGGCCTTGGCTCTGGAGAGAACCTTCTGGAGTCGCTCGTTCAGAGGGTCCCATGAGTCAGAAGGAACTCGAGGGCAATAAGAACAACAAAACATTTTTGTTTGGGGACTACAGTTTCCATTATCCCCAGCATGGCTAGCTAGGGGATTCTGGAATTCGTGGTCTAGACAAAAAATGTTTCCAGGCGCAGAGAATTCAGCCTTTCCGGTCCCTGAACTGATCTGAACAACATCTCCCGAGCAAAAGCAAAAATCTGAACATGGAATATCTCATGTGCAGTTGAAAAATGCATATTCAGAGCTTAGACCTATTCCTTGTTGCTTATTTTTTAACGGAATATGAGTCTCAAGCGAAGTATTTTAAACATAGATTTAAATGTGATTCTTAGAATTGTACTACATTTTCTTAAACCACGGACTAACGGCAAACAGAACAGAACAAAGTTGGGGACGAAAACTCATAAAAAGTGTGTGGGGGGAAAAAGAGAGAGAAAGGGAGACGAGGACTATTATTTGGAAAATTAATATCCAAAATAAACCCCAAACTGGCTGAAAAATAACATCCCAATAAATATCCCAGATTCTGTCAAACCGGGAGTTCAAGATAGCGGTTGAATATTAACAAAGCCGGGGGTCCAGCCAAGGTGCAGGGAAGCTGTCGCCTTCCAGAGGTTTGTGGACTACAAACCCCATTAGCTCAACCCACAGCCCTGCTGGGTGGGTGGGGGTTATGGGATTTGTAGTCCAGAAGCTTCTGGAGGAACTTGTGGGTTTCCTCTTCCAGAAGGAAATGGAAAGAGGAGACGGGGAGGTACAGATCCCTGTTACGTGCTTGGTCTTGCCCCCTTTGGGCTGTCTGAATCCTGAAATGTCGTTCTCCTCTAATGCCGTCCCAAGACATTTTGCCACCTGAGGCCAAAGTTGAGACCGCTCTCCCTCTCCCGTTCCACATTCAGAAGCGTCGAGGTGTCTCCCTGAGGAGACCAGCCCGGTTTCAGGAGTCCAAGACACGCCTGCTCTTAACTTCCCACAAGGGGAGATGATGACAGTCTATGCCCCACTCCGAGAGTCTGCCGCCTGAGCCAGGCCCGTTGCCCTTCGTCCCAGTAGGGCCAGTGCCACGAACCTTCGCACCAGTGGGGCTTTCTCACCCTGTGAAACTTTTACAGCAAGCGGGGGACGTTCACGCCCCTCGGCACCCATGTCAGTGGACCGATCTCTCGGGGTGGGGCTCACCCTACATCCACCAGGAGAATTCAGAGGAGGTCCCCTTCAAATCCCCCCTTGCCATGCTCCTCGGGTCTCCTAGGGGGGCTGATCTCCGCCCACCCACCCATAACTCCCAGCAGACCCAAGCAAAATTGGCCATACCTTGACCCGTGGCCGACGCCAGCAGGATCAAGCCCAGAAGGAGAAGAATGAGGGGCTTCTTTGGGTCCATGGCTAAGATCCCAGGTGGGCTGGTGGCCCAAGTGCCTTCTCCTGGCCTCGGTAATCTCCCCAGGCAGGTACGCTGAACTCCACAGATCGAGGACTGCCAGCCAGCTCAGCTAGGTAAGGATTTATAACGGAGACACCTGACCACAGGTAAGAGGGAGGGAGGGAGGGCTGGCACGCCCTATGAGGCCGGCCCAGCAGGAGGAAATGTATACCCTATTTGCTTTGAAGTAAGGCTTTTTCTGCCCCACGTTTTCAGAATTTGAAAACGTTCGGGTTTTTTAAAAAATTTTATTACAGCTCCAAAAATCCTCCGGGGATTCGTAATCCAAAAATAAATAAATAAATAAATAAATAAAAAAGAGAGAGAGAGAGTAAATTTTAAAAAGGAACATTTTAATCCATTCCCCGTCTTGTGGATAAAGCCTTTTGCTTGGAGGATGGGGTTGGGAAAAGCCACAAAGATCTCAAAATGCGAGGGCAATTCCAGTTAGGAATTCAAAGGAAGGGTCAAGGCAATGCCGAATTTATGCCCAAGACCAAAAAACAGCAAAAATAGGTAAAGTTACGGGACCTCTTCAACTTTTTGAGGGCCGGCGTTGGGAACCTCTGTCTGCCCGTAGGTGGGATTCGATCCTCAGACGTTCTCAGCGGCTGCTTTCTAGTGGCGGGCAGTTCCACAGGCAAAATGGTTGGAAAATCCCAAGACGGAAGCTCTCGTTGTTTGTGTCTAAGCCTTAGACATGTCAAGGTTTTTGAAAAGGAGCAGGGGGAGTGTCGAGAAGCTGAGATAACACCAAATGAGGCTCTCACGGAGAAAGGGGAGTCATGGTTAGAGAAAACCTAACTATCTTGATTCGGACAGAAAGAGAATTCGATTCGGCTCCATGGGTTTGAGTTTTTTCCGTCTCTGTTTTAAGAGTCACAGCGTTTATTTACCTGGCCAGAGAAAGGGGCCTGGAGTGTAAATTCAGGTTCAGTTGGAGAAGTTTGGTTCCGTTTGTTATTTTGAGGAGAATTTTCCCAGATCTGCAAAGATCTGCACCGTGAAGGGATTTTTTTTAAAATTTAATATTGGATGGGCTTTGCTCTTGAAGCTCTAGTTTCAAATCTAAATGTAGTCAACTGAGTTCATGGCGCTCTGTTTAAAGTTGCCAACTTTTTCCCCCCGGAAGGCTCCTCATTTTTGTCGACAAGCAGGTTCTTTACGGACAAAATGGATCATACCAGCAGATTTTGGACTGCACAGAGAGTGGAGATGTTTGTTAGGTTTGTTTTTGATAAGGACTTTGAAAGAAATTGCTATTTTCTCTGCATATGTGACAGAGAAAAAAACCCTCAGGATTGAAAGCTAATATGGAAGAAAATAATAAAGACAGACCGGTCCATTTCTTAGTGACTGACTGCATAGGAGAAAATAAACAGGGTGGTTTATATTTTGTTGCTTATAACTCTGTTGTTGATAATGTTTTTACCTAACATTTTTAATATAATGGTATTGATTCAATTTAAATATTTGAAAAAAAAAATCCTGGTTTTAGTTTTTTAATATTATGTTTTTAATGATGTACGCTGCCTTGGGACCTTTTTAAGGAGCAAGGCAGGGTAAAATTATTTAAAATAAATAAATGAATTTCTGGTGTGATTGCCACATAAACCTGAGACAAATGGAATTGTTGATTCTACCTCATGAATCTCAAGGTCCCGACTTTTCATTTCCTTCTAACCATCTTGAGGTGTTGGCCATTCTGTGAAGATGGAATTTAAGAAATGGGCGAAAAACAGAGAAATTCGTTTAGGGGTGTCACAAAGTTTTAAAAAGTCACGTGCTTAGACACGGTCAACTTTAAATCTCTGTGTGAGTCTTCTTGAGCTAGGAAAAGAAAAAGAGGCTTCCACAGGCAATGTCCAGACACCAAAGAGAGAGAGAGAGAGAGAAAATTGTAAGCCTTCTCTTATGTGGTTAAAAAAACACATAAAATTGTTTTAACCACAGAAGTGTATCAAATTCGCAAGCCACAGTTATTCAGGGGCATACGTCCTGAGAGCTTTAAAATCTCCGATTTCACATCGCTAAGTTCCTAGAAAGCATGGCGTCCAAAATTTATAATTTGTATTTTTTTAACAAAATGTACAAAAAACTACAAATTGCACAAAATTCTCTAAACATGCCAAAAAACAAAAAAACACCCCATAACAATACATACCTTCTTTTGCCCTTGTTGGTTAAACGACCTGAATGTGTTAATTCAGATTTTTGTAGAGGGGGAGATACCTAATTTCACGCCGTAGTGGTCTAATAATGACAAGAATCATTTGGAGGCAAAAAGGACGAAATTGAGGCTGTCCTTCTTTGGTCACATCATGAGAAGGTACGATTCTCTGGAAAAAAAGACAAGCATGCTGGGAAAAGTGGAAGGCAGCAGGAAAAGAGGAAGACCAAATACGAGAGGGACTGATTCCTTAAAGGAAGCCACAGGTACAAAATATGAAACAAGAGCCTATAAAATTATCATCTGAAGCATGACAAATATATTGTGGTACCAGCAGAATAAAACTACTTTAAAAAAAAGGAAACCCAAAGGAGAAATAAGAAGTTGTTTAAAAAGTGAGCATGCCTTAAATATTTGTTAACTGCTGTTTGTTTGCTTTGTAAGTCTTTATAGCCTCATATTGGAGCTTGGGGAAATTGCCCCATATATAGGGAGCTGGCAGACTCACAGAAAGATTTCTGGACGTGATGTTTTCCACGTCAAATGGCCAACGGAGAAATCACGGATGCTGATCGGGCTCTCCCTTCTCTGACACACCCGGCTTTCACAGAAGCGATGAATCCGCTCTGGGTTTTGTTCCAAACTTCTCGGGAACGACCGGAAGTTCTGAGTGTTGTCCCCCTAAATTGGGATCCCTCCCGAGAAGTTCACACTAAACGCTGGGCTGGAGTCACAAGGCTCCACTGTGAGAGAAAGCTTCATGACAAAATTAAAGAAAAAAAATACTTTTAAAAAAAGGGAATTCCTTATGTAACTCATTGCAGAATCTGACAGTCGTAAGTTAATGTTGTGAGAGGGGGGCAGATTAAATAACGCATTGCACTTATCATCAATTGCTATAATAATAATAATAATAATAATAATAATAATAATAATAATAATAATAATAATAATAATAATAATAATAATAATAATATTGACATTGCACATCCAGGGGATGCCAGAGTTGAAGATAAAGAATTGGAAAAACTAACAAACTACAGAGACCTGGTCATCGAAACATCTCGCTTGTGGAAGAAACACACTTCAGTGGTCCCCGTAGTCATTGGGGCTTTGGGAACAATATCAAGAAATTTCACACAGTACTATAAGCAGTTGCAGATCTCAGAAATAACGCCATCAGAGCTACAAAAAAACAAAACAAAACGACAGTATTAGGAACAGCACACATAGTGCACCAATATTTATGTTTTGGGTTAAAACTTGTATCTGTTATATAATACCAGTCAATGTTTTTATAAATTTGATTGACTGTGTCTGGTGTTTTGGAATAATAATAATAATAATAATAAATCTTAGAACGGCAGAACTGGAAGGGCTCCTCTCTAGATCATCAAGTCCAGCCCCTGTCAAGGAGGCCCAGTGGTGGGATTCGAACTCCCAACCTAAGCCACTGAGCTGTCCAGCAGTTCTTCTTTGGCTGTCCTTTTGCAGAAATGGAATTCATCTCTCCTTTTCCTTAAAAACTAGGGCAATGGCCTTTGTGCCCCCAGAGGGTCACAAGAAAAGTATGTTCATGCCCCGCACCTCGGAAGCAAAAGCAACACAAGTACGCATTACTCATCATCCGTAAGAATGCAACACATATTTGCAGATTTTTTTCCCGTCCTTGACAAAAAAGGGTGTGTCGTATCGAGAGACACAGGGGGAAAAAATGAGGAACTATTGCTGGATTTTTCATAGCTACTGTATGTGACAGCAATCACTTTTGTCAGCAGCTGTTTTAGCAAGGAAACGAAACAACCGAAAACCAAGCTCCGTATTTTATTCCCTGTCCTCCCCTTTCCCCCCTGCATGAATGGGACAGAATTAATTTTTTTTGTGGGCAACATCCACGATTTTCGCATCTGACCGAAGCTGCGCCGGAGCGAACGTTGGCCCTAGAGCAAATTTGCACAAAAAGCGCTCGAGGCCAAAAAACGCACAAAAACAGCTCGCCGTCTTGCCGAAAGAAAAAGAAAAATGGTTAACGTGTGTCGTTCTTCCCGTGATAACAAAACGGACACCCGTATTCCGCCTCATTGCACGGGAGGCGGCGAAGCTGTTGTTAAGCACAACGAGGTTTGTGCAAAGAATATTGTTATGTCCACGTTAGCTGCACCGGAAATGATGAATTACACAGTGAATGCCATAACTTGTGACGTGTTACTAGCAAGGTCTGACTGTCTGTGTGGTAAGGGGAGCCACGACACGCAAACATCCCAAGGCGTTTTGCTGCCTGAGGCAAAAGCTGGCATTAAGTGCCTCCCTTCACACCGTGTCCAGAAGCTGACTGGACCAGCAAGGGAAACGTAACTGCTGGATAGCTCAGGGGTTGTAGTCTCTGGCTGCGGAGCCAGAGGTTGGGAGTTCGAATCCCCCACTGGGCCTCCTTAACAGGGGCTGGACTGAATTATCCATAGGGCCCCTTCCAGCTCTGCCGTCCTAAGGTTATTACTAGAAAGCAGGCCATAGAGCAGGAACATCTGAACGCCACGGAGTGGATTTGCAGGGGGACAACAAGAAGTTAGAACCAGTGGTGTGTTAGGCACAAATCTGTCTTCTAAGCGAGGGGAAGGTCTGGATGATTCAGGAAAAATGGTGTGTGTTTGATTACCGCCAGCCCGCAGAGGTTGGCCAATCCTGTTTCACAGACCGCCTTGGGTTGGGTGGTCCGAACTTTACCGGCGCTCTCCAAAATACGGAAGCGGATTGGAGAAGGGGTGGTCTCAGCACCCCGGACAGCTCCCGTAACGGTCAAGCTAAACGCCGGGGCGGATTTCCTCGCCCTGCCTAAGGACAGAGCCAAATTTGAAGTCAGATCTTGGTTTGTTTTAGATAACCCTTGAGGGAGAAAGACCCCCTAAGTGTATAGATGGCAAAGAACTTTTTAAAATAGTCGAGTGAGTTGACATATGGGTTAAAAAACCTGGGGAGGTTGGAATGGAATGGGATACCTTGGGGGAGGACTCTGCTAGCTGGCCGGTGGGCACCCAAGATGAGAAAACATCAAACAGATGTACGTTTTTTGCTGCTTGTGTTTTAATAATATTTTTGATCCAAACTCTCCTGTCCTCATCTCTGAAGTCCGTCGCTCCCAAGTCCCTTTGGATCGGAGTTTCCTGCCTTTCACTGAGCGATCATAGCCAGCCACGGAGCGGGTGCTAGCCATGGGCACTCTCCCCGATTCAACCACGAGCGTCCATCAAATCATAATCAGTCCTCTGCAATCTTTCCGTTCGACGTGAAGTCTGATATGGCACCTTCCTGTCAAGTCACCACCTCTGTTTGCAAAGAGGGAGGGGGCCAGAATCTATCAGAAAAGGGTGTGATTTCCGCGCAGTGGAAAGAGAGAGGCAGCGGTCAAGGGCTGGGCCCATGGTGGCAGAAGAGTAGTAGCAAAGCAGAGAGTTAGGTTTCTGTTTTTCTCCTTCTCATCAGAGGACAGATGAGAAGATATGCCTCTGTTTCCATTTTTTGGTTGTCAGTTTCTCTCTGTGGCTTTTTTTTTTTTAAGTTTGCCACCCACTTATTTCTATTATTTATTTAAAATATTTGTACCCTGCCTTCCTCCTTAAAAGGACCCCAAAACGATTTGGCAGATGGAATTCCTGTAATTAAAAACGAGACGTATATCACGTTTGTGGGTCTTGTGACACATAAGAGTTGATGAAGGAAACGACCTCTATTTGGGGTTCAAGCCTCCTGCTTCAAGGTTTCCGGAAGAGCTCGACGTGTCTGTACTGGATTTCTAGATTCTGGACTAACCGGGTTTTATTTCTGTTCTTCTTGTGTTTGGGTCACAGGGCCGCCCAAGGCTTTTTGCAGACTGAGGCAAAGGCTAAAACGATGCTTCTGCCCAGCAACAGAAGTCAGTGAGGGCGCTGCGTCCGGCTTCTGCCTTAAAAACACCAGCCTTGAGTTTCGTTCTTGGGGGAAACCGGTAATATAAATAGAATAAAACTGAATAAATTTGACTAAATAGACCAGCTGTTGACCTACATCACAATGGAGGGCAGCAATACAGATGGTGATGATGACAATACTGGCGATGATCATAGAATCGTTTAAGCAGAGAGCAGACCCAAGATGCCATGAGACAACGGCTTTTTTCCCCAGAAGGTCGTAGAAATCGCTGCAGTTTTAACCAGGGTCAGAAAGCAGCAGAGGCTCGGGTGATCCAGTGGGGCCAGGAATCCTTTCCGGGTTTTAGTCAGAACTTGGCAACACGCTGAGCCCTATCCTGGAAGGTCAAGAGTAGTCAGTTGACTAGATGGGCGGGGTATAAGTGCAATAAATAAATAAATAAATAAAATAAAGAGTCCACCACTCCCACTTGGCCATCTCTTTGCAAGTGCGAACAAAAATCCGGTGCGGATTGACTGCACCAGTGACATCGGCGCCGCCACCTGTGAAAGACAAGGGCTCCGTATTATGATGTCCACCACAGTCCTACACTTTCTAAGAGGAGGAAGGGCTGCCAAGATCCGGCCCCACGCCCTCGCCTCGACTTCTGCCACCACCCCCCGGAATCCTGCCGCCTGAGGACTCCACCTCGCTCGGCTCCACGGCAGGGCCGACCCCCCCTCCAACCGGCAGCTCAGCAAACCCAAAATGTTCTCCTTTGGGATGACCGATCGAGAGGGGGTCCTACCGCTTGATCTTTGGCTGTTTGCTCACAGAGGTGGTGCCATGCTGATGTGTCTGCGTTGCCCCATCTTTATCACTGTTCCAAACAAAGATCGCCGTGTCTCATCCTGATAACGGCCAGTTCAGGGGTCCGGAACTGTAGACCTAAGACGGCGAGAATCTCTCTTTGCACTGATAAACCCAGGTCAGAACGCTGTGTTTGTAAACTGATTTTATTTCAGTGTTTTCTGTCCCTGTCTATGGTTTACACGGTGAAGCTCACTGGATGACCTTGGGCCCATCACTGTTTCTCCCCCTGACCTACCTCGGAGGGGTGTTGGGTAGTGACGGTTAAGGTGCCAAGGCTAGACTTTGGAGTTTGTGGTTCGAGTCACTGTCAAGCCATGAGAGATACTGGGTAGTCCATCTTTCTTGGCCTACCTCACCAGGCTGTTGTGAGGATCAGTCAGGGAGGTAGAATGGCTAAGTTGATCATAACTGCTGGGTAGCGGAGGTTTTTACGTCTCTGGCAGCAGAGCCACTGGCTGGGAGTTCGAATCCCCACCGTGCCTCCTTGTCAGGGACTAGACTTGATGATCTAGGGTCCCGTCCAGCTCTGCAGGTCTATGATGATGATGATAAGCCTCATGGGTTTGGGAATGGAACCACCCTCTTTCTCAGACCCTCGGGGTTAGCGGCGTGCTCATGACCACAGAGGCACCGCTGCACAATTTCCCTGGCATAGCAACAAAACAAGACGCAGGTTTAGGAGGCGACGGGCTTTAACTTTATCTAGCAGCGGCTCCAGAGATATTGTGGCATATTAAAAACAGAACAGAACATTTTGGTTATGATCAGCCTACAGTGTGGTTCCTGCTCTCCAGCGCGAACCCACTGAATCATTATTGATTGAGCTGCATGGTTATTCTCATTTATATGATCACTGCATAATAATTCTCATTTGTGACCTAACTTTTGCTGTAATGATGATTGCCGTATTTGCAAGGCAGTTCTGATTTGTAAAATAATTTACTTATTCTTTCAAATGTGCTTTTCCATTTACTCCCACCCACCCCCAAATCAGGTATCGTTTGGGCAGCTTTTTCCCTCTGGTTTCCACCTTGTGCATTTTTAATATAATAATCGTGCGCCGTCAAGTTGATTCTGACTTATGGCGATCCTTTTCCAGAGTTTTCCAGGTAGTGAACACTCAGAAGTGCTTTACCCTTCCCTTCCTCTAGGGGAGCTCTGGGACTGTGCAGATTGCCCAAGGCTACCCAGGCTGGCTCTTCAGTTAGGAACCGAACTCGCCTCCTCTGGCTCCGCAGCCAGATATCTCGGAAAAACCAATACTTTGGCCATCTCATGAGAAGAGAAGACTCCCTGGAAAAGACCCTGATGTTGGGAAAGTGTGAAGGCAAGAGGAGAAGGGGACGACAGAGGATGAGATGGTTGGACATTGTCACCGAAGCTACCAGCATGAATTCGACCAAACT
The DNA here is from genome assembly GCA_037013535.1 of Intellagama lesueurii. NCBI lineage: Eukaryota > Metazoa > Chordata > Lepidosauria > Squamata > Agamidae > Intellagama > Intellagama lesueurii. Next base: position 2,693,819 of record JBAJHW010000019.1, on the reverse strand, counting down.
CCGGGAGGCCGTGGAAGACAGGAGGGCCTGGCGTGCTCTGGTCCATGGGGTCACGAAGAGTCGGACACGACTTAACGACTAAACAACAACAACAAACTTTTTAGTAAAAAGCAGATGGAGAGAATCAGAGAGAAAATTCGGGGTGGTTACAAAATTTTATTTGGTCCACCCTTCTACTTTCAGAAGAGAGGATTATTTTGTCTCTCAACTAGTGAACTCAGATTGTCCTTGAGTGTTTGCCTATTGTTTTTCCACGGCATGTGAATCCCGATTTATACACAAAGCAAAGTCTTAGGTGTGGTCACATCAAGGAACAAAAGAAGTTTTTTAAAACTTTGGCTGAGACCTCGGTGTTGAGACCTACAAGGAAGAGACAAGCGGTCAAGGTCAAGGGTGAGGAGCACTAGAACAACAGTGCCGGGAAATGACAAAAGGCAGAATAATCTCATACATTTGGGGTGCCCACCGAATTGGTGCCGCCCTGTTTAACCACTATGCACTGCCGCCTTTTTCTTTAAGGACAAAATACAGATGTTAAGCTGGTGGAACACCTTGCATTCCAGGGGGCTGGGTCCACTTCAGAGTTTGCAAGTAATGGAACTACCTATAACTAGTTACTTCTTGAGTAACAGGCATTTCCACCTTTTAACACGGAACAGGATAAAAGCGACACAAAAGCTCAGAAACAGCACCCAACGTTGGCCTGTTGACGTCTGTTTTTGTAATATTCTAATAGATGCCACTTTGGGTACGACGTTAGATTCATCCCCAAGAGTTGTATTGTGGGTTTGTATTGGGTCGGTCTCGAATGGGTAGTGAAGACCCATTAACTCTACAAAAGACCTGCTCTTTGTGGGGAGAAATGAGGCTAGATTTATTGGTTAGGAGCAGTTTGCCTCCTGTGTGTACATTTACTTACTTGCTTACTTTGTCTGTATTTTGACTGATCAGGATCTGCTCTCGATCCTCCCAGAGTGTAGGCCAGATCATGGACTCAAGCGACAGGAAGCCAGATTTAGGCTGAAGACCAAGAAAAACTTCCTAACTGTTAGAGCAGTACGACGAGGGAACCCATGACCTTGGGAGGTGGTGTGCGCTCCAACGCTGGAGGCGTTCAACAGAAAATCGGGCCGCCATCTGTCAGATCTGCTTTGACTTGGATTCCTGCCTTGAGCAGGGGGGTTGGACTTGATGGCCTTATAGGTCCCCTTCCAATTCAATTATTATACGATTCTGACATTCTATTCTGATGGAAGCAGGCAGTTCAGGAGAAAACTAAAGCGGAGAGAGAGAGAGAGAGAGAAAAATTGAAATTAAAATTGATGCAGGTATATACCAGCAAAAGATTATCCAGTTAAAATACAACCAAGTCAACTAAAATAGTATAATATTATTGAATTAAAAAGCCAAACAACCACAACCTTACAGTGCTTGGGAGGAAAATCTAGCAAAAATGCACCAGTTTATGTTCTCCAGGAAATGACTAAATATATAAAGCATATTTAGAGGAATGAAAATGTTTCAAAAGCAGCCAGGTTTATATATAACGGGTAGATCTATCTTTTTTTTTTCTTTTGGATTCCTGTACTCGTTTTTAATGGTCTGTTTATGGTTTTATGATTTACGTTCCTTTCCTTCTGCCACTGTTGATATTATTGTAAAACTACCTTGTAAAAGAGTATAGCTGAGGAAGACTGCACATAAAAAAAAAATTACATGTACGTAAGAAGCGTTTGGCTAATGAATCTGTCTCACGTAGCATTCTGGTTCCTGTGAAGAAGGAAATGATGGTGAGGGGCACACATCAAAGATAGGCTGGTCTTGAACATGGAGGTTCTCTCTGTCGCTGTTGTAATTCCCGTGCAATGAAACAGCAGCCTTCTCTCTGAAAAAAACTTCCAAACCCTTACTCAGCTGGATCATCATTCTCTCTACACCCCAGTGTCTGGTTTCGAACCGTGGGCACCCCTGATGCTCAGAGGAAGGTGGGCATCAATGTGACGGCTCTGTCTTTCTGGGTTCCCTGGGAGAACCAGAATTCAGAACCAGGCCTTCTCTGGATGACATAACAGTTATTTATTTGTTTGTTTGTTTTAATTTACAGGCCCCCCCTTCTTCCGAGAAGGGGACCCAAGGCGGCTCACGATTTTGAAAAGAACAGAATTAAAAACGTAAGAAGTTAAATGTTAACAAAAACAAACTATGTTTCCATTAAAATGCAATGGAATAATTAAAAGCTAGTAAACGTGAAAAATGACCTTAACTTTAAAAAGGCGCTCAGGTGAGCTCTGGCAGCGAACAACTGCCGATAGGTTTCTCACATCCCCTTTGAAGGCTGACAGTTCATGCCTTTTTTAGCAATGAGTTCCACAAGCTGGAAGCCCCTGATGGTGGGGGGATCATGGGACTTGTAGTAAAAAAAAATAGCTTTTCCAGCCCAAGTGTTTGCCATGGATCTGGGCTCTTCAGGGAACCTTAGGCCCATGCCTCCAGCTAGGAGGCAGAAGAAGTAAGAACAACGGAGCTGTTTGCAAAAGTTCTAAAGGCAGAGGAGCACGCCTGGGGGAAAAAGTTGGCCACCTTTTCCACCACATGCACACCAGCACTCAGAAATATTGTTTTCCTGCGGGAGGGGATTTAAAAAAATGTTAATAGCAAGGTAATGATCCTTATTCACAGCCTCAGGTATGAAACATTAAAGGCCAACCTTCGTCTTGATCAGAATTGCACTGGGCAACGCCTTGACATGTCAACAAAGCCTTTAAAAAAATAATTAGAGAACAAAACTCATGTTAAGACATTCAAGTCCTTCCTCCACCTGCAGGGCAGGTCGGGATAATTTAATCTCCGCTCAGAATAGGAAGTAAAATGCAAGGGTGTGGGGGAAAGGGACTAGAAATGGCACTATTTAAGAAATGTGGCTATTTATAGGCCGGCTGGTAGCTCACGTCACAATAGTGGTTAATCTTTTCCCAAGCAAACCAAACAGACGTTGCCCTGGGCAAATGGTGTGCCTTTCTTGCAGCATGGAAATAACTAGTTCTAAGGAACATGATCAAATGTAACTAGTTACTTTTGAGTTACAAGTACAGTAATGAGTCATGAGACAGTTACTTGTTGAACAAGGAATGTCCAAATCAACTCGGTGTAATGCGTGAAACATCTAATTCAAAAGTTACATTTAAAGGGCATTTAAAGGCATCCCCCCCTTTTTTTCTTTTTCTTTTTTGTTTGTTTTCAGATTGTACGTCACTCTCTTTCCAATCCCATGTGGCAAACAAAATGGAACCAGGAGCTAATCTATATATATTAGCTGTATACTCACTGCTTTACATTGTAGCCAAGTGTCATTTCTTCAGTGTTGTCACATGAAAAGATATACTGAAATATTTATGAAATAATCATATATGACATAAATATTTCAGTATATCTTTTCATGTGACAACACTGAAGAAATGACTCTTGGCTACAATGTAAAGCAGTGAGTATGCGGCTTGTATAACCGTGTCAATGTGCTGTCTCCTCAAAATAACGCAACACACAGCCATTAATGTCTAAACCGCTGGCCACAAAAGTGAGTCCACCCGTAAGTGACCAGGTCCAAATTGGGCACAAAGTGTCAATATTTTGTGTGGCCACCATTATTTTCCAGCCCTGCCTTAACCCTCTTGGGCATAGAGTTCACCAGAGCTCCACAGGTTGCCACTGGAGTCTTCTTCCACTCCTCCAGGACGACATCACAGAGCTGGTGGATGTTTGAGACCTTGCGCACCTCCACCTTCCGTTTCAGGATGCCCCACAGATGCTCAATTGGGTTTAGGTCTGGAGACATGCTTGGCCAGTCCATCACCTTTACCTTCAGCTTCTTTAGCAAGGCAGTGGTCGTTTTGGAGGTCTGTTTGGGGTCGTTATCATGTTGGAATACTGCCCTGCGGCCCCATCTCCGAAGGGAGGGGATCATGCTCTGCTTCAGTAGGTCACAGGACATGTTGGCACTCATGGTTCCCTCAATGAACTGTAGCTCCCCAGTGCCGGCAACACTCATGCAGCCCCAGACCATGACACTCCCACCACCATGCTTGACTGTAGGCACGACACACTTGTCTTTGTACTCCTCACCTGGTTGCCACCACACACGCTTGACACCATCTGAACCAAATAAGTTTATCTTGGTCTCATCGGGACATGGTTCCAGAAATCCATGTCCTTAGTCTGCCTGTCTGCAGCAAACCGTAGGCGGGCTGTCTTGTGCATCATCTTTAGAAGAGGCTTCCTTCTGGGACGACAGCCCTGGAGACCCATTTGATGCCGTGTGCGGCGTAGGGTCTGAGCACTGACAGGCTGACCCCCCACCCCTTCAACCTCTGCAGCAATGCTGGCAGCACTCATACGTCGATTTTCCAAAGCCAACCTCTGGATCGGACGTTGAGCACGGGCACTCAACTTCCTGGGTCAACCCTGGCGAAGGCTGATCTGAGTGGAACCTGTCCTGTTCAACCGCTGTATGGTCTTGGCCACCGTGCTGCAGCTCAGTTTCAGGGTTTTGGCAATCTTCTGATAGCCTAGGCCATCTTGATGTAGAGCAACCCTTTGTTTTTTCAGATCCTCAGATCGTTCATGACCATGAGGTGCCATGTGGAACATCCAGTGACCGGTCGGAGAGAGTGAGAGCGATAACACCTGCTCCCCCTTCACACCTGAGACATTTGACACTAACAGGTCTTATGACACCAGGGAGGGAAAACGGCTACTTGGGCCCAATTTGGACATTGTCACTTAGGGGTGTACTCACTTTTGCTGCCAGCGGTTTAGACGTTAATGGCTGTGTGTTGCGTTATTTTGAGGGGACAGCACATTGACACTGTTATACAAGCTGTATACTCACTACTTTAAATTGTAGCCAAGTGTCATTAAAATGTTTGTGGCTGGAAAATGACTCTCATCTTTAGCTCTGGGGATTTCCCAAAGATTTTTAGAGATCATCTATTTCCTGCTTTGAACAGTTTTATATTCCTGTGTCTCGTTGTATTTCTGGCCCATTGTCCAGCAAACAGGCCGTTCTTACAATTTTATTTTGCTTTATTGCTTTGGAACAGGGGGTGTAGGTTCAGTTGGTTGGAAGGAATGGTCGCGGAGATGGGATCAGGGGTTCGAATCCTCACTGTGCCTCCACAGGGAGAGGGGGAGAGAGCAGGGATCACCCAAAAAGAGAGAGGCCGACGGGGTTTCGTGCCCCTGCTGTCAAACAACCTCAGGCAAACGGCTCGGTGGCCCCAGAGCGCCCCCAGGAGGCAGGAGGGGGGAACCACATCCAAGTATTCGATACCCAGAATCTGCCAGTCGGATTTGTCTGGATGGCCAGCGATTAATTGAACATGCCTCTAGGTTTTGTTCCTCATTCTTTAGATGTGTAATTTTTGATTTTACCATGGTTTTGGGCTGGATTTTTAAGCCACTTTCTAAGCTGCAGCTTTTAAAAGCGAGATGAACTAGAACAGTATAGGTAAGGTAAAGGTTCCCCTTGACATTTAGTCCAGTTGTGTCCGACTCTAGTGCTCATCCCCGTTTCCAAGCCGTAGAGCCAGCGTTTGTCCGAAGACCGTTTCTGTGGTCACGTGGCCAGCGCGACTAGACACAGAACGCCGTGACCTTCCCACCGAGGTGGTACCTATTTATCGACTCGCATTTTAACATGCTTTTGAACGGCTAGGTTGGCAGGAGGTGGGACAAGCGACGGGAGCTCACTCCGTCGCGTGGATTCGATCTTACGACAGCTGGTCTTCCGACCCTGCAGCACAGAGGCTTCAGCGGTTTAACCCGCAGCGCCACCACGTCCCTTTGAGCAGTATCCAGTGTCCCAAACTTATCCGAGACCCGAGTTTGCCTGACTCAGGAATGGTCACAATGGCATCCTCTCGTTAGGTCTCTGATCACACGTTTGCCCTGGGCAAAGGTGGCGACACAGCGGCTAGCCTCAAAATGTCCAAACAAAGCCCTCTTACTTATCTTCTGCCCTCAACGGGGCAGGTGGAGATTTACAAGGTTTGGTATGTTTTTGGGAACCCTAGAAGAAGTGCTTTGTTGGCTTCAGAGTCTTGAATGCTGCAGGCTAAGGGTGAGGCTGGATTGTGAGGGCCCGCTCCGAGACCACAACTTCAGAAATGGAGGCGTAGAAATTAACAGCGACTTTCTGATGTGGAGAGACTTTATGTAACTGAAATCCTGTTTCCCCGAAAATAAGACCTAACCTGAAAATAAGCCCTAGTAGGATTTTTCAGGATGCTCGTCATATAAGCCCTACCCCCAAAAATAAGTCCCAGTTAAGTGAAACCCCACCCTCCACCATTGTGCAGCAACCAGAGAAAGATGACATGACTGTAATTGAATAAATGTAGATGGTTGTACATGAAAAAAATAAAACATCCCCTGAAAATAAGCTCCAGTGCGTTTTTCGGAGCAAAAATTAATATAAGACCCTGTCTTATTTTTGGGGAAACACGCTATCTATCTATCTATCTATCTATCTATCTATCTATCTATCTATCTATCTATCTATCTATCTATCTATCTATCTATCTATCTATCTATCTATCTATCTATCTATCTATCTATCTATCTATCAAATCAGTTTAGTGCAATTTTAGTTTATCAGCTGAGCCTGCTGGAAACAGGATGTGCTGATCTGAGCTAGCAGGTCTCCTCGTGTGTATTTCTTGTCTCCTACCTGGCTCCTCTCTGGGATCCGATCCCCCAGATTCCAGCCATTAGGCCTACGGTTTCTCTCCCTAACATGGTTAGTTTTGCAAAACACACAGACCTACGCATTCATGTGTGGCTATGGGTTTGTAATTGACTACTCTGATGAATTAAATTACTGTAACGTAAGCTATCAGAAAAGTCCCTCCCCTTTGGGATGATGGCCACTATCCCTGCTGGAAGGGGGAATTCTGGGATGCAGCCCCTGTTCCATGCTGGGTGAGAACAGGTCTCAAGAGTTGTATCCCAGAAAAATAGTAATAATTTCTCTCATAGTTCTCTATTCCCAGCACTTCCCTGCTGTCCGTCCTTTCCTCATGGCTGAATTTGACTTAAACCTACACTTAGGTGTTTTTTTTCATACCTGGGCTCAGCCATGACAAGAGTGCCCCAGGGCATGTACAGAGCGCATTTCCCTTTTGTGCCAACTTTAAGATGCGATAATTAGGGAATATGAATTCCAGGCCTGACTGGACCTCCTTTCAGGAATTAAGCAGACTCACGCTGAACCATGGGTTCTTCCTATCATGAAAACCAAGTTTTCCACATTTCTGACCATGGCTTCTGAGAATGAACTCATAACCAGGTAACGTGGTAGGTAGCATTACGGTTGCTGGTCTCACAGCGCTCCCTAATGGCTGTTTCTTCTTGGCACCTTTTAATTAAACCCATAAACTCCGAACTGAAGGGTGTTGTCCGGGGCCACGGTAAAATGTTAGCATAACACACAGGATCAAAAGAAGCAAATAGAAATATTGAACCAGGGGGCACGCATACATACAGAGTGGAGGCTGCCCGTTGCTTCTCTGTGTGATCCCACTCTTTCCCACCTCGACAGTGGTGGCCAGTGGCTCTAATTGGGGTGTTCGTGTGCATTTTACAGGAGCTATCCAAGAGGTGAACTCTATTTCCCCCCCGCAAGAGACTCCCATTTTCAATAAAGTGCGGACAAAAAGCCGGAACCAAATCACGGAAACTCTGATATTGGCATCACCAGCCACCACTGGAACCAGTTGCTACATTTGGGAGAGAAGTGCAGTTGATCCCCTGCCGATATAAATAAATAGGTGCAGAATTACCTGCCCTGAGACGAGGCTTCCCGTTGTGCCCCTGGATGATTCCGTGCCGTCGTCTATCAACCAAACCTCAAGGAGGGCCCCAGCTCTTGTGCCACATCTTTTCCTTGGGTCTTGTCGGCTCATGCGGTCGCTCATCTTGCAATGGCAGAATGACCCAGCTGTAGGCGAGGGCTTTCCTGAACAAGAACTCATGCAGAGGCACACCGAGTGGGTATAACTCCCTCTTTCCCATTCAAAAATGGTGACATTGACCCCCTCCCAGTCTACTCAAAGCCACACCACCACAATTCTACACCAAACTGAGGATTCCCCTTTCAAGCAAAGCTGTGGCACAAAAGACGGACGGCTTCATAATCTAACCTTTCATGGTTGACGGATTCTTATAAAAAGGTCACACAAATCATGTCCCGCTGTTGTTCCTCACTGGTCGATATTCAAAAGATCAAGTCCCTTCATATTTCTGAATGCTCAACAACAAAGCCCATGATCCAGGGCACCCGTCCGCAGCAGATTGGACCAATGGGATTTGAAGTCCGGGAGGATTCCCTGACTCGGCCCCGCCCTGCCCTAAGATCTGCTGCTGTTACTCCGAAGCTGAGCTCCGGAAAGTAATGATCTAAAAAGTAATTAGACAGTCATTTTTGTAAAGGCCAAACAAACTGTTACTATTCTAATTGTTACCCTCTTACCCTTATAGTGCACCATTTTTGTTTAACAACAAAAGGAAGAAAAGGGTGGAAAGTTACTTTTTTTAAAAAAAAGTTCTTAGTTAGACTTCAAGTTCTCCAAAAGATAATTAGTTGTCGCTGTGGTTACTCTGTTTCAAAAGTAACTTTCTTGTTATTCAAAAGTGGCTGAAATGTTACTTTGGGTAACTTTAAACAAACAGAATGCTATAAGGTGTGCGGTTGTGATACAAAACACCTAAGGCAGTGAGGCCATTCTCCCCTTGTAACTGTGAATGTAATTAATGAATTTAGGTGCCACAAATGTGACGTTATTCCCCAGTGCAATGTAATTTAGTTATGTTTTAAACATGGCAAAAAAGGGGTTATTTTACAAGCAGCTCGATGCTTGTAACCAATTGTGACCAAGTTGGGAATCGCTCTGTGCGTGCTCAGAGGCACCCTTGATTCCTCACGATCCAAAGGGTGGATTTGCATCCGGAACGGAGATGAGAGTTGACCAACTTTTCTCTCCCCTCCGTCCGGTGGTGTGTGCCCCCCTCTGCTCGGGAGGCCCGAGCGTTGCCGTTTTAAGAGGGCCGCGTTTGCTGCTTGAATGGACTCCGAAGCTCAAACGTTCCCATTGTTGCTGGCACTCCCATCCCGGGCAGCGCTATTGTGCAGCCGAAGAGTCGGAGTTGCGGAGGGGGCCCCCCTTCAGAACAAAAGTTGTCCTCGAACCGACAACAAGCCGGGACCTAAACCAGAGAAAGGTCCAAACCTTGGAGAATTGAGGCTGGCTGAGAAAACAGGAGCCACTTCGCAGCACCCACTCTGGCCTCACTAGGTACCCCCCCCCCCCCGAGACCCCTCTTTAAAAGGTGAGTAAACATCCTGGGGAGAAAAGCCATAAAGGACATCATCCATCCCTCTCTCTCCAAAGCTGGGAAGGTGCTGAGGATCTCGGGCTGCCCTTTTGACCTGATGTCCCTTCCACCAACAGGGGCCTTTTAGGGTTGCCAACTTTTCCAACCAGCCCCGCACCTGCGCCTTTAGGAGATAAGTGGAACTTTTGGGGTTATACCATGGGGGCAACCGGGAATCTCCTCCTGTTTTATCCTTTCTGGCTCTTGATGGCTCAGGAGAAGGGCCTGTCCTATCATGGGGCAACCCCATTTTCACTCATCATCTCAACAGTCCAGGAGCAGGGTTGTTGTGAAAAAGTGGCAACCCTTATTGAACCCACCTTCTTAAAAGCACAAGTGCAGGGTCCACCACCGCTATTGGCATTCCTTGATTTAACCTAACGTTCTCAGTAGTCCCAAAACAGGGCCTGGGACCATTAAATGCACTTTTGTGCATTCGGGATTCGAACGGCACATTTTGTGTCGGGCGAAAAATATTCCCACGGAGCCGGGAAGAGGATTAAAAGTCTCGTAATGTTGTTTTGAGTGTTGGAATTAGATGGCTTGGCTTTTAGCACTCTAGGGGCGAAGAAGGGCCATTTCCAGGAAAACCCCTCTCTCATCTTTGTGTTTTTTGTTGGAAATTTTTGGAGTTGGGAGTGGGGGGGAAAAATCAGAAAGAAAACCCAACAGAGTATGACACATCCTTCTGTGGTGCCCCTGTAAAACTCCACGAACAAGGCAGGGCGATGGTGGGATAAAAGTCCCACCTGTGAATACGCAAAGGTGGAAAAAAAATATATTTTAAACAAAGATCAGGAAAAAAATTGTCGGCAAAGAATTTCGCCCCGCGGCTGTGCGAATTCGCACGAAAGTGGGCACCCTTCTGTTATACTCTTGAGGGCTGTTTTCCAGGCAAATGTGGCATTCATTTGACCGTTGCTGGGACACCAGTAACCACAGCAACGCTGGAGTGCCTCGGCCGGGCGGTTGATTATTTAACCAAATTCCCAGCTTCCCAACACCAGTGGCAACAGGGAGCGCTTGTTTGTGTGTTGGGGGGAAGCGATCAGGGTGGGACTGGAGGGGGTGATCACGGCGGGGGGGGGTTGCCCCAGAAACAAAATGGAAGGGGAGACTGTGCTGAGCCAAGGAAGGTCAGCATTTCAGGGAGAAAAAGGGGAAACTTTTTTGTTTTTGAAAACTAGTGCCATTGTTTTCCAGGTTCGGTAACTGAACCAGAAGCTTTTAAAAGCATGTCGGTGCTCCTCTCCAGATTTCCTTCCCCTGAGGTGCTTCTAAATTGCTTTTAAATTCAACCACATCTAACTACTCTCGTCCACCGACTCGTGTCTTAAATACTGCTAATTTCTTTGGTGGGTTTACCCATACTTTTTTTTTAGTTCAAGGCGGACCACTTTGCTGTCCGTTTTGGCTCGGTGGTGCCGTTGTGTAAATGCAAACGCAGGAAGGGAGTTCATCAACCGGTGAGCAATCGAATTAATCTGATTCTCAATCAACCATCAATTAGCTGGTGATGAAGGGAATCAAGCTCATTGTTCTGTGCGGGATTCTGTCGGAAGGGCCTTCAAAACGGTGAGCGAAGCCTCTGCAGGGCCCCGTTGGGGGTGAAACCCGAATACCCCGTTCATCTCCCGGTTTCCCAGTCCGCTGGAGGAATGGGACGGAGTGCAGTGTAGTTCGCCTTCCCGCTAATATTGCACTTGTCCCGGCCTCCTGCTGTCTTGGGCAGATCTACAGAGGCCTCTCTTCAAAAAACCGGCATCGGAAGGCTGGAAAGAAGGGGGCGAAAAGCTGGACCCAAGCCGGAACGCCCTGGGTTTTGGTCCGAACATTAAAAGCAAGTGATCTACTACCAACTGGTAAAGAAGGCTTGAAAGTAACTTGTTATGAAGTTCCCTGTTGCTGATTCCTGGCCACGATATTTCGGGTGCCGCTATATGACCTCACGCTTCTTTAATTCGTTAGGCAAGGCTTCGCGGTGAAATGGTAACTTCTTAAACCGCTTTTAGAATTCCTGGGGGGGGGGAGGAATGTCTTCTTTAAATGGCAGAAGAGGAAGACCGCATGGTTGTGACTTGGTCCTGCCGTTGAACGAAAAACATGCCGCTATTCGTTCTCAAAAAGCAATTCCAAGTTCACAATTATCACGAGCAATTAAAGTTACTTTTTAAGGACTGTAACTGTAATGTTAACAAATTCCGTGTGGCAGGTGGCGTTGAACCCTAACTGCAACTAAGTACTGCATTATTATTATTATTATTATTATTATTATTATTATTATTATTATTATTATTATTATTATTATTATTATTATTATTATTATTATTATTTTAAAGGAACTTCCTAAGCTTTAAGGCTGGACTGAGATTTCTTAAAAACCTCTTGCTGGTGTGTTTTGTTACAATAAGAAAGGAAATTAAATAGCAGGAATAGGAAATTATTATCATTATCCTTACTATTAGTAAAGTAGTGTTTATATACAGCCAACATTAAAGCGGAAGCGACTTGATGCCAAATAACCAAGTACATATATAAGGGTTTACTTCATGCTGAAAACAGCCTTTTTAAGAAAGATTTTGGGCTGTTATTTTTATCTTTAAAGCATTATGCAGTTTGTCACCGCTAAAGGCAGGCCTATCTGCATTTACTTCCACGGGAGATCTTCGGCGTTCCTGTTTTCTCGGAGGTAAATGGGGAAATCAAAGGATTTCAACAGAGAAAAATTCACAGATCCCGCCAATTTAGGGGAAATAACAGCCATCTTGTTCTGCTTGGCGTTGCTTCGTCAGGGCCAAGCCCGAAGGGTGAAGATCTGGAATATTCTACGGGAGGGGGAAGCCAATCTTGAAAAGAGATTTAGAAATGTAGGTTGGGATGACAGATAGTCTCTGAGCATGTGCCGACATCCCAAGAGTTGTGGTCCACTTGCTCACCCCACCCGACCCAACACCCCCCAGCATCAATGACAGGACCGAGAAGTTAGAAAACAACCAAATTTTTATGGGTGAATTCGCATCCGCACGACGTGGAAGGATCACCGTCGCAACCCCCTTCGATTGGCTGGAGCCCTCATGGCCCCATAATCCTTTGCAAATTCCCGCGGCCGAAGACTCTTGCCAACCCTGACGATGGTCTAAGTCAGCAGCTCGGTTGTGTGTCCGGAAACGGGAGGATGCACAGACGGGCATGGGTTGATGGGGCAGAAATGAGGTCCGGTGGCTTGGGATCGGCCATCAGATGGCTTTCCAGAGTTTGGCCTCCGCTTAGGACGGTTGTGTGAAGCCTGCGACCACACTCCCCCCCCCCCTTTCAAGGCCCTTCTAATAAAATCCTGCGGTATGGTTCAAAGTCCGCCGGGATGGTATCTGTCGAGAGAAAGACAAGGGAAAACCATAGGGGATTTGTTTTAGAAAACCACAATTTCAAGGTTTCACACTGGTCATGGAAGGTTTGACCAGCATCACATTAGAAGGTGTATGGATGATGCAACGTTAAAGCTGTTTCGTACCTGTCCGGCGATGATAGCTTCCTCTCCCTACTCAACCCACAACGGATCCTAGAAATTATTGTTAGGTCAAGTCACCTCCAACTTACGGCAATCCTATGAGCGAGCTCCAAAATCTCCTTTTCCTCAACAGCCCTGCTCAGCTCTTGTAGATTCAAGCCTGTGGCTTCCTTTAGGGAGTCTATCCATCTCACATTCAGGCTTCCTCTTTTCCTGCTTCCTTCCACCTTTCCTAGCATGATGGTCTTTTCCAGAGAAAAACCCCCAGGAGGAAAAACCCTTATGTTCTCCCTGGTAGAACTCCGAATATTCCCTTAGGAGCGGCTGGGAAGGCAGGTCTACTAAGAAGTAAATCTCCTGGCGTTCAGGGAGATTTATTCTCAGGCAAGGACAAATCGCAGGAAAGCATCCTGAGGAGTGCCAGTCCGACAGCCGGCTCTGACATTCGGCCAGCGAGGCACTGGCCTCAAGATGCGGAAGACAGCAAAGGCCTTCCCCTTGAAGGATTCCCCTGAGCCTCTAGCCGTAAGCCACTTTTGGAGGACAGAAATGTGTGCTGTCAAAGCTAGCCCCCATCTCTAGGCAGCAGTGGAGCATTACAGCCCATTGACAAGATGGTCAGAAAGTTCACATTTGTGCAGTCGAGGGTGTCCCAGCTTTGCTTCAGGCAGCAAAATGGCTTGGGCTTCACTACTTAGCATGCCATTCCTTCAAAACAAGCTCAAAACTTCCTTCCTTCCTTCCTTCCTTCCTTCCTTCCTTCCTTCCTTCCGTGCCTCCCGGAGAAGAGCCAGCCTGGGTGGCCTTGGGCAAGCTGCACCATCCCACAGCGCCCCCAGAGGAAGGTCAAGCACTTCTGAGTCTTCTCTACCTGGAAAACCCTGAAAAGGGTCACCATCAGTCAGAATTGACTTGACGGCACATGATGATGATTAAGCAGCATGCAGGTTTAACCCACCGCCTCCGCGTCCCCCCCCCCAAACATCCTCCGTCAGCTCACCATTGCAACGATACTGCAGGTTGGACCAGATGATGTTCTCCTGGGAGAAGCAAAACACGCCCAGACGCCCTCCTCGCATCGTGGTGTCGAGGATGACGCCCGAATCGGCCACCAGCTGAGGTCCTTCATAGAGCAGCACCCTGGGAGGGGGGACACCCGATAAGGCAAGGAAATGCAGGGGGAGGGATGCTTTCTGGGGTGATACGGTGGACGAGAATTTATTTTATTTTATTTTGCGACAGGCTTTCGAGAACCATCATGGATTGGGCAGGTCACGACACTTTAAGAGTGTGCTGTTTATTCCAGAGGAAACCCATTAAGATCAGGAGCTATGTTACGGGCAGGGGAGAGGGAGAGTCCAATATTGTGGTTCTAATTGTTTGTCTTTTTACCACTAGCTGGAAGAAAAAAAAATCAAATTGGGTGGCACTCCGGAGCTGGCAAAACGTTACGACCACCTTTTCTGCTGGGGAGGATCGGTTACTTTCTTCAAAGCTGCTGGGATAAACATTTATTCCTTCGTTGATTTATTTCTTTTCATTTCTGGGCTGCCTTGGTCTCAACTAAGGGGCCCGTGCAGCTCAGAAGTTATTTAAAAATAACTGAAAACTGCAATAATTATAACACTTTTTTTAAAAAAAACACTACAAAACTGGCTCAGGAGGTTATGTCTCAGAGGTTGGGAGTTCGAATCCCCCCCCCCCCGGGCCTCCTTGACTCCTGGACTCGATGATCCATTGGGTCCTTTCCAGCTCTGCAGTTCTAAGATTTTTTATTATTATTATTATTCGAAAATACCAGACACCGTCAATCAAAATTATAACATCATTGACTGGTATTATATCAAAGACACAAGTTTCACTCAAAAACCTAAGTATCTGTTAAATATTGGCGCAGTAGGTACGCGATTCCTAATACTGCCGTTTTTTTGAGCTCTGGCAGCTGATTATAAAACGGTGTGAAATTCCGTGGTATAATTATTATTAACCTGCAACAGAATTAAAACAATTCATTAAAACTGTCTCTGTCAAAAAATTTTTCTCGGCAAGGTCCCGGGCAGGATCTATTCTCGATCCGCAAGAATTTAGCACGGCGCCGGCCGGCGTCCCGAACGCCGCGCTCGGAAAACTTTTCGCCCCCTCCGGGGCCTCGAACTCGTGACAGCTCCGAGGAGCAAAGAGGGCTGCCCGGTCCCGGCTTCTTCGGGCAGTGCGCCACCAGACCCGTCACATGGACAACACGCATATGAACACTAGTTCAATGCTTCTGTTCCTTTGCTTGAAATGTTGTTGAGTTCTTTGCAAGAACCCGGTCCGGGGAGGGGCGTCTGGACCAGATTTTCCCCGTGTTGGCTCTTCCCCACAGGCCTCTCCCCCCTCTGCCGCCTTCCCCATTGTCCGATCCCTTATTTTTGCATTTAAAAAGAGGGAGGGAAGGCATTCCAGGCTCCCCATGGGGGTCACCATGGTGATCCAGACAATGGGGCTGGGGGCCTAGCATGTGAACCGGGTCCACGGGGTAAACAGCAAGTGAATGGGTTCCCAGTGGAAGAACGCTCACACACACACACACTCCCAGGCCTGCCCGCCGGGACCCAGACGGCGCCCCCCAGGGGAGCTGTCAAGCCAGCGCGAGGGCTCGATTAAAACGGGGCACGCACCGGGTTTTGGCCCCAACTGCAGCGAGCAAAGGGAGAGAGGAGAGGGGGCCGAGCAGCATTCACCCCCTCCCCTATTCCGCATCTTGAGGCTTTCCCATCCCACCGACTTGACCTCTGCTTGATGGAGTTGTTTGGCCAGGTTTGCAAAACTTTGCCAAGCGTTGGCTTACGATTGACTTTGATTTTTCACGGAGCTGTTTTGCAAATGTGCAAAAAATTTGCACGTCGTTGGCTTATAATTTACTTTGATTGCTGCATCATTTGTATTTACTTCCTTGGTTTGTGAACCGTCCAGAATAGTGCTTTGCACTAATTGGGTGGGATAAAAGTGGAATGAATGAATGGATGGATGAACGAACTAACGAACGAATGAATAAATAAGTAGATAAATAAACATCATCTAGGTTTCTCTTCTCCTGACAGTCCCCCTAATAAATAGTTTGATTTATTAATAATTATCATCATCCTCAACACATTTATATCGCTGATTTCCTCATGGGAACTTGTGCCGACTCGGAGTCGCTGACACTGCTTATTGTCACAACCACCCTGTGAGGTAGGTCAGCTGGAGAAGCTGCGGCAAAGGTAATGTTGCCTAGTGAGTCTCCAACCAATACAGCCCTCTGTGAATCTCTGTGGTTCTAAGTCCAGCGCGAGCGGGAATCTTCCTAACAACCCTGTGAGGTAGGCCAGAGGGAGGAAACCCCCCCCAAGCTCCCCCGCTGTGGTTCGTGGCAGAGGGAGGTGCCTCTCTCCCACTAGCCCCCCCCTCTCTCAGGAAGCAGAGGGCTTTGAAAAAGCCGGACGTGAGTGCGAAGAAATGGACCCTGATGGGTCTCCCACGTCCCTCAAGTACGACGAGGGGGGGCTCCCGTCTCCCGTCCCGACCCCCGCTCCTCACCCGGATGTAGCCCACCTGGGGTCGGTGGATGAGCCGCCAGCGGTACGAGGTCTTGTCCTTCCACCCCCACGTTGCGTGGGGTCTTTCCACAGAAGCCGCACGTGGCCGGGAGTGTGGCCCGGTGTGCCACAGAGCGTTACGGAGGGTATTCCCCCACGGCCCCCCGTCTTGGATTTCACCGCCTGCCGCGGGGAGGAAAACGACAACAGAAACATAGTGACAGCCAGAATCCTAATAACCTGTTTCCTCAGGTAGAAGGGAAATTGCACGAAGTCGGCAAATTTTTCCTCGCGAAAGAGGCCAGTTGTGTTCTTTGGGGTGTGGGCCCATTTAGCCCAAGTTTGAGGTAGACTGCGCCTGCAGAGGAGGCTCCATTTAGCTCTTGGGCACACAAAAGGCAAGTTCTTGAGATAGATAGAGAGAGAGAGAGGGAGGGAGAGGGAGAGAGAGGTGGGCCTTTCCACAGAAGCTGCACGTGGCCACACGAGAGACAGAGGTTGTTTTGAGGTAGACTACTTCTGCACAGGGAGGCTCCGTTTCGCTCTTAAGGTTAATGTGTGGGAAAGGGACACTTCGCACCTTATTGGAAGCCTAATGCTTGTGAAATGGGAGGTGGATCCTCTCTTCGTTTCAGTCTTTTTAAAGCAGAGCCACAAAACCCAGCAATTCGTAATGATGCAAGAGCACGGGTGGCGGGTCAGACTAGATGGCCTTTGGGGATCCCTTCCAGAGTGACCCAACGCTCTTCCGCCGGGCAGTGGCTCACCTTGAGCTGCAAGCCGGGTTCGGCCACGGCGCGGAAAGGGGTGGCCTGCCAGTAGACCTGCTCCGTCTGTTTCCACATGACCACGTAGAAGCTGGCGCTGTCCTGGTAGGCGAAGATGAACCCGGCGTAGTCGTCATCGGTGACGGTGTTGACGTGGAAAGTGCCCTCGAAGTCTACCCCGTTGAAGGCCGTGTATCCTGCCCCACAGAGTCGGTGGGAAGAGAGGAAGGGGTACCCAACCAACTTACAATACGAAAACATGAACACCGAGTCCCACAGCATGCCATGGTTTCAGACACTGCTGTCCTTTATGGGTTTCGATGCCCACCACAGAGTTCTGGGAAATGTAGTCCTATAGAGAAGAGGGTCTACCGGACCACCGACAGCTCTTACCTACGGCCAAGCCAGGATCGCTGTTCATCGTCTGAACGATTTCCATGCCCTGAAAGGGGGAATCGGGTGAAAGAGTTCAGAAACGTGAATGGGATTCTTGACTCCATCAGAGATATTGGGGGCAGAGGGCAGGTTCGGGCTGCCCGTGTAAATCTTACGGTCCTAGGGATCGGCAACCGGCGGCCACAGTGCCAAACCTGGCCCGAACACCAAAGATTCGCATCCGCTACGCCTCTTGGCTGCTTAAAGGCAGCCGCTTTGCCGTGCAAACTTCGGGGACCCCTTTGGGTACTTCTAAAACGCACCTGATTGAGGACCACCCAGTTGGGATCAATCTGGGCATCGCCTTCCGGGTCCAGGATGACCGTCTGGTATGCCCGGAAGTCAGTCAACGTCACTTCGGAACTTTCCGGACACACATCCAGCTGATCAGCCACCGTGTCGTTGTCGAAATCTTCCTCGCACGCGTCTCCCACGCCGTTGCCTGCACGTTAGGATCAACGCAATAATTGAAAGGTAAATATTATAAGTCTTTCCACCACGGCCCTCCTATTCTGGCTTCTTATTTGTAACTCTTAGGCTGGAATAAGGGACCAACCCTTGTCAAGGAGGCACTGTGGGGGAATCGAACTCCCAACCCCTGGCTCCAAAAATCATCATATATAAAATCAGTTCCTGACTTCTGGCCCTCCCGATGCTGCTGGACTCCATTTTCCAGCATCCCCTGACCAGCGGATGATGGGAACTGAAGCCAAAATCACCGATCTCTCCTACTGGTTTTGTCTCTAAAGGAGAACGTGGCTGCATTTGGAGCCAAAGCAAGCTGTGGATTCTGGGAAGCGTAGTCCAAGAAAAGGAATCGCACCCCCAACCCTCCGCCGTGCATACATCAAGGCGCATCGTGTCCATTTATCTTTTCAGGCTGCTCTGAAATCTGCACCTGTCCAAACGCACTCACCGTCTGAGTCCTTCTGGTTGGGATTGGCAACAAGACGGCAGTTGTCCGGGCCAGGAGGCACGTAATCGGGTATCCCATCATTGTCATCATCATTGTCACATTCGTCTCCCAGACCGTCATTGTCCGAATCCAGCTGAGAACTGTTGGGGACCTCCGCACAGTTGTCTTTACTGTCCTGGTGGCCATCACCATCACTGTCAAAACCAAAGAAGACAATATATGAACAAACCTAGAGTGGGTGAGCAGCATCATGTAGAAGCGCCAGATAAATCTTGAAACCCTGAAGGGCATACGAGTCAATCCAGACCTCTGGAGCAACAGAGAATCGGCCTGTTCTGTCTTCTCCAAACACTGCAAAAAAATTCATTTCTTTAAAAAAAAAAGTCAAGTGATATATTGCTATTTCCTTGTCGCTTCCAACTCTTAGTCAATGTGCCACTTGATGGAACATGTCACGAGATAAAGGTAGGGCAGCATGAAAAAGGACTTGAACTGTTGTTGGAAAGCTAGAGGGGGACAATGAACTATAAGCTCCACAAAAATGGGGACGACAGTTAACAATAGGGAAGACATGGGCAAAGTGATACATCAGTAAACTGTTGTGGAGGAAAAAAAATAAAAGGAAAAGTTAGTGGTTTATCGCTAAGCATTTTTTTAAAAAGTCCATGTATGGACCATTTTCCCCAGCTTTTTAACATTAATCAATACAGTAATAAAACTTTTTTAAAAGTGTTTTTTAAAGGGTACAAGCATGGTGGACACGCAGTGGCCATGGAACTCCAAAACCCAACCCATTTGCAAAGTTGTCAGCGACGTTCACATGCGCTGGAATGGTAAGGACTGAAGCGACACGGAATCGGATCATTTTTAAAACGCCATGCCAGTGAGATGGGGAAAAAACCCGATTGGCTGGCCAAATGAATCGAGGCTACTCGTGCGTCGTGTGAACGGAAGTTTATAAAACAATTTAAATAATGGGCAAATCAATGTAACTGGGGTTCTTTTGGCATGTGTGACTTGCACCCTCCGTTGTGTTTATTCGACGTACCTGTCCTCATTGGTGTCACAAACGTCACCCACCAGGTCGCTGTCCGCATCTGTCTGAAAGACACCAGGGCCTCAGGTGAGCAAAACCAGTCTCCCAAAACAAGACACATCCAAAATGGGAAATGTTGGGTGTTTTTGGATTAGAACTCCCATAATGCGTACCCGCTGGGATGGGGATTATTGGAGATGTACTCCATGCAAAATACCCAGTGTGGTGTAGCAGACAGAGTGACAGACTAGGGCTCGGAGGCCTGGGTTCGAATCCCTGCTCGGCCACGGAAGCTCACTGGGGGAGTGGAACTGGTAAAACCACTCCTTAAATATCTCATTTTCCTTGAGAGCCTTATTAGGATCGCTATAACTTAACAGCACTTAACAACAATAAAGTCCATACATGGACCATTTCCCGACTTTTCTAACCTGAATTAATACATTAATAAAACTACAGTGACCCATTTAATGGAAAACCATTTCTGCAGATGCAGTTTGCAGAAGGATAAATTTGTTTGCCTTCAAGCAGTGCTTCCCAACCTGGAGTCCCCAGATGTTCCTGGACCACAACTCCCATCCAGCCAGCACAGCTCGTGGTGAAGGCTTCTGGGAGTTGTAGTCCAAGAACATCTGGGGACCCAAAGTTGGGAACCACTGCCTTAAAGGCATCCTGGGACTTCTCTTTTTGCTGTTTCTAAAACAGACGGCCATGGCTCTCTCTCTCTCCAAAAGCTGCATTAAGATTATAACTTTATACGATTGTTATATCCGGACCTGTTTTTAACCTAGATCCGAGCGGCCTAGACTTACAATTCTGAGAGAAGAGTGGGGCAGAAACCAAATACGTCATGCAAAAATAAAAGAAACGGTCACTCCTATGAAACCATAACAACAAAATCCCTGCATGTAGAAAACTAGCCCATCAGGTAGGTAGGTAGGTAGGTAGGCCTGGGCTGTTTCTTCCTTTCACCCTACATTTCTAGATGCGGGACTATCCTTTTTCATGCCCAGAGGCATTGAGACACAAGAAAACCCTAACACGACCTCGTCGCGATGCACTCCACAGTGAAGCGACTCCTCCAAATATCGCAGAATAGGAAGCCTGCTCCTTTTTTTTTTTTAACATTTTGCCTCCCAGAAGATTCCAGGGAGGAGTTGACCCAGCCTTCCTCCCGGGCGCTCCTACCTGAGTCGGGTTGCTCATTTCTGGACAACTGTCGCAGGCGTCGCCCACCCCGTCTTCGTCACGATCCGTCTGCAGCGGGTTGGGCACCTTGGGGCAGTTGTCGAGCCCGTTGGGTATGCCTAGGGAGCAAACGGGAGTCCGTGAAGAGTGTGATTCACCACCTCCCAGCCAGCTCAGTGTCCGTGACTTCCAGCGCCACCAATCCCGAGCCCACCTTCTCATTTTTGCGGCACTTTTTCCCTCTCCTCCGCCAACCAATCCCCATCTTCCTCAAAGCTTTTTCTAGGAAAGCCTCCCCTCTTCCTATCCCGGCCCTATCTTCCTGCCTCCCTTCTGCTTCGCCTTTCCTAGCCCTAGCTTCTTTCCGGTTTCCTAGCCCTGCTCTCTTTCTCCTCCGAGCAGCCAGACATGCCTTCTGCCTGCCCTTTCGCATCCCTCCGTGACCTCAGGGCAGCCCAGCCAATCACCCGCTGAGGCTCAACGGCGATTAGCATACAGATTTTCCCATCAGCCCTTTCTCCCTCAACTCCACCTCGAAGGAGACGGCTTAGAAGACTCCCCCACCCCAAGGGTTTCAAGACGGAGGCTACTCCTTCAAGGACCACAGAGCCTATTTTCCCCTGATGTTCTCACATGTCGTTATTCTTCTTTCTTTCCTCCCGCTCTTCCCTTTTCCTCACCGTCCCCATCAATGTCGTTGTCACAAGCATCTCCTTCTCCGTTGGCGTCGGTGTCCTTCTGATCGTTGTTAGGGACGTTGGGACAGTTGTCGCAAGCGTCCCCAAAAGAATCGGTGTCTGAGTTCTGCTGGTCTTTGTTGGGAAACAAGCGGCAGTTGTCCTGTGCGGGTGGAGGTTGACAGCAGTAGGAAAGGAGGAAGACGAAACATGAGATGGACTGACTCCCTAAAGGAGCCACGACTTTGAATTGGTAAGACCTGTGCAGATAGGACCTTATAGGAATTGCTAATTTCTAGGGTCACCTAATGACTCTTTTCGGAGCACAAAATCATCTGGGTTTTTCCATCCTAAAGATCACCCCCTAGCTTGGCTCCCACCCAGCCCACCCAGGTCAAAGAGGCCGCTCTGCTTCGGTGTACCTCCACGTTCTTGATCCCGTCACCATCCGCGTCATCATCGCATTGGTCCCCGATGCCATCGTTGTCTGCATCTTCCTGACCCGAGTTCGGAGTCAACCGGCAGTTGTCCTGCATGGAAAAAAACAACGGTTGGGACATTGACCGGTACACATCGTTGTGTTATTGCTCTTCAGAGCCCAACTGTTATGCCAGGCAAGGGGGAGCCGTTTCCTTCCAGATAGTCCCGGATTCCTCTTCCCATAAGCCCCACCCAGCATGAAAAGACGGGAGTTGTAGGCCAACATCTGGAGGGCCACACATCCCTTATCTTTATTATCAAACAGAAGGACCCTATGAATGAAGGAAGCATAAGCAGTCAATAAGTAGCAGATGATACAGAGGCCAGCTTATAACTTCCATTACTATAGAGTAGGAGTCCAGTATCCATGGGGGCTTGGTTCTAACCCCACCCATAGATGCTGAAAACCGTGGAGGGAGAGAGAGAGAGAGCATGGCAAAAAATATATCCAAAAATACATATTTTCACCATGTATTACCAGAACTTCAACAAGAATTACAAAGCATGGTCTCTAGCTCCCTTTAGTGTCCAGTCCTAGTAACACATAGTGAAAACACATATTTAACAGTTTTTTTGTTTTAACATTTTTAAAATTTTCAGGCAGCAGAGAAGGGAAACCCGAACACCGATTCTGTGGATACAGGGGGGGTCCTGTTGTATATTTTAAAAAGTGCCTGTTCACATTTTGAAAAAGGGCATCTGCCACATGTTCCTCCCTTCACAGCCCCACACTCAATTTCTCCCACAGCGGGGACCATACCTGTGCACAGCGCTTATGATTATCAATGCAAGGCAGTGGCTCGTCAGGGTAGCCATCGATATCCGTGTCTCGGCCACACACATTCCCATTTCCAGCCCATCCCACGTTGCACTGGACGAGGACGGGATCAAAGAGGACATCAAAACATAAGGAGAGTTATGTTACTTATCCAGTATCGCATTTGGTCCATGTTCAAGGAGATGTTGGTGAGGAGGGCACTAAGAGGAAGAGGTGCAAAACACACACACCCAGCCAGAAACATTCATGTTCTCTAGCATGGTTACTCTGAGGTAGACTGCTTCTGAACCAGGACGTTCCATTCTGTGGCTCAGAAGAACGCAAGAAGGTCAAAGAACTAACAAAAACCAGTTCTCGTCCCATAACGACCTGTGAGAAGACCCCCAAACTGGGTTTGAGCATAACCAATGCTTTCTACTCACTGACTGATGCACAGGGATACCCTGCCTCAGATCCATAACACGGGTCCAGAGGTCCACCTAAGGGAGGCAGACTGGGCTGCCAGGAGACACGGCCCACTGACCTAGCACTTTAGCGTTCCATGAAGGTAGACCGGCCTTCTATTTGGCATTGATGAAGTTCATAATCTATGTAGACCATTCTTCCAACAGGCTTGGCTGACCCAATGACATGGCGTGTGCTGAAAGTAGACCAAGCCTTCTGGAGCCCAAGGACTTGATCTACCATGTTGTACTGCAGGTAGACCGGGCCCCTAAGAGCACATGTCCTTCCCTAATGCCTTGCACAGAGGTAGACCAAGCCTCTGGTGAGACTTTGGTCCAGCTTTCTTACTCTTGACTAGCAGTCAACAGGACCTCAGGAATACCCACCTAAGTCAACTAATTCTATTTAGCAGTTATTTGGTTGACACTCCATGCTGCTGGAACACATTCTGAGCCCTGAGCAGGGAATGCCCCCCATTCATCAGGAGGGGAATTGCTCCAGTTCCAAAATAATTCCAGTTGCCCCCTTCCTGCGCCATCACCCGGCTCTTCCCCTCAAGAAGACTTACCGCGCAGGAAACGTCCCCGTTGCGTTCAAACAGGCAGTACCCATTGATATCACACGGGTTATGGGTTGGGCTCTCGCAGGTCTTCTGTGGAGCGCAACTTCCCGTCTGGTTCCCCACAAATCCCGACTTACATGGCCCACATTTATAGGATCCCTGTGGGGTTGGGAACAGACACCCCCCCAAAAAAAGGCAAAGATCTTTTAATTTTTATCCCTATGGTTCAAGTAGATTTTTGCTAACCGACTGGTTGAAGGAGCTTTCCACAGCCGGGAATACTAGAATTTTTATTGACGTCCTTTCCAAACTCATTTTACTTCCATTTCAAAAAAATATTAACCGTTTTAACCTCAGTTTTTACTGTTCTGATTTTGTGCAGCTGGGTTTTAGCTTGCTGTAAATTTCACAACCTGTTTTTCAAAAACCTGCCTAGTAGTCTTGGTTTTGAAGGGAAGACGGCAGATAAAACATATAAATAGAGAAAGAGCTTTCAGCGGGATAGCCATGTGAAGGGCACCATCGCAAAAAGGAGTGAGTCGGGCCCCACCTTAAAAAGTAACAGAGTTTTTATTTCACATGAATTTCTCATGGATTTTAGCCCGCTTTGCCAGAAATTAATTTCGATTGGCAGATTATCACACATTCGCTTTTGTAGTGGCAGCAGGGTGATGATCTTGTCAATAGTTTTTAAAAAGGAGGAATTGAAATATAAAAAGCCACTGCTCGTTATTGTAAGATCAGTCTCCAGTCATTAACCAACAGTAGCTGGGTGGTAACACAGGCATTCTTTCATCTGAGCTGATGAACCTATATGCACTGGGATGAGTGAGGATGGGATTCTTGGACCCTAAATCCCTTAATTCCTCATTCTCAGCGTTCTTCCTGATTTACGCACATCTTACCAACTCCCAAGTACGGCTCACCTGGGAGAAAGGCCTAAGCCTAAGACCTGATGTTTAGCTAGGCCTAGTTCTACCTAGCTTCCTCTTCGGAAAGAAAGCTCCCAGCTAGCACTGGGGCAGGAACAGGAAGCTTGGGCCGAGCTAGGCCGAGCTCGGCCACAAAGCCCTCCCCTTTGAGGCCTTTTCTCCAAGGTGAGCCAAAATTGGCTGTTTGTTAGGTGTGTGTAAGTGAGGTAGAACTCCCAGAATGGGGAATTATGAGATGTGTAGTCCAAGAAATTTTTAAAAATCCCATTGCTAGCAATGAGATGCTCTTGCCATGTTCTTGTCAAAACCGGCAGGGTTAAATCAGATGGATTCTCACGAATGACAGGTTATGATCAGTGGGGTGAGAAAGGAAAGCAACGTAAGAACTACCAACAGAGAATGCTTCCTCAGGAGTGGTCATTAACCAACAATAGTTGGGTGGTGATACCCATCTGCATGAATGAGCTGATGAAGGCACCTAAGTGCAATAACAACACAAAACCGGTGGGGAAAAGAGGGAACTCCACCCAGCCTCATGGGCTTTGAAGTAGGCATCAATGCCACGACCGGCTGAAGAGAGGAAATAAGTTGGCCGCACGTCAGAAGCTCAGACGCTCACACCTGGGTTGAGCACGTCATTCTGAGCTACTCCACCAGTCCCTTGGGGGGCGCTCTACCCATACGTCCATCCTTCCCAGGCTGAAAAGCACCCCAAAGCCGGCAGGCTCACCACAGTGTTCGTGCAGATGGCGTTGGGATCGCATCCCCCGTTGTTGCCGTCATTGCATTCATCGATATCCGTGCAAACCTGGTCGGGGAAAATCATCATAATAAGAGACGATCTACAGGGTTTCTTGTGTGCGAAGGGCAGCTGCAGCTCAAATCCCAAGGAGGGGTGCAAATAATGTCTTTAAAAAGAACAATATGATTTCTTACCCATCACAATAACAGCTAATCCTGCTGATGGTAAGTGTTACGACATCAAAGACATTGGCATTACAATATTTGAACTTGTACTGATTACTTTAAAAAAATTATTTTGCTCAGGCTACTTTGTGGAGTTTGGGCCTCCTATTTTATTTTATTTTTTTCATTTTTGTGAACGGATTGTTAAAAACCGTCCCGTATCGTATTAGTAACACTCAACTAATGAGTAACAGTATTTGTTGCTTTCTTTCTTTCTTTCTTTCTTTCTTTTGACAAAAAGCAAGTAACAGCAAACAGAATACATTTTCGTAATGCGGCGAACGGGTTCGCTCGCAAATCAACGGTTCCGGTCGCAAGACGGATATTCGCAAGGAAATGGGAGAATAACAACCCATTTAATTTGGAGGAATGGTACAAAGAAACGTGGCATACGGTTACCAATGGAAAATTAATGTGTGAATTGAAAGTTAGAAAAGGGATGTGAAAGGCAAATCATTTTAAGGATATATGGAATGGTTATTTTTTTTACTACATGTAGTATTCGGGAAACGGAAAGCTTAAACCCAGGACAACAAACATTATAACATTTTTAATTTGCTACCTTATTGTGTATTATTAATGAATAAATAAATAAATATTTGATAAGCCACACAGAAGAAGACTCCATGTGAGGCTGGCCGGGGCTGATGGGGTTTGTAGTCCAACGGCCAGAGAGCGGGAGGGAAGTGCGATGGGTTGAGGAAGGTTGATCTATTCTAGAGTAATGGAGAGATGCTTGTGGATCGTCTTGGTTTTTAAGAGCGAGACAACCTGGTTCGTTTCTCACCTGCTTGCTCGCCTTCGCATAGTCTGCGCCGACTCCGGAGACAAGGTTCCCCTTGTAACCCGCAGGGCACGGTTCGCACCGAAACCCGGGCGCCGTGTTGAGACATTTGGATCCCGGGAAACAGGGGTCCGTGTAGGCACACTGCGGGCAACACGAGTGCTCAGTCAGGAACTTGAACCCGGATTCGCCGCATCCCACTTTCTTCCCTTCCTTCTCTCCCGCCGGGCCAAACCCTGCTTACTTCATTGATGTCGGCACAGTGGGTCCCGTTGCCTTCGAAACCCGGTGGGCAAGGCCCACAACGGTAGCCCGGGTACTCGTATGTCTCCATGCAGTCAACGCCAAGAAAGCAAGGATTCGGGTTGCATCGGGAGCGATGTTCGTGGAACCCTTTGTGGGGGGAGAAAATTCAGAAAGTCGAATCTCCGTACGTTAGAACCTAAGAAGTGGATTTGATCTACAAAAGCTCACACTGAAATTAACCCATTACATTTTCTTCGTGGGAGGCAGCTAATGGCTAAAAGAGAGAGAGCCAACTTTTACCAGAGCTGGCTAGATAGCTCAGTGGTTTAGGTCTCTGGCTGCGGAGCCAGCGGTTAGGAGTTTGAATCCCCCCCACTGGGCCTCCTGGGAGAAAACCCAGCCTGGGTGGCCTTGGGCAAGCTGGACAGTCCCAGGGCTCCCCCTGGAGGAAGGGAAGGGTAAAGGACTTCTAAATGCTTTCTACCTGGAAAACCCTGGAAAGGATCGCCATAATTCAGAATTGACTTGACGGCACACGGTTATTGATTTATCAGAGGAAATGAAGAAGATGGAAGCAGAGCCGTTTTGCTAACACACTTCAGTGTGTTAGATTCCTCTCTCTCTCTCTCTTTCACACACACACACACACACACACAGAGGCCCCAGTCTCTTGATGCCCGCCCTGTTCTCCCTCGGAACTCACCGCACACTTGACACTCCATGATGGTGTTGCGTATCAAGGACATTTCCTTCACCTGAAACGAAGCAACAAGACACCCTCAGAGGTGTGGGTGCGGATGCCCGGAAAGCAGCTGGGTGCCTGCATCCCGGGATCAGAGAGACTTGGTTTTCCCAAAAGGCATGGATTGGGTTCTCCTTTGACCCTCATATGCCCTTTCCTGGGGACCGAATCCGCCCTCAGGTCCTCCCTCGGGACAGAACCTCCCATTACAATAATTCACTGTTTCTCACTTTTGTGCTCTTCATGACGGTTAAACTGCCTTGGGTCCTTTCCTTTATTATTATTATTATTTATTTATTTTTAGGAGAAAGGCGAGGCAAATATTCTTTAAATTAATTCATTAAATAAATCTCCCCATCTCCCGCTTGCCCTCAGCAAAACCTCCGTAGGGCGAGGCTATGGGACGACGCCTTCCCTTCTCCAATTATTAAAACAAGTTTTTCCTTTCCTTCCCCCCTTTTTTTTTATGGGGGGTGGCCGACAACAAGAAAAGAAAAGTTAAATTTTAGGCTCTTGTGAGGAGGGAAAATCTTGTAGAAGTTTTGCATTTGTTCCACGGAGCGTCTTGAAATTTTAAGATGCCATTTTTCATCAAGGGGGAGGAAAGGGGCAAATTTGTCACATCCTTAATCTGGTTGGAGAGCTCAGTGGTTTGGCTACCTGGCTGCAGGGCCAGAGATTGAAAGATCCCCACTGTGGGGAAAAAGCAGAGATTAAAGACTTCCTCTTTTGATCCTGAGGCTCACAGGGTTGCATGCAACTAGTCTCCTTCTGCGTGAGTCATGAGAGCCATGGGAATCAAGCAGGAAGTCTTTAATTATCAGCTATCTACCCCCACCATTAAAGTCACTTTTCTCTGCAATAGGATCTGGAGCATCGCATGCAAAAAGAAATGACAATTTTGGTGCATTTTAGGAATCGCAGACCGATGGTTAAAACTGAATTGAATTATGGCCGGATAACATGAAGAATTGACATGAATGGCCTATAGGCTGTTTTGTATACATCCCAGTGCTCCAAAATCCTCAAAAGGCCACCTGGATTTTCGTCAGCACTCACCTGATCTCTCATGTCTTCCTGGAGTTCCATCAAGAGCTGGTTGAAGAGAGTGAGTTGTTTCACCAGGGCCTTCGTTTGCTCCCCTGTCATGCAACAGGAGAGTGAGCCGTCCTGTCCTTGACGATGACAGAGTTTCACATCCCCCTCACCTATATCAAGGCTTTCCAACTGTCAATCAGCAGCACCCAGATCCAATCCTGATGAACCCACCTTTCCAGTATTAAAATGAACATCTGTTTTCCCCACTCTCAATAGCTGATGCAAAGCTATTTTGCATCAGCTATTTAGAGTGCTCCTCGAGGAGCAGCGTGGCCAATCCGAATAGGTTTCGAAGCCCCCCCCCTCCCCGTCCCCTGGAGCTCCCTAAAAAGCCCCACATTTTAAAAATTATATTTTGGGGCACTAGAGGGCGCAAGAGGCTCCTTTCACTTGAAAATACAATTTTTTTAACAGTCCATTTCTCAATTTGCAAAAAAAAAAAAAAAAAAAAAAATCCATTGTAGTAAGCCTTACAGCATTTAAACACTGTTGTAGATTGGTTTCTTAAAATATAGAAATTAGCCCTTTTAGTGCTGCTCCCATCAGAAGGAGATGATCGGTCCTGTTGGGATCATCCACCTTGGGATAGAAGATATGGATTACAGGGTAGCTTTCAATTGTAGCTAACCATTCAGTCTGCGTAAAGCTGTAGTCCAGTCTTCCCTGACCTCCAGGGGTGTTTGACTACAACTCCCATCGCCTCACAGCTTTATGAGCTGGGCATGATGGGCGTTGTGGTCCGGCACCTCCGGAAGACATTAGATTGGGTGGGTGGGAGGGTGCCTCTGTGTGTGCATTTATTGATGGATTTTAAAGGACCCCGAGAGCATGCAAAATCGGTAGCATCGTAAATAACAGGACATGCAACAAGGAAACGTGGCTGAGCCACCGTCGGACTCACCAAAGAGGGAATTGATTACGTTGGATACTGGGTGGAAAAAAGAGGGAGGAAAGAGTTAACATTTATTTACGCCCCTCAGACTCTAAAAAGGTACACAAACCATGCACAAGATGGGGGGAAATACTCATAAATGTGTATGATATGGAGGGCGGGGATCGCTTTTAAAAATGCATGCATTTAGAACAGCCCATACACTCCTACATATGTACAGTTTCAGAAACAGGAAGGGAAATACAGTGGGACTCCCGTATCTGTGGTATCAGTATCTACGGTTTCACTTAACCATGGTCTGAAAATATTAAAAATATTAAAAGAAAGAAAAATCAGAAAGAAACTATTTTCACATGTATTGCCAGAACTGGCCACAAGAGGGAGCCTGAGACCATGTTGTGAATACTTGTTCGTGAAGAATACATAGAGACTGTGCGTCTCTAGTGGCCAGTTCTGGGAATACATGTGAAAATAATTTTTTCCTGTTTATTTTTTCCTTTTACCATGCTCTCTCTCTCTCTCGCTCTCTCTCTCTCTCTCATATTCTCTATTAAGGAAGGAAGGAAGGAAGGTTGGTTACTCTCACCTGTGTTTTGCATGGATTCGTCCCCCTGGAAAGGACATTCGGTCAAGGCCCCCACACGGCTCATTGACCCTCCTAGGATCAGCTTCAGCGATTCAACAAAGCCCTAATGTGCAAACAAGGGACTGGGGTCAAGTCAAGGCAGTAGCACTGTTAGGGTACTTATCCTGGCAAAAGTGCAGCTGCCTAGTCTCAGCTTGTGACAACTATACAGAACTCCCTGTTTTAGAAGCTAGGAACACAGCGAAAGCACTAAATTTGGGAAGGAGGGGGAAGGAAGTGAAGCTAAGAGTAGCAATCCGCACGCTAACAAGTTGTTCTTCTGGAAAGACAAGGTGAGGGGGAGAACTTGGAAGTCTATCTGCCTCTGAGGCATATGAAATAAACACTTTAAATTCCTTCTTATCACCAGTTTCGTTTGTCTCGATACACTTTCACAGGAAGCTTCAGAGGCCTGAGATTCATTGTCTCCAGCGTGAGAGTGAGACAAGAAGCTTTTTTGCCCAATCCAGTACAGCAGTCATTTGAAAGGACTCAAACAACCCATCCCTTGCTTCTCGTCCTTCAGCGTCCACGAGCCAAGTTGGAATTTAATTTCCAAGGCAGCCCAACAAAGGCTGGAGAAGATGCACCTTCGGGCTGATTCAGGAAGAGGTCTTTTCCTGGACAACTCTGCACTGAGATGAAGAAAGGGCTTCCTTCATAGCCACACTCCTTTCATTTGCATGGCCCCACCCCCCAGATATCGAGCCGGCCCCTTTCTGCACAACCCCGCCCCTTTCTATTTGCATTGACCACGCCCATGAACGGAAGCTCCCGGTGATGCCCGCCTTGCTCACCTGCATGCGCAGGTAAGACTTCTGTCCTGTCCGCACTTCCACCGCCTCGGCCTGGTCCCTGTGGACAGGCAGCATCTCGGGCAGCCCTGCGTTCGAGTCCACTTGCTTGCAGTCCACATAGAGGTCCGTGGAGAGGCTGCGGCCTTGCAGGCCGCTGACCCGCAGGAGAACCGTGTGGCTGCGGCCGTCGGCCAGATTGGCGTTCTGCAGGTTGACGGACTGGAGCTTCCCGTCAGCTCGGAGGTAGCGGAGCAGGACTGGCAGGCAGGGGGGGGGGCACAGGAAGACATAGAAGGGGAGGGTTGGTTTTGTGCTCAACTCTCTGCTTTTGCCACCCTCTTCTACTCTTGGCCCTCTGGGGTTCTCCAAAGGAACACACGCACCCCTTTCTGGTGGAGTTTTTGCAACCTCGCAGGCTGCCTTGAGCAGGTTTGGCTGGGAGGGACCTCTCCGAACTGGAGCAGCTGTCAATCTATCCAGTATTAACCAATCGTTCCTTCCCTGCCTCTGAATTCAAAGAGAGCCCCGCCTCTCTCCTTTTGAGCTTTCTCCCTCTCTTCAGTCTGTTGAAAGCAGGAGTCTGTCCAGGCCTGTTTGCTCAGGGCAGCCACGTTTCGTTAGTTTGCTGTTTAACCTGTTGAGCTTATAAATGAAACCTTTTATTCTTTCTCCTACTTATGTCTCAGACTGAGTTCCTGAGACTATAAGTGCCAGTTAATGAGGAAAGGGAAGTGACCTACTCTGGGGAATTTGAAGCTTTTCTGCTCTGTGAATTCCAGTATCTTAAATTGAAAAAGGTTCAGTTGATCATAATGAGAAACATCCTTCTCTGTTTAAAACCCTGGAGAGCCAATCTGAGGATGAGTCCATGGGGGGGGGGGGGGGAAGCTGCAGTTCTCCATGAGTTGTGGGGTCTGGCTAACAGTCAGAGATTATGGGAGTTGGAGTCCCATTTATTTGAAGGGCCAAAAGTTGTCCAGTTTGGATTGGCTCAAATTCTTGAAGAGGATGGCTTCGTTGTTGTTGTTTGTTTATTTATTTATTTATTAGACTTTTTATCCCGCCCCCCCCAGACACAGTCTACTACTTGTTGTTGTTGGGGGCACGGATCAGCACCAGATTTTTGTCCAAATTTTAACCGAACCGAACTCTGTGCCCAACACACCCTCAGTGCTTTTGCCTTCCCTCTCTAAAGTTCGGACCCAAACCAGCTACGCCACCAGCCCTGCCCCCCCACCCCCACCCCCGTGGTCAGAGCCAGCCGGCCTCAAACACAGCCCTCCCCCTCCTCTCACCTTTGGTGGTCTTGCCGACGACCGAGGCCTCCAGCCAGCGGCTGTTGTCCTTTTTGTAGTACAGCCCGAACAATACCCCTCCTTGCTTAGGGGGCAGGCGGAAGCTGGAGAGCAGGTAGAGGTCGTTGACCGACAGCAGCTCCGTCCGGATCTTGTTGGTGACGCTCGCCATGTGCCGGGCCTCAGTCACGGTCAGGAGGTCAATGACTAGGGGAGGAAAAGACCGGGATCAAGCCTTCCTTTCCCCCCAAAAAAGGCGGGAAAACAAAGTTGAAGAGGGCCCCATGGTTCAGATCTCTGACTGTGGAGCCAGAGGTTGGGAGTTTGAATCCCCCCGTGCCTCTGCGACAAGGGTTGGACTTGATGATCTTGAGGGTCCCTTTTAGCTCGGCAATTCTTCTTCTTCTTAATAATAATAATAACAACAACAACAACCAGAAGAGCAGGCAGACACCACAACCCAGACCAACAAACCAGCCCTGGTCATTTCCCTCCCCACCAGGAGCGGGTCTTTGGTAAAGTTAACAGGTCTTCATTGCCTGTTCTCGAAACGAAAACACACACAAAGGCTTTTCCGGTCCACAAACAACTGTGAGGAATCCCCCTGAGCTCAGAGGGTGGAAGCCGGAGCGTGGAATCATCCTTCTTAGGCATTTTAAAAAGAAAGAAAACCTGTTGTTTTAATCGCGCCACCCCTGGCTCCGTTGATACCTCCGAACAGCGCGTGCAAAAGTAATCCAGACAACTCAGGGGAGCCGCTCCTGCCAGGGTGACGGGAGGCCAAACCACGAGGGCGACGTCTCTCTCCGAGGCATCTGGTTTATCCATTTGTGGGGGGAACAGGAGGTCTCGAGGGAGGGTCGGCTTGACCCAACAAGACTGCCCTTCAATGCGGGACGCCTGCCTCCCCGTGGCCGTGCCAAAAAGCCGGCCCTGGAAAAACAGGGCGACCTCTTCGAGCCGTCCTCCCCAGATCAATATTTGTTTACAAGAAGGGATTTAACGTGTGCGCCAACCTCGGAGCACACAGGGGTGCTTGGAAGAGCCCAAGACGCTTGTGGTTGTCTTTGGGGTCGGCGTGGGGAAGGAGGGAGCGCCCCCTTTTCTCACACACACACACACATGCCCAGCCCAGACCTCCCACGGGTGTGGGGCTTCCGATCAAGTCTCCTTGGCCAGGCTTTTCGGAACGCTTTGAAAGGGATTAACCAGAAGCCGGGTTCAGGCCACATATTTTGGAAAAACCTGCATGGAAAACAGATTTATAGAGCTTTCGGCGAGGATGACGGCTGCCGCTCGGCTGGGGAAGCTGCCTCGCCTGGCGTGGACCATCCAAGCGGCCGAGACACAGAGTGGCATTTATGGGACGGGCCAGGGGTGTCTGTGTGAGGCTTTGTCTCAAGCGTTCATGTCAGACTGAGGCAGAAAAAAATAGATTTGAAGCTGCAGAAAGAGGGGGGATTGTGGGGTTCTGGGTCCTCCTTCGCTGTCCGTGCTCCTTGATCTTAAACACCTTCCAACTTTTTCTCCCTGAAGTGCTAGTTCTCTACCTGCAGGGAGTCCGTTGTTTTCTGTCACATAGAAGAGTTTCTAAACTTGGTACCCCCTACCTGCCATTTATGCTGGTATAATCTATTCTATTACCTTAGAGCTGTTAGACAGATCAGATGTTGGGAGTTCGATTCCCCACCGGGCCTCCCTCACAGGGTCTAGACCCGATGGTCCAATGGGGCCCCTTCCAGTTCTGCAGTTCTAAGATCAGATTATATCTTCCTACCTTTACTGTATGTTTTTTTCTAAAAGAGCCGGAATAAAAGAAACAATTTTATATTTGAGAAGGAGATACGACTCCTGTGTGCTTTTCTGTATTTTGTTTTTAAAGGCAATCAAGCCAAACTCTGCAAGTAGAAATCTAGCCCCTCAGGAAGATAGGTTGCAACCA
Organism: Intellagama lesueurii; assembly: GCA_037013535.1. Lineage (NCBI taxonomy): Eukaryota > Metazoa > Chordata > Lepidosauria > Squamata > Agamidae > Intellagama > Intellagama lesueurii. The sequence continues at coordinate 2,659,723 of JBAJHW010000019.1, read as the reverse complement.
AACTTTATGCTGGCTTTCTGCCCTTACATCGTTGGATGAACTGTCAAATTTCTAGATCTAAGATCAAAACCATATTGCAGCCACATCATCCTACTTTTTGCTTTCGTTTTTGATACCGCCAGGGTTCAAATCCCCCTTTTAGCCACCAAGCTCAGTGGGATCCCCTCACAATCTATCAGCCCAACCTACCTCACAGGACAGTTGTGACGGTAAGAGAGCAGAGCAGAGCCGCAAACCGAGTGTGAGACGCTTGCATAAGGAAGTAGGGCAAACACTCAATTAATAAAATACATTTAAAGGTCATGAAAGCCACACAGGCCTGCCGTGAGATCTTAGACCCTAAAATGAACAGGCTTGGGGGGGGGGCGTTTTGGGGGGAAATTATAAACTAGAAATGGTGAGGTAACCATAACTTCTGAGGCATCTCAGCAAATCAACCGTTAGGTCATGAGGACCGGCATCTTACTTTAATTATGGCTTTATTTTCAGGGGACGAGCCACGCGCCAGTGGTAAAGCACACATTTTCCATGTGTTAAAATGCCAGCCCGGATTCTCCTCACAGAAATAGGGAAAAGACCCTTCTCGGCCTGAAAGCAATTATTATGTTTTCACAAGATTCATACTGGGAGAGTAGAAGATAAATACCTGGCTTTCTATAAAACAGCAAGTCACACAATGTGTGTTTTGACTTCTCTGAATATTGAACAAATACCAGTTCTAAGTTTCAACTGCAAACAACAATAAAAACAGAGAACGGCTTTTCAGCCCAGGGAGAACGGAAGCCAAACCAGAATCCGTAAACAGGCCAGTAAACGGACATTTTAAAAGACTACCAAAAAAAAACCCTCAGCTAGCAAAGCCCTCTCCCATCCTGGATGGGGGATTCTGGGCTCTGTAGTCCCTGAAAGAATCATGCTCTCTTTCGGCCGGCAGAGGCTGGAACAGGATTCAAAGCCAGCCGTGGCGGCATCAAATTTCTGAAATGTCAAATATTCCGTTCCTGGAACTCTGGAACGGATCAAAAATTGGGGCTCATTCATTTTGATTTTGGCGAGGAACCTCAGTCATCTATTCGTCCTCGCATAGTTTGCACATCCATTATTTGGAGAATTATGTTCCCTTCTGCTTTTTCTTTGGGTTCATCCTGGGTCCTAAAGCAAGACAAAGGCTACGGCCTGACCCACATCTGTGTACCTAAAAGTCAAGAAAGATGATAGAGGAGCAACGGGAAGTGGGAGGCGAAAGTTACAAACCACCACCCCCAAATCCCCAAGCCAGCCGTCCTGCCCTTGCTAGCTTGGGGATTCTGGGCATTGTAGTGCTTTTTTTAAAAAAAAAATTAAATATATATAGGTTCCATATAGAAAAGCCAGGCAGACTGGCAGCCAAACCTTACTGCAAAGGGGCATATCCTGCATCCAAGGCCCACGGTTTTTACAGAGGGTATGGCACCCGGAAAGAGAGAGGAATAAGTGCAGGGGATGATGGGAGGGGACGAACCTGTCCTTGCCACCCCTTAGTATCTGCTGCCTGAGGCCTCTGCCTCACACCGCCTAATGGACATTTGAGAAAAATATAAGCAAAGTCCAGTTATACCAGGAAGGGGGAAGCCCCTTTCTATTTCCTCACAAGAACCAATCCTATATTTCAGGGAAGCCTTCATAATGGGGTCGGCTCTCCCTTTCCCTTGGTCTCCACAGCTTCCAGAAGTATATACTGCCCCTTGACATGGAGGCTCCACCACCACAGTCCTCAAACGGCCATTCACAGGAGCTGCCTTTCAGAAGAAGGAAAAGATCCCTTTTCTGGATTCGCCTAAGCTACGGTCCAGTTCGGCACCATCATTCCCCTGCCAGCCACCTATTTGCTCACACACCACCCACATAGATCACAAGGAAACGGTATGCAGAGATAGACTGCTCCTGACCCTGGGGGTTCTGATGTAACCAGCTGTGGACTATGAGTTTTTCGCTGACTTGGGTTCTTGGGAAGTCTTTTTTTCCTCTCCCCAATGTGCCTTCGATCCTGAACGGTCTATACCCCCGGCCTTGCACCAGTGTGCGCTCTGCGCATGGATTGTGCGACCTGACCCCTTACCGCCTTTCCCTTCCTCCCCAGAAAAATCCCCACGGAGGCACACAGACCGAGACACGGTGCTCCAGCCGCATGCGCCCTGCGCCATGTGCGGGAAGGATGCTGCTTAACGTGCCTCTGTGCACTTTCCTCTCCCTCCTCGCCAGACAGCCCGGGCCACCCCGAGCCCGTCTGTGTCACTCAGCCCCGGACACCCTACATGTGTCCCTGCCAGATCCGTGGTGCGGGGGAGCGCCTCCAGCGCCAGGCGCCGAGGTCCCGCTGCCCGCGATCCTGTCCCAGTTGGAAACATTCCGGCAGAGTGCCTGGGTCCCCCGGAGTCAGCTTTGTCCCCCCCAGATGGGCAGAGCCTGAATGAAGTTTTACGCCGTCGCCTTTTGCCACCTGGACCTGGAGGGGCACGGCGGGACTCGAACCCACGGCCTCCTCCTGGCACAGAAACCAGAGGCGCCTGTTCTCCCCAAAAAAGGCGCTCGTAGGGACCCCAAGTTTGGGTGCGCGCAAACCCTGATAGCGTCCCTCTCTTCCTTTCCCCCCCCTCCTCCTCCCGCCTGGACTACAACGTCCAGGATCCCCCAGCCAGCGCAGCCCAGACCGACCCCCTCCCCCGCGCCACCTGGGCTTTGTAGTCCCTCCGCCTTCCAGCCCGGGGCTCTCTGCGCCCGGCCACGCGTACCTTGCAACTCCTGCCGGGCTGCGCCCGGGGCGCCCAAGAAGAGGAGGCGAAGCGAGCAGCCGAGAAAGAAGGCGGCGGCGGCGGCGGCCAGGGGGGATCCGGGGCTCCCGGGGAGCCTCCGCCGGTCCATCGCGGCTTCCGAGACGGGGAAGGGAAGCCGGGGCGGCCGGGGAAGGGGCGGCGCTGCTGGGACAAAGGGTGGCGGCTGCGGAGGCGCCCGGCGCGCTTGGAGAGGACCCTCCCTGGCCACGGTCGAGGCCGGCCGGCGCGCCCGCCCTCCTCCCCTCCTTCTTTCTTTCCCTCCCTTCCTCCCTCCCTCTTTCCTTCCTTCCTTTCCCACATTTTTCCACCCTCCCTGATCAGACAGCCTGAGAGAGAGAGAGAGAGAGAGAGAGGAAAGAGGGGTGGGATACTGTATGGATGCAGTATCCATACAGAATCTAAAAGGCGCGCAGCCGGCTGGGGTTAAACCTGCTGAGATGCCCTCCTGGGGGGGGGGTGGTTTGAAGTTGGCGGCCGTCCAAGAGATTTCGCTGCCCGAGGCAAGAGGGGGGGCTTTGTCAGGCTGTTTGTTGCACTCAGTCTCCCAAGGAGCGGAGATGGGGGCTCTCCTCTTTTCTGTGTGATCCACACAACCCTCATCCGGCGAGGTAGGCCAGGCTCAGCCAAGAGCTGGCCGGAAACCTCTTTTTTGTTGTTGTTCCTGAGCCATGGGAAGCAGGAAGTGGAGGCCCCTGCTGGACTCTCCCCACTTATCCATGTGAGGACCCCACGGCCAAACCGACCGGCACCATTTGAACCCCTAAAGCGGAAAATCCGGATCCCTGGAAGCAAAGACGTGGTGGAAAAGACAATCATGCTAGGAAAAGTTGAAGGCGGCAGGAAAAGAGGAAGTCCAGATGTGAGATGGACCGACTCCCTCAAGGAAGCCAGAGGCTTGATTTTGTAAGAGCTGGGCAGGGCTGTTAATGAGCCTGTGATCACCTCTGCTGACAAGCCACAAAACCGGGCAGATTTCTAATGTTCTTCCCAGAATGTAGAGTCCAGAAATATGATGATTCTTTAGTAATCGGGTCAATGCAAAGAAATGGTGCTGTAGCTGTCCAAAGCACGCACAGAGTGCCTTTCCCAGCTGCCTGCCTCATCTCAGTCATCGTGGCAAACTGCAAGTCTCCCGAGTCCGCAGAAGGGAGCCGTAGCCAGGAAAACCGGATCCCTGCCGAGTTGGGAAGTGCAGAAAATGGACAGTTCTCTCTTGCCACCCTCCGTGGCTTTCCGTGGCCATGTGCTAACACACGCACCCCAAGCACACAGGGCACATGCTTGATCTGACCTCATGACAGCCCAAGCGAGGCAGCGCACGAGCCGAGGACATGGCACTTAAAAAAAAAAAGTCTTGTTGAATGCTTTGGCACGGTTTGGGATTTTTCCGTGGCTGACGTTTGTCTGTGTCAAAAGGTATGTCGGGTGAGTCTGTTCTGTGGCCTGTTTTACACGGCTTTGTGACTCTCCCGGTTGTCACAAAACCAGTATCTTTAGTGTGTTTAAAACAGATTCCGAGATGACCTCATTGTTTTCTTCTAAGACTTGGGTCTGCTCCCGGGAGTTGGAAATATCATTTCCCCCCCTTGGTTGTTTTTGCTGCGGCCTGGCTCGGATCCTTCTCTCCACCCGTTGAGGCCTGGTGGGACTGTGTCTCTTGACCAGGGAAATCCTCGGGAACAGACAGATCCGTTTCCTCGGGGCAAAAAACTCACCCGAGGCTGGCATCCCCGGCTGGAAACCAAGGAAGGTTTTCCTCTTCCAGCTTAAATGGCATTACCAAGAGGTAGCCGTTTTTTTCACCAGCATCACTCAAGACCGGCCTAAGATTCTGCCAAGTTCTCGGCTTGCTGGACTCAAGACTGACTCAAGAAGTTACTAAATTTTACTCCTTAGAAACCTATGTGTGCATGCCAGTGAGGACTAGATGCTCACTAGCAAATAGTTCGGTGATTTAGGTCTGAGGTTAGGAGTTCGAATCCCTGCTGTGCCTTCTTGACAGGGGCTGATTTATTCATAGGGTCTCTTCCAGCTCTGCAGTTCTATGATGATGATGATTGTGATTAAATCACAAAGGCAGCCCCTCTCCTGCGTGGTTTTCTCTCCAGCCATTTGCATTTGGTTGTAGACTGCTCCTGGATAGGGAGGTTCCACCCAGAGTTCCCCACAACTAAGCATTCTTGACTGACGTTTGCTTCTTCCGGTCCAAGTTTGATTTATGCGCTGCCCTGTAGTTCATCTGCCCAAAACTGCAATAAAAAATTGTTGGGTGGAAATAAGAGGTAGAAACCTCAATTAAAAAATAATAATAAATCAGTGGAAAATGCCACCTTCTGCCTGACATGGATAGAAAAGGAAGGGGTACAACTTAAGAGCATTTTGGAATTGCTTTAAAATGCTTAGCAGATGCCTGTTGGAAATGAGTGCTCAAGCCACTCTACCCACACTGGTTTCACAAATTACTAAATTCAAATATTCTCCTTTTTATCACCACGACAGCCCTGTGAGGTGGGTCAGGCTGAGAGCATGACGATGATCATCTTCCTCCTCCTCCAGTGAATTTCATGGCAGCGTGGGGAATTCGAATCCGGACCTCCCAGTTCTGGGGATCTCACTCCCTAAGTGCTACACTCCACGACCTCCGAATCAGAAGCTTCGAACACAGTGTCTGTTTTGCAAATAGCTAGGCGCACACCCCGGGACGCACATACAGCTGTGGGTCATTAGACCAGTGGAGCCTTTCCCCCCCGTAAAGTTGGCCGCAGAGATCACGTCTGAGTGCGGCCAAGCCCTCTGCTGGCTCGGTCTTGGGGCCAAAAATGTGTTTACGCTTTGTTTCCCCCTCGCCACCATAACAACGGGGCCTCCTTGTGTCCAGGTGGGCCTTTCTTTCACTCCCTCACAAGCCACAACGACAACCCGAGGGCGGCTTTTGTGGTCAGATGCCGGCGGCTCCTCCGCCACACTGTTCATGAAAGGGGCTCCGTCGGGGTAGAAGGTGAAATATCCATTTTCATCAGAATTACACCAAGAGAACTGTTGTTGTTTTTTTCTCTCTCTCCCACAAAGCCTAGTTTTCTCTCCATGGCAACCCATTTCAGAGACTTTGTCTCCGGCCACGTTCGGACTTTTAAAATCTCACAAAACTGACCCCCCCCCCCCAAAAAAAATATGAATCAGCTTCTGGACAGAAAGGCAGCTAAGAGGCAGGAAGAGAATAGCCAAAAATGGGCCTGCAGGAAACAAATTCGGGCATTGAAAGTGTCTTCCCATAGACAGAGGCTTAATGTAAAGGCTCTCAAGTTTCTGGATCTCATGATTCCGAATTGATGCTTGGAAATGCATTTTCCAGAGCCCGGCAAAATCTCAGGAGCCGGACAAGATGGCTGAGTGAGCTTACTAGCCACTGTGTGGAACAGACAAGCCGGGGACATTTCAAAAGAACAATTCTGAACTCAATGGGGTGATACAGTCTTTCTTGCCTTGTTTATTTATTTGTTTAGTCAGTATCTTTTTGAAATATACTTCCAGGACAGAAAAAAATCAAATAGACTAAATCGCTAAACCAAGCAAACAAAAAGCAACCCGTAGCCGCTACAAAGTCAAATCACGACGACATTGTAACTTTTAGGGAAACAACAGAAAAAGGCAAAGAAAATCAACAGAATCGGGAACAGAGAGACATCACAGAACTAACCTCGTCTCTGAGCCTGGATGCCCAGGTTTCAGTGGTGGCCAGGTGTGCCGTTGCACAGTTAAAACTCGTGCACCAGATGCGCCCGTTCCTGGAGAGGTCCAATCTGGCCACACATGCCTTAGTTACATCCCGGCTGGATTACTGTAATGCACTCTACACGGGGCCGCCCTTGGAAACTGTTTGGAAAAACAGCAGCCAGATTGCTCACTGGGGCTGGTTATAGGGACCCCATAATCCCCCCTGTTGCAGCAGCTCCACTGGCTGCTGATCCGTTTCCGGGCACAATTCAAAGTGCTGTTTCTCATTTATAAAGCCCTAAACGGTTTGGGCCCAACGACTCAGCCAAGAAATCGGAACAGAGACTCGGGAAGGCAGCTATGAAGGAACTGAAAAAGAGCTTCAAATGTAAGGATGTGCCACCGCAGGCCAAGGCCAAGATCAAAAATACTAGGGCATTTCCAAGTACGACTCTCGAGACGGAAAAAGTGGCCAGCGAAGAAAGCGAACAGGAAAAAATATTGATTTATTTGGAGCGTGGTGTCGAGGAAAGCTTTATGCATACCACAGACTCCCTGGAAGACGAGGGAGTGGGTCTTGGGTCAGATTAAGCCTAGAAGCAAAAATGACGAAGCTGACGTGGTGGTGTTTTTGGGTGCATCGAGAGAAGACAAGATTCGCGGGGGAAGACTGGGAAAAGTTGAAGGCAGCAGGAAATGAGGAAGCCTGGCCACGAGATGGACCCACTTCATCGAGGCATCCACGCATTCCCCCCCACCCCCCCAGAGTTGTCAGAGATTCTTCTCCTGCTGCCTCCTCCATCCAGTGAGATCTTTACCGGCTCCTGCCTGGGATGGGGGGGTGTCGTGGTGCGTCCTCGTCTGAATGAGATCATTCTGGAAGGCCCGTTTCCAAGGAAAAGATCATGCAGTGGAAACCACAGTGGAATACCCTGGCCGGCTGCCCGGACGGGGGCCGGATCCTTTCCCAGCCAAGGGTGCTCCCACAAGTGAGCGAGCTGCATCCAAGCAGGGATGGGGCCTCTGCGCTGGATCGCACCTCCCTTGGCAAGCTGTCACAGGGTACGTGCGTGCGTGCGTGCCTCCCTCTCTCTCTGTCTCTCTTGGCTCGGCAGAGGCTCTCCCCCCCCCCCCCTCCGGAATCAGCCTCTTCTTGTTTCTTCTCTTTGGGATCTTCCACTGGCCTGTAAAAAACGCCCAGGCATCGTTTCCGTCAAGTCGGTGTTTCCCGGGGCCCAAAACTTTCTTTTTTTTCCAACTGAATGTTAAACTTTTTTTTCCTCCTTTTGAACAGCAACTTCTCCAGGTTGCCAAAGAATGAATCGGCTTTGAAACCTTTGCCGACTTAGTTTAATTCAGCTTAGATTGAATTGCCTTTTGAGGAGGGGAGGTTTCTTAGCTCCTTGTCATCCTTGCAAACCGCCCAGAGCGATCATCGCTGAGATGGGCGATGTAATAAAGAATAGAATAGAATAGAATCCCATAATGTAGGGGGAAAGGGGGTCAGATTTTACAGCCAAGCGAAGAGAGGCCCCCAATTTGCACATTAACTCACCCTGGGGAACCCCCTAGCGTTGGCCGGAGATAAACCAGGCCTCGGTGGTTCCTTCAGCAACGTCAGACGACCATTCTGTCCTACCTCAGAGGATCGTTGTCAAGATCCAAGGCAGGATGGGGGAAAAGCACAGCCCTCCAGATGTCATTGAACTACATTTCCCATCCTCCCTCACCATCAGCTGAGCAGGGCTGATGGGATACACAATCCAACCCTATTTATAGGGGTCACCCATCCCTGTCTTGAAATGCTAACCGTTAGGGAAAAATTAAGTGCCTTCTAATCATGCTCAGAAAAAAGTCTCTCTCTGATTATTTTCAAGTCTATTCCCATACAGGACGTTACCCGCCGAACACCTCATTCTGCCTCCAAGATGCCCAGACGCCGAGTAAGGATTACTCAAGAAGTAAAATCCCGGATGAAAATCAGGGCATGATTTCAATGAGATCCTGACACATACTCCCAGGAATTTTTTTTAAATAATTTTTTTTAAAATTGTGCATTATATTTTAACTCCAAAGAATAACAAAAGAACCAGCCAAACCAAGCCACCCCCAAACAATGCGCTGGGAAAGTAAATTCTGCAAGACAGGAGCTGGATAAGGGATCCATTCATAAACTCTAGTCTAGCACCAATGGCTTGAATCAGAATTATGGCTTTTTTGCCATGCTACGTATGTGCATTGATAGACTAGGGGGTGCGTGTTGGTTTTGCCTTAAAGGCCACTGGATTTCCACTGAGCTGTCATGGATCCAAAATCAGCTTGTTCAGACACAATGGATGAAACCCAGCAGTAAGAGTAAGCCCATTGAACTGGTAGAGATCTGGATAGCACAGGGGCTGAGGTCTCTGGCTGTGGGGTTGGGAGTTCGAATCCCCCACTGGGTCTCCTTGGCAGGGGCTGGACTGGATGATCCTGAGGGAACCTTCCAGCTCTGCAGTTCAAAGGTAGTTATTGATCTGATGAGTCAACACCTCAGTAATCCCCTTTGATTCAATGGGCCTAATCTAGGAGCAATTTACTTCTGTATTTCAGTCAATATTCTTCCTTCCTTCTTAATCTGTTTCTCAGCCAACATGCTGAAAACAATACAATTTTTCCATTCATAAGACCCTATCTCCAGGAATCCTAAAACACATTTTATTTTACTTTATTCTATTCTATTTTTATTTCCTTTTATTTCAGCTGCCCACGGCCCTTCCTGTCGCTAAAACAGGCCAACCCCCCCCCCCCAGGTGTCCCCCTTCGAAAACCGTAAAAAAAACACAAATCCGCTCCTTCGGGATTTCTACCTAGTTTTTTTTCGGACTTTGAAAAACCAAAGCAGCTCCCGATCTGGACGAGGGGGGGGGGGGGGCTTCCCGACGCTTCCTCGCGAGTAAAGGGGCTTCCTAGGACGTGGGGGTTTTCCAATGAGATACCCCCACCAAAAAAAAAAAATCCATGAAAATTTCCATTTGGAGGGGGTACCCCTCTCTCCAAGGGCGCTTCGCGCGCGCCTTTGGCCAACGCGCCTTCAGGGGCGCGAGCAGAACCGGAGTGACGCCTCTTTCGCTCGTTTGCTCCCGGAGTGTGTGTGTGTTGTGTGTGTGTGTGTGTGTTGTTCCGGGTCGAAAGCCTGAAAAGATGGCGGCGCCCTTGGAGCTGTATTGCTGGGCTGGCGGCTGGGGGTTGCCCACCGTGGATCCGGATTGCTTGACCGTTTTGGTAACTGGTTTTGGGGAGCTAGGAGGGAGCGCACGCCGGGGCGACAGGGAGGGACACCCCCCAGAGGTCTGCCCCTTATACTAGGACCTTCCTTTGGTATGGGGGCATCCCTTTCTTTCCAGGAAACCTCCCCCCACCCAAAATATGGGACAGGAACGAACCCTTTTCCCAAAGCGCTCCGCTTCGCGTAGTCCTTCCCCGCCGCGCCCTCTTTAATTCGGTTCCAAACAGGAGCAACCAGAAGGGTTTCTTCCACCCGGGAGAGCAGAACCGACCAAAAACTTTAAAAGTACTTGTATGTAAACAGGCAGCTAAATATTTCACTCCCCGTATGTGAAGGTGGTGATTTGCCAAAACTCACGGCGCGTTCGGTTTTTAATTCCAAACCTTTAATTTGGCTCCTTGAGTTTAAATCCTGCCCGGATCCTCCGGGAAAACTGGGAAGATTGTCTGGCTTTCTCTCTCAAAAAAAGAGAGAGATCCTTTTGCAGCAGCTTGAGAAACTAGCAGTTTTCATTGGCGTAAGGCTTGGCAGGCTGCATCTGAAAAAGCAGGCTGCGGTCTCCATTCATTTTATGCCAAATAAAATTTAGTTAAGGGGTTATAAGATTTTGAGTTAAGATACGTTCTCTTCTCCTTTGGCAGTTCGATGCTGCTAGGGTTTAGGGGAACAAGGGGGGAAACGACAGAAGGAAACCTCAAGCTTTTCATTTGCTTGGATTTATTAAATAATAACAGTAATGGAAAGAAGTTGACGATCGGTCAACAAGCAACCTCACAGGTATAAATAGGAACAAAATTGCAAAGGGCCAAATATTAAAGAAATTAAAAGACTCTGGGAGAAAGTTCAGGTCATCCTCTTACTCGTTTATATTTCAGAAACCAGACTCGTTCCTAAAAACCATTGGCTACCTGCTTAAAACAAGGGCCTGTCATAATATGAGCAGTCAATTTGCTGTCTGAAATTTAAAAAATCCGTGCCTTTTAAAGATTTGGTCCCTGGACTCTAATCTCATGCGCCAGCAATGCTGAGAAATAAGAAGCATGATGTAATTGTTGTCATCATCATTAGAACTGCAGAGCTAGAAGGGACCCTATAGATCATCAAGTCCAGGCCCTGTCAAGGAGGCACTGTGGGGGATTCGAACTCCCAACCTCCGGCTCTGCAGCCAGAGGCCTAAACCACTAAGCTGTTCATGATGATGATGATGATGGCATAACAGCACATTTATGCAACTGCTGTGTTTCCATGTTATACACTTTAGAGACTGCTTACTATTCCTGTGGAAGTGGCTAATACAGATATATTCCCGCATAGCATTATTATAAATAATGAGAATAGGATAGTGGCTAAACGTAAATAATAGCAATAAATTTTTTTAAAAGGTTTTGACAAACCCAGCTTTAATGCTGGTTGTGTGTTTTTCAAGTAATATATGCCTTATGATTAGCTTGCCTTTAAAAGCCTAAAATGTCTTGTTTTAAAACGTTGGTTAACTAACAAATTGGCTAATCAACAAATTTAAGAAATAAGGAATAAATAATAAACGAGTTTTAGTCTTCGTTCGGAAGTTGATTTTGTAATTCTCCCCCCCCCTTTTGTTTTAGACATATTTTCTTGGTGTGGTTGCTGAATATTAGGGTCCCTCCGGTTGAGGTTTTTATTCTGCAAAATTAGCCCACCCTGTCTTGTCCATCAGAGACAGAAGGACTGGCCATGGTTACCTGCTGGCCTACCTCGCAAGCTTGTTGTGGTGATAAAAGCCGGGAGAGGGGGCGAATTTTATATGTCCTCCTGGGTTTTCTGTGAGAAAAGCAGCATTTCTTTTTTTTAAAAAGCTGCCACTGAGCTTATGCAGGAATTGTGTTGTTCATTAACTCGTTTTATCTTCTTTCCAGACTTACGCCCGTTTCACCGGAGCACCACTGAAGGTTCACAAAATCACAAACCCTTGGCGAAGCCCCTCAGGTAACATTCAGAGGGCGTGGGCCGCAGTTTTATCTTAACAAACAGCTTCAACGATGGACGCTAGTTAATTATTGCTCGCTGATGGCATCCGGTCAAAACTGGCAGATTTCTCTGAGCGGAGCTGAGTCATCCCAGAACTTGTCAAGTTCCTAGTCCTCAGGATGGATTCCTGTTTCTCAGAGGGGGAGACAAGGTCGGCTTAGTCGATGCGTGGCTTACCTGGGCCCGGATTCCAAGGAGTAGGTGGAGCAGGAGAGATTTGCCCGAGGAAGGAAGGAAGCACTCTGTACATGCTCAGAGTCCTGATTTATTTTATCGCCATACCGGCACACAGGGCCTCGCCATGTGATTAAAGAAGCCACCGTTCCACCAGTGTTCATAATTCTAGAAGTGAGCAGTCTTGAGTTAATGCAAGAAACAGACATGAGGGCTGACTTACTTAGACCTTGACTAGCAAGAAGACCACCCTACCAGCTGCTCCCTTTCATCATCATCATCAATTATTATTATTATTATTATTATTATTATTATTATTATTATTATTATGTGCAGGAACTCTCCCGGCGTTGAAGTCGAAGGATGATGGCATCATCTCAGAGCCCCAACAGATCATCACCCACCTCAGAAAACAGGTAAGCCTCCCTGGAGACGTACCTAAGACAAAGCTCTGCGAACGTAGACCCGGGGTGTCCTAATTTTGGGGCCACCAAAATTTGCTCCCCGGAGGGCATGAACGAAACCTGCAGCGCCTCCGAAGTTTAAAGGCAATGGCCTCATGCTGACCCCTTCTTGAGCCAGCCCTGCAGAGAGCCAGCGGGATTTGGGATCAGTGATTTGGGATCCCACATTTTCCATGGAAATCTCTGCCTGTTTTATTTTTGCAGGCGAGAACAAAGCATTCCACACCATTTTTAGCGTGGTAGCTACAGTATTTGATTCTTTTTTCATAATTGCGTGCTTGCTGTCTTTAGCTTTAAAATATTCTCTTTTGATGATGTAAGCCGCCTCGGGTCCTTTTGAAGGAGAAAGACAGGGTAATGATATTTTAAATAAAGCTATAAATAAATAAGATATTTTTTTCCACTGGAAGCTTTATGAGCCCTTTCTGGGTGTTCTTCAGATTTCCAGCCAGGAAAAAAAAATGAGGGGGCAGGTTTGGCTCAAATTTGCTGTTTTTGACACAGTACGATTTATATAAAACTGCTGGATAGCTCAGTGGTTTGGGTCTCTGACTGTGGAGCCAGAGGTTGGGAGTTCGAATCCCCCTGGGCCTCCTTGACAGGGGCCAGACTGGATGATCCATAGGGTCCCTTCCAGCTCTGAAGTTGTAAGATGATGGCGATGATATTTTGTGCAGAAGGATGGGCGTTCTGCACTGAATGCAAGGTTCCAGATGCAAAATGCAAGCTTTTCATTCGAAAAATTAAATTAAAATCCATTTTGTTTTATCAAGGCTTATGCCGACAAAAAAAAAAGAAGGCAATTTTTTGCATGAAAAATCTCTTAGTGGCTCCCTGTGTTTCTTTCCAGTGGGTGGGTGGGTGTGTCTTGATGTCCCGATACAACCAATTTCATCCCCGGGGAAGAAATCTCCGAGGATCGCCCCCTCCTTGGCTTTTCGGGGAACTGGGTGTCCAAGTGTGGGGGGGTGCCCCTTCCCAATGTTGATCTGCTTCCCTTTCGCTCTCTAGAAATTCAACGCCGATTATGACCTCTCGGCTCGGCAAGGGGCAGACACGCTTGCCTTCATTTCGCTGCTACAGGAGAAGCTGTTGCCGGTGCTGGTAAGTGCAGCCAGCCTGGGGTAAAAGCCAGGGGTTGGTATCTGGCTCTCCTTCCCACAGTCCTTGTCTTTTGGTGAGAGGATTTTACTACAACATTCTTGAAAGACTCTCTCCTCCAATCATGAGGGCTAGAAACTTCTTCTTTTTTTAAAGTTTCTTTTCCCTAAAGAAGTGGCTCAAGAGTTGCAAAGCAAAAGCTGTGGGATTCTCTGCCCGAGGCCGCTGGGCACGTCCGGAGCGCGCATCCAGGGGGCCCGGGGTAAAAAAGCGGCTAAACTGGTGCCGAGGAGGGGCTGTTGTGACGTGGCACCCCTTTTCCCTCTTGACAGATCCACACCTTCTGGGTGGACGCCAAGAACTACGTGGAGCACACCCGGAAATGGTACGCCGAAGCCATCCCCTTCCCGCTCAACTTCTTCCTGCCAGGCCGCATGCAGAAGCAGCAACTGGAGCGGTTGAAGACGGTCTGCGGGGAAGACTGCCTGGAAAACGAGGAGGAGCTGGAGAAGGAGGTGAAAATCCTTGCCGATCAACCACCGTACCAACCCCAAATTTACCAATACAGTAAGACCCCGGTAATCCACGGGGAATTGGTTCCAAGCTCCCTGTGGATGCTGAAAAGCGTGGATAATAGCAAACACTATTTTAATAGCAAACACTATGCATAGCATGGTCTCCCTCTAATGGCCTGTTCTGGTAGCTTCATCTTTAGAAATATATATTTCTAGGATTTTTCTCTTAATATTTTCAGACGGTGGATCAGTGAGATCAGTATCCGCTGATTCACTTATCCACAGTCTGAAAAATATTAACGTTAAGAGTAGAATGCTAGAAATACATATTTCTAAAGATGAAGTGAACAGAACTGGCCAGTAGAGGAAGCTGGAGACCATGCTATGTATAGCATTTGCTATATATCATCCACGTTTTCAGCATCTCCAGAGTGCTTGGAACTGATCCCTCACAGATACTGGGATCCTACTGTAATGATGGTTGATTTTGCATGGCCCATAAAGACCCATTGGCTTTGCAAAAGACCTGCTCCCGGTGGAGATTGGAGATGCAGGAGTTCGTTATGGGGTTGATTTTAGCCTGATGCCGCCCCCCTCTCTCTCTCTCTGTGCCCCACAGCTGTACCGCGAAGCTCGGGAGTGCCTGACCCTTTTGTCCCAGCGCCTTGGAAGACAGAAATTCTTTTTCGGAGACTCGTAAGTTAGCTTGTGGGAAGTCTAGGAAGCCAAGCTGACGCGAAGCCCATTTGACTGTCTGAATCCCTAATTCTTTTTATGTCAAGGCACTGCGGGTTCAGGGGCAGAATCCTGGTTCGGCTGTTACAGCAAAACCGGCCAAGAGACTTGTGGGACCTGAAAGACTACACCGTTTGGGGGGGGGGGTCATCATTGAGTCAGTCCATCTCACATTGGGTCCTCCTCCTTTCCTGCTGCCTTCCCCCTTTCCCAGCAGGATGGTCTTTTCCAGAGAATCCGGCCTTCTCATGAGGTGCCCCGTGGAGGATGGCGTTAATTTTAATCGTTTTGGATTCTGGAGTGAGCCCGGACTTGATAAGATAGGATAGGATAGAATGGAATAGAAATATAATGGACATATATAAATGTAATTAATAATATTAAAGCTGCTCGAGGTAAAGGAAGCCAGAATCCCTACAGCTGTTCTCAGGGAGGTGTGAAAGACGCGTCATCCCACATAAATAATGTATATATTTGTGTTTGTGTGACTGACTCGGGTCTAAGAGAGAGACCGATGGGCTTACGTCTGCCTATAAGGTTACAAGAAGTGGCTGCTTACCCCACTTAATTATGTTCCCTCAATCCACGTGTCTGGTTTTTCCTTTTCTGTCCATGTTCAGGCCTGCCTCCCTGGATGCCGTCGTCTTCAGCCACTTGGCCCCGCTCTTGAAGGCCAAGCTCCCCAACCCGAAACTTCAACAGCACCTCAAATCTCTGCCGAACCTCTGCAATTACTGCATGTCCATCTTAAGCCTTTACTTCCCTTGGGACGAAGGTGAGCACAGCATCTCTCCACCCGCTGCAAAAGGTGATGAGAGGAGGGAACTGCAGGTTCTGGGGTTCGGGGCATGAAATGTTTCCCAAATAATCGTCTGAAGCAAAAGCCAGTGGGTCTCCCTGACCAGCTATTCTTGTTTCTGTGTTGACTTCCTAGTAAACAAAAACAAAAAAAAAGAGCAATTCAGTAGAGACAGGGTTTTCAGATTTTCTGGACTACAAATCCCATCGTTCACTTTGCAGGGAGTTCTGCCCGACATACACACACCTTCCACCTGAATGGGGCTCACCTGGGAGAAAAGGCCTCAACTGGAAGGCTTTAAGGCCTAGCTCGGCCTAGCTCCACCCGAGCTTCCTGTTCCTGCCCCAGTGCTTGCTGGGAGCGGTCTTTCAGGAAAGCTAGGCTGAGCTCGGCCTCAGAGCCTTCCGGATGAGGCCTTTCTCCCAGGCGAGCCACATTTAGGTGTTTGTAAGGAAGGCAGAACTTCCAAAATGGAAGGTTATTGTATTTGTAGTCCGGAAAAAAGAAAAAAAATCCATCGCTGCAATACAGTTCTGCAGAAAGACCGCCCAAATTCTGCAACATGACATAATTCTGCAAGCCGCCTTCACTTCATTCTAGGAGTTGTGGTCCAGAAACACACATTTGGCCATTTCTCCACCTCACGTGAGGCAACAAAGTAGCGTAAAGAAGCACAGAGTGGAAATAGCTTATCGCCTCGCACTCGGGCCACTACCCCCTACTGCCCTGAGGGTAGAGACCAGCTCTGGAATGACGTCAATCCCGACCTTGGGGTCCCTGTTCTTGTTAGACTACAACTCCCAGAAGCCCCTGGGATGAAGGATTCTGGGAGTTGGGAGCCCGGCTCCACCCACACCTTTTCTCTTGCCTCCCTTCTTCCAGGGGACCCTCCACCCAGCGTCCCAAGGGTGGCCGCCGGGGATGGCAACGACAGCGAGGACGAGCCTTACCAACGCCGACACCAGGTCCTCTCAGTGCTGGTGGGGCTGGTGGCGATGATCGGGTACGCCCTCCTCACGGGCATCGTCTCCATCCAGAAGCAGGTGCCCCACCCCGGGGCGACCCGAGCCGTCACCCTCGACGAGGACGACGAGCAAAATGAGGATTGAGCCGTACTGTTGGGGAACGTTCCGTTGCGCCTTCTCCAAATGGACTGTTTTGGGGTTTTTTTGTACTATTCTGGGCCCAACACCCCCTTCTTCCCTCTTGTCCATTCCAGAATTTGGGTAGAGGGGAGGCAGTGGGTCACCAATAAAAATCTGTGAACCAGCCTTTGGAGAGAGTTTTATACACGTGGCGTTCTTCTGACGACTTTGGCTCCTCAGGAATGTCAAACAGAGATGGGATTTTGTTTTCAATTTCTTGGACTACAAATCCCATAGCTCCCCTCTCTGGGAGTTCTACCTGACTTACACACCCATTACAGGCACCTGGATGTGGCTCACCTGGGAGAAAAGACCTAAACTAAGCTTAGCTAGGCCTAGCTCCTCCTTAACTTCCTGTTCCTGCCCCAGTGCTAGCTGGGAGCTTTCTGTCTGAACAGGATGCTAGGCCGAGCGAGGCCTCGAAGCACAGGGAGAGAACAAGCACAGAAAAACCAGTGGATGATGTTATTTTTTTAAATGTAGCCCCCCCCTCTCTGTGCTTCTACTCCTTAAAATCTTATTCACCAATGCAACAGCTGTTGTTGTTTTGTGCACTCTGTTATTTTGTGCGAACTTTGTGTAATGTAGACAAAATATGTGCATTTTGTTGTTTTGTCAAGAGCGGTTAAAACTGCTCTAGCCCTTTCACGAGTGTGATGAATAATTTCCCCGTTCCTTGTCCTCAGGAGCGAATATGAGACAACTGGGGATTTACATCGTACTTTGGGTTGATAGGGGTCAAAAAGGTGCCAGGTGAGAACGAACGGCTAGATGGCTCAATGGTTTGGGTCTCTGGCTGCAAAGCCAGAGGCTGGGAGTTCGAATCCCCACCGTGCCCCGTTGACAGGGGCTGGACTTTGACGATCTATAGGATCCCTTGCAATTCTGCAATTCCAAGATAATTATTATTATATTTGCTTGCAAATTTGGGAAGCTGGGCCGTCCCGGGTCCTTACCGAACCAACAGGTTATCCTGAGGGTTTTCGCTGTGGACCTCCGTTTTTGGCTCCTGGGGCCATGCAACGTCTTTTTAAGTATATATATAAAGTATATATATAATATATATTTACAAGACAATATATATCCTGTTCTCTTGCTGCTCAGCCCTGCCAGGCTGCTTTTATATATATATATATGGGGTGCCCCATTTTTGCTGTCTTCAATGCAGCTGCCTCTGCAGTGGATCCAGACAGGGCAACCGTTCTGGGGCTGCCAGCTTGTGGCAAACCGTTGCCCCCTCCCCGTCGGCCTTCTTGTGCTGGACCGCCTTCACTTTTCACAACGTTGTGGTTGACCTCTTTATCTTGGCGTTGCATCCTCTTTTCCGTCCGTCCCCTCCTTCTCCAGCCACGGGTGTCATGGGCTTTTTCCTGGAATCCATAGAATTCAGGTTTGGGGTTTTGCTGCTAATTTCAGACTTCGGGGTTTGGCACCCTGGTTAAATCACGCTGGGTGGCCTGGATGGGTGTTTGCCTGGCCTTCCCGGGTGGGATGAAGGAAGGAGGTGGTGGTGGTAGGGAATGACTCTGTGGCCAGTCCCTCTCCAGAGTTACGTGCCGTCACGGAGGAACTGGCTTGCAGCTTTATTGGCCTTCATACTCAGCTCTCTGGTTTAGATCTCTGGCTGCGGAGCCAGAGGTTGGGAGTTCGAATCCCCCCCCCCATGCCTCCTTGACAGGGGCTGGACTTGATGATCTCTAGGTCTCTTCCAGGTCTGCCATTCTAAGGTTATGATTATCATAAATGGGTTTGAGGTGACCCCAAAAATAAAATATAAAACACAGGCCCACAAATACATCTAATAAAAGGAGTTTAAAAAAAAACAACGAAAAGAAAAAGCCTCTAAAATCAGTTAAGGGGGTATGAGTTAATAATACTCATGATCTGTTAGTCTTAATTTCCCTCCTTCCTTCCTGTTCATGAATTACTTTGGGAAGCTCGGCAATGAGAGGCATAACAGTGTTAAATTTAATTTTTTTTAGAAACTTAACATTTAGAGGGTTTGAGGGAGGAGAGCTACATCGTGTCTCGCCCTGAGCACTGATTTTCCCGGCTGTCCTTCCAACCCCCCTCCTGTCCTGAGAGCCAAAGAAAAACAGATGGATTTCTAGAAAAAAAAATCATGGTTTATTGTATGAAAAAAAAAATAGGGGGGAGGAAGAGACCCCGAGTACAGGAGAAAAGGTTGGAAGACACGATAGAGTTAATGGACTAAATGGCAGAGGAAAGACACGTGAAACTATTCACTGAAGTTGACTCTGTTTAAGGCAGGATTGGGGGGAACGGTGAAGTGACCCCCTTTCCCATCTTCCTGGTTCATGCAGGCCTTCGACGCAGCCAACAGACCCCCTCCCCAGGACCCTGCAAGGGGACCCCCCCTCCACCCGCTAGCCGTAAGGGGCTCATTGAGGAAACAAAATGTCCCAGAATGAGTGGCGGCTCGTGGGGTGCCCTGCGTTCGGGGGGTTGTGGCTGGGCTCCTCCGGGTTTCCCGTGGGTCGCTGCCAGAGATAGGTCTGGATGGAATCCGCCGTGGCCACTGCCTCGATGAAGCCCACGCCGGGGTCCGAGATTCCAAATGGGATGTCTTCGGGGGACCTGAGGAGCAGAGCCGGGGAAAGAGAAGGTAGGCATCGGAGTCAAATTCACAGTGAAGATGCGCTAGGCGTGTAAACAAGGACACGCTCCAGCCAGCAGCCCCGTTTGCTGTTTTCAACATCCTCCGAGTCACCAGGGCTTTCCCCAAGGGGTGACTCAGAGGGCCTCCTTCACGCCCTTTAAGCTGCGTTGGAGTTAAGTGAACCACACTGAGGTGTATTGAAGTGCATTGGGAGAACTTTTTTTTTTTTTGGTCCAAGGTCAGCTGGAAATATAATCCAGCCTTTGAACTGCATTGGAGTTAAGTGAACCACACTGAGGTGTGTTGAAGTGCAATGGAAGAATTTTTCCCCCCCAAGTTCAGCTAGAAAAATAATCTGTAAGTTTAAAGGAGTGGAGAAGATAAAGGCTGTGGTCTAGTGTGGTAGGTCTTCTGGTGAAATATGTAGAATGGCATAAAAAGCTGAGTTTTCAATGTCATTTAAAAAAAAATAATAACAGTCACAAGGCCTCTTCCCGAAGAGCAGGTAGTTACGATTAGAGACACAGTAGCCCAGGTCCTGTCACTTAGTGTAGTAAATTGCAATAGAGTAAACCCATTGAGTTAACAAGGAGAGGGTCTAGGTTTCATGGATTCAAATGGGTCTACTCAAATGGCCACACCAGGGCTCCCACTTTCATGGGGAAGCCTTCGTGTGGCACACCATGCTTCACAGTACCCATCATCCACCAACCTGTTCAAGACCACAACAGCGGCCGAACCGTCCGGGCGCAGGAAAGCGGAGAACTCAAGGCTGGTCCGTGTGTCGGGCTGGATGCCGATCCGCTGCGTTCCCTCCGGGAGAAACTTACTACGTTGGATGTCCACGCATTTCAAACAAGACAAAAAATGAAAATACGTGTGAGTATCATTCTCAGGAAAAACAAAAAACACCACGGATCAGCGCTTGCCCAGACCTCGTTCAGTATCTCAGAGGCCACGTGACCGCTAGCCTTGAGCTAGGGAGGGGGCGCCGACAGGCGAAGGTCTTTTGGACAACAACACCCAGAATCCCCAAGCCATGGGGGATGCTGGGATTGGTCCTCCAGCCCAGCTCTGAAGCTTTCTCCTCACCTGAAATGGGCCATGTGGTAGAACATGGGCTGCTTGTAGAAAACGTCGCGGGCCGTGTCCACGATGACGGGGCTGTCCACGTAATTTTTGCTCCAGTTGGGGCCCCCCTCCATGTCCAGCACAAGGTTCCAGTCTGTCCATCCGGTGACGTAGTTATTGAGATTCTGCCATGGAAGCAGTTAATTTTTCTTTAATAAGAACCAGATTTATAATAGTCTTAGAACTACCAGCCTGGAAGGGACCCTATGGATCATCCGGTCCAGCCTCGCTCAAGGAGGCACCGTAGAGGATTCGAACTCCCAACCTCTGGCTCTGCTGAGACCACTGAGCTACTTACACACACACTAAGTACACTACAGCTGAAGGACCTCCCATTTTTTTAAGGGGTTCTAGATACCAAGAGAACTGCACTGTAGCTCAAGTGCCTGGCTACAGAGCCAAGGGTGGGGAGTTCGAATCCTCACTGTGCCTCCCAGTCGAGATTCCCCAGAGCGTGTGTGGTGGATGGGATGACCTGCCACCTGTTTAGCTTCGGGCAAGCTGTGTGGATGCTCGTGTCCCCAGAAGGAGGGACTGGTAAACCACATCTGAGTGCTTTAGACCCCGAAAAACTTGGAAGGTTTGTCTTAAGTCTGAATTGTTTTTAAAAAGCACATGATTAAGGTGTGGGCTTGTTTTGCTGCCTCGTTTTAATGGAGAGCCACACTTTGTGGTGGCTGGTGACTCCCGCTCCAGAGGTGCCACGTGTCCACTCCGGGTTTTCCTTTCCACTTTGCAGGCGTAATCCAAAACACTGAATTGGTTTTAGGGGAGGATTCAACGCCTCCGATCATGCCTGTAAAGTGCAGACTAAAACCCGGCACGGATTCACAGCACTCCAAAAGGGGAGTCTCCAGTCCATAGTGGCCTGGAGGCTTCTATGGGCGTGATTCTCCTTTTGCTTTCAGTGGGGAGAAAAACTGGAAGGCTTCTGAGTCTACACAGGCGTCTTAACACTCAGAAAGAGCCACGGGAGATGTCAGCCTGGCTCAGCTCAGCTGAATGAAAGCAAGGAGATGTCCTCAGAAACATACCGCCAGGATGCTATGGCTGTATTTACTTCCGCGATCCCAGCCTCCCAGCACCACCCGTGGCTCCCAGAAGTAAGATCCCGTGGAGGCTTCGGTGGAAATGAGGTAGTAGTGGGGGAAGAGGTGGTGGGTGATGGACAGTGTCAGATCAATGGGCGCCAGGAAATCCAGATACCAGTGAATGCCGATGCCGTTGATATAACTGGCTGCCACGGGGTCCTTAAGAACCTAGAAGTATGAGGAGAACAAAAGCATCATATTTGCAGCAGAACTGGACCCGTTTCAAAATTCTACACACATGCTTCTAGACCTCATGGAGCACAGCGCTCAAAAAGCCACTTAGGAAAAAAGGATTTCGTTGAATGGCTATAATTCCCAGGCCAAAACAAAGTTGCCAGGAGAGTTAAAGCTTTTAAAAGTAACTCTTTGCTTCCTTGTTTTATAGAAGTAACAATAGTTGTTTGTTTTATATGCTATCTTTCTCCCAAAACTGGGATTTAGAGTGGTTTATTAAATGGTTAAGAGAGAGAGAGAGGATTAGAATACAATACTGTTACAAAGTTAAAAGAGGATTAAAACAGAACATTTTAAAATGTTTGATTTTACTAATAGGGGAAAAAAACCCTAATAAAATGTTTTTTGGGGAAAAAAGAATTCGACTTCTAAAAAGATTGCTGAGTAAAATCTTATAATCTGAGGTATTTAATTTACAAAGACCTGCCTGATTTCTTCATTTCGTGTTTCCTAGTTTCTTTAATTCTTTATCTTTCAGTGAAGTATTAATCACCCTCTCAATGCAGAAATTCTGAGTATTCTACAATAAAGCCTCATTTCAAATGCCTTAATCTTGTGTGTTTTTTAAATTGTAGATTGCATTAAAATCTATTGTTCCTTACCACACCACAGAACTGAAAATACACAGTGCTCTACAATATTCATTCTCAAAACCAATTTTAAGTTTCTGCTTCCTATTGTGTTTCTCATATTAACTATAATATCTTTTTTCTGACTTTTACTGCATAGCTATGAACCCATGGTTCAAGATCAGGAGGCAGATATTTAACCTCAGGACTTTATCTTAGAAGTGTTGCAGAGTTTTGAACTTCCGGTTAAATTCCTCTAGCTGAAGTGTAAGGATTCACAGAGGAAAAATAGCTCCAAGGTCCTCAGAGCGGTCCACCCCTTTCTCTCATCCACTGGCACTTACAGTCTCAGACATTCGTTGGAGAAAGAATCCAAGGGTTCATTGCCTATAAACCGAGCCGGTCAAACAGCAAATTGACAAACATGACTGCTTTCACCAACAGACTTCAACAGTCTATTAACTACCAGCAGACAATAGAGAGGGGAGAAAACGAGAGCAGAGAGGCGGGTCTCTCTTTGAATTCAGAGGCCGGGAAGGAATGATTGGTCAGCGCTGGATAGATGGACAGTCCCTCCAGCTCAGAAAGGTCCTCCCAGTCACACCTTATCCAGTTGATATGCAAGGTTGCAAAAACTCAAAGAATAAGCATGTGAACTTGTTGTTGTTTTTTTGGAGGGTTCGGCCGCTAGAATCCTCACTCACCACTTCAGCCCAGTACGGTAGCATCACCCGCTGGTCGTCAAGAATGATCAGCTCAATGCCTTTATAAGAGCTGTTCGCCAAAGCAGGGCCCAGATCCTGCGCAATGAAGTCCCGCTGATGCTCGGGGGAGAACCCCAGACACTGGAACGGGTAGAAGATGATGTCCCCAGCCGTCGGCTCGTTTCCCGCGGTCACGGCCCAGAAAGTCAAGTTATACTTGGCGTATTCGTCCAGGAACCTGTAAGGAAGAACGGCGAGGGAGGCTTTAGAGGCAGAACTTTAGCCAGCCTGGTCAGTGCTAAAAAGTTTCCAAGTCTCCTAACGTGTTTGCAAGGTCACATTCTCTGGCGATCAAAGCAACCGGTCCAGCAAGCTGGAGAACCTCATGACGTCAAGAAACATTGGCTTGGGTTTTCCTCTTCCCTCCTCGTCTGCCTTTCCTCTTGTGCTGTGTCTTTCCTAGGTTTAACGAACCTAAACAAGCAGAGACTGACCCCCTCCTTTTCTTGAAACATACCACTACTCTGTAGACCTAGACCAGCTGTTGTGTGCAAATAATCATAGTCATCATCATCAGTATCACCAAGACAGAAGAATGACTTAGCAGGGACTAAGGAAAGCATCGAGCGGTGCCTCCCTGCATGGAGCAGTGGGTTGGACTTGATGGCCTTACCGGCCCCTTCCGACTCCATTCTTCTATGAAGTCCTGTAGGACTCCTGGATCCGCGGTTTCAGTTATCCGCAGCTTCAGTTATCCGCAGTTTCAGTTATCCACTGCCAGAAAATAGGATGTGTAGGGTTTGCATATCTGCGGGGTTTTGCCATCCACAGAGGGGACGTGGAACTGAAAGCCATGCTTAGGGTCATTACCTGATGAAATAATTGGCCCAGGTCTTGTGATACTTGTCTCCCGGTTTCCCTTTGAGGGTGCCACGGCCCGTCATGGCCCCATTGGTTTTCATCCACACAGGAGAAGTCCACGGACTGGCGTAGAGCAAGAGAGGCTTTGAGGTGACCGCCTGAGCTTGCTGCAGGATAGGGATCTGGAGGCAAAGAGAAATAAAATATACTGTCATCTCCGACTTATGGCGACTCTATGAACGAGCGATCGCCAAAATGTCTGGCTCTCAACAGCCCTGCTCAATTTTTGCAAACACAACCCTGTGGCTTCCTTTAGGGAGTCCGTCCATCTTGTCTTTGACTTTCCTCTTTTCCTGCTGCCTCCCACTTTTCCCAGCATGATGGTCTTTTCCAGGGAATCCTGCCTTCTCAGGAGGTCCCCAAAGTAGGACAGCCTGAGCTTCAACATTTTTGCCTCCAGAGAGAGTTCAGGCTTGATTTGTTCGAGGACACCCCCCCCCCCCCTTGTTCATCTTTCTGGCCATCCAGGGTCTCTGCAAATCTCTCTCCTCCAGCACTGCATTTCAAACAAATCTATTTTCTTTCCCTGTCCTATTTCTTCACTGTCTAGCTTTCACAACCCATAGATGGTGATCAGAAATACGATCGTGTGTGGATGATCTTGATCTTGGTCTCCAGGGACATGTCCTTACGCTTGAGGATCTTTTCTCCCACCCTATGATGCTGTTAAAGATCCACGGAGGCTCTCTAAGCTGACTTCCACTTTGGCAAAGCAAGTTTCTAGTCCTCAAGGGGCTAGGTCCGAACTTCAAGGTGAAGGCTACATCAGCAGAAGCCAGAGATTGAAAGGAGGTCTCCTATGCTGGTTTCCCTAAGGAGTAGGATGATAATAAAATGAAACAGGAACGGTCATACAGGTCAAGATAGATGTGTAAAAACTGAGCTTTGAATCTCAAATCAGACCACCAACCCCACCCCACCCGGTAGAAATGATTTTTAAAAACAGCCTTCCAACAGAAAATAAAATGTAACCACTTCCCTTCGCATCCTACCCACTCCAAATAAAAACACATCTTGGACAGAATCTAAATTCCTGTTTTTGCACTCGTGACTTGCCTTCATCTTTGTATCCTCTTCCGTCAGGCTGAAGTTTTTCAGCTCAAAGTCGTCCTCCCAGTCGTCGTAGGTGTACAGCCTCACCGAAAAATCGCAGCTGGCCATGGGCACGCGGACCAAGGTGTACTCGATCCCTGGGAGAGAAGGCAGCAAAAAAACAGAGATCAGTGTAACCCGGAAATCTCTTAAGGACTCATTGGCCATGGCTGCTCCCTCTGGGCTTTGTTCTGTTTAGGAACCTCACCCGGATTGCAATTTTAATTTCTACGGATACATCAAGTGCTCCGCATGGACAGGTCCAGCCGAGGAGGAAAACTCAAGAGTGCAAAGATAGAGGGGGAAAAATTAAAACGGGAAACCCTGACCTGGTGGCAGCGGTGGGATCTTTCCAGGATGGCCGGAGAATAGAGCCAAGAAAATGAATTTACGTCCCACGTATTATTACTGACCTTCTTCAGAGAAGTAGGATTTGAGCAGGTTCGTCTGAGCCTTCGGGGAGAGCGACAGGATGTTGATCGCAGCCGAATCAGTGAGTGCTCCGCCGAAGCCTTTGATCTTCTGATACTTCTCCGATGTTTTAAGCTTCAGCACGAGTTTTTCTAAGGTCCCCCGAACAGGTGTGAAGACAGAGACAGAAACCGGATTCACTATGATTGCAGCGCCATTACTCTTACTCCTAGATGCCCACATGAGTTCTGCTCTTATTTCAACTAATTAATCACAGGGGGAATTAATACAAGGTGCACGGCTTTCCAGGAAACACTCATGGACATCAGCAATAAGAGTGCAGCAGGTAATGGGCTGAGTCTGAGCCATCCGTCAGACGCTGCAGCGCACAAGGTAGTACCGTTTGACTTCAAGTATCAGAAAACAACCATTTCCAAGGTAATTGTTTCTCATGTAGAAATAGCAGCAAAGAGGTCTTGAGTCACTTACAAACAGATTTTATTTGGCATAAGCTTTCACGGGTGGTAGCCCATATCTTCAGATAGTTTACTCAGAACTATTAATGAGAAAAGGGGTGGACTAATTTGGGAACTGGAAGCTATTCTGTTCCCCCGAATCCCTGCACTTCTGATGCAGGAATTTTACTGGAAATTCAAAACTGTGCAACAGGCTGGTCAACACAAAGCCAGGTGTCATAGAGCCGTCCACCTCACCTTTTTCTGGACGGCCACTGCTCAGCACCCCTTCGCTGCGCTCGACGCGGCGCCCAGCCTTATTGCTTTCGTACTTGACGTAAGAGCCCGAGGGAAGGAGAGAGAGCGGCTCCAGGGTGTCACAGTAGTCGGCGCCGCATTCACACACCAGCGAGCCGTGCCCGAAATTCCGGGCCGAACACGGCCGACCCCCTACGGAGAAAAAAAGGAAAGACCAGCATGTTCAGTGATGGCACACAGAGAGGGAAACAGTAACACCCTGATACATTAGCTGCCTCACAAGGCTGATTGGCATGATAATAACTCACGTGCAACAGAGAACTAGCACAGTGGGGTGATATTTGGTAAATTTAACTCTGAGTGGCCTAAAATAGATGCAGTTAAACCCAGACGTCAGCAGTCTTTCTCACACCTAACTATGTGCTACAAATAGATTGTGATTAATTGTGGGAATTCCGGAATTCCTGATTTTCACAGGTGGGGGGAAAAAAACACCTCTTATGGTCGACTCTACAAGGTTCGCTGGCTTTGTGTTGGGATTGGTCTTTAGTTGCAAACACAGCCTTTTTTTTTTTTTTTTTTTTTGAAAGCCCGACGGCTCAGGCACGACGCTCTGCCTGAATCATGTCTCTAGGACACTAAATGGATTCCCAGCCTCCCAAGATCTGGGATAATAATTACCTCAGAACGGCAGAGCTGGAAGGGATCCTTATGGATCACCAAGTCCAGCCCTTGTCAAGGGGGCATTTGAACTCCCAACCTCTGACTCTGCAGCCAGAGGCCTAAAGCACTGAGCTATCCAGCAGTGTACATTTTGTTCCCTCTGCCTGACCTACCTCGCAGGGTTGCTTTGAAAATAAAGCAAGAGGGACATCACATATACCACCTCAGGGGAGGAAAAGTGGAATATAAATGCGGATTAAAACATTGATCAATTTAAAAAGGAAGGCGTTCTCCCCTCCCCCCCGGGATTTATTGTTGGAACATACAATGAGGCCCTACATTGAGTTCTGACACTAATTAGCCCCATGACAAACAAGTAATGCTTTTAGTGGCCACAGGTAGACTGCTCCCAAATATGGAAGTTCCATTCCCATTAAGTCTGCAACCTGATTATAGTGGGAAAGAAAGGTTGTCAGCTCATCTTATTTCACAGTCGCTCAAAGCCGTCTGAGCTGAGGCCCGTCTGCCTAATTTAATAAAGTTAATAAAGTAATTTTGTGCCGGGTGGGGCAATAATTTTAATCTGGCCTGCCGTCGCCGACTCACCTGCCTCGGCCACAGCTAGGTGGAGAAACAGGAGGCAGCACAAGAAACCGACCTGTTCCGGCCGCATGGCGATGCCACAGGAGAACTTGGTGAAGAAAATAAATCCCACGACGCAGAAAATCACCCCCGTTTCCACGGCCCTGGAATTTAAAAGAGGGAGACGACTTTCTTTGCACTGAAATTCACCGCCGCGTCTCCAAGCTTCAAGCCCCTGCTGTAAATGCCACAGCCTAGCTGGGAATACGAAAGAGCTGTACAACCGAAGGATTTCTTTCCTTTTTAGAAATTCCTAGCAAATCAAAATGCAATTCGGAGTGCTGAGTTTTCACTAGATGCCACCCACGCCCCAAGATGGGTTGGGTGCAAAAGTTGCAACGCCTGCTGTTCCAAGGTTCTTCCGAGCCTCTCATATCTCCTCGCTCTGGCGATGGGGAAACGCCACCGACATTCAGTCCCCAGGCCTGGCTAATTAAAAACTACCAACTTAATTCAAGTGTTGAGAAACATATTCATGCACCTTGCCTTAACGGGCGAGCAGGTTGTAATTATGACACTGACTTTAAAATAGACATGATGGAGAAGCAGAATGCAGCTCCCAAGATGACACCTTGGGAAGGCAGCAGGAAAAGAGGAAGACCCAACATGAGATGGACAGACTCAATCCTGGAAGCCACCGGGTTGAGTTTGCAAGAGCTGAGCAGGGCTGTGGGGGACAGGACGTTTTGGAGAGCGCTCGTTCATAGGGTCACCATGAGGTGGAGGCAACTTGACAGCACATATTAATAAAATAATACAAATTCCACAACCCCTTCGTAGATAGATATATACTTCTTGGCAGAACAGGACTGAGCGGCATCTGCTCGAAAATCATCATACCCTTTGGGGCTTTGAGAAGCTTTTCCTAAGATATCGTCCTGAGCACAGATATTTTTTAAAAAAATATGTGGTTTTCATTTTTAAAATAATATTTAGAAGAAGCATCACCCGGGTCTCCCAGAGGGGGAGAGACACATCACCGGTCCACGTTTCTGGTTTACAAAACATAGAAGGTTGGAAGCAGAAGACTTAAAGCTAGTTGGAAGTGATGGGCCTGATCCACCAAAAAGACCTGGTGTACGTCACGGATCTTCAGCCGCAGCGAAAGCGGCGTCTTAGGGCTGGCTCCGATCTTGGCCCGATCCTGTCTGACTTGCAAAATGCCCGTGGCGGCTTTTCTTCCGCCCCCCTACAGCTCCCTCACCCCTGCCTTGGCCGGCTGCCTCTCCAACATGCCTCAACAGATGCAGCTATATTGCCTTATCCCAGCACATGCCTCATTCCCAACAGCAGGCCACCAGGCCGAAATTAAACCGGTGAAGTTGCTTGCTAGCTCTTAGCTGGAAATGAAAGCAACAGATATATGTGTGCTTGAGTTGTTCTGGCTTTCTCCAATCTCGGACCTCCTGATGGATCAGCCTACAGCTTACAGTATCTCTAACTAGCTTCTCCTTTCCACAAAAAAACAAAACACACACACACACACAAAGACACAATTATATATTAGTGAAGAACATTCAACTCTGAGCAAACCATTCGGCCCAAACAAAAGGCCCCACAAAGTGTGTCCCCTTCCATGCCCTACCGAACCCTTCCTAGGGCGAGCCCACTGAAGCGTTCTGGAGAACCCAGAAGCTTGCACCCTTTTGCAAGGTGATCCCTGTGAAATCTGGAGGGAAAGGATTCTGACCCAAAAGCAAAACAAACTCCACATTCATTGCTAAAGAAGGCATTGGTTCTCCTACTGCAGAATTTATTTGATCTGGCTGTTCTCTGTTCTTTCGAAGCTGGGCATGAACTCCCCTCTTCTCTGCGCCAAGGAGCTTACAATCATACCACAACGGTAGCTGTGTGAACACTGTTCACAGACACTTATTTCCGACGTCAGCCGCCACCAGCAGGATCCATCTCAGATAACTGGAACAGCGATTTGCTGAGTTAAATCACCGAGCCATCGACTTTGGTATTGCCGGCACGGGCCGGCAGCCATCCTTTTGGGTTTGGGGCAAGCGGTTTTCCAGCCCTACCAGAAATGCCGCCTGAAGCACTTTCTCCCTGCAGAAAGTCTCCATGGCAGGGTTTGATCTCACCAGGAAGCGCTAAGAAAGACCCTGGGGCAGGGAGCTGCTGCCAGCCTGTGCGTACAAGCTCAGTGTCAATGGACCAATGGTTTAACTTATTACAGGCCAGGTCCTAAAGCAACTTTTTAGATTATTGCATTCACTGCCTGGCTCTCATCCTCCCAACCATAGAATACACCTTAAGTTGCTAGAATTCATGCCATTAACGCTGAGGAAGTAGATTTTCGTGTCTTCACAAAAGCGTGTCCTATTTTACATATCCCAGTCTTAGAAGTGCGTGCTGTGGGGCACGCGATTATTTTGCTCCACGGACGAACGCAGCTGCCATTTTGAAAACCCTTCAGAGATAAGGTTAGGAAAAGGAAAGGGAAAAAAAGAAAAATAAAGGAAGGATCCAGCCACATTTCAGCTTAAACTGAAAACTTTGAAGCCAAACCCAGATTTGAAAACCTCATCCTAAAAGCAAGATGGAAATCAGTTGGATTTCTTTTTAAAATTAAGAAAAAGAAAGGTGCAAAAATCATCGTAAGTGAGACAGAAAACCACTTGAAATGTTTTGGTTTTTTTTTTCTTTTCTAAATTGAGTGCCAGGAAAGCAAAACTGGACGGCTTGGCAGGATCAAAAGCCAGGTCCCAGACTCCGAGACTGTATATGAGCAACTTAAAAGTTTGAAACCAAGTTTTTATGAGCTCATAAACTCTCAAAGTCCTGGGCTTGGCTTTGGACCAATTTCTGGCTTCCCCTGATGCTCAATTTTTTTTTTAAAAAAAAGCAAATTCTTCCTGTCTCAGAAGGGCTTTTGTAAATTTTGTAAATGAAAGGAAAAAAAGACTCAAGCGAAATTCTCACCCATTCCCCATCAGAGAGATAGACTATGTCTGGATATGCAGGTTCTGTTTAGTTATGGCAAAGAAAAAGACCCTGATGGGATGAAATAGCAGCTTTAGTCCTACCCAGCCTTTCAAAACGCAGAGCCTAGATAAATTTCTTTTTTTCTTTTCGGGGTCTTCTGTGCTCCAAGGGACTAGAAATTTGAAAATCTGAATGTGAGGGAAAGGAGCAAATTACTAGATGCTGGAGATGGAGAAGCGGGGTGCAGGCTTCAGGGTTTCACCAGTAGCATCATCGACACCTCCATCGTCTGTTCTCACCTTCCCCAGGCACCTGCCGTCAACTCACCTTCTCTTCGACAGCAAGAAAGGGTCTCCGCTCCGTCCCGACCTCAAAAGTATCGGGATTCAGTCTCTGTTCCTTCTGGATCCCCAGACACCCAAAAGCAGTCCGATGTGGGACCTGCCGTGGGCAGGATCTGGATCATCTTGCAGAGCTGGAATATCCACTCTCAGGAGGTGAAAAAGATGCCTCGGTTTTCCCCGGCTTCGAATTTGCAATTTCTCTGGCACATCAAGGAGCGGTTTCTGGCCAACCCTCGGCTATCATAAAGCTCTCCCCAGCCTCACCCAAACCCGGGAACGGGGAAGGGGGGGGGGGAAGGGAATCATCAGGACTTTTCTTTCACCATTAAGATGAGAGACGCATTAAATTAAGTCGGCAAACTTTCCAAAGTTAAGAGGAAGGAAGCTGACAATGCTTCAGAATAATTTTTGTGTGTGCTGGACTACAGCTCCCATCAGCCCCAATCAGGGGGGATGGGTGTTGTAGTCCAACCACAGCTGGAGGAACACAGCCGCCACCGCCACCGCCACCCTGGATGATCTGGCCTTCATTGAAAGAAAAGAAACACCCTCTAAGTTTCCACTTCATGGGAAGACTTAAAAGCATGTTGGCTCCTCTCTGTTACTGCTGGCTGGGGGATTCTGGGTTTTGTAGTCACCAAAAGGAATATTTATACCCCAAGGCCAACGGTATTTAGGTTCTAGCTCTTTTACGATGCTTCTATGCTTGCCTCCTGGGTGCAAAACCTGGCCAGAGGCCCAGAGATGTCTTTCTGGGTGAATCGGACTAGAGTTGTAATTTCAGAGCACGTCAAGAGTTCAGAAAAGCATGTTGTCCTGACTGAAGCTCCACTCGCACCTTGTTCCTGCATGCGTTTCTCTTTAAGGTGTGTCCTCCAGGCTGGGCAAAGACCAGCCAAGACAAGGACTGACATACAGAGACACGCTAGAGCCCTCCTGACGGGAAAATGACAGCAGCCTCTCTCCCTGAACTCGGTGATATAATGCCAGAACAATCCAGCGGCACTCAAAATAAGAGGGTTGGTCATCAGGCAGTAAGCAAATCCTGCCGCTTTCCAGATCTCACTGGGCCCCATTTCTCCATTCCAGCATTCACACGGGCCAGGACTGATGTGAGCCTGCGCATGGGTTCAAGAAGAGGGAAACCCAAGGCATCACCCAGAGACGCAACAGGAACACTCGTCCGAAACCCATTCATTCTCCAGCGGTCCAAACCGCACCAGAGGGAAACAAGGCGCTAAATAACGAACAGATCCCTTTTGATAAGTTTGGAAAAAGTTACTCATCTTTCGAGATGAGTTCAATAGATCTGTGCTGACGTTTCCTTGTTTTGGCGCTAAATAACAAACGGAACCCTTTTGATAAGAGTTTGGAAAAAGTCACTCATCCTTCGAGATGAGTTCAATTGATCTGTGTTGACGTTTCCTTATTTCGGGCTGCAATATATTTACTGCAATTCCTAAGCTTTGATGAGAAGCACAATGTTTTGATAATCCAATGATGAGTTATAAACTAAAAGGCCAGCCGGGCTGATGGAGCACCAAAACAGGACACCAGGACAAACTGGATGGGAAGAAAAACTTATTAGCAGAAGGTTGCCCAATTCTTTCTGGAGACCATGAGGTCTAGAAACTTGCTAAAGGAGATCTGTTTGCCACAGAACTGCTGGACAGCTCAGTGGTTTAGGTCTCTGGCTGCGGATACAGAGGTTGGGAGTTCAATTCCCCGCTGTGCCTCTTTAACAGGGGTTGGACTTGATGATCCTTCCAGCTCTGGAGTTCTAAGATGCTGATTATTATTATTAAACTGGAATGCAAATCAAGGCACCCTTTCTGGCTCCGTATGATGCTGGAAAGCAAGGAGACTCCCTCAACCCCTATGGGGCCACCCTCCAGTTCTCACTGGACGGGTTTGTCCGCATCGTGGCAAGAGGCCGCGCGTGGGAACGGAGCCGAGGTGTGGCCCCAAGCCTGGAGGCCAACGTCACGGCAAGCAAGGGAAGGGAAGGGAGACAGATTTGCAATATTTGAGAGGTTATAAACAAATAAAAATAAAGGCATGGCTCAAATTCTGGCTCCAGAGCCATGCTTGGAAATGTCAATTTTTAAATTTTGTTTCCACTCCAATGCCCAGTATCCCCATTCTGCAACCGGCTCGGGGATTAACTGGAGTCTCAGGATAAGGGTGTCTCCAGACTCTGATCTAGATGTAAAGCTGACAATAATTACTTATATTTAAAGTAAAGTAAAGTGAAGTGTAAGGTAGATTCTATCCCACTGTTGTTGTTTTTTTGTTGTTGTTGTTTTTACAGTCCAGGGACCAAACGGCAATTTCAAAGTACCTAGGTTCTCCTTTTTTTAATGGTTTAAATATTATTCTTGCTTGTTCTTAATGAGTACAACTTTATTCTGGTTAAGAAATAACTAGTCGGCGACTAGTCAGCCCTTCAAACAGACGCCGGCCAGTAGACACCAGAGGATTACACTTCTTACTGTTGAACACTCTCTTTTTAAAGTTATAATCATGTACTATGTTGTTTTGATGCTTGCGTAGAGAGTGCATACAGATGCCTCTAATCCTCTAAAAATATATATCTTTAAAGTCATGCTTTAAAGTTGCTAACAAAACATTATTTTTAGAAGAGTAGATGGATCTATTTGCTTACCTTCCTGTTCAGCGCACGAGCACTGGTTTTAACGTAAACACGTTTGGACCAACGTGTTATATCCAGTCCCTTAAAAAACAGGGGTCCCAGAACATCTGGAGGGTCACCATGGGTTCCCCATTTTTTATTTTTAAAAAAACCCTTTGGGGATCAGAAGAAAATCTAGTGGATCCAGGAGTCTAGCGCAACCCTGTTTTCCCGTCCAGATGCCTCTTGGTGACTGACTAGTAGAAGATCCACGCCATAGATCCATGCCTGCTCAGGTTTCCCAGTAACTGGGATTTAGAGGTAGACTGCTCCTGAATGGGGAGGTTCCATTCTTTACAGCGGTCAAGCACACGGCCAGGAGACGCTCACAAGAATAGCATGGGTACAACCGTAACATCATGTAAACCACCAACCGCTAGATCCTCTAAAATTGCTTGACGGCT
Source organism: Intellagama lesueurii (assembly GCA_037013535.1). Lineage (NCBI taxonomy): Eukaryota > Metazoa > Chordata > Lepidosauria > Squamata > Agamidae > Intellagama > Intellagama lesueurii. Next base: position 2,625,823 of record JBAJHW010000019.1, on the reverse strand, counting down.
TGAACCAGGGGCCACTAACTTCTTCCGTTAGGCTGCTGAGACCCATCAGGCCTCAAAGCCCTCCCTTTCTTAAAACATTGGCTCTCTTCTGTTCCTTAGTGAGAGACTCATCCAGTGCCCCAACAGCGCCATAGGTTGGTGATAAGTGGGAAGGAGACCCTGTGTGCTGTTTGCATGGGCCCCTGCCACTGTGGGGTCTCCCCACCCTCATCTAGAAGGTTCATGGACCAGTTCCAGTAGGAACCCCATATCCACGGGGGATTGGTTCCAAAGCCCGCCCTCCACAGATGCTGAAAAATGTGGATTATAGTGAATGTGATTTCAATAGTGTGTGCTAGACATAACATGGTCTCTGGCTCCCTCTAATGGCCAGTTTTCTGGTAACTTCACCTCTGGAATTACGTGTTTCTTGGATTTTTCTTTTAATATTTTTAATATTTTCAGACCGTGGATAAGTGAATCACCGGATACTGATCCTGTGGATATGGGGACCCTACTGTAGATAAATAAATAAATAACTCCCACACCCTTCCTTTGAACAATTGGACGATGGACTCGATGAAGTATCCGTGAGTTCAGACCTCTCAGAGGAAGACACGATGGAGGGTCGATTCAACGCAGTTTACCCCAAACGGTCTCTGCTTTGTAGAGGCGAGTGTGTGTCATGGATACGGGACGGATATGATGCTTCTTTGGGGTTCACCCCCAACCGTCTTGAGCCTTTTTGCCATCCTCTCTGGTCTAGATCCTGAGGTTTTCTCCCCACCGGAAAGCGAGAGGCATGGAGCCCCTGAAAGTTGTGTAGAGACAAACGGGTTGTGCTGGAAAACACAACTGAGCGGGGTTCAGTTCACTGGCTGTTTAATATCAAATATAAATATGGGTTGAGCTAAAGCTTTCAGGGTAGTCTTTTCGGACATCCACAATCACCGACATCTATAATTCCCTGGTGGTCCAAGTTCTTTCTCCAACTTTCAACTTGGCCTGAGCCGTCGGACCCCCCACTATGGGTCCCGTGTGGGGCCAAGAAGAGGAGAAAGCGGCCTCCACATACCCAAGTCTTCTCTGCATGGGCGCGGTGGCTTCCGGCTTCCCTCCAGGGCGCAAGGAGATCGCCCTCCGCGCCTGACCGTGCCCGACCGGCGTCGTCACCAAGATCGCTGCCACACGTAGGTCTGGATGGAGTTGGCCCGGGCGGTGTCTTCGATGTAGCCGACCTGGTCGTCCGAGATGCTGAAGGTGACGTCCCAAAAGCCACTGAAGGGAAGCAAAGCGTTTGGGTGAGGACGGAGACAAGATCCTTCTTCCAAAATGGAATGAGAAGAGGATTCCATCTCAGAAGAGGCTTCGTCTCCTCTTCCCCGACACACCGGACAAAACAATCCTTCGGATGCCATTCTCCCGTCCTGTACATGGGATGTTCTTCATCCCCAATGTCACCCCCACCTTCCCTACCCGCCCCTGCAGACTCACTCGTTCAGCACGACCACCACGGCGACGCCGTCCGGGCGCAGGAAGCCGGCGCTCTGAAGCTGGCAGCTGCCTATTGCACACTGGGAGGTCAGAGCAACACGAACTGAGCCTTCGGGGATAAACTTGCTGGGGGGGAGGGAGAGAAGGAAATCGAGAGGATGAAGGAGAAGCATCAACACCGCGGTTAGTCCATTAGACCGTCCTGGCTCTCTCCCTTCCTCTTCTGCTGGCGGCCATCACCATGGCTTGTGGAACTCCCTGCCACAAGATGATTCGCGGAAAGCTACTTCTCCACCCCTGCCGGAGCTTCGAGCTGGCACTGTATATCCTTCCGCCTCACTAACACACACACGCACAACACACAAAGGGAGATTTTCATGGGGGTCCATGGGGAGGGACAGGGGACCTCTTCGAAGATCCAGGATGTTTCAACTACCTGAAGTGTCCTAAGTGGTAGAACATCGGCTGCTTGTAGAACTCGTCCCGGAGCGGATCAACGATGATCGGGCTGTCCACGTAATTTTGCACAAAGTTCGGGCCCCCTTCCGTGTCCAGAGCCAAATTCCAGTCAATCCAGCCGGTGACGAAGCTGTTGAGGTTCTGTGGGGGTCGGAGGGCAAAGGTCAGCCCCGTTGGGGTTACCAACCTAATGGGGTCCCTACATCTCCCAGGATCCTCTCTCATCGGCCATGCATGTTGGACTTTCTGGGAGATGAGGTTCAAAACCATACAGGGATGAAGGAACGGGGGGAAAATTGAGTTTATAGGGTGGCGGCTGCGGCCCACAGTGCAGGATCGGCTGATTGTGCTGGGGGCCCCGATGGCATCCAACTGCAATGCCCATCATCCTTTCTGACTGGTTCAATGGGAGGTGTAGTCCAACCACATATGGAAAGTGGTAGCTGCTCAACCCTAGTCTGGTGAACTTAAGACATAAACCAAGGACAGATCTGAACGAGAGTTTTGGGGGTTCCCCCGGCTCACATCCCAAAGGTCCCCCAAAGCCAGCTCTAAGCTTTACCGTCAAGATATTTCGGCTGTATCGGTTGCCCCGTTCCCAGCTTCCTAGGTCAACCTTGGGTTCCCAGCTTCGGTAGCCATTACAAGATTCTGTGTAAAGCAGAAAAAAATCGGGGTAGAGGAGGTAGGTGGCCTCCAGGGTGGGCTCCGGAGGGATCACGCTGTCCAGATACCAGTGGATCCCAATGCCTGACACATACTGGGCGGCACTGCTGTTACCTATGATCTGCCAAAGAAGACAGAGAGAAGCAGGAAGAAGACAAATGTAATAAAAGGGAGAAGACAGACATAATGTATGTCACAGTCAATTTCTCACCCAGGGGGTCCTCAGCAGGTTGTAATGAACAGTGTCAGCCAACAGGGGGCAGTCCAATATGGGGAATTATATCCTAAATGCAGCACGCACGATCAACTGCTTGAAATGCACATTCTCAGCCAGAAGAGGGCAGGCCAATATAAGGAATTAGGTCTTTAATAGACAGAGGTAAGCAGGCTGCAGGGTGTTCGGGCAAGAAGAGCCAGCAGGCTGCAATCCATGGGTTCTGCCACAAAATGATGACGTAATTATGCTGAATATTCCTTTTAATGGACAGAGGTGGGCCCCAGAGGCCGGGGACGCCCCTCCTTGGGTTGGAAATGTAACTACACTTAGTTTTGCATTTTTTTTAAAACACGAAATCCAAAAGCATTACAAGTAACTAGCTGTTTGTAACTAGTTATTTCAAAGTTACTAGCTACCAATTGTACTTTAGTTATGAAAAAAGGAATTTGTTACTGGTAATTTGTTGTTTGTAACTTATTGCTGCTAAAATCCCTAGGAAGCCAGGAAATAGCATCTGGAGATCATGGGTGCATGGGCACCGTAGAAGTCCACCAGCAGAGCAGAATCTGACCGGGACATATTATTGGTTGTATCTTAGATGGTTTGGAAACGTACCACTTTGGCCCAGTAGGGCAGGTTGACTCTTTGGTCATCATGAATTATGAGCTGGACCTTTTCATGGGAACTGGCAGCCAGGGCAGGGCCCAGATCCCGTATGATGAAGTCACGTTGCTCTTCTGGCGTGAACTGGATGGTGGGGAAATTCTTTTGAGAGATATAAACAGACAAGACCGGCTCATTCTGAGGCGTAACAGCCCAAAAGCTGATGTTCTCTTTTGCATATTCATCGAGGAACCTAGATTGAAAAATATAGAACACAAGGGACGTACAGAGCATGGGTGGGTAACCCTTAGAAAGTAATTATCTATAGTACTAAGCCCCCAAAGTAACTAGTTACTATTACAGTAAGTGTAACTAAAGTTATAGTTTCAGTTACAATTATAGTTCTAATTACTAATTTATCCTTCTCAAAAAAATGGATGATGCCTTCATCAGCACATTAAAATCTCAAAAACAAATGAGCTTTCCACTCCCACAGGAGTCTTCACCAGCTATAAAAGCAACTTAGAAATTACTACCACCTTTTGAAAGTCACAACACTGTCGATTCTGAATGGAAGGGAGTGAATGGTGTGTGTGACTTTGCAAGGGAAAGGCCTTACGTGAGCCCACAAAGCTAAGGAGAAGAAGAGTGGTGTCGTGGTTAGAAAACTGAGCCAGAACCGGCAAGATCCGAGTTCTAATTGTACCTCACTGGTTTCGGCCAGCCTCTCTCAGCTTGACCTTACCTTGAGGGCTTGTTCTGAAGGAAAATGGGTTGTGAAAGAGATGTGTCAGAGGAAACATAGGTTATGAATGCAAAGGAAGGAAGGAAGGAAGGAAAGAGCTAATGATGGATAGAAGGAAGGAAGGAAGGAAGGAAGGAAGCTAATGATGGATAGAAGGAAGGAAGGAGCTGATGACAAAAGGAAGGAAGGAAGGAAGGAAGGAAGGAAGGAAGGAATCAATCAATCAATCAATCAATCAATCAATCAGTCTGTTGGCTGAGGTGACATGAGTCCCGCCAGCTGAATTTTTTACGCAAAAATGTGGCAAAGTGTCCCTTCAGCTGTTCTATTTTTCAGGAAAATGCAGTAAAATTTAAATTTGGTGGCTCTGTTTTGGGTAGATTTTGTTGAGAGGCTCTCAGCCCCGATCTTCCTTTCGGTACCTATAAAAACCTGCTGCCACCCCTTCCGGATCGGCCGCCTGAGGCAGCTGCCCCATGGCGGGGCCGGCTCTTCCGAAAGGCAGTGGAGGAAATGGAGAAATGACCCCCAGATCAAAGGAGACCACGGGTGGCCCACGGAGGACATCCATCCTGCCCGAATCCCCGTGGGGACCCCGTTACCTGAGGAAATAGCAGGCCCACGTCTTGTGGTATCTGTCGCCAGCTTCGCCCTTCAGCCGCCCTTTCCCCATCACTTGGTTGTTGGTCCGGAGCCACGCGGGAGCCGTCCACGGGCTGGCCACGAGGGAGAGCGGCCGCTTAGAGAGGGCCTGGAAGCGGTGGAGGAGCGGGATCTATGGGGAGAGGGGAGGAGGGTGGGACCCGATGAGCGACACTGGGCCCCCCGAGGTCTCAGTCCTTCCTAGCCCCCTCCATCCCATCATCTCTCACCACCAGGCATTCCCACCCGAATAAACATACCTTTGGAGAAGTTGTGGGTTTTTTTAGGTGTGATTTTTAAAGGCTACCACTCCCTGAATTTCTCTGTTTTGGGGGGCTGCCGTCCAAAAAAAGGCCCACACAAATCTCCGCACCTCTAGGGGAGAATCCTGCGGCTTTCAATCCGCTCCGTCTTTGAGTCTGAACTTGTGAACAAAACGATGTTTCACTGGGGTGGAGGTGAACCTCTCAAGGTAAGAAGAACGGGGGATGTTTCAGCACCATGGAGAGTTCTCATAAGATTTGGATTAAAAAGGCTCTCTGAGGGGCCACATCCTGCCCGATCACTCTGTCCCTAAGTCTTTTAATACATAAAATGCTGATGAGGGAGCTATTTAACGGGAGAGCGGTCCTCTTCTCTTTTAAAACGTTGTTTTTACATTGTTGTATTGGGTTTCTTCGAGCCCTTTAAATTGTTTTTGCAACAGCACGATTTTAAAAAACACTTGTGATGGTTTTATTTTTTAAAAAATCATCTTTTCAAATCACTTGTCAGCCACTTTCCTGTCCCCTCTACAGGGAGAAAGACAGGATAGAAATTCAGTATAAATAAGAAAAAAACTCCCTGCTAAAGAGGAAAGTGACACATGACACCTTGAAGACCATAAATTGTGGTCCGGAAAAAGCATGCAATCATCGTCATCATCATCACAGAAATGCAAAGTTGGGAGGGACCCTATGGATCATGGAGTCCAGACGCTGCCAAGGAGGCCCAGTGGGGGGGGGGGGATTCGAACTCCCAACCTCTGGATCGGCAGCCAGAGACCTCAACCACTGAGCTCTCCGGCATAAATCTCATATTCTTAAAAGAACCACCAACACATTAACATGGCTTTCCCACTGCAGAGAAGACAGTACAGCATTCCTTCTCCTTATTGAGGTGTTTAGGGTTGGTTTTAACCCACCCTCCAGCTGTTTCTTCCCTTAAAAATGTGCTTGTAAGGCTGAGAGAATGTGCTCACAAATTGTATATATATAAGATAACCACTGGGGGCGATATTGTACTTCTAAAGCAGTAATTCCCAACCTGGGGTCCCCAGATGTTTTTAGACTAAAACTCCCAGAAGCCTTCGCCCCTAGCTACGTCGGCCAAGATTTATAGGAGTTGTAGTCCATGAACATCTGGGAACCCCAGGCTGGGAACCACTGGTCTAGAAAACATGTCCTGCCTGCACTCGGTTGGTCCTGTTTTGGTGACGGAAGGAACCCCACTTACACAATGCGATCACAAAGGGTATGTGTGTATGTATATGATATTGAGCTCCTTTTTCTCCCAGTTTCATCCACTTACTCTCAGTTTTGTGTCCTCTGGCGCCAGACTGAAGCACTTCAGGTCATAATCGTTCGGACACTTGTCATCGTAACTGTACGCATGTGTGGAAAAGTCAGAGCACGCCATGGGCAAACGCAGAAGGTTATATTCGATCCCTGCAGAGGTGGGAAGGCAAAGAGTTTATATATATATATATAGGGTGCGATTTTACCCGACATTTCACTCCTTCAAAATTCCAGCTCTAACTAGACCCGCAAAGGGCGAGTCCTTGTGGTGTTGCATCTAGAGGCCATTGGTGGAATAGCACACGCAAAAACGGGATCCCTCCGCTGAGCTCGACAACCAACAGCCTGCAGGCGACGTACAGGCCTGCTTGATTTTTGTCCCCTTCGCCCAGAACCGCCACCATTTCCAGGCTCCTGAAAGTTAAAAAAAAAAAAAACAACACACACACATACACACACACACACACACACACACACACACACAGACACAGTAGGACCCTTTTATCTGCTGATTCATTTATCCACGGTATGAAAATATTAAAAATATTAAAAGAAAAATCCTGGAAATATATATTTCTCAAGATAAAGTCACCAGAACTAGTCACGAGAGGGAGCAAGAGACCATGCTATGGACAGTGTTCGCTATTGAAATAGTGTTTATTATAATCCACATTTTTCGGCATCTGCAGGGTGGGCTTGGATCCCCCATGGATACTGGATGGATGGATAGAAGGAAGGAAGGAAGGAAGGAAGGAAGGAAGGAAGGAAGGAAGGAAGGAAGGAAGGACGGACGGACGGACGGACGGACGGAAGGATGGACAAACAAACAAACAAACAAACAGTGGTTGTCGAATCTCCAGGAAATCGGATTTGTTATATTTTTCTTCCAATCTGCAATAGTGCTATCTCAGTTTGAGAGAAAGAAAAAAGGAAACGCATATTAGAAATAACACTCTAACAGCCAGCCTCCTTCCAATGATTGCTTTCCAACCCTCAGGTAGAAAGCTACGCCTTCAGGCTAGTTTAGATGGCGGCTTCCCTTGCACGTTGCCTGCATCTTGCCTGCCAAGGCTGTTTTTTTCCCCTTCACCTCACCTTCTTCGGAGAAGTAGGATCGGAGCAACCGGTCTTGGGCCGCCGGAGACAACCTCATGATGTTGATCGCTGCGGCATCCGTGTGCGACCCACCGAAACCTTTGATGGTTTGGTAGTGGACAAATGGGTTGTATGTATACACAAAACCTTTTGTGGAAAAGCCAACGAAAAAGGGAGATGGTGAGAAGCAAGGACCAGGAAATTAAGAGAGTAAAGGCAAAGAAGACGTTTCGAAATAAATTCGATTTTATGGACATTTGGGGGAACTGTTGTTCAGGGTTAGACTGGGCAGACGCTAACTGGATGGGACCCCAAAGGCCAGCATAGTTTAGCTTAAAGTGTAAACGAAGCAACCCATGCCCGATAAGACCCAGCCCCTTCAAACGAGGATGTGAAGCATTTTTCAGGGCAAATGCCAAAATTCGTCTTAGATCCATTTGGAGGGGGTTGAAAGGGCAACCCCAAACTCTCCCTGAAAGGCCCCCCAGGGGTCTTACCTGGACGTGTGGGACTCGAACGCATCGCCCCTTGGCTCAGTTCCAAGCGCCGGCCATCTTGGCTGCTCTCGTATTTGGCAAACGTGCCGAGGGGCGGGAGGGAGACGGGATCCAGAGTGTCACAGTAGGTGGCGTTACAGACGCACACCATGGCCTTGGGGCCGACGACCCTGGGTGCGCACGGAAAGCGGGCTGAGTGGGAGGAAAAAAAAAACGGGGCACAGGGTGATGGAGGAGGAGAAACAGAACTCAGAAGATTACTTTCCCCCAAGGAAATCCTAGATCAAATCAAGCCTGAAAACTCTCTGAAGGCAAAAATGAGGAAACTCTGGCTCTCCTACTTTGGGCACCTCATAAGAAGGCAGGATTCCCTGGAAGAGACAATAATGCTGGAGAAAGTTGAAAGGCAGCAGGAAAAGAGGAAGACCCCAACGTGAGATGGACTGACTCCCTAAAGGAAACCACAAAGCTGAGTTTACAAGAGCTCCGTGGGGCTCACGGAGGACAGGACATGGTGGAGACCAACTCATTCAGTTGCCATGAGTCGGAGGCAACTTGACAGTACGTCAACGCCAACAGCAGCAACAACTCACTCAATTTTTTTTAAAATGAACTTTAAGAAGGACCATCATGGAGGTGGTCCATGAGCCATCCAGGCAACCGATGAACCAGGTCGCACCTTCTCCGCTCTGGCGAGACGAATTATGTTTTTCGTTGCACAATAGCCATGACTTTTCAATTTGCATTCCTTACACAGCATCAAGCTTAGCATATGCATCTTCCTTTATGATGATGATTTTTTTTCCCCCTGGGTGATGCATTTCCTCATTTTAAGAGAGGCATAGCAAAGGAGGAGGGTCACCCCCTGGCAGGAATGTGTCCGAGAGGCAGAGCGGCTGATGAAGGCAGAATAAAAACAAAGCCGCCATCTGGGAAAAATAAGAAGTAATAGCAGGATGGAGTGCTAGTTTTTTTTAATTATAGCTGCTGCAGGCAATTTCCTTGTTTTTCGGTTAGCATCTGCATCCATGGAGGAGGCATGAAGATGGGGAAAACAGAGACGAGCCAGAAAGGAGAGCATGTGGAAATATCACATCAGGATTAAAAAAAAAAAATTAAAAAAGGAGAAGGTTAGACAATTATGATAGATGTCCAGTGGCCCATCCATCAGCATGAATAATAGGGTCAGTGGTCTTCTTTGCACTGGTCAGTCCTCTCTTTGAAGGATCCTGTTTGACGCTCTATCACGCCCAGTTCAGGAAGAAATTTAAAAAGCAGGGCTTGAAAAGGCTACCCTTTTATTTGGTAACTCCCTGGTCCACCCACTGCAAGTCAGCATGGCCACAAGTCAAGCTGACTTGGTGATTTTGAGGCCTGTCATTCCTACAAAAAGTAACTTTTCTAAGTTGTGGGCAGAGGAGAAGTCTTGATCAACATCTAGCAGCATCTGGCTAGCAGGCTGAACCGGTAGCCAGAGACAACTCCTGCTTACAGAACGCCTTTATCCACAAAGATGAAATGCATTGCCTTTCTGATTTAATTAGAGTAATTATTTCTGAATTCGCATCTATGCATAACTATTGGCACTTATAAACGCTGTGTGTAACTGTTTGGCTAATTCAACTTTTGTCATTATAACAGGCCAGAAAAATACAAGCAAATACTCTCTGGTTCCCCCTAGTGGCCAATTCTGACAATGCACATTGGCACATATGGCATCCATGTACATTTTTCTCTGAAAAGATGCATTCTTAGTGGTATGAATTTATGAAAATGCATTCATCATTTTCTCTGTTTGCAAAAATACAACTTCAAGAGTATAGAAATGTATGATGCTAAAAATGCCTGATTGTATTGTCAGCCTCAGAAAGTATGAAATGCATATTTTTGAAGGGAAATGCAAACCCCTTGAACCATTCACCACTCTTTTCATGAGCCAATTTTAAATGTTATTAATAGCAGAGAACTGCTTTGATGGTAGTTCAGAGAATTAAACAAAATATTAATTTAAGCAGAGAGGAAAAAAAAGTTTGTTTGAAATCTAGTGCTGGACAACAGCTTTGTGGGTTGCCAGAAAGATAAACCAGTGGATCCTAGATCAAATCAAGCCTGAACTCTCTCTGAAGGCAAAAATGTGGAAACTGAGGCTGTCCTGCTTTGGGGACCTCACGAGAAGGCAGGATTCTCTGGAAAAGACCAATCATGCTGGGAAACGTGGAAGGCAGCAGGAAAAGAGGAAGACCCAATGTAAGATGGATTGACTCCCTAAAGGAAGCCATGGGCTTGAGTTTCCAGGCCGGTTGCAAGACATTTTGGAGATCACTCATGCAGAAGGTCGCCATAAGTCCGAGGCGACTTGACAGCACATAATAACAAGAAGGTGGGTGAGCCAGGATTGCTATAAGCAAGACCGGGCATCTGATGTTAGGAAACCTGCACGTACCTATGGTATTGGAGGAAAGGGCCTGATCCACCAGCAATTTCAATCGCAACACATTGTCTAATTCACTCACCTCTCGCCGCCACGACCATCTGGAGGAAGAGCCATAAAGGCAGCACCCAAAGGCCCGGATCCACCCACCGCATCGCAGATGCCATGGACCGATGTCACAGTTCGAGAGCAGACGGGAACCGGCACCTGCATCCAGAAAGGAAACCGTGATAGAAAAGGGCCGAGTGAGAAACCTGACCTTACTTCCCGACTGTTACAAAACTCAGCAACGACCCTGCAGGGCGGTCTGTTGAGGAAGGAAGCCAGCAGATGAGAAAGCTTGGGTTGAAGACCGAGGGTGTCCACGTCCCCAAATTACAACGCTTGCTTGCAATCATCACAAGACGACTTAGGCTTTCTGGTGTTTTAGAGAGCAGTCTTTTCTCAAGCCCTATTGGGAGGCACTGGGAATCGAACTCGGGACCTCCGGCATCCAAGCCCAGAGCAATCCTGTCGAGCTATCCATTGGGGGGGGGGGGATTCGAACCCCCAACCACTGGCTCCGCAGCCAGAGAACTAAACCACTGAGCTGTAAGAGACCTCCAGATCTCCAGGCACCTTTTTCCGGATTTCCTCCCCATCTGGTTTCCGGCTTTCATGGTTAGGGAAGACACTTCATTCCACATCAAGGACTATTAGACCAGGATTTAGGGCACCCGTTGACCCACCACCAAAACACAGTCAGGTCGAGAGAGGCCATAAAAATGATGCCTAAAATGAGCACGTGCTGTTGTTTATGTATCGATGCAAACTCTGAAACATCTACGGTATTTATATCCAATTCCGGGAATAAGCAAGTGCTTCTCTCCGGCCGCCGCTTGGATCATTTCCGCCCCCTGCTCTTTTTTGATTCGAACACAGGGCTGCGATTTATTCCTACAGATTGAGACGGGCTGGACCCGATGATCCACAAAGCCTGTTACAGCTTGGCAGGTCTAAGATGATGATGATGATGATCATGGTGCTTTCCAGACACTCGCAATTTGTAATTTGCATGTCTGTTCTTTCTACAGAAATGGTTAGTCGTCCTCAGCTCTTTCAGCCAAGGGCAGGGTACCCAAAAAATGAAATAAAGGAGTATAATTACTATAATTTCAGTAGAAACACAACAGATTTCATCACAGAGACCAGGTGACCTGTGTAGGCTCACTAGCTGAGTCTGCAATTCCGACGCCAGAAACTTGGGATGGGCCAGCTGTATGTCCTCTTTTTTCCCCTGTTTATCTTTTTAAAATGCTGATTTGTTTGCAAGATGGTGCTGGCTTTGAACATCCCCTGGACTGCCAGAAAGACAAACAAGGGGGTCTTCGATCAAATCAAGGCTGAATTATCTCTGGAGACAAAAATGACAAAACTGAGGTTGTCCTCCTTTGGGCACCTCCTGAGAAGGCAGGTTTCTCCAGAAAAGACCGTCATGCTGGGAAAGGCAGCAGGAAAAGAGGAAGACCCATTGCAAGATGGACGGACTCCCTAAAGGAAACCACAGGCTTGAGTTTGCAGGAGCTGAAGCCAAGCCGTGGAGGAGAGCGCATTTTGGAGATTTCTTTTCCGTGAGCCCACGAGTGAGCAAAGAAAAATTAAATTAATGTAATGTTGTCTCTTAAAAAAGGTCCAGAGACTGCTAGGCTTTTTCTTCAGCTGTCTGCTGTTCGAAAGAGATCGGCGTTGACGTTAAAGATAAAAAAAAAAGGAAGTTGCTAGTCCTCATGAGTACGGGACAAACTTTTTAAAAACTCAAGTGTCATGCCTCAAAAGGCAAAGCCTTGGCAACCCAGACCCAGAACTGCCACATCGGCACAGATTTATCTACGTATTGTATACAGAGGGCAATGTAAATTCCAGTTCATCAAGTTGCAGAGAGTTCCACTGTTCCCTTATGCTACAATTCCCACCTTTCCGGTCTTTGGGGCAGGGAGGAGGCTTCGGTTGGGGCCTCGCACGATAAGACGACTGATTCACCCGCCTTCTGTTACGAAGTTACAGGCCTCATCAATCTCTTTTGTTGAGTCCCTGAGGCAAGGTAATGCTGTTATGTTAATCTGAGGTTTGTTTATCCAGATGAGAAAGGAAGAAAGATGGATCAGATAGACTTGACTGATGATGGAGAGGGCGTACAGAAAGGACAAACTCAGGTGCGGGTGATTTTATATTTTAGGGGAAACAAGTTTTTGTTTAACGGTGCAAGTGCTTCGTTCTGAGTCTCTCATGGAGCTGAATATCGTATTCCGTGCAAATATTTTCCGCCTCGTTCGAGACTGGAACTCAGATCACCGTGTGCGCATCTGACCGTTCTTTGGGGAATGTGGGCTCCATCATGCAAAGTAACTTTTCAGGCTTCCCAGAAGTCTTTGCAACGGCCCGAGAAGCCTCCTTCCCACTCAATAGCTGGAATCGGTAGGTAGTCTTCTACTGGCTATGGAAGCTCCATTCTTAGCACATCCTTGTTGGTACGATATCTCACGGTCAGGTAGAGTGCTTGTAAGTAAGGAGGCTTCTAACAATTATAGCTCTCAAGGTAAGAGTCTGGCTTGCTTAGATTGCAATCTGCCGGGGAAGGAAGCCAACACTTCTCTGAGGCTCATTCCTAAAGTCTAGTACATGAAGATAGACTTCTTTTGAATATGGAGTCTCCATTCCTAACTCAAACTGTGATGAAGGTAAGAACCTTCCTGGTTCAGCTCTGGGGACCATTGCCCCCCGAATCCTGTCTCCAACTGTGACAGCCAGGCTTTGGAAAAATCAATCAGCAGGAACCCCCCCCCCCCCAAAGAACAGCCCTGTTTTGTCTCCCCAGCTTGTCCTAAGTGGAGAGAGACTACAACTTGAAAGTAATTTGTTACAAATAATATGTACTTGCCATTCAAAAAAAAAAAAAAATTAAATAGCTAAGTCATATCAAAGTTCTATTATGATGTAACATGTTGAAGGATAACTCACTCAAATGGATGGCCAAACTGTAATTACTATTAGTTCCCTTTCTAGTTACTTGTAAAACTTGGCAAAGTTATTTTTTTGTTGCCTGAGGGATTTGCAATTCCTTTTTATTGACAGGGTGTTTATATGACTTCACTCCTTAAGTGTGTTATGGACCACTGGCCAGGGGCATTTAGCATGCTGTTTGCTTAACAGTAACTAGTTACTTTTGAAGAGTAAGAAGCCTACGGCTTTAAAATGGCAACAACGATGTCAAGGGTTAGAAACATTCTTTCTAGGTGGACTACAATATCCAGAATCCACTACATAAGGCTAGCTAGTGGGAGGGGGGTCTCAGAGTGGTAATCGCCCCCCATAAAAGTTCTACAACCTGTGCTTTATGTATCCATAAGTAGTATTTCACAACAGTGTTTTGCAACTGTTTATTATTTATATGATTTAAACCTGCTTCCAATTTGATTAACTACTCATTTATTGTCATGAGATAATTCGTTTAATAACTGGCATAATTACGCAGACAGAGTTACATCGAATGTCGTGTGACCCCAAAAATATTTTAAATAAATAAAGAAATGGTATATACCGTACAGCTTGGTCAAAGGATCTGGTTGTGTTGATTCCCAAAAACTTTCCTGAGGCGGGCTTCAAGAAAATAATGCTGGAATTAAAGAGAGAAGTGCACTGATTTCAAGTGGAATTAAGAAGGATAAGCTTAAATTACCGCAAGTGAGGTTTAGCAAAGGCACTAATTACCATTTCAATGGGGCTGCATTTCCTTCCCTTAACTTGCGCGCGTCTTCAGTCTTAAATAATTAGCCTTGTGCCATTTTAACAGGCTAGACTGAGCACTGCCTTGTTGCGTAGTCACACCTTATTACACCTGTCTTGCACTGTGTATCTGTATTTTGTATGGTTTCGGCCTTTTCAGTGCATTGCCCTAAAGATTGGTGTGTGGAACTCCCTGCCACATGACAGGGCAAGAACCACAAGCTGGGCTGAATGGAGAACAGCACAGGGCACATTCAGGAGGAGAGGATTTGATGGTTGACAGGCGTTGAGACATGGCACAGATTAATAGATCTGGGCCCGAGGGACCTGGGTCTGAAATGCTACCAAGTCATTTCTCGGGTTGATGGAGAAGATCTAACAAGGTCTATCGGCCATGGATCAAAACAAAACCTCCAGATTCAGAAGGAGTCTATCTTAGAGTTCCTGAAGTACAGGGAGAAGACGTTGCTTTCACAACCCACCATGGACACCTGAAGAATGTATTGCTGGCTATTGTTGGGGACAGAATAGGAGGCAGAATCCTGGGCTGATAGCTGGGAGGAGAACCTCCATGTATTGAAAGAGTCTACCCTTGAACAACAACAACATGAATTCCAATGCTCAGACTCCAACCTTTTCAAAGCTGTCTGCCCCATGCCTGCAGGATCTTTGATTTGATCAAATAAGGTCATTCTTAAGTAATGACCTTCATTTAACAATTGATTTATTGAACCTTTATCCCTCCAGATAGCTAATACGGTTCTCCCTCCTTCTTCCCTCCTAAACTTTTACAACCACCCTGTGAGATAGATGAGGCAGAAGGAGGGAAGAAGAGACAAAGATAAACGGGTGGGGAACAGGCTAAAATCACACAACAGAGCTTTAAGAACAAGTCAAGATTCGAATCCAGATCTTCCCACTCCTAGCCGGCTACCATACGGCTACAGTGACTGCACCTCACTGATTTTAAGGTGCGTGTAGATCCCAAACGCCCCCCTCTTAACAGGTTTACAAAGGAAGAGTCCCGCAAGAAGCCACATGGACCGAGCCTCAGTGGTTTGACCTGCTGTCCAATCCCTTCTTCCAAGCTGCGCCCATTTCACAGAAAACTGGTCCCCGAAGCTGATCTAACACGGACTGAGGTGCGCCATTCACTGCCTGTTCGGTATTCCCAGATCCGGCGCTAATCCTCTTTCCCTGCTGAGCCTTGCCAAGATCGTCCCACAACGGCACAAAAAAAAACCCCCAGCTTTTACTCACCCCCCCAGCTGGAGATGAATAAACAGACCCTTGACACTGGTCCAAATCACCCCACGAGGCAGCAGAAGCTGTATCCCCGGCCAACGAGAGCATCCGAACGAGGGCCACCTCGGTAAGATGCTGCTCCTTATAGACCAAGGGTTTTTGACTGACAGCAGAAGGATATAAATTCTGGAAGCCTCTGTTTATAGTAAGAAGGATAAAGCAGAAATTCTGGATCAGCCAGACAGGTGGCATTGGCAAGCAGTTTTTCCGGCACAAAGTGATTCTACCCAACTTAAATTCATTTAAAGACGGGTTAGGAAAGAGATTTTAAAAGACGGCCTCAACCCAGCCGAAGCACCCTTTGCTGCTGGCTGGGACCCTCTTCTGAAGGTTTCGTTATACAACATTTTGGATGGCTCGCACCGTCTCTAAGAAGCTTACAGGGGAAGTGATGTGGGATTTTGCACCCTTAGACATTCAGAAGGAGAAACAGGAAAAGGCAAAAGGCAAGTAAGACACGAAACCAAAGGAAACCGAGGAAAAGGCAAGTAAGACATGAAACCAAAAGGGAGAGAAAGAGAGATAACATTAATTTATACCTTTTTTCTCTGCCAATTCTTTGCTTTTCTGGAACTCGCCATTTGCTTCGAAAACCATCGGTTTTCACATTTTGATCAAGTTTTCCTGCCAAGCGACTCCTGAGAATTCAGCCTCGAATTTAACAGACAAGTTTATGGGCATGCATACACCCATTTTAAACGACCACGCGTCCCTCTTTGAGCTGACGAACAAGTGTGAGATTGTGGAATCGTTCTGTTCCAACCACATAATTATTTTATTTTTTTATATATATATTTTTTTGGTGGCTTTATTAGTTTGGCTTGCGTGGCGTTGGGAAACAGCCAGGCAGAGGGAAGATGACAGACACATAGATCACCGTCATGTGCTCTCAAGTCAATTCTGGCACGTGGCGACCCTTTTTCAGGGTTTCCCAAGTAGAGAATGCTCCTGGGGTGCCCTGAGACGGTGCAGCTTGCCCAAGGCTACACAGGCTGACACTTCTCTCAAGAGCCAGAGTGGGGAATCGAACTCCCAACCTCCGGCTCTGCAGCCACATACCCAAGCCACTGAGCTACCCAGACAGATAGATGCCCTTCTTCAGGTATTTTGAATTATTCAGGGTTAAGTTAAAGGTAAAGGTTCCCCTTGACATTTAGTCCAGTCGTGTCCGACTCTAGGGCACGGTGCTCATCCCCGTCTCCAAGTCGTAGAGCCAGCGTTTGTCCGAAGACAGTTTCCGTGGTCACATGGCCAGCGCGACTAGACACGGAACGCCGTTACCTTCCCACCGAGGTGGTACCTATTTATCTACTCACATTTTTTTTACATGCTTTCGAACTGCTAGGTTGGCAGGAGCTGGGACAAGCAACGGGAGCTCACTCCATCGCGTGGATTCGATCTTACGACGGCTGGTCTTCTGACCTTGCAGCACAGAGGCTTCTCCGGTTTAACCCGCAGTGCCACCACGTCCCTTATTCAGGGTTACACACACAAAAATAGCAAGAATTATCTTCCACCATTTCTGCTTATCTTCTGTGATTGGAGGGTAAATTTTGAAAAATTTGAGAAATGGGAGAAACCAGCCGTCTTGCCTTTCCAGGGAGATACGGCGCAGAGACAAGAAAGAACCAATCCGAGCAGATTTTTTAAAGACTCTCGTTCTCTCCATCCTGTTGATGAAGAAATTCTAGCTTTTGAAAGACAGCTGTAGGTATCGAAGTCTCTAGAAATCCAACACATTCTCACACTGCACGCAGTAAGATGCAGGGTTAAAAGCGTTGGGCAGATTCCTATTCTTAGCCTCGCCTACCTTACAAGACGGTTGTGGCTGAGCACAGAAAGTAAGGAGAAAGAGACCCATGGACGCCACCTCGAGCAGAAACGGCTGGCTCGTAAATGACAAAAATAGACAGCCAACCTTGCTTATGTGTAAAAAAAATAAATAGAAAATAAACTTAAAAAGTAAACCACAGCCAATGTCCTTTTATTTAGTTGAGTGCTGGGTTTTTTTGAATTACTTCTACCCTGCCTTTCACTGGAACATTGCAGTAATTATTATTAGTTTTAAAATATAATCATTATTATTTTTTAAAAAAAACGCATCTTAACAGCAGCAATCATTATTTAAAAAACAAAAACACCAATCCATGCCGTTTAACTAATGACAGGCTTCAAATCACACAGTTAAAAAGACGGTCTCTTAAAATAAGAAAGCACAAGAGGCTATGCCTGAATTGAGAACAGAGGTAAAAGAGGGCACCGTGTTGCATAAAATTGGCATGAGCCGGTTTTTCTCCCTGTTGAGACAAATTTGGAAAGAAACGAACGTACTCCACGTTGAAATGCAACCGTTTGACCTCGGCACGGGCCACAACTTTCAGCTGCGTTTGAATATGGTCGGTGTTACAAAGCTGAATCGTTCCATACCGCTTTGAAGGATGGCAGGGCCAGCCTGCAGAGATACTACAGATCCCAGTATTCGTAAGATGGAGTCGTGGTATCAAATGGCTATAACTGCACAGTGTAATCTTAGAATCATAATTAGCAAACCGCAAAACTGGAAGGGATCCTATAAATCATCGAGTCCAGAACCTCTCAAGGAGGCACCCTGGGGAATTGAACTCCCAACCCAGAGACCTAACTCACTGAGCTATCCCATGATCTGAAAACTGCAGGGCTGGAAGGGACCCTAGAGAGCATCCAGTCCAGCCCCTGTCAAGGAGGCCCAGTAGGGATTCGAATTCCCAACCTCTGACTCCGCAGTCAGATTACAAGTCACAAAACTATTCAGACACAAGTCACAAAACTATTTAGATGCCAAAACGTAAACCACCTGAGAGTTTAAACATTTGAAGGCTACAAGAAGCCAAAGTTTTCCTTCTTCTCTCACGGCTACGGCCAATGGCTAACTCATACGGAACAGGGAATATAATTTTTCACTAAAGCCCACAAGATGGGAGGTGTACCTGATCCCACACAGTTTTCAGCTTTCCAGCTGATGCGAAACCTTTAGACAGGATGGGTTGTTGGTTTGGTTTGTTTAGTTTGCATCTCAGCAATTTTGGACGGCTATTATGGCAACACCGCTATTAAGGGTAGCTTTTTAATAATCCTAATTATACCAACGTAACGTGCTTTGCTGGCCACCCGGGAGGGAAGGTGGCAGGACCTGGAAGGGAACTGGGACGGTCAAGGACAGCTCAAAGTGAAGTAGGAGGCGAGGAAGTGAATCCTTACCTCCCTCGAGGTCAACGCTGTGCTTACTCTGGTGTCTTGATGCTGCTCGTGATTCACATTCCCCTTTGGCAAAGGAGACTGAGTGGCTTTGAGTCACCCTGTGGTTGGTGCTGGTTTGCCAGTGAGGTGGATCTGGCATCTGTGTGTCGCCCCTCCAGAAAAGAAAAGAAAAGAAAAGAAAAGGAAGGAAGGAAGGAAGGAAGGAAGGAAGGAAGGAAGGAAGGAAGGAAGGAAGAGGCTAATGATGGATAGAAGGAAGGAAGGAAGGAAGGAAGGAAGGAAGGAAGGAAGGAAGGAAGGAAGGAAGAAGCTAATGATGGATGGAAGGAAGGAGCTGATGATGAATAGAAGGAAGGAAGGAAGGAAGGAAGGAAGGAGCTAATGATGGATAGAAGGAAGGAGCTAATGATGGATGGAAGGAAGGAGCTGATGATGAATAGAAGGAAGGAAGGAAGGAAGGAAGGAAGGAAGGAGCTAATGATGGATGGAAGGAAGGAGCTAATGATGGATGGAAGGAAGGAGCTAATGATGGATGGATGGATGGATGGATGGATGGATGGATGGAAGGAAGGAAGGAAAGGTGTGAATTTGCATCGTATTTGCCTTTGCTGGTTTCTATGCATTGATGCAAAGACAGAGGTTGTGTCTGCCACTCAGGCAGAAATCCATCAGGGCCTGTCTGCAAAGAACTTCCTGCTGGTCATCAAAGGCAAAGGGTCTTAACCTCCGTCCTCCAGATGTGTTGCACCTGGGGATTCTGGGCATTGAAATCCCAGCTTGGGAACCCAATGGGACGGACGGACAGACAGAGAGACCTCACTGTGCCTCCTTAATAGGGCTGGGCTTAAATTGATAGCTTGGTAGGTAGGTAGGTCCCATCAATGTCTTCTATATGGGCTGCTGCTCCACTTTCTGTACATGTGATACTGATGGTGGCAGGACCACTTCGAAGCTGGGTCTCGCTTCTTCTCATCGTTCCCCTCTTTTTAAACCAAATTAGAAAGCCCTCCAATTAGCGCTCGAAGAGACAAACGGACGAGCAAATAAACCAGGAAAAGGTTCAGAAGAGAAACTCCAGCCAATTCGTGGTGCTCTGAATTTTGATTAAAAGATTTCTTAAAGATGTCTGAAAGAGAACCGATTCCCTTAAAGAGAAGCGGGCTTCAGAAAGCGAAGCTCGGACACAAATCCGGATAAAACCCAGGACTCTTCTGCAGCTGGGAGAGAGAAAACAGGGTCAATTTTTTTCGGGGGGGGGGGGGGAGGTGTTGCTTCATTTGGAAGATCGTTAAGACATCACAAAGCAGTCTAGATAACATTAGGATATCCCACCCATTTTGTCCTGGGAGGATGATGAGTTTCACTGCAAAAAGCGTTTCTAATAAGGTTGCACGAGACTGCTTCTTGAGTTGCAAAACGTCCAACAAGATCTGAATGCTTTATTACTCGAAAAAAAGAGTCTGTAGCCCACGATGGCACCTGAGAAGACCAGAGGGTGGCCAGATAGAAATTCAGCTCTGGGTAGATCTAAACCAATTAACAAATATAAAAAGATAAAAGGACCCCAACTGGCTTCACGGTAAACATAGTCCATCATTCTGCTCTGTGATGAAGAAATGGTTGCCTTCTCTCCTGCCAGGCCTTTTCCACCACTCATGCCAATTAAACCTTTTTTTCCTAATTCAAACAATGATAATTACCGAGGCGGGACAAGAAAACAGAAAGCAGATGGCGGAAACTGAGTGGTGATGTTTTTCTCCTGGGTGTCCACACAAATGAAGACTTATTAAAAGGGAATAATGGGTTGGAAAAGCATTCCAGAGAAATGATGCCAGAACAGGGGCAGATTTCCTCAAGGTGGTTGGCCTCAGGGCCAAGATGAAATGTGCCGAGTTCGAAAGGGGGTGCTCGAGGTTTGCAGATGCCCTGGATGGCCAGAAAGACGAGCAAGGGGGGTTCCTCCATCAAATCCAGCTTGAACTCTCTCTGGAGGCAAATAAGTTGAAAGCTGAGGCGGTTCTCCTTCAGGCACCTCACGAGAAGGCAGGATTCCCTGTCAGTCAATCAGTTTATTGTTAAGATCCTTAGACCAGTCATATGGCAAAATTGAACCTTTACAAGTTTCCAAAATTCCAAATACTTCACAAAAATATTTAGCGTTAAAAGACAATTTAAAGTCTAATTACTCTCGAGTTTCCGAGACCTGGCTACTTGGTAAGTGATCTTGGAGACTATATCAGAAGGAAGAAGCCCACGTTTGTTTGTTTGTTTTTCTGAATGGCCAGGAATTTTTTAAATCAGTGAGGTGAGACAGGATTCCCTGGGGGGGGGGGGGGGGGAAGACAGTCATGCTGGGAAAGGTGGAAGACAGCAGGGAAAGAGGAAGACCCAATACGAGAAGGACGGACTCCCTAAAGGAAGCCACAGGCTTCAGTTTGCAAGAGCTGAGCAGGGCTGTTGAGGACAGGGCATTTTAGAGATTGCTCATTCATGGGGTTGCCGTGAGTCAGAAGCCACCTGACGGCACATCACAATAAAGCTGGCAGTAACTGTGAAAGAATCCCAAAAAAGTTTATTTTGGGGGTTACAACACCCATAATCCACAGGGCTTTGCAAAAAAAAAAAAAAAGCATTTCACATCAAAACCGGAGGACCAGCAAAAAGGCAAATATTTTCGAGACACCAGGTTGAAACCTGAAAAGGTGCAATTTTATACCCACTGTTTATCCGCCTCCTTAAGGAAAGCATCGTCCTGGATCACCAAACGGGTTCACCGCCTTTCTTACCCCATCGCCTCCCTCTTTTCCGCCGGAGCCGCCAAGTCGGCTTGCATTGTGCCAGCCGGTGTAACTGGCACCACGGTAAAGTTCAATGCAGTCCAGGGGGAACCCAAGAAACTGCCAGCTGGGCAACCTGGTTCTACCAGTGGGACCGCAGTTCTAATATTATTATCATTATTATTATTATTATATTCCTCCAAATGTTATTACATTACAATTGCTATTAGGTCCGACCAGCAGAGCTAATGGTGAAGGAGTCACTAGGTATAAGATGAAAACTGCATTTGAGTCAATGATTTGTTTGTTTGTTTTGCTACAAATCTTATCAACACTGGCCAATTTTTTTCATAAATGGGATGTTCAAACAAAACTGATTCGCTCATCACTTGCATTGTTCTTTAAAGTTGACATTCCAACCCCTAAGCATTAATTTATCCAGACGTAAGACTGATGGAACGCCAAAGGCAGAAACTGAGTTATGGGGTTTTGACAGGTACGCCCATATTAATCAGCCTCATAAAGAGAAATAATGAACCTATAAGCGTTCGGACGAAATGACATCACAATGGGAACAGATGATGTCAAAGAGGTTTTGAACACAGCTCCATTAAGAGTTGAAGAGCGTGCATTTTCTCGGGAAGCAAAAATGATGAAACAGGGCTGTCATACCTTGGGCACATCATGAACAGGCAAAAATCTCTGGAAAAGACAGTAAAGTCAGGGAAAGTTGAAGGCAGCAGGAAATAATCTGGGGTACAATTTGGTGAATCAACTTGAACCCCAGAGCACAAAACAGATGGATCAACCTGATCCCATATCTCATACTTTAATGTAAGAAGATAATGATGACGATGTGTGCTATCAAGTTGATTCCAACTTACAGTGACTGTTTTCAGGGTGTTCCAGGTAGAGAATATTCAGAGGTGCTTTACCCTTCCCTTCCTCTAGGGGGAGCCCTGGGACTCGGTCCAGCTTGCCCAAGGCTACCCAGGCTGGCTCTTCTCCCAGGAGGCACCGTGGGGGGATTCGAACTCCCAACCTCTCGCTCTGCAAGCAGAGACCTAAACCTACAACAAGAAGATTCATCCAAAGGAGTAAGAAGTAGTTGGATATGTTCAGTTTATGGCCCGCATGACTGAAAATATCTCTTTCAGAAGAGGAGAAATCGGTGATGAAACTTGGCATCGGGAAAGCCAGCCAGGCAAGCCAACCAACACAAGAAGACTGACGTAAGACTGTTTAACATTTTCATGTTGTATGTAAAACAGAATGATGATTTATCTCTTTGGAAGATGACAAAGGCAATTATCAGTCTGTTCTCGATGGTAAGTTTGTGTACTTCATTTCATAATATGTACATTAAAAAAAAAAAAGAATATGCAATCAGATCAGGGTATGTGTGTAATTCTGCCAGAGCTTAAAGCCAATGAAACCTAAGACACCTAAAACTTCACACGGATATTAAAGAGACCTTGGGGATGACCATAATGGGGTTATTTCACTTTTTTAAAAGGATTAAATTTAAGTCCATTCAAATCTTTTTTTTGTAGTGTGCAATACCATCTTCAGCCTCTAGGTGGGAGACCTTCCCTAAGCTGAAGCAGGCTTGGGAGATTCGTATCGCCACAGGGCCTCTAGGCTGCTCCAGGTGACGCTCTTCTCTGCGACACCCCCAGCTCTTCAAACAGTTTAAAGAAAACGAGAGAGACTCTTGTGGGTTGGATAATGAGGCGGCAGAAGAGCGAGCACTGGAATAGAGGGAGAGAAAGACCAGTACGAAAGGAGGAGAGTGGACGGAGGAGTAGAAGGCAAACCGAAGAGAGAAAGAGCATTGGGCTGGGTGTTTCCCTTCGAATGGTGGTTATATCTGCTAGGGCAGGGGTCCCCAACCCCCAGTCCACGGCCCGGTGCCGGTCCGCGGGTTTCCTGAAACTGGGCCGTGGAGACAGATCTCCGCCCCCCCCCCGCATGACACGCCCCTCCGGAAGCGCGACACGCCCCCCACGAGCGCAGGGGTGCCCCTGCCCCCCCTGCGCATGAAGCCCATACCCCCCAACCGGTCCGCGGTCCCAAAAAGGTTGGGGACCGCTGTGCTAGGGTATTAGGTCTCTGGCTGTGGAGCTGGAGGTCAGGAGTTCGTATCCCCCACTGTGCCTTCTGGGAGAAGAGCCAGCCTGGGTAGCCTTGGGCAAGCTGAACCGTCCCACAGCGCCCCTAGAGGAAGGGAAGGGTAAAGCACCTCGAAGTATACTTTTCCTGAAAAGGGTTGCCGTAAGTCAGAATTAACTTGACAGCATATCATCATCATCATCATTTCCTCACTGATGGCCCCTTCAGCAAAAAGATGGGAAGATGAAGGACACGCAAAAGGATGGAGCGAGACTCCTTTTAATGACAGAGTTCTAACGAGGAAACACTTCAACACGACTCCCAACCGGCAGGGCAAAGAGAACCTCTCCAGTCCCTCTTAGATCCGCCCCCCCCCTCCGGTCGGGGCTCCTTCATTTTCATTTTGGTCCGTCTGGGTGCTGTTGGCCCCAAACCATGTTCCTCTCACACCAAGCACGGCCGCCTGCCTTGGGCATTTCTTCGGCCTTTCTTCCTGCCACGCAATGGCAGCTCAGACCGCCGAGCGGCACCCGGCGGAAGCGGGAGGCCCCTTTGGCTTGGTTCGCTAAGCTCTTGGCTTCGTTACCAAAAGCAAATGAGGTCGTCCTCAAAAAATAAACAAAAAAAACACAGGTTGACACGTCCTGAGAGCAGGGGTAAAACCAGGAGTGGCTTGGACAACTTTCTTCTCTCTCTGTCTGTGGCCACGCACCACCGTCGTCGTTGCCCAGCCCGGCTGCTCCCCACCCTTCATTCACGCCTCCACAGATACGTCTGGATGGAGTTGGCTGGGATCTGAGTCACGATCAGGCGCCCGGTGTCGGAAATCGCAAACGTGACTTTGGAGCCGGACCTGGGGAAGAAAACAGTGCCATGAATGTCAGGGGAAAGTAAAAGTGATGCCCCGCAAGGGCTTGCAACACGCACGCACCGGTGGTGTGGGTTTGTGAACCCACTCACAGGTGGGTGGGTTTGTGAATCTCCACCTGTCCCAAAACTGCAGAAGTTGCAACCTGGCTCTGGAGGAAGGGGTTCGGTGAGGGGGAGCGCCGCACCTGTAATTAGAGAACAACCCAGGGCTGTTGACCCAGGGTGCTAAAAGATAGAGGGTGCCAGAATGCGGTGCTGAAAGGGCACAGATGGACCACAAACCCATCCATCTGGGAGGCTGCAAACCCAATCACTCAGAAGGCTGCAAACCCAACCTCCTTGAAGGTCGCAAACCCATCCGTCTTGAAGGCTGCAAACCTGCCTCCCCCGGAAGGCCGCAAATCTAAACCCCAGGAAAGTCGCAAACCCAAACCATCTGAAGGCCACAAACCCAAACACCGGGAAGGCCACAAACCCAAACACCGGGAAGGCCGCAAACCCAACCAACCTGAAGGCCGCAAACCCAACCAACCTGAAGGCCGCAAACCCAACCAACCTGAAGGCTGCAAACCTAACCACTGGGAAGGTCACAAACCCACCCACCTTCAGGGTCGCAAGCCCGCCCGCCCACCCTGAAGGCTGCAAACCCAACCAACCTGAAGGCTGCAAACCCAACCAACCTGAAGGCTGCAAACCTAACCACTGGGAAGGCTGCAAACCTAACCACTGGGAAGGTCACAAACCCACCCACCTTCAGGGTCGCAAGCCCGCCCGCCCACCCTGAAGGCTGCAAACCCACTAACCCTGAGCGTTTCTATCACCTCCAGTCTCTCCTCCCCAGGCAGAAGGAAATGCAAAACCAGATAGGCTCTCTATTCCTCGCTTTCTCCTAATACGTCACGTGAACTAAGTTGAGGCAAAAGACGTGCAGAACACCGGGCACCAAAACTGGGAGCTAGAGCATTCCTGCTTCTCTTCCTTTGTGTGCCTCCTGTCCCTCCAGCATCTCCAGTTTCCATTTTCTCTGACCTCCACAGTTATCTCCTCAACATCACCACCACCACGGGACCGAGCAGCAGACGCTCACCGATTCAGGACAACCACCACGGCGGATCCGTCAGGTCGAAGGGCGGCCACGTGCTCCAAGCTGCACCCGAAGCATTTCTGCTCGACTCTCAGGCCGACGCGCTGCGAGCCTTCAGGGATGAACTTGCTGTGGAAGGAGATGGGAGCCGAGAGTTTGATCTTTTGACTCCCACGCAGTATTATTAATAAAAAAGGGGAATTCAGGGGAATGGTCCCAGGAATGACAGAATGATCCCCGTGCTTTTCACAATCTTGTGGGACTAATCCAGGGTGGAAAGTAAGGAGCCATAGCATAGTGCCAGACCACTAGGGCTATCCATCAAAGGTTCCGAGTTCAAATCCTGGTGGCCCCCCAGTTTGAAAAAAGACGGGAGCAAGACAAGAATGCAAGGAAAGGAGGAAAGGAGCAGGAGAAGAGGAGAACTGAATACGAGATGGACTGACTCAGTAAAGGAACCCACAGCTTTTAGCTTCATAAGATCTGAGCACAGGTCTTCACAACAGGAATTTCTGGAGGTCATTCATTCAAATGCTCATCATCGGTCAGAAGCAACACAACATCGCAAAACAAAGCAGGGACATTGAGACAGGAAAGGAACAAACAGCAGGGCAACTGGGAGGGACTGAGAAACGGGTATGAAAAAAAAAGGAAAAGATGAGAAATAAGGATTGTTAAAGAGCCAGTGTTAAGTGATCTGAAGGAAGAAGAAAAGGAACGTAACATTTCCCATGCAGTGAGAATGACATTTTGCTAGGGAAATGGAGTAATAACCTTATAATTTTAGGACTGCCGAGCTGGAAGAGCGACCCTCTGGATCATCCAGTCCAGCCCCTGCCAAGGAGGCATGGTGAGGATTCGAACTCCCAACCTCTGGCTCCACAGCTGGAGACCTAAACCACTGAATTATCCAGCCATTCAGTGAAAAAACAGGAAGCTGATCTAGAAGGATCTCGGATCGGAGCTGCAGGCAGCTTCTCACCCCAGTTCTGCCCACCA
The DNA here is from genome assembly GCA_037013535.1 of Intellagama lesueurii. NCBI lineage: Eukaryota > Metazoa > Chordata > Lepidosauria > Squamata > Agamidae > Intellagama > Intellagama lesueurii. Next base: position 2,599,293 of record JBAJHW010000019.1, on the reverse strand, counting down.
GCATCCGAGCTCAACCATGCATCACCCTCGGCGACCCTTCATCTCTCCCCAATTTCCTCTCGACGCCAACGCCCCACTGTTTCGAGGGGGCCCACGAGCTGCCGCCCTCACCTGAAATGGGCCATGTGGTAGAACATGGGCTGCTTGTAGAAAACGTCATTGGCCACGTCCACGATGACGGGGCTGTCCACGTAGTTCTTGGCCCAGTTGGGGCCCCCTTCTAAATCCAGAGCCAAGTTCCAGTCAATCCACCCGACGACATGGTTGTTCAGATTCTAAGAGGCAAGGGGGAATAATCAGAGTGAGACGGCCAGAATCAGTGAGGTGGGGGGGGGCAGGAGAGAGATATGGGGAGGGTAGCCCCTTCCGCCCGCCTGCCCCGAGCCCATACCGCCAAAATGTTCCGGCTGTATTGAACTCCCCGATCCCAGGAGCCGAGGATCACGTCCCTCTCCCAAAAGTGGGACCCAGCACAAGCTTCGGTGGAAATCAGGAAGTAGTCCGGAAAAAGCTGGTGGGTGATGACCACCGTGTCAGCGATGGGGGCAATAAAGTCCAGGTACCAGTGGGTGGCGATGCCGTGGATGTATCGGTGGGCCTGGCTGTCTCCGCTCAGCACCTTGGGATCAGAAGGGAGAAAAAAGGGTCTCACGAACATGCACCCCGCAGAATAGAAGCCTGTCCGGGAAGGGGGAGGCGCGGGAACAGGCAGGAACCAATCAGAGTGGGGAAGGGTGGGGCAAAAACAGAGGGTGGGGCATAAGGAGAGGGTGGAGCCAAAGCAAAGGGCGGGGCTTAAGCCTAGGGTAGCAAATAGCAATCCAGACAGAGATGGGGGAACCTTCACTTTTCAGACTATGATTTCCGGAGTGCTCCAGGTACTGGGAATTGGATCCCCCCCCCACCACCACCAAAAAATAAGTCTTCTCGTCCTTAAATTATTTCAGTCTTTTGCCCGGCTTATCTCAGGCTCCGCTTCTTTTTCTTAAATAAAAAAGGAAGTTCCTTCATGGGAGTTGTAGTTTCACTGTCCTGCAGGCACTACAGAGGACGTTTCCTGAAGAACTACAACTCTCAGGAAGCACCTGGGCAGCTTCCTTCTTTCTTTAAATGAGGAGCCTCCTGGCACAGGGGTTAAAGTGCAGTACTGCAGCCAATACTCTGCTCACAACCTGGGTTCAATCCAGTCTTCCATCCTTCCGAGGTCAGTAAATTGAGTCCATACCCAGCTTGCTGGGTGTGTCTATGTGTGGAAATACATAGCCTGCATAATTAAACTGTAAACTGCCCAGAGACCTGTGGGGTGGTATAGAAGCCGCATGAGTTCCTTTTATTCAAATAATTTCTATGTCGCCTTTCTTCCGACAGGGGACCGAACTCAGCTCACAACAGATAAAAGAAGACATTTTAAAACACTAGATAAATGTCACATTTAAAGAAAAATGAAACCTCTATAAAGATTAGAAAAGCAAGTATAAAAATAATTCAGAAACCTTAAAAAACCTGCGCATAGGTGTGGATCGGTGAGTCGCAACTCCCAAATTTCTGCCTGGAGACTGATGGGAGTTGGAGTGCAAAAAAAACACAACACCACTCCTAAATGGCACCTCCCGATTCTGCCCTAAAAGACCCGAGAATTTTGCATAAACTGAGCCATATAACAGAATCCTAGAATCAAAGAACGATGGAGTTGGAAGGGACCTCTCTAAAGGTCATCGGGTCCAACCCCCGGCTCAAGGCAGGAATCCAAATCAAAGCAGATCAGAAAGACAGTTGTTCCGTTTTCTCCTGAATGCCTCCAGTGTTGGAGCGCTCACCCCCTCTCGAGGTTCATGGGTTCCACTGCCGTACTGCTCTAACAGTTAAGTTTTTCCTGAACTTCAGCCGAAATCTGGCTTCTTGCAGCTCGAGCCCATCATGACGTGTCCTGCACTCTGGATCGAGAACAGATCCTGCCCCCTCCTCTGTAGGACTCCCTTTCCAGTATTTGAAAAGTGCCATCCTATCTCCCCTCCGTCTCCTTTTCTCAAGGCTAAACCTACCCAGTTCTTTCTGTCTTTCTTCCTAGGGCTTGGTTTCCAGCCCCCTGATCATCCTGGTGGCCCTCCTCTGAACTGGCTCCAGTTTATCTGAATCTGTCTTAAAGTCCAGGGTCCAGAACCCAAGATGCACCCTAACCAGAGCTGAACGGAGGGGGACCAGTACCTCATGGGATCTGGAGACTCTGCTTCTCTTAATGCATCCTAAAATAGCGTTTGCCTTTATTGGTAGCCATAGCCACCTGCTTTTCTACTGTCTGAGATTTATCCACGTCTTTCTGACGTATCTCTGGAACCCCGAGGGCTAGAAGCTTGACTCGGAAGCAAAAGAAAGCAAGTCTAAGAGGCCACGAAAAGTGGATTCTGCAATCTCTATGGAATGACCACCCCGGGGATCGAAACCCTGCCAACCTGCGGTACTTACCACCTTGGCCCAGTTGGGCAGATTTATCCGGTTGTCATCCAGGATGATCAGACGGACAGCCTTGTGCGAGCTGTTGGCCAAGGCCGGGCCCAGATCCAGTGCAATGAAGTCACGCTGCTGCTCGGGCGTGAAACCCAACGACTGGAAGGGATAGTTGTCGATCAACCCTCCGGTAGGTTCGTTCTCGGCGGTCACGGCCCAGAAAGTCACATTATGCTTCGCGTATTCATCCAGAAACCTGGAGAGAGAGAGAGAGAAAAAAGACACTGGTCATTTTTAGCAAGCGAATCTGAAAGTGGGGTCTCAAATTTCAAATTCTGGGTACCCATGTCAAGCATCTTGCATTGTTTACTTATAATTATAGATGCTTTTCCTTGTAAGAGCTCAAACAAACATACGGGCCCCTCCTTCCCCTCCAAACAGCCCTATGAGGTAGACAAAGCAATGGGTTGAAATTCTCCCAGTCAGCGGAGGAGAGATTTGAACCCAGGATTCATGGCGGTGCCACGGACCAGCAGGCATGGCCATTTGAGGGCCAGACGAAGGGCTGCTGTAAGAAAATATAACATGAGCATTTAACATGTTTTTTTAATTAGTTCACTGAGGATTTCCTTCAGAACAGTGTTCTTAAAAGAATGTGCATGTTCTTCCCAAACCAGATGGACAGGCCCAGCTCGGATGAAAAATACGGCCAGAAATATTCCTGTCTCAGCTAAGCTGGCGTTCACAGACAGGGATATATTTACAACCCCTGAAGGAAGGACAACATGTCCTCCGATCTCAGATTTTTTTGATTCCTGTGTCAGGGGCATCTTCGACAAAACCAAGTGGATTTCGCTGGTTCGGACCAAAAAACGAAAGGGGGTGAGGGAGGGAGAACACAATCTGAGACGTAAAGCCAAAGTATGATGTTCTCAAAGACGACCAAAACAAGGCAGACGAGAAACTTCTTTCAGCCCACGTGCCACTTGGAGGCTTCGTTCCAGTGGCAGGTAGTTCCGGAGGCCAAAAGAATGGGGAAACGCCGGCAGAATGTTAGCTGAACGCTCTTCCTTGCCCGGCTGCAGAAGAAGCACGCCAGTTTTCCAAAGGAAGAAAATCCAGAGAACATCCGGAATCGTGTGCTGGAGAAAAGAGACACGAAAAGGCTTCTCCCGGAAACCTTCGCCACTATCCGGGATTTCTGGGAGTTGCCGTCCGAGAACATCTGGGGAGCCACGGTTGGGAACCCCCGCAAAAGGCCAGATTGTGCCCAAAGGAAGGCCAGATACGGCCCTGAGTTCGAGTTCCCATATATAATTCTGGGAGAATCCCATTCCACCAGACACCCATTCACTCTACCTCCCTCTTCCTCACCCCTTCCTGTTCCGCCCCCCTCGCGTCCCCTTTTTTACCTGATGAAGTAATTGGCCCACGTTTTGTGGTACCGATCCCCCGCCTGCCCCAGGAGGGACCCTTTCCCCTTCCATTCCTTATTGGTCTTCATCCACAGCGGAGACGTCCACGGACTGGCGCAGAGAGAGATATTTTTCTTCGACATGGCCCGAGCCCGGTGAACCAGGGGGATCTAAGGGGAGAGAGAACCCCAAACCCGTGAGGACAATCGGGTGGGGTGGGGGGCAAGCAGGCAGGACGACAAAGGTCCCCCACCATCTTCCAGGGGATTACGGAGGGGAGAAAGATTGCTTATATACACACAGAGGCCTTTTCGTGTACAGGTTTGCAAGAAAAAGAACTTCAGAAATAAAGGATGCAATAGGGTGCGAGGGGGGGGCAGCCCTTCATTCTCCTCCCAGTCCCCATGATCCTGCCTCTCCCCCCAATTGGCAGGCAACGCTCACCTTCATCTTGACGTCCTCGTCGACCAAGCTGAAATTCTGCAGCTCAAAATCGTACGGCCAGTCATCGTACGTGTAGAGCCGCACGGAAAAATCACAGCTCGCCATCGGCATGCGCAGGAGGTTGTACTCAATCCCTGTGGAACGCAGGAGAGCAGAAAAATCCTCAATGGCCACCCCAGGTTTCCAAACACAGGAAGCTAGCTTTAAGGACAGAAAAAAATTCCTTCCCTCCTTTTGTTTCCTCAAAATCTTATTCCAGGAGGGATCCCCTTATTCGCGGGATCCGGATCCGCTGATTCACTTATCCACGGTCTGAAAATATTTAAAACATGACAAGGAAAATCCTAGAAATATAGAGTTCAAACTATGACGTTACCAGAACTGGCCACTAAAGAGAGCCGGAGACTATGCTATGTATAGGGTGCACTATTAATAGAGTGTTTGCTATAATCCACGTTTTTCAGCATCCACGGGGTGGGGGGGCTTGGAACCAATCCCCTGCAGATACAGGGGTCCTAAATTCTCATCCTATCCTAAATTCTGGATCAGATTGCAGGATATGGAAAACTGTGCTATCTTTTATGGTATACATGTTTACTAACACAGGTTTCCCCCCCCCCCACCTTTTCTAAACTTAATGACTCTTAGTTGTCCGTTCTGTAAACATACACTTTTGTCTGTAAACATACACTTTTCCTGGGCAAAGCTGTTCCTCTGCCGGCTATCACAACATCTGCAGTGAAATGGATGACACAACTCACAAACCCCCAAGGCTTTACGTATAATAATTTCCAACGTGGATTGTTGTGTTCTGTTGGCATTAAAATGTGTCTTTAGGATTGATGTTCGTAGACATCAATCAGTTTTTAGCTTTTAAATATTGCCCGATAAGGAGCCGAACCTACGATGCTGATCCAAGACACGATGCTGCCCGGGGCAAAAGGCAAGCCAACCCTCCCCAACTGAAGTATGGAGCAGGACTAACTAGCCTTATGAACCTATAACTCAAATTATCCCTCTGTCTAGCCGGGTGCTCTGACCCACAGGGTGTCCCCGGGTCAGATTCCACACCGAACTGGTCAGACTGGATCCAGCTGCCGTCCGCCACCGCTGAAGCTGCTTGAAAGAGAGACAGAGTCCGGCCTTCCCCTGTCCTGAAACCACGTCTCTGAGACGCAGAACGTAACAATGGCTGAAACTCCGCAAACAACCATCAAGCGCCTGAGTCTGCTCTTGTGTTGTTTTTTCCTCATCCCTCCCTGGCTCTTTTCCTTTTGTGCCGTGTCTTTTAGACTGCGGGCTCATTAAGCAGGAAGTCTTCTTGTTTTTGAAAACTTTGCAAGCCACCTTTAGGAGCCTGTTTCGGGTTAAACGCATGGTACCAATGGGTTCATGAACAATAAAAAAAGGAACCACAACTCCTTCCAGGTCCAAAGGAACTTGGGTGAAATTAATTTCGCCCAGATCCAAGTCTTGGACTCATACCCCACAATGGACAAACCCTATTTCTTGCTCATCACCATGGATCCCGGTGGCATAACGGTAAATTCTGCGGGAGGGTGCAAAACCTCAAGGAGAGACACACACACCCTCCCATATACAGACAGCTGCACTCATCCATTTCCAGAAGCACCCACCATATAAGGAGAGTCCAGAAATGCAGGTTGCTGGATAAGGAGAAATCAGCAAATGGAGAAGCAGGTCTTTTTCAATGTTAACGGCTCTTAGTTGCCCGTTCAAGACCAAACCAGCCTTCAAAGCTTTGTTTGCAACTATACACTGTTCCTGGATAAATCCATTCCTCTGCCAGCTGTCGTAAGGATTTCAAGGGGTGGTGGTGGATGATGTTGTGTTTCCTGTGACTCAGAAACTCCCAAGGGTTTGACCCGGTGAGCCATGGCTCCACCACACCACCGCCTATCGCTCCTGGTTCCACCCACCACTGGCCTTCCATCCCATCCCTTGCAAGGGGCATCGGGTGCCCGCCTGTAACCAGGCACTCACCCTGCTCTGAGAAATAGGAGCGCAGCAGGTTGTTCTGTGTATCCGGCGTGAGAGAGAGGATGTTGATGGCCACCGAATCGGTGATGGAGCCGCCGAAGCCCTTGATCACTTGGTATCGCTGGGCCGTCTCCAGAACCAAGAGGAGACCTGGCAAGCGAGAAATTATAACGTCAGACCTGTGGAATGAACCAGTGGAGCACCAGTCCATAAAAGCTACAAGCCTATAGATGTGAGGTTTTTCTTTTCCCCCCTATTGGTCTGCTAAGAGAGAGTGGATAACTCAGGGGGAAATATCTAGCTGCTGTGAAAAAGGCCAATTCCACATAATGAAGCCATTACGGTGGGCAAAGACTCGGGGGACTTGGGTTCCGATTCCGACTCGGCTCTGAAGCTCACTGGGTGGCCCTGAGCCAGTCCCATTACCCCAACCTAATCAATTCGCAAGGGTGGTGCGTGGAGGACGTGGGGAAGAGGAAAGCCACCTTGAGCGAGTTGGAGGGAAAGGCGGGAGAGAAATGTAACAAGCAAGCAAATAAACAAAACCAGGAAATTGAAAATATAAGCAGCCATGCGAGAAGGCCGTTCACTTCATCAATGGGGTGATTTGGGTTCCAGGTGCGGTACATAGTTCTGGTCGCCACGTAATCTGTATATTCTGCTTTAGTTCATTTCGATCGCTTACGAGATGAAGTGAACATAAATAATTTTTTTTTAATGAAAAACTGAAAAGGGGGTATCGCAAATTGGCTGTTCCCGGGGCAACTTACGGTGGGCTCCCAGAGATCTTTAAATAAGAGCCAAGCATCTCTGCAGGGTAGGATTCAAAGGTCTGGATTCCTTCCGCAAGAAGTGGATTTGACTAGATGGCCTCTAGGGACCCCATGAATGCAAAAATGCTTTTATTCTCTACCTCACAGAGAGAGAAAGAGGTATACCTGGGGTGAACGTCCTGTTCTGGAACCTTCCTTCACTTCTTTCCAACCGGCTGCCAGATTTGCTGCTTTCATACATGACGAAGGAGCCGGCAGGCGGGAGGGAGACCGGATCCTGCGTGTCACAATAGGTGCGGTTGCAAACGCAGACGATGGCGTCACGGCCGAAATATTTCTTTTCGCAGGGCTGGCTGCCTGGATGGCAAAAAAATGTGAAAAGTGAAGGTTTCCTACTTTGGGCACCTCATGAGAAGGCAGGATTTCCTGGAAAAGACAATCAAACTGGAGAAAGGTGAAAGGCCGCAGGAAAAGAGGAAGGTGAAATACGAGATGCACTGACTCCTTAAAAGAAACCACAACCTTGAGTTCCCCAGAGCTGTTGAGGACAGGATATTTTGGAGATCGCTCATTCATTCACGGCATGGCCGGGAATCAAGGGTGACTTGATGGGTTGCAGGTACTTCCTGCTGGTTTGTTACCATCCTGTTTGCCTGCCTGCCTCTCGTGCTTCTGGGATTTTTCATACTTTTCCGTTTGTTCGTTTTGGTCTGTTTCTGGACCTGGTACGGCCCTCGGGGACGAAAAACTGAACTCCTCCCGAAACGGCTCTAGAATGAGGGTGAGAGCGTTACTCTGGACCCGTAAGTTGCCCAAGAAGCGGGCTGGACTAGATGACCTCAAGGGAACCCCCTTCTTGCTCTTTTGCAAAAGGATCAAATAAACATCAACGTTGTGAAGTTGCCGCCCGGTGTACCAGTTTAAACCGATGCCGGCTACTACACGACACCACTGGGAGCTATGGGCCAAAAAAGTAACTTCTCCAAATTCAGCCTTTCTTTTTTTTTTTCCACCCGGTCAACCAAGGACAGTATTTCTCCCAGCATTTTCTAAACCTGTTTAGAAGCTCTCTTGCACAGGCCTGATTGACAGGTTTCTGGCCTGGAGACAAACGGTGGGCGGGCTTTGTCGCCAGCGGGTTGCTCAACGCTGAAGCGCTGTATCGATCTGATAAAAGCATCCATCGGGGTTTTTTTCCAACTTTCCTAAGTCACCAAGGTGCCAGGTTAAGAGCAACAGGCAGGAATCAGCAGCTGCGAGGGAAAAACCCACTACACACACACACACACCTATATATGTCTATTACTAAAGCAGGATCATACTTCGGGCACATACTTTTTGTCTGGAGAAGACAGACCCAGCAGAAAAGACAACGACGCCAGGGAAAGTCAAGGACAGCAGGAGAAGAGGAAGACCAGATATGAGAGGGATTGATGCCATCAAGGAAGCCATGGCTTTTGAGTCTGCAAAAGCTGAGCAGGGCCATTGAGGACAGGACCTTTCGAAGGCCACTCCTGCGCAGAACATGACTTGACTCAGGTAGCAACACAAGCTAATTAATCATCAATCACAGCCGGGATCTTATCGCTTACACGATCACGCCAGGACTGTTGTGTTCACATTTCCACCAGCCTCTAGCAGGCTCCCTGCGTGCGCCTGGCCTTGCCATGGCTGGAAAACTGGCGGCATGGAGTGCCCGCGTTTGCTTTTTTATTTTTCCTTCTCCCTCCTCATCTCCTTTTCCTTTCGTGCCGTGCCTTTCAGACGGCAAGCTTAGTCTCCTTTCTTATATTTGTAAGCCACTTTGGAGGCCTGTTTTGGGCTAAGAGCCATACAAAGGCATGAAATTAATCAGCACTGGTATGAAAATGAACCACAACTACTTCCAAATTGTCACTGTCATCCTCCTCCTCCTCTTAGAACTGCAGAGCTGGAAGGGACCCTTATAGATCATCCAGTCCAGCCCCTCTCAAGGAGGCTCCGTAGAGGATTCGAACTCCCAACCTCTGGCTCTGCAGCCATAGACCTAACTCACTGAGCTATCCAGCAGTTCTTAGGCACCACCCTCATATAGGAAGGGGGGTTATGAGGGGCAACAGAACCCCTTCCCTCACATTATAAGGGGGGGGGGAACCCAAAGAGACCCATGAGTTGTGAGTACGTGGAATGGCCGTGAAATCCCTAAGTAACACCTGCAAGGGAAGGGAAACCTGGAAAAAAGTATGGCCGGCCAGCTAGAACTCTAAACCGGGGCACCAACGGTAGCTCATAGCCTTGCATTTTGGGGTATCAGGCATCCACACCCCACTCAGACTATGAGTCACACACACACACCCATGAGGGCAGGAACAAGTTCTGCTTGCCGCCGTTGATCGCTCCTCGTCCCTGGTTTACAATCCCAAAGGGACAACACAAGAGGAAAAAAGGAAGAGGAGGGCAGAGGAAAACAAACCAAGTCCGGCACCGCTTCTGAAAAGTTACGGGATATTTCTTCTTACGATCGTTTAAGAGGGGCAGGAGTACCCCAACTGTGGCGGCTTTGCAGTATCGGAGGCCCATGTGCCCTTGTTCTTCTGGGTTTGACCACCACCCCACCATTACCACGTTCCCCCTGCATGCTGTCCGTGGCATACTCACTCATCACGCCGGTCGCCATCTGGAGTAAGAAGAAGGAACCCCAAAGACTGGCTCCCCTGAACCCCATTGCCACCACGGTGCCCAGGCAGGGCTGAGGCCGTCTCCTAAAGAGTAGGTCTCAAGCGTGGGTCCACATCTACAAGAAAGAGGGCGAGAAAGGATGAAGAGATGGTGAACTCACGTCCACGGTGGGCCCCCTGGGAGATCGTGAAGGAGGGCAGGAAGGACCGAAGCCCCCCCCCCCCAATTCAACCCACACAGCTGCCTTTAGACAAAAAAAAATTTAAGAAAGGGTCTCCCTTTTCATAAGTGCCAAGCAGCTTTCCACAACCAGCTGGACACGGGGCCCATCGTCCCCAGGTCACTAGTGGCCGGGGATGATGGGTCCCTCCACCCAACCTATCTGGTCACAGGCAGCGCTGAGCAAATTCAAGATGAGGTTGTGCCTTACATTTTTTCCCCACAATTCCAATCGGACCCCCAGCTTTCCTAGCTGAGGGTGGGGAAAGCCCCTTGTCTTTCTGGCTGAAATCAAACCAATCAATCAATCAATCACTCAGTTTTGGGTTAAAACATGTATCTCTTGTATAACACCAGTGAAAGACTGTGTCTTGTATTTTTGAACAATGACAATAACAATAATAATACAGGACAGGACGGAAGCCCCTTCTGGTCTCTGGCACCCCATTAAGGGTTTGTTTTTCTGGATCCCAGGCTCGCCACTTCCGGGGAAGAGCCGGCCCAGGTGAGATTCGAACTCAGGACTCCCTACGTCGAAACGCGCTCCTTCGATCCACGTCCCAGCCCTTCAACCTTACCTGTCACAGCTTCTCTTCCAAACGGCCGGTCTCGTCCTTTGTCCCCGATCTTTTGCCCCGACCATTCACCACCACGGCTGACTTGGGGGATTTTTTTTTTTCCCAACCCAGTCACCTCTCCTGCCCGAGTCACACCTACTAAAGAAACACATTTGATCAGTATGTCCCCATTCCCTCCTACACCTTTCATCAACCCTTATCACGGCCATCTCTTAATCACCTTCCCACCTCCTATATCTTTTTAGGATGCGGGGGAAATTCTGTCCAATTGCTTTCCTCATGAGCTAAGAAGGGATAAATCCAGGAGTAAAACAGTCTTGCTTTGGAATACTGTATAAGATGACTTCCACCACCCCCAGTTCCTCAATGTCTTGTAAATACTTCAAAATGTTACAGGAAACCTTGATCTCTATCAGGGCCAGCCATTGTGAAATCAACTTTAGTGCTTATCTCGTCCAACAGCTTATGAAACAAGAGCGACCTAGCTGGGAAACTCCAGATTATTAAAACAGAGGAGCAGTGAACCCTGTGTTTCTCTCTCTGCCTCAAATACCTCGCAGGGTTGTACTGAAGCTAAATGGGAGATAGATAGATAGATATAAAAAAACACTAAGCTCTTTGGAAATTTTTGCAGGCGAGGAATATAAATATCCTTATCAAGGTGTAAGTTTTACAAACTTTTAAGGTAAACCTGTCTTCTTATCCTCGCAATTGTCAGCAGATGTAACTGAAGCTAGAAGTTCATGGCTTTGGAATAACTTTTAGAGGGAGGGGACTACAGATCCCAGAATCCCCCTCCTGGGTGGAGGATTCTGGGAGATGTAGTCCAACCCATATTTTTCGCCCCCTAAGCTCTTGCACAAGGCTGTCTGTTAAGCCCATGTTTACTGGCAAGACGCAAATCAAACCCGCCAAATTCATAGATCCGTATCTTCGCCACCACAGTACACCAGTTCTCACCTTACCTAGCGGTTAGATCAAAAAATCACAAAGAACTTGGAGATTTACATCAATAAAGGAACTTGTATGTATCAAAACAATTTGCAAAGATAGAATTTAGTTGCTAACTAATTACTTTTCCTCCTAGGAGTCCCACACAAGGCCAAAGCCCAGAACCCTTTAATTTTCTGAAGATCTGGGTGTAGAATGGAGCAAAAATGCATCTCTAGTAATTAAACTCTTCAGTTGCATGAGAATGAAACAGAGCTCCATTTCCAACCTTATTTTGCAAATATTTCTCCCCTATACGACTTTGAAAGAATAACTTGTACTCCCTGGTGACACAGATTGAAAAATATTTTTGAACAGTGGAAGGCAAAGGCTGGTAAACAGCAAACGATTCATTATGTAATTCATGTTTTTTTAAAAGTGTTCAAAAAGCAGAGGATTTCAAAACATGCATGCTGTGGAAGGTCTTTTCTCCCTATTTGCCATAACACGATGTGGTGCGGTGATGAGAGAAACCTTGGTTCAAGTCCCCGGCTAGCCAAAAATAAATCGCCGGGCAAAATTCAGACCGCTGCTCCCCTAAGCGACCTGGCAGGGTTGTCGTGAAAGCTTTGATCCTACAGGAAGGGACAGGACGAGCATGGAATGAACAAATCAAGAAAGAAGCGTGCAACCCACTTCAGCTGATGTGCAAAACCAAGTGGCCATGTCCCAACAGACATCGGGGTTCTTATTTTGCCATGAAACACAAAGAGCAGAGTGATTTCACAAAAGCCACACCTGCAACATTAAGTCCGATAGGCAGACTTTAACAGGCCCAAAGTTAGGAGGGTTGAACTCGGTTCTGTCAGCTCCCAGTCCAAACCACGTAACCATACTACCCCCTTTCAGAGAAGCAGAGCAGGCAAGCTGGGAGTAAGCCCGGGGAGTAGTTCTGGATGAGCCATGAAGAGCCATCAGCCTTACAAAAGACCCGCTCCTCATTGGTTGACATGCTGCGATCCAACGTCTTGCATTTTTGGACTCTCCTTATGGGGGGGGGGGGGAGGCCAGCTAAGAGGGCCTGTCATAGCTCAGAGCCATCTTTTGTGGAGGCAGGCGGGGAGAGGGGGCCAGTGAAAAGCAGCAACTCTGAGCAAAATCAGCCAGAACTGTCACAGGCAGACACGCAACCCTGGTAATACACAATAAACGCACACACAAAACTTGCTTTTAAAAGACAGCTACCAAGGTACTATCCCGGCTCTTACAATGACATATAACAGACAAACGTGCAATTTGGCTTTTTAAAAAAAAAGATTGGACTTCAATCTGGCCAGAAGCTACCCTCCACGTGAGAAATTTAAGTTTGGCAGGTCGTAAAATCAAGTTTGCCACCTTACAGGCTAGACGGCTCTCCTTGTTTTTGTTTTTTTTTTAACCCAGCCCCACAATAGTAGATAATGAAATACTATAACAACCTAGAGTACTGTACTTACAGTTCACCCAGCCCTCCTGCAACCTACATGCTACATTTGTTATGATTCATTATAAACTCATTAGGAACCAACATCTCCGGGTTGATTTACATTAATAAGGTTGAAAATTTGCATTAAAGCGGAGGGGGTGGGGAACACTTGGCATCACCATTTCTATATACGAAATTCTAAAGGAACAGGCCAAGTTTAAAAACCTACTGGGAAATCTATTCCGAGCATCTCTCCCGGGGCCCTGCTGAGAACCTCATACAAGCAGCAAGCTGGTGGTGGGTAATGGGAGTTGTAGTCCCCCGTCTGAAAGACACCCGGTTGGAGAAAGCTGTCCGGAGTTCGAATCCCTCCCCGGGGCCTCCTTGAAATGGGCTAGCTAGGCTCCATAATCCATAGCGTCCCTTCCAGCCCTGCTTGTTCTGAGATTATGAATTATTATCATTAAACCTACAGAACTGACTGTGCTGTGTCTACTCAGAAGTAAAAACCCCAGGAATCCAATGAATCTGACTCTCAAGTAAGCCTATCTACAATCCCAGCTCACAACCCACCCCAATCGCTCTTTGAGAAATCCCTTTTTCAGTCTCTATTCTCTTATCCCCTTGTCTCAAATTCCCAACTGTAGCCTCCTCGGGGCAGAGAACCGGTCTTTTTCCGCCCTCAATCTGGTTCCACCAGGAACTTTTCCGTGGGTTTGGAAGGATTTCCCACTTGTTTAATAACAGCCCCGGTGTTTATCAGCATCGTGAAGATGATTATATTGCTCAGGGGAGGAAAAGCGGTGCTGCTTCTCTCTTGTACCGCCTGCAAGAGGCGGTGAGGATGATTTTTTATCAAAGGCGGCACCCACCCAAAAATCTTGTGGCCACTGCAAGCCGAGCTTGAGTCGTCTCATCTAAGGAAACCAACCGATTCCTCGACAAAGTGTGCCGACCTCCCGGATGCCACCAGACTCTTCGTCATTTGGATAACCGATCTGGTCCAGCTTTGCCTTCTTCAAACTAGCAGGCAAGGAATGAATGCAGGGAAAGGAGACCCCCCCCCTCCCCTTTCATCCCACTCTTTTCTCCCCAAATCCCCCCCCAAAAAACAACCCAATTACCTTGCCTTCCTCCCCCCCCCCATAGCTCTTCCTTACCCGATCAGGAAGTAACACCAGCGTCCTTTACAACCGGTAGGGAAAAAAAATTACACTCCAAGAACTTTGCCTCCCATTGCCAAAGCCTGCGGGTCACATGATCCGCGCGGTCACATGACTTCCCCGGTGGAAAGAGGCGATCCCTTTATTTATTTATATAGTCCAATTTTGCAAAAGGACACAGTGGCCAAGCGAGGTGGCTGTTGATGGTCTGTCATCATCTCCTCGCCATGCTCCAGAATGGCAGCCTCAGGATGATTCTGATTAATTCCGATTATTTATTTGCATGTTTCATTTTGGGCACCGAGGCCACACAGTCCTGCAATTTTTTTAATCGACCCATCTAGTCTAGTCTTTCTTCCTCATCTTTATTTCAGTTCCCACTGGATTTGTTTATTATTTATTTCTATTTTTACTTCATTTACTTATTATTTTACTGATTCACTGATTCTTTCCTTCTTTCGAGTAAACCAAATAAAGGACCCAAGGTGGCTTACACCGTTAAAAAGTCAATATTAACAGCTGAAAATGGTAAATTTGTTGTAAATGCCGCCTAGAGTGGTCGTCTGACCAGATAGGCGGGGTAAAAATACAATAAATAATAATAGTAATAATAGTAATAATAATAATAATAATACCTGCCACCCTAGCTTTGTGGTGCCAACTCTGGAGGAGAAGCATCAAGGCCTCGGCTCTTACTGTTCTTAATTTCAGTATTGCCTTTTAGGGACATAAGATGCCGGTTTATTCTTTCTTCTTAGCTTTAAACCTCGTCTTTTCATGATTTTAACCATCACTCTATACTCATTGTTTTACATATTGTCTTTTCCTGTTGTGAGCCACCTTGGGAAAGGCAGGGGTAAAAAATATTTTAAATTAATAATAATAATACTGGTTGTTTCTTTCTAAACTGGAAATAGCCAGGAAAAGCCTTCAAGGAGTGTGTCAAAGACAGATCTCAGGACCAGGAGCCGGACGAAGGCACCAAGAGGCAGGAGGCCAGCAGAAGCAAGGCAGAGCAAGAACCAGAAGGGAGAACCACTCCTTAAATAGGCCTTCCCTTTCCAGGTCTCCAGGTGAGCCCCATGAGTAGCCCAGCGGCTGCTGCACAGGGCCAGGGCCTGACCCTGCCAACACTAGGCCACTCCTGGCTCAGGCTGGCCCCGATTCTGCCACTGCCCGGGCGGTGCAGGCCAGATCCTGACAAGAATGTGATGGGGAGGGGGCCCGTGACTCCTCCAGATGTTGCGGAGTAAGCATCTGGAGGCTACAGGTTCTCCCCACACAGAGACCCACTACCAAGTCCTTTTAAACTGTAAAGTAGAACTCGTGACCCTTCTCCAACAAGCAGGTCCCATCATCTCTGACCATCAACAGGAAGCCTGCTTGTTTCACTCTTTTCAAAAGCAGCCCACTTGGTCCTGCAGCCTTCATAGCTTCCCATAGTGAAGCCATTTAGAATATTGTCGTTACCCTAGCGGCTTGAGGACACCTCGGTTTCTTTTTTAATATATGCCTCGACCAGCAAATCTTTCTTGCCCACCCGCCCCCATTCCCACTCTCTAGCAGGAACAGGAAAATCCAGCCAGAAGAAGCGTCCTGCTGGTCTCAAAAGCTGACACACTTGGTTTTGGGTTTGTTTGTTTGTTTATCGCTTTCAGGTGGTTTTAATAGAAGTATTTGCCGTTTCTAGCCTGGTAGTACCCAATTGGCTCTGTGGGCAGGACGTTTGTGCGGCCTTGCCCAAAGTTTGCAAAAAAAATAAAAATAGGCCGGCTTTTGAAGTCCTCCAACGCTTTGTCAGGCAAAAGGGCAAACCAAGCCCAAAAGGGGCGGACATTCCTAACAGATGTTCAGTTGAAGTCTCTAAGCAGCTTAAGCTGGAATGGGCGTAGATCGTGCCTTCATTCGAACCCTGTGCTGGTTTGAATGAAGGCAAGACCTGTGCCTTCATTCAAACTCAGAGAAGGCTGAGTAATGGCTGGATTTCATCATGAGAAGGGGGAATCAACTGTGTCGGGATGCAACCTGAAATTCTATCTGTCCAAACTTGACCGATAGATAGAATTTCAGGTTGTATGCCAACCGCTCCGACTGGCTGCCGAGATGGTGTAACAAGCAGGCCAGCCACGGTTGATTTTCCCCTTCTCATTATGAAATCCAGCCGTTACTCAACCTTCTCTGTCCTTAGGCAAAACCCATGAGCCGTTTGGTAGGCGGAATGGCAAAAACAGAGAAATCAGGGTTTTAATATGGATCCCCTCCCATTTCCACCTTCTAGGCTTCATTAGATCGCCCGGCACGGCAACCTCTTCGTTGCAGCAACCGATAGAATTTTAGGACCCCTGCCCAAATCGGAGGAATGAAAAACTACATTTTCATGATTATTCCCGAAGTGGAGAAACGCAGTCCTTCGGTCTTCGGCAGCTCACCGCTTTCTTCACCGCTGTCTATGCTGACCGGGGCCAATGGGAGTTGTAGTCCAACACTACAGCCAGGATTCTTCTCACCTTTCTGTAATAGGTGGGTTTTGGACTTCATGCTTCTGCCGTCTCAGCTTTCATGAGCCATAGTCAAACTATTGGAAACGTTCCACAATAGTCCAAAGTCACTTCTGTGTGTGCCTATGTGATTTAGGATAGGCAAGAATTAGAACTGTTCCAAGCCCCAAGGTGTTCCTGTCAAAATCCGGGAACACCTCTGCATCACATGGCTGTGCAGAATGACTTCTTAAATGACCTTCTGGTTTTCTCCCCATCCTATTGCACATTTTCTTCTCATTTTCCTAGCTGAGGGAGTGGAGACCGAGAAGCCACACAAGGCAGAGCAATCCAGCCCCATGAAACCACCCCCTGTTCGCTCTTCCTGGCCTTTTGTGCAAATCCCATTTAGGATTCCCCTGCCTCGGTTTCTACCGCAAATGCATTTCAGATATTTAAGTCATGCCAGGCTCCCTTCTGTTCAGCACGGCTAAGTCTTCTGTGGGTGTCCTCCCAGCCGGCATGATGCAAAAAAGGAGAGATGGGTGGATGAGGCCCAGGAAAGCCACCAGGCGTAGAAGAGGCAAAGCAGCCATACCAAGAATCGGCTTGCAAGAGCCCTGTTAAATCTGCCTGTCGGCAAATCCACTGTATGCAAAGTGCTTTCCACTCCCTGAGGTGCTCAAGCCACCTCCCGACATGCCCTTGATTCACGCTGGCAAGGCACCAGATGTTGGTGGCCTCACCAGTCCTTCCACACTTCAAATAATCTTAATAATAAAAATCAGCAGGACTCCCTCCGCTTTAGTCAACCTCCCCGGTTCGCTTCCGTCTCTGAACGGCAGGTATACGCCGGTGGATCATAAAGGTGGTGGACGAATGGGAGGAACAAACTCATCCAGATCCAGCATGTGGGGCAGAAAAGGGCCTGGAGGAGAGGTACACCTCTAGAGGATCCCTGTCTTGGTTGCCACCATTCTGACCTACGTTCTCTAGATCAGTGGTTCTCCATCTTCGGTCCCCAGATGTTCTTGGACTGCAACTCCCAGAAATCCTGGCCAGGACAGCCAGTGGTGAAAAGGCTTCTGGGAATTGCAGGCCAATAACATCTGGGGGGCTCAAGTTTGGGAACCGCTGCTCTAGATGAGCCCCTCTTGGTGGCCATCATTCTGACTTACGTTCTAGATGATCCCCTCTTGGTTGCTGCCATCATCATCATCATGCCTAATTGACTTTGCAAAGATTTTTACATCATTGGAAGTCTGTGACACCAGTGTCCAGGAGAGGCCACGAATCCATTCTGGATTTTAGTCCGAATTTTAAAGGTGCTCTCCAGGGTCCTGGGAATTGGGTTCGGCACCTTGAGGGTAGATCCTGCACAGCTTCTGGTGACCCTCCTTCTCACACACATCCCCGACACTGGCCATAACTTCTCCTATAGCATTAAATAGCATCGAGATAAGTTAAAATCTGACTGGTGCAGCTACTCCTAGCAGGGAAATGCAACGGTAGGGGAAAAGCTTCCCTTCTTGCATTTTCCCTGGTTAGTGATTAATGTCACAAAGGAGTTGGAAAACCTGCTTTGGAAAAAATGGGCCCAGATGATGGATTTCCTTGGATCCAGGGGTTTGTGTATGTGTTTAATGAAGACATAAAGCATAAAGCTCAGTGTATAGATAGATATGGCTTTATTTGGTTTTCTCAGGTAAGTATTTCTCCATCACCGTCAGCGGCGAGCTTTGTCCAGTGTGCCAAGAAAAGCTGCCACCTCCCCCATGTCCAGCGCTCCTCCGCCTTTAGCAGCTCTGCACAGCAGGTAGAAATTTGGCCGGCATGCACCTCCCTGTTTCTCCTGCTGAATTTCACCTGCTCAGCATGCAGTGAGGAAAAAAAGCAGTGGTACCCTGCCGAGAAAAAAAGTTGGCAACCCTCTTTCCCAACCCGTGCTCCCATTTTCCCCCCCTCCTGTTTTGCAAAAAACCACAATGTGGCCCTCCAGAAAAGCCCCGTGGAGTGTGAAGGATGCTACGGGGTTGCATGAAAGGCTGTGGGGAAGGAGGAAGTGCGAGACCCTGTTAGGGAGGAGAGAGACTTCCCATCGCCGCAGGAACTGGCATGCAAAGAGGGAAGGACTTCTTCTTTTTTTAAAAGGAATGAGGGATGCTAGATCTCATTGTTCAACCTGAGGTGGCAGGGTTTTCTGGAAAGACAAGAACCTAAGGGGACAGGATCAAATGGAAGAAAAAAGCAAATTTCAGCTCGTTCTTTCCACCCGAGGCAGAAACTGGCACATCTTCCTCCATCCCAGACTGTACCCCAGGTTGGCATCAACATCTGGCATCCTGGAACAGCTGCCTGGGGGGGGCGTACTTTCCCTCTAGAGCTTCTGTGCTCAAGGGGAGCTGAGAGCTAACTACGGCTTTAAATTACCCATTATGCCCCTGGGTATTCCCCACAGGGGATTCTGGGAAATTTCATTACCCTGGCCACAGACCATCTATATAGGAAGGGGAGGGGGCACTGGATCAAGATGGTGCCCCCAAATCTGGATCATTTTCTCTGCTGTCCCACCCCCCAAAATACGGCATTAAACTCTCCGCTACCATGTTATTCCACACTCTTGAGTCCTTGAGGTCCCGGCCTGTGTCGTTCTTTTACGTGGCTCCAAAAGGAATTTGGAAAAAAATTAAGGACCAGGCAAGGAAGATTTAGAACTGGCTATGAGCCGGTATGGGTAAAAGGACCCTCCAGGTTCAGACGCATTCTATCTGAGTAAGAGAGCAATATTGTACTCAGGGGAATGGCATATAGCCTGGTGGCCCAACCAAAGGAAGATGGGCCTCGTCTGACATGAAATCTTCCTGGTGACTTGTTGTTTCAAGGTAGACTGCACCTGAGCCTGGAGGGTCAGCCATTAGCCAGTCCTAATCTTTCTCCTGCTTTGCAGTGGATCCAGTCCCTTTTGGAGGCACCGAAGACGATCTGGGAATTGTCTTGAGAAGCCTCCCTCCACTCCCCTCTCCTCCGCAGAGATCCGGGAGAATTTGTCGGGTTTTAATCCTGTTTCCTGCTTTCTCCTGGCTAGAGGCAGCAAAGCAAGCAACCAAAGGCGCGGCGAAAACGAGGTCCCACAGGTAGGCAGAGGGGCCTGAAGTCACAGCCAGGCACGGAAAACGCAGCTCGCAGCTACAGCCTCAGGAGGGCGTCTGCACTGCAGTTTTCTATAGCAGTTCGATTCCACTTTAAACACCTTGGCCCCCATCTCATCAAATCCTGTTAGTTTCAGAGACCCCGCTGAGAAGCTGTTCTGTGCCCTTTGCTGAACGACAGAGGTGAATTCCGAGTCCTCCCCCTTCAGACTACAGATCCCATCATCCCTTAGGAGGGCACCACGGCAATGAAAATGGTCTCAACCTGTTATCATTGGGCAGTGCGGATGCTGATCGTGAAACAGGGTCGTCAGCTAACCGGGGCCCACGATGGCCGAGATCTCTCGCACACACCGACACCTACCGCTCCTTTCACAAGTGATGACCAAGGAACCCTTGCGTGGGTAAAACAGATCGGCAGGTTACCCTGCTGATCAGCACACCGGAGGGTGAAATGCCAGGGCGGGTGAGAGACATCACTCTACACGTGGGTCCTTTTTCTCACACAAAAAGGCACGCCTGGGGCTTCTTCCGAGCGGACACGCCAGCAGCAAGAGCCTCTACCACGAGCGTGCCCCAGAATCACCAGCGTGCCCCAGAATCACCAGCGTATACAACCAGACGAGACAAGTTACCAAGGGCCAGGGGGGTGAGAGATTCCCCACCAAACCGTATCTTTGGGTTTAGGAAATCCTCCTCCAGAGCAAGCCGGGATGATTCCTCTGTAAGATGTACCGATCCACGGGTGGGGGGAAAGGAAGTTGACCAGGGTCGTAGCCCTTGACAGCATCACCTGGGGGATTCAGAAGGTTGGATCCGAACCCGAATAAGCGCCTCTCTGTCGATTTCTCTCTGAGGAACGGGATGGAAAAAGGCCCCGATCCCATTGTTTCAGGAATCCAGTACGGGTGGTCCGATCCAAGTCCGAGACCCTCGAGAAAAAGCAGCGGAAAGAGCATCCCCAACGGCCCTTCACATGTGACTCTCTCGGACGAGTCCGCTCAGGCTCCGGGGCCTCCGTTGCTCTAGCCGGCGGCCCGAAAACAGGCGGCGCAAAGACGAGGTAGAGCTGAGGTCGCCACAACTCTGCAGGTGGATCCCCTCCGGGGAGCAACGCTCGGCCCGCCATCTTGACACCTGAAAACGAGGGTTAATGCACCATCCAGGCTCAACTCAAGTGTTATCTGTCGGTGTCTTCACAACCATAAGGCAGGAGAAGCACAAGTGACAGGATCAAGAAAGCATTTCCAGTCTTAGAACGACCACAGAGCACGGTCGCAGACCAATCCTACCTCTAACGCTCTTAGGGACTAGAAACTTGTGCCAACTTTAGGCAACCTATACTGTTTGTTCCGTGGGCCTTGTTAAAAAGTGAAAAATGACTCCTTTTTTGTAAAACAAGTGTTTCCAAAATGACTAATTTTTGGACAACCGCTTGGTGGGCTTTGTTACTGTTGGATTCAGGGAACGACAATCTAAAACTCGGAGCTGTACCTCCTGAGCTGTAGCAAAGCAAACATTTTCAAGCGGTTTTAACTAACGTTGACCTGGATATAAAGTTGTTTAAATGTTTTCTTGAATGTTTACTTAAATGCTGGTGGCAGAGGACTCATTGTTGATGTAAACTGCATGTTTGTTTTCTTTTTGAATTTTATTTGTTTGCATTGACTGCTGTAAACCGCCCAGAGAGTGCTATGCACTATGGGGCGGTATACAAGTTAAATGAATGAATGAATGAATGAATTCATTTTTCCCGAGCTTCAGGGCTGTTACCTACACAGGATTTCTGAGGGACAGACCACAGAAAAAACTCTAAAGTGGGCTTTGCGGAGATAAACCGCCCTCTAAAAATGAATTAATTAGCGGGCATTACATTCCAGAACAACATCCCTTGAATTTCAGCCAGGCAGAAATGCGTGCCTTGCTAAATTAACTGGGCGCCTGTAAAAATTTCTTATCCTGTGTCATGGCCTGGCCCCTTCTTTCAGGTAAACCCAAGTAATTAGGATACTTAACTCTAATGAGCCAGCACAGTTCATTGACCTTGTGAGGTTTAGGGATTCCCAAACAAGAAATCCTATCTCAAAATTAGAAAACAATCATTACTTTTTGTTAATTGTGGGCTGCTCATTTCTCCGGAGGCTCTGTGTCTAATTCACAAACCTGCGTAAGGATTTTCCTTTTTCCCTTTGTTTGTGAGTGTGTATGTTTTTAAAAACTCTGGGCTTAATAAAATCAGAGGCCTGCAGCCTAACAGACAGCGAGGTGTGGTAGTTTAGCATGTCCTGGGTTCAAGTCCTCTCTTGGGGAATCTTAGGGCAATCGTGATTTCTCAAACCTAATCTACCCCACAGGGTTTTTCAGAGAAGGAGAGCCAGACATGATAGCTGAAGCTCCCTGGAGAAAAGCGTGTGTGGGGGGGGTGCTTATTAGCGACCTTATTTAAGAATGGAACCTCTCTGTTTAGAGGCAGTCTACCTGAATGTCCACACCCTGCTCTGTCCGTCTCTTTCGCTCCCTTACCTGCTTCCGGCCTTGGGCACCGCCGCGTCCGGCCACGTCGCCGCCTGCAGAGGCCAGGTTGCGCTTCGATCGGTGGAGGAAGCGGGCCACGAGTCCGCGACTGCCACGGCACACCTTCAGGTCCCCCAGTGATCGCGTGGCGGTCTTGGACAGGTGGAGATGGACTTTCCGTGGCACCTCCAGCTTGGCCTTTCCTGGCGAGCGAGCCTGGGAGGGCGGCCCCGGGTGCGAAAGGCAACCCCCCAAACACGGTCCTGAGCAGAGACAAAAAGATGCGGGAGAAACCGCAGGATGAGGGAAAGCAAATCGGGATTCAAACCAGCCTTCGGAAAAGTTATTTTTTGGGGGGCTGCAGGTCCCACAGCAACCGTCATGGCCTGGAGGAGATTTTTGCCACTCTGAAAAAAATTACTTTCCCACGATCTGCTTTTATATTTCTTAACACACACACACACACCCTTTTAAAAACTGTTGTCCTAGGTACGCTCTTTGTTTTTAATTCCTTTCCCTACTCTAGAATCTGGCCACAGAACTGAAATGACTAGCAGGACTTTAAAATAAGATTTAAACATTTAATGTTGTAAAAGAATGGAAACGTGCCTTCTTTTACGGGCAGAGTTATTAACTCACAAGCTGGGGCAGGCCTAGCCATAATTTATGATAATTATAATCATAACAGCCCTTCGCCAGAGAAAACAACAATAACCATAAAAGGATAAATCCTATTTCAAGTCCTAACCCATTGACTCAACTGTTGGAACACTTATTTGTGTACATCCTATGAATTCAATGGGTCTACTCTAGCTGTATTAAAAATAAGATTTCAGCCAGAACAACTGCTATAAAACCTGCCTATGTGTCTATCACCTGTATTGTGATCCAGATCCTCTTAAGGATGCATTTTTCTATCCTAGTACTAATAAGAAGGATGACAGCTGTTACTAAAAATAACAAAGGCAATTAAGCTTTTGTGACTTGTCCTAGTCATTAATGAGAGAACGCCATGCCATGAGCAAGGGAAATAACTCTTTGATCTCTGAATCATCGGGTCGCCTGAAGGAGCAGATGAACTACGATAACCAGCCACATTTCAAATTGTTGAGGAAGAAAGCTCCCAGCTAGCACTGGGGCAGGAAGAGGAAGCTTGGGTGAAGCTAGGCCTAGCTGGGCCTTAAAGCTTTCTAGTCTAGGCCTTGTCTCCCAGGCGAGCCACATTTTAGGTGTGTGTAACCCCGCTAATCACTACCCCCATCGGAGTCGAAAATGGAAACCCAAGAGTTGCTTGAGCAGTTACTCCCCTTACCTGGATCTGCTGAGGAACTGGATCCATCATCCTCTGATGCCTTGGTGCAGAATACTTCCTGGAAGTCACCTTCTGCACAGAGCAATGAGGGAAGGAAAGCCAGGAGAAAAATCCTTAAGAATAGAGCCATTTTTTGTAATACAACCCTTATAGTAGCCGGATGGATGGATGGATGGATGGATGGATGGATGGATGGATGGATGGATGGATGGATTGGATGGGAGGGAGGGAGGGAGGGAGGGAGAGAGAGAGAAAGAAAGCTGATGATGAATGGATGGAAAGAAGGAAGGAAGACTGCCAAGCAGAAGGCCTAAGAGAGGGCAAGATAATTTTCGGGACATTTTATATGAAGTGCCAACTTTGCACGTATTGTACAGAACTGCAATAAACTGCCACTTCACCCGCTGGATTTATATAAAATGTAAAGTCTTGAATGGGTTTGCTTGCTTTTTTTCGGCTTGCATGCACGTGTCCTTAAAAGGAAAATATACTCATTTTGGGTGCAGATATTTCCTGCAGAAACCTTGGCAGGAAAACACAGCAGTCTTTGCTTCACTCTCGCACTGGAGGTGAGGAATAGGTATGGGATTCTTGGATCTTCTGGATTACAAATGCCATAACTCTCCATTGTTCACTAGAGATGGGATTTGGGGATTTTCTGGACTAGAACTACCATCATTCTCTATTCTGAGAGCTCTATCTATCTCGCAGACACCTGACAAACACCTCAATGCGATGTGAGAAAGGTCTACAATGGAAGGCTCTGAAGCTTAGCTAGGCCTAGTTCCGTCCAAGCTTCCTGTTTGGAGAGAAAATTCCCAGCTCGCACTGGGGCAGGAACAGGAAGCTAGGCCCAGCCTGGCTAAGCTAGGCCTCAAAATCTTCTAATGGAAGCTTTTCTTCCACATTGAGATGTTTGTCAGGTGCCTGCAAGGCAGGTAGAACTCCTCAGATAGAGAATGATGGTAATTGTAGTCCGGAAAATCCCAAGTGAGCAATCTTATGGGGCTCGATAAATCCACAGGTGTCTCATCATGTCCAGACAACCGAAACAGACAAGATATATGGAAGATCTCATCTCTCATCCGAAGATCCATGACAAAATTAAAACACACACACACACCCCCGCAGAAAAACCCAAATCGCTCTGCTGTTGCCCTTCCCCAGCGTCTACCTACTCACCAGTGTCACTGGCCATTGCAATGCCAGGATCGCTGTGCGACCTCACGAGGAGACCCTGGACCGAAGGCAAGCGGAAGGATGATTCGCTGCTCCGCCGCTGCTGTCGCCCGGGTCCCTTAGACTTGGTCTTGACCCGCACCTCGGGAAAGCAAGGGCCGACGCTGCGCCCCAGGCCCTCCAAGCGTTGGCAACTGTGGGTCAGGGCACTGCCCGCTTCCAGCAAGCCGCCGTAGCCCGTGCCCGGCGTTGAGCAGGAGTAGGAGCGCTCCCCGCGCAGGCGAGCCTGGGGCGCCTCCTCGAAGGGGCCCTGCGGGTGCAGGCCACACCGGCCACAGTCCACGCTCAGGCAGTAGTCCGCCCGGCTGCGCTGGATGGAGCGGAAGAGCACGTAGTCCACGGAGCAGGCCGAGCCGCTCCCTTCCAGGAGGCAGGAGTCTTCCGACGGGCTGCTGTCGCCGGCAAGATCCACGATTTCGGACATTGCCAGGGAGCCGCTGTCCATGGAGACCCCTTCGGAGAAGAGAGAGAGGAAGGAAGGAAGGCTGTCCCGCCAGAATGCCACCACAGAGGCACCGGGGAGCACAAGACTCGTGCAAAAGTGCTCCGGTTTCAGGGTCCAGTCCCCGGATTCAAACCTGAACTCTTGTGGAATGGGACGCTTCTACGTTGGCGACCTTAGAATGGAGCGTGCACCCTCCTGGCTTCAGGAAATGCCCTTCTCTTAGGGATATGGGCCTTTCTGAGTGTAAGAATAATTTAGGGGTGCCCCCAGTGAGTCCCTACCTTCTCCACTGAGCACAACGGAAGGAACCCGGTTGCAGGAGCAGGGCCCGTGCGAGGTGTCGGTGAATTGCGAGTCGAACAGCGTCACCTGCCCAAGAGAGGCACAGCCCGTTAGCAGGCATCCAACTCAGGAAACGGAGCACAGAAGTAACTAGTTACAAGTTACTAGTTACGTTGCTTCTTGGGTAAGAAGGACGGAACGAAATGACATTTCAAAAGTGACAGGACCTGCAGGACAAAGTAACTCTGTTTGGGTGATAAGGACGATGTTTCCTAGTTACTTTCAGGAGTTACTTTTGAAGGGCTTTTCAGAAAGCCTTTCTGACTGGCATTTCCCCAGGTTTATCCCGATTACTTCTCAAGCCAAAGGAATGGAAAGGAACAGAAAAGTTACAAGAAGCATCACAAGTAAATGCAACAAGTTACAAATAATATAAATTAGTTATTTTTCAAGCGCTGTCATGAATATATTGCCTCCACGGCAAAACCATCCACAGAAAGTGACAGACACTCGCCCCCGCCTCAAAAGTCCCAGGTTGTAAGAAGACAAAACAATGTCCGTCTGTCCCCCCCCCCCCCCCCGCCGTACTTTCTGTTACAGCTAAACCCAAAATCTGGACACCCGAGACCATTGCCACCCTCTGCTTCATGACAGGTCCAGCCCTGACAAGGAAGGCCGCCCCTCGTCCTCCTTCCTCCCATACCTGGCTGTCACCATGGAGACCCATGACGGCCTCATAGCTTGGAGGGAAGTCGGTGGGATAAAGGGGTACCGGGCTGTCCATGGAACCATTGTACGTAATACTAAAAAGGGAGAAAACAAGGGGTTAGGCATGAACCAGCTGTCCCATGCCGCTGTACGAATTTGGTACAGCCCCATGGTTCATTTTCTTCCCTTTCCCCATAGCCATTATTTATTAGCTGTGTTGGTGTCTCCCAAACCTCCTTCAATGACCTCGACAACACACATAGCTTGCTTTGCCCTTAAGCCCACATTTATTTCTTCCTAACACCCCTGCAAGGTAGATCAAGGCTGAACATGCATGACAAACCTGAGCTCACCCATTGCATTTGATGGCTTATCGGAGAGTTAAACCTAGATTTCCCATATCCCAATCCGAGATACGCTGAGCTTCTTCCCTCCCAATCATGTTATTCCCAAGTGGAACTGCTACTAGTTGGGATAAGAGTTTTGAATTGTCTGGACAATAACACTATCATTCTCCCTTCTAGCAGTTCTACCTCCTTAGAAACACCTAAATGGGGCTCGCCTGGGAGAGAAGGCCTAGAATTGGAAAGCCTGGAGGCCGAGCTAGGCCTAGCTGCACTCAGGCTTCCTGTTCCTGCCCCAGTGGCAGCTGGGAGCTTCCTTTTGAAGCAGGAAGCTAGGCCTAGCTGAGCCTCATAAGGCTCTTCTCCCAGGTGAGCCACATTTAGGGGTCTGTAAGGTGTCTCTGCCTGTCAAGTAGAATTCCCAGAATGGAGAATGATGGTGGAAAATCCAACAATCGTATCCCCATCTGCCAGCTTTTCTTATTTGCCTCTGCTCCTGTGTTCTGAAGAGCCGAGGAAGGAAAAGAAGGATGGATCAAAGCAGAGCTAAACATTCGTCTCCATCCTGTGCACACACCCCCAAGCATTCCAGGGGGCACTCCTCTTCCACTAATCCCCCCCCAGTTCCCCTCACCTTTGAGCATCTGTCTCTGAACTGCAGGTATACTCTGGTGGATAATAGGGTGGCGGAGGAATGGGAGGGACAAACTCATCCAGATCCAGCATGTGGGGCAAATAAGTGTCTGGAGGAGAGGTGCAATCCAGCGTCACCGAGCTGGATCGTGGCGGAGAAAGCTGGGTGGGAAGACAGAAACCAACAGGGTAAATGAATGTGGTGGAGTGTGTGTGCCATCAATAAGTCTACAGGCATCGTTCTAATATTGTTTATATGATCCCCTCTTGGTTGGCACCTTTCTGATCCACTTTCTCTAGATGATCCCCTCTTGGTGACTACCATTCTGACCTTCTTGGTTGCTCCTGCCATCATCATCATGACTGTCATCTGAGAAGAGCAGAGCTGGAAGGGACCCTATGGCTCACTGAGTCCTACCGCTGTCAAGGAGGCCCAGTGGGGGAATCGAACTCCCAACCTCTGGCTCCGCAGTCAGGTACCTAAACCACGGAGCTATCCAGCAGCTGAAAGCTACGAGGAAACATGGTGCTGATTTAGGAACAGTCTTTGAGGATAAGAAATCACATATATCTTCCAATGCAGGTTTCTGGAGGATACCACTTCCCCCCATCAGCCTTGGCCAGCAAACCCAATGGTGAAGGCTGATGGGAGTTGTAGTCTAGCACCATCTGAAGGGTCAGGCATTCACTTCCCACCTTTGTGGGATGCAGACAAAACCTATTGCTATTTCATACATCTGTTTGGTCTTGGCATCTCCACAACCCAGATGCCAGTCCGTTGACTCTTACATCCTGTGACCTGGTTCCGGCCGGGATAAACAGAATCGCTCGGTTTCAGGACGCTGATAAAACTCTTGAGGTATTGCTATAACTTCCCTCAAGGAGACAAAAATGCCAGGCGAGCGATAAGTGGTGAAGAGACAGAGCTGGCTTTAGCCTCTGAGGTGGTTTTAACACTTGAGCACTCAGCTCCACCCATGGAGATGATGCCTGAACTCTCTGATTCAGCATGAAGGCATCTGCTTGTGTGTGATGCTTGTAAAACCGTGCACCCAACAGCCAGAAGGGATGGGAGGTCACTGATGAGAGAAACGTTGGGTGCATGGATGTGGGCTACGCATGCCAGGGTGTTTGTGTTTCAGTCCGAACTTCACGGGAACGGTCCAAGATGTTGAGTCTTGCCCCAAAATAGAGCCAGCCCACTGGAATGTCCTCCATGAAGTTCGGAATCAAGCCCAGAGCACATTTGCGACCCTTTGGACCTTGGGGTTCGGAGCGACACCTAAGGTTTAGCAGAGCAAGGAGTGGAACGACATCGTAATGAGTCATGAGCCTTTTTCTTGTTGTTGTTGCACAAGGTGATCTAAATAGATTACTTGACAGCTACACGAGGGATTTCACTCAGGCCCTACCTTTGAAGGTGGGCCCTTATGGACCTTCTCGTCTCTAAATTTTGCCTTGAAGTCTCAGGCCACGGGAAGCTCTCCTGATGACCCTGTGGACCGAGATGGTCCCAGGTTCCACCCCCAGCATTTCCAGTGAGAAGGACTAGAATTTTTAGGAAAGACCTCAGCTCCATTTCGGAGTTCAGCTCGTGGGAGGCTGTGATACAAACCTGTCTTTCTCGAAAACTCACCACATGGAGGAGATCCACAGAAAAAATGTGGATGCAACACATAATGGCAGAAAGGGTGCAGACCACGATGGCAAAAATAGTCAGGCCGCAAACACTGAAAAGAAGGTCCTAAAAAGTGGGAGAGAAAATCGTAGTTGTCATGAGAGCCAGGGAATGGTCGCTACAAAGAGTGTGTTTTCTGGACTTTTTTAGACTGCAAATCCCATCATTCTCCTTTCCTGAAGTCCCACCTGCAGGGCCCAGGCCTTACCAACACCAAAATTGTGCTCACCTGGAGGGAAGGCCTAGCTGCCAGGCTTCCTGCTTTGGATTGGCCTAACTTCCTGTTTGAAAAGGAAGTGGTCGCAATGGGCTTTGGGAAGCCTCCCAGATCTTAGACTGATTTATGGTATTTCACAACCGTATCATGAATGGATTATTCTCGCTCTTCCATGATCTGGGAATGTTGGTGTTAAGACGATTCTCCTAATTCCATTGGTATAAATGCCGGTCCTTAGGTAGCTCAAAGAATACTAGTCTTGTATAAGAGGAAACCTTCCTTCCACCCCTTTAAAAAAAACCTCCAGAAGTAAAAAACAACAACACATCTTTCCTTATATTCATCTCCCTCTCCTGACACCATACTGATGCTCCCAAGCTTCCTGCTCAGAAGGAAAACTCCCACCAAGCATTGAGGAAGGAACAGGAAATTTGGGCAGAGCTAAGCCTAACTGAGCCTTGGGGTTTAGGCCTTTCTCCCAGGTGAGCCCCATTTAGAGATCTGTAAGGTACATAGAACTCCCAGAATGGGGAACTATGGCACTGGTTGTCCAAAAAAATCTGAAAATCCCATCCATAGCTTTTTATACTGTTGCATTTTATACCAATTACAGCATGACTTTCCCCCTTTTTTCCCCTTGCAATGAAGTTTTTAAGCTTTTCAATTTACTGGCAATTTACTTTTGATCTTGGATCAAAAAAGAATCAAGTCCTTAGGCAAGGTACATTATGACCATAATTCTTCCCAGCAGAGGTCCGATGTGGCGTCACAAATGTTAGCACACCGCTCTCCTTCAAGGCCTCCAAAGACCAGCTCACCTTAAGAACCACAAGGATTTGGGTGCAACTTGGATTTGGCTCGTTGTTAGCCATGCAAGGAATTCCGTGATCCCTGGGGTAATGGAAACACTTTTGGGGATTGCTCTGTGGGAGAAGAAGGAAAACTCCATGTCGGTGCTGCATTCTCACCTAAAACAGCTCAAGTTCCCAATGGTTCCTGCCTGAACACGCAGTTGTGCTGCATCCAGGGTTTTGTAGTCTTTGCTATTTCTCTTTTGCACCCCAGCATGCTGAGAGCTGCATCCCAGGACATCTTTGCATAGCTTCTTCTCCTAGCTGACATCAAACCGATGTTCCCTCATGCCAACGGAGGCCGGCAGGCCCAATTTTAGCGGCTTAGTGAATCCGCTCCAGATTCAGGTCGAACTTTACAGACTCTGTCAAAGGGGCTGAACCAGGAAATAAGTTCAGGACCTTGAACAGCTCCTGGAGGACTTGATTTCTAGACATATGCCATTCGGAACTTTTTGACTACTAACCCCAAAATTCTCCGTTCTGGGATTTCCATTTAAGAGATTATTAAATGTGGCTCGCCTGGGAGAAAGGCCTAAGCTGTAAGGCTGCATAGACTAGCATAGGCCAAGCTCCCCCTACCTTTCTACTCAGTATGGACACTCCCAGCTACCACTGGGGCACCTTCCTATCTGAACAGGAAGCCTGGACAGAACTCGGCCTGTGCTTAACCACAAAGCCTTTCAGGCTAGGCCTGGTTCCCAGGCGAGCCACATTTAGGTGTCTCTCTCTTGTTAGTTGGAACACCCAGAATTGAGAATGATGGGATTTGTTGTGCAAAGAAATCTGAATGGCAGTCCTCTTGATTTCCCTCTCTATCTCTTCTCTGCCTTTCGACAGTTTTTAAGACCGAACACGCTCCAGGGCAGCAGCTGATCTCATCAGGCGCTTCATATACCACCAAGCATTTTAACAGCCCTGGATTCAACCTTGGAGAACCTCTGGGGATGGGACCCCTTCTTGTGGCAGGCGGTTCCAAAGGGGAATAGGTGAAAGCCATCCACCACCACCCCCCCCCAAAAAATAATACCACCATACTTCCATTTCAAACCTCTCGTTTCCACTCGCCTGCCCACCTTCGAGAAGGTGCAAAAGCTGCCAAAAGGAGGAGGGTGCTAGAGGGAAGAAGGCATGGGCCTGTCTGAGAACTCAGTGGGGCCAAAGAAGAGCCGGATTCAATCCGACGGCTGGGGGTGGCTCACCCCTGCTTTGAGCCGTCCCTTCCCTGCTCAAAAACCTTCACTCCTAAGGTTTAACATAAACACACACAGCTTTTAAACGGGTGGCACCTTTGCACGGTACACCTCTACCCCGATGCCCACCTTCAGGGTTCGCCTCCACCCCTCTTCTTTCATGACCGGGGGGAGGTCTCGCTGGCGTGCTCGCTCACAAACCTCCCAGGCCTTCACTTTCTGGGCATGTTGACAGGACAAGATGGAACCAGCCAAGCTAAGCATGACCCCAAGGATGGAGAGAAGGGTGAAAAAAGTGATCTGGACAGGAAGAAGGAAAGAAAAAGAGAGAAAATGGTTAAATCCATCAAAAAGAGGAGGTGGTGGTGGCAATTGGCAACAAGAACTAGAGTCTGGGAAGTTTGGGGTTCAAATTCATGCCCGCACACTGAATCACGGCAGATTTAGGGTTCCTTGCATTAAGATTTGATACAGATTTCATTTGTGGCTGGAAGTGTTTGCTAACTTGCTAATCCGCCATGCAAATAAAAACAATTGTTCCAAAATCCTAGGAGTGGCCAGCTGTGAATCAACGTCGCCAGAAAACGGTTACGGTAAGGCAAACAATTCATAGGGAAGTCACTTAAATTTAATTGGGCGTAAGCTCTCATGGGCCGTGTGGCTCGTGGTTCAGTGGGTACAATGAAACGGGTTCCAAATGTATTTTTCTTTAAAGGTAATGCAAATAACTTCACGGCATCACCTGAATTTTTTTGTAGTTGATATCTAGTGATTAATATTAACCATCTGCACAAACAGATTACAAAATTAGACATGATAGAGAGGCAAAATTAGTGCACTGGTCATTTTGCAAAAACTTGCCAGCCTCCAAAAACCCGTGGGAACATCAGGTAGAGAAGGTGTCAGAAAATGAGGAAGTCAAGATGATCCTGTGGGATTTCCGGATCCAAACGGATAGACAGCTTTTGAACATAACACACCAGACATAGTAGTGATAGAGCGACGAAAAGTCTGGATCATTGACATCGCAATTCCCAGGGATGCCAGTGTTGAAAATAAAGAATTGGAAAAACTGACAAAAGTACAGAGATCTGACCATTGAAACATCTCGCTTGTGGATGAAACACACTTCAGTGGTCCCCATAGTCATCGGGGTTTTGGGAACAATATCAAGAAATTTCATACAATATTATAAGCAGTTGCAGATCTCACACCATCAGAGCTACAAAAAATGGCAATATTAGGAACAGCATACATCCTGCGCCAATATTTTAATAGATACTTAGGGTTTTGGTTAAAACGTGTGTCTGCTATATAAATGATTGACTGTCCCTGGTTATTTTGGAATATTTTTGAATAAGAATAAGAATCTTAACTTAAATGTTAAGATATCAACATGTCAATCAATCAGGATTAAGACACTGATTTCTGATGAATTATTTGCAAACTCTGGCCCAGACAGGGGCAGAATCCCAAACATGTAATACATAGTTGAAGGGGACAGGTTGGGCCGGCTCTATCAAGAGGCAGAATAAGCTATGGGGCCCATAAAACTTTGGATCTTGGTTAGCACCACCCTGCCCTCATCAGGAGCTTTTTTTTTTTCATTCTTTATTTTTAAAAAAGATGTTTCTGAGCTTACCACGGGGGTGAACGGGCGTCTCCAGGAAACAATGCCAACCACACCGGAGAATGCCAGCTGGAGAGAAAGAGAGAGGGAAGAGACGTGGACAGAGATGAAGGTGCCGCCTCAGATCCGTTACTTACTGGTGGATTCGTTTCCAGTTAATCATAACCATGCGCTGTGAATTTAATTCCGAATTATGGCCACTCTCCTTCAGGGTTTTCCAGGTAGAGAACACTCACAAGTGCTTTACCCTTCTCTTCCTCTAGGGGGAGCCCTGGGACGGCGCCACTTGCCCAAGGCCACCCAGGCTGGCTCTTTTCCACAGTGGGGGATTCGAACTCCCAACCTCTGGCTCCACAGCCAGGTACCTAAATCACTGAAGCATCCAGCCAGCTCATTTCCAGTTACTGGGTCACCATCTCCAGATAAACAGAGGTGGAAACACAGATAACCCAGAACAATGGATTTAATCCCTCGGAACTGAGGTGGACGACTTTGAAGGGTGCCGGGGAGATGAGGAGGAATTGCACCATTTTAAGACCCACCATGCGTTATACCAAGTCCCACACTACACCCTTGCAGAAAAACAAGGTCTCCCCCCCCCCTTAAATTCCACCCATAAATTAATATTTTTTTAATTTCGGTTCTGTCACGTCGGACGGGCCCTGCGCTGTATTTTACAGCAAGGAAAAGTCACCTTGGGATATTTCCATGCGTGAAAAATTAGTAATGATTAAGAACAGACATTGATCAGGTGATTAACCACCCTCGCAGGCAAACTTGGCCAGGAGACCAAAGGAAGGCTTTTTTTTCAATACCCGTTCCTAGCCTGTGGAACTCTCTGCCACAGGATGCCATGCTGACCTCCTCAGTCATTATCTTTGCCCCTGTAGGAGAAGAGTTTTCTCTCCAGCCTGCCGAGGAACGGTTTTTAACAGGGAGAGGTGGGACTTTTAACCTTTTTTCAAATGTGTTTTTAAAATGATTTTATCCGACGGTGTTTCAGTATCTAATATGCTTTTTCATATTGCCACCTATGCACTTTTTTAACTGGATTTGGTGTTGGTTCTTTTCTTTATAAAAATAAAATTAAGCCGCCTTGAGGCACTTTGTCATGCGAAAGGCGGGGTATAAATAATTAGAATAAATAAATGAACCAATGAATTCTCATCTGATGGGGGGGGGGGAATGGTTAACTGCAGCGAAGACCCGAGTTCGGGAGTACGGTGAAATGGTCTTTCCCACGGCCAGTTTTCGGAAAGAAGGCCTCCTGCGCCCCATCTCTCTTCCTTGGCAGCTGAAATGAATATCGTGGGCAGAGGAAGGCGCATTTCTGCCTAGGCTGTGGGTTTCTCTTCTTTCCTCCTCTTTTCCTTAATGAAGATCATGTCTACCTGAATTATTAATCACGGCGTTCTTCCATCCAAGGCGATTTCAAACTCAGCAGATAGAAACCCTCTCGAGATAACAAACGCGGCTTGCCTTCGAGGGAGTCGCTCAAGGTTGCGAGCCTTCGGTCTTTCTAGAAATGGGACTCTCCAGGGGTTTAGGGACGGGGGGGGGGAGGCCTCCCGGCTCTCGGGTGCCTTGGGTGCAAAAGGCGTTTGTGCATGGTAAGGCCCCTTGTCATGCGCAGGTCTGCGGCACAGGCCACACGGCCTCCGCTTCTCACATTTAAATACAGATTGCATCATGGACGTCTCCCCAATATAAGAATAACTGTGTGCTGCCAATTCTGACTGATGGCAACCCTTTCCGGGGATTCCCAGGGAGAGAAGACACAGAAGTGCTTTACCCTTCCCTTCCTCTAGGGGGAGCCCTGGGACCGTGCCGCTGGCCCCAAGGCTACCCAGGCTGGCTCTTCTCCCTGGGGGCCCAGTGGGGGGAATCGAACTCCCAACCTTTGCCTCCACAGCCAGAAACCACTGAGCTATCCAGCCAGCTTAGGTTAGCTGAAGGTAGGAACTGAGAACAAAATTAACATTTCTCAATTAGACTAAAGGCGAGCCTCACCCTGCATCCTGTTTGCCTGCCAGCTATCTCTCCAAAGCCCAAAATGTAGAAATGAAGCTTGTTGTTTTATCCTCGTGACTCGGTATTCAGAGGCACACTGCCTCCGTACATGGAGGATCCATTAAGCAAGCATGGCTATTAACCCTATTCTCCAAGGGCCGTGTTCTTTGCTCTGCGCTTTAAGTGTGCTTGTTCGAGTATTCAACTGGAAGTTAAGAGATCAAGGTTCTAGTCCTCACTGAGGCATGGAACTAACCAGGTGATACTGATCCAGTTACCCTCTTTCTGCCTGGCCTACCTCAGAGGGTGATGGTGGTGACAAAATGGAGGTGGAAGAGAGCCATGTACCCCATCTTCATCTCACTGGAGGAAAAACATCAAGCCAACTAATAAATCTAAACATAAAGACATTTCTTCTTTCCATGGTAAAATGTCTGCCTTTAACATTGGTGCAGGGATACCTACAAAGTCAGCCTTTTCTTATTAATTGAGCGTAACAAATAATTAATCAGCCTTGGAGAGAAATTTGTGAAAGGAGCTACTCCTCCTACATACATTCCCCCCACACACACACACACACACACACACAACCAGACTATTAACACATGGTATTTTTCATTCTGGGCCAGAAAAATATAGGGAAATTATCCTTGGTTCCCCCCCAGTGGCCAGTTCTGATATTGCACCTTGAAAAGATTGACCAAACCCAAGAATATGTTCTTTGCCTCTTAGGATCGGCAACGAAATAGAATAGAAATAGAAATATTTTAAATAAAATAAAATAAAACCAACCAACCAACCAATAAATGCAGGATCCTTTAACTCCAACCACTGCACCACACATGTGGAAAGACGATCCACATGTGGATCATGATTTCCCAGAATCCCATTGGCCTCCCTTGCCTGGGGGATTCTGGGAGCTGCAGTCCATTTCAATGCCTTGCTTTGAATTCTTCAATCAAGAATTCTACCCACGAGTAGACTCACCGGGAAACCGGCCCAGATGGGGCACGAGCTACGGATGGAGTTCTGTGAAGAGATGTTGGTGGTCACCAGGAGGCTCAGCGTGACGATCAAGATGCCCAGGATCATCTGAATGAAGCCGAGAAGGAGGAGGACTTGAAGCCAGGCCCGCCGGACACGCAAGTGCGTGAAGCTGCGAGATGTATAGCCGGTCAGGGAGTAACTAGAGTCGCTGCGAGAGGGCATGACGGGGCCCCGGAGAACGGAGGACCGGCGAGGGAGCCCGGAAGCCAGCCGAGGGCTGGAGAAAAGCAGGTTCGAGTCCGGAGGGTTCAGGCTTCGACAGCAACGCCGCTCAGGGACGCTCCTTGCTTCGAAGAATAAAGCCGTTTTACAAAGCTCATCTGGATCCCCTTTTGGGCAAAAAGGAGAGAAATCAAGCAAATATAGAAATACATGCCGGTCCTTTCAAAAACAAAATATAGCAAATGTTTCAGTGTTTATTAAGTGGTTGTGCCTTGCGTTGGCTGGCGTTCATCTTTGTCTTCTTTTTAACCAACAAAACCCACGCAGTTCTTTACGCTGATCGAATCGCAGCATCCGTGCGCGGAGGATAGGAGAGGGTGCTCGGTTTGAGAGCACGCCGTGGCATTGCTAGAGCAGGGCAGTGTCCCAGAAGGCCGAGCAAAGGGTGCCTCTGAACGCACACAGAGCGCCTTCCCTTTCATGGAAAGCAGCAGCTTAGAATTGGAAGGAAGGAATTGGAGGTGAGAAAGTAGCAAGGAGGGTGAAGGATGGTTTGGCGCCAACGTTTTTGATATTTTAAAATTTAGCCACCTGAGAAGGAACAGCCTATATATCAGTGTATGACTCTGGAGGGGGAGAAAAGGCCAAATATTTTGGCTTATCTCTCTCGAAAGCTGTTTTCCAGGTTAGAGAATCCCCACCATCCTCTTAAGAGCTGCAGAGCTAGAAGGGTTCTCCTAGATCATCAAGTCCAGCCCCTGAATTTCTGTGCTTCGTTCCACCACGAGGCCAAGCCAGCAGGAGCAAAAACCGAGAAAACGGCCAGTTATGGCCTCGTGGCATCAAAAACGTTAAAAAGAGAGGATCGTAGGAAATGATCAGAGGGAATCTTGTGGAAGGGGCCAGCCGGGGGAGGCAGAGACCCCATCCTCAGCCGAAAAACCAAACGGCTCCCCGTGGCTTCCATGTGAAATCCATCTCACGGGAGGTGTAGTCCTAGCTCTCACAGGCAAGACGAAAGACGTCTCCAGCAAGCAAAAATAAAAAGCCAGAGACTGCTGACCCTTTCAGAAATCGGAGGGAAAGCCAAGCCCATCGGTCGAAGCGGCTCGCCTTGACCCTTTCGATGATGGTGCTAGCTGCTTGAAAGCAGGCCCACGAGCTTCTGAACCACGCCAGAGGGAGAGAGGCGGTATACGATGCAGTAAAGGGGTTCTCTGCTCCTCCAGATCAGCCTCATTCTTCTTCTTCTGGGACCAGGGAGTTATAAGCAAGGGGTCAGCGCTGGTGCTTCTGGGGGAGCCATGGGTCAAGGGATAAGCTCCTACGAGTCAGCTCTGGCTCCCGAGAAAGGAGGTGGTGACGCCAGGGAATGGCAGGAGGAGGAAAACCAGCCGATCCTTTCCTTTCCGGCAGAGAGAAAAGAAAAATTAAACCGATTCCAGAAAAGTGAGGGTGGCCCTTCTTGGCACCACGGCCGGTGCCCACGGGCGTGCCCAGCTGCTGCCTCTGGCAGAGGGGCAGAGGGAGGGCAGAGGGGAAGGAAGGAGGAAGAGACGTCCCGTAAATCAGATCCACCTTCTCAGACGGGTCTCTCGTCGGCAGCCAATCACCCTGACTGTGCAGGAACCGACCCCTGAGTCGGACGACCGGAAGGATGGTGGGTCAGGAGGTGCCACCCGCGTCGGGAGGAAGAGGCGGCCCAAACCCCAAACTTAAAACCTTGCTTGGAAAAAAGTTTGCAGGTCTTGGGGTCTCGTGGGCAACCTCCAGAGCGGTCTGAGAGGCGCCGGGAGGCGATGGTACAGAAGCCGGCCCTTCCTGCCTCTGCAGACAGATAGCTTCGGATCCTGCGGAGGCCTTAAAACTCCAGATGATCTGGGAAAAGGAAGAACCAGAGGGTTTTTAAACACGGGAACACATTAAAGCCATAAGGGGCTCTTCCCCAAAACCATCTGGCGGTGGATCCCCCGTTCCTTCACCCACAAAAGTTTGGCTCAGCTTGCTCCTTTCCTCAAAAGATGAGCAGGAAAACCCCAACTTTTTTTCTCTTTTGGGGGACCCCAGGACCCTGAGATCTCTCCACCATCGCTCAGCAGAAAGCCCCCCCATTCTCCGCCTCCCTCCCCTCTTTCCTTCCTCTGAGCTGCCCCCAAAAGTAGTTAGAAGCAGCTGCAGGCTCACCGGAGCTGGGAGAAACTGCTTTGGCCGGCTGCAGGGCAGATTTTCTGGACAGGCCGAAGATATTCCAGGAACAGCCGCTGTTCACTGGGCACCTGCATCCCCCTCTCTCTCTCTCTCTCTGGAGGATGCTACCAGCTGGTGCTGATGCTGCGGGGAGGAAGGCCACACCCAGCCCTGTTGCATCTTGGGAGATGCAGTTTCCCAGCCATGGGTCATCAAAGTTTTTTTTTTTTGCTTCAAGCGCCTTTAGCATCCAGGGGACAGAAACCGAGGGAGAGAGCTCGCCAGAACAGCCCTTAAAAGAAGGACAAAGTTTAATGGAAAGCGTTTAGGTGCAACATAGTTTTAGGGGGAGAACACCGCTGAATTTTATCATCATCTTAGAACTGCAGAGCTGGAAGGTACCCTATAGACCAGGGGTGGGCAATTAATTTCTATAGGGGGGCACATGAAAAATCTGAACTGTGTTCGGGGGCCGAACCAACTTTACTTAAAAATAAAAGACAACAAGAACAAAAAGTAACAGGCCTCAAAACAGGTCATTCGGCGCCAACGGTGATTTGGACCCATAAAGCAAAATATTCCCGAGGCACCTGCCAGTAAAAACACCATAGCAATGTAGGATGGTGGTAACTTTGCTGTCTTTTCCTGTGGCTCTGCGCTCTTCCTAATGTTACGACGGGCCTCGAATCAAGAGAAGATGTTCTTTTTTAAAAAAAATTATTATTATTATTATTATTTATAAAATCCATCCACGCTTATTTAACATCGTGTCACCTGGGTTCAGCTTATAATCATTTGTCAAAACAACTACAATACATATTAAGCTCTTAATCTATACAACGTGCTTCCAACCATTAACAAAACAAGTTCCATGTTTGACAATATTCTGCATCTTCCTTTCCTTTGATTTTCAGCATCAGTCTATCCATTTGAGCGCAGGGAGGGAAAGGGCGTGGGGAGGGGAGGGGACCCTGGAGGGGGTGGGAAGGAAAGGGGGAGGAGAGGGGAGGGGAGGGGACCCTGGAGGGGGCGGGAAAGGGTGTGTCCATACACCCCATGAGTTTTAATGGCTGAGCGGGGATTCGAACCCAGGTCTCTGGAGTCTCAGTCATTAATTTACCCACTGCCCCACACGGGATATCACATATATGTACCTATACACCACTCCCAAATAAGAGAACCACGATATGATAAGCAGCAGAGGCAAACCAAGTATCTTATCCATATTAAAAATCCTCTTAAGGTATTTCTTAAAATTGAAAAAAACAGTGTTGAGATGAAGTATAATTAAGTCTCAGGAACTCCCTGCTAGTGGAGACTGGGCCATAGCTTAGCAACCTTTTATTTTTGGACTACAACCCCTATTATCTCCAGTCAGCATGTGCTTGAACTGACAGGGCACGGTTTTCTCCCCGCTTCTCACAGGCCTTCAAACATCTGATCTGGCTAAGGGTTAAAAGCAAGCGGTTGCTTCTGCTTATGGACATGTTTTTAAATGTACTGTTCATCGGTTCTTCTGCTTTGCCTTTGCAAAAAATGTGGATTGTGGTTAATACTCTTTTAACAGAGAACGCTAGCTCCGATAACTTCATCTTCAGAAATATTTGTTTCTAAGATTTCGCTTTTAATGTTTTCAGACCGTGGATAATTGAATCAGTGGATACTGGTCCCGCGGATAAGGAGTCCTACTATATTTGCAAACCACCCTGTTCCGCAAGTGTTTTTTGCATTCTGCGTTAGATGAAGATGGTAGCTGCTTCTGAAAACGTGCATTGCATTTAAAGCCACCCAGCCTTTCTCAAAGGCAGTAGCCGCTATCTATAGATCATCAAGTCCAGCCCCTGTCAAGGAGGCCCAGTGGGGATTCGAACTCCCAACCTCTGGATCCACAGCCAGAGACCTAAATCACTGAGCTATCCAGCAGGGTTTCTTTCATTATTTCTTTCTTTGCCAATCCTTGCCTTCTCGATCATCATCATCATCATGTGCTGTCAAGTCAATTCTGACTTATAGTGCCCCTTTCCGGGGTTTTCCAGGGAGAGAAGATTCAGAAGTGGCTTCCCATTCCCTTCTGGAGGAGGTGCCCTGGGATTGTGTAGTTGGCCCAAGGCTGCTTTTTCTCCTGGGAGGCC
Organism: Intellagama lesueurii; assembly: GCA_037013535.1. Lineage (NCBI taxonomy): Eukaryota > Metazoa > Chordata > Lepidosauria > Squamata > Agamidae > Intellagama > Intellagama lesueurii. The sequence goes on along the minus strand of JBAJHW010000019.1, from coordinate 2,558,992 downwards.
CAATGGAGACTCGAACTCCCAACATCTGGCTCTGCAGCCAGTAGGGTGGAATGAATAATCGGGGGGGAATGCTTCTGAGCACGCACAGAATGCTTGTGTCTGGGGAAAGGCAGACAGGCATTCCGGAGTTAGAAGGGAAAGGTAAGGAGGAGGAAGGAAGTGGGGACGTGGTGGCGCTGGGGGTTAAACCGCAGAAGCCTCTGGGCTGCAAGGTCAGAAGACCAGCCGTCGTAAGATCGAATCCAGGCGACGGAGTGAGCTCCCGTCGCTTGTCCCAGCTCCTGCCAACCAAGCAGTTCGAAAGCATGTAAAAATGCGAGTAGATAAATAGGTACCACCTCGGTGGGAAGGTAACGGCGTTCCGTGTCTAGTCGCGCTGGCCACGTGACCACGAAAACTGTCTTCGGACAACGCTGGCTCTACGGCTCGGAGACGGGGATGAGCACCGCGCCCTAGAGTCGGACACGACTGGACTAAATGTCAAAGGGAACCTTTACCTTTACCTTAAGAAGGAAGTAGCAGTTTGGGGGGGGGCACATGCGATTCCCCGGAAGAACCTGTTTGCAGACCCTCTGTCTGCATGTTGACGATTTCTTAATAAAGAGCAGAGAGGTGTTTGATGGGCAGTTGAACCCGATTCTCCCCGGGTTTAGTGCAACACTAGCCGATCCACCACAGTGATCCACCACCCACTCCAGGTTTTTGTCCGAAATTTTAAAAAAGACTATCCATAGTGCTGAACCTTATTGGGGGGAGGGATAAGCTCTGTCACCTTGTCTGAAGTTCAGGCTAAAACCCAGTGTGGAAGGAGTGCCTGGCTCAGGGCCTTGGAATCAGTTTCATGACACCATGAGGACTAGAAGCTTTATCTATTAAGTCCCAAGCAAATTCTGTGACTGCTGTGCCGTGGCAGCCCATAGGAAACAATAGATTTCCATGGCACCTTTTGCCATAATGCAGTGCCATAGACCTCAGCACCCTAATCCAGGGCCTGTTTAGAAAATATCTCCACATGTGGGAGGGGAAAAAGCACATTATGGTCTTTTCCTGTTACACATAAATCAAAGCAATCAGACCGAATCGAATTTTCTCCAATGACAGCAGTAGGAAATCACCCTCCGCTACCCATTAGATCCTCCAGCCAGTTTTTAGAGGCCCGAGCCAGGCTCTAGGGTGCTTTGCACCCAGTTTCCCCTCTTCTGACAATTTGCTGCCCACCACTATCAGCCGCCTGAGGCAAACAGCCCCCCTTTTGCCTTCTGGTAGGGCCGGTCCAGCTGACAAAAGGCAGCCATCTTTCACCCCTGAGAGCAGAAGATCAGGAAGACCTGGTCTGATCCATCAAGAGGCCCGGCCATAAAGAGAAGAGCAACGAGCGGATTCGAGCTATTAGCCGCTCTCCCCTCCTCCTCCTCCTCTCTTTCTCGCTGGCAAAATGGCTCCCCGGAGGCTTTCCAGGGCAGCTAATGGAAGTGCTTCCTCTGCCAGCGGCTGCTACTCGGCTCTCTTCCTCTTCCCCACCCCACGCTAAGTGCAGGCAGCCAGAGCTGGCGAAACCCCAACTGGTCTAACCTCAGAGCCCCCCTGGCTTTCTCCCTTCCCTGACACAAACACACAAAAACATGCACACGGCCCGGCACCTTAGGGAAACTGCCGGGCAGGTGGCGGTAGAGAGAGCAAGCCAAGAAAGCTTTTTGCGCAGCCCCTAAAGACAGGTAGGCGCGCTCGGAAAAGCGGGTTCCTGGTCGCCTGTCCCGTCACCCCACCCAATACTGCATTTCCAGAAAAGAAAAAAAAAACAGAGCTTGGAAACCTAATTTTAGGAAGTAATTCAAACTCATTCCTCATCCGTTATTTGAAAAGTAACTTCTCGTTGTTCTACACCATGCAAATTATTGTTACTTTACTAGTGCTCTTTTGCTCTTAATGTCACCACCTTTCGTGTTCTCTAACTTCTGAAATGTAACTACATCACACTCTCATTACCCTCGAGTAACTAGTTACTGGGATATTTATTTATATTACTAGTTATTTTGTTTGCCGTAACTTGTTGCTCCGAAGCTCTGAGAAGAACACAGGTGTGAGATTAATTTTTGTTTGAAAACAGGCACCGACCCCTTAAGCAGAAACCCCTGGTTCTCCGGGATTTCTGACACGTGGGCATTAGCTACAGTGTCTTGGGTGACACGGGTGCTCTCTGCACTTGCTCAGAGGTACTGTCACCTAGTTTTATACCCCAGACTCCTAAAGGGGAAGAGCCAAAACATTCAATACATTTTCTCCTGGCAACTGTCCACTCTCAATTCATTTTTCAGCTTCCTGAAATATTGATCCGCTCATGGGCCGGCCCTACCATGAGGCAGCATGGGCTTTGGTAGTGAATCTGGGCTGTGATGAATATAGGTGCCATGTCAGTAGCATTTACTTCTCTGAGATTTCTGGGTCAAAACTGGAGACTCAGTGGAGGAAGGATTGTGATATCGCAAATGTGGGCTCTTATGATTAAGGATGGGGTTTATTTTAATGTTCTAGACTACAAATCCCACAATTCTCCATTCCCAGAGTTCTACCTGACAGACCCCTAAATGTGGCTCGCCTGGGAGAAAGGCCTTAACTGGCTTTGAGGCCTGGCTAGGCCGAGCTTCCTGTTCCTGCCCCACTGCTAGCTGGGAGTTTTCTTTCTGAACAGGAAGCTTGAGCGGAGCTAGGCCTCAAAGCCTTCCTGCTGAAGCCTTTCTCCCAGGCGAGCCACATTTAGGGGGTTTCTAAGGTGCGCATCGGTCAGGCAGAACTCCCAGAATGGAGGATTATGGGATTTGTAGTCCAGAAAATCCAAACACCTCATTTCTACTGAGCATGTGGCAGAGATGGAGCAGCAAGGCTGGACTCTGTGCCACGAGACGTCTTGTGAATCCCAGTGCCGGTCCTCCATTCCCTGCCCATGTTGCAAAGCAAACCATGGGTCGGACGATGGGCAGGCGAGGACCTCCTGAATCCAGGCCAGGATTTCAGAGGGCCCTAGATTCTTCGCAGGGGAGTCCGCCCTAGTAGTCAGGCATGGTACTGGTGGCCTCTGGAAAGGATCCAGCTTATGGGCCTTTGCAAGGAAAACGATCGTACCTCTGCATCTTGAGGAGGGTTGTTCCATAGGACAAAGAGGGTGACACCCCGTCTGAGTCTCAGAGCTTCCTTAACCAGCCCATTCCTGCCAGCTTCCGTCCCAGACAAGGAAAGTCAAGGTCAGCGAAGCCCGAGGACTCCGATTTCACAGAGGTAGTTAAATCGAGGGCTGCTTTTGGTGTGAACATTAGAGAGGAGTTCTCCATGGTGCTGAATTTGTCCCTAAGCAGATCCAGAATCTCGGACAGTTCCTTTTCACCTTCTTTTTTCACCCCTGTCTCTTCTCCGTTGTCTTCCCCTTGTCCGTTTGTTGTTGTTGTTTTTACAAAGAGTATAAGCCCACCGCAGTGTGGTGTAGCGGATGGGGTGAAGGATTTGGACCCAGGAGATCTGGGTTCGAATCCCTGCTCTGCTACAGAAAAACACAGGAGAACGAAACTGGGAGAAACGACTCCTTCAATACCTCACTTACGTTGGACGTCCTATGAAGCTCGCTTTAAGGCAGTCCCGACGGAGCAAACCAAAAAAGCTGTCGGCTACAGCGTTCAGACTAAACCCGGAGCGGATTCACCATTCCCACCACCACCACGAAATTGGGAGCGTCCTGCTTCTGGCCATCATGGCTCCACCCTTGTTCCCCCTCCTGCTCAATGTGTGAATCCTTGCTTGTCTGTCCGGACCACCACGTTCACCCCAGCACCACCGACCACACCACCAACCAAAGTGGGCACCAGCTGCATCTACTAAGCATATTTAATACCCAGATGCCGCAGGTAGAAAATAGATACAGGATGGGTGGGGCTCCTAATGGTTTTTATTTGGTATATTTCACGGGTTTTTTAATGGCTCCGTTCTTGACGCAAAGCCTGTACGGCTGCTTGATAAACTTTCGGGCTGCAGTCTCTGGGAACCCATGGGATTTCCCCAGGATGCTTCTCCAGGAAGCCAGAGGGATTAGCTCTGAATAAACATGTTCAGGGTGTTGCTCTAAGACACACAGATCGTCTCTAAAATAATGGCTTAGAACGCCATTAAAGGCATGTTCATTTCTGGGACCTGGTGTGGCACAGTAGAAAGAAGGACAGACAGGAGGCAGGGAACCGGAGTTCAAGTCTTCACTCAAACATGGAAACCCATGCGCAGGACGGGTTAAAGCCATGACGTATCATCATACACGCCAAGAAAACCTGTCCGGGAACAGCTTTTATGGGATCCCAAACGGAGCAGTCAGCAGGAGATGGGAGCCATCTTGCGAAGCTACATTGACTTGGAAGACGATAATAATGCATTTTAGTCGGAGGGAAAAACATGTTCTCTTGATACGCCGCAGTAGTCAAGAACAGGGTCCGCAGTCTGGGGGGATGCTCCTGGACCCCGGTCTGGCCCTGGAGGTCCAGGTGGACTCGGTGGCCAGGGGTGCCTTCCTGCAACTGCGGAAACTGTTCCAGCTGGACGACCCTACCTGGACGAACGGAGCCTCACGACAGTCACACAGGCACAGGTCACAACCCGTTTAGACTACTGCAATGCGCTTCACGTGGGGCTGCCTTTGAAGACGATCTGGCGACTACAGCTGGTTCAGAATCGAGCTGCGCGACTCGAGGAGCCGCAAGAGACCCTATTCAGCCGATTCTGGCCAGGTTACACTGGCTACCTTTTTTCCCACTGGCCCAAATCAAAGTGCTTGTTTTGACCTATAAAGCCCTAAACGGCTTGGACCCTGGATACCTGAAGAACTGCCTCCTTCCATACGAACCTAGCCGGCCACTGAGATCGAGCCAGAAGGCCCTCCTGAAAGAGCAGTCCCTCAGGGAGGCGAGAGGGGTGGCCTGTAGGCGGAGGGCCTTTTCGGCAGCTGCCCCCCCGGTCTTCGGAAGGCCTTCCCAAACGACATCCGACGGGCGCCGACGTTACTGACGTTTCGGCACCAGGTTAAAACCTTCCTGTTCCGGAAGTTTTTTAACTGAAGGTTTTAATTTTAATTGATCGTCATGGATCTAGATTGTTTTTGTAGATTGTTTTCGTTTTAACTGTATTGGTTTTTAGCGTGTTTGTTTTCATTGATTTGTTTTAATGGATGTCGGAAGCCGCCCGGAGACTCTTGCAGAGGGAGGGCGGGCATAACAATCAAATGGATAAATAAATAAAATAAACAGCAATAATTCAAGCATCCTTAAGCAACCAAGATCAAATATTATTTTCCTGTTTGTTTTCAAAAGGCCTTCGAAGGCCTCGAGCTGGCTGGAGAGCTCCGCGGTGGAGTTATCTGGCGGCGGAGCCAGAGGTTGGGAGTTCGAATCCCCCCGCTGTGGAAAAGAGCCAGCCTGGGTAGCCTTGGGCCAGCTGCACCGTCCCAAGGGCGCCCCTGGAAGACAGGAAGGGGAAACCCCTTCTCTACCTGGAAAACCCTGAAAAGGGTCGCCGTAAGTCAGAGCTGCCCTGACGAGAAATGATTATTCTATGGCTGAGAACAAACCTTAGAAGACAAGATGATGTTTACAGAGCAAAATTCCAGGAGCAGAATTTGCAAATTAAACTAAACCCAAAAAAAAACCCACCGTTTTTTTTTCTGGGTGGCGGTGGAGCTCTCCAAGGTCCTGGAGGAAGAAAAAAGTAATCAGAAGATCATCATCATCATTTCGGAACTGTAGATCTGGAAGGGATCACCTGTCAAGGAGGCATGGGGGATTCGAACTCCCAACCTCTGGCTCCACAGCCAGATCCCTAAACCATGAGCTATCTCATAATCTTAGAATTGCCCAGGCTGGAAGGGACCCCGTGGATTATCAAGTCCATAAGGTCATAAGGGTTCCTCAGTCCCTCCATTTCGAACATTAAAAAAACTGTAAAGAATAAACCCGCCACTGGTACATCAGTCGAATAGAACCGTGAGTTAAAATGTCATTTATTTCTTAAATAAAGTTCCATAAGTCACCTGGCATTTGGCACGGCAAAACAAAATGAGAAGGGAGCCGGGCAGAACCTCACAAACACGAACGGGTTTTTTTTTAAAAAAAAAAGTCCAGCAGGTTCAATGGGAAGGGTTTTTTTTTGGGGGGGGGGGGATGGACTCATCCAGTTAGTCAGGAAAAGGCTGAACGCGTGGTATCGATCTAGTTAACTCCAGAGACGCACGTAGGGGGAAAGACAACGGGGGTCTGGAGGGAGGGCATCGTCAGCAGTGAAACCAGCAGAGCAAGCTAAGTAAAGGAGCTAGTCCTCAACGATCAGACAAAAGCCAGAACCAGCAGGAGGCACGGGGACTGGGCCGAGAATGCATCCATGCGACGTGGCTATAGCTTTAAAGCAGTGTTTCCCGAATTTGGGTCCCCAGATGTTCTTGGACTACGACTCCCAGAAATCCTGGCTGGAACAGCTTGGGGTAGAGGCCTCTGGGAGTGGTAGTCCAAGAACCTCCGGGGACCCAAGGTTGGGAACCGCTGCTTTAAAGGATCACCATCGTATGGAATTCTGGGATTTGTAGTTTTAAGGAGACTCGGGATTCTCTGCTAGACAGCTTTCGTGCCCTCTCCGGAACAACAGCAGAGCATCCCGAGCCTTCTCGTCAACTACAAACCCCAGAATTCTCTGTGGCGGAGTCACACCAGGTAAAGCTGCACCTGATTATTTCCAGTGTTGTACAGATTTATTAAGACATAAAATACAGAGGTGAAACAAAGCTTGGGAGGAGGTGGGGTGGGGAGATCTTTCTCACTAACCAGAGATGGGTTGGTCTGGAATGGGCAATGAAGATCCGTTGGCTCTCCAAAAGACCTGCTTCTGGCGAAGATGGGATCTGGAAAGAACCAGGTTCGAATCCTGACTTAGCCATAAAGCTCCACTGGGAGACCAGTGGCACAGAAGCATCTCAGTGCAGTCTACCTCCTAAGGTTGTTGTGACTGATAGACAGTGATCCTAACAGGGCTTTCCCAGCAAGGAAGCCCGCATATCGGTTTGAGCTGCTCGGAAGAAAAGTAGCATACCGTAGAGTAACAGCTGAAAAAGCCAATCGTGAAAGAAGCCAATCGTGAAAGAAGAGGGTTAGGGGTCAAGACCTATGTTGGGCTGGGCTGGGAGGGGGAGATCTAAGGCAGCAAGCCCCCCCCCCCCCCCGGAGGGATGTAGGGTGAGGAAAACAGAGGCCTCGGAAAGCGGATACGGCATGTAAAGGAGACAGTTCTGGCGTTGTATGCAAAAAAAATCACAGCAAAAAAACACACACATCAAAACTGTAGTATAATTCAGGTTACAGACTGCCATGGCTAAGCCCGTAGCGCCGCCTTGTGGCCCTTCCAATGTAAAGCCCTAGAAAGCACAGGCAGTAACAGCTCAAACATACACTGTCCAGAACCCATCTGGATATTTGTGCCAGCCTAAATCCAACCGGTGTAGACCCCAGGGGGGTAAACACCGCCTGTTAAGAAATCAGCGTCTGTCATTGTGAATGCACACCAAAGCACACGGCGGGTGCATGGAAAGAAATAGAACCATGTGTGTCCTAACTAGCAGCAGGAGTCAACTTCGCTGAAACTGACTCCTGCAGGCGAAAAAACGTTTAATAAAATGGATCCACCTTTGAATACCTGCGGGGCCCGGTAGCCATGCCTGTTTACTGCCTGCCACCGCTCTCTGCGTGCAGGGTGGAGAAAGGAGGAAACCGGCGGATTTTAACACTTGCCCGAGGTTCAGACATGAAGGAGCCTCGCGCAGGGAACAGAAACAGTCATGCTCTTGGAGAAAAGGACTGTGGGGAAAAGAGGAGGATGATGGGGGGGGGAGGATGAGAATCTGTGAAGACAGCGGTCTCAAGTCACTCACAGACGCAACATGAATGGAACTGGGTAGAAAAGACAGAGGGGGTGAGCGATAAGAGGGGAACGGACTTCCCTGCCGTTTGGTGGGGTCGGGCAACACACGAGCGCAAAGCCGAAGATAGCCAGATCCGAGTCAGCCACAGCACGGTGTAGGGCAGGGTCCTGGCGTTTTCCATAGCTCCTTTTGTGGTGGGGGTGGGTGGGACGGAAGAAAGTCAGAAACGGGCTCTCCCTTTCGGCCCCCCTTGGAGGAAATGATTGCTCCTGTAGCCGGAAGGGGGTCGTGTGGAAGAAAACAACGGAGGGCAATCCCACGCCGAACCATGAAATGGGGGGAGTCACTTTTAGGGGCAGGAGGGAGCACAGCCTTCGGACATCAGCACGCAGGAGGGACGTCCAGCAGGAGGGCAGAAGTGCAAGGTGGTTGGTTTTGTGTGTGTGTGTGTGTGTGGTTTTATGTTTTAGTCGAAGCTGCCCCCGTGAGAAAAAGGGCCAGAGGAAAAGCAGCAGGGGGTTGCTGAGACACTCCCTCTCTCCTTACGAGCCTCGGAAGGCGCCGGTGGCCGCCCCGGTGGCCGCGTTGGCGGCGGCGGTGCGTACGGCTTGGTTGGAGAACACGCCGGCGGCAAACTCCTCCTGGGCTTTCTGGAAGCTGGCGCCGGTGTTACGGTAGAGGGAGTGGATCTGAAGGAGCAGAGAGAAAAGGAGTCATGTTATTACAGGCAGGATGGAAGAAAACCCTAAGAGAGTCCCAATCTTTTGGAAAAACAGGGATATAGAAGACTTCTAAGATCTAAGATGGAACAGAAGAACCGGGAAACAGACTCGGCGACGAATCTGGTCTAAGACAAAATATGAAAAAGCAGAGTTCGGCGATACCTCTACTGCGCCAGTGAAATATTAAAGAGGTCAAAGAAACTCTTGAATAAAAAGATCTTCTGTGCTAAATTCTTACTGGTTTGGGCCAATTAGGGCTAGAAATGAAAAGAGAGGTGTGCATCTTTACGGTTCCCAGACTACAATTCCCATAATCCTCCAGGCAAGCAGGAAAACACATCTCCACACACCTCAAATGGAAAGCTTCTGACCAGCTCTCCTGATCCTGCAAGTCCACCTTAGAAATCATTTATCTTACACAACAGATCTTTCAAAACTGTGGAGGAAAGCCTTTAAAAATTATCTTCTCGGTTTTAATTTTTTTTCCACTGGTGTTCTTCTTGTTTCGGTAGATTAGTGATAAATCCTAGAATTATAGGATGATGGAGCTGGAAGGGGCCTCTAAGGCCATCAAGTCCAACCCCCTGCTCGGACAGGTGGTGGCCCCCGTTTTCTCTCGAATGCCTCCAGCGCTGGAGCGCTCACCACCTCCGGAGGTCATGGGTTCCCTTGTTGTACTGCTCTAACAGTCGAGAAGGTTTTCCTGATCTTCAGCCTAAATCTGGCTTCATGAAACTTGAGCCCATTATGTGTCCTGCCCTCGGGGATGATGGAGAACAGATCCTGCCCCTCCTCTGTAGGACAGCCTTTCAAGTATTTGAAAAATGCTCTCCTATCTCCCCTCAGTCTTCTTTTCTCAAGGCTAAACCTGCCCAGTTCTTTCCGTCTCTCCTCCTCGGGCTTGGTTTCCAGTCCCCTGATCAAAATCAATAGCTTCCACCCCAAGGAGGTCTCATAGGGCCGAATCCAGCTCCTGGAACAAATGCCTACAGGAGGCAGTGGGGAAAACGCAAGGTTTTTGTTCCTCTTGGTAGCACCACTGGGTACTTAGAGAGAAAGAAATGTTCCATCCAGATAAACCTGGAACTTTGTGCCAGACGACTGGCTGACAGACAGAGAGACTGACAGACACAAAGAGGGAGACCCCAGTTTGCGATTCCCCCCCCCCCCCCCCATACGTACTCGCTTCAGCATGATAATGCCCAGGCCGGCAATAGCTGTAAACGACAGGGCTACCAGGATCATAAGGATCGCCACACCGGTATTCACTTTCAAAGCTGTGAGGCTTACAATCCAACCGCTGCAACACAGAAGGGGACAGGGCAGAAGGAAAACAGGAACCGTGAGAAATTCTCTAGTGGAGAGTCTTAGGGCGTTCAGTTCAGCTGCTGCAGAGATATCGGGGTTCCCCCCCACCAGATTGCAAACCCCACAAGTCCGTAAGAGGGAACTGCACAAAAGTGCTATCCCACTGAAAGCAGATTAACTCCAGCTGACAACGGTGTGTTTGCCTAGGTATAATCAATCTATCTCTCAATCCAAACAGGAATCTGGATACGAAGGCAGACGCCGTCAACAGCAAAACTGGAAACATCTGGACAAAACAAAGCATTCCCTTAGATTTGGCCCCCAGTCAAGATTCCCGCTGAAGGAGTTTTGCCATTTTTTACACCTCATTCAAAAGAATGCATTAAAAAAAATAATCAACCAGCCTTCGAGCCTAGACGTCGCTGCCTTAAAAGATTATTCGCACGACTCGCAGGGTGAATTTTTCATCACTTAAAACACCGAAAGATTTAGCAAGCCTCCAGCAAGGCACTTCGTATGCATTCCAAATACATTTTTTTAAAAAGGGACAGAAACTTCCATTTTCTTGGCAGCCTGAAAAGCTAATTCAGCAATCTTGTAATTTTGGAGGAAAAAAACAACAAAAAAAGATTAAGTCACCAGATCTTCTCATATGAGAAAAGCTTCTCCATCTCCACAGCCAAGCTTCCTTCAGTCTCCACTTAGCATGGCTGTGATCCTCAGCTGCAGTCTTAAAAAGCTATAAATGCATCTCTCCGTCTATAATCAGGGAGTGATATTAAATAATTGAGCTTCGGCCCCAGGCTTGCAAACCGCAGGGCAGTTTTAAAGTTGTTTACTAGGTTTTTTTCTGCCCTCTGGATCCTCCCTTTCCAGGATTTTCCTTGGCTTGGCTCTGCTCATCGGGGCTGAATAGCCAGCAGCCCTAAACTCCGCCCACCAAAAACTCACTAATCTTCTCAATATATTATTGTTCCTTTCCCAGAGGTCATTAACATCAGGCTGTGAGGCTTCAGATATGGACTACAGTCCCCATCATCCTGAGCCAGATATTTCTTGACTACAATTCCCATCTGCCTTAGCCTGGCACCCCCGTCAGCACCTGGAAGGACACCAAAGGTGCCCTTTTTTATCCCAGGTGCAAAATTCTCCAGTCAAAGCCGACGATGAGTTTCCGTCGGAGTCATTTTTCTGGGGTCTCCCGCAAGCCACCCCATAATCTGAAGCAAAAACCAGTTTGAAAATAATGCGTTAAATGTAAAACGTTAACATTAATACAGTATTCGCGAGGGATCATTACAAGCCGCCCTTGCAGATGCTGAAAAATGTGGATAACGGCAAACACTAGTTTAATCCTGAGCGTCGTCTCTGGCTCCCTCCTGAGGAATATATATTTGTTGGGATGTTTCTTATTTTAATATTTTCAAGCCGCGGATAAGTGAATCAGCAGATACTGATCCTGCAGATAAGAGGTCCCTACTGTACTTACTTTTAAGCCAATCTATGCCTTTAGAGCAGGGGTTCCCAACCTGGGGTCCCCAGATGTTCTTGGACTACAACTCCCAGAAGCCTTCAAGTTGTACCGGCCAGGATTTCTGGGAGTTGTAGTCCAAGAACATCTGGGGAACCCAGGTTGGGAACCCCTGCTCTAGAGACTATCGTTTTGTAAAGTGACTTTCTAAAAACGAGGTTCAAAATGTTTTTAAAAGGTTAGATGCAGTCTTCCCGGTAAGGGGGAAAGAAATACGAGAACGTTCACAACCTTAAAAGCTACCACGTTGTTTCCAAAATTGATAAAACGAATTACCTGAACCCCCAACCGGGGATGCCAATGGCCTGGAGAACATAAACCACGGCTTGTGCAAAGAAAATGAAGAAGAACACGAAGAAGTTGAAAGAGCTGTCGCTCCTGCAAGAAAAGGAGCAGAACCGTTAGGGTCTCCTCCCGCGTAAGATCTTTCCAGAAGGATCCCTGTTGTCAGATGCTCCTGGCCTGTCCCACAATGGGCCACACCTGCAAACCCTCTCTGAGCATCATTAAAGTGGGTCCAGATCTTCCAGGACTCTTGCTCAGGTGCACAGTCTACGTACAAGTAAAAAGATCACTCTTAGGTACGGGATAGTCGAGTTTCCTGGACTACCATTCCCCTCTTTTGACCTTCTCTGTGACAGGCAGGCAGCTCAGTGTGGCTCACCTGGGAGAAAGGCCTCAAAACTGGAAAGCTTTGAGCTAGGCCTAGTTCCATCCAAGCTTCCAGTGCCAGCTGGGAGCTTCCATGCTAAACAGGAAGCTAGGCCTAGCTAGGCCTCAACCAGGGCGAACCGAATCAGTGCGGTGTAGAGTTCTGGAGGACCAATAAACCTCCAAGCAGAGCTAGGCCTAGTTCCATCCAAGCTTCCTGTTCCTGCCCCAGTGCCAGCTGGGAGCTTCCATGCTGAACAGGAAGCTAGGCCTAGCTAGGCCTCAACCAGGGCGAACCGAAGCAGTGCGGTGTAGAGTTCTGGAGGACCAATGAACCTCCAAGCAGAGCTAGGACTAGTTCCATCCAAGCTTCCTGTTCCTGCCCCAGTGCCAGCTGGGAGCTTCCATGCTAAACAGGAAGCTAGGCCTAGCTAGGCCTCAACCAGGGCGAATTGAATCAGTGCGGTGTAGAGTTCTGGAGGACCAATGAACCTCCAAGCAGAGCTAGGCCCAGTTCCATCCAAGCTTCCTGTTCCTGCCCAAGTGCTAGCCGGATGCCTAGTCTACCTCCTTACAGAGCACCTAGACCGGGCCCAAGTCTCTCAGAGCCCCGGTCTCCCTCCAGCAGGGGCCAGTGCTGGGCCCAGGGTTCTTCTTTCAATACAAGGCGGGTCTATCGGAGAACTCCCACATAGAGCAGGTAGTGCAGGAGCCACCTCTCCTGTAAGGCTCAGTCTACCTCCAGCACGAACCAGGGGAAGCCTGGACTAGCTGGTTCAGGTAGACCGGGTCCCTGCTGAGCACCAACCTGGCTGGGAGAGCATGCAGGTTGTCATGAAATTCCACAGGAGGGCAGCAGGGCAGTTAAAGGGGGACCAAACTGCCCTGGCGCCTACTTTCTTAGCGATCCACCGACCATCCCGGAGGGTAATGGATGGCTTACCTGAAGGCCTTATACATGGGCCGATACCAGCAGAGGAAAGAGCACGGCGTGAAGATCAAGGCCCACAGGATGGAGAGGCCGAAGCCCGAGCCGGTCGAGGTGTCCACGCAGAACCAGGCTAGCGATGCCAGGAAGTTGAACAGCAAGGTGCCCGTGCTGGCTGAAAAAACCGAGAGAGGGAAAAATAAGAGAGAAAATGTGGATCCGGGGGGGGGGGGGGGACAAGGGGGGAGAGTTCACCAACCACACTGCCGTGAAGGGCAGGGCATACCAGTAAATTTTGAAGCCTGAAATGTGGGACTTCACTTCTCGAGAAACCAGCTCCAAACAATAGCAGCACCTCTGCCAAGAGCAGGTCTTTTGGAAGGCTAAGGGGTCTCAATGTCCCATTCAAGACCCAAGCAGCCTCCGGCGCCGGGGGTCCCAACAAGGAAAACTCCAAAGAAACGACTGCAAGGTTTTTGGCTAAAATTCAGAAGGATCAGGAAAGTTTGGGGGAACTGGCAGAACTTGTCCTCAGCCGTGCCAATCTAAACGTCTTATTCTGGTTTTGCACCACGGGGGAGAGATAGCAAACAAACCAAAAACCAGCCCTCTGCTCAGATATCCACTTGTCAGGACTACAAGAACCATTCGGCACCTTCTTTCCTGTCAGAGGCATGTCCAGCTCTGAAATTTCCACTCTGTAGAAACCTTTTAATTTTATTTATTTATTTATTTATTTAACTTATATGCAGCCCACACGACCCAAAGGTCTCTTTTATCAAGGTTGCCCTCCCTTCCCTGAATGGCTTCCTTAAGCTCACCTGGGAGGAAGGCCTTAAATGAAAGGCTCTGAGGCCGAGCTCGGCCTAGCTCCACCCAAGCTTCCTGTTCCTGCCCCAGTGCTAGCTGGGAGCTTTCTTTTTGAGCAGGAAGCTTGTGCGGAACTAGGCCTAGCGACACCTCACAACTTTCAAATTTAAGCCTTTCTCCCAGGCGCATCCCATTCAGGCGCTGGTAAGGTGTCCTCAAAGTAGTCAGAACCCCCCCCAAACAGAAAATCATGGTACTTGTAGTCCATAAAATCTGAAAATCCCATTTTGAGTGATGATGAAGTAGGAAGAAAGAGCCAGATAATACCATTCTGCCTACCCAGAGGAAGAGCGGTGGGTTATCAAGGTAGCTAAAATAGAAATGTATTCCCCCACTAAACTGTGGCCTTTTGGGTTCAAATACTCACCCATCCAGAGGTAGTACATAGTAGTGACTGTTTTCTGGGACTCCACGGGGATTTCTACTGGGATATCTTGATAGAAACACGGCTGCACAGGACAGAATGAGGGTAACGGAGGCCAGTTGTTCTGTCTGGCTATAAGCACAAAATAAGGAGAACGTGTGAACTCAGCAGATACTCCAGAGACACCGGAAAGAGCCTTCTTGTGACCCAAGGCGACCCTTACCTGCTCCGCTTCCAAGAGCGGCGTTCTGCAATTCTCGCTCCCTCCGATCCAACTCTTCTGCTTTGCGGTTCAGCTCTTCCTGCCGTTTCAAGAGTTCGGCCGTGGCCGTGGCGGTCGACTCCTGGTGCAGGAAAGAAAACAAGAAAGAGCTAAGGGAAGAGAAGCCCAGCAATCTGGGAATGGCTTTGCTCCCGCTCTCTGGGGTCCTTGCTGAAGCAACAGCTCCACCCGCTGGCCATTCAAGGTCATCTCCTCACAAGGCGTTTCAAGGCAGCTCGGTGCTGCTCAACTAACTACAAATCCCAAATCAAAAACAGAGACCCCATGCACAGTCCCGAATGAGAAATAGACCCGTCAATCTTTTATCGCAAGAGACATGACGGTAAAGAAAGGGAAATGAGAAACGTGTTAGCACCCTTGGAAAAAGACACAGCTGATGACCTTCAGTATAAGACTGGTAAAATTTAGTTCTCCAGATGTTTTGATCTACAAGTACAATCAGCCCCACCAAGGAGAGACGGGTGCAAGGGACTACAAGACATGAAGGCTAAAGTATTCTAGAGGCTGAAAGATTTTAGAGGCCAGGTCCAGTCAGACTAAGGAAGGGCAATCTCATCACCCACCATGCAAAAACACAGAATTGGATGCATATGGAGCAGTCTGAAAATATCAGCTTCACTTTTTAAAACAAATCATGTTGCTAGCCCTCATGATAGCTTTCGAAGGGAGGGATAGCTTTCGAAGGGAGGGAGGGAGGGAGGGAGGGAGGGAGGGAGGGAGGGAGGGAAGGAAGGAAGGAAGGAAGGAAGGAAGGAAGGAAGGAAGGAAGGAAGGAAGGAAGGAGCTTAATAACATATTTATGCGGAGCCAGAGGTTGGGAGTTTGAATCTCTGCTGTGCCTCCTTGGCAGGGGCTAGACTCTATGATCCATAAGGTCCCTTCGAGCTCTGCAGTTCTAAGATGACGACGACGATAACGATAATGGGAGCAATCAAGAGAATCATAACAGTGGCAAGCAAGAGGAGACAAACTATTATTACTATTATTATTAAGAACAAAATGCCTGTAAAATAATCAAATGTTGAGACAATCTGAATAGTTCATATCAGTCCCCAAACAGATCTCTCTTTTTTGGCGTAGGCCTAAAATTATGTCACTGAGGCTTGACTTGGTAAATCAGAAAGAAAGGGGGGGAGGACACCCAGTTTCCCAGCAAAACCAGCCCCGAGAATCCTTTCTCTGAACCCCCAAAGAATCCTAGTGTCGTTACAGCCTCTTACCTGTGTGCCATAGGAGCCGTAATTCTTGGTCTCTGTGGGGCTCACTTTCTTGGTCGGCTGTTCAGCCGGAGCGGACGCTGGGGGGACCGTCTGAGTCGACGCCGGGGGCTCGTACGCAGGGGGAGGCTGCTGCATCAGAGAGGATAAACAAGGCTCAAAATTAGCTGAAAGGTTATATATAAATAAAACAGCCTGGAGGGCGGGGTGGTGGTGGAATGGTCTATTATTATTCCCAAAACTTAGCAATGTTGATTTGCGGACTACAGCCCCCAGAATCCTCTTTCTGGGCATGAGAGTCCAAAACTTTACAGTTCAGACACTTCCTACAGGATTCTTCCCATATTGTAGATGGAGAATACCGAGGCCGGGCAAGCTTGCTTAAGCCCACCTTAAGGCAGACAGAAAATTCAAATTGCAGACTTCCCGATTTGATGCCCAAGTTGTCTCCGTCTTTGGGTCCGAGACTCTCAAAAGCCGCTGGCTGTCCAGGCACAAAACACCAAACCCAATTCACGAAAAGCCGGACTTCCTATAAATGCTTCCTTTTTCTTGTAGAAACAGAACCTCCCCCCCCTTCTAAAAAGAACCAGCTCATACTGCGGGCTGTTGTGCAGGTTACAATACCGTGGGGCTTGTCCCGGACCTGGAAGAGGAGGAGAAACAGCCATCTTTGAAGGAAAAAAGAAGGCCCGTTCAAGTTTGTAGACCTCATCGTTTTTGGGGGGGGGAAATGCAAGCACAGATCTAGCCAGGAGCATCTCCTGCACAAGTTCCACGTGAAACATCAGAAGGCTCACACAAGAACATGGGTCATAACCTTCCTTCCTTTCCTCTCATATAGAAACCAAGACAGATTACGGACTGGGGGAGGGAAAAGCCCAGATACAATAAAAACACCATGTTAGAGCATTAAAAACGCAATATTGCCATTATTAAAACCACCCTCGCCTTCAAACAACGCGGAACGACGGAAAAGCGTGCCAGAGAAAGCGTAAAACTGGAAACACAGAGCACCCTCCCTTAAAAGGCCCTTCCTCGGCAGCCTTGCTATGACGGGCAACGGCTTGAAAGGAAAAGCTTTTGGAGAGCAGTAAAGAGATCAATTTCCAGTGGAAGGGAGTTCCGCAGTCCAGGAACAAACACTGAAAAGGTGCTAAAGTAAAAGGGCTTCAAAATTAAATGTAGAAATTAAATACAGGCAACCACAATTGCTGTCTTGCTCACTCACATATGCCCACACCCAATTCTGGGGCCCGGCGGAATACACAATGTCTCTCTTACCCCCGACTTGTCGAACGGATTGTAGATGTCCAAAGTTGCATATTCGGAAGTCGGCCTGTGCTGGATGACAGCAGGGTCCTGAGGGAAGAGGAAGCGGGCTGGTCAACTGCTCCCCTCCCCATCACGCTCACAGGAAGCCAGGCTGAGCTAAGTCATCATTTATTTACTTTTCAGTTACAAAATACACCCCTTCGGAGACTTCTCTCCCAAAGGAGCTTGAAAGAGAAAACAAGATCTCCCTTTAATCAAGCTACTAGTCCGCATGAAGGCAACGAGGCCCGCTTTGCCAGATCAGAGCCCTCCGAGGGCTCGCCTCACCCCGAAGCCCACTTCGGACAGCAGACGCAAGTTTACAACCAGGAGAAAAAGGGAGCTACCCCTCTCTTCGGGCGGGGGGGGGGGGGTAGAGAACGAGGCAGGTCACCACCGAGCAGCCAAAGCGCCCGATCAGCAGCTGAACTGCTAGCTTTCTCGAGGCAGAGCTGGGAGCGACGATCCCATTGTACTTCACAGAACACATCTCAAAGATCTGACCTGCAGTTTCCATTTCGCCTCAGCCCCTTCCTTCAGAACAATGAGGACTAGCGCCTCGCTTTTCATTTCTAAAGGAAGGGGCTCAACAGCAGAGCATGCCATCTGCACGGGAGAAAGCTGAATCAGTGGCACCTCTAACTCGATGAGAACGGCTGGAGAGCTCAGTGGTTTAGGTCTCTGGCTGCAAAGCAGAAGAGCCATGCAGAACGGGCTAAATTATTATTTTTCTAATTTTCTTCCCCTGAGTTGCACCTTTCTTTTAATTGACACATCCGTGCAGAACAAAATAAATAAATGCTGATCGAGTTGAGTTGGATTTACTCCCTGCAAATTCACTGCCCAATGAGATCAGCAAACTGATTTCCCTTTCGGATGGTCTGGAAAGGTAGTGGGGTAAAAAGGAGGAACATTAAACAAAAAACAGATTATTATTTTTTTAACAAAAAGGAGGAACAGCATTCCAGAAATATTTTTCAGAAGACCATGGACCTTGCCCTCCCGCAACCACACCTTTGGCCATCAAAAATGACCTCCCCTGATCAAGAGATTGTCAAGAAGGTGCCACAAAATTGTTCAAACTATGAGGAGAAGCAGCTGGTCCAGGGGGTTTATAGGATCAGCTATTCCAGGGCTGGGTGGAAAACGAGACCAAGTGGGGAATGAGCAGGATAGGAAAAGGAGAAAATAAAAGGGGGAAAAATAAGGACATAATATTGTGGTGCTTTAAAGACTAATATGATTGTTTCTGCATTAAATTTTGTGGGTCAATTTTTGCTTTTTTTCCAGACAAAAGGAGTCTTATTCCCAGGTCTGCAACACAAAATCCAAACCCAAAAGGAAACCAGATTCGTGTAATTTACAAATTGGCCCAAATGGAGGGAAAAATAACAATATAACGTTTGTTATTCCCGGGTGCAATGAAGAGGTCATCACGACACGACAAAAATCAGTATTTACGCTTTCCTCTTTTTACCCCCTAGAAGAGTTGGCATGGGAGAAACACAAAGGGCTTGAATCGGATTTTGTCTGGATGCCAGTCCTCATGAAGTTTGGGCCAACCCCTCCCATCGTCCTGGCCCAGCAGGAGCGATCATTAAGGGATGATGGGTGTTGGAGTCTGACCCCCCTCCTGAGGCTCTTTATTTCTGAAGGGGAGATCCTGTAAACCCAGTGAGGAGAAAGCTGTGGGGAGGGAAGAAGGGGTGTGTGGACGAGGGTTGGTGGTTTCTTGGGGGGGCAAAGTCAGCCACAGGAGGCCACGATCCGGGCATCTTAAGGACGCATCCTGACCCAGCAGAAAAGGGAGAGCTCCCTAGGCAAAGAGATGCCCTGCTGGCCACCAAGCCTTTCAAGATCATTCTTTGGCTTGGCCTAAAATCCCCAGAATCCCCACCCTTTTTTTGTTGTTGGCTGGAGGTGGGGGGAATGATGGGTGCTGTAGTCCGAAGTTGCTGGCTTGTGTTTGGGGAGGGGTAAAGGTAGGACTTGGGAGTCGAAAACGAAAGTAACCAAGCAAGCTGGGCGTTTCTTCTCAGAGCCCAATTCCCCGCCCCCGCGTGTAGGTTGGACTACAACTCCCATAACCCCTCCAGCCAGCTGGCTGTGGGGGGGGGGGATTGTGGGAGTTGGTAGACCGAAAAGCCGAGCGCTGGGGAGAGGATTTCCTCCTCCAGACCTTATCCCCCCCCCCTCCCAGCGTTTCTTCTCGGAGCCCAGCCCCCCCCCCCCACACACACTCTGCCTAGCAGGTTGGACTACAACTCCCATAATCCCCATCCAGACGGGGATTATGGGAGTTGTAGTCCAAAAACGGTGCCGAGCCAGGCGCTGGGGAGGGGGATTCCCTCCTCCAGAGCTCCCCCAGCGCAGAAGTTCACCCCCCACCCCACCCGACCCCACCCGGGCCAGGGGCGTACCTGGAAAGGGTTCCCCAGGTCCCCCTCGAAGGGGTTCTCCCCGCTGTTCCGAGCCATGCCTGGCTGTTCCGCCCTCCGCCTCCTCCTCCCTCCGCCAAGGAAGAGATCTCGATCTCTCTCTCTCTCTCTCCCCTGCGCCTGCCCGGTGGCCGCCGCAGACTCTCGGCGCCGATTGGCTGCCGGGAGCCCCGCGCGTCATGACGGGACAGGGAAGGGATTTTTTTTTTCCCCCAGCACATGACGGGACGGGGGGGTGGAGCTTAGGAAAAAAAGGGAGCGTCCCGCAAGGGCTGACGGGAGTTGGAGTTCTCGCCCGTTTGTTTGTGTGTGCCATAGGAGCCCCTGTGGCGGGAGTATAGCGCATGCTGTGCTTTGTAGTCTCCCTTCTGAATAAACAGCAAAATAGAGTGTAATAAGCTATTAGGTTAGATAATAGAATTGAAATTATTGTTTATTGTTGAATTAAGTAATAATAATACTTTATTATTTATTTAATTTATATGGATATTATTTCATGGATTTTAATTTATATGATATTATTTAACTTATATGGATATTACTTTATTTAATTTATAAGATAGTAAATTAAATTGAAAACCATTAATTTATTATTGGATAAGAATTGTAATATTCTGTAAAATATATTATGACGTCTTTATAAGTTAAGTGATCCATTATTTATTTATTCTTTATTATTATTTGGAGGGAATGAAACACTGCAAGCCCAAGCAAGATAAATCAGAGCCACCATTTAAAGCCCCATCCAGGCTAAGCTTTCCAGCCTCCCTCCCGTCAAGCTGGGGCCCGCAGGGTGGGTTCACTACACCTCCCATCGTCCCCAGACAAGAGTCTGGCTGGCTGGAGAGAGCGGCAGATGTAGACCGACGTGCCAAAGGGGGGGGGGGGGGGGAGAAGCCGACAGCGGATCCTAAAGAAAACCATCCCCTGGAGGAAAGACAGAGGAGCTGAGAAAAAGCGGAAGGATGAAATTTAAGAGGATTGCTGGAGAGCTGAGTCAGCCAGCGGTTGGGAGTTCGAATCTCACCACCACCCCCGGGCCTCCTTGACAAGGGCTGGACTTGATGATCCCGAGGGTCCCTTCCAGCTCTGCACTTCTACGATTATTACATCAATGGTGAAATTACTTATTTTGCTTAAGGCTTCCCGTTGAAATAGAATTAGTTCTTGATGCTCGTTTGCTATTTCTCATCAGTGGCCGCTAATGCTGAGCCGATGAGCTCTTAACAGCTCCAGATCTTTCTCTCTGTGTGCCTTGGAAGGAGATACCCTTCTCTCTCGGAAGAGAAGGACCCATCGTCCTCGTTTCCGGTGTCCCGGGTGGGCCAGTTCTAAACAAGACAAGGCAGGACTGAAAGATGTCATGCTGGAAAACACCCAAGTCATTCTACAAAGCTTTTCCCGCCAGGGGCCCAAAAATGCTTATTTCTTTTAACCTACTTGTGAATTTTGAAATGAAATAAATATCACCGGATATGGCTTGTACAAATCCACTCTTTCACATACGAAAGACTTGAAAGACATTACTCTTTATTTTTTGCTTTCTGCTCCCCAAGGGACATGCATTTTCCATTTGCTAGACTTTATATTCCAATGAAGATCTTATTTTTGCTTTATATGCCCTCCAGTCCAAAACACACCTCATCCAGACCGCTTAGTGTCTTGTGTTGTTATCATGTGCCGTCAAGTTGCCTCAAATGGTGACCCTATGGATGAACAATCTCCAAAACGTCCTGTCCTTAACAATCCTGCTCAGCTCTTGCAAACTCAAGCCTGTGGGTTCCTTGAGGGAGTCCGTCCATCTCACATTTGGCCTTCCTCTTTTCCCGCTGCCTTCCCAGAGTGATGGCCTTTTCCTGGAAATCTTGATTTTTCTTGAGGGGCCCAAAGGAGGACAGCTTCAGCTTCGACATTTTTGCCTCCAGAGAGTTTTCAGGCTTGATTTGGTCTAGGATCCACTTGTTTATCTTTCTGGCAGTCCTTGCACCTCAAGGACATTGCAAAGCTTATCCTGCACGCCAGCCCAAGACTTGTAAGAAACTCAATTCCATTCCATACGCCCACTTTTCCACCCCTTTTTAAAATGTAGCACAAGAAATCAAAAATTACTTCGCAGTGTTATGGTATCCCCTCATAGCGGATTTTAAACATTACAAAAAGGCCAACCAAATATGCCATGAAATACATCTCTGCACAACATGCATGGAGGAGGGCAAATCACGATCGAAGTCACAGCTTCCTGCTGGAACATGCCTTTAAGGAAGCTTTGTGGATTCGTGGCGGAGGATCTGTTTTGAAGGCAGAAAGTCACAGGTTCGAATGTCGGCCCCTCCAGACTGGTCAAGGAAATACACCTCCTTAAATTTCTACAAGGGGTCTGGATGACCAACCACTGACGGACCTCTGATCTGGCTCAACAGAAACACAGCATTTTGGGTTCTTAAGTGCTGACCATAAGAGAACGTTCTAGAACAACACAATGGGAGCTGGGAGATCTCCATTCCCCCCCTCCCCGGCCCCAATCCCCTGCAAGACGCATGTGGAAGAAGATGTTGCCCATCATCCACGGCAAGCCCCATCTGGACAGAAGATTGAGAAGGCACATGGGGCCCCTGGTTGCAGCTGAATGAGATGCATGGGTAAGGGTGTCCATAAAAATACGTAAGCACATGCAACTTTTTTGCCAGTTGGTATCTCTTTTTGATTTTTTCCCCCCCTTCACGGACGTCCTCTTTAACTTTGGGGGGTGCATAAGAGGGACACCCGCAGAGGAGCACATGTTTCACATAACCGGACATTGGCGCACGGGACCTGGGAGTGACTGCACCGCGTTTTCCGCAGTGGCCCGCAAGGAGCTGAAATCCAGCGCCACCCAGCGTGAGAAGATGGAGCCAGAATCGGAGGCGGCCGCGGGTTTCACGATAGCCAGGAGGTCTGGCGGGAGCTTGGTCTTCACCCCAGCCGCTTGCATCTGCTTCTTGTCTTTCCAGTTCTGGGGAAGAAAGTGGAGGGGAAATAAGGGATGTCAGAAGGAGGACAGTAGAGTCTACTGGTTACAGCGGGAGAGGCGTCAGGGGCTGTCTTGAAGCTGGGCCGAGACCCTCCCTTGGAAAATACTCAACAATCCCACACACTACGCCAGAACACAGGCAGAGTTCTGACTCCTGTCCTCTGAAGATGCCGGCCACCGAGACGGGCGAAACGTTAGGAAGAAAAACCTCCAGAACACGGCCAAAGAGCCCGGAAAACCCACAACCACCATCGGATCCCGGCCGTGAAAGCCTTCGAGAAAAACATTGTTTGAAAAATACTTCCTGTGCCATCAAAGCAAAGAAAGAGAATGAGCAAAAGCAAGCGTTTTCCTGATGCAATGAAAGTCCGCAACAAGGAGAATCCGTGCGATTTGGCCAGCACTTGGAATTTCAGAATTAAGCCCCGACCACTGAACAAAGCTGTTTTCAAAGTTGTTTTTCAAAGCTGTTTTGAAAAGATGTTTTCAAAGGATCTTTGAAAAGCTGTTTTCATCTGGAAAACAGCTTTGAAAAATCATTTGGCACTACAAATCCCAGAACCCCCTCCCAGCATGAGGGGGATTCTGGGATGTGTAGTCCCAAAATAGCATTTCCAAATTCTAGCAAGGACATGCAACGGAGGAAAACCTTTATGAGAATCAAGCAGACGGATACACTTCCTCCGGAAGGCGATGTTCCTTACCTTAGGCAGCTGGTATTTCTCCCGGAGCTGGGCCCTCATGGAGGCCCGCTCGGCTTTCCGGCGTGCTAAGCCCGCATCCCGTTTGTCCCTGGCCAAGGGAAGGAGAAAGAATCGGAGGCGTGAGGCGTAGGGAAGAGGGGCAAAATTTGAGCAACTACACTGAGGGCATGGTGCAATGGTCCATCTGCTCTGGTTTTTAATCTGAATCTTACAAGAGCTGGGTTCCAACCCCCAATTAGATTCAGCACCTTGGACACATCCTTTAAAGTTCAGACTAAAACACGGAGCAAACTGAATGCCCCATTGATAACGGAGCCACCAGCCTCCCTGGGAACACATAGATAGATAGATAGATAGATAGATAGATAGATAGATAGATAGATAGATAGATAGATAGATAGATAGATAGATAGATAGATATTTTAGAATTTGGAGACTTTAACGCTCCAAATTCCGGCATAGCCAAATCCTTGTGCCAAATCAGGCATATGCCGTTTGTCTAGAGAGTTGACTGATCCCTCATCCATTATCCATAAAATTGCATCAGCTGATTTTTCCAAGGCTTTAAAAACAATTTAAACAGCATTGTAGTAGATCTCCGGGGGGGGGGGGGGGGGAGACCAGCCAACCCAGAAGCCTGCTATCTGGGTTCAATTAAATGTGGATGGTGGGCAACTTCACCACCTCGCTCTCTTTCCTCCTGGTTCTTTTTCTTTCAACCCAACGTAGATCAGAAAGACCATCTGAAAGAGCACTCCTTCAATAAGAGGGCTGTGCTGCACCAAGTCAAACAGAGGAGTGTCCTTTGTAAAAGAGGACGCCTAACCAGCCTAGTGCTATCTGAAAGGCTTGTCTGCTCAGCTGTACCCCCATGTAAGGTGCGGGCATAGCATTTTGGATTCTTATTGTTATAGGTAGAACTAGCCAATCGTACTAATAAAATCCACCAAGCAGTCTGGGGTGAGAGTGAGAAGGAAGGTCCTTTATTATGCAGTTGCAACAGCAGAGAGAAAGAGAGAGCAATCCGAGAACTGCTGTCTCCCCCTCTGCCCAAGCAGTATTTTGCGCAAGCTTTTATACCCGCGCCACATCCTATCTGTCCCATTGGCCAGTTGGCCCATGCGCTCACAGTCTGGCTAACTTACCCCTCCCTACTACGTGCCTTGGCAGTACTGTTTCATGGCGCCTGGCTCTAAGGGCCATACCTTATCCCACGAGTTTCGTTTCCTGTTATTCTTTTAACTACAAAGCATCTGGCAAAACTATAAAACTTGCTCAACCCTTTGTCATCCTCTTATCATTACGAACCCCCAGACCCTTAAAGCAGCAGAGGGGTTGCTTACCTCTGCTTCTGGCTGAGCTGTTTCGGGGGAGACGGCAGGAATGGGCTCCGGTTAAGGCATTTCGTTGGGACGCTCGGATCTTTCTCTTTAGAAAAGTTGGGTGAGACGCAACAGAGAAGCTGCTTAGCCGGAACTCCGAACACCGATTTCGCCGCCGATTCCATAGCAGGAGAGGGCTGGAACCGAGGACCCAGAGAAATTATTATTATTATTATTATCCCCGGTGTCCCACCTGGCCATAATAGAGAAAGGAGCAACTCTCCGAAGCTGTAACAGAGAACTGCAAAGCATACATCAAAACAGAACGGCCACAGAACTGTTACATGGCATTAAAACTCAAGAACCAGGAAGGCTTTTGACTGTCACGAAACGTGGTCAAGGAGATTCCCGGTCTAGACTTTTAGGGCAGGAAATTTAGGAGTTTCAGTGCCGTCCCTCAGATGGCCTGGTCGCCTATCTTGTGGCAATGAGTGCCGCAGGCTAAATCCCTTCCCCAAAGCCCTGCCCAAACAACTTGGCAGGTTCTGGCACTAAAATTTAGACGGCGAACTAACAAAAATATCCAGTCTTCTGCAGGAGAAGACAGGACCGGAGGGTTCTCATCCGAAATGCCACTTCTTGCACAACTTACCTGTGGAGGTGTACAGAGTCGATGGCCCTTGATCTGCTCCCTTCGGACGTCCAGAAGGAAGATTAGTGTCCTTGGCCAGCTCAAGCTCTTTAAACTGGGATCAGGAGCTGGGCAGCCCCCCCCCCCCCCCGGTGACACCGGGCTTTCCCTGATCCGCCAGGGTGATCCTCAAATGCCAGATGGCACCACGGGCCAAGCTGGACAGACGCCCACCGTGAAGGACACCTGGCACGTGCCGCTCGCCAGGGTACGCACGGCTACGAATCCCAAGGTCTCTGAACCTGGGCTGTTGAAAACCAGCCAAGTCCTTAGTCCTCATGATTTTCGTCAAAAGAAGAAAACCGGCGGAGACAATCTGAAGGAGATTTTGGGGGGTTATAAGATGAATTCTCCAATCGCTCAGTCGCTCACACACATACCTTGGTTCCTCTCCCATCTTCCCGCCCAGGCCCACATTGTTAGCAACAGATGGTAAAAACCCATTTTTTAAAAACAAGATTATTAGAAAAGAAGCAGTCAAGAGAGTATCAGCGGCTTTGCTAGGTGGGGGGAAGTGAGAAGAGAAAATGTCTACAGGGCAGATCTAGACCACACCATCTGTGCCTTAACGTTTTATTTTATGTATGTATATATTTATTTATTGAAAGTATTTTCACCCTACCTTCCTCCTTAAAAGGAAACAAGGTTTCTTTGAATGGTGAAATATTGCATGCAGAAATGGTCCCAAAACTGCATTTGGAGAAGGGAATCTAAACACTGTTGTGTTTGTTACATGCCATGCAGCTTATGGTGACCCTATGAAGGAGCGACCTCCAGAATATTTCAATTGTCTTATCTTTTTATTGTATTTTAATTGTTGTAAGCCACCCAGAGACCTTTGGGTAGTGTGGGCGGCATAGAAGTTAAATAAATAAATATATAAATAAATAAATAAATAAAATATCTTGTCCTCAGACGTCCTGCAAACTCAACGCCATGGCTTCCTTTAGAGAGTCAATCCATCTCACAATTGGTCCTCTTTCCTGCTTAGATTTTTTTTTCCTATCATGATTGTCTTCTGCAACAAATCTTGCCCTCTCGTGATGTGCCCGAACTACATTACGAAGGATGGGGTAAAAATGCAACCCGTAGGCTTGGAGCTGCAATTAAGAAAGATGCGGCGATCGATGGCCTTTCCATAAACACCCCCCTACCCTTCGTGAGCTCCTGAATCTGGTTCACAGAAACGGGAACACCAACCGTGGGTTTCGCTGTCGAAAACGATCAATCAACAGGAGCCCTTGAAAGGGGCTTAGACGTGGCTTAGAGAGGACGGTAAAGAGATTGCAGAGTGAGGCAGAAGACCTTTCTGGCCAAGGGGACACCGTGGCAGGTGGGACCCAGACCAGTCTTAAGCTTCTTAGAGAAGAAGGGCGGGGGGATAGGGATGAGTCAGTTGTGAGACCGTGAGTAGGTGGGTTAATCATGCTCTCCGACCCAGACACACAGCCCTAGGTTCTCTGCCCCACATTGGGGCAAAGTCACCACCTGAAGCAGGATTTGGAACAGGAAAGAAAAACAGCTTTTATTTAGGACCCAAATAAAAGTTCCGAACCAAAAAGCTTGCAAACACACGGGGCAAACAAGTGTCTGGAGGAAAGGTAAAATCCAGCATCATCGAGCTGGAACATGGTAGGGAAAGCTGGGTCGGTAAATGAATGCGGTGAAGCGTGTGTGATTTCATAAGAAGTACACAGGCATCTTTCTTATGTTGTCTAGATAATCGCCTCTTGGCTGGCACCATTCTGACCGACAATCCCCTCTTAGTTGCCACCATTCTGATCTTCTTGGTTGTGTCCATCATCATCATCATCTTAGACCTGCAAGGGACCCTATGAATCATCGAGTTCAGCCCCCCCCCCCCTGGTCAGGGAGGCCCAGTGGGGGGGGGGGGAACCGAACTCCCAACCTCCCGGCTCTGCAGCCGGAGACCTCCACCCCTGAGCTACCCAACTGTTTGACAAAATGGAATTAAAAGAAACATCAAACGGATAACAGTGAAATATTTGACCCATGTTTCTTTACTTCCTGGGAAGGCAGGTGTAGAAAAGAACCGTATTCAGAGAGGTAGCGGCAAGCAGGCTGGAAAAGGAGCTGAATTCCGAAAGGTAACTTTTCCAAAGTAACCTCTCTGCTTTGGTCATGCCTAGCTTTCCCATCGTTTGTGACTCTACAAGTCTTTCTATCTGCTGGAGGGGACATCGCCTGCATCGGACACAGCAGAGGCGAGTTTGCCATTCCACCTGCCCCGAAAAATCGGTTCGGTTTTGAACGGACGCTTGGTAAGGTCTTGGGCCAGATTAAGACGCTCGGATTCTGGGAACAGAGCTGACGTCTGTTTAAGCCTCCGGAGCTGGTGGAGGCGCCGCTGACGCATCACGCCCGTCGGCGGATTGGCAAGGCTGGAAAAAAGACCAGTTGCTCCAAACTATCGAGAAAGCATCGAGGGATTCAAAATACCTTCCCCGCGAAGGTCTAGCTAGCGTCCCTCTTCCGTTTGGTTTCGCCTTCCTCCCCAGTTCTGTCTCGTTCAAAAAGTTCTTGAGCTTTCTTTGAGCAGTCTTTACTCCAGATAAAAGAGAAAGCCAACAGGGCATTCAAAGGCCTTGTTAAAAAAAAAGTGAAATTAAAATTTAATTAAAAAAAAAAAACCTCCATCTAACCAAGATGAAGGTTTTCTTGTTATAGCTGGTCACGTCATCTCCAAATCATGGCCACCCAATGAATGAGCCATCTCCAAAATGTCCTGTCCTCAACAGCCCTGCTCAGCTCTTGCAAACTCAACCCTGTGGCTTCCTTTAGGGAGTCAGTCCGTCTCGTATTTGGTCTTCCTCTTTTCCTGCTGCCTTCCACCTTTCCCAGCATGATTGGTCTTTTCCAGAGACTCCTGCCTTGTCATGATGAGCCCAAAGTAGGACAAGCCTCCGTTTCAACATTTTTGCCTCCAGAGAGAGTTCAGGCTTGATTTGATCTAGGACCCATTTCTTTGTCTTTCTGGAAGTCCAGGGTTATCGGCAAAGCTCTCCTCCAGCACCACATGTCAAACAAATCAATTTCCCTTCTTCTCAGCTTCCTTCACTGACCAGCTTTCACACCCGCACATGGCGCACCAGAAATACAAGAGCATGGACAACCTTGGGTCTTCGTCTCCAGGGACATAGCCCTACGCTTGATGATCTTTGTTTAGATTTTAAAAACTCTCATCAAATCAAGAGGATCTTTTGGGGGAAAAATCCAATCAAACCAAAATGAAAAAAATTAAGTAATTTTTTTTAATTAAACAAACTTTCATCCTAACCAATAGGAACCAGGGCCCAAATACAGCGGGACCCACACATTTGCAGGTGATCAGATCCAAGCCACCCCTGCAGATGCTGAAAAACGCAGATGATAGCAAACACTATACGCAGCAGTCTCTAGCTCCCTCTAGTGGCCAGTTCTGGAAACTACAGCATTAGAAATATATATTTCGGAGTTTTTTTCTTTTTCTTTTAATATTTTCAACATTTTCAGACTGGGGATGAGTGAATCAACAGATCCTCATCCTGAAGAGACGAGGGTCCTTACCGTATATGCAAAAATACTGATCCGCATTCATTCTATTCCTGACGTTACTTCCAAAGTTGCTGAAATAGGTAAGCTGCTCGGGGCAGAGAAGGGCGAGACCGGAATCCTCTCGCCACCGCTAGGATCCGGGACGGAGACAAGACGCGGAGCCGCCGGCTCACGGCCGATCTCGGCATTTAAGTTCAGGTTGGATTTTAATTTTTCCACAAAGACTGTACAAAAAATCCATACAAAACTCTGGCGCTGGCATGGGCTACGATGAGCATCCTAAAAATAATTCGCCCGAGGGGACACCACCGGCCATATAACTTACATGGGAAAGGGAGGGGAAGAATTGGACGTGGGTGCAAAGCAAGGGGGGGGGGAGAGAGGGACTGGAAATATGTACAGCCAAAAAGGGGCGGGAGGAAAGAGAGATGAACTTAGAGAAATTCTTTGTATTTACAAAGGGGGGGGGGAGGAACGGAGGGAGAGAACTTCAAGATTTCCCGCATGTGATATATACATTATCTCACATATGAACAAGCTTTACATGATAAAAACCTGGAGCGTCAGGGTCCGAATCAGGATTTTGTCTCTGTTTTGGTTCTCAAAGCACCAAAATGCACGAGCCTATAACCACACGAGCCTCCACGGGGGCCAACGGTGTGGGTGTGGGGGCAAATCGGCGGCAAGGGAGGGGGCAAAAGGGCCTCCCGCTGGTCACCGGCTGACATCCCGACTGCTCTCCCAAGGTTTAGGGCCGGGCGGCAGCTTGAGGGCGTCGAAGAAGGGGTGTTTCAAGGCCTCGGCCAACGTGATCCGCTTGGCCGGTTCATACTCCAGCATGCCCTCGATGAGGTCAAACAGCTGGTGGTGTTCTTCGGCCTCGGACGCCAGGTATCTCTAGAAAGAGGAGGAGCAGAAGAAGAAGGGTTGAACGGCCCCATGCCAGGCCTTCTCCCTCTCGGCACCGAACCCGGCGAACCCACCCCGAGCTCTTCCCACGACCTCAAGAAGGGGTTGCAGCTCAGAGTGTGTGTGTGGGGGGAAGCGTTTGTAGGAATCCACAGAATCATGGAGTTGGAAGGAACCTCTAAGGGCCCCCCGTCCTCCGGTCCAACCCTCTGCTCAAGGCACGAACCCAAATCCAAGCAGATCGGACCGACGGGGAAAGGCAAAAAGAACTGGGCAAGGTTGAGCCTGGAGAAACAGAGAACGCTCCGAGGCGGGCAGAGCTGCCCCACACCAGACACCACGGAGGAGGAAAGTCCCTTCCATGGGTTCTTGGCTGTGTTGCTTCTCTTGATAGCTGTCGGAGGCTCGGAAGCCCTAGTCGGTGGGGACGACCCTCGCCAAAACACAGGAACTTCTCCAAGCTCTGTCTGACTCAGTGGAAGGAAGTCTGGTCCGTGAAAGGGCCTTGTTCTTCCAGATCTTGCTGATGCTGGCCAGGCAGCCCTGCCCGGCTCAGCCTGTCTCCTCCCAGAACCTTAAAATACACACATCCCAGAAGTCCCCTTCCTCCTGCCTTACCCGCAGCGGTTTACAGTTCTCTCGCACGTAGCGCCCCGCGGAGGTATTCTCGTCCCAATCCAAGCGGCCGTGATAGAAATACTTCTGTTTCCTGGAGGGATAGAGCGTGACAAAGATGTCAGCGGCAAACGTCGTGACATAGAGCGGCTTCTATTCCATAACGTACAGGGGACTTAGAGGACAAACGCACAAATCATTTATTTATTGTACAAGCCATAAACGTATTCCCATTGATAATCTTAACTTGAGCCATCAATATCCCCTTTAGAGACCTAACAGGTGGCTGGATAGCTCAGTGGTTGAAGTCTCTGGCGGCGGAGCCAGAGGTTGGGAGTTCGATTCCCCCCACTGTGCCTATTAGGAGAAGAGCCAGCCTGGGTAGCCTTGGGCAAGCTGCACAGTCCCAGGGCTCCCCCTAGAGGAAGGGAAGGGTAAAGCACTTCTGAATATTCTCTACCTGGCAAATCTTGAACGCGGTCACCAGAACTGACCTGACGGCTCACAATTATTATTGCTATTGTTGTTAGTAATATTCTAGAGCAACTGTATTATTATTATTTGTACTTATTATTCAAAAATACCAGACACAACCTATTATTATTATTATTATTATTATTATTATTACTATTACTATTATTATTATTATTATTATTATTATTATTATTATTATAACCCTGTTTCCCTGAAAATAAGCCCTAGTAGGATTTTTCAGGATGCTCGTCATATAAGCCCTACCCCAAAAATAAGCCACAGTTAAGTGAAACCCCGCCCTCCACCCTTGTGCAGCAGCCAGAAGAAGATGACAGGACTGTGTTTGAATAAATGTAGATGGTTGTACACGAAAAAAATAAAACATCCCCCTAAAGCATTTTTTTGGAGCAAAAATTAATACAAGACCCTGTCTTATTTTCGGAGAAACACGGTATTATTATCTCGACAACGACAACTACGACTACCATCATCATTACTGTTATTGACCTGTCCTTCTTAAAGTGTGTCCAGTCATAAAGCTGGCAACGCACTGTTAAAATCTCCACCCTCTCCCAGTGAGATGGGGGTGCTTAGACCGAGACCAGGAGGTCCACCAATAAGCCACTGAAGAGATGAGTTAGCCTAGCAAGTTCACTGTCTCTCTCTCTCTCTCATCAGATTCGTGACTCTCTCGTCCTCGTGCGCTCTGCCCACCCTTTCTGGCCCCAAAGGAGTAAAGCCGGTCGATCTGACAAGCATCTCCGTCCGTCTTCCAGAGACCACCTCCCCCCCCCCAAAAAAAACCCACGGAAAGCGGCTCACCTGGTCTTCCTCGTCATCCGAGACGGGATGGGCCCCAGGATGTGCTCCATCATCGCCAAATGCTCCCGGTTGTCGTGGGTCTAAAGGGAAAATACGTTTCGTGCGATGGAAAGGAAGGGAGAAGCCGAAATAGGACGGGCCTTGGCTTCCGGCGTCGGGATCAAACGCACATTTGCTCAGGGCTCCCCAGCCGAGGCTCGGGGACCTAAGAAGCATCTGCCCAAAGCAGACTAAGATCCCACCGACCCCAGCTTCCTTCACGCCTGAACCTCGGGATCCAGCAGGCACCCAACGGAGCCAGCGAGAAACTAGCGGGTCCTCTGCCTGGCGTCTTCGCCTAAGACTGGGCACGCTTTGCCCCTTCGGTTGTGGCTGGGATCCGGTTCCCATCTGCCCCAGGACATGTGCACCGCGTACAGAGAGGAGGGCGCGGTGGTCAGCAAAGGCTTCCCCAACCCCACGGGCTCATTACAGCTGGGGATCGTCTTTCTCCTCGGAAGAAACGGTGCCGTCTGCTGGCCGGGGGAATGCTCCCGAGAAGGAGCCAGAACCTGACAAAGCCCCCTCCCCGATTAGGCGCCTCGAGTCATTAAACATCTGGTTGTGTTTGTTTTTTTAAAGCAGGACAACATTTTTAGTCTTCCTCCTATTGGAGTTTTTGCAATCTCACAGGCTGCCTTGAGCAGGTTTGGCTGGAAGGGACTTTTTCTGGACTGGAGTGACAATCAATCTATCCAGCACTAACCAATTGTTCCTCCTCTGCTTCTGAACTTAAAAGAAAGCCCCGTCTCTCTGCTGAGAGCCTTTCCCCCTCTCTGTCGGCTGTTGCCAGTTAGTAGCCTGTTGAGGCCTGTTGTTGAAAGCAGTCATGTTTGTCAACTGGCCATTTGATCTGTTCAACTGTAAGTAATGAAACTTTTTATTCTTTCTTACAAACGTCTCTCAGTTCTTGAGACTGTTAAGTGCCGGCTGATGAGAAAAGGGGTGGACTAATCTGAGGAACCTGAAACTATTCCACTTGGTGAATCCCTACACTTCTATTGCGCAGCTAAAGGAATTTAACCAACATTCAAAACTGATCATGGGAGAGAGAATTCAAAACCTCTGGAGGGCCTCAGGTTGCCGACCGCTATTACAGGTGAATCTGCCACACCTGCAAAGCACCCACCTGGAACAAAGTGAAGCCCATGTAGTATTCAAAGATGATGCAGCCGATGCTCCAGACGTCGCACGGCTGGGCCCAACCGAGCTCTGTAATGTTGAGAAAAAGACTTGTCAGGGGCAAATCGCACAGATACAGCAAGCCAACCTTCCTTCTCCTCTCCTGACAAGTACTGCAGGCTGGCCCCTCCAGCCACGATCGACTGGTCTGCTCAGTGGCTGGGAGTTCGAATGCCCCCCAGGGCCTCCTTGACAATGGATGGACTGGATGATCTTTAGGGTCCCTTCCCGCTCTGCCCTTCTAAGGTTATTAACTGCTGGATAGCTCAGTGGTTTGGGTCTCTGGTTGCAGTCTCAGGTTGGGAGTTCGAATCCCCCAGGGGCTGGACTGGATGATCTTTAGAGTCCCTCCCAACCCTGCCGTTCTAAGAGGAGACACCAGAGAGTGCGACAAGCTGACCTAGAATGACCTCCGGAGCCCGATAGTGCCGCGTGGAGACGATGGTGCTGTGGTGCTCGTGGTCAAAGGTGGCGCTGCCGAAGTCCACCACTCGGACGGCCGTGTTCTTGACACTTCGCTCATCTCGCTTCTTGCAAGCAGGGGGGAGGGGAAAGACACAGAAGGAACGGTTAAAGGACACCAGGAAGCCCTGACTTGCCCATCGGCCATGCCTGGCCCTCTGGTGCCCGCTGAGCTCCCAAACGGGGCAGAGGGAGAGAAAAAGACGCTCCCACGTGGGCCGCTGAAAGGGAACACCACCTGCTTCGGCCACCACCCGGAGCGGAGTCCGGAAGGGACGAGCTCACCTTTTCTAGGTTGTAAGTCATCTCGTAATCCGAACTGACAAACAGGATGTTTTCGGGTTTGAGGTCTGTGTGTGTGAGTTTATTGTCGTGCAGAACTGGAGGAGCGGAGGAAGAGCAGAGGAGAAGGGGGGGCATTATTTCACAGGAGGGAAGGAACCGCCACCCTGCTGGCATCCGGGAAGGAGCGAGGACTTTGCCCCCCCCAGACCTCGCAGAAGTGGGTCGCCCTGCACACCCAGCAACCCCCCCCCCCCCCAGGCCAGGCTCCAGGTTCTTGGCACCTACATCTGACGGCCTGGCAGACTTGGTAGGCCATATGCCGGATCTGGTGGAGGGGGTACGGCAGGTAATTGTTGTCCTTCAGGAAGTCAAAGGTGCTCAGCCCCAGTAGCTCAAAGCTGATGCACATATGGCCGTGATAGTCGAACCAGTCGTACATCTTCACGCACAAGCTGGGGAGGAAGAGCAAAAAAAAAAAAAGGGGGGACGGGGGTTGGAAAACAGGAGACAAGGAAGTCCGGCGGACGAACCCAGCGACTGCCCGCCCAGGGATACGATTCGGAAAGAGACGACATGCGCGTAGCAAATGGGGGAAGGAGGTTGCTCTTGAGAATCTGAGAATCTGGGGGGTCTCATATCCAGGGATGGGGGTCCGGGACTCTCTGCCAAGTGAGACTTAAGTTTCCTTGTTTTTTTTTACTGGACAAAACGGAAATTTTCTGAAAGCTTCCATCTCGAGTTCCGAGTCGCTAGTCCAGTCTTTGGGGGGAAAAAACTAAGTCAAGTCTGGGTTGAGCTGCTGGTGTGACTTAAGTCCAACGGGACCAGTGAGTCCCATGACTTAAGTCCCCCCGGGCCCTGTCTGAAGATTGCTCTTCATTTCCACGAGATGGCGCTCAAACCAAACAAAGGACCCAGGCTGCTTTGCCCAGGATGCGGCCATTCTCCAAAAAGCAGCCACCTTTGTTTTTTCCCGCCCATCTGCCTCC
The DNA here is from genome assembly GCA_037013535.1 of Intellagama lesueurii. NCBI lineage: Eukaryota > Metazoa > Chordata > Lepidosauria > Squamata > Agamidae > Intellagama > Intellagama lesueurii. Next base: position 2,524,377 of record JBAJHW010000019.1, on the reverse strand, counting down.
AAGAAGTGGACTGCAATCCAGAAAAAAAACCCACATGGAAATGAAGTCTTTAAGGTGCCATGAAAGCCCTGGGTTTTTTTTTTTCATTTTAATTCTACCTCCTGCCCACCAACCACTGCAAGCTAAGGGTGAAAAACTAAAACGCAGACCTTGAAAAAGTTTTATCTTTTTAAAACAACAACTTTGGTAGCCAGGTGGAAAAAAGTTTCCCAGGCTCCCTGAGATGGGAGTTCTTGGGATGGGGGGGGGGGGGGGAATGCCACGGGTGCAAACAGGCGTGCTACATTACACGCACATCAACTGCCTGAGCCCTGGTGCAGCTACTCACTTCTTGTTGTCCGGATCCTTCTCGTTAATCTTCTCCAGCACGTTGATCTCCAAACGGGCGGCCTCCTTGTACTTTTCCACGTTCTTGATGATTTTAAGAGCCACACGCGTGTTACCCCTGGGGGAGCGAGGCAGGAGAACGCGATCTCAGGACCCAGCTCCTTGCAGGGAGGAAGGGGAGGGCAGACCCGGGGAAAACACGCCTGGCTCGGCTTCCCTCGGCCCACGGCTCCTCTCTCGCACATCTGCGCTCTGCACGGCAACATCACCGACAGCCGCCCTCCCCTTTAGCCCCTGTTTCACTGGGTCGTTTTTTTACGCAGGCAGCTATCTCTCCATAAATTTATCTGCACCCACTGGAAAGCTCTCTTCTAGCCCACTGGGCCAAACCCGAAAGCTTTTTGGTGCTGCATTCCCTTCCCTGCTGTAGATACCTCTGGGAAGTAACGGAGCAGGATATGAAGGCAAAAAAACCCCCAAACCAACAACCTCAAAACTGTGCCACGGTTGCATCCCACCTTCCTGCAGCTCGCATTCAATGGCACAATAGCCAAAAGCCTATTGCTTAGTGCAGTAAGTTGCAAAGAGAGTAGACCCCGTGAATCAGTGGGGATCTGGTGAGCCAACCCTTCCGTAAGTCCCATTTATCCAATAGGTCTACCCTGGCCTGGACTGTCTCTCTGGATGGCAAAAACGTTGAAGCTGAGGCTGTCCTAACTTCACGAGAAGGCAGGATTCTCTGGAAAAGACCACCATGCTGGGGAAGGCAGCAGGAAAAGAGGAAGACTAAATACGAGATGGACTGACTCCCTAAAGGAAACCACGGGCTTAGGTCTGCAAGAGCTGAGGAGGACTGTTGAGGACACATGACCCCCCTTACCTGCGGTGATCCACGCACTGCACCACCCGGCCAAAAGTGCCCTCCCCGAGGGTGCTGACGATCTCATCTGAGGGCAAGAAACAGAAAAAGGGGGTGGAGAACAAAGAGGGGGTGAGGTGGGGGGGCGAACAGCCCCCAGGGGAGCCATCTAACAACGCATCACCCCAACGGCCGCTTCTGCCGGCCCAAAGAACCGGCCAACCCCCCCCATCCCCCTAACATGTTGGCGCATTCGGATGACAAGGTGAAAAAGGAAAGAAAGAAGGGTGGGTGGTGGAAAAGGAGAACGTAGAAGCAAAAAGAAAAGAAGAGATCTTGTATTTTTTTGTTTCTTAAACAAAAAAGGAACTATGGCAAACAGACAGAAAAGAAAGACAGAGAGAGAGAGAGAGAGAGAAAGGAACACAGAGGAAAGAGGACAATCGTGTGACCGCACGGGGGAAGCTTAACTAGCGACTAGATTATGTTACGATTTGGGCTGCTGTACATCTTTCTTGAAGCCAGTCGCCGACGTGATAGACGAGGTGGCCTTCGGCATCATCTTCCACGCTCTTGGCTCGCCTGCTGCTTTGGTGACTCTGCTGCCGGGAAGTGGAGGGAGGGGGGGTCCCCCAAGGGCAGACCCAGGCGGCGGAGCGGGCGGGGATCAGTGGGAGGAAGGTGGTCAGGTCAGGTGGTCCGTTTTCACCCGGTGGCGGAGGGGCCAGCCAGCGTCCGCCCGCGGAAATGGCAGGCCCGTTGGCGGATTTGAAGGAGGAAGGAGGGACGATTCCCAGGCCAGTTCGGACGGCGCAAGAGGTGCCGGATATGTATAAAAACGATAAGGGATAGTGCAGGGGGGGGGGAAACCATCAAGGTAAGACACACTGGCTCAGGACTTGTATTTTTAAATTAAAAAGTAAAGAAAATTAATAAAAGGAAGAACAGTAGGACCACCCCCGTATCTGCAGGGATGGGTTCCAACCGCACCAGAGCCAATGAACAGCGCAAACAAAAAAGCTTGGCTCTGGCATCCTATACAATCCATAAGGTGAGAAAGGACACACGTACACACAGACACCCCTGTCTGCAGCGTCTAGTAAAGAGTCACGGCCCATGCGGAGCAAGACAAGGCTGTGTGCTTGATCAGACAAGCCGCAACTTTTGAGGCACTCAAGCGAACGTGGCTCAGTGGTAAGGCAGGGAGCTGGCAAACCCGAAGTCGCAGGTTCGGTCCCCGGCCTCTCCAGGTCAGGGCCACAAAATTCCCCCGTAAAGCCGCTTCTAATCCCACTCGCCTTCCCCTAACGGATTCGCTCTAGACATTTTGGACTGTAATTCGCACCATCCCAGTCAACGGGAGGGTCAAGAGCACGCGGTAGTCCAGGTCAGGTGGAAGGAACCGGATCAGTGGGAGGAAGGTGAATACCGAGCCATACACTTCCATAGTATGATCCAATAGAAAGCAACGTCCTAGGTTCCTGTCGTTCCTGCAGCCTCAGAGCAGAGCGACTTAATCGGTGGTTCTTCTCCACAGGCTAAGGACTACATCTCCCAGAATCCTTTGCCACGGGGGCTTCTGGGATTTGAAACCCCAAACCTCAGGAGGGCCAAAGGCTTTCCCGCCCCTGCCTTTGACATCCACTGCGCATCACAACGGACTCTACCAGGCTCCGCGGAGAGGGAATCCGACAGCAGACAAGGTGGGCATCTATCCCACGTGGCTTAAGGTTGCAAACGGGGGCAATGGGAAATGGCCACCCCAGAAAGAATTTAAGGGGACACCCACGAGGAGCAGGGGTGTCCTGATGGATTCTGCCCAAGCAGAGGGTGTCTTAAGACGCAAGCGGTCTCCGGATCTCTGCCATGAAAGCCCCCCCCCCCCCCTTGGCTACGTCTTCAGGGAGAAGTGAAAAAGACTTTGGAAGTTCTGGAGCCTTGGCACAGCCTGACCTTGGCACAATTTTATGGAGTTTCAGATAGCCACGTGGGTCGCTTTCGAAGGAGAACCCGCTTGTTCTCTGCTAGAGAACAACGGCGAGGGAGGGCTACTGCCCTCACAGCCAGCCCACAGGCTCCACGGAGAAAATAAACGAACCAGTATGTCCAACAGTAACAGAAATGAACATGATAGACCAGGTCTCAGGATGCAGAAAGATGTAAATAATCTTTATTCTGCTTTTAAAACGCCCAATGCGTTTTGGCTCACAGCCTTCTTCAGGAGGCCATGAGCCAAAGGTAGAATAATTAAAAAAATATTTTTATACGTTTATTTTATTTTTACGTATAAAAATAAAATTAAATAAGATTGGGCGCCACAAGCTCAGGACGACTGTAACTGCCTATAGCTAGTCCTCGTTTTCATATCCATACAGACAATATTGTCTCGATGAACATCTGGGCTGCAGAAGAACAGGATGCCTTGAGCTCGTGGCTGGCAAACCAATTTATCTTTATTTTTACGTACTGCTCCTGATGTAGGCCCTGAACCCAAAGGTGTGGAGCATTTTCAAATCGGAATAAAGATTATTGACATCTTTCAACACCCCGAGACCTCGGTTCTCGTTTGGGCTTCTGCAGCTCGCAAGCTTTCCAAAGAAGTCTGCCCCACCTCTGCCCCCCCCCCCCACACACCTCCCAGAGCCATCAAGAACAAAAGGATCCCATGCCGTTGGCCTCAGGCTGCCTCTACAGGCCTGGCGGGCGCTCCCGACCCCCGTGGCGGGGAGAAGCAGAGGCGCCGGGAAGGACTCACCGAGGAGGACCGGCTGAAGGACCGGCTCCGTCGGTGCCTCCGCCGGCGTTTTCGCCGGCTGCTCTTGCAACTGCGGTAGCTGCCTTCCCGGGAACGCTGGTACTCATAGGAGGGGTGGTATTCAGGCAGGTAGTAGGCGTCGCCTCGCTCACGACTGTACCCGGCTCGCCGGTAGCCGTCGTAGTACCGCCGGTCAAAGGGCCGCTGGTCAGAGGAGTGGTCGTCGTAGCTGGAAGAAGGGCAGAGCTGAGCAGAATATGTGGATGCATTCGGCAGCAGAGGCACCTCTTTACCCACCTAAAGAATGTTTATATATACTCTGGCGGCAAACGCTGAATGATTCGCAAAAGGTTCGCCTCCAGCAAAGCCCACCCACGGCAAAAGGGGTTCCTGCTTCGGCCCCCCGAGGCAGCGGTAAGTGACCTGTAGCTGCTCCACCGCCCTTCTGCTTTTTCTGGCCCCCGGAGATCCTCCCCTCCCGGGGCCCGCTTACCTTCGGGATCGGACGTGGTAGCTCTCTTCCCGGTGGTGGTGGGCCCGCCGCTTGCTGCTGGTGGACCGCGAGCGGCTCCGTCGCCGCTTGTGCTTCCGAACCCTGTAGCGGTTGTGGAAGCTGCTCCGGCTGCTGCGTTCGGAAGAGCGGAACCTTCTGGAATGGGGCATCTGCAGGGGTCGAGAAGGAGTGTGTCAGACGGCCAAGCCCTCAAATGCTGACGGGCAGCGAAATATTCAATGGGGAGAAGCGCCAAAAACTTTAGGGTTTTTTAAAAAATACAGTACGACCCCCATATCCACAGGGGATCGGTTCCAAGGCCCCCCTGCAGATGCTGAAACATTTGGATATAGCAAACCCTCGACATAGCATGGTCTCTGGCTCCCTCTAGTGGTCATGTCCGACTCTTCGTGACCCCATTGACCAGAGCACGCCAGGCCCTCCTGTCTTCCACTGCCTCCCGGAGTTGGGTCAAATTCATGTTGGTCGCTTCGGTGACCCTGTCCAACCATCTTGTCCTCTGTCGTCCCCTTCTCTTATTGCCCTCACACTTTCCCAACATCAGGGTCTTTTCCAGGGAGTCTTCTCTTCTCATCAGATGGCCAAAGTATTGGAGCCTCAGCTTCAGGATCTGTCCTTCCAGTGAGCACTCAGGGTTGATTTCCTTCAAAATGGATAGGTTTGTTCTCTTTGCAGTCCAGGGGACTCTCAAGAGTCTCCTCCAGCACCACAATTCAAAAGCATCAATTCTTCGGCGGTCAGCCTTCTTTATGGTCCAGCTCTCACTTCCATACATCACTAGTGGAAAAACCATAGCTTTGACTAGGCGGACCTTTGTCGGCAAGGTGATGCCTCTGCTTTTTAATTGGGAAAGGAGTACGACAAGGCTGTATATTGTCTCCCTGCTTATTTAACTTATATGCGGAATACATCATGCGAAAGGCAGGACTGGATGAATCCCAAAACGGAATTAAGATTGCCGGAAGAAATATCAACAACCTCAGATATGCAGATGATACCACTCTGATGGCAGAAAGTGAGGAGGAATTAAAGAACCTCTTAATGAGGGTGAAAGAGGAGAGCGCCAAAAATGGTCTGAAGCTCAACATCAAAAAAACTAAGATCATGGCCACTGGCCCCATCACCTCCTGGCAAATAGAAGGGGAAGATATGGCGGCAGTGACAGATTTTACTTTCTTGGGCTCCATGATCACTGCAGATGGTGACAGCAGCCACGAAATTAAAAGACGCCTGCTTCTTGGGAGGAAAGCAATGAGAAACCTAGACAACATCTTAAAAAGCAGAGACATCCCCTTGCCGACAAAGGTCCGCATAGTCAAAGCTAAGGTTTTTCCAGTAGCGATGTATGGAAGTGAGAGCTGGACCATAAAGAAGGCTGACCACCAAAGAATTGATGCTTTTGAATTGTGGTGCTGGAGGAGACTCTTGAGAGTCCCCTGGACTGCAAGGAGAACAAACCTATCCGTTCTGAAGGAAATCCACAATTTTCAGCATCCACGGGGCGGGCTTGGAACCAATCCTCTGCAGATACAAGGGCTGTAGCTATTTACAACACCATTTTGGGGAGCCAGACAGTACTAGAGATTCCCTCCACCCCAAAAGCTCTTAAACTTAAAAGCTCTTAAAGGTATCCTTGTCCCCTTGGCAAGATCTAATACAGTAAAAAAAGAAAGAAAAAAGATTAATAGCAACAGCAGTCATAAATCCAGCACACCCAAAAAAGCTGAGCTGTGCTTGTACACGATCCAAAAAAACAAGAGAGGGTGACAGTTTTATTAGGCCACTAAAACCTCACCCACAGGCGCCAGCTTTGGAGCCCTGCCAGCCTCTTCCTCGGGTTGGGCATAGTGGGAGACTGCACAAGAAATCTGGACAGGCATTGCATTACTGTAACGAGCATCTCTATTATGATAATAAGCTAAGGAAAAGTGTGTGTGTGAGAGGGGGGGGGCAAGAGAAGGAAAGAACCCTTAATATTCTTCTCCCCTTCCAAAAAACAGGGATGCACATTTTAGGATTATGTCAGATTTATTCCAAAAAAACAAGGGCGAGCGATACACTTATTTCCGTGTTAATCACCATCATCAAGTCAATTCTGACTTGTTGGCTACCCTTTTAATGGGATTTCCAGGGAAAGAAAGCTCAGAAGGGGTTTCCCGTTCCCCTCTCTTCCAGGGGTGCCTCGGGAGGGTGCAGATGGCCCAAGCCGCTCCCCCCCCCCCCAATCCCAGGCTGGCTCTTTCCCACAGGGGAGGGATTCGAACTCCCAACCTCTGGCTCCGCAGCCAGAACCGACTTCTGGCCTCCCAGCCCCTGAGCTCTCCAGCCGTTCCTGATCGTTACAACGACGTTACTCCCAGGAACGTAACTACTCGCTTCCTCCCTTGGGATCATCGAGTCCAGCCCTTCTCAGCCCCTGAGCTCTCCAGCCGTTCCTGATCGTTATAACGACGTTACTCCCAGGAACGGAACTACTCGCTACCTCCCTTGCAAGCCTGGACCCTGGGGGGGGGGTTTCCCATCCTGCCCAGTTCAAAGACCCCCCCCCCCTTTTTTCTGGTCTTTCCTCCCCTCCCCCCACTTACCCCTCCCCCACCCTAAGGGGGGGGGTTTCTTCCGCCCCTCCCCCACCCCAAAAACCACGGCGCAGGCGCAGTTCCCCCGCACCCTTCTGGCCGCCAGCCCGGTGCGCTTGTCCCACAGGAAGTCCGTCTTGGCGGCGGCGGCGGCGACCCCGCTCCGGCCGGTCCTTCTTCTCTCGCCGCCCCTGGAACTGAGGGGGACCGAAGCCTCCCAGCGGCTGGGAGGCGGTGGGGCGCACTGCGCATGCGCCGCCGCCGACGTCACCTCCCGCGCCCCACGTCACGTACGGGGCCGGACGTTCAAGGCGGCGCTCGTGACGTCACGGGGAGAAGGGCGGCCGTGGCGTGAAGCCCACGGGACCGTAGAGATAAGAATCATGGAGAGCAGCCGCCTCCGTTTTCTGGAGGGTCAGCTTCCGGGTTGATGTTCTCAGAACCGAATTTATTAATTGATGTTTATCTCCATATCTATATTTCAAGCGTTCCTTCCAGGAAGGAGAATTCGGATGCCCGTGTGCTGTCTAAAAAAAAAAAAAAACAGGAATCAAAGAAGTGCGGTGCAAATAGGGTAGGGAGTATAGGTCCCACTATTTCTAGCCTGCATAGGTAGTCCACAGTGAGAGATGATGGGCCATGTAGTGCAATATCCCGAGTGTATTTGGTAATTGCGTTCTTCCTGGAAGTAGCGTCCCGAGATGTAACAGAGCGTTGCCGTCTAAAACAAGCCTAGGTGTCCTTCCCCACGTGTAAACTCCAGACATATTCCCCAGCCTGGTGTCTTCCTGATGGACTACAAGTCCAATCATCCCCAGCCAACCAGCTACAGAAGACTAGGAAATAAAAATCCCTTCAGTAAATAGGGATTATAGATTGCATTCGTGTTTTCTTCTGCTGTGATCTGACATGGCTGATCCTTTTTAGCATTTGTATCCTTTCCTTCTTTTTTAGCTTCAAATCTTGTCTCTTTATCGATGTAATCCGCCTTGGGTCCTTTTTCCAGGAGAAAGGCGGAGTCAAAAATATTTTAAATCAATAAAATAAAAAGTTTCAAAGAACCTTGGGGAGTTTAAAAATTCGTGGGAAAAGGTTTTCGCCCTTGTTGCTTTGATTTTGATTTTTAAATGTTTTCTTTATTTTAATAAGATTCCCACGCTGGCTTGGTGGGGGAATCGTAAACCGAAACAAAGTAACTTTTCCAGCTTTCCTGGCATAAAGTAGCAGACGTTTATGCTCTTTCTTCTCATTCAGGCTTAGAGAGAGAAATCCACCGCACTCAGCCAGATTTTTGCTCAGGGCTGAATGTCCATAAAATCAAAAATCCACGTTAGTTCCTTGGAGAAAAAAGAAAACATAGGGAACGGAGTACGCATGCGTAGCGGGAAAGCCTCGCAGGCCAGGGAGGAGAGCACGTGCGCTCCTCCTCGTTCCACCTCTGGGCGTGGATGGGGGCGGGGGCAAGGGCACAGCCCCGCCCCTGGGCGTGTCCCACAGGCCACGCCCCTCCACACCCACCTGCATTCCCCCCCCCCAGCCCATTGTTCTCATCACACCAGCACGAGAAGGGAGCTGGACACCGTTCAGCGGAGTTGAATAACAGTAACAGCAGCACAAGAATAACAAAATAACATTATTAATCGTGGCAAGGGCCATTTTAATAAAATGATAAAATAAAATAAGGTGCTTTGCAAGGTCTCTGCCCCCCCCCCCCCAGGAGATACAACAAAAATGTAGAAGTCAAGCAAAGTTTGGAAAAGTCACTTTGGGGGATCACAAATCCCAAAATCCACCCCTGCAGTGCTGGCAACACAGCCGGTGTGCCCAGCACAAAGGAAGGCTAGCCCGGAGTGATTCCCAACTTTCCTACACTATAAAAATCCTTCAGGGCGGGAGGGCGGGAGGGGGAGAATCTATTAGAACTTGGCTCCTTTCAAATGTGGCGTCAAAGATGAATCGATTCATTTCCATTTAAAATCGAAAATTACTAATTTGAGATGATCATGATTTGGGGGCACATCATGAGCCCCAGTGGAAGAGACAGTAATGCCGGTAAAGGTTGAAGGCAGCAGGAAAAGAGGAAGACCTAAGGTGAGATGGGTCGGCTCTATAAAGGGAGCCACATACTTTTCTTTGGAAGACATCAGGAGGGCTGTTAATGACTGGATCTTTGGAGTCATTAATTCATAGAGGACGCCATCAATGAGAAGTGGTGACTTGACAACATGTACATCTCATAGATGACCAAAACCGTGGATAATAGTGGACCCTTTAGTTTACAACATGGCTTGTGGTTCCCATTGTGGGGTAGTGGACTCTGGGGAACCAGAGAAACAGCCATGGAAACTGACTGGGGGAGTAAAACCACTCCTTAAATATCTAATTTATCTTCCAGAAAGGGTCGCTCTAAGTCCGCTCCGATTTGATAGCACATAACAACAAAAACATACATAACTTGGTATCTGCCTGCCTCTAATGGCCAGTTCTGGTAATTACACCGTTCTTTTATTTATTTATTTATTTATTTATTTAATTTGTATCCCACCCATCTAGTCCGAAGTCTACTCTGGGCGACTAATAACATACAAGAATAATAAAATAAAATAAACAACAACATTTAACATTTAATATTTTCAGGCAGTGGATAAGTGAATCCGCGGATACCGATTCCATAGATGCAGTGGTGGAGGGGGGGGGGTCCAACTGTAATAACAAGCATAATGGGAGAGGTTTGGATTCAGCCCAGCTCATACGTTTTGCTGATCGCTCAGTATTTTGTCTTGTATGGCTGCAGGCCATTCTGAGGGTCACCTCAGCACCAACCTTGTGGTATAGTAATAATGATGGTGATGATGATCATAATAATAATCTTAGAACTACGCACTTTATGAATACCTTAGAAACACCGAAATGGGGCTCGCCTGGGAGAGAAGGCCTAGATCGGAAAGCTTGGAGGCCAAGCTAGGCCTAGCTGCACTCAGGCTTCCTGTTCCTGCCCCAGTGGCAGCTGGGAGCTTCCTTTTGAAGCAGGAAGCTAGGCCTAGCTGAGCCTCATAAGGCTCTTCTCCCAGGTGAGCCACATTTAGGGGTCTGTAAGGCGTTTCTGCCTATCACGTAGAATTCCCCAAATGGAGAATGATGGTGTTTGTAGTCCAAAAAATCCCAAACTCCCACCCCCATTTGCCAGCTTTTCTGATTTGAGCTATAACACCATAATTCAAACAGAACATCCCCGGGTCCTTGTTAGGCACTCTCACCACTGCACAGCATTGCCTTCCCACACCAGGCATACCTATTCCAGATTTTAGCTCAGACTTTTCCAGATCTGCCCAAGGTGGACCTATTTTGACCTTACATGTTTCTATAAACTTCTCTAGCTCACACACTGCATCTGCTCATGGCTTGTCCCCTTAGAGAAAGCAAGCATCCTCTACAGACATGAAAAAAACGTTAATTATTCATTTTCTCTGGTTTCAAGATCTACCAGAGGATATTTTACGGCAAAATCAAAGACGCGTTCACAGCAATCAGGGTCCCCAGTAAACCTGGTAACAACGGAAACAACATATGGGTTTATAGGCTTAAACTGGTCCGTGGTGCAGACTGTCACCCAGAAACGGACAAAATGCATGGGATTGTAGAACTGAGAGGGGGTTCTGAAAGGCCATCTAATCCACCCCCTTGCAAGGCAGGAAAGCTACATGGATAATCCTCCAACATTCTGTTGAAGAATGCTGCATTGTGTGCCTTCCTGACGTCAGACATAACTGATAAATGCACAATAAAGCAGCAGTGTGTCTAAGCTACACACTATTGAAATAGCTGAACCAGCACCTCATGATGATCAGATGTGAGGATTTTACTTAGGGCATGGGTAATTTCAGTCCCTTTAACAGTATCTTATTTAGCATAATGAAGAACTAAAAAGTAGATATCTGTGAGACCAGCAAAATATTCTGTTTTCCAAAAGCAGTGTTTTCTTTTTAACCAAAATTCCTTCCATTAATTAAATGAACAATTGAGCTTTGTGTACACTCAGATCTAAAACTGCTGTTTCCCTTCTATAGAGCCTGTGTCCTGAGCACACTCCTGTACTGCAGTGAGTCCTGGACCCTTCGTGCACGGCAGGAGAGGAAGCTGAACATGTTCCATATGCGTTGCCTCCGACGCATTTTTGGTATCACCTGGCAGGACAAAGTTCCAAATAGAGTAGTCCTAGAACGAGCTGGAATCTTTAGCATGTATACATTACTAAAACAGCGATGTCTACGTTGGCTCGGGCATGTCGTGAGAATGGCTGATGGTCGGATTCCAAAAGATCTCCTGTATGGAGAATTAGTGCAGGGAAAGCGCCCCAGAGGGAGACCACAGCTGCGATACAAGGACATCTGCAAGCGGGATCTGAAGGCCTTAGGAATGGACCTCAACAGATGGGAAACCTTGACATCTGAGCGTTCAGCCTGGAGGCAGGCGGCGCATCATGGCCTCTCCCAATTTGAAGAGACCCTTGTCCAGCAGGCCAAGGCAAAGAGGCTGTCCCGAAACCAGCAAAACCAGGGAGCTGGACAGGGGACAGATTGTATTTGTCTTCAGTGTGGAAGGGATTGTCACTCTCGAATTGGCCTTCTCAGCCACACTAGACGCTGTTCCAAGTCCTCCATACAGAGCACGTTACCATAGTCTCTCGAGACTGAAGGATGCCTAATGAATCCTTCAACTCAATTTTGAAACCTCTGATAAGAAGAGTCAATCAGCTTCCCAAAGTGGTCTATTCCTTTAATGTCAAGAAGCTCTTCCTCCTTTTGAGTTGAAGTCTTCTCTCTTATCATTTGAGTCCATTTCTTCCAACCCTACCCTTTGGACCAGCAGAAAACAAGCTGACTCCCAACTTTGTTCCTGGACTACAGTTCCCAGAAATCCTGGCCAGCGCACCTAGTGGTGTGAAGGCTTCTGGGAGTTTTAGTCCAAGAACATCTGGGGACCCAAGGTTGGGAACCACACATGATAAGCCTTCCAATAGTTGAAGATGGCTAACCCATCACCTCTTGATCACTTCTCTTCAGGTCAAATCAACCTTAAAGTTGGATTCTGTGTCCTGAGACACCCTTTCCCAGTTTGGTATAGCTGTAGATTTGTTGACAATTCTCTTTATCTCTTCCTCCAAGTTGTGTTTTGCTTCTCTCGTCCTACAACGGGCTTCGGAATTGCTTTTAATTCCATTGCTGGGTCCATGCAATCATCTCTTTGTGCTTTAATATTATAAGTGATCGGGGTTTTACTTGTGGTCTGTTTTTTTAATTATGTCACGAGCTATCTCAGCTCCCAGGATTCAGAGATGGTGGATTATAAAAGATGATTTATTGATTGATTTATTTTTGAAAAACACTGATGAGGTGGGATGTAGATCACAAGAGCTCAGACAATAACAAATTCGTTAATCTTCAAGGTACCACTGGATTTTTAGTTATTGATGCTGCAAAAGGGTAAGATGGCTACCTCTTTGGGAACTGGTGCCTTTGGTGAAACAGCAAAAGTCGGGAGCAACATCTAAGCTCCGGTGGCGTTCAGATCAGGCAGATTATCTCGATCCATTTCAATCTGGCTCCAGGCCTGGTTTTGATTAATTGCGTGGATGATAAACACCAGGAACTGGAGACAAGGGAAGGTATCTGCTTTCCTTCTGTTGTTCTTATGTGACATCAAATTTCATCCATCCCATTATGACCTTATGAAAGGGCAAACTTTCAGAATGTTCTCCTGCTCAGTTCTTGCAAGCTCAAGCCCGTGGTTTCCTTTAGTGAGTCAATCCATCTCATATCTGGTCATCCTCTTTTCCTGCTGACTTCAACTTTTCCTAACCTGTCTTGTCCAGCAAGCTTCGAGCTTCTTCAGCCTCATAATCTTGTTTTCCAACACCATCAACCTTTATGTCTTTCTGAAGCATCTGCCTGGAGGATTACTTGGGGGCAGGCCTGGTTTTCCAACCGCTCTGGTTCTTCTGGGTGAAAAGAATTCAGAATGAGGAAGTGGGAGGGAGCCAAGAAAGTTGGAGAGGGGACCAAGTGATCAAATTGATCAAGACGTTTGATCCGCAGCCTGGTATGAGAAGGGTGAGCCATGATGAAGGGGAGACACAATTAGAAGTGTTCAAATCATTCATGGTGTGGAGAAAGTGTATAGGGGGAAAAAAGAAGAAGCTACTAGAACCCAAAATGGCCGCTCATTCAGGTGAATACTGGGAAATCAGAATTAAAAAGATTTCTGTGCACCCACATAATACAGTTGTGAGGTTTGCCATGATCATAATACTCTCAGAACTGCAGAACTAGAAGGAAAACAATGAGATATCCAGCCATTCTTGTTTTTATTTTCTTCCCAGTTTGTAGTTCCTTATTTGGGCAAAAATAGGAAGCACAGCTTGGTCGTTCAGTTGAAAAACAAAAAAAAGTGACGAAGTTTATATGTCCCTGAACCCCAAATTAAGTTTATGACTCATCTGAATGGTCCTGGCTGGGAAATCTTGTCTTTCAAGTTTAAATGACAACTCTTTCTTAGATGCACGGTGGTGTGATTTGAAGTGGCATATTTTGGGCGCCAAGGGTCAAACTTTTATTTATGCTCATAACTTGGGGTCATTACCTAAACAGGTGTCTTTCCCCAAAAATGATTAGATTAGCCAGAAAATATTTTTATATATTTTTAAAATATATATAAAGGAGTTTTTTTCTGATCTTTCATGTCTATATGCAATTTAATAATAATAATCTTAGAATGGCAGAGCAGGAAGGGACCCTGTGGATCATGGAATCCAGCCACTCTCAAAGAGTGATGCAGTTATCAGCTTAATTTGGGATTCAGATCATTTCCCAGCCAAACGGCGGAGCTGTGTTTAAATGTTTCACCCAAATAAGGACCTGGGGATAAGAAACAGCTTCACCATCATGAATTCACTTGCCACAATATGTTATGACTGCCAGAGGAGAGAAAACGGATTAGCAGAGGCTCAAGCTAGCCTCTGATCATGGAGGCTGTCACATTCAGGAAAAGAAGGTATAAGGTCTTTGCATACCGATTGGTGGAGAAAATAAGATCTCATTTTGAGGCCTTCCCCTGAGGCATCAGGTTGGCCACGTTGAGGGGGAAATGCTGGCCCAGGTAGGACTTTTGATGGTCAGATCCAGGAGCCCCTGACTCCCTTGTTTTTATCATCCCCCAAAAAAATCAGTAATGGAGCTTCCCTGTTCAGAGGTAGTCCACCTCTAAATCTCAGTTGCTGGGGAACAGGAGTTGGAAATGTGATTCACGTGTCTTCCCTTGTGAGTGAATGGCTTCCAAGCTGGCCCTGTCTTTAACAGCCCTGCTCTGATCATGCCGACTTGCGGTCGTGGTTTCCTTGACTGAGTCCATCCTTCTCACCTTGGGTCCTCCTCTTTCCCTCCGGCTTCCTACCTCACCCTGGCTCTTCCCAGGGAGAGTCTTGCTTTCGTACCTGTTTCTCTTCCCCACTTGGAATCTCCACGGGAGATTTCCGGGGCTGGGGAGGGGGTGGGCGGGGGGAGAAGGACGATGATCTCCCCTCTCCAAAGGGGGGGGGGGATAAGGGATGGCCATGTCCTCCCCCCACCCCAACAGAGGCTTGCGATCTGCCGGGGGGCGCTAGGTGGCGCCTTCGCGAAGCCCAGCTCTCCCGATCCCTCTCGGCTAGGCTCCTTTTGGCCCCCCCTCCCTCCCTCCGCCACTTCATGCCCAAATAGCGGACGCGCCCGGGGGGGGGGGGGGGGGGAGAGGTGAAGCCACTGTCCGGTTCGCGCCCACGGAGGATGGCCCGCGATCTCCAACGCGGGGCTCCCGGTTGAGGCTCTCCCGTGGAGGGGAGGGGGCGCGCACGGGCTTGTGCAACAGGTTGTGGGGTGGGGGTGGGGGTGGGGGTGGCGCGCCCCTCTTCCCAGCCTCGGGAGGGGCGGGACGGACGGGAGACAGGGGGCCATGGGGGGACGGATCCGAGCCTCCCTCCGCGCCCCCGGTTGAGGCGGCCGCTTCTCCGGCGCGCCCTTGCATGCGCGCCCCGGGCATCTTCCTGGGCGCGCCCCACCCAGGCCAGTGGCCAGCCCTGCCGGCAAGGGCGGGCCCCTTTTTCCCCCGGGGGGCCGGGCCTGATCCATCCTCCTCCTCCTCGTCATCCTCCTCACCCTGTTCATCATCCCCACCCTCCTCATCAGCGGCGGTGGGAAGACCCCCCCCCCCGGGGGCGCGGAGAGGGTGGCCAAGGATGGACCCGCGGGCAAGGGCGTTTGAAGGGAAGGCGCCGGCCGCCCGTTGAGGATCGCCGCCGCCCTGCCCCATGGAGGGCCCCGCGCCCCACCCGAGGGCCCCGGGCCCCGCCAAAGGGGCCCCCCTGGCGGACGGCGAGGCCCCCGGGGGGCCAGCGGGGGCCTTGGGGAAGCCGCCCCGCGCCCAGGGCGCCTCCCAGCCGCCCAGCCGGCCGGGATCGTCGGAGGGGCCGCCGCCGCCCGGCCCCAGCGTGGCCGAGCAGATCGTGGCCGCCGACCTGGCCTCGGCCGCCGCCGCCACGGCCGGCCCGGAGGAGCCCGGCGGCACCTTCGTCCAGCGCCAGCTCGGCGCCATGCTCCAGCCGGCCGTCAACAAGTTCTCGCTCCGCATGTTCGGCAGCCACAAGGCGGTGGAGATCGAGCAGCAGCGGGTCAAGTCGGCCGGCTTCTGGATCATCCACCCCTACAGCGATTTCAGGTAGGCGTCGGGGTGTGTGCCCCCCACCCCTGGGGGGGGGTCCCCGGGTCTCCTCTGGGTGGGCTGGGTTAAAAAAAAAAAAAACCAAAAAAGCCCGGTGCCACAGGCTGGTCTCCGGGTTCCAGAGCTGGCCCGAGATCTGGGTTCAGATCCTGCCCACACGGAACGCACGGGGTGACCTTGGGGAACTCCCACCCTCGGTCTCTCTCTCTCTCGCTCTCCCGCCTGGCCTGCCTGGCCGCGCTGTTGTGCGCCTTGAAGACGGGAAGGAGAAGCGAGGGGGTAATGACCTGGGAGGAAAAGCGAGGCAGAAAGCTAGCAAATAAATAAAATAAACGAGACAATAGGCCTTTACATTTGGCCCCAGATCCCCATAAAAAGGACCCTTTGGGGGGCAGGCCTTCGCCCACCCGGCCAAAGCCCAGGGAGAAGCGCCGGCCGCTGTCCGTGGTGCTGAAACCCGGCCATGGAGGCGCCCAGGCTCTCTCGGTTTCCTGCCTTCCTCCTTCCCTGAGCTGTAGGTGGCGCTGCTTTGGACCTTCCTCCGGGCAGAGACCTTTCCTGCTCTTGACCCACCGCCCGGCATAGGGAGGGCCTCACAGCCTCAGCCAGCTGAGGGAGACCCATGAGAGTCGAAGGGCGGCTTTGGGGGTCCTTCTCGGCAAAATGAGTAGCCTCCAAGCGAACACGGGCTATTCCAGAGGGTGTAAAGAGAGGCAGGGGGGCACACCCCCAGAAACCCAGCTCTCCTGCCCCACCCCACGTGGGGGCAACGGGGGCTCCATCCTTATTCTGTTCCTAACTTGTGTGGAGCAGAAATATAATCTGAGAATGGCCGAGTTAGAATCGACCCTAAGTATAGATCATCCAGTCCAGCCCTCGTCAAGGAAGCACCGTGGGGATTCGAACTCCCAACCGTTGGCCGGAGACCCGAACCCCTGAGCGTTCCCAGCCGTTCCCTGGAATGACCTCTGAAAACTGGCATCAGTAACGGGTCTGGCAAACTCGTCGCTGTGGTTCCGTTCTTGGATCAACCCTTCTCATGTTTGGCCTTCCTCTTTTCCTGCGTCCTCCCATGTTTCCTAGCCATATTGGGGCAGGGGGTGGTGGTGTCATTCTATATCCAAAGAAAGAGCATCTCAATTTATTCATTTTAACTTCTAGTGAGTATTCAGGCTTGAACCAGCTTATTTTGTCTTTCTGGCAGCCTGCGGTGTTCATAAAGTTCTCCGCCACCTCCATCATTATGACTCAATTTTATTTTCTTATTTTTTCTCTCTCTCCTTTCTATTTATAGCTTGCCCTTCAAACCATGTTAAACCCCTAAGGCCCAGAGATTGGCTGCTGCTTTTTCTCTCTCTTTTCTACCTAAATCACACACCCCTGGCTTGATCCCTCCTAGGCATGTCCACTCACATCATCCCCAGACACCCTAGACACTGGGGATCATGGGATTTACCACCCAACCTCTCTGGTGAGCGTCTGGTTTGGGGACGATTGACTGAGGTGGGGTCCTTTAGAGGGAGGCTGTCATCCGATCTTTGAACCCACGCTTTGGGGGAAGGCAACCCCAAGTCTGACCTCTCGCACAAATCCTGCCTGGAGCTTCAGAGGGTCAGTGCAAATCTGTACAGATCATTTGGGGCTAAGACCTGCGGTCTTTTTCATTTTAACACATTCTTCTGGGTTTCAGTCGAAACTGACTTTTTAACTAAACCCCATGAGGACTAGCATCTTAGTTTACCTTTAAGGAGGACTCAGTAGCAAAGGCTTGGTCAGTGGCCAGGATCAGTCCTGCCTTTCATTATCAGTTTGTCTTTGGCTGGGCCGAATCCTTGTTATGTAGGGTACTTATTCCCACAGAGTGAGCTTAGGGTGACCCTTCTTGCTCTCACTCTACCTACCTCATACGGTCGTTGTAAAGAGAAGGAGAGCCAAACCCCTGGATTTCAGCTCAGAGAGGGGGGAAAGTGGGGTACAAATGCAACCTTATTATTGTTTCTCCCATTATTACGGTTATCTAGGCATATATGCAAGATATATATGTTTTCAAATGGATTGTTGTGCTCTGTTCTTGTAAATGTGTTTCAGAAGACTACTTTTAATGTAATACTTGTTTAATTCTCTTTTTAAAATATTTGTATACCTGCTTTTTATTTCATTTTATTTGGCTTTTAAATATCGTCTTTTTAATGATGTAAGCCGCCTTGGGTTCTTTTTCAGGAGAAAGGTGGGATACAAATATTTTTAAATATTCATTCATTCATTCATTCATTCATTCATTCATTGAATGAATGAATGAATGAATGAATGAATGAATGAATGAATGAATGAATGAATATCCGCCAAGGAACATAAGGTGATGTACCTGGTCCATCTCTTCGCTCACAAGAAAAACAACCCTGTGAGGCAGGCAGAAAAAAGTGATCAGTGGGTAAAGTCAGCCAGCCAGACTTGGTATCTGAGCAGCTTGACACGGCTGGGCAAAGAGTACCATCAGGTGCTCTGCTTCAGGCAGCAGAATTCTTGGGGATGGCGCTGCTTCAATGCCTCAAAATCTAGGAAATTGTCTAAGCACCCAAGTTAAATAGAGCTTTTTTCCTTTTTGGTAAGCCAGAGTTCATGTCATTTCATCCCATAGAGTTAATTTTGATTGGTTGACTTGCTCCCGGGAACGTCAGTTTTTCCGGCCTTGGAATGTCAGCTTTTGCACCAGAACGAATACCCATTTTGTGTTGGCATAATAAAAAAAGAACTTATGCCAATACGCACAGCCCACTTCTGTGCTGCTCTCTCTAAGTTCAATAGCTGTGAGATTTTTCTATTTTTAAAAAAATCCATCATTTCCTGAGCAGCAGATGTTACTCGCCTGTCAGTGAAGCCCGGGAACCCCATTCGTGCCCAGGCCAGCGTCTTACAATCAAATTTTGCAAAAATGTTCTCCGGGGTTATTTAAAAACAAAAACAAAACACCCCATACTCCTGAAAAGCATATGTTAGGGGCAATTGCTACCCCAAAAACGTGGATTGGTGAAAATAACATACAAAAACACATTACACAGGGAAAATTCATTGGGAGGAAAAATGGGTGGTTTTTGCCAAAATGGCAAAACAGCTCCGGGTTTTTATCCAAACTTTACAGGTGCTGCCAAAGGGGGATTTAGTTGGTGCAGAGAAGGGAATGCCACGGCTGCTAAAATCTTCTCACGTGGTACTTTCGAGGACGGGTGAAATCCAACAGACCCGTAGAAAAGACCCAGAAGTGAATGTCTGCTTTCACCTCGAGTGGCATGGGTGGATGATCTTATAATTAGCTCTTTCCCTGCTCCCTCCTCAAGTCACTGCTGTTTCCTTGTGATTTTTTCCCTCCTGGACTACGATTCCCAAAATCCCCCCAAATCATGCTGGCTGGGGATTCTGGGGCTCGTCGTTCAAAGCAGCAGCTCTGCTGGGCTCTGGAATATCGTGTCTTTTCACGGCCGTCTTGTCTGAGCAAGACAACGGTTCACCAACCCAGACTTAAAGAACGTTTATATGTCCCATTGGGCATTTTATATGTCCCATTGGGCAACCTCAGGTCATATAATGAATTTCATGGCTCTGGAAAGGCTGGGAGTCAGATCTTCCACTCCCCAGACCAACCCTCTAAGCACTAGACCACACTGTCTCCTGTCAGCTGAAACCCCACTCTTCCTCCCAAAGAAACCGGGGCTGCAAGCCATGGAGGTAAAGCACAATTTAAAAGACAAAACTAAAACCATGAGGACCAGGATCATAGCCATTTTTAGCCAAATGGGAAATGTTTGTTGATGTTTAGTTGTTGTCAAATTTAAACTATAACTTCCAGGCATCGTGCTATCTATTATATTCTGGAACATGTACCCCCAACACCCCATATATTTACCTCCTCTTCTTCTAACCCGCTATCGCTCATCCGAGGATTTCCAAGGAATGGGAAATGTAATAGATGCTATTTTTCAGGCGTGGCCCACGGTCCATCCCCCACATTCTGAGGGGATGCATGCCTTCACACTTCCGCCGGCATCCCCCTCTCTAACCATTAGGCCATACTACCCCTAACTCTAGACCATCGTAGGTGTTGAAGAAGAAATCCTGCATAGATGGAGAAAATGTTCGTGCGCCTACGTGCCTCAGTGTGGGTTTAAGAAAGAGAAAGAATACGGGATGGCTCTGGCCCCGCCTACTTCAGCACAGGCCCCACCCACTGCCTGTTCCAATCCCCGCCCCTCTGGGCCACAGGCCCCGCCCACCTCCTCTAGCAATCCAACCAGTCCCTGGGAGAAGAGGATTTCTCACCCAGATAGTGGGAAGGACATGAGAAAAAGATTGAGCCGACTCCCAGAATCCTTTGCTGATTTTCTTCCATACCAAATCCTTTTTCTTCATATTTAGGGCTTTTTTTCATTGATCCCCAACAGATGGTCTGTTCCAGGGCATCAGCTTTTGACCTTCCCTTTAGGTTCAAACATAAAATACGATTAAGCGCCGCTGATCACATAATGATCTTTAGTCAATAAACACATGGCTTCCCTGTGTATTAAATCTTTGAGCTCTGAATAAAGAGCAAAAGACAAGCTACCAGATGTGAGAAGGGGGGGGGGGAAGGGATGTCCTTTCACAATGAAAACTAACTTTAATAAATCTTCCTGGAAAATGTCTTTATTGTTCATATTTTATAAGGGCAGAGGTCCTCCTTTTTCTAAAGTAATCTTCCTACGGATTATCTTCATTTTCTGTCATGTCCCATAACTGTGCCTCGGAAAAGATAATCGTTAATTTAAAAAAAAAAGATAGAATAATAGTTGCGAACAGGATCTTAGCCTTCCAAAGGTACAGGAAAATTTGCAGGTGGAAGCCTAGAAGCCGGCCCTAATGCTAAGAAACCATTTTAGAAAATGTACGGAGTGATGATAAGCTCTTTTTTTGAGCTTGGTACCCTCGCAGCCTCTTAGACTACCGCTCCCATCATTCCATCCGGCTAGATGGGGATCATAGGTTTTGTAGACTGGAGGGTGCCAACCAGCTCACCATCAATTTTTTGGACAAATTTTCCAACGTTTGCAAATTTCAGCACCACTGAGTTGCAAAGACCTTCTGGGGTTTGAAAAACTAGAAGTCGGGGAAGACAGAAAACGGGCACCTTGAGTTGCCTATGATTAGAACTAAGCAACTGCTCGTGTTGGAGAGATGTGATTCAGGGAGGCATTCATGTCTGTGAGATCAGGACCGCTGTGCGTAAGTGCTGAAAACTCACTTCAAACAATGTAAAGCGACTTTGCAAAGTTATTGAGGTGAGAAAAAGTCCGGCTCTATACTCAGACATTTTCCAACAGTTAAAGATTTCCATTTTCTAATGTTGGGTTTACTACAATGTCTGATTTTGCTTGAAAACAGAATGATTTCACCCCTTCCTGACTTGCCGCTTCCTTCACAGGTTTTACTGGGACTTGATCATGTTGCTTCTGATGGTGGGAAATCTGATCATCCTCCCGGTGGGCATCACATTTTTCAAGGATGAGAACACGCCGCCCTGGATTGTCTTCAATGTCCTCTCGGACACCTTCTTCCTGGCCGACCTGGTTCTGAATTTCCGCACGGGCATCGTGGTGGAAGACAACACGGAGATCATCCTGGACCCGCACGCCATCAAGATGAAGTATCTCAAGAGCTGGTTTCTGGTGGACTTTATTTCCTCCATCCCCGTAGATTACATCTTCCTCATCGTAGACCTGGAGACCCAGGTGGACTCCGAAGTCTACAAAACGGCGCGAGCCTTGCGCATCGTCCGCTTCACCAAAATCCTCAGCCTCCTGCGCCTCCTGCGCCTCTCACGGCTCATCCGTTATATCCACCAGTGGGAAGAGGTGGGTCTCTGTCAGTTTGTTACCATTACGGGAGGACTGCGGTATTCACGGGGCAACCATTCCAAGTCCCCCCGTGGATGCCGAAAACCGCTGATAATAGTGAACAATATACATTGCATGGTCTCTGGCTCCCTCTAGTGGCCAGTTCTGGTAATGTCACCATTAGACATGTACCGTATTTTTCCGTGTATAAGACACCCCCATGTATAAGTCACCCCCCAATTTTCTAACCCAAAATTAAGAAATCTAAGTGGGGCTTAGCAAGTGGAGGGGAAAGCAGGGATCAAAGCCCTGCAGGATCACTTTGATCCCTGCTTTCCCCTCCACTTATTTTTGTTCTCTCCTCAGCTTACTTCCGTGTATAAGACGACCCTCAATTTTTAGTCTAAAGATTTTAGACAAAAGTATAGTCTTATACACGGAAAAATACGGTATATATTTTGGGGATCTGCCTTTTCATGTTTTCAGACGGTGGATAAGTGACTCAGCAGATCCTGATCCCGCAGATAAGGGGGTCCCCTGGTAGTATTAAAATACTGAATGGTTTAATCCCAGCTTTCAAGTTGGCTTCACCCTGAGATCTTTAGATATCAGGTGGGATAAACAGCAGCTGCATGAGAGGGAGGTGGGGAGTCACTCTGGGTGATGTTCCACTCCCTTACATCCCATTGGTCTTGCATCCCATTGGTCCAGATTTTCCATATGACCTATGACCTGGCAAGCGCCGTGGTCCGGATCTTCAACCTGATTGGGATGATGCTGCTACTCTGCCACTGGGACGGCTGTTTGCAGTTCCTGGTGCCCATGCTGCAGGATTTCCCCGAAGACTGCTGGGTCTCCATCAACCACATGGTGGTGGGTGACTTCTTTTCTCCTGACAACCAGGTGTTGCTGGGGTTTTTTTGCTGGTGGGATCAGGCCCCTCTTGGAAAGCTCTCCCCTGCTTTTTTGGGACTACCGACCCCCCAGCCTGCACGTCCACCATCATCCTCATCTTAGATCTGCAGAGTTCGAAGGGACCCTATAGAATCTAGATCGTTGAATCCACAGGCCTAGTGGGGGAATTGAACTCACAACCTCGGGCTCCGCAGCCGGAGACCTAAGCCCCTGAGCTATCCAGCCGTTCTATAGGAAAAGCTGGCTCGTTGAGAGAGTTTATCCAACCACGGTCTTCCCATTTAATCACAGAATAGCAAAGTTGGAAAGGGCCCATCAGGCCATCAAGTCCAACCCCCTGCTGGATGCAGGAATACAGATCAAAGGATAGCTTCTTGTTTAGGATCAAAATAAGAAGAATGCAGGTTGGTAGGATGGAAGGGACTGTCATAATTCACAGAGAAAGTTGGAAACAGCGCATGAGATTGAATGCACCCATGAGAAAAATCATTCTCTGTGTCACCACGGTGTAGCTCCGCTTATCTCTGCAGGGTGGATTCGCTAGAGTCATTCATTAATTCGTCAATTCGTTTATTTTTCCCACCCATCGACAGGATCAGAGAAGGTGGGAAAGAAAATAAGCTTTAAAGAAAAAAATAAATAAACAAGCTTTCAAAAAGTCACCCCTTGGTCACCCAGAGGTGATTTTGATTCGCCTTAGAAGAACATACAAGGGCCTGATTCAAGCCGGGGTAGGGGCTACCTGGCCTTCTTTTAAGGAGAATGGGGGAGGGAAAAATATTTTCAATCGATCCATAAACTTCCCCTCGTGTGCTGATGTTCTGTCCTTTTCTTCACCCCGCCCCACCCCAGAACGACTCGTGGGGCAAACAATACTCCCATGCCTTGTTCAAAGCAATGAGCCACATGCTGTGCATCGGCTACGGCCAGCAGGCCCCCGAGGGCATGACCGACGTGTGGCTGACGATGCTGAGCATGATCGTGGGTGCCACCTGCTATGCCATGTTCATCGGCCACGCCACCGCCCTCATCCAGTCGCTGGACTCCTCTCGGCGCCAGTACCAGGAGAAGGTGAGCAAAAAAAAAAACACCGGTGTGGACATTGCTTTCCTTGCCATGTGGAAACCCAGCTAGTCATTGGAAAGCACATAAAAACCTGTGGATGACAGGAGAACCCTCCGTATCTGCGGGGGTTTGGTTCCAAGCCTCCCCCCCCCCCCCGCGGATCCTGAAAAATGTGGATTATTGTGAACGCTATGTGTGCTATACATAGCTCTCTGGCTTGCTCTAGTAGCCAGTTCTAGTCACTTCCTCTTTAGAAATATTTAATATTTTCAGACAGCGGATAAATGAATCAGTGGATATTGATATCGTACCATTTAGGATGTCTCCTTTAGGCAGCACGTAGCTCAGCGGGCAGAGTAAGTGCTTCACCCGCAGAAGGGTCATGGGTTTAAGTCCTGCCATCTGCAGTTAAAACAACCGCACTCTAAAGACCTCCCTTTGGCTGAAAATAGCCAGATGCGTTCCCAAATGTCCAAATTTATCAAATTGCAGCTACCACCAAGACCATTTAAGGCAGAGAGCATTTAAAAATAAGAGTGTTGTGTTTGTCTCGGATTCTACCATCTTTCGCATCCATTGCTTGCAACACCAGAAAGAAGGGAAGCTCACGGACTGGGATGCGGGGTCCCCCACACCCCAAAATTTCAGGGGGAGCCACCCCTTCTTCCCACTCATAAGCTGCCCTCAGTGGCAACAGCTCTGTTTTTATTTCAACAAAAACTAGCCTGGGTGATTTTTCCTGATGTCTATGAAACTGGATGAGGACTAGAAACTTGTTCATTAAATAAAAAGCTGAGAATTCAAGGAATATCCCCCAGCCCGGATGAGAAGGATGATTTTTTCTCTCTCTCTCTCTCTCTGTTGTGTGCTTGTGTCATCCTTTGCCTCTCCTTTCAGTACAAACAAGTGGAACAGTACATGTCTTTCCATAAACTGCCGGGAGACACGCGCCAACGGATCCATGAATATTACGAGCATCGTTACCAGGGCAAGATGTTTGACGAGGAGAACATCCTGGGGGAGCTGAGTGAACCCCTCAAAGAGGTACACAGTCTTCGGGAAGGGCCCCTCTCTCTTAGCAGGAAGACATGGGCGAAGCCTTGATATTACAAAACAGATCCACAGTGGGTTGAGTTATGGCCAAACGTGTGAGGGAGGTGCTCCAGAGCATGTGCAGAGGGCCTTTGGGTCCATGCTGCCAGGCACTCAAGACTCCGCTGGAGCTTAGTTCCTTTTTTAAAAAAACTATTCTGGTTCTAAAAAGGTAACTTTGCCAAACTTGGAGATGATGAGCCTCAAACACTAGGAGCAAAATAGAGAGCCACCCAGAGGCAAAGGTGGAAATGTAAGTTGCCACAGGGTGGATTTGATTTAAAGATCAAAGATCTGCCGGTATACCAGCTTTGCTTCACTACTCCTCGTTGCCCTTTGGAAAGACGCTGGTTTGGCGTCCCCCGAGATGCAGTTCGGCGACCCTGGCCCCACGGGACTGGGGGATTCATCCCTGCTGGGCTGGGTTGCTCAGTGGAGACACTGAGGAAGGAAGGAAGGAAGGAAGGAAGGAAGGAAGGAAGGAAGGAAGGAAGTTGAGCCTGGAGAGCTACCTGTAAAGTTCGGAGTAAAACCCAGTGTGGATCCACTCTCCATCCCCCCCTTTGCACCTGACCTCAGTCACCACTCTTCCTGTTTTCCATCAGTCACCAGAGCTGGCCTACCTCACCTTCCCAGTTCACAGATCCGCCTCCGCGCACCATGTCATGGCTGCTGATCCGGATTATTATTTTTCCCCTTCCCGCAGGAAATCATCAATTTCAATTGCCGCAACCTGGTGGCCAACATGCCCCTTTTCGCCAACGCCGACCCCAACTTTGTGACGGCCATGTTGACCAAGCTGCGCTTCGAGGTCTTCCAGCCGGGGGACTTTATCATCCGAGAAGGGACAGTGGGGAAGAAAATGTTCTTCATTCAACACGGTGTGGTCAGCATCCTCACCCGCGGATCGAAGGAGATGAAGCTTTCAGACGGGTCCTACTTTGGAGGTAGGTTTTGTTGCAAAGTTTTAAACTCCACTGCGCAGCAGAAGGGCAGGGATTCACAGAGCAGAATAGCTTCAACTTCCCCATATGAGTCCAGTCCTTTCCCCCATTCATTGGCACTTACAGTCTTAGTAACTCACTCTGAGACAGTAGTAGAGAGAATAAAAAGTGTCATTGCTTATAATCGAGCAGATCAAACAGCAAACTGACCAACAGGACTGCTTTCAGCAACATACTTCAACAGTCTCTAGAGAGGGGGGAAAGACACAGAGCAGAGAGGCGGGGCTGTCTTTGAATCAAAGGCAGGAGAGAACTTGATTGGTTAGTGCTGGATAGATTAACAGTCACCCCAGCCCGGAAAGGCCCCTCCCCTGGCCAAACCGACTACAGGCAGCATGCAAGGTTGCAGTAACTCCCAACAGGTTTTAGGACCAGAAAGAAATGACATGTGCCAATTCCAAGGGAGAAGAGGTTGAGAAAATTCCAGGTGCAACTTTCAGAATTCACCAGCTAAAGAAGGATATGATCATCAGATTTTAAGAATTTTTTTGTCTTTGGTGAATGCTAAAAATATTTATTTATTTAGTGCATTTTGATCCATCTTTCCCCCATTGAGCTCAAGGCATACCTGGCTCTCCTCCGCCCTCTCTCTTATCATTGCACCGAGCCTGTGAGGTAGGCCAGGCCAAGAGGCGGTGACTGGCCCTAGGTCCCCCAGTGAGCTACGTGGCCAAGTGAGGATTCGAACCCAAGTCTCCTGCGTTGTTGTCTGACACTCAAACCCACGTACCCAACCAGCTCTCCGTAAAGGGTTTCGCTTGAGTCGGGGGGGGGGGCGGTAAAATGCCCTTCCTTATAAATGCCAAAATGGTGCTATTCACACATGGACTAGAAATACACACACACCCAAAGCACATACACACCTCAACAAACATTCTCCTGAACTGTGAAATGCAGATCCACCAGTATTTGTGAACGAAATCAAATAACTGGATTAGAACCCAGAGGAGCAACACTCTGCACTGCACCTTTCTATTACAGCGTCCGCCATATCACTTCATATTACTGATTTGCTTGGTCCCGTTTCTGATTTAGGAACAACTTGGAAGTGCGGCTTTGACAGCAGCCATACTAACTTGGGGTTTCTGGTCCCCCAGAGCACAGTTGGGAAAGACAGGGTCCGATTTAACGCACCAATGTCAAAATCGTGATTTTTGCATTAACACGAGGATAAGCCAACTGGTGCATTGAAAGAGGGAATGTTTAGAAAAGAATGTTTTTGGTGTTTGGACATTCTAAAGCGGCCTTTTCTCCACATGACCGCGGAGTGGGATTGTTACCCTTTGCTGCTTTCACAGCGCCAGCAAAATTGGCCGAGCAAGTTCAAAAAGAAAGGGGTGTTTTAAATACTGCCTTTCCAGAAGGGAAGGAGACTTTCTGTCCTGCCGTTCTGGAGAGCTCTATGGTGTCAAACAAGCCTCCTGGCCCCTTCTGGCACCATAGACGCCCCCCACAGATGACATTTGCAAGAGCTCAGCTGCGCCTCCAGAGTGCATCCGCCAGAGTTCAGCTGCAACAGCAACAGGGGTGGGAACCCCCATGGCGGCACCCGTTGTACCCCTAGATGGGTTGATGGGTCTCCTTGCCCTGGCCGCTCCCAGGAGGTTGACTCCCCCAGGTGTACCTGGCCGAGGGTCCCGACTCGCTTCTCCACGTTTGCCCCCACAGAGATCTGCCTCTTGACCCGTGGCCGGCGCACGGCCAGCGTGCGAGCCGACACCTACTGCCGCCTCTACTCGCTCTCGGTCGACCATTTCAACGAAGTCTTGGAGGAGTACCCCATGATGCGCCGAGCTTTTGAAACCGTGGCCATGGACCGTCTGGATCGCATCGGTAAGTAGAGGAGGAGGAGGAGATGATCGCTGTTTCTTCTCGTTTGATCTCTTCTTGACGTCTCCTCGACAGAGCGCACGTCAGTTAGAAACAGACAGGATCATGTGAGATGCCGTCTCCACGATTTAGGGAGGGACAGGATCTGTTCCCGATCCTCCCAGAGTGCAGGAGCCATCACCATGGGCTCAAGCTGCAGGATGCCAGATTTCGGCTGAAGATCAGGAAAAACTTCTCGACTGTTAGAGCAGTACGACAAGGGAACCAGTCACCAACTGTTAGAGCAGTGTGACAATGGATCCAATTATCTCAGGGGGAGGTGGTGAGCGCTCCAACGCTGGAGAAAACTAACGGCCTTCAAGGCCTCTTCCAACTCCATCGTTCTATGATTTTGTAATTCATTACTTGTTTGTAACTAGTTCCTTCCAAACTCCGATTCCGTTCTTCTGCATAGTCTAACAGGGCTCTTTTCCCACTCACCCCTCCAATCTTATATTCTCCTTCCCCCCCCCACCCCGTCTTGGTCGTCTCCCCAGGGAAGAAGAACTCCATCCTGCTGCGCAAGCGGGCGGAACACAGCTCCAGCAACCTCAGCAACGAAATCATCCAGCAGATCGTGAAGCACGACCAGGACACGGCCCACAACATCCAGGAGCTGCCGCTGGTGACGGCCGGCCGGGAGCTGAGCGGCAAGCCCGTCATCTGGGAGCCCCTGGTCCATGCCCCCTTGCAGACGGCGGCCGCCACCACGAACGTGGCCATCGCCTTGACCCACCACCAGAACTTGGCCGCCCACCTTTTCCTGCCCCCTTCCTCCCTCTCCAGTCCTCTCTCTCCGGACGCTGTCCTCGTTTCTCGCCAACCCCGGCGCTCCCAGCCCAGCCTGGCCGGCTCGCGCCCTTCCTCGGCCAGCTCCCTGGCTTCCGGAGCCCCGTCGCACTTACAGACGCCGGCGGCGGGTTCCCCGTGGTCCCCCGTGGGCCAGCCGGCCTCGCCGTTGGAAAGCGCCGGAGCCCAGAGAGGCCCGGCGGGGCAGGCCATCCCTCGTCCCGTCCCAAAGGCTGAAACCGGACCGGGAACCGGCCCGCCACCGCTTTCCAAATCCCGGGCCACGTCGGTCTCCACTTTACTCCTGCAACAGCCGGGGAGCGCCTCGTCGGGCCCCCCGGGGCGAACTCTCCACTACAGC
Source organism: Intellagama lesueurii (assembly GCA_037013535.1). NCBI lineage: Eukaryota > Metazoa > Chordata > Lepidosauria > Squamata > Agamidae > Intellagama > Intellagama lesueurii. The sequence continues at coordinate 2,495,636 of JBAJHW010000019.1, read as the reverse complement.
CTCTCTCGAGCGAGCGGCTCCCACATTTCTCTCTTTCTGCAGCCCCAGCAGCTGGTGAAACACCGCAGCGCCCACGGCCTTTCGGCCAGCTGCCTCACCCAGGACATCCGGCCACTTTCCGCCTCCCAGCCATCGTTGCCCCACCGGCTGACCCAGCAGGCGGACATGGGTTCTTCGTCCCAGCCGGCCCGGAAGTCGGCTGGCAACCTGACACACCGCTCCTCCCCGTCTGTCCCCGGGCTCTTAGCCAAACCACCCATGGGCACGGCTGGGCCCCCTTCGTCACCGCAGCCGGTGCCTTTGGGTTCCAGCCATTCCATGAGCGGAGCCAGCACCCCCCAGTCCCCGGCTTCCACCCCTCGACACGCCACCCCGTCCCGCAAAGGCTCAGTGGCTTTCAGCCCGGAGGTGGACGCCGGGAAACCAAAGTTCACATCCAACATGTGAGGCTACGACAACCGGAGCCGCATCTTCTTATCCCGGGGCGGGAGGAAAGGTCCCCTTCTAAAGCAAGCAGGCCCCGCTCGGGGCGTTCACCACCGCAGGGCGAGCGGTTCGTCCCGGGAGAGCGTCAGAGGGATCTCCAAGCGGCCGGAGGGGGAAAAGAGCCGCTCTCTCAGAAAGCACACCAAAGGCGTCCATCAAAGGCCAAGTTGAACCCCACTTTTGCCCCCGAGGGTGAGGGAAGCCAGGTGGGGCCACCTGTGTCAACTTTTGCAATAGGAGACACACACTTTGTGGGTGTGGTGTGGGGAGAGCTGCACCCCGTCTTTGCCCCCTTCCAACGTGGGGCCTCTGCAGCAAATCGAGCCTGGAGGATCTCACATGGGTTCTGCCCCACAGATCCCTCCGAGGACCTCCAGGCGGGCTTGTCTTAGGGATTGTTGGCTCGAACAGGGGAAAAAACAGGAAGGCAGGTGCGGGAACTCAAGAATGGAGCAGGTCTGGACGCCGCCCGGGTTTCGAAGGCAGAGGAAGAGGCCAAAGAAAAGCGTCCCACGGACCCACGGTGTGGACAAAGCAGCTGGCGTTCAGCCACCCCAAAAACAGCCCCCCACCTCCACCTCGGGGCAATGCCGAGGGGAGACTCCTTGAGGGGTGCTGCCCTTCCTTCCTTCACCTCCTCGCACCTTTAGGGATATTTTTTAACGAGATCTTTTATCTAGCAACGTTCCCCTCTCCTCCCTGCTTCAAATCTGTGCAATACGCCTCTCCAGATGCCTCGTGCAAGTGCGTGTAATGGTAGACACCCCAGTTCCATGGGAGAAGGAAGGGGTTACCCACACACACACACACACACAGAGAGAGCTTGCTCCCTTCCTGGCCATTTCTCTCTCTCTCTCTCTCTCTCTCTCTCTCTCTCTCTCTCTCTCTCTCTCTGCCTCCCCGATCCCAAAGATAGCAGGTGGTGAAGCCAAGTCTGATCTTACTACTACTGCCATAAATTCAGCTTCTAGGCTGGGCTGGGGGGGGGGGGGCTCGGGAAATCTCCCCGCCACTCCTCCCCAAACCTCACATGGTATATAACCTGGCTCAGGTAACCACCTTTAAAGTAAGGTGTGTAAATGCCTACCTGGAAAGGTCCATCTTTGGATTGCCCTGTGGTGGTTTGAAATCTCGATCCAAAGCCCTCTGTAAGGGCAAAAGCACTAGTAAGAGACATCTCCCTGATTCAGAAGAACGGGGGGGGGGGGGGGGGGAGAGAAAACACATCTTATTCCCCTTCCTCGGTTTTGATTGTTCTCCAATCTCCATGCACGTGAAATATTAGCTGATTAACCATATGGGTTTTAATTGGTTCACCGACGAGTGGTTCTCTGCAGATATCTGAATGTAGGTGGAAAGCCAGAGATGCCAAGAGGTTTTAGGACTCCGGTTTTAATTGTTATGAAGCTCAGCCGTCAGGAGGGGGTTTTTTGGAACTACAAAGCTCATAATTCCCTATTCTGGGAATTCTACCTAACTTATATGCACCTCATGGGCATCTCAGTGTGGCTCACCTGGGAAAAAGGCCTGAACTGGAAGGTTCTGAGGCCAAGCTAGGCTTAGCTCAGCCTAGCTTCCTGTTCAGAGAGGAATCTCCCAGCTAGCACTGGGGCAGGAACAGGAAGCTTAAGACAGAGCTAGGCCTAGCTAGGCTTCAAAGTGAAAGCTTTGCCCCCTCCCCTGCCCCTGGTGAGCAACATTTAGGTGTCTGTACGGTGGCTGTCTCCCAGGTAGAAATCTGCTGTTGTGGCACTAGATTTCACCAGGAGAGCAGCAAAAATTGCAAACCGAGTGAAGAACCCCCATTTTTCTTTTTGAAGCAAGGTGCATAGCTATGCACCGCTCATTTGAAGCAGAAGGATACTCCCATAAGTCTCCAGGAAATGCCATCCTGTTCCCTGTCTGCCTTTAAATATATAGATAGATAAATAAAAGACAGGGGTGTTGCTTTTACAAGCCTGTCATGCCACTGAAATGTGGCTGGGGATAACAGATATTATTTTCCAATGCTTCGAGAAAGTACCAGGTTTGGGAAAGCTGACTTATCTGTCCATCTGCCAAACCCGTGCTAAATTGATTGACAAACACCAAAAGCAGATTCTGATGTAAAGCAGTCTTGCATAGCCACTTTGCGTGTGTGAATGCTTCCCCGTAAAACAGTCCTTCTTGACTGAGAATGCTCATATATTTTAAGAGATTTTAACTTCCCCTTCTGGCTTTCTCCATACAGAAAGAGGCTTCAAAAGCTCACATTTTACCTATGGTGATGTCTGAGGACAGAAGTGTGGTTAAAATGTGTTTAAGGATCATTTTATCAAACAGCGATGTGCCGGGATCCTTCGACGACATCCTTTACGGTCCCGAGTCACTCCTTAGCACCCTGTTGTTCTGTAGAAATAAGCAGAACAAGGAACAAAGGAGTCAGGTCTCCTCCAGGTTTAGTGTATGTTTACGGGCATTGTGCAATTAAAAACAAGTGTTAACGAAATGCTAGTGACCCTAGAATTAGCTAAGGGGAGGAGGAGGAGGATCAAAGTGCCCCACGGTATGTCCTTTCGGTTCCTCTTGTAACAGATAACGGTCCTCACTTTTTAGGGACTCTTTCCTAGATGGAGTGGGTGTCCAAATCACAAGAGAAAACTTATTTTGTGCTATCAAACTATCCTTTAACCAGCCAGGAACTGGTGGGGGGGGGGGGGGAGTTTCTTTCTTTATTTATTTATTTTTCTTCTTCTTATACTCTGCATATCCTTCTTGTTGTGAGAACTGTTTCTGGGACAGACCTCTACTGCAAGGGGCCCGTCTCCCCTGACCCCTTTGTTTGTGACGTACAGTTGAAACAGAGGGAAAGACCATTGAACCCACCCCACTGCTCCCAGGGTGGGTAGGTTCCTACCAGAGATGCCCATCACCAGCAATGAAGAGTCATAACAGGGTAGCTTGGTGGCCTCTGTACAGTCCTCTTTTGTGCCTAACCACTGCCAAGGGTTCATAGCCCGTTCTCCCTGGCCCCCGGGGCAACCTTCCATTTTGGAAAAGCCCCCACCTCATCTCATTCTCTCCCGTAGGAACCGAAGCATGGCAGGCCCACCCCGGCTTCTCCAGGAACCAGTAGTTACCCATGTGCGTTCCGTGTGACCAAATTTTGTGTGGAAAAAGGTGTCGCTTCCTCCTCCAGGGCTGTGGCCGATATCAGATAAGACTAGCTGCTCCCAGAGCCTTTTAGAGATCGCCCTTCTTGAACCCCATCCAGATTTTTGGACAACCTTCCCCCATCTCCCCCCCCCCCAAAGACTCACACACACATAACTAGTTCTGTGGCTGCACTGTAGAATGCTTCTCTTTCCATTTCTAAGCCCCAATACAGGGCGTGGGGCAGGAATTGAGGCATCCAGAGTCATTTTAATCATCATCCACAGAAACAGAAAGGTGAGGAAGGGCATTTCCCACCCCGATCTTCAATAGGACTTAACCTCTTTCCTCTCTAGGTTGCTGCTAGATTTGACACCCCACCCTATTCTGTCTAGTAGGGGGGGGGTAAGTCCTTCGGGAGAGCTGGCCCGAGCCCGTCTCGAGAACGGCCGTGCAACCCGGCGCATTGTAACCGTCAGCGCACAGTGGGCGACACAGAGCGTTACAGGCGCCGTTTGCCAAGCCCTCCTTTTAAAGATGACCACTCTGAGAATTTCCCAGCCCATGAAACATTTCCAGAGTCCCCAGCCAGCCCCTGAGAGATGCCGGCTGTGGTCAGGAGCTAAGGATTTCTGGGAGTTATCCTCCGAAATAAAAAAGACAGCGGGGGGAGCTTTTAGTTTTGGAACATAGGTAGAAGGATGCTCTGCTAGCTGGTTGAGCCCTCGACGGCTTAAAACCTCCTGGCGCAACATCCCTGGGAGATGCCTTTGAGTAGGGACCGGCCAGCACTGCCTTCTTGCCCGCCTCTATCTTCCCTGTCCGCCGTCCCCTGGCATAAACCCTTGATGCTCCTCAGGTAGGAGCATTTTGCTTGAACACGTAGGTTCAAAACATTCCAAAACGTCTTCTTGTTTACACTCAATCCGGGTAGAGCCGTCTGTAGCTGCTGCTATTCCCGCGGACCATGGAGTCAGAAGGTTTTTCATTTTCTTTGGTTATAGAGGGGCATACCTCCAGCCGCCCCCCCCCCTTTTTTTCCGCCATTCTGATCAGATCTGGGGCAAACCACCCTGGCTGTATCGTGAGTCGAACCGGCTATTCCTATGGTTGTTAGCCCCACGACAAGGGGCTAATGGGTTATCTTTTGAGGGCATTCACGACGCTCCTACATGGGCAGCCCTACAGCGCAAGCATGTTCGGGGAGGTCTCTATGCTCTATTTGTGCCGGTATGTACAGGAAACACACAGACAGACAGACACATATCAAAAGATCAAGGATCTCATTTGACTGTTTCAATTAGGGATGGGACTTTCAGATTTCCTGGACTACAGATACCATAATTCTCCATTCTGGGAGTTATCCCTGCCTTAAAGGCACTATGTAAACACCTAAATGTGGCTCGCCTGGGGAAAAGACCATGCCTGGAAAACTTAGAGGCCTAGCTAGGCCTAGCTTCTCCTTAACTTCCTGTTCCTGCCCCAGTGTTTGCTGGGAAGTTTCTTTCTAAGCAGGAAGCTTGGGCAGAGCTAGGCCTCACTAGGCCTCAAAGCCTTCCAATCTAGGCTCTTCTCCCTGGGAGAACTCCCAGCACAGAGAATTATGGTGTTTGTAGTCCAAAAAAATCTGAAAATCCCATCCCTAGTTACAAATCCACCCAATAAAATTGTAGGATTTGAAGTTTGGTAAGGTCTCCAATCTAGTACTTCAACGGAGGATGTTATACTTCTCCATCACGGTATTCTAAGCACATCTCCAAACTACAAATCCCATGATTCCAGAGGGGGGACCCACAGCCATTCAAGAGGTATCAAATGGTTTGCCATGGAGATTCAGTCCCCAGCGCAGCCAGGATGATGGCCCATAAGGGTAGGGTTGTCTGTCTGTTTGCATCGTGCGCCTCCATCTTATGTGAGAGTATGCGCACAAGCAGGTGGCTGTGGGTGCGAATTAGTCACCAAAGACCATGCCTCATCACCTTTGCACTCGCCGTAGCTCAGTGTATGGAGCTTGTAGAGTTCATATCACAAGGAAGTTTCTAACTCTTCTCTCTTTTTTTGGATTTCTCTGTCTCTCTCTCTCTTTTTTTTTAAAGATAAATTTTATTTCAATTTATTTTGGTCGTTGTACCTAAGAGATTTCAATAATAAAGACAAACTCAGAGCCGCTTTTGTAGATCTCTGTTGACTTTTCACCCAGCAGAGGACGAAACGGAAAGCGTTTGGCAAAATTACTTGGGGGCCATGATCCAGATACCCGGATTCTTCTTGGAAAAGTTACTTTTTTTCAGATTACAGCTCTTAAGATGCCTCAGGCCATGTTCAGTGGGGAATTCTAGATGTGGCAGTGGTTTAGGTCTCCAGCTGCAGAGCCAGAGGTTGGGAGTTCGATTCCCCCCTGTGGAAGAAGAGCCAGCCTGGGTGGCCTTGGGCAAGCTGCACAGTTCCACAGCGCCCCTAGTGGAAGGGAAGGGTAAAGCACTTCTGAATATTCTCTACCTGGAAAACCCTGGGAAGTCAGAATTGACTTGATGGCACATGATTATTCTTTTATTAACTCCCCCAAAGTAACTTTTCTGACTTCTGCCTGCAACATGGAGGGAGCCCTTCATCAATGTAACTGTGCCAGGCGAACATGGGGTTCCAAGCAGATGGGTTTTGGGAAACACGGCATAAATCTGAACAGGAGATACACCACCTTGGATAGACTTTGGACAAGTTGGCCTCAATGCAGTGCCCTGGGTAGTGTGGAGTAAAACCCAAAACGGATCCCTCTCCCCTGCTTCTCCAGTGGCAAACTGGGGTTGTCCCCTGTGCAGCCCGTTGATGGAAAGGTCCAAGGGACTGGTGAAGCAGTTCAAAACCAAAGGTCGGCGGGCTAAAGAAAGTCAAGGGTGATGCAGGAGGAAAGGCACCCCAGCTTTACTCGGGGGAACCCCATTTCTGGGCACAAACACACCCACATTGGGAGTTCACACTGACATATAGGAGAACGTCTCAGGTCATATAGGTGCTACCTTAGCTCATATTTCGGCAGGACCGGCCTTTGTTCCAGTTTTAAGACTAACTGTGGAAGTTTACCAGACTTTAGGAAGCATGAAGACACAGAACGGTGAAGGCGTGGGTGGGCGGATGAGATGATCAGACCTCGGATTAAAAGCCGGAGCCAATGCACCAACTCAAGGCACGCCCCTTTTGAAATGAAAAAGACAAGCCCCCCTCCTCTGACGTTGGTCCCTCTTCTTTTTTTTCTCCCCCCCCCCCCCCCGGGCTGGATTATCATTCAATCCATATTGTACGCCTTTCGTTTTTTAATCAGGAGGCCGGAGAGCCGAAGTGCTGGCAGTCTTCCTTGATTGAGTTTGGAACTTCCGGCATTAAGTAGATTATTAAACCAAGGTGGGGCAACAAGCTAAAGGAGAGGCTGGATTTCTCTATGGCAAGCTGAAGGGTAGCCAGCCTGTCTGATCACTTGGTTCCGCCACCATAGAGAGATAGAAGGTTGAGTCAAACTCAAGGTGGCTACCTGAGCCCAGGTTCAAATTCTGTTTGTGAGTAGAGTCTTCACTGCAGTACTGCAGTTGAACCACACTCTTTCCGATTGCTGCAGCAGGAACAGAAACAGTGTCCAGAGGGCAGAAAAAACCCAGACAGGTCCTTCCACTCATCTTGGTTTCTTTTGAAGAGAAGGAATTACATGGGTTGGGCCCTGAAGAAGTGGCCATGTGGCCAAGGTTCACTCAGATAGCTTCCCCACAACAAAAACTAGCAGAACAAAATCAGAAGTCGCACAGACTCTACTTCCAGCTTAGTAAAATTGGTTTTTCAGTGGCTGAAAAGGCAAAAGCTTGCAATTTGTTTCAAAAATAAGGGCAGAACGGAACAAGACGCTGAGCCTGTATCAAACGCAGTGCTCCCTCCAGTGGCAAAAAGGGTCTGATTGTTGTTTTTAAAGCGTCAACAGCAAAAATGCAGTTGGGATTTAAAACACCAACTTCCTATGCAGTTCTCATTGCTGGGACATGCATAACGAGCAGATTGCATCACTGGAGTGAAAACCCTGTAAGGGTGTCACAGTCCAAGATATCCCAGGCAGCCCCTCCTCACCAGGGGCAAGGGCACCAGGACCCCCGTCCACCACGCAGGGAATCAGGTCCAAAGACACTCACTGCGCAGTTGGTTGTGACCCAGCGGAGGCGAGAGCACCAGGCTGGGAGCCGGGTTGCAGGACCGGGAGCACGGAGCCTCTTAAGCCCGAATCCCTATTTCTGGAGGATCCCAGGAGTAAGCACAGGAACAGGCTTGAGAACCCCATGAGGCCCATGACCCATAGAAAAAGTTGACTCTCCAAACTTCAATCCATGCCAAGTTGAATTTAGAATCTAAATTCAACTTTTCATATACATACCGTATTTTCCGTGTATAAAATGACATTTTCCTAAAATAATTAGAGGAAAAATTGAGGGTCATTTTATACATGGAAGTAAGCTGGGGGGGGAGGGATCAAAGCGCTTTGATTCCTGCTTTCCCCCTCCACTTTCTTTGCAAAAAGCTGCTTTTTCCCTCCACGTTTTACAAAGAAAGTGGAGGGGGAAAGCAGGAATCGCTTTCCCCCTCCACTTTCTTGTCAGGAAAGTGCTTTCCTCTCCACTTTCGTTGCAAAACGTGGAGGGGGAAAAGCAGTTGGTTGCAAAGAAAGTGGAGGAGAAAGCAGGAATCAAAGCACTTTGATCCCTGCCTTCCCCCTCCACTTTCTTGCAAAGAAAGAAATTTTGGGTTAGAAAAGTGGGGGGGGGGGGTCTTATACATGGGGGCGTCTTATACACGGAAAAATATGGTATATATTTGCTACCGGTTAGGAAGCACAATATATTTCGGAGGAAAAAAACCCTGTTGGTTGGCACCCCTCTGTGTCCATGTGTGTGTGTTGTTGGTGTGCAGGGATCAGCTGTGATTAAACAGGTTTCCCTTTAATTTGATTACATCCGATTAACAAAAGGTTGATCTGATTACGACGCTGGGAGGTGAGCGGGGGCCAAGAATGGGCCGGTTTTTGGCCGACGGGGCACCACTGGGACTCCCTGCCGGGCTGTCGTCTGTTGAAGCAAAAGAGACAAAATGCTAGCTCTCAAGAAGGTGGGGGATTCTTTGGTGGCCGAAGCAAAAGGGGAAGTGTTTTCAAACCGGGCCCTCCTGAGCCAGATGTCACATCATCCATGGTGGTTCAGCCAGATTGCTGACTGGAGCTGGTCACAGGGTGGGGGACGTGGGAGAGGAGCGCCTTCTCGGTGGCTGCTCCCGGACTCTGGAACTCCCTCCCACTGGAAACCAGGCTGGCCCCATCTTGGCTTTCCTTCCGCAAGCAAGCCAAGACCTTTCTCTTCAGGCAAGCCTTCCCTCGGGGACTGGCTGCTGGAGTGAGTTTGTTTTTTTAAAAAAATGAATTGTTATGCCTTGCTGCTTTGAATCTGTTTTTAGCGTCGTTCTTGTTTACCATTTTTCATGTAGCATTTGTTTGATTCTTTCAGATATTTGTATAACTCCTGTTTTTAGTTTTAAATATTTTCTTTTAATAATGTAAGCTGCCGTGGGTCCTTTTTAAGGAGAAAGGTGGGTTAAAATGAGAGAGAGAGAGATGGCTGGATGGGAAATTAGACAGACAGACAGAGAGAGAGAGAGAGAGAGAGAGAGAAAAAACAGACGGACGGACAGACAGATGAAAAGAGGATTACATCTTTGATTTCTAATTCCCCACTTAGCTTACAAAACCACCGTTTCCAGAGTTAGTAGATCAAAGGGAATAATTATTTAACTAGTTTAGTTTCTGTAGGAGAGAGACATCTGGAATCGAGGGTGAAGTCTGTTCATGATATTTTTGCAAAGCATGGATAAAACCTGTGAAATGTATAGGACCGGATATATAAATGGGGAGATAGTATACAGGGTGGAGAGCCAGTGGAGTGGCTGTCAGACCAGGACCGAAGAGATCTGGGTTCAAATCCCTGCTCGGCCATGGAAAATCTCTGGGGGTGAGGGTGGCACAGTTAAACCCACCCTTTAAATATAAAATAAAACCTTTCTAGCGTTGCTCCAAGATGGAATTGATTTGATGGCACATCACACGCAGAGAGACACCAAACTTTGGAATCTGAGTGTTCTAACCTTCCCCACCAACACCGTTTGCATGAAAGAAGTGACTCCCCACCCCGACCACTTGCCGTGAAGATGGCAGGTAAGATCTAAATCAGAAATACGGATATAAAGTATGGGGTTGGGGGGAGGTGATATAACTGTTCCTGTTTAAGAAAAACTCCCCACATTTTAGCTCAGCCCACGCCGCTGGTGGGAATCCATAGGCGCTCTTGCTCTGGGTCACCCTTTTGACGGGACCCAGAGTTGCCTTTAGCACCAGCTGAAGGACCGAAGTCCAGTTGGAGAGAAAGATTATTATCTGCACTTGTGGGATTGATTAAAGAAGGTTTAGATAGGATTAAGGGATCATGGCGGATCTGGGGCAGATTGGCAATCATCTGAGAGAGAAACAGGAGGGACTCTTGTGTGTGTTTGTGTGCACAAGAGTATCGGGGGATATGCACCAAACTCTCACTAAAATGGAGCCAGTGATGGGGAGAAATTTGGACACGTGAGGAGCAAAGATCTGCTTTGCTTCACTGCTCCTCGTTGCCCTTTGGAAAGACGTTGGATTGGCATCCTCCGAAATGGAGTCCGGCAACTCTGGCTCCACGGGACTGGGGGATTCATCCCTGCTGGGAAGGAAGGAAGGAAGGAAGGAAGGAAGGAAGGAAGGAAGGAAGGAAGGAAGGAAGGAAGGAAGGAAGGAAGGAAGGAAGGATAGAAGGAAGGAAGGAAGGAAGGAAGGAAGGAAGGAAGGAAGGAAGGAAGGAAGGAAGGAAGGAAGGAAGGAAGGAAGGAAGGAAGGAAGGAAGGAAGGAAGGAAGGAACTAATGATGGATAGAAGGAAGGAAGGAAGGAAGCTGAATGTTAAATTCTAACTGTGTGTATAGCCCAGTGTTTGAATTCTACTGCTGCTTCTGAAGAATATGTAGAGTTCTTGATGACAAACTGAAGGATAGCTATGGGATTCCCCCCTCCAAAATAGACGTTTAATCAAAGATGATACATATGTTTGGATTTTTCAACCCATGGAGAAAAAAGGTGGTGAGGAGTGATACAAAAATACAGCAGGTGGAATAAACCGGTCGGCCGTACGTTCGAAGGAGTCAATGCACAAGCTTGGGTATGAGTGTGGGGTTGTTACCTGTGAGTCCCCGCTTTCAGCCACAAAATCTTGGGAGGAGCCGGAGTCCTCTCGGATCCCGGAGGCTTTCTCGCCTTCTTCATTGTGGGAAACACTTCATGGAACCTGCTGGACCCTCATGATGTTGGTGTAGCCAGCACCAGGCCTCCAGCCGGTCACCACAATGACCACATCCCCAGAGCGTAAAAATCCTCGCACCCGGCCTGTAGTGAGCAAAGGAAAACATGAGGGGGAAGAAGTTGGAAAGGGAAAAAGGAAACCCTAGGGTTTGGGAAGTTACTTTTTTTAAAAAGTAACTCATTCCCATTACCCTTTGCCATATTTCAAAGTAACTTATTACTATCTATTTTTGTTACATTAGGACCTCTGTATCTGCAAAGGATCAGTTCTAAGCCCCTCCATCAAGGATGCTGAAAAATGTGGATTATAATGAACATTATTTCAATAGGAACGCTATACATAGCATGGTCTCTGGCGCCTTCTAGTGGCCTGTTCTGGTAACTTCATCTTCAGAAATACATAATTCTAGGAATTTTCTTTTAATGTTTTTCAAAATTTCAGACCAGGGGTACCTGAATCAGTGGATATTGATCCCGTGGATATGGGGTTCCTATTGTACGTCCCACCATTTTTGTTTTCTGAAGGCACACTCATGATGTCCACGAGAATGGCATCACATTTGAAAAATTCCACTTAAAATGCATTTTAAAATGGCTTAAAATATCCTTTGAGAGGAACTTCGGCACATAGCCAGAAAAAGTTCCTTTAAGACAGTCATTTTGAGCCTTAATTTGGCCTTTATTTGTAACTTTTGAAAGCGAGTAACAAATGTGATTCATTACACTGCAAAATAAGTTTTTTTGTATCTATTCTGTTAGAAATGTTACATCCTCATTGTATCCCAAAAGTAACTAGTTGCAAGTTATTATGTTACAAGTAAACTGTTGTTTTTCAAGATCTGAGGAATCAAGAAATTATAATGTTTCTCTTTTTGTAACTTTCAGAGAAATAAAATACATTCAGAAACATGCATACTTTTAAAAAAGATTTAAATGGTTAAAATGTACACCATTTAAAAATAAGAGTTTATGCGGTGGTGAAAATGTGGACAAAAAATATATTTAGGAAAATGGATCCCAGAACATGAGAAACACTAATGTATGTTCCCAAAATGCTTTAATATGCATTTTTCTTCAAACTGGGAGGATAAAATCAAACCTACCGCAACTGAATTGAAACAAAGCCTAGGACAGAAATACAAAAAAAGGGTTCAGAGAAATACTACAAAATGAAACAGAGAATCAAACTAGACGCTGAGCATGTTTTTATAAGCAGTGCTCCTTTTACTGCTAAAACACATCTGTATGTTATTGTCCTCACTCTCCTATCTTGCATTCAGCCTGCTTTGTTTTGTGATTGGCCCCTGGAAGGTAAACATGGGCTTTATTTACAAGTCTGGTTCCTGAAGGACATACCTCTGCAGAAATCCCATTCTGGGGGAGAAAACGGGTTCATCACAGAGAAAACAACAGCCTGCCCTGCCTGGAGCTGACAAAAAGTCCTTGAAGAATACCAACACAAGTTTGTGGAGTGCAAAGGAATAGAAAATTAACCATTCCGAGGAGAGGAAAACCAGAGCTTTGGAAACTCACCCACTTCCATGCCAAAATGCACCCGGCGGTCCACATCATCGGCCCACACCTCCTGCTTGGCATCTCGCCACAGGACGGGGAAGATGCCACGGCTGAGGTGCACCTGGCGGGCTACCTGCTCGCTGCGGGTGACGGCCATGATGAGAGCCCGGGGCCGGTAGCGGGAGAGCAGCTGCGCGGACCTGAGTTAAAGGGGAAAGCGTGCACAAAGATCGAATTGGTGCCACTGTATTATCCTGAATATCTTTCCTGGCGGCATGGATCTGTATCAAGGAATGTTATACTGTACCCATTTTGTTTCTGCTCAAGAGCAGGTCTTTTGTAAAGCCAATGGCTCTTAACGGCCCAACGCCAAACCGAGCTGACCCGCTTGGCTGGGATCGCTTTTTTGGGGGGACTTTGAACATTCATTCATTCCCTCTCCAGGGAGGGTGAGGAACGCCGCTGAGATCAGCGGTCGCAGGAGAGGCTGAACCGATCGGCAAGTGGTATTAACCTCCCGGCTGAGGCTTTCTCTCATGAACCCAGGGTCGACTGCATCGATTTCGGGAATATTTGCCAAGCAAATTCTATACCTGGGATTAAAGGCAAGGAGAAGTTTGGAATCCCCCCCCCCTCCATACTTCTGGGTGTGGCGAGAGATTTAGAGTCCATATTAGCACTTTCCATCAATCAAGCGGTAATTAAATAATTAAATAAATAAATAAAAGTTTGCTTTGCAAAGCCAGGATTGTCCGTCAGAAGCTCCCGGGGGGAGAGAACGGTTGGAGCCGCGGCATGAAGGCTAAAGGTCACCTGGACCAGTCCCGGCTCAGGCATCATTTGAACCCGGGACCTCCGTTTCATCCTCTTAGCAGAAGGGTTGGGGAGCCTATACCCCGCCTGGTGTCTCTGAACTGCAGGTCCCATCCACTCAGCCACCACTCTCAGAGTTTGGGGACGATAGCAGTGTTAGTCCAGCCACATTGGGAAGTCCACACACTCTCTCTCCTTGTATATATATTTTTTTAGAAAATAATTTTACATGAGTGAAAGCAACTAAGCTGGCTGGATAGCTGCTGAGTCAGAGATCAGGAGTTCGAATCCCCCCACTGTGCCTCCTGGGGGTAAGAGCCAGCCTAGGTAGCCTTGGGCAAGCTGCACAGTCCCACAGCGCCCCTAGAGGAAGGGAAAGGTAAAGCACTTCTGAGTATTTTCTCTCTGGGAAACCCTGAAAAAGAGTCACCCTAAATCAGAACTGGGTCTCCCAGCCTCTCACACGCAGGCGCCGCACATCAGCCGCTCTCCTCACCTGCCAGAGGTGGTGAGGACGATAATGGCGGCCGCGCAGCACTTGAACGAGGCTTCCACCGCCCCAATGGCCGTCACCTCGGTCGGATCCTGGCTCAGCGGGGTCAGGCGGCGCAACTCTTGAAAGAGCTGGTGGTGATACATGGCGGCTTCAGCTTCCCGCGCAATCTGGGGAAGAGAAGTCGAACGTTTTCATTAGATCGTCAGCAACAGCTGGATTGCTCAGGGGTTGAGGTTTCTGGCTGCGGAGCCAGAGGTTGGGAGTTCGAATCCCCCACTGGGCCTGCTTGACAGAGGCTGGACTGGATGATCCAGAGGGTTGATGATGATGAGGAGGATTTCAACAGTCAACATCCATAACAAAAAAGACTAACTCTTACACTCCTCTCATTTCTAGAATACTTACTATTATATAATACTTATATTGCAATATAATATAATACCTGTTTAATTCTTTTTAGATATTTGTATAGTTATTGTTTTAGCTTTTTAAATACCGTTTTAACGATATCAGCCGCCTTGGGTCTTTTTGGGGAGAAAGGCGGCAGAGAAATATTTTCAATAAACAAATACTTTTCTGGTTCCCCACGAAAACAATAGGGATCTTTATTTCGTTCGCTGGCTTGAAGCGACAAAAACGGCTACGCACCGCGTGCTGCATCCTCACAGCCTCTACCGGATAAGCGCCCTTGGCGGTCTCCCCAGACAGCATGATGCAGTCCGCGCCGTCAAGAACCGCGTTGGCCACGTCACTGCTTTCTGCTCTTGTGGGCCGGGGCTTCTTGACCATGCTCTCCAGCATCTGTCCGAGAGACAGAGAAAGAAAGAGAAGACAAGCATGTAAACTCCTTGAGGACGGGTTCTTATTCTCCCAAACTCCTTGCTCAGTTCTCGGTTTCTGCATCTTACCGAAATGATTTCGGCAGCCAGACCTAAACCATTGAGGTACGGATTGTATCTTTATTTGTATAATTATGTATTCGCTCCATCGGTCTGCTGGCTTTCCTGCAAGGAAGTCACGGTGGCACCCGTAGCTTCTTCTCCCTGTGATTTATCTTCACACTCACAACCCTGCAAGGTGGTCACGCAACTGGCTTGTAGTCCCTGAGTGAGTTTCGTGACTGAGCTGGGATTCGAACCTGGATCTCCCAAGTCCGACAGTCCGACACCTTCGCCAGTAGGCTGCCTCTCCCTGCTTTTTTTGCAGCTTACCTGCGTGGCACATATCACAGGCTTCCCCGCTCGGTTACATCGGCCGATCATCATCTTTTGAGCCAAGAAAACCTTCTCGGCTGGGATCTCGATGCCCAAATCTCCCCGGGCCACCATGATGCCGTCACTGGCTTCCAGAATCTCATCAAATCTGCAGGAGAAAGCAAGAGAGCTTACAAAACGGAGCTAACCCGAGCTGTGTGTCTTATTATAGTATTTTGCTTTTTCATTTTTACAGGAAATAGGCAATTTCAGAATGCAAAAGTCTGGCCTTCTTTCAGAGCTCCAGAAAATGACATCTTATTCTTTCTACTATTCACACCTCAGAGTGAGTTATTGAGACTCTAAGTGCCAGCTGATGAGGGGGGGAAAGGGCTGGACGACTCTGGGCAACTCGAAGCTACTTGGCTCTCTTAATCCCTACACTTCTGCGGTGCGACTAGAGGAATTTAAGCAGAAATTAAAAACTCTGAACAGAAAGAGGTGTGCTTTACAATCTCCACAATCGCAGGATGAGATGAAGAGGACATGGGGAAAAAAAGCAGAGAAAATTAATTACTTTTTCACACCCTCGTGGTTCTCGATTTTGCTGATGATCTTGATGGCCCGGCCGCGTTCTCCCAGCACTGCCCGGATGGCAACTACATCACTGGCCTTGCGGATGAAGGAGGCGAAGACAATGTCGACCCCCTGCTCCAGACCAAACCGTAGATCCCGAATGTCCCTCTCGGAGACAGCTGGCAAGTCTACCTCAGCCCCCGGCAAGTTCACCCCTTTACGGCTGCACAGCATCCCACCATTTTCCACCTCCACCACACAGCTGTCGGGGCCTGTTGGGGGAGAGAGAAGCAGGGTGGCTCAGATTCGGTGAGACTGCGAGTCTGCCTAGCCCAGTTCTGAGAACAAGGATCAAACTAGACATGATAGTTAGCCCATAATTAGAATGCATATGTGCTGAAGGATATGTGATTGTCACAATAGGAGCTTTCCACACTGTAGCTTGCATAGGAGCTTGCGTTGCGATTGGTCATTGGGGAGGTAAGCCTGGCTTCGTGTGGAAATACAATTATCCAGACATGAAGATCTGCAGGAATGACGTCTCTCGAATGCTAACACAGCTTCAGCGTCAAATGACATGCTTGCTACGATGTATAGGTTGGGTGTCAAAGCTCCATCCAACAGATGTTATTGGCTGTTGGAGACCTTCAGCAAGGAGATGCTGGGTCTGAGGTCCCAAACATGATCGAGAGGTCAAGAAGCCAGACAGCATCCTTATAAAGAGTGTGGGGGGAAAGGGGGGGAAATTCTAAGGCTTGGGGAGGCAGCTGAATCCGCTCCGGGTTTTGGTCCGAACTTTAAAAGGGTTAAAGGTAAACCCGTTCACTGCCCCTGCGAAACTGGGAGTAGTACATACGGATTTCCTTGACCAGTAAAGAGATGAGCCCGTCGTCCACGAAGATCCGTGCACCAACTTTGACCACTTTTGGCAAGTTGGTGTAGTCCACCCAGAGGGTCTTCTCGTCACAAAGGTCCTGGAACGCAGGGTCCGTGGTCACGATCAGCTTTGATCCTTTGACCAGCTCCACCTCTTTGTTCTCCCCCTGTGAAAGCAGGATCAGACCCACCCCCAACAGCTGGGTTAGTCGGAGGAGTCGTTCCTCTGCAAGGAAAACATTGTTGATTTCATGGTTTGGGGGGGGGGGCAATGTCGTGGTTTTGGGCTGCAGAGTCCAAGGTTGGGAGTTCGAGTCCCCCCACCCTGCCTCCTTCACAGGGGCTGGAGTCAGTGATTCCAGTTCTGTGGTTCTAAGTGGAGGAAGATGATCAGTGGCCATTAAACAGGCGATGGAGGTCCCAAGGTGAGCTTTGGACCCCTCAAATGGGAGCAAAGTTCCACTGCCCAAAACGACACATTTGTATAAGTGAATCAGTGGATACTGATCCTGCAGATAAGGGGGTGTCCTACGGTACAACAAAGCGTGGGAGCCACTCCCCAAAAGCTTGGGCCAAATAAATCTTACTCGTCGTACCACCTTTACCTTTGATTCTTTGTTTTTAAAAGTGGGACACGGTTCCCACCCCCAGGGAGATTTAGAAGGCACCAAAATCTAGAGGTTAATCTCCTGATAAATGTTAGGAAAGCATGGAGCTTTATTTACAACCTTGCTGGCTGCCTGTAGTTTGTTTGACTAGGAGGGACTTTTCTAGGCTGGGTGACTGTCCATCTATCCAGCACTAACCGATCATTCTCTCCTGCCTCTGAATTCAAAGAGAGACCCGCCTCTCTGCTGAGTGTTTCCTTTCCCTCTCTTTAGTCTGTTGAAGTCAGTGGTTTGTTTGCTGTTGATCTGTTCCCAACCGTGAGTAAGGTTTTTATTCTTTCTCCTACCCATGTCTCAGAGTGAGCTGCTGAGACTTTAAGTGCCAGTTAATGAGAAAGGGGTGAAAATAGATATATGATTCATCATTTGAGTGCCAGACGTACCCCTTTGACCAGACCGGTACGGATTTCGGGGCCTTTGGTGTCCAGAGCGATGGCCACCGGTCGGTAGAAAAGGGGGTTGGAGGCAAAACTTTCGGTGGCTTTTCGGATGTTCACGATGGATCCTGCGTGATACTGAAACGGGAGGAAAACAATCAACGGCTGGACAAAAGGGCTGAAAACAGAGGACAGAAATCCCTGTGGACCTAAACTGGGGATTGTGTGGCCCTCTGGAGTCGGCCGGACTACGATTCCCACCAGCCTCCAGCCCGTGGTGCAGGACTGATGGGAGTTGTAGTCCAACAGCCTCTTGAGACTCACCCCTCTCTTAGATCAAGTCTCGGGTTCTCCACGAGAAGGGGAGACTGGGAATGAAAGAAACCCCTTCCAACCCTCCTGTTCTGACTCTCTTTCAGGAGATCGCCTTCCTCTTAACCTCTGGGGCAGTAGACGGCACCGATCCACCCGATTTCGTACCTCGTGGGAGCCATGGGAGAAATTCAGCCGTGCAATGTTCATCCCGGCTTTGATCATCTCGCGCAGCATCTCCACGGAGCGGGAGGCTGGACCTGCAAGAGGAAAGCAAGTTCAATTTCGGGACAGCTCTGGGAGAATATCACTTTTTTTTTCTGGACTACAACGCCCATCATCTCCCAGCTGGCCCCTCCCAAAGTAACTTTTTTCTGAGCTGTGCTTTTTTTTAAGGCAGTGTGCCGTGCCCTCTAGTGGGTCTCCTACACACCCAAGCTGGAAGCCTGGCCACTGATTTCTACAAACCTACAGATTTGTAATCATAAGGACTAGAAGCTTGGGTCTCCTTTTAAAAAACACAATACATCAAGGGAGCTGCACTTTAAATCCACTGAGGATATTTCTGCACTGCCATGGAATCATTTCGTACATCGTGACCTGACCCACAGTGGCTCTAGAGAAATTGATGAACTACAACACCCATTGTTCTGCACCTTTAGAATAGCTGGAGAAGTCCGGTGGGGATGGGAGTCATAAAACACTGGAGCCCTGCCACTGCAAAGGTGTCCCACAGGAGAATGAACAAAAGACCAGCCAATCCATGCTCCTGCAGTGCCCTTGGGGCGGCCCAAGAAGGGAGCCCATTGCTACCAAAAAGGACAGAAAGATGGCCTTGGATTCTCGTCCAACCCCCTATGTGGCCCAGGGTCCTCATTTTCTCCAAGAAATCCTCGTAAAGGCCAGATTTTTGGAAGAAAGCATGAAGACGTAACAGACAACCTGAACGAGCCAGATGTTTTCCCCCTTTTGTCTTTTCTAGATCTACCTGCAGATTGATATTCTCGGGCACCCTTCCTTCTTTCTCCAAGGTCACTTTCTGCTCCTCGTTCCCCACCACCCCCACCCCCCTTAGCTGGAGAGAGGAAGACTTGCAAGAATGAAAGTTGGGCTTTAGAGACTGCCATAAATAGATTTAATAATCAGGCTGTTTTCTCTTTTTCGCCTTCAGAGGGATTACTTCTCCTCGGTAGTTACAGGCTCAGCCCCGAGTCATTGCATCCTGCAATCAGTAATCATCCCAACACAGATTAGCTCCTCCACATCTTGCATCAAACGAAACCAATCGCTATTGATAAAGCGGCCAGTTACACATTGCTAAAAAGGCGGACATCCGCCCACCACAAACACATATACATTTGATCTGCATGCCATGCGAATGTGCTAATAAACAGGCCGAGTGGCAAAAATTAGAAACGAGGCAGGCGGGACTACAGTGCTTCGAACCGGGAGGGGAAGATCCGGACCAGGGGACCTGTGTATCTCCTGAGGCTGCTTGCTGTGGACGATGGGCTCCCTGATCCCTCCCGTTCCTAGTTCTTGAGCTTTAAATCCGAAAAGTTGGGCGGAGCAGCCATTCAAATGGACAACCCCTTGACCTGCTTTGGAAACAGAGGCCTGTCTTCCGTAAAAGGGACTCCGCGGCCGACCCTCCCATTACCTACCGATGGTGCACACGATGCCGGTGCTCCGGGCGGCGATGGGTTCCGAGTCGATGTCCAGCAGGCAGAGGTGTTCCAAAAATGTGTCGGCCATGGAGGCCGGCAGCTGCTGGCGTTGGAAGAAAGCCGTGCCCAGCTCCTGGGTCAGGGAGGCCATGTTGTCAGGGAGGGTGAAGCTTTCTCCTGCTGCCAAGACTTGCAAGGGGGAGAGAGAGAGAAAGAAAGTGGAGACTCTTGAACACAGCCCCAGTGCTAAGCGTTGCCGTGGCCCGGCTTCCCTTCAGCACCCAACAAACGATCACAAGCCGGCCGCATGACCAGAGCGTGCGCTGGCTCCCTTCCCCGCCTGTGCCCTCCCTCGCCTTTCCAGCTGGCTGAGCGACCCACGGGGGGCACCCGAGCCCTCCTCCCTCACGGGGGGCCTTGCCCAGACTCACCCGCCATCTTTCCTGCCACTCCTTGCTCTTGATCTTTGCCTTCTCCGGCTTGGGTAGACTCTGCCCCCAGGGACAAACCTCCCAGGTGCGCTCCCCCCCCCCCCCGGCAAAGCTCCCGCCTGGATCCCTAGTTAAAAAGTGACCAGCTAGATTTCGAAGTCCACCATCCCCGGCCGAGGGTTGCGTAGACCAGGCGGGCTGATGCCACTTGGTGCCTCATTGAGCCTGCATCGTGACGGCAGGGATGAAGAAGACCGTTTCATCCTCCTCTTAGAACGGCAGAGCTGGAAGGGACCCTTCGGATCATCAAGTCCAGCCCCTGTCAAGGAGGCACCGTGGGGGATTCGAACTCCCAACCTCTGACTCTGAGGCCAGAGATGTAAACCACTGAGAAATCCAGCAGTTCAGTCATAATTATCATCATGATTTGATCGTCATCATTGCATCATCATCATCATCATCATCATTATTATTATTATTATTATTATTATTATTATTATTATTATTATTATTATACAAAGTGTTTTATTTCTCCTTTTCCAGGTTTCTCTTCCAATTTCTCTTTCCTTCTGCTTCTCTTCCCCTCTGAGCTTTTCCATCAAATGTGTTCCCAGTTTTAAATTAGTTGTTTTTTTCCAGTGATATTACACATTTAGCCATTAAACAATCTTACTTGTCTACCAAATGAGCAAGGCGCAAGAGAGAGAAAGATTCAGAAAGCCCTATTTTCATCCTTGACACATCTGCACAAAATTGTCCTTTTTGCTTTCTGCCCCACCCTCTTTTTTATTTCTCAATTTTTCAGTTGCCTCCTTGGCCACTAAATTCATGAAATGTTGTGGTCCTATGCAGCGCTGTGTTCGAGTCCTGTTGAATTTGGCACTAGGAGTTGTCAGATCCGCTCTCAGGCACAACCTGAGAGGAAGGGGGCGGGGCTTGGTGATGTCATGGGGCGGGGCTTGGTGGTGTCACAGAGGCAGGGCAGGCAAACGTTGGAACCGAACAAGGAGGACGGATGTGTGATCACTCTGAGCTGGTGAGCCTTTGCACCAGCTAGACAGGCGTGGGAATAGGTAATAAAGTTTAAAACCACCTCATGTAGAAAGATAAAACTTTCTGCTGTGCTCACCTTATGATTTATTTCCTCACCTGGAGAAGGGTTGAAATTCCTGAAATTTCATCCACCGCCCAGAACTGATGAAAGGCTGACGAAAGAGCACTTCTGGCTGCCACGCTGGCTACCAAGCCACGTTTCAGCTGTTCTTAAGAAACTACCGAAGCCTACACACTGGGTGTACCCAGTGTGATGTCGTTGATAAGAGTGAGAAGCCAGGAGGCGTGGGTTCGAATCCCCACCCGACCACGGACATACTCTGGAGGAGTGGAACTGGTAAAACCACTCCTTATATATCTCATTTATCTTGAAAGGCCCTGTTAGGGTTGCGACAAGTCGATTCGGACTTGGCGGCGCAGAACAACAACAGAAAAGCCGAAGCTGGCTGGAGTCTCTGGCTCGCGAACTCAGAGGTTGGGAGTTCGAATCCCCCCACAGTGGGAAAGAAGCCAGCCTGGGTGGCCTTGGGCAAGCTGCACCGTCCCAGGGCACCCCTAGAGGAAGGGAAGGGTAAAGCACCCCTGGGTACTCAATAATACCTATACGGAAACTCTGGAAAGGGTCGCCATAAGCTGGAATCGACTTGACGGCATACAATTATTATAAAAGCATAAGCAACCTGGCCCTACGACTGCCCGATGGAACATCATCTCCCATGCCCTGGGGGAAGACTGGGTCACGTCTGATTTCAGACTCGCTGATGTCTCATTTCACTCTTTTTATTATTATTTGACTTCTTCACCAGTGAGCATGTCGTAAATTTCGGCTTTGTTTTAACCACATTCCACGTTTGTAGTAAAACTTTAACATGGGTTACTTCCTGGGTATATTCCATGTGGCGACCACAATATAAATATTTGTAAATTTCAAAAGTCAACAAACATCTCCCGTTCTCACACTAAAGATGGCTTCCTAGCCTCTGGAAGCTACCCTTCTGAACGCCACCTGCAGTATTAGGTGCTCTTAACCACCCTCTTTTGCCCCAATATTCATCTAGCATCTTTTGGGTCCCCGTGTGGTTCTCCTCTGCCTTGCTTTATGCTCACAAACAGCCCTGTGAGGTAGGCCAGGTTGAAAAAAGGGCAGCTGGCCCTCGGTTATCCAAGGCGTTGCATGGCAGGTGGTGATTTGAACTCAGGACTCTTTGAGCCTGAGTCCAGCTCTCAAACCACTGCACCCCATTGGCTTCAGTGAGCAGCCCACGCCGACTGATGCTGACCATCAATGGCCATCATCATGACCTCCCGACGTTTGGAGCTACGCGTCTCAGTGCGTTTTGTACATGCAACCAGAAAGGGGGGGCGTCCTCTTGCACTTTGCCTCTGGCGGCCAAATATCTTGGGTCATCCACACCGGACATGCTGTTAAAAACATTTTGCTCGCAAGTCATCTAGGCATCGAACGGCGCGTGAGGCCGGCCCTGCCGTTGGAGAGCATGAGGCAGCTGCCTCTCGTATAAGTGCCCTACGGGCAAAGACTAAATATTTCCTTGATATAATGATATATTTTTACCGCTAGGAAGGGAACGGCAAAGTTGTAGATTAAGGGCGTGAAACACTGAGAAGAGCTCCCCTGGCCCAAAATTACTTTCCTGATCAAATCCAGCATCTTAAACTGAACTGGAAGCAAACTGGGAGTCAGCGCAGTTGGTTTGAAACCAGTGTGACTTTTCACACCCTCTGGCTGCCAGATTTGACCCTTGAACAGCCTTCAAGGGCAGGCCCATGCCGGATGGGCTACAGTAGTCTATCCAGGAGCTCCTGTGGATCCCTGTAGTCAGATCCACCTTCCACAGAAAAGGGTGAACAGACAGCGCACTGTCTGGAGTCGGACCACAGCGCCCCTGGCTTCAGCAGCTAACCTGGGGTCCAGGACCAACTTCCAAACCTGCTAACCGGGTCTTCCAGGAGGGGGACAACCCCATCCGGGTGGGTCAGGCTGAGAGAGTTGAGGGTCACCCACAGAGCTTTCGAACCAAGTGGAGCTATCAACCCAAGAGGCCCCGAGTTCTAATCTTCACTCAGCCATCAGGCAATCCAGTGGCATTTGCCGGTCCGTGTTAGAGGCCTCAAAGCAGGCCAGCCCTGGCAAGCCTTCTCCGTGGGAGCATCAGACCGAGAAAACCATGCCTCCTGCGTGGCCTGCCTCCGGGGAGCACCCCTGCAGGTTGGCGGGAGTTCTGGCTACGAAAGGGAGCACCGAGGCAGGGAAGGGAAGGGGGGGGGAAGATGCCATACCCTTTGCCTTCTGGCGCTTCCTTCTCTGCTTTTTTTCCGAGGAACTGCAGGAACAAGGAAGTGGCTGCAGCTGGATGGGAGCCCTCTGAAAGCCAGTCCCCTTCCGGGTGGAAACTTCCATCTCCAGATGCAAAACCGACAGCCACACCCTGTGGCTGTTTTTCGCTTGGCCTCCGAGAGACGCCCCTTGCTTTCTGCAAAAGCGGCTTTTGGGCTGGCTGACGGCGGTGAGAAAGGAACAGTGTCACCCTAAACTCTGCATATTTCCACACCACACACACACAGGCCAGCACCAAAAGGGAGCCTTAATTCTTTCCAGAGGTTGGAACTTTTCCGATGGGACTAAACTCCCGGATTTCGGAGAGCACAACCAGCCGTCGGGCGGCACCTTAAGCCCTCACAAATGGTATTGGCACCGGGTTGTTAGGCGCTGTCCAGTCGCCTCCGACGTTGGGCGACCCTTATGAACGAGCACTCTCCAAAAGGTCCCCGCCCTCCACAGCCCGGCTCAGCTCCTGCAAACTCACACCTGTGGCTTCCTTAAGGGAGTCACGCCATCTCGTATTGGGCTTTCCTCTTTTCCTGCTGTCTTCCACTTTCCCCAGCTTTATGATCTTTTTCCAATGAGTCTCGGTTTCTTGTGATGTGTCAAAAAGGTAGGGAATTTTCTTCCTGTGAAGTGCTGTGCTTTTTTGGGGTGTGTGTGTGTTTTCTTGTGAGCTTTATACTAGGAGTATGTGGGATCTTGAGCTGACAGTAATGCTAACCCTTTCCCTCTCTGTGTGTCACCCTCCCTTTCTCTCCCCTCTTCTTTCCCAACCTTTGTCCACCTTCTCTTTTCCACCCACTTCCTTCCTTCCTTCCTTCCTTCCTTCCTTCCTTCCTTCCTTCCTTCCTTCCTTCCTTCCTTCCTTCCTTCCTTCCTTCCTTCCTTCTATAGATCAAATCAAGCCTGAGTTATCTCAGGAGGCAAAAATGTCGACGCTTCTTTGAGCCCATCAGGAGATGGCAAGATTCTCTGGAAAAAGACCATCATGCTGGGAAAGGCGGGAAGCAGCAGGAAAAGAGGAAGGCCGCATGTGAGATGGATTGACTCCCTAAAGGAAGCCACAACTGTGAGTTTGCAAGAGCTGTTGGGGACAGGGCATTTTGGAGATGGCTCGTTCACAGGAGTGTCATGAGTCAGAGATGATTTGGCTGTTCTACCCTTTTAATGAGTACATGTTTTGCTTTTTGGTGTCAGTGCATAAAGCAGATAAAATGCATCCACTAGCAGCCAAAACATATTCATGCATCACTCTTCGTGTGACCACAGAAGGCTAAGAATCGGTGGGTGGGTGGGAAATCAGCAAATTTAGAGAATCACACCTTCAGCAATAGGGTCGAAAAAGCACAGTGGGCCATCAAAACTGAACTCTCCTGTCTGGCCTTTGGTTTTTAAAATTAGCTTTATTTTAAAATCTGGTTTAAATTATTTGGTTGTGAGTTGCTTTGGCCACACCGATAGGCACAGAAGTAATTTATAAATATTTTAAATATTATTTAAATTAAATTAAATTAAATTAAATTTTGGGGGCAACACAGAGATAACAAAAGTTTGGTGAGGAAATCTGAGTGTCATACCCATAAGAAAAAAAATACTGCATAGTTGCATTTCATCATTGTAAACTGCCCAGAATAATGCATTGCACTAATAGGGCGGTGTTTAAATTTAATAAATAAATAAAATGCATCAATATTTGTAAAGGATAGATGCCAGGAATAGGGGAGATGAGGGTGAATACGAACACCAAGCCGTGCACAAATTGGAAAGATCCCTGAAACAAGAAATGTTTTTTTAAAAAATTCCTGACGAAGAGACCTGTAAGGTTCCAAAACTTGCAGGGTTTTTAAAGAAATCACTGCCCTAAAGCTCTTCCATTTAATTCTTCTCTTCCAAGAAAGAGTTAAATCGTGGAGGGTTTCCCCCTCCCTCCACCCCCTCTCCTAACCCCGCCCCTTCCTCCCCCAGCCAATCCGCACCTCCTGCGGAGGTTGAAGGCCTCGTTTCCTCTCCTTCTGATTGGCCGCCGCCTCCATGGTTCGTCCTCGCACGATAGCGAAGGCCAATGGAGGCGGTGGCGCTGCTATGGCCCCTTTCTCCCCAACCCGGGAAAGGCGCCTCCCTCGCGGTGCCTTCTGGGAGTTGTGGTCCCCGGGGGAAACAGACCGGCTTGGACTGCTGCGGGGCGCTGACAGCGCCAGAACTACGATTCCCAGAAGACATCTGGGCGCACTGGGAGAGTTTTATACTCAAAATAAATTGCAGTCGCAGTTAGTGCTGGAGACAACCTTGGGGTGATTGGAGCAGGTAAGACCTGGGGGGGTGGAGGAGGAGGAAGAAGAGGAAGGCTGGGTCCCACCATCTCGTCGCCTTGCATGGCTTATCATTGCTTAGCCCTTGCAGGGGGAAGGCAGTATGGTGTAGTGGTTAGAGTGCCAGGTTAGGGCTTGGGAGACCCTTGGAATAATGGTCCCACCCCAGCAATGGGACTCGGGTCTTGAATGCAAGCTGGGATTTGCATGCAAGAAGGGCATCACTCATAAATATTCTTGATGAGGATTATCAGGTAGGAACGAAATGCAAAATCAGCCCCCTTTCCCTCTCTATCAAAAGCAATGGGGTGGAAATGAAAGCAAGGGAACGGGGTTCAGGGTGCTAACCTTCAAAAAAAAAACTCAAAAAATATCCCGCTTCTCTGCAAAAACGGCTTTGCATTTGGAGCCGTCTTGCAAAGGATGATAAAAAAAATAAGTTTATAATCCAAAATAACTCTCTCTTTGCATCCCCTGTTGAGATGTCCAGGCGTTGCTGCTTTTGAAAGCTCAAAGCCCATGAGATACTAAGTAAATAGTTGTATTTATCCATGTAAGGAAATAAGATTGTTTTCCCGCAGGGATCGAACTCGGGACCTTGCGTGCCTTCGCTGAACGATCTCGTTTTCTGGGTGGGAGGGATGTGTTGAATGAAAGCAGGATCAATATAGGGGTTGAGAGCTGCCGGAGAGCTCCACGGTTGAGGTCTCTGGCTGTGGAGCCTGAGGTTGGGAGTTCGAATCCCCCACGGGGCCTCCTTGACAGGGGCTAGACCCTTATAGTCTGTGATTGTTCCCTGTCTAGCCTCCGAATCCAGGGGGGACCTGGTGGGCGCAGATTCTTGGTGGACTTCCCAGGGAGCCACGGTCGGTCGCTGGAGAAATCAAAGGAACGATCTCCCCCCCAGAGTAGCATCACTTTTTAACATTGACACAAATGAGCCGCCGGCTGTCCCATTTCTGCAACACCCAGAAAGCCTGGTGAGCGCAGCTTGTGGCGAAGGCATCTGGGAGTTGTAGTCCAAGAACATCGGGGTGGGGTGGGGGTGGGGGACACCCAAGGTTGGGAACCCTTGCTTTAAAGACAAGGTTTTGTGCTTTCTGCTTCAAGACCCGAGAAGGACAGAGAAAGACAAGGCAAAGAGGTTGCAACGCTGCCCTTCCTCAAAGCATTTGGGCGTCAGTCTGGATCAAATCCTGACCTACAGACACCATTGCCTAAATGCCAAGCAGAAAAGTTTCCCCAGGAACGTCACTTAGGAAACGGGCTGGGTCAGACTAGGGTGCGCTCCTTTAAACAAGAATTACTGGGTTCCCATTCTTTCCTAGCCCTATCTGGAAACTCTCCTATCCAAGCCCTGTCTTGGCCTCGTTCTACTTAGTTTCTGAAACCAGGCAACAGTCGTGTTTTTTTGGGGTGGTGTTTAGATGTCTCCCTTTTGACTCTGGTGAACTCCCTCCCGGACTGGAGAGGGGAAAAAAAGATTAAAAAATTGTGTTGTCTGGGGAAGATGGGACTCGCAGTCCAGTTCACGAGAAGGGCACTCGTTTGGGAAATGTGATGCAACCCTACTTACCCCGATTGCGTTGTTTTAAGGCGTGCGCGTGTGCCATCTTTGGTATCGTCCCATCACCCTCTCTTTCTGTGTATTCCAGGCGGAAGGATGAGTAGTAATGGTAAGCAGTCGGTGGGAGCCACAAACAAGGAGCAGTTCGTGGGCTTCTTCCCCCAGTTGGTCAAGGATCTTACGGACGATGGGCTTCAGCAGAAGGAAGTGGCCGATGCTTTTATCCGGTTGAAAGAGGTGAGGATTTATTCCCTGTTATACACTGGAGTTCTTACTGGGGTCAGAAGTGACACAAAGCAGGGTTCTTTGCCCTAGCACATCAGATTTAACGTGAGGATTGTTATTATCCTTGGTTTGTGATTTGATTTATGAACGGCACTGCAGGCTACCCAACAAAATCTGTTTTCTCTTCCCTGTTTCTGCCCTCTCCCCAGTCCTTTTCTGTGTGTGTGTGTTTTTTTTTTTGGAGTGGCCAGCTTGGGGAAACAAGCTTTGATGGCGTATTTAGCCATCACAATAAGCCAGGATTCATACAAACCAGGGTTTGTGAGCTGACAACAAACCATGATCTCGTAGCGTGCTTTGGGGGGCTGGTTTAGTGAGCCACAGCTTGTTAGTAGACATGAGTGTGCACATCACAGCAAGTTAAATGTTAGCTTGTTGTGACATCAGAATGCTGGCTTAGGCGTATGCTGAAAACTGGCCATTTATCTATACATGGAAGTCCCATTCACTGGCACGGCTGGTTTGAGTTGTCATCCCTGAAAGGTGAAAGGACCCAGCTAGTAAAAAAAAATTAGGGCTTAATGTGCAACCTCCGGAGGCCATCTAAAACATCTCTTCCCACTTTTCCCTGCAGGTACTTGAGTACAACGCCATCGGTGGGAAATATAACCGGGGCTTGACCGTGGTAGCTGCCTACCGGGAGCTGGTAGGACCTGACAAACAGGATCAGAAGAGCCTCCAGCGGGCGACGGTTGTCGGCTGGTGCATTGAACTGGTAAGTGCTTTCCCCCGGGTGTGGAGCAATAAGCTATGGAGCAATGAGCGGTGGTGACTCTGGGACTTAGGGCAAAGTTGGATTGCACACCTTCTAAACTTTCTCTGTAGGGAAAGGTCGCTGATGTTTTTAGGAAGATTTGGCTGAATTTTGCACTGGGCGCAGCCTGTGTCTGCTCCACGTTGCATTTTCTGGGCAAAGCCTTTTCAAAAGGTTGAGGCTGCACCACCGCCACTGAAAATAAATATATAAAACAAGTTCCTAGACCTCAGTTTGTGGCGAGCCTTCTTTCCATCCGATCTGGGCCTACGTTTCTCATTTATCGTGTATTGAAGGACTTCAGGAAGACAGAGAGAGAGGAAGCCAATTATAGAAGAAAATAAATGATGATATGATCTAATAACAATAATCAGAACTGCAGAGCTGGAAAGGGACCCTGTGGATCATCCAGTCTAGCCCCTGTCAGGGAGGCCCGGCGGGGGGATTCGAACTCCCAACCTCTGGCTCTGCAGCCAGAGAACTCAACCACTGAGCTATCCAGCAGTTCTAAATTACTTTTAACCCACCTCTGAAAACCAAAAGGTCTAGAAACTTGGATGTTAGCAATCAGATACCTTTGGAATGGCTGTCTCCATGGTGGACGACCTGGGTTTCTGCATATTGTTAAAAGGCGTTGGTTATTATTTGTATGGTGTAGGATTTCTGTCTTAGCATCGGGAATAGAGGCCACGGCTCAAGGTTGAACAGCAGCCGGTCTGTCATTTTGAGGGTTCATTTGCTCCTTGTATTTTTAGGTGAAGCGGGTTTTTGCCTGCGCTTGAGGCTATAAATCATTTTTAAACTGTCTTGCACTCCACAATCCTCACCCGCAACTGGAAGAAACCCCAGTACGATAGATCGGTTGCGTTCCTTGTAAATACTCCTGCTCTCCTGCTCTTGTCCTGCTTTGTGCATGTAGATTGTAAGCGCCTTGCGGGCAGAGAACCTTCTTAGGTGACTCGGCAAAGTCATTCAGCTCTAGCTCTCCTAAGCGATGTGCTCCTAACGATGTCTACTTTGGTTGCAGGTTCAGGCTTTCTTCCTGGTCGCCGATGACATCATGGACTATTCGGTCACCCGCCGGGGCCACCTCTGCTGGTATAAAAAGGTAAAACAAGGGTGCTAGTCCTTAAGCCAGAACAGAGGAATCTTTTTTTAAAAAATAGCCCTGTTTTTCCTGCTGGCCCCAAAGGAGTATGATCTAAAATACAGTAGGACCCCCATATCTGTGGGGGAATTAGTTCAAAGCCGCCCAGAGTAGTCTATATGACTAGATGGGCGGGCTATAAATGTAATAAATAAAATAAATAAATAAAGCTCCCACTGGATGCTCAAAAATGCAGATTATAGCGAACAGAAGTTTAATAACGAATGCTCTATATATAGCATGGTCTCTGGCTGCCTCTAGGGGCCCATTCTGGTAAATTCATTGTTAGAAATATCTATCTTTAGGATTTTTCCTTTAATATTTTCAGACCGTGGATAAGCGAATTAGCGTATATTGATCCCACAGATAAGGGGGCGCTCCTATATTTAGAAATAGGCTGGATCTGCAACTGAAGAGTATTTATATCCATCAAGGTTGGGAGCCCTTGCCCTGAAACCTCTGAATCTGGCTGGCCTCTTTCTAAAGCTGTGGGCACACCCCTAGCTGTATCTTGTGGCAGGGAGTCCCACGGGTTGAGCTGACGCTTAAACAATAACCGTGTCTCCTGTAGAGGCAGCAGGAGGGCCCTCGTTCCTAGTTACCGACCTGTGGAGGGCCAGCCGTGGTGCATGAAAACCCTCCTCCGGACATGCTCAGAGGCACGGTCCGGATTGCCCATGGTGCAGATTTCAGAAGGATCGGTGCCTTAACGAAGCTCTTTGGCCTGACCCCTCCTCATGGCGTTATTTCTGTCATCTTCCCGCTTCGGACCCCAGGAAGGCATCGGCTTGGACGCTGTGAACGACTCGTTTTTGCTGGAAGCGAGCGTCTACCGGCTGCTCAAGCGGTACTGCCGAGACCAGCCGTTCTACCTGAACCTGCTGGAGTTGTTCCTCGAGGTAGGTTTCGAGAATCCCCCGGGGCCACCTCTCCTTGCTCTAAGGGTGCCCTATCTGGTTTGGAAAGGCCGTGGCCTCATCCCGCCGGAGGGATGGTTTCCCCCCCTTTGCTCTGGAAACGGGCTCCTCTTTTGGATAACAGGGAAGGCAGGGAGTTTGAGGGGGGTGCACGGTGGCAGGGAGTTCCACAGGCTGAACTTTGAGAGGGGAAACGATGTTATATGGGAGGCTATGGGAAGATTCGGCTCTGTAGCTCATTTTAACCCGCCGGAAATCATCTCTTATCTATTGATTGCTCTGGAAATCTGACTGGTTTTGTGTGAACCCCACCTTTACGTCTCTGTGCTTTCAAAGCCTAGACCAGTAGCCTTGAGGACTAGAACCTTTCCCGTGCCATCTTAAATGGGAAACACATTTAATTTATTTTATTTCTACCCTTGATTGAGGAGTTGCATGTTTTGAGTCTGAAATAAAAATCAATTCCCTTCTCAATGGGAATATCATGACATTAATTCCACTTGGAGTCACAGTTGATTTAGGGGTGGAAATATTTTTAATATTTTCAGACTATGAATAAGTGAATCAGCAGATACTGATCCTGCAGATAAGGGGGTTTCATGTATTTAGAAGCGAGGTTCATTTTGCGTTTAATATGGTACAGGAAAGGTAACGAGGTTAACGGGTTAGGTTCTGAAAGCACAGAGACCCAAAGGCTGGGTTCACGTAAAGTGATAAGTTGGCTTTCCGGTGCAATCAATAGATAAGAAATTAGTTATTAATAATTATTAGTTATTAATAATCGCTTATTAGCTGATTAAATTCTATAAATGTTTTGTTTTTCATTTCTACGACTGTGATCTCTCCAGATAACGTATCACACCGAGATTGGGCAAACCCTGGATCTTATTACCGCACCGTCGGTGGATCTGAACCGCTTCACAGAAGAGAGGTGAGAAGGGGCAGCTCCCATTTCCTGCCTCCTGATTTTTTTTGACTGGTGGCTGGGGCTGATGGGCCTTGGAGTCAGAGACCCCTGGAGGGCACCAGTTTGTATCTGATAGACCCCAAATTCAGATTGTGGCGTTCGTGTGGAGTTCGTAAATGGTTCGGAGGCTTCGACCAAGAGGCAAAGAAGCTGCGGTGGGTCCGTATTGATGCGTCCCCAGAGTAGACCCACTGGGGTCTAAGGGCAGTTGATGGTGCCGGCTTCCACCTTGGTGACCTCCAGCAGATTGTGACTTAAAAGCTGAAACGGTTCCAATTTTAAAAAGGGAAATGGCTTATTAAATGGGGTGTGGGTGTGTGTGTTTAAAAAGAAAACACATGCAAACACTTTGTCTGCTTTGAGCCTTCTTTGAGATGTGTTTTTCCTTCTAAACAGGAAAAGTGATTCGGGAAAAAGAAATGTCCATCTCAAGATGTTAAAAAAAATTAATCACCCTTTATTTCTGTTTTAAAGGGCCCAACGTGTTCTGGACTGAATTTATGGCCTCCTTCAAGGGCTGTATAAAATAAAAATTAAAAGGGGGTGAGGGACTACACAATACATTCTTTACTATATCTGTAATCATGTAAAATTATTCACAGTGAGAATATTTTTCCTATGATTGCATTTAATTGAGAAATGTAGCTGTTATTTTTTTCGATATGTCGCGTAGATTTTTGTTCTGTATTAGATCTTTTTCCTTTCTTTGGTCTGTACACAGCTCCGAACGGCTTAATTATGACAGAATGGGAGAAAGTTATTTATGGATGTGACCTTGCATAGCTTTCAATTTTTTAAAGAGACAGCTTATGACTTATGGAAGGCTACCTTTTCACGAGACTTCTCTACGTTGTTGCTATATGCTCTCAGTTTGCCTCCGACATCCGGTGACTCTGTAAACAAGTGACCTCCAAAACGTCTTGTCCTCAACAGCCCATCTCAACTCTTGCAAACTCAAAGGTTGTGGCTTCCTTTATGGAGTTACTCCATCTCACATATAGTCTTCCTCTTCTCCTGCTGCTTTCACCCTTTCCTAGCCTGATCGTCTTTTTAAGTATATCTTGTCTTCTCCGGATGTGCCCAAGGTTCCTCATTTTTTTGCTTCTAAAGAATATTCAGCCTGGCTTTTTTTTAAATCATTATAAATTTTGCAAAGTGCAGAAAAGTTTGTGGCTTTCGGACTGATCTGGATCAATGGGTACTTCTTTTCCCAGGTACAAGACGATTGTAAAATACAAGACCGCATTCTATTCTTTCTACCTCCCGGTGGCTGCTGCGATGTACATGGTGAGTCAGGAACGGCCAACGGGTTATGCTTTGCTGCGTTAAGAGGGGCAAAATGCAGGATTTGGGGGCATCACTGCCTATTTCTGTCCTTGACCCAGCGTGGTTGCGGGTGCGAGTTCTGGGTTTTGAGATCTTTCCTCTATTGTGGGTGACTGCAACCCAGGCCTGAGGAATTTGGGCAGGTTTTTTTTTTTGGAGGGGGGGGGGTAAGGTTTAAGATTCTGCCCTAGGATCATCCGGGAGCCACAGACGCTGTCGGAAAGTTTGGCATTCGGAGGAGAAGAAAAAGAGTGGTGGTTAGAACATTTAGTTTTGAAAAAATGGTAATTTTGAGGCATTAAATGGGTGCTGGGGGACTCTGTGGTCTGTTTAATAAAGTCCCATTCCATTTCTGAGCCTTGTCACCCCAGCCTTTCGTAAACTGCTTCAGGGCCACGGCAAAATAGCAACCGCCTTCTTATCGGACAATCAAACAGGTTTTACCAAAGGGGGGGAGGACATAAACAACAGAAGCCGTCGGCGGTTAAACGGATTAAATCATAGGGTTTAACTTCCCCCCAAGGGTTCTCAGGATTAAATTATAGGATTTAACCTCTCCTGGTGGGGGGGGGGTTCTCTGTTCTCCTCTAAAGGTACTGGTGTCCAACGGTGGGAATTTGGAATAGGAAACCAAGGGGGCCATTTAGCAGATAAGGCTTGTCTCGCTTCCTGTTTTAATATCCAAAAAAAAAAGGGGGGGGGAGTTGCCGCAGTGCTTCCTGGGAGTTATAGTCTAGCTGCCCTTTAGGTGCTCCACTGGGCGCCTCCCAAAGAGCTGTGACTCCCGGGAAGCAATATTTTGCATATGAACAACAGGAAGCAAGGCCCGAGGCAGCTCTGAAGGCCCTGTTCCAGGTGAGCGAAAGGCAGGTAAACTGAAGGTGGAAATCCCAGAATTCTGGGAGGGGTGAGTCTTTTAAAAAATCCAGAAAAAGGCTTATCCTTACTGAGGACCACTTAAGATGGAGGTGAGCAAAGTACAGCCGCCCAAATCCTGTTGGCTCTAGCCAGCAGGATTATCAGTGAGGAATGCTGGGATTTGTAGTCCAGATCTTCATAGATCTCCTTAAATTCCTTCCTTTCCCTGCCCAAAGAATCCCGGGGACTGTAGGGTTTATTTTTCCCTGCAAGTAATGAGAACTTTCTCCCGGCAGCCAATGTTTCAGCCCTAACTGGTTCATATTTTCGTTTTTCTTCCTCCGCTCCAGGCTGGTATTGACAGTGAACAGGAACACGCTCACGCCAAAGCCATTCTCCTAGAGATGGGGGAATTCTTCCAGATTCAGGTGCCCGTCCTTCCGCCTCCTGCTTCTCGGAGGTCCTTTGTTTGGCCAAGAGGTCAAGCAAGGATGATGGGGTTCAGAGAAGGGCCTGTACTTGACTCTTCTCTTCTGAGCACTCTGTGTTTTCAAAGGTTGGACCTTAGGAGTTCCAAATACAGTAGGACCTCCATATCCGTGTAACCATTATCTGTGGTTTCACTTATCCGGTGTCTGAAAATATTAAAAATATTAAAAGAAAGAAATTAGAAATGGGTATTTTCACCATGTATTACCAGAACTGGCCACTAGAGTGAGCCAGAGACATGCTATGTATTTTTGTTGTTGAAGAATACATATTCTGGTCTCTGGCTCACTCTAGTGGCCAGTTCTGGTAATACATGGTAGAAATACTTTTTTATGGATTTTTTCTTTTCTTTTACCATGCTATGTATAGCAGCGGTCCCCAACGTTTTTGGGACTGCGGACCGGCTGAGCCTCTGACCAAAGCAGGGCACCCCCCCCCCCCCGTGTTCACGTGCGCGCTCTCGGGTACTCGCGTGAAGGGGCGGGGAGCGCTCACGCCGGCACTGGCACACACGTGCGTGCGCAAAGCAGCTGTGGGGAGGGTGGGGTGGGGAGGGGAGGTCTGTCTCCGCGGCCCGGTCCGGCACCGGGCCACAGACCGGGGGTTGACGACCTCTGAGGTATAACATTTGCTATTATCTGCAGTTTTCAGCATCCACAGGGGGGCAGGGATCCTACAGTAGATCAGTATATCTCTTATCTTCTGGGTAGCCTGTCTTTTCAAAGGTTGAATCCATGAGGACTAGAAGCTTAGCAGCTCCAAACAGGTCCATATTTCTCAAGCGCCCTCTATTCCACACTGAATGGCTTGTGTGGACTGGAAATGAGTGGAGACCGTTTATTTGAAAAGAAAAACCCATGGCAATGAACTTCCTAGCAGGGCATGTTTAAATCTGTGTCCTTTTCAAAACCAGGGGAAAACCTAGTGTTTTAATCAGAATATTCTAAAAGGCTTTTCCTCTTGAACACACCTTGGATCATTGGGGAGAAAGGACGGGTAGAAGAGGAAATTGCCAAGATTTGCAGTTTCAGAACTGAAAACTGTTTGGGACGCACCTCACAGTGCCTAACGGTAGGGCCGGCCCCCACCAAGCATCACACAGATCTCCTCCCTGCCTACAGGACGATTTCCTGGATTGTTTCGGAGACCCCAGCGTGACTGGAAAAATCGGGACCGACATTGAAGACAACAAATGCAGCTGGTTGGTGGTGCAGTGCTTAAAGCGAGCTTCACCGGAGCAGAGACGGGTCCTGGAGGTAAACCGGAAAAAACCTTCTTGGCCACAGCCTCTGCTGGGCTGATGGGAATCCCAGTTCATTCTCCTCCTCCTCCAGCGAGCCAGATTTGGTCTACTCTCGCTTAACCCTTTTAGTGGCAGGAAAGGCAGAGTTTAACCCCCTTTTGCTGTGGCCGGGAATTGCCCCACGGAGCTCTGCTTCCCTGCCTCGCTCACACGGTGGCTTCCTCGCTCATTGCCCGAGTTTCCACAGCCTTTTGTATCCTTCGCATTCTGGGAAGGAGGGAGTTTGGTAGCGCCCAGCTTAGCGCTCCGGATTCGTTCCAAGGCAGTAGAGGATGAACGGAATCAACGAGATCCCAGACAAGCCTGTTTTATCTCTCGCATGGAGCGGCTACACCAGGTCTCCAAGAGACCCCAGTCCACATCCGTGCAGAGAGAGTAGACCAGAACAGGTTTCTGGGAAGCCTGGTCTCCCTCCTGCATGGAGCTGGTAGACCAGGCTCAGATTTTCCTGAGGCTCCCTCCGACCCCCTTGAGGTAGATTGGGCCCCGATCGAGTGCCACGAAAAAGGTCCACGGAGGTGCAAGGATCATACCTTATTTCTGTGCAGAGAGAATAGACCAGGGCAGGTTTCTTGGCTGCCCCGCCTCTGTGATGTCATTACATGATGTCATCAGAGTCGCCTCCTGTGACGTCACCGAGATCCAGGGACGTTGGCCAGACTTAGGCTTTGAGCCTCGGTCTGAGTCTTTCGGTCCTCATCCGGAATCCTTATTAAAATTCAACTTTCCCCCCCCCAGGGGGAAAAAAAAAGGTGGGTAGGTTATGAGTCGTGAGTCACCGGGCTTTACCTCCGTCTCTCGATCCCGTGTCTTTCTTAGGAAAACTACGGCCAAAAAGATCCGGAGAAGGTTGCCCGTGTGAAACGGCTCTACGAGACGCTGGACTTGAGAGGGGTCTACCGGGACTATGAGGAGGAGAGTTACCAGGCTTTACTGGGTGTGATCCGCCAGCACACCGTCCGCCTTCCGAGCCAGGTTTTCCTTAACTTAGCCCAACTGATCTACAAGAGGCAGAAATGACACACACACACACCCGACACCCCCATTGGCCGTGAAGAAGGAAGCCAGCCTGTAGCAAACGGTGTGCTTGGTCTGGGCTGATGTGCCAAGGGGAACCGGTGGCGGTCTCCCTCTTAGATCCATCGCCTGTGTCTGTCTAGAGTTCTTGTCTCTGCAGTGCGTCTACACTGCAAGTGTTTGGTGCCAGGTTTGGAAACCAGTTTCACTCCTGTGAGTTGTCGGTGTGAGGCAGGGGGGATGGCCACCTCTCTTAAGAGGCTGGTTTTACTCTCCAGGACGGGTCACCAAAATTTTTATTATTATTATTATTTGAAGGCTGCTAAGAAGACAAAAAGAGGCTCAGAATTAACCCCCCCCCTTTTTTCCCCCCCAGTAGCAACTTCAAAATGGAGACACTCTCAGGCAACTGTCATACGGTTCACTTTTCTTTCTTTCTTTTTTATTCTATTTTATTTTATTTTAGGCTTGGCCAATTACCAGGCAAACCTCTCTCTGCCTTTCTCTTCTGTGATTATCCTTTAAAAAAAAATCCATAAAGAGAGAGAGAGAGAGATGAATTTTAGTTACAGGTGGACCAAGTGACTTTTTTAGTAACTAACCATCCCTCGATGCCCCTCCGAGTAGCATGGCTTTGTGGGTTTGGGGCCCTTGCAAACCCCCAGAATAACTTCGGCAAAGTTTTGATTTTTCCATTCTAAAAACAAATATTTCCTTGTGTCATCGTCTACCTCAGGGTGAAGCGATGCTGTGCTGAAGGATGTTTTTCTGTCAAATAACTCCCACACACACACACAAAATTCTTCCCTGGCCTGGCCTAATAATTCACATACATCCGCAGACAAGAATAGGATTGATAGAATTATTCTGCTTTTTTTTTCTTTTGGCTTTGTTTTGAGCCAGAAACAGGATACGGTCCACAGAACGGGATGTCATTACCTTCTCCCGGGACGCACATACACCTGGCACGATCCTTCAGCGTCTGGACGATCCTGACACTCTTATCTATAGTTTTCTTGGGGTAACCGGAGTATAATCCTGGCCCCTTTAGGAAGGATTTTGTTGAGGTGGGCGAGACCCCTTCTTTTTCTCTTTTGCTCTGGAATAACATCTAGAGATGAAACCATTTGCATGTCTCTTCGTGTGTGAGTGTGGCAAATACGTAGATCAAGAGGAAATGTACAGGCTGGAGAGGGGAAAAAGAGGTAGCAATTAAATTATTTTTCAAAACTGGATTCTGTGTGGGCTGCTGTGTGTTTCCGGATGGTGAAACGAAGTGGGTCTTCCATCTTTCCTTTGGGAATTCTTCTCTCTCCACCCCGCTTCTGATATTGTCATAACGGTCTTGTTAGGAAAGTCACGACGGGGTGTGGAGGAGTGACCGGCCCAAGGTTATCCGGTGGGGATTTGAACCCGGATCTCCCAGCTGCTAGGCCAAGACGCTAACTGCTACACCACACGGAAAGGTGGGCTGCAGGAACTTTTGCTGGGCCCTGAATTTTGAAGGACAAGTGGGGAGCTGAGAGCAAAGTATAATAAAAGTGTTGCTGAGTTTTGAATTTCTAGTAAAATTCCTTTTGCTGCACAGTAGAAGTACACATAAGATAATTGCTACAGGGTCCCCCATATAGTCCACCCCTTTCTCATTCACTGGCACTTAAAAGTCTCAATAACTCACCCGGAGACATTTCTCGGAGAATTAAAAACATCACTTACAGTTACTTGGCATTGCAGACTTGTGTATACTGCTTTTACGGCACGCATCCGTAGCAACCAACCGAAGAGATCAACAGCAAACAGCCACCAACTGATCAAAGAGACAGGGAGGAAAGGCACTCAGCAGAGAGGTGGGACTTTCTTTGAAATTCAAGGCTGGAAGGAACGATGGGTTAGTGCTGGAGAGAGAGACAATCCTCTCAGCCTGGAAAAATCCCAGTGTCACAAACGAGACTGCTGGTTGGAATCCATCATATTTTGTTGTTTAGTCGTGTCCGACTCTTTGTGACCCCATGGACCAGAGCACGCCAGGCCCTCCTGTCTTCCACGGCCTCCCGGAGTTGGGTCAAATTCATGTTGGTCACTTCGATGACACTGTCCATCCATCTTGTCCTCTGTCGTCCCCTTCTTCTCTTGCCTTCACACTTTCCCAACATCAGGGGCTTTTCCAGGGAGTCTTCTCTTCTCATGAGATGGCCAAAGTATTGGAGCCTCAGCTTCAGGATCTGTCCTTCCAGGGAGCACTCAGGGTTGATTTCCTGCAAAATGGATAGGTTTGTTCTCCTTGCAGTCCAGGGGACTCTCAAGAGTCTCCTCCAGCACCACAATTCCAAAGCATCAATTCTTCGGCGGTCAGCCTTCTTGAGGGTCCAGCTCTCACTTCCATACATCACTAGTGGAAAAACCATAGCTTTGACTAGGCGGACCTTTGTCGGCAAGGTGATGTCTCTGCTTTTTAAGATGCTGTCTCGGTTTGTCATCGCTTTCCTCCCAAAATCCATCATATACAGCAGGACAAATTTTCCCTATGTTGGAGGTTGTGGTTTCACCTTGGCTAGAGAAATTTGAACCACAAGCTGGGCCACCGCTGGCCGGGGACCGCTCATATTTCCAAGATTCTTTGGGGTGGGAGTATTGCTCCAGCCGGCGGAACTCCCTGACACTAGACGTTAGTCTGTGCTTCGTGCTGTTGCCCTTTTGCCACCGGGCAAAGCTTTTTTCCCCGTTGAGGTGGGTTTGGCGCAACCCTCATAATTGCTAAGGAAGGACCTCTTCACCGCCGGATAATTGATCTTGAATGGCTTTTCATTCCAGTATATTTGAACACAATAATTCCACGGGGCGGTGTTTTCACCGTTTTAACTCTTTCCTGCCTGGTTGTCCCTGTTGCGAGATGCCTACCGTCCCCATTTTGGGGGTGAAAGGTGGGTTATTAAACGGCATCAAAGCACACGCTCCATTGAAAATCAGAACTTCAGAACAAGTTATTTTAAGACTGCACTTCCACTCTACAGACCGTTCCCAGACGCCGACTCATGTATTTCCGTCGTGCAATTTATATTATGATCTGAGCTGTCATCCTCTTCATCTTTTTTCAAAGGAGAAGTTTATCATACAAGACAGTGGAGATGCACCGTTTAATATTTCCGTACGTTCCTGGGCCGCCAGCTAGTGATTTTGTTTGCTTTTCTGGGCACCGTGTAGCTCTGTGTAGTACAGTAGGACCCCCTATCCACTGGATCAGTATCCGCTGCTTCACTTATCCACTGCCTGAAAATACAAAATTGCCCACCCCCTGAATAAATACCTATTTATATGTATTTCCAGGGTGGTATTTACCAAAACAGGACATGAGTGGGAGCCAGAGACCATGCTATGTATAGTGTTTGCTATTATCCACATGTTTTAGCATCCATGGTCCTACTGTATACACGGCAGAGCTTAAAGATATTTGTTAAGCGTCCATTTCTCTCTTGTCCTGCTTTCTGAGTGTTTCCTTTTTCCAACCAAACAAGCTTTAGAACCACCCGGAAGCTTTGCCTTGTGTTCGAAATGAATCATAGCCATGACAGCAACCACACAGGGTAACGGTTACTGGACCACTAAAAAAACGTAAGACTAGCAAGCTTCTAGGTGCTACAGGTCTCTTCCTCTGGCTGGGCATCACAGAGTTTCAGAAGGAAACGAGAAGGGGAGAGATCGCCCTGGCTCGATGCTGAAGCTTTGGGATCTGCAGTTCAATCCAAGGTGCAAGCTGAAGGTTGGGAGTTCGAATCCCCCCACTGGGCCTCCTTGACAGGGGCTGGACTGGATGATCTAGAGGGTCCCTTCCAGCTCTGCAGTTCTAAGATTATTATTGTTATGTGCCGTCAAGTTGCTTCCGAAGCGTGGCAACCCTATGAACGAGTGCTCTCCAAAATGTCCTGTCTTCAGCTGCCCTGCTTGTCTCTTGTAAAACTCAAGCCTGTGGTTTCCTTTGGAGAGTCAGTCAGTCCATCGCATATTGGGGTCTTCCTCAAAGCAGATCGGACAAGACGGTGGCCCCATTTTCCCTTGAATGCCTCCGGTGTTGGGGCACTCGCCCCCTCCCCGTGAGGTCATGGGTTCCCTTGTCGTACTACTCTAACAGTTAAGACGTTTTCCCTGATCTTCAGGCGACATCCGGCTTCCTGTCACTTGAGCCCATGACGACGTCTCCTGTATTCTGGGATGATGGAGAACAGATCCTGCCACCCTTTCAAAGTCTTCATAGGCCAAGATTCCATTCCTGGGAAGCAGAATCCACTTTTCTCCGTTCCTACCAGGGGCACCCCATCACCCCATGGATTTATTGATTCATTATTATTATTTTAATCTTGCCCAGGTGAATCCCCCCGGCCCCTGAAGCTTTGCCCACGGTGCCAGCTTCGGAAGCAGCCCAGAAACGGTTAAACCCCTTAGCAATGGTGGTGGAGGGAGAGATGCCATTCCATTCCCATGCCATGCGCGGATGCTCGGTCGCTCCTCCCACCCTGGCTGGATGAGCTCAGCTAGGGAGGTGGTTTGTGGTGTGTGTGTGTGTGTGTTTTCCCCCTGCCTCCCATCCCTGCAGTAGCAGCAACACTGGGCTTTACCAAGCCCTGCAGCAGACGCCAGGAAAAAGCGAGAGACGCACAGACAGAGGCTGGCAGGTGAGACCTCCTTGATACTGCAGTGGGGCACGGATGGGGGGCAAGGGGGTGAGGAGGGGAGAGTGACCGCTAAATCTGGGCGACACTGGCAAAATCCTGGTGGCTTTGCATTTAATTCCCTTCCCCCGCCCATCATGTTCTAGAAATCTGCAGTGCCGGCGATTGGACATGGGCACCTGCCCGGTTCTCTTGGCGATCTGGATGCTTTTCTGGAGACGAGGGGGGAGGGTTGTTGTTGTTTTTTAACTGGGGTCCTTTTTCCCCCCTCTCCCCTTCCGCAACCCCACCCTCCCGAGCTGGGGTTGGCTTTCCTTCTCCTCCTGCCAAGCGGGCACCCCCGAAAAACTGACTCTGTGTCATACCATCCCTTTTCCAAGGTGCCCAGAAAAATGCCACTCTGGGACAACCCCCCCCCCCCGTCTCTCCCAAATAGAGAGCCCGTCTCATTTCCTTCTTGATGTATTTACCACCTTGGTATGGAGGGGGGGCATCTGTGATTCCACACAGAGAGAGAGACACATCGCCTGCTCCAGGCACTTGCCTCACCTCTGCCCAGCGATGCCCAGTTTTCAATACCAGGGGAGGGTTGGTACCCACTGTATATTTCTTTCCTCTCCCACCTTCTCTGCAGTGTTTTGGCATCTTGCCCGCAGAAAGGCTGGCCCAGTCTGGAAGCCGTGAGAGATGGCAGAGGGCAAAGGAGGGGGGGGTTCAGGCTGCCAGGAGGGCACGGTTTGGTCCAGGACAACCTGAACCCTCTTCTTCCTCCCAGGGGTGGGGTGGGGGGCATATGGAGGCTCTTGGTTCCTCCGGAGGGCGACACGCCGGTGCTGAGTTCGAATGTCTGTAGACAGTCACCACCCGGAGGGTCTCAGGGTTGGTGGTTTTCTCTTAGCTGCCACCTACCTTGTAAGGTGGCTGTGGATGATGACGGTGATGATGAGAACGGAGCCCGGATACGTCTCTAAAAGTCTGGAAAAATATCTAGGAGAAATTGACGGCCAGGAGCCAGGAGGCAGCTGCTGATGGAGGCTTTTCAACGCAGGTTTGGCCCTACGACGTACTCGGTAAACAGACCGTCTCTGAGAAAATGCAGAGTGCCTTTTTCTGCTCCAGGATTACCCTCCGGAACGGACTCTGTTTGGAGAAGCAGCCATCAAATAGGGGGGGAAAAATAATAATGTTTGAAATGTTGTTCAACACACCTATTGCTGGCTGGTGTCTGGGTTGGGCTGAGGATTGTTTGAAACCAGTACGGTCCGTGCAAGCGGGGCTCGGAAAATGTTATTCTTGGACTACAGTGCCCATCGTCCCCTAGCCAGTGGGGCGAGGGGGATGATGGGAGCCGTAGTGCCAAAAATAAAAATACAGCAACGCGTCCAGAGTTCTACGAGGGTCATGCGGGATAGCAACCCTTAAAGGCAAGGACAGAAAAGAGGCTTCTGTAAGAGATGATCTTTTTTTTTTCCAAAGGAAGAAAGAAAGAGCCCGCCTCCAGCCAAGCGGTCTGAATAGAAAAATCTGGATTTCCTTCCTGTCTTGTCCTTGGTCGTCTGGACCATTGGTCAGCAGGGCTGTTATGCTCTGGAGGGTGGGAGATGTACAGTCCTTCCCCACATGGAATGGCTCGGTTGTCATGAGAACTTAATTCTTCATTCTGAATTATTGATGGTTAATTGGGGGGGGGGGGAGGGAGGAAGGGAGAGAGAAGAGATGCAGAGGGAGGGGGGGAAGCATCCTTCTTACCATCTGCTTTGCTACAGGAAATCGAGACGCAGTCTGTCTAGATTTGTTCCCGACCCAAGCCATCTGGTGG
This sequence comes from Intellagama lesueurii, assembly GCA_037013535.1. Classification (NCBI taxonomy): domain Eukaryota; kingdom Metazoa; phylum Chordata; class Lepidosauria; order Squamata; family Agamidae; genus Intellagama; species Intellagama lesueurii. Next base: position 2,452,877 of record JBAJHW010000019.1, on the reverse strand, counting down.
ATCCTCCATGTTTCAAGGCAGGCTACCTCCGATCTAGCAGACGTTTGAACCTCTTAGGTGTGGTCTACTGAGTCATTTGCTCCAGTTACAGGATGTTTGACTGACTGCCGTCAGGAACAGGAGACTTGGTTAGATAATTAGAACTATTATGCTAGATATCCAGACTCAGTGCTTTTAGAACAGTTACTTTTTCGGACTACAACTCCCCATATCCGTAGATAGCAACAAGAATGATCCACCTCCACCTGGAGTTTTGAATTTTCAATGACTTTCCGCTAGCTGCGGAAAAGTGCAGGGATTTACAGATCAGAATAGCTTCACGTTTGCCAGAGTCGTCAGCCCCTTCCTCTCATTAACTGGCATTTACAGTCTCAGTAACTCACTCTGTGACAGTCAGGGAGAGAATAGACACCATTTTCTTTACTTACAGTTGAACAGATCAAACAGCAAACCAACAAACGTGACTGCTTTCAGCAACTGGCCTCAACAGACTACCAACTGCCAGCAGACAACAAAGATGCGGGGGGGGGGGGGGGGAGAAGCACTGAGCAGAGAGGCAGGAGTTCTCTTTGAGACAGGAGGGAATGATTGGTTAGCTCCGGATAGACTGACAGTCATCCCAGCCGAGAAAGGTCCCGCCCAGCCAAACCTGCTCAAGGCAGCCTGCGAGGTTGCAAAAACTCCCAACAGTTCTTGATTATGCAGGAGGGAACCAGATCTGTATTGAGCAGCCAGGGGGCTTGGAAGCAAATTGTGATCCATGCTTGGTGTTACGCTAGGATCCTGCCCATGTTCACTTAGATCTCTTTAAGCAGGAGGACTAGAAACTTACTTTTCACGGCGATTAGTGTGTGTTGTTCTAGCGTTGTCCAGCTCCAGCAGCCTGGCGGTTCGATCCACTTCTGACAAGTCTCTAACTGAACTTTCCAGGAGTGCCCTGGAGCGGAAATGGCTATCGATTCATGTACGATGTCCAAAGATGCATGGTTTCCTAATGTTCGTTCTTCCACACCCATCATTCCTCATTATGAGGAAAGAACAGCAGTGATGCCTTGGCAGGAGCAAACCAAAATCTCTCTAGCTTAGTATCCTGTTCATACTGGCTAGGGACCATTGGAAGGTCTATTCCGTGACAGTGCAGTAAAATGCAATGCGCTAAAAATATGTGCATTAACCGCGCAGTGCAGTGTACATGATACAATCCATGAAAAATAAGTGCAGTACAATGCCGTGCAGTAACCATGCAGTGTGGTGCAAAGGATACAATCCATGAAAAAATAGGACTGCACACTGCTGTTTTTAGCACACAGTGCTGGGGAAAAGGTGGAGTGAAAAACGCAACCCTGCTTTTTAAAAACATCCACCAGAGATTTTGCCAGCATGCTCAGAACTGCATCTTTTTTTTTTTTAAATAGTAGCAACCATGCAGGAAAAATGTGCAGTCGGAATTGTGGGCTCCTTTTTTAAAAAAAAAGTGCAGTACCAATGTAGTAAAAAAAAAAAGTGCAGTCAAAATTGTTGGGGGAAAAAAATGCACTACCAATGTGGTAAAAAATGTGCAGTACCAATGCAGTCCTGTTTTTCTTAAATGCAGGAACAACATAGGAAAAAAAAGGGCTGCCAAAATGCCCTGGAGGGGGAAATAACAGCTGTTCTCCTGGACATGATGATTTCTTTTTATTCCCTTCCTTTTCTAGCCTGGATTTTACCCTACACCCAGGAACCCAGGACATCAACACCACCCTGGCGGCTGAAACCCGGGAGCGGCTGAGCAACCAGGTGGGGCCTGCCCCCTTTTTCCTCTCGTCTTCCGGAGCCATGGAGTCCCCCAAGAAAGGTCTGGTCTGCAACCTGAACCACGTCCACCTGCAGCACATCTCTTTGGGGCTCCACCTCTCTCGCCACCCCGAGCTCCAAGAGGAGGCCCCCGCCTTGGGGCCGAAGAGAGACCGGACGGGTTGCCCGGACTGCCACCAGCATGGCAACGGCGGGGGCACCCCCGAGCTGGTGGACGCCAACTCTAACAACCCGTCGCTGTCGTGTCGATGCTGTGGCGGGCACCTGCTCCCGCCGGAGGTCAAGCCGGGCTTGCCGCTCCGGCAGGAGGCGTTGGCCAACGGCCCGATTCTGGCCCGCGAGGAAGAGGAAGGAGACCTCGGTTCCCCTTCCGAGCCGGATTCCTCGTCCGTCAGCAGCTGCTCGGATCTCAGCCTGGACGACACGCCGGTCTCCGTCTACTACAAAGCGTTCCCCGGGGAAGAGGCTCAAAGCCCTGAGAATCCACCCAACATTGTCCCCTTGGAGGATGCTCAGAACCTCGTCCCGCAGACCCGGCCCGACGAGAGAAGCTTGAACCTCAACATCTGGGCCGCTGAACGTCCTCCGTCCCGGGTTTGGGACAGCCCCGACAGCCTCGGCAGCGCCAGCTCGCTGGAGTTCACCTCTGACCCCGCTTCTCCCAGCCCGCAGACCCTGGCGGAGCGTCCCCTCGCGGGTTCAAGTCGACCTCCTCAACCGGCGCCTCCTCCTCCCCCGGTCCGACCCTGCCGAGCACCCCCGGCGGTGCCGGTTCCCCCCGCCGGCCCGGGCCTGGATTCGAATTGCAACGCCCTCCCGGCCGAGGGAACCAAGCCGGAGGGATCCTCCCTGGGGCGGGTGGACATCAACTCCAACCGGGAGGCGCCGCCTAGGCCTCGCTTTGGAGGGGTCCCTCCCCCGGTGCCCCCCAGAACCAAAAGGGGCCTCCAGGGGTCGAGGAGAAGCGAAGCAGGGAAGCCGAGCTCGGAGACGGTGCCTCTGGGGGTCTCCGAGCAGCCGACAGACCCCCAAGGTGAAGGGGTCAAGAAGACCATCACTTCCTTCCATGAGCTGGCCCAAAAGAGGAAGAAGGTGGCCACCATGCCCCCCACCTCCCAGACAAGGAAGGAACAGAGCGACTGGCTCATCGTCTTTTCGCCTGACACGGAGTTTCCCCCTTCTCCGGAGGCCACGTGGGGCTCGGCCCCAGCCCAGGACAACGCCAGTCCGTCAAGCTCGCCCCCGGACCTGGCCAACCCCACCACCGCCTGTGGGGTGACCACCTTCAAGGAGCTGCGCTACCGCAAGCAGAAAAGCCAGCTCGCCCCGAAGGTGGCCACCCAACCCCTCGCCCCGGGGGATCCCGGCCAGGCGGTGCCGGAGAGCCACCTCGGCACGCGGGAGAGCGAGGCCGAGGTCCCGCCGAACGGGCCCTTCCGGGCGCCGAAAGAAGTCGTGCCCCGGCCGAAGAAGAAGTCCCGCCTTGGCTTGCAGCCCATCGTGGAAGGGGGCTTCGAAGAAGGAGAGGATGGAGGAGGAGGAACGGAGCCGAAGGTCTCCTCGAGGAGAAGCTGGGAGGAGATGCCAAAGGGGAAGAGAGACCCCTGGATGCCGGGGAAAGAGGAGAGAGGGAGCCGAGGTTTTGCAGAGGGTAAGGCTTAGACAGGGCCTCCATCCGTGGGGCTCGGCTTTGGCCAGCGGTGTTGGGGTCTGGGCAGAAAGCAATGGGGACAAGAAGGTGAGTGGACCATCCGTTAGGGAATTCTGGATTCTGGACTTAATGGTTGAATGGAGAATGCTCCCTTCCCTCCATTCATTCATTCATTCATTCATTCATTCATTCATTCATTCATTCATTCATTCGTTTATTCGTTTATTCATTCCTTCCTTCCTTTTTTTTCCTTTCGTAAATTTGTATACCGCTGACCTCGTGTGCCGACACTAAGCGGTTTACAAAGGTAAAAATAAACAATAACCCCCAAGGATAGAAAATAAAATAAATCCTTCCCTAGAAAAAGATCCCAGACGATGGCTGACTCCAGGAAATGTATACGGAGACAGACGTCTTTGAATGCTGACTGAAATAAGTTTTAGTCGTTTTGGTGTGTATTAAAGAAAAAGCCTTCGTCCCCTTTGCCACGGGCATTTCCCCTTAAAGCAGGTTGGCTTTCTTTTATTTGTTTGTTTTTGCTCCGCCTTCCTCCTTCAAAAGAACCCAAGGGCGGCTGACATCCTTAAACAACCGTATCGAAAGCTAACAACAGTGAGTATACAAAAACCACACGAAAAGGGGCAGACATAAGCAACACCAAAACACATTCAAAGCGGTAAAGTGCAGCAATACGTTTCACTAAACCCCACTTAGGCAGCCGTTCGCTCAGGGAAAGCCTGCCTGCAGAGAAAGGTCTTTATGTATTTGCAGAAGGAGAGCCAAGACGGGGCCAGCCTGGTTTCCAGTGGGAGGGAGTTCCAGAGTCTGGGAGCAGCCACCGAGAAGGCCCCTCTCCCGGGTCCCCATCAAAGACACCTGTGAAGGTGGTGGGACCGAGAGCAAGGCTTCCCCTGAGGATCTTAGCACTCGAGGAGGCTCATAGAGGGAGACGCGGTCCTTGAGATCATTTGGACCCTGGCCGTTTAGGGCTTTACAGGTTCGAACCAACCCTTTTGAGTTGTGCTCGGAAACGGATCGGCAGCCAGGGGGATGATGGGATCCCTGTAACTAGGGGTTCAAAGCAGAGCCCAGCAATTTTTTTAATCTACTACCCCAAACCCCTTTTGAATGGAGGTAATTCCCACCTCTTGGGCTGCTAGCTAGCCATGATGTAAATAATGAAATAAATACAAATAATGTATACTTATAGCTGCTGACGTCCTGTTTTTAGTTTTCAGCACTAGCCACCGAAAAAGCTAGAGGATTTTTGCCCCATTTAGTGACATCCTCTCTCTCTGTTTCCGCTGTCACCATCTGCACTCATGAATATTGGCATATTCAAGCAACGCAACCACACACCACCACGCTGATGAGTTCCTTTCATGGATTTATTTTCTAGCCAAGCAGAGCAGCCTTTGAAAGAGGAATGAATGGGCGATGGGGTGTGTAGGCATGCCCCCCCTTGTTCGTCTTTGCTTAAACAGGTGCTGCAGGTTTTTGTTTGAAAAAACCTGCAAGACCTTTTTATAAACCTGCTCGGGAGGAAAAAGAAAAGTGCGCACTAGGTACGGAAAAGTGAAAATGATGCTCTTCTCCTAACCTTGCATCCCACTTATGATGTGCCATCAAGTCGAAACCGACTTGCAAGGACCCTAACAGGGTTTTCAAGGTAAGTGAGGTATTTAAGGAGCCGTTTCAACAGTTCCACCCCAAGTGAGTTCCCATGGCCGAGCCGAGGAATCGAACCCACGCCTCCTGAGTCCTAATTCCAAAGAAAATAAACATACCTTCTCCGAAAAGAAAGAGGCACTCTGATTGGCTAACATGATTGCCAATCAAGGCTGAAGCTTTTCCCCTCCCCTGCCGTTTGGCTCCCCCTTGCTATGTATATGATCTAGGAGGAAGCCGGAAGAGAAAAATAAGTTAATGTGTTTTTTTATTTGCACGGCTGCATTTTAACCTCCCACCCCATTCTTTTCTGGCAAAGCGGGTTGGAACTGGGTGTACCCTTCTTTCTCCATGTATGCAGCAACTGGAGAATAGGTGAGATCCCTGAATTGTAAGCAAGGAAAATAATATTCTTGTGCGTTTGGGTGGGTGGCTTCCGTAATATAACTTCAACACACGGCAATGCCATGGTGGAATCAGATGGTTTTTGTCTCTGGACTTCCTGTGGATGACCTAAGCCCTTTCCAGATTGCTCAGGGCTTGGAAACTTTAAAGCCACACTCCCACGTTGGCTGAAATTTGTTTTTTTTTTTAATCCAAATAACGAATATTTTCCTGCTCTGGTATGCCTCCGCTTCAAAGTCTAGCTGCTGCTGTGTTCATCCCTTCCTTCGGGATCCCTGATCCCCCTCGACGCCTGATCCTAAACTTTGGGTTAAAAAACTAGACACCGGGAAGGGAATCTTTTAATTTGGTCGTCTCCAGCATGTTCAAAAAGCTAGTGGGTGGGTGGGTGATGATCTGTCAGTTTCACTTTGGTTTTGGGCCTGGGAATTTTTTTAAAAAATGACAAGCGGCCTTCCCTTCTAAATTCGTCAAGAGCCAAACTGGAGGAGAACTCGGTTTTTCCTTGGCTCAGTCGAACGGTGCCCGAAATGAAACTGGCCGGACGGCGCGAAATGTCTGCCAGCGAAGCAGGAGGGTTCGGCGGTTCGGTTCACAAACCGAACCGACAGCAGCTCTGTGAAGGGGGTTCGAGGGCTTGGTGTAGAAAGTGAGGGGGAGAAAGGGGTGTCGATCCGAATTGAGCATCCAGGATGGGATGCAGTGTGACGAGAATTGGTGGTACCCAGGCTTGGAAGAGCGAAACAAGCAAACCACCCAGCCTGTGTTGTGCTGGACAGAAGTGGCAGCTCTCCAAAGAGGGAAGGAATATTTTTGTTTTGACGAGGTCCTGGTTTTTAAGGACACCCTAAAAGGAAGAAAATCCACTTCTTCCTTTGGCAACTTCGCTTCCACGGCAAAACCCAAGCCCCCTTTTAAACCGGGCTGAATTTCAGCCTCTGAACCGAGGCTTAGTTCCCCCAACCATGTGCTCTCGTGATAAACCGAGCCGGGGGCAGACGATTGGCCCCAAAAGAGGAAGAAACCACCCTTCCCAAGGTCGTTAGACTCCGCCACCCATCGTCCCTGAACTTGGGTCCCCACCTCGGGGGGGCTGATGGGTGCTGGAGTCGAACCGCCTTCGGAGGGCCTCAGCTTTTCCGCTCCGGGCTTAGGCTGTCTGGCGTCCAGTCCAAGCCAGCCAGGAGGCGTTGGGGACGATGGGAGATGTGGCTTTCTATTTTTTTGGAAGGGGGGATCGTTTTGCTTGTCTGTTTCTCATTTATGTTGTCTTGTTTGTCCGTCTGCTGTGACTTGTGGAATTAACATTCTTTTTTTCCCCCTCCATATTCTCTCCTCTTTTCTCCTTCTTCCTCCTGGCTACCCTAACCCGGACACACCCACGCGACCGCTGCCGTCACCGTCCCCAAAACTCTCTCTCTCTCTCTTGTTCCTCTTGCCCTCCTCCCTCCTGCCTCTGTCTCTCTGGTCCTTCATCCGCCACGTCCTTCCACCTTCCCGCCACGTCTTCCCTCGGCCTTTCCCGGACTCTGGCTATGGCTTCCTTGCGGCTCCCTTTCCCAAACGCTCCTTGCCTTCTGCCCTGCCTGCCCCCAAAGTCGGCCCTCTGCCCGCTCGCCCGGCCTCCGGGCCTTGCCCGCCCCTCCTGGTCCGCGTCTCCTTGGTGGACGGCCAGGGGGCAGAGGGCCGGCGGCACCCCTTTCCCGACTCCCCGAGTTTGGAGAGCGTGGCGTTGACCTCTCCGGACCGGACGGGCCCGGCCTTCTGTCCCCGGCTGAAGACCCTCTCCTGCGAGGAGGTCTGCCTCCTGGCCGGCCGGCCAGGACAAGTTTTGGCCACCCTGTCCCCCGAGGAGCTGCTCCCCATCCGCCTCTCACCCATCGGGGCCTTTTCCCCCCCGGCCCGGAGCGTCCTGCCTTTCCTAGAGAGCTCTGACTTGGCGGTCCTCTTCTCCCCACTTTTCCCCCGCAGCAGAACCTATCCCGCTTTAGCTTTCTCCCCCCGCCAGGTGCCCGAGCAACCCCGCGGCGCCCGGGGCCCCCTTGACAGCCAGGCTGGAGCGGGGCCCGGGAGAGTGACCAGGGACAAAATGGGAGACGAGGCATCGGGAGCCCCCAAGCCACGTAAGCCACTGCCTTTCCACTCCTCCCCTCCCCTCCCCTCGGTGGCCCTCTTTGTTCCATCTCCCGCCCTCTGTTGTATCGTGCACTGCCAGGGCTAAATGGTTTATGTTGGCTTTCCCTTGGGGGGGGGGGGGGACAGAGAAAGAAAGAAAGAGGTTGCCCGTTGAACTACAGTGTTGAACTACAACTCAAGAGATCTGGGTTCAAAGCGCGCACTCGGCAATGCAACTCACCGGGCGGCCTTGGGCTCACCCTTCTCTCTCCACCTGGCCTACCTTAAAGGACTGTCGTGAGGAAGGGGAAGGGCAGGAAGGCTGGCTTGAGCTCCATGGGGGTCTAACGTGGAACCCACAAGCAATAAACAACAACCCCTCCCCCCAAGTAGCGATGCTGGCACATGGGAGTTGTAGTCCAACAGCATCCGGAGACCTATGTGTCCCAATCCTTTCCTAGCGGGAACAGACCAGAAAGATACACCCCGGGGGAGGAAGTAGCTGCGGTCTAAATCTCCAGTGGAAATCTGACCTAGGAAATAATAAACTTGAGGGTCGTTTTTAACGGGGGGGAAATTCTCTAAAGGTGGGATTCTGAGCCACAGAAAAGCAAGCTAGGGTTTAGGATTGAAATAGATGAGCACTAGGAATAAACTGATCCACCGATTCTTGATTTAAATGGATACCGCTCAATTCAGAAGAGATGGAGTGGGCTCTAACAACAGTGAGGTTTGAGGATTTATTTCATCGTTTTCAATAGCACACTCAGTTTTTGGACAGCACGTTTTGTGTCCAAATGCATGCTAGCAAACCAACCCGCCCTCGATTGATTTTGGATTTTCTGTGTTAATTGAACAGTTGGCTTAAATCGTGCTTGCCAGTGCACGAGGTCACAGATCCTGAAAGTGTTGTGATTTTTAAAACCGCTGCTCATGAAAGCTGGCCAGTGGAGGGGTTCCTGAGACATTTCGACACACGACATTCTTCTAATATAGAATACAAAGAGAGAGAAAAAACCCAGAATCCACCCAACTCTTTTTTTAAAAGCTTTGTGATAAGTAAGGCACACACAAAACATGTAAAAGAGGCTTGACAGAGAGAATATGAAATAAAATCTATTACAGGGAAGGCTTTTAGCCAAAGACAGAAAAAGGAATGAAGGTTTTCTCAACCAGCTGGGAATTCTCTAGCTATATAGCAGACTGTATTTTTTTTAAAAAAAATTTAAGCATTGGGCATATTGTCAATTTCAGGGTGAAACTGAGTTGAAATGGATTTAAAACTGGGTCTTAGCTCAGCTTGGTTTTGGAGGGATATTCTGTGATATTTTTTTTCATAGTTTCTCTTGAGATCTCAAAATAGCCTCAAAGGAAAACCAAACCTGGTTATGGGGGGGAAGGAGGGCAGAGAGGTTCAGAGGTATAAAAAGCTAAGTATATAAAGTAGGACCCTGTATCCGCAGGGACCCTGTATCCCCCCCTTCACGGATGCTGAAAAATGTGGATATAGCAAACCCTAGACATAGCAAGGTCTCTGGCTCCCTCTAGTGGCCAGTTCTGGTAACTTCACCTTTAGAAAAATACCGTATTTTTCCGTGTATAAGACTATACTTTTGTCTAAAATCTTTAGACTAAAAATTGAGGGTCGTCTTATACACGGAAGTAAGTTGAGGAGAGAACAAAAACAAGTGGAGGGGAAAGCAGGGATCAAAGTGATCCTGCAGGGCTTTGATCGCTGCTTTCCCCTCCACTTGCTAAGCCCCACTTAGATTTCTTAATTTTGGGTTAGAAAAGTGGGGGGCGTCTTATACATGGGGGCGTCTTATACACGGAAAAATACGGTACATTTCTAGGATTTTTCTTTTAATATTTTCAGATCAGTGGATACTGATCCTGCAGATATGGCAGATATGTATGGTATTTTAGGGTCCACAGAGAAGCAAGGAAGGGAGCTAGTAAGTGGATATTGATTTCTGGTTCTTTTTTTGGGGGGGGTCATTTCTTTTTCCCCCCCGCAGTCCGACATTCTCAGTCCTTGGGGGGCATCTCGAACGATAGACGCCTACGGAGAGCCGACACGGACCGCACATCCTCCCAGTTTCGAGAGCAGAAGAAAGGTGAGATCTATTTGGGCTGGAAAAGGCTTTTGTAAATTTAACTTTTTTTTTTTAGGGTGCCATGCAGGTCTCTCCCCCCCTCCCATTTCTGGGACTTTCATGAGATGCCACGATGTAACCCGTGACTACATTTGCAAGCCGCAAACGGAGTGTTTTTTAATTGGCTGGTGGAATAATTCCATGAAAGGACATGTTTTCCCATAATCCATTTACCACGGAATGCAGATTTACAGATTTCGACTATTTCCTGCGAATACGTCAGCCGGGCTTGGCATGGCATTTTTCGCTTTCACCTGGGCTTTCTCCAAGCATCCAGAGATGGAGCTGCTCATTAAGATGACTCGTTAAGGCCCTGGAACGGGCCATTCTCTGAGACCTTAAACCTTGCGAATCGCCATCCCTTTCAGGTTTTCCTTCCTTGTTTCCATGGGAACTGCTTGTTCCCCTTTTCACAGTTCCTAAAAACCAGGCCGAGGGTTTCCAGAGCAACATCTTTGCTTTGAGCCGAGAACCCGAGTGTGAGTCCAGAGACAAACGACGACAGTTTCCTTCTGCATGTTATTATTATTTATTTATTTGAAAGGGTGTCCCCCTGGTTTAACTTGTAATTCTCACTCTTCTTCCAAGAGATTTCGGGCGGTATAGACTCAGTTTTGTTTTGTTTTCCCCCCTCAATATTTCTGGCTTCACAGCAGCCCTGTGAGGTTGGCCAGGCCAGGCGATGACCGGCTAAAGCGCCAGGCAGCCTGTCGAAGGAGCGGGGCCTCGTTATCGGTGGCCCCCTTCCCCGTCGAAAGGTTGTTCCCCGCGAAATCCCAGCCTTGGCCACTTGGGGGCGCTGGTCATGTTCTCAGCCCCCGTCTCTGAATTTCCTGTCTCTCCCCGGTTTGCTTCCTCAGCTTTGCTGGTGGCGATCAGCGCCTCCGTGGACAAAATCGTGGCTCACTTCAGCACCGCTAGAAATCTCGTCCAGAAGGTTTGTTTATTTGTTAAGATAGGGGTGTTTTAATTACGGGGGGGGGGGCTTGTAACTATAAATCTAACTAATGGTTTTCTCAAAGTAATTTTCCGTTTCTGAGCTGGTGCACTGAATCGTATAATCTCCTCCCTGGCCAGACGCCAAGAAAGCAATCCTTGCAGTTTGAGGAAAAGGGGAGGAAGCTAATTAGGAAGCGCTAATGATCAATTAGGAAGGAGAAAGGAGTGGCTGGTGGCTCTTTTCTTGCAGCTGATTGAATGGCTCTCTCTCTCTCTCTCTCTCTCCTTTCCAGGCCCAGCTGGGTGACAGCAGGATCAGCCCCGATGTGGGCTACCTGGTTCTGAACACCCTCTGCCCGGCCCTTCGGGCTTTGGTGAGCGACGGGCTGAAGCCCTTCCAGAAGGACGTCATCACAGGGCAGAGGCCGAGTTCCCCGTGGAGCGTGGTGGAAGCTTCCGCCAAGCCTGGTGAGGTGGCAAGAGGCGGGGAAGACAGGAGGGAGGCAATTGGTATATTTATTTTTTTTGCAAAGCCTCCATCACTCTGTGCTCTAAAGAACATCACATTTTCCAAAATGCCGGCTTTGCAACCAGGAGCTGGGAAAACGTTTTCCTTCCAGAGACACACGTCCTGCAAAGCTCCCCTACCTGAGCCAAGCCACTTGCAAATAAAGCCCCTGCTTCTTTTCCAGTGACCCATCAGAAGGCAAAAGCAAGCTGCAGAGCTGAGAAACCTTGCGACAGGATATTTAAACAGATTTTAACCTCTCAAGGGAACTCTGCTTCTAATAATGGGCTAAACTGTGTAGTCTGTTTTGACCCGAAGGAAGCAGGTTCAAGGTTAGCCGGATCCATAATAATTTGGAAATTTGACTTTTAAAGACCCGGCCCTTCTAAAATTGCTCAAGGCAGCTGATGGCATTATTAAAATTACTAGGACAGAGCCAAGTTTGCTGTTCCAAAGCAAAAAAGTGAAATAAATAATAAATATTGTTTAGTTTATTTTTTATGATCGAGTCGTCTTGACGATTCTATCATTTGTTTTTGATGGTTCCTGTTGCAAACCACCCAGAGTAGCCTTGGCCGGATGGGTGGTATATAAATTGAATAAATAAATAAATAATACAGAAAGTTCACCTCAACTCCTGGCGTACATTACTGTTGACACCAGCCCTGAAAGGTAGGTCTCTGTTGTTTGGCCTCCTAAGAGTTGATGGCTTGCCCAGGACCGCTCAAAGGAAGTTCCTGATAAGAGATGAGATTTGATCAGATACTTTTTCATTCGGGAGCTCGGAAAACTTAACTTTTCCCATCTGGGCTCCTTGCCAATATGGATTTTTCCGTGGCTCATCTGTTCTGGGACTGACCCTCATTCAGAGCTGTCCCTGTTTTATGTTTGTGGGTCTGCTCTACAATGGTTCCCAAGCCTGGATCCCCAGATGTTCTTGGACTACAACTCCCAGAAGCCTTGACCACTAGCTGGGTCGTCCAGGGCTTCTGGGAGTCGTAGTCCGAGAACACCTGCGGACTCAAGCTTGGGAACCGCTGTGCTAAGGGATTCGACCTGTCTTCCCTTCCCTTAGGCCCTCATACCCGGTCCCTGAACGCACTTTACTGGAGGGTGTCTCGACTGGCCCCGCTCCGGAGTAATCAGCAGCGCTTCCACGCCTTCGTCCTGGGACTTCTTAAGTGAGTAGATACGAAGAGAGGCCAGTTGAAGCAGGGAAGATGGAACGTGGCTTAAAAGAGGGGTGGGCCATTTATGGGGACCCCCTCTGGCTTATACAGTCCCGATTCGGAGACAAGGACACAGCGATACTGTGCCTTCCCCAGGAAGGGAGGGAACGAGGGAGACAGACGGGGTGGACTAAGAGAACCACACTGAAGGTGGCCCCCCCAGGGCCCACAAAGGTCCGTTTTAAGACCTTCCGGCCTTGGGGCCTAATCCTGCGGGGGGGGGGGGACACCTATCAGAACCTGAATGCCACCCCCCTTTCTGTTTTGCCCTCTTCCCCCTAGCCTGAAGCAGCTGGAGCAGTGGTTTGCACACCTTCAGCGCAACTCGGGTAAGTGTGGGGCAACCTGGCAAGGGGGCCCGCGTCTCCGGCCGGGGGATCTCGGACGCGGTTCTGCCTTGATCTGTCTGGGTTACCTGTCGCTTAAAAACAAAAAAACCCCAAAACAACCCACCACCCCCAGGTTAAAGGTTATGGGTTCAAAGTTTGGCATTTCGAGTGAAAAAATGATCAAGGGCCAGGAGGAGGGTTGTCTCGGCCGGGCAGCTTGGAAAGATGGCGAGAATCAGAATCGATGATGATGATCTGGCTGGATCAATCGGCTGTCCCTGTTCAAGGACTCCCAGTTCAATTAAAAAAGCCCTGTTTGCAATCAGTGAAAAGATAAAAGTCCATCCAGGAGATAAAACAGCAGATCAAAACTACACCACTATATAAGTCACATAGGTTTACGTGGTTTCTCTTTTGTTTTAACCGGGTCCCCGCAATTTGCTGGCTGGATAGCTCAGTGGGTTGAGGCATCGGTCGGGAGTTCGAATCCCCCACTGGGTCTCCTTGACAGGGGCTGGACTGGATGATCCAGAGGATCCCCTCCAGCTCCGCCGTTCTCCGAGGATGCTTGCCTCATCCTTGAGACTGGCATTTAGCCAGATCCCTAAATAGCTCGGTGGTTCACCCTTTGATTCCCCACCGTACCTCCTGGGAGAAGAGCCAGCCTGGGTGGCCTTGGGCAAGCTGCAAAGCCCTCGTCCCTAACCTTACCCGGGCGTTCCTAAGGGCTAGAAACTTGATTTTTAGAAAATAACCTTGGAAAAGAGAGAAAAGTGTCGATCTGCACCCTGACTCTATATTTTCCCCTCCGCCTCTCACATTCATTTCAAATAACGGGGTACGTACCGTGTGGGGGCAAAGGGGACCGTTCTGTGGGCCGATGCCAAGACCAGCCTGCTTTCTACCCACAGAGCTCATCTCCGCGCTTTACTTGCCCACGGCCTTCCTGGTCCTCAGTCAAGGGTTTTGCCGCCGGTGGGCCGAGGAACTCTTGCTGCTGCTCCAACCACTCTCCATGCTGACCTTCCACCTGGATCTCCTGTTTGAGCACCACCATCTCCCCCTGGAGGTCCGCCCAACGCCCCGGCCGGCGGTCACGCCGCCCACGGAGCTGGCCACCGGCTTCTGCCAAGCCCAGGGGCCAGATTCACCTCGAAGTCTGCTTTCCCTTTCCGGGCCGTCCAGTCCGATGGACGGGTCCCCGACGGGAGCCACTCTTCCCCAGAGACTGCTCGGTGGGGGGATCGGTTGACCCACACCTGGCTAGGCAACGAGGCCTCCCTGACGCCGGAGCCGAACCCCCAGGCGGTCCAGCAGGAGACCGGGGGAAAGGAACAGAACTGGTGGGTGCAGCTGAGCCGGGCGTCTGGAGTTTATGCCACCTCGCCGGTCTCAAAATCGGAGGGCTTCCCTTACGCTCACTGGGCCAAGCTGCGGACGGCCGTTGGGGGAGCCGTCAAAGAAGCCTGCGCGGGGATAGGGGGAAGCCACACTGAGCGCCGACGCCTGCCCGCAAAGCCTGGGTCAAGACGGTCGCTCGGAGCAGCCAATGCGGGCGTCCGGCAGCGAGATGGAGAGCCCGCCTGCAGACGAGACGGGAAGAAAGGCTGATACAGAGGTGCCCGCGGCTGGAGAACCCTGCCCGGCCAATGCCCGGACGGTGGCAGAGAATCCTGATGCCACAGAGACCCCCGGAAGCGGGAAGGGGAAGCGTCTGGGGTGGCTGTTTGGAGCAAGTGGTCCAGGGATACCCGCTGAGCCGGATTCGAATCTCCCCAAGTCCAGGTATTGGGAACGGGGGAAAGGGCCCCGTCTGCAAAGGGCTGTGGGGGGAGAACAAGTTGGTTTGAGAAGTTGCCAACTCTTTTTCCTGGTGGCACTCAAGGTCTGGCTGGGGGCCATCGGATTAGAGAGACTACCATTCAAGTGTAGGCAGCCTCGGGCCCTTAAATCTGAATACCCCCCTCCCATGCTGAAAAAAATGGATTATAGTGAATGCCATACAGAGCATGGTCTCTGGCTCCCTCAAGTGGCAAGTTCTAGTAATGACATTATAGAAATACATAGTATTGCGATTTTTCTGTTAATATTTTTAATATTTTCAGACTGCAGATGTAAATCAGTAGATCCTGATCCTGTGGATAAGGGAATCCAACTGTAGTAAAATAAATATCCTTCTAGGCTCAGCTGCAGCCAATAAGAGCTTTTTAATATTGAAAATAGTTTAAATAAATTTAGTTCAATTTTTTTGGTCCTTTTTAATTCTGTTTTTTTTTTAAAAATCTGGCCTGTGGCACTGCCCGCCACTACAAAGTGGCCCCCAAGAACGGCTGCAAAATTGAATTTGGCCCTTGCCTGGATGAAGTTTGCCGTCCGGGCGGTTGTTGCTCCGTTGGGCATGGGCTTTGAGCTGGGGATCATTGGTATTCCGACAGGCGCCCGTCCAGCTGGCTTCCTCCCACCATGAACGTCCTGGCTTGGTGATGCGGACAGGGCCGAAGGAGAAGGGCCTGCAGGAAGAGGAATCGTGGCAGGACGATGGGTCCCCAGCTGCCCTGCAAAATTATAGGTAAGCCAACTTCTGCCAGGGCCCTGTGCAGAAGGGGTAATAGCAGCTTACATAGAAGAATTGAGTTTTCTTCTTCCATGGACTACAAATCCCATTCTGGGAGTTCTGCCTGGCTTACACACCCCTTACAGACACTGAAATGTGGCTCGCCTGAGAGACCAGGCCTAGCTTCACCCAAGCTTCCTGTTCCCGCCCCAGTGCTAGCTGGGAGCTTCCTTTCTGTCCAGGAAACTAGGCATGGGAAGGGGCGGGGGGGAGGGAACTAAAATACGTTTATCTCGTCTGTGCAACACAGGACTCTACTCCCTCATTTCACTTTCAGACCTGCGGGGTGTTGGCAGGGATCAGATTCTCCAGGGTGGAAAACAAACATTGGGTACAAAAGGCCGCCAGCCAACTTGCAGGGAGAGAGCGAACATTCCGATTTCCTTGACATGCTAGCTTTCGAGCTGCGAGGCGTTCCTTTTATGGCCCCAGTCCTATTGCATCGTTACAGCCGGGAGACCAATGGTGTAAACACCCCACCCCACCCCAGTGGTAACATTGCTTATCCTACCGTTTCCCCGAAAATAAGACAGGGTCTTATATTAATTTTTGCTCCAAAAAACGCATTAGGGCTTATTTTCAGGGGATGCTTTATTTTTTTTCATGTACAATCTAAGTTTATTCAAATACAGTCCTGTCATCTTCTTCTAGTTGCTGCACAATAGTGGAGGGCGGGGTTTCACTTAATTGGGGGTTATTTTTGGGGTAGGGCTTATATTACAAGCATCCTGAAAAATCCTACTAGGGCTTATTTTCAGGTTAGGTCTTATTTTCGGGGAAACGGGGGTACTATGGATCTCATAAAGATCTAGAATGCCACCCTTTCTAAGAGGGCTTTGGTTACTTTTCTCGGTGTCCGTGTCTCCGTCCAGGGCCGTCCGCGCGCTGTGCGACCACGTGGGGAAGGGGGCCGACCACCTGAGCTTCCGTAAAGGGGACGTCCTGCAGATCCTGGAGACCGTGAGCGAGGACTGGATCCAGTGCTGCCACGGAGATCGGAGAGGCTTGGTCCCCGTCGGCTACACCTCTCTCCTCGTGTGAAGGGGGCCCCCCGAGGAGCGCCATGACGCTGAGGACCTGCCCTCGTGGGGAAGAAGGGGGATCCACCCATATAGACCCAACTTAAGAGACACCAACCCCCCCAGGACGAACGTCGACCACGACAGGAACACCCCCCCCCCGAAAGACCGAGAAATGCATTTGTGTGCACAAAAAAGTGTTGTTAACCGCACACCAGTCCCAAGACCGAGTGGTGGCTTGTGTCCCCCGTTTATAGGGTGGCCGAGGGCTCCTTGTCCTTCGTCTTCCTCCTTACAAACAGCACCCACCTCCCCGTGCACCGATGCTGCTTCAGTACCTTACTGGATTTAGCCCATCCTGCCTGCCTTCCCACCTCCATGCGTTCCACTTCTGTCTGTGATCCCGCGGCCCATTCCGAAAAGATGATTCTCTTTCTCTCTCTCTCATGGGTGTATATTGCCTATATTTGTGTGTATATAGATATATAGATATATATATATATATGCATATATGTAGATTTCACTTTCTCGGCTGCTCGTATCAAGCCTTCCAAAATGGGACGGACGCCAACGACGGAGTCACAGCGGGACCCCTTTGGGAAGGGTTGTCTCCCCGGACGCTCTCCCCTCCTCATGCCCCCTTATCCGGCAAAATCGCGGGTAACGAAATAGGTCGGGCCCCGTCGGCTGTCTTGGAAGGAGGCGCGCAAGCAGAGAGGAAATAAAAGGGTACACGAACATCAATGATGTCCTGGTGAAATGGCATTTGCCACAGGCCACAAAGGCCTCTCAGGTGTAGAAAAATGTCTGGAATCTGTAACAAAATGTTGCAGCGTCCTTACGCCGACCGCCTTGTTGCCGACAAGACGCCCTACCAGCCTCCCGGCCGTCCTGCGTTCTGTGCCCCCTGGACGTCTTTCGTCCTCGCTGGGCCATTGAGGGGAAATCCTTGGGCTTTCCTTTCGACCTCTGACGTTATTCTTACGGCGCTGCTGGAAACCTCGACGTTTCTGCTGCGTGCCGGAAACATTCGCCTCTCAAGGCCCACGTTAAGGTTCTAGTCCTCTTGGTGCTTCTCCATTGAGCGGGCTGCGAGACAGAAGCTTTTTTTTTTTTAACCCCTCCGCGAAATTTACGGCAACCCTCTGCAAGTCTCCTTCTTCCTTAGACTTGCTTTTATCCTCCAGACGACCCTGCGAGGGAGGCTTGGGCGAGGAGATGGCGCCTGGCCCCAAATCTCTGAGTGAGCGTAGTGGTTTGTAGTGGGAGGGTGTGTGTGTGACTGCAAGCCAGCAAAAACTCTTGCTTCAAATGAGCATGGAGGGTGGCATTGGTAGCTGAATTTGATGGGGTTTTCAAGGGCAAAATATTAAGCCTGAGTGACCCACCCCGATCTCCACACTAGGCTTTTATGAGCTCAAAGCGGGTACTGGAGGAAGGGGGTCCCGTATCTCAGCCCGGAGAGGTCAGTATCTGGCTTCCAAACAAAGCACCATTGAATATACACTGGGCACAGCAGGCGCTAATACCAGATTGTTCAGCACTGGCAAGGAACACCCGTTCTAAAAACATGTGAAAAGTCCCACGTGGGCCGACTCGGAGTCCTCTGTCCGATCCCGTCCCCAACTTTTCCTGATGGGGCACAATGAGCTCATAGAACCGCTTCCCATGTTAGAAATGGGGGAGTGTGTGTGTGTGTGTGTTTTTTTTAAGAGGCTGCCTGTCGCTCCTCTGAACGAATCCACGTTCGTTCAGAGGGAGGAACGAAGCGGCCACGCTGCTCATAAGGAATCCGAAGGACACAGCCCCGTTCTTAAGCCCAAGGGGAAATCTGGCGTAGAGGCGTTTTCAGATACAGCTGCCAGAACGGCCTGGGGCCTTAAAGGCCGTGCATGCACCAGACCCAATGAGCAAGCCACAGAGAAGCACAGAAATCTGTGCCCCTGGAATGGGGAGCAAATTGTTAAAAACCAACCCATAATCCAGCAGTGCTTTAATATTCAGAAAAGGACGTTAAGCACGAGACTGGATCCGACCAAAAGTCTGCTAGTTTTATCAGACAGCTCAGTGGTTTAGGTCTCTGGTTGGGAGTTCGAGTCTCCTGCTGGGCCTCCTTGACAGGGGCTGGACTCGAAGATCCCAAGGGTCCCTTCCTGTGCTGTAGTTCTAAGATGATTATTCTTATTCTCTGAATGTTGTGGGCAACCAGACGCTTCTGGGAAACTCAACATAAGACAGGAGTGGAACCGAGGACCTTGTCCTCAGTAACTTATAGGACGACGGCAACGTTCTTTGATTTCCATTCGTGCACCGAGAAGGGGGGTGGACTAGATGGCCTTATAGGCCCCTTCCAACGTCATTATTCTACGATTCCTCTGATATTGGCCATCGTATATAGCCTTCCCGATAGCCTCAACCTCTGCAAATGGATCCGATTCCCTTTTTTAAAACCGCTCAAATGGCCAGCCGTCGCCCCCTCTTGTGGCAGGGAGTTCCACCGCTCTTCCCTTTTCTCATCACCGCTCCTGTCATACATCGCTGACAAGGTCTTGCCCTCTGGCTTTTCTTCTAAAGACGGTCTGGCCCCAGAGAGGAATCCGTGGGTCTTTCAGCTTGTTTCTTCGGCAGACGCGGTTACGTCTCCAAGGGCCGGTCTCCAAACGAGCCGTGTCAAGGACCCCGAAGGGAAGAGAGGGTCCTTTCCAGCATCCCAAGGGGACTGGGTGAGCACGAATGGTGTGTGTGGTGTGTGAACGCCTCCTTGGCAGAGAACCTGTGGATGATTTGCCTATAAGACCTGGGCTAACAGCCCACCCCAGCCACCAGAAGGAGATCTCCAGGACTGAGGAAGGTTGGATCTCAAACTCAGCTCCTGCTGGATCTCGAACTCAGCTCCCGCTATGTAGACCTCCTTCAATCAGTTATAGGTAGAACAGGGGAAAAAACAAACAAAAAACAAAACACCCCAGAATTCTCTTGCAGGACTCAAGATGTAGGAGGGCACGAATTTATCCCTCTTTCTACTTGGGGTCAAAACCTACTCCAGAAGGGTTGGTCTGCCTTGCCCCCATGCTTTAAAGAAGTTATTCTGCAATTTCCACCCACAAATTCTACTCCGGCCCTCCGGTGCAAAGCCCTCCTTCAGGTACAGCAGGACCCCCGTTTCCCCCCATGGATACTGAAAAATGCAAATTATAACAAATACTATTTTAATAGCGAACACTACAAATGCCATGGTCTCTGGCTCCCTTTCGTGGCCAGTTCCGGTACCTCCCATCTTTACAAAGAATATATTTCTAGGATTTTTCTTTTAATATTTTCAGGCCCCGGTTAAGTGAATCAGCGGATACTGATCCGGCGGATAAGGGGGTCCTTACTGTATTTGAAGACAGGGAATTCAACCACCCCTTCAACCTTTCCCTTATTCAGACTCCACGTGCCCAGCTCTTCCAGGACTCACTTTCTAGAGCTCACTGTTATCCTGATCCCGCCATTCACCAAAGAAACAAAAAAATATTTTTAATTTTTTTTAAAAAAATAACATGGTATCCACCAAGGAGAGAAAAATGGGACACAGTTGGGGAGAGCGCTGAGCAGGGAGAAAGGAAGCCGGCTGGCAAGTGTGGAAAACAAAACAAAACAAAAGAAAAACCCCTGAAGCCGCTGGATAGGAAACGTGGTTTTTTTTTTCTTTTTCCATTTAATACTAGAATCTCTCGGTATTTGGAGATGCAGGCGTTTTTATGCAATTACATCCAATGTTAAAATTGGTAATACATAATTTACAAAGATTAACATCAAAACAATGGTCTATTTAGATATGCTTTTTCTCTTCTTTTTTTTTTTTCTTTTTTCTTTTGTAAAAAGGAAATATATTAGCAGCTTTTCTTCTCAGCAACCACACGGCCTATCCCCATGCAGACTAAAAAGAGTTCGTATTCTATATTGGAAAAAAAACCAAAACCAAAACCAAACCGTAGTGCTTTTCCCTCCCCTCCTTCGCCTCTCCTTTCTCTCCTGGGCTTCTATCCGCGATCCGGCGTAAACTCTGGCGCCAGGCTCCTCAAGGGACCATACAAAATTACACCCACCCGAAAACCTTCCCCACCCACCCCTGGTGGTTGTTCTTGTTGTTTTTTTTTTCCTTTTTAAAAGTCAGTAATTTTCTACACCAGTAAGAAAACAAAACGAAAAACTTAAAAAATAAAATAAAGTCCAACATAAATTCTTCGCCCTTACCTAGAATTTGATTGTCTAAAAAACTTTTCTTTTTTTGTTGTCTTTCAACAAAAGAAAGATAAAATGGCAGAGCTATAGGTGTCTGTCTCACTTCTGGGCAACGTTTCATTATTATTTATTTTTCTTTAAGAAGGATTTCTTTACCTTATTTCTCTCTCTCTCTCTCTCTCTCTCTCCTTTAGTGTTTAACACTGCATTTTGAGACAATTTACCCCTGTTTTGTACTACATGGAGCGGCTCAAAAGATTTTATTTTTTTCCAGACATGCGATTTAATTCCCCCCCTCATTCCCCCCCCCCCCCTACAACATGTAAGAGTATTTTATACTCTGGGTTCTCCTGTACAAGGGTTTTTTTTTTCTACAGTAAGAAAATATTCCAAACTATTTTCTTATTTGTCTTTTTTTTTAATAAAATATTTTTTTTCCTTAAAGGGTTCCCTCCCCCCTGCTCTTTTTCCCACCCCGTCTAACTTTTTTTTTTAAATTGTCAGGAAGAGGGGGGGGGGGGAAATCTGAACGGAATGAAGCCTTTCTTTGTTGTTCCAAACTAAAAAGTAAAAGAAGAATTATATAGGTAACAAGAATGTACAGACGGGATGAACTTGGTCCGTTAGGAAGGGACATGGAGATCAAGAGAGAGCGACCATATTGCTTTACAATCACGCAGCGAAAGGAAGGGTTAAGATATATACATCTTGGCACACTGAGAAAAACGGGATTCTTTTTATAAGGACACCTAAAACAGGACCATAATATGCATATGAACGCCAAAAAGACAGAGAGCAGAGCCACACGAAAGGGAAAGCGTTCGCCACCCTACCAGCCTCCTAGGCCAATGGGTGGCCGTGCCTACCGCCGGTGGATCTTGGCCACCGCGGCGGTGGAAAACCAGACTGCGTTAAAAGCAAGGAATCTGTCCTTTCTCTGCAGTCCATAAGCTAACACTTCCAGGGTTGTCTGTGGGTCTCCTTTTTTTTTTTTGTCCCCCAAAGTTTAAAGGCAGAGAGAGAGGCGGGAGCATAAAATACACTGTCTCTTTAAGAGACAGACGTCTGTAAGCTGTACAGGGTGGGTTTTCTTCCCCCCCTCCTTTTGTTAAAAAAAAAAGAAAGAAAAAGAAAGAAAAAAGTAAAACACAAGAGTAGTGTTACCTGTGGATAACAGTCTACAATTTCACGACAAATACTTGTTCAGAAATACTGCTCGACGGTTCGTGTAGTGAAACGTTATTCGTTCCGTCTCTGCGGTTTTGACAGGTTCGGGGTTGGTTGGTTGTCTTTCCATTTTCACAACACACGGGACGCACGAGAACGACAGCTTATTACAAAAATAAGAGGAGGGAGGTGGGGGGGGGGGAGAAGAAAGGAACGGAGAAAGGAAAAAAGAAAGGACCCCGTGGGGTGCGTCGGGACTGGATTTGCTTTATAGAATTTCTCTGCAGCAAAACAAAAAAAAAAAAACCCCAAACCCCCCACCCCTTAAACGTCACCCTCCCCACCCACCCCGTGTTGCAAGAGGCAGGACGCCCAAGTGCTTCGGAGCCGATGGCTTCGGCCGACGTCCCCCCTGCTCCCCGGGCCGACCGGGCGCTCCCGCTGGAAGTACATCCGACGGGCCTTCCGTGCGCAGAGCACCACTCTTCCTCTCCTCCGGTCCAGCGTGAGCCAAAGACCAGACACGCACCGTTACGTGCTCCCCCCCCCAGTCCAGCTGGCTCCTGCTTGGGGGTCTTTTGCGGCACCCCACTGCAGGAGAACCGACGCGTACCGGGGAAGGGGGGGATCCTCTGGAAGGGCAGCAGTTCCAAACCCATTTATTTACCTGCCCGCACTTCTCTGCACGCCCCGACTTCTCTCCCCCACTTCCTTTCGAGAGGGACATCAGAACGGAGGTGGTGGTGGGGGAGAGAGAGTTGTTCAGGGTCGGGCGAGAAGAGAGGGAGAAAAAATAAATTAAAATTGTGACCGTCTTGGACAAAGAACCACAAGGTTTTCCTTAGTACCTTAACATGGACAAACAAGGCACGCGCCCAACACTACACACACTGTTAAGAGCACTGCCTGGGGTGAGGGGCTGCTCGCCTCCGGTCACGTCCTCATCTTAAGTGCTACAGAACTCTTGCATCTGTTTCCGCCTGCCTGTCCTCCTGGCGCCTCCCCAGACGCACGCCGTCCAGAGGCTCCGAGCGGAAGGGGAGGCGGAGTGGAGGGGGGGGGGGAGGCCAAGTCTTGTCCATCGGTTAGTCTCGCACACGGGACTCTCCAGGCCGCAGCCTCTTCCTGGGTGGGGCGGGCGGGCAGGCGGGCAAGCGCGGGGGTCACTTCCTGAAGCTGCTCTCCGGGAGAGCCAGGGTGCGGCGCCGCAGCTTCCTCCCCGAGCCTTCCTCGAGCAGGTAGGTGACGTCGATCGCTGCAAGGAGGGAAAACACACACACGCACAAACTGATTCCAGAGCGCCACAAAGTCCTCCAAAAGGCAGTCCTTCCTAAATCCTTGGACACACGAGATAAGCCACCTTCTCCGTATTTCTTAATTTCGCACATTTACCGCTGACTTGAGCGCAAAGCACTACTCTAAGTGGTTTACAGCAACGCACAACGCCAGCGACCCACCCACCCGACATCACTGTACACTAGAGCTATGGTGTGTGTGTGTGTGTGTGTGTGTGTGTGTGTGTGTGTGTGTGTGTGTGTGTGTGTGTGTCGGGGGGGGTGTCACTTCCAAGCACCCACCCCCTGCGGATGCTGCAAAAACTGCAAAAATAGCAGGCGCTGTATACACGGCATGGTCTCTGGCTCCCTCCGGTGGCCACGTTTGGAAAACACACCGTGGGTTTTTAATTTAATATTTTCAGGCAGTGTGGATACAGAGCCCGTGGATAGACAGGCCCTACTGTACTGTGCATTTGGGTGTTTTTTTCCGCCAAACAACACTAGTTCCCTCGTGCTTCCCAACTCTGTCTGGAGAGGCTGGCCTTTTTGAATCTGGAACCGTCCAATTCGCCAGGGCGTCTCCACGGCTCGTCAGGACCAGCCCCTTTCTAGGTGCAATCTAGGCAGAGCCACCTTTAGTGCAGTGGTTCCCAACCTCCGGTAATCCAGGTGTTCTTGGACTACAACTCCCAGAAGCCTTCACTAGGAGCTGTGCTAGCCAGGATTTCTGGGCGTTGCAGTCCGAGAACCTCGGACTGTTTTGAAAGCCAGTTCTAAACTTTTCAGGTTCGACCTGCTTCACGGGGTTGTTTCAAAGATGAGCCCCGTACAAAAATTAAAAAAGGACTAATTCTTAAGCCCTTTGTATGAGAATAACTACACACTCTCCCTGCAGCTGTTGTGGGCCGTCAAACGGCTTCTGACCTATGCTGACCCTACAAATTTAAGATCCTCTGAAGGTCCCCGTCATCAACAGCCCCGCGTGGTTCTTGGAAAGGAAAAGCCGCAGCTTTCTTTACCGAATCATCGCCGGTTTGGCCTTTTTTCACCCCGACCCGCTCTCTGTCGCATAGACAGTAAACAGGTACTCACGCCGAGTCGCAAACAAACGTCTCTGTATTGGTCGTGTGCATGTGCTGTGTGCCTATGGACAGGTTCATGGAGTCGGAAGGGGCCTCTGAGGCCATCGAACCCTAAGCCCACGCTCCCCCCCCGGGGCTCAAGGCGGGGAAATCCGAAGCGAAGCAGATCGGGCAAGAGGGGTTGCCCCATTTGCTCCAGAACACCTCCCGCGCTGGCGCGCACGACGGCAGCGTATGGAGACGAAGTGCATCGTGTGTTAACTACGCGGAGGAAAGGGCGGGTCCCTTCTTACCGTTTTTCCCTGGAATTTTCTCGAGGAGAGTGAGGAGGATTTGATTGAGCCTCTCTCGCTGCCTGTGGCGCCGTTTCTCCGGGGTGCAAGGCCGCCTCGGGGCCGGGCTGCTCTCCTCCGCCTTCTTGTCCCCCTCGCCCCCGTCCTGGGGCGAGGCCTCCTTCTCGGGCTCCTCCGGGACGCTGGCTGTCGGCTCGCCGGGAGGCGGCTCTTGGCTCGGGACGACCTCCTCCAGAAGGGGAAGGGGGTCCTCCTCCGGGCCGAGGTCTTTGTTTTGAGACTTGGAGCGGTCGGACTTCCACGACGACCTGGGGGAAGAGCCGCCCACACCCATGGCGGTTAGGACGTCTGTAGGACCACAGCCTTGCCCTGCCAAGGAAGCCACCACCACCCCCCCCCCCCCCCCGGCCCAGGGCAGGAGAAAAGAGCCAAAGGCTCCGCTTTCCAGGTCTCTGTGCCTGCCCGGCTTTTGGACTATGGCTCCCATAACTCCCTGTCGGTGGCCATGCGGGCTGGGACTCATGGTCGCTGATCTACAGCCTCGCTGGAGGGCTCCACATTCAGAACGTTTACGCCACCCAGTCCCCTTCCTCACTGTTAGCTACTGTATTGATCACTTAGCCACTGAAAAGGGCTTTTATTTCACTGCGTTGCAGAAGGCCACGTGAGGCAGGCAACATAATCCAGTAGGACCCCCTTTATCCGCGGGATCAGTATCCACTGCTTTGCTTATCCATGGTCTGATAATATTAAAAATATTTGAAGAAGAAAAAAAGAAAACCAAAAACGTTTCTAATGATAAAGTTTCCAGAAATGGCCACAAGCGAAAGCCAGAGACCATAGCATTTGCTATGATAACAGCGTTTGCTATAATCCGCGTTTTCCAGCATCTGTGAGGGGGGCCTGGAACTAATCCCCTAAGAATATGGGGATCCTACTGTATAAGGAATTATTTATTTATGGGAGAAAAACACTCCCTTCCCAAAAGTCACTCCCCAAGAAAAGAAACCTCATTGACAAAAGGACTCACCTGCCTCCGTTCCTCTTATAATTGTCTGGGACATAATGAGGCTGCAAGAAAGAAGCGAAGCACGCCGTTAAAGCTCGTTAGCACTGTCAAGTTATAGCTCAGTGGGAGAAAGGGTCTGTTTTGCGTGCAGGAGGTTTCAGGGGCAACCCCCAGACCTCCCCTGACAGTGCTGGGAGAGAACCTCGCCCTGGAAGCCGCCCTGCCAGCAACGTTGGCTGAAATCCTGTCGCGCGGAGCTGTGGAAGCGGGAAAGGAAACTCCAGCAGGGTGGAAGCGCTCCCGCCGGAGCCCTGCTGCGTTCTGTGCAATCATACTGGGAAGTGCGCAATCAAATTGTGCAACTGAACCGGGCAGCGCTGGTCGCCTGAGCGTAAGACCCAGCCCGCTTCCACTGGGACCGCTTTGGGTCGCCAGAACAAACAGGATTTCGGCCGCTGAATTACACCGAACCAGGCTCTGACGCGGCCCAAGGCAGTTTCCGAGAGCCTCCTAGCCGGACTCAGCGGGAGACTCTTCCTAGGTTCCTAAAGCGTCTCCCCGTGTCCTGGCTCAACGTACGGCAACTTCTCGGGCATAGATCTCTCCACCTGGGAGGGCCCAGCATTGGAAGAGCGAGGGAAAAGAGGACCGAACGTGACACAGAGAAGAGGCAGCCTGTGACCCTACGGTGGAAAGCCACAATCCCCTGGTTTATCGCATCACAAGTCTGATGGCACCGCAGCCGTGAGAAGGAGGCAAAAGCCACGCCGCACCTCGGAGGTTAAACGGATGCTGTACATCTTCGTTATGGGAAATATAAATACTGTGAGGTCTGGCTCGATGAAGAGACACAAGATCTGTTTCTGTCACTAAGGAGGTCTGAATCATCCACAAAATCTGGTGCACAGCCTGAGGAAGATGGACTGCCATCGGTAGCTTGCTGCGTGTTTTAGTGAACTACGGAAGGCATCACCTGCTCTCGCATCTTACGTGGCCTTTCTCGAATTCCAGCCGAACCTGGGAGTTTCGATGGCCCCTGGGGATGAATACCACCCTGGCTGCCCCCTAACCTAAGCTCGGAAAACGGAAGGCGCTTACCGAGAAGTCTCTTTTCGGTGTCAGCCTTTTGGGGAAATGGTCGAAGGCGTAAGATTTGGTGCACACCGGATAGCGGTTTCGGTGGATCTTGTAAAAGAGGTGGGCCGACTTGTCCAGGCGATAATCGCAGATGTAGACGTCCTGTTCCTTCACCCCCTTTGGCCGTCCTGGGGTGGGGGAAGAAAACGTCAAGAGAATCCGGAACGAGAGGATGGGGTGTCTTTTAGAAAGCACAACCACCCTCAAGCCACCCAAAATCTTTGCCACACAGCCTCAGAATGGCAGCCCTAGAAGGAAGTGTCTACCTACATCTACATCCATGCAGTCCCTTCACCCACATATTCATACGAATACCTGTACACATAATAATACTATACTCATGGGCCGTCAAGTCAATTCTGACTTCCAGGGTTTTCCAGGTAGAGAATACACAGATGTGGTTTGCCCTTCCCTTCCTCTAGGGGGGAGCCCTGGGACTGTGCAGCTTGCCCAAGGCCACCCAGGATGGCTCTTTCTCCCAGGAGGCCCCGTGGGGGGAATCGAACTCCCAACCTCTGGCTCCACAGCCAGATCCCTAAACCACTGAGGTCTCTAGCCAGCTATTACCTGTAGACACAGATGTATGTATGTGTGGACATGTATATGAGTATGTGCGTTTATATGCATACATACACATAACACACATTACGGAAAGACTCATCACCCTTGCAAAATTACAAGTCCCCCCCCCCCCCCCATTCATCTGTTCCCAGCTAAAGCATATTCTTCCCACTTTTTTTTTAAAGGATTCAAACTTCACTCTTACAGCCACACCCGTTGAGAGTGTGGATCAAAACCTATGAAGTCTTTTACGTGCCTCAAGACTTCCTGTTGTTTTAGCTGCTAAGAGACTAGCCGGGCTACTCCCCTGAGGTACGGAAGGTGGGAACGCTCCTGGCAGCCAGTATGAGCATCCCTGCCACCGTGTGGTAGGGGTTAATTCTGCATGGTGTAAAAGCAAAATGCAGTACCGACTCCTTTTCCTCTCGAACCTGGAGGCTTTCCTCTGAGAGAGAGACAGAGAAAATAAAACATTCTCCATCCACCTCTGTTACCCTGGGCATAATTTGTTGAACTACTTCCATCGGTTTCCTTTAGCTATCTTTTCCTTCCTAAGCGAGAAAGCCCTAAATGATTTTTTCCCTTTTCCTTGTAATGAACAGCCCCCGTCATTTCCCCAATGATTGGATCTACTCCTTTCGCAACTCTGGCACATCAAGACAGGATCCCCCAGGGCTGTATAGAGTGTGCACACGCGCCAGGCAGGATTCACTGGAGCCTGTCCTTATTCTGTTCGCTTTGTCTCTGGGTGGGGGGGGGGGTGCCAGGTCCGCGTCCTGGGAATTCCAGGCAGCGGTGCAGAAAACGAAAGTGGGCTCAGCTTTCCGGGCAGCCCCAGGCGGCTCTCACCTTTGCAATAGGTATAGAGATCCAGCACGCAACAGGTGCCCACCACGGCCTCCAGCGGGATGATTTCGTACAGCGGCACCCGGAACAGCTCGTTGTGGTAGAACTTCCGGGAAGGGGAGTGGTGCGTTTCGTGCGGACGGAAGTAGTGGTGGCCGAAGGCAAACCGCTCGGCCCTGAAGGCGAAAAGAGGGGGTGCGTTTCTCACAAACGTGGACTGCGGAGCTAACACGGTCATGCTAAAGCACACATCCACGCAACATGCTTCGTTCTCCGTCTCAAAGACACTCCGTTTCATAAAGCCGACCGTGCCAAGTGTCGCCATCTTGACACACTAGCTTTCCGAGTGCAAGAAGGGACGTGATTTTTATGAGCTATTCAGTCATGGGAGGCCCGTGTAGACAAATGGCAGCCTCCGTAAGAGAGATTACTCTTGCTGGAGGGACTGGATGGATCCTTAGCAGAGGGACGCTAGTAGCCCACCCCTGCCGTAAGGGATAAGGCGAGAATTACTGTATGTCAGGAACCGTTTAGCTCACTCACTACGGAAAGGAATGGAAGGAGGGCCTATACTCTTTCAGTTCATCTGCTGCTTTTGAGGGTGGAAGGATGCGGGTTGGGGGAAAAAACCCTTTTCCCCGATGGAGCCAAGCCTGCCGCTTTGACTCCAACAGAGGCTGAGGAGTGCAAGCAGGAAAACCTCGATGCCCGGCCATCGCTTTACCCAGAAGTGGTGTGCAGGACTTACTTCTCGTTTTTCCACAGCTTTTCAATGCGGAAGATATCCAGTCTCTCTCGGTTGATGTGGGAGAGCAGGCGGTACGACTGCCGGACCGGGTGGCCGTCCGGAGTTCTTCGGCTGTCCCTCATCAGGTACACACAGTCACCTGGTAACCGCAAAGAAAAAAACATCAGAAACCGTCTCTCTCTGCACCCGGGCAGGCCGGATTTCACCCATGCCTGTTAGGAGCTGAGCAGCTCAGCAGCTACGCTGGTGGGTGGCTTGTAAGACAGGGCACCTCCTGTGAAGAACCTCTGCACCCACTAGTTTAAAGTCTGTTTAGCCCGTGATTCTGTTTCCTACAGTAGAGCAAAACTCAAACAGAACCTGAAAACAATACAGGAGGACCTCCGATTCCGCTGGGGCTTTCGCTCCAAGGCCTTCCCCGCAGATGCTCAAAAATGCAATTGTGGTACCTCGGTTTACGAATTTAATGCCTTCTCCGGGACGTTTTGTATTGCGAAAAATTCACAAACCAAAACGCGGTTTCCCATAGGAACGCATGCACGGGGGTGGCGCTATAAACCTCCCAGGAGCAATGCATCCTGGGGAAACTTGCTTCATATTGCGAAAAAAATTAGTAAACAGAGGCATTATTTTCAATGGGTTTTCATTCGTAAACCAAAAATTACGTTAACCGAGGCGTTCCTAAACCGAGGTACCACTGTATAGCAAACCCTATTCTAACAGTAAACACTATAAATGTGATGGTCTCTGGCTCCCTCTCGTGGCCAAGAGGTAACGTCCTCTTTAGAAAATATATATTTGCAATTTTCCTTTTAATATTATTTTCAGACTCTGGATAACTGAACCAGTGAATACTGATCCCACGGATATGGGATTCTACTGTACTTCTCCAGTCCTCCTCCCCAGCTGCTCCCTGGAATTGTGGCAGTGTGCCTTTGAACATGGAAGTTCCATTTAGTGATAATTTCCTTTTATTTCCAGTTTGAGGCTTTCTCTGGTTATGCAGCAGCCCAAACTTTCTTTCTCTTTCTTGAGGCTTTCTCTGGTTAGGCATCAGCCACGAACTGGAGGGGTGTATTGGCAACCTGGGTGTCAACCCTAAGATTTGCAGATGCTGGAAAAATCTTTAGGGGGCAGGAACAACTCCACACACACTTGTTTTGTAAACACTCCACAACCGTCCTATAAAAACTCAATGGCAAGGAAGGTTAGAAAAAAAAAACTGGCAAGGGAATGGGGCTGGAATGGAATGGCCGTAAAGGCTAAATGGAGAAGCTCGCCGAGGTATTATTTAAAAGCAGGAACAATCTTCCTGTAAGTCACTGAAAAGTTATTTTTAAACATCCACAGGGCTAAGAACCTGTCCACAGATACTCGGGGAGAAAGGCACGGAGAAACCCAAGCTACCTACATACCTGGGACTGATCCTAACTGCTACTGGTGCCCTTGGCTCCAAAGTAAATCAAAAGGAGAAAGGAACCCCAGCCTCCAGGGGCTCGTGAGGACCAAGAGAGAGCTCAATGTACAAAGGCGATTGATTGATTTTGGAGAGGGAGGTGGTGGGAAAGGAAAAAGAGAGGTGGGGGAGCGCATCACAGCACACAGCGACCAGCCCTTTACATGGCGGTGATGCTGCTGCACGCTTCCCCCGCTTGCTGTGGGTGACTTTTTCAGGAAGGCCAGCCTGATCCCGGTCCTTGAAAGGTTATCGAACGACCACCAGACCTCATCACC
This sequence comes from Intellagama lesueurii, assembly GCA_037013535.1. Taxonomy (NCBI): domain Eukaryota; kingdom Metazoa; phylum Chordata; class Lepidosauria; order Squamata; family Agamidae; genus Intellagama; species Intellagama lesueurii. The sequence goes on along the minus strand of JBAJHW010000019.1, from coordinate 2,422,366 downwards.
CCACAGATCCGGGGAAGTCCCCTCGCATTCGAAGTGCAGAGCTGGATAAAACGCTTTTTATAAGGACTGCTTAAGAATGTGGGTCTCACTCTCTCTGGGGCCTCGATCCAGCAAGAAGGCACAAACGTGAAGGGGAAGGAGAAGGTACCACAAGGGTCCCGTCTTGAGGTGGCGACGTCTAATCGGGTTGTGTGAGCTGTTGTGTATTATGTGTACATGTGTCTCTCTCTCTCTCTCTGAAGCTGCAGGGTGTAAAATGCAGACTCAACGAAGGCGACCGGGGTTGAAGCATCACGTGACAGCTTGGTGGGAAAAACGGGGAAGGATTTCTTCCCACTATTTCTGAGACTGGCTGTGATCCAGGTAACTGCCCGTGGTCTGTTCTGAGACTCACAGGCACTGGATAGGCCAGGGGCTTTTTCTAGAACATGCACTGAAGGCCAGAAGGATATTTATTTTAACTGGATCCCCTGAGCGCGGGAAGCACACGTGTCAGGATCGACAGGGTAGAGAGGTTATAGGCTTTCCACCCCCCCCCCACCCCGCCCCGGCTGTCCCTTCACGGAAACCCAAAAAGGACGGAAGCCCACCTTGGCGCAGCAACAGATCATCTCGTAACAGACAAATGAAGTAAACGCAGCCGGGCTGGGCGTAATGAGGTCGGGGGATCATCGGCACCTCCTAAGGAAAAAGAGAAAAAGGGAAAGAACGACCCTCTTGCGATGCGTGACGGCAACCGTCTGCCTGCCTGCCTGCTCTGCTGGTTGCAAAAAAGCGAGAAGCGGATTCTCAGCGTCATCATCGCACAGGATTAGACGGCTCGAACTGCTGGAGAGCTCAGGGGTTGAGGTCTCTGGCTGCGGAGTTGGGAGGTTGGGAGTTCGATTCCCCCCACGGGGCCTCCTTGACAGGGAGATCTTGTTACAAACGTAGTTTACTTCTCCTGGAAGCTTTCAAGAGCTGTGATTCAGCTTTGTTTTGGGTTTTTAAAAAAACAACCCACAAAAAAAGAGGGGGGACGGGGAAGAACTGGAGACCTCAAGTACAGGACGGAGGGCCATGTGTGTTCCTGGGACCATGTTTCAACTCATCCCTTCTCTGGATGAAGGGTGGCTGGAATCTACCGGCAGAACCGTGCATGAACAGCGGTGGGCTGATCGGCCGTGATTCTGACTCCTAGCTTCCCAGCGATCACGACAAAGACTGCTTATGGCTGCTGAGCAAGAACATCAGGGCTGGGCTGGTCGTCTGGGCCATCGTTCAGGAACCATCGATTTGGTTTTAGTCTCAAACACAATTTCGTAGCCCAGGCATGTTCTCAGAGGCACTCCGTTCTTTCACGTGAGGCCTGAACGCCACTCCTCTGAGCCGCCATTCTGAACCTCTGGAAACAAAGAGCTTCCAGCTGTTTGGCCATCCTAATTCCAGGCACTGAAAGGCAACTTACCCTATCCACCATGCGAGGTTCGCACTGTTCACACAGGTAGTGTTCGACGTCAGAGTTCACCCCCATGCAGTCACAGTGCTGCCAAACCTATGGGGCAGAAGACTGGGTCAGAAAATGGAGAATGCGGATCTGCCTTTCCTGTTAAAGGTCGAGAGGTGCTGGAATTTTTACAACCTCGCAGGCTGCCTCTAGTCTGTTTTGACTGGGAGGGACTTTTCTGGGATGGGGAGACCGTCAATCTACCCAGCACTAACCAATCGTTCCTTCCTGCCTCAAAATTCTAAGAGAGCCCCGCCTCTCTGCTGAGAGTCCTCTTTCCCTCTCCGTTGTCAGCTGTCAGTTGATTATTAGTTTGCTTTGATCTTCACAACTGTAAGTCATGAAATATTTTTATTCTTTCTACTGCTAATGTCTCAGAATGAGTTACTGAGAACTGCAAGTGCCAGTTCATGAGAAATGGGTGGATTACTTGAAGAACTTGAAGCTTACGCAACTCCGTGGATCTCCATACCTCGGCTGTGTATCAAAAGCAGAATTTTTAATCAAATTCAAAATTCTGCAACGAAAGATGCACTCTTCTCTTTAAAAAGACAGTTAACACAGTAGATTTTCAGGGCCTGCATCGCTACAGCAGGCCACAGGGAGAGCGACATCCCACCCGCCTTGATCAGAAAAGTTCATATACTCTGAGTCAGATAACGAAACTGAGAACAGACAGAATTTTGCAAAAATGCACCCAGAGGAGCTTCGGACGTTAGCACAGAGAGGGCCCGAGTCACTTAAAGGACCCATCCACACAACCTACTGTTAAAAGGTTGGGTAGCAGGCTGGGAAAACAACCACTTCCGGTCAGAACAGACGGCACAGTCCAAAAGTGGCCCAGCTATCTATCCAGGGCAGCATGCTACTTCTGGACAGCTACAGGACACATAAATAACGTGTGCATAAATTTCCAGGTGCCTCTCCTCTGTGGGTCAGGTGGGGCCAGCCCCGTCTCCCGAGGGCAGGGGAAGGAGAGAGCGTTGCCGCTGCCAGACACACACACACACACACACACACCAGCCCTCACCATGCACTTGTCGCACTGGATCATGAGCCCCTCGTCCTTGTATAAGCCACAGATGCATCGGATCACATCCTCGTCCTTCTCGTGGCCGCTCTCCTTCTCGCCCAGGGAGGTCTCGCTGCTGTCGGCTTCGCTGGCCGTCTCCCCCACGATCTCGTCAATCTGGGCAGATGCCTCGTGGCGGGCGTTGTAATAGGCCTTCCGCAGCCGGCAGACGTCCCGGCCGATCGGAGATTTCCGACCGTAGTATTTCTGGGTGCACAGACACGAAACAAAAAGAGGACCGACACGTTTGTTTTTCAAGCTGCCCTTAGCCAGTCGCTTCTCAAAGACTTTTCCCCTACCCTTTTCTGCCATGAAACATTGCCGTGTGTTTATTTAACTTATTTTCATTTATTTTATTTTATTCATGTACGTCCCCATTAGTGCGACACATTATTTTGGAAGGTCTACAACAAACTAGAACAATATACTAATAAAACACAAACAAACGATAAAAGTTAAAACACCTAACAGCATAAAACCAAATGGCACCAAGCTTCCCAATCACAGAAGGAGAAGTACCCTCGGCCAGGGTTGGGGGTGGAAAGCCCCCCCTGAAAAGCAGCCTTTTACGTTGCCTTCTAAATATTAACAGGAAGGGAGAGTGCTTAATTCGACTCCTTGCCCCTGCTGCTTAAACATCTAATATCAACTTTCTGTTAAGTTTTCAGACTCTAGAAATTTCCCGTGAGTGCAGCTGGTTTAAAATTTAACAACTGCACTCATGGCCAGTCCTCAGTTAGGAATTTTTTCCTGATCTTCAGCCTAAATCTGGCTTCCGGTCGCTTGAGCCCATGATGACGTGTCCTGCACTCTGGGAGGATCGAGAACAGATCCTGACTTGACTTGGATTGACTTGAGGGCACATGATTATTATTATTCTGAAACCCATAAAGGTTCCCATTATCGGTGAGAAACCATTCTCTCGATCCTAAAGAGCATCCTTGACAGGCAGAAGAAGAGGGACCTGGGACGTCAATTGGCTCTCAAAGCCTCCAGATTCGGAATCTTATCAGCCCACCTCATCATCCTGGGTTCTGCCTTTGGTCCCTCGCCCCACAGCTCACCCCCAAGCAACGGCCAAAACCGTCTCTGGAAGCCACCGCCGGAATCAAAAGCTTTCGGCTGAACTCACCTCCGTGTTGCGAAAGACCTTCAGCATGTCGCCGTCAAAGGCTTCCACCGTCTTGTAATAGCCCGTCAAAATCTGCTTCTCGATGGTTGCCAGGTCGAGCGGATCCGAGATCTTCTCATAGTAATCTGCGTTTCTAAAGCCGCCGTGGGCAGAGACGGGAGATGTAACTGGCCAGGTTTGGCTCAAAACAAGACACCAATTCTCTCCGAGTCACGCCCATCCAACCACCCACCACCACCCCCTTGCAGATGTTGGTGAGAACCTACTTTTTCTTCGGAGGAAGGTTCAGCAAAGGAGCAGCAAGAGCTTGCCTGGAGGAATCTACAAAGGAAGCAGAGATGCGCCAAGATGTTGGTGGAAAGGGCTTATGGCTGCCTTCCTCGACTCAGAACTATCTCCAGGTGTTTTAGACTACAACTCCCGATAATTGTGGGCCGTTGGCTGGTGGAAAAGGTCACCAGATAAAACAACCCCCGTTTTCCAGCATGGTGGATGGCCTAGCGCCTTCCGAGCGGCCTTAGGGAAGGCAAACATAGGGGGAATTACGTGGAACTGTGCATTGACAAGAGACATATACATTTAGCCCCACATTTAGCCCAGCCGTCGTCACCTTTGTACGAGATGATGCCGTCACAGATTTCCTTGAAGATCTGAGCCAGGCGCGCAGCTCGAGCCACCTCGAGGTTCTCTTCAGCGGCAGCGAGCCGCCGCGTTCGAACCGAGCGGGAGGTTTGCAGGGCGGAGAACTGCGTCATGAAGACATCTGAAAAAGAAAGAGAAACACCTCCTTCACTGAAGGCTCGTGGTATTCCAGGACAATTCGGGGGTTTGGAGTTCTGCAACGCAAGGTGACTTTGCACCGGTCAAGAGGCTGGGAAAGGCTGGCCGTCCAGAAAGGGAAGCCAGGACCCACAGAAAGCTTGCACACGTTGGAGGGGACACTGCTGTTTAAGATGGCATCACAGGGGAAGACTGGGAACACGACACCGCCTGCCATGGGATACAACCCTCACCAGATTTAATGTTGCCATCATCTCGACACATCCCATTCCAGCGGGTGTATAAGGAGGCCGAGTGGAGGTCGTCGTTGGTGTGTTTGACTTCCTCTTGCTTCTGCCGGATCTTCTCCCAGTTCCGCACCAGGAAAACGTGATGTTTGAGCACAAAATTTCTGGGGAGAAAGGGCAGGCAGGGGAGAGATTAGTTCCCCAAGAAGCAGGGGGCAGACAGACAAGAGTTACCACCCTGACTCACAATCACGAACCGTTTCTGGCTCTTGGTTACAGTCTATGCAAGATCAAACCGGGAGGAAGGTTCAAAAAACGGAGAATGGGCAAAGGAGGGGATGATCAGCGCCAGCGGGATTCGGATGAAGGAACAGCTGGGGCCGTTTCTCTACAAAGGATCTGTTTGGACATCACCGTGCATCGCAGTTTGCACTACTCATGTGAAAACAACGTACAGCAGGACTGCGGTATCCCAGAGGGATCAGGCCCAAGCCCCCCCCATGCTGAAAAACATGGAAGTATTGAGCACTATACATTGCATGGGCTCTGGCTCTCTCTAGTGGCCAGTTCTAGCAACTACATCCTGGAAATTTATTTATTTATTTATTTATTATACTTATATCCCGCCGATCTAGTCGTTGACTACTCTGGGTGGCTTACAACAAGTAGAATAAAACAGTTAAAAATTATATAAATAGGTATTTCTGGGTGTTTTGTTTTTAATTATTTAGTATTTTCAGCCAGCAGATAAGTGAATCAGTGGATACTGATCCCGCAGATAAGGGGGGTCCTACTCACAGTTTAAGCTCTCTGTATACACCATGATTTGTGAGCTGTTTGTCTGCCTTCCTTTTCCGTCTATCCATTGACTCCTGTATCTACAGCACAGAAGCCACCCGGGGATACAGGGGACGAAACTAACGATGGTTGTTAGTTAGTGAGGCCATTGCAGCAAAACACAGCGAAGGGGAGGGTCCCTCACCTTTCCCTGTTGGACATGGGCTTCATCTGCAGCTGGGGAGTCAGACGCGTTGGGGTACTTGAGCTTTCGCTGGACTCCTCGGGGACGTGACCCTTCTGTAAAACAAATGGACCTCTCTTTGAGAATGGAATCCTGGCAAATCAACACCTACTGAGCCACCCCGGCGCTTAGGATGCTGAACTCCGTGGTTCAACTGTGCACGCCGCTAATCCTTAGGCTGGAGATTCACCGGCCCTCTCTGGACAAATAAGTTCCGCTTCCAGGGCATTCTCGAATTTGATCAGGGCAAGAGAGGGAAGGCTTCCCGCTCCCCATGTTTCTGCAGGTCACAAAAATGTATGTCAAACAAGACGGGTTGCTCTTTAAGGCACGCACCCCCATCTTTTGCCAAACCTGGAAGCCAGCGAATAAAGCCGCCTTCAGGGTCAAGCCGGCAACCTAAGGGCCAGGCTCTAGCCCATGTGTCGAGGGGCCAAAAAAGGAAGAAGGGGCGGTGGGGAAAGAGAGGAAGAGAGGAGGAGGAAAGAGTGGAACAGAGAGTGTGGGGGAACCAAGAGAGCTAGAGAAGGGGTGCTACAGACAGGAGACAGAGGGTAGCAGAGAGAGAGAGAGAGAAAAGGGGTGCAGGCTAATTTTTGGGGCACCACATGCTGGCCCAGAGCATGGCTGAGATGGCAAAAGTAACAAAGTGGTTCCTCTGAAAATTATGACTGGAGTGGAAAAAGGTACGGTTGTCGTTCTGTTACCAGAAAGGGGGTCATTTTGGATTTGACAGAGATGGCAAAGAGACCCAGAAGCACACCTTAAACGTAACTCCTCCCCTGCCGGGTCTCATCAAGTCTGAAAAGAGCCTTAAAGCGGCTTAAAGCGAAGACTCTGGCAGGACGGCTACAAAGGAAAGGATTTCTTTCTGCCCTGGACCTAGCCGGCCATGTCGTGGTGGTCAAAAGGAGAGGCCCTGCTCTGGTTCAAAGGCTGAACAACCCACGAGATCAGGTGGGTGGGTGGCGTGGGTATCCCAATTTCTCTTGACGCTCCAGTTCTCGCACAACTAACTTCTAGCCATGACGTAGAAAAGGGAAAGAAGTGGGAGAGACTGGACCCACGAAATGGCCTCGTGCCGAATCAAACCCGTGGCCTCATCTTGCCGAGGGCTGTCTGCTCCCAGGTGGCAGTGGCCTCTGGTCGGCGTGGCGCAGGGCCAGCCCCGGGGGGTGGGGGGGGTGGGGAGGGGAGCACCCCCCACTTCCCTGCACCCGCACTCACCCTCTTCTTCAGCTTGTGCTTGGATTTCCTCTTCTCTTTGGACCGGCTCAGCCTCCTCTGCGCCAGGACCGGCTGGCTGCTTTTGCTCAGGAGGCCGTTGACCCGCTGGCTCTTGCCCCCGATGATCCCTCGGCACCTCTCAAAGCCACATTTGCAGAGTTGCTAAGGGGGAGAGAGAGAGAGAGAAAAGCTCGCCTTTAAACGGGCGGCCTTCTGGAAGAGCCCGTCGTTATAATAATACTCTTAAGAGCCGAGGAGCTGGGAGGGACCGGAAGGAACATCCAGGCTAGCCCCCGTTCGGCAAGCTGTTCATAAGGTTCAACGAGCCACATCAGCGGCTCCTCCCAGCCATCGGGATTTGCAGCATCAGGCTCAGCACCCCAGGAGGTGGGAAGGGGTCCTGGTGACAGCATCCTGCGAGGGATTCGGTGGCTCCTCCTCTTTGGGCTCTAGCACCGTGGTGTCTTCTCCGTCTGGCCTCCTGGCTGCTGGGGAGCCCATCGCTGCTCAAGGGCCTGATACGCTTTCTTAACCCCTTGTTCGTTCAAGGCGTTGGCCCTTCCGCCTTCACAGTTGGGGACCTTGGCCCTCGTCAGAGCGTCTCTCCCGAAGAACATCCACCTGCCCCACCCAGTCCTCCCACCAGGCCAGGGGTCCTTCGGGTGGCCGCTCTGAAATCATCAACGCAAAACACGGCGTTCTCAGCCGCGGCCCCATCCTTTCGGCTGTTTAGTGAAGACTTTGAGGGCATCCTCTCTTAATGTTTCTCTGGCTAATCATCATCATATTGCCTGTTGGCTCTCGCCTGGCTCAGTGGTTAAACTGCAGTACTGCGACCCAAACTCTGCTCACGACCCGGGGTTCAATCCCAGGTAGCCGCCTCAAGCTTTGCTCAGGTTTCCATCCTTCTAAGGTCTGTAAAGTAAGTACCCAGCTTGCTTGGGGGGGGGGGGGGCAGAGGGGATGTGCAGCCTGCATAATTAAATTCTAAGCCCCCCAAAGAGTGTTTTAAGCACTATGGGGTGGTTTAGAAGCAGCACACTTTGCTTTTTCATTTTTATTTTATTTATTGCTTTTGTTTGGTTTTCTGGTTTCAGTTACGGGTTGTCTTGGTTTTCTACAGGTGGTTGTTAGCATTTAGTATATTATTTAAGATTTATTTTATTTTGTGTTACATTTGTTTCATTTGGAATGTAAACCCCCCCCCCCCGGAGTGTTTACCACTAAACGGTGTGGTATACAAATTTAATAAATAAATAAATACATTTACTGAAACGACGTATCAGGGTAATGTTTATACATCTCATGTTACATGGATTGCTATTCTTTCCCTTTGAATAGTAAACAAACATTTTAAATCAATAGGTTGCCGAAACATTTTTTTGCTGCGAGGCGGCTTACTGGCCCACCTACTTCGGTGTTTCTTTTGGTATTACGATATCTACTGGGAGCAGACTGTTTTCAGGTGGAAGACTGGCGTAAATCTTCAAATGAGACGAAGCAAAAATGAGAAGAGGGTGAGCAACAAGCTGTTGATCAGAGACAGCTCTGGATTCCTCTTAACTAGTGGCCTGGCAGAACCAGAACCCGGACCTCGAACGCTCCTTCTGAAAAACTGTTAGGATTGCAGGGAGCAGAGGGTAGTGGCTTCCTAGGTTGGTTCCAGATTGCCACAGAAAACCCAGTCATCACAGAGCACAGTTACTGTAATGGATATGGGCTACTTTTCCACAAAAACGTTAGGGACTAGGAACTTGAAACACCTTTCCAGGATGACTTATCCTGCACAATGACTTGTGAAGCAGTTCCAGGCAGGTTGGATTTGATCTAAATCAAATTGATGACAATTCAATTTTTTTAAAATTGATTTTTTTTGGGATGATTTAATTTTTTTTTGAAAAACACACACCTTTTAAAAGTTAATTCGCGATTTAAATTGTGATTTTAATTGATCTGATTTTAAAAAAAAACTGATTTTTATCCACCCTGGTTCCATGGGAACACGATGCAGAGAAGCAAATCCCGTGAAATAAGGACAGAGGAGGATCAAAGCAACTGAAGACCCAGAACTCTTTCCGTGCTTCCTGTTCAGATTTTAAAAACCTGAACCAAACACACCCACACCCATATTCACACCCTCACCTGCTTTTCTACATTGAAGGAGTGGAAGTTGTAGTCGTAGGTCAGCTCTGTGCCAGCCGGCATGTCCTTCAGCGCATACAGCCCAATTCTGTAGACTCCATTGACAGACCTGTAAGGCAGAATCGGGACCAGAAAGGAGGTTTTCTTCTGCGTCAGGAAAAGGGCAGCGTGCTGAGGCGGAACCTCAAAAGACCTGCTTCCAATCCCCAAGGGACTGGAAGCAGGTAAGAGCAGAGCATCCTATTGAGATCCGATGTTTCATTTAGGACAGGGGTTCCCAACCTTGGGTAAACCCAGGTGTTCTTGGACTGCATCTCCCAGAAGCCTTTTCACCATGAGCTGTGCTGGCCAGGGTTTCTGGGAGTTGCAGTCCGAGAACCTCTGGGGAGCCACTGGGTTCGGACATCCTGCAGGGAAACAGACTGTGGCCTAGTTGGTAGAAAAGGGGGAGGGAAAGACAGCAGGCAGATCACAGTCTGCCCACAGGGAATATTATTTCAAGGAACTATGCACCACATTTGAAACAGGCAAAATACGATCCATCCAGCCACCCAAAAACAGAGATGAATTTGGAACAAACATGCCACGAATCCGAGCCTGAGCTGATATCGTAATAAACTGCACAGATCCATAGAATGATGGAGTCGGAAGGGGCCTCGAAGGCCATCAAGTCCAACCCCCTGCTCAAGTCAGGAACCCAAATCAAAACAGATCTGGTTGTCCACTTTTATCTCCAGCGTTGGAGCGCTCGCCCCCTCCCGAGGTCATGGGTTCCCTTGTCGTCCTGCTCGAACAGTTAGGAAGTTTTTCCTGATATTCAACCAAAATCTGGCTTCCTGTAACCTGAGCCCATGATGATGCATCCTGTGCTCTGGGAGGATCAAGAACAGATCCTACCCCCCCCCCCCCCCCTCTGGATGACAGCCTTTCAAATATTTGAAAAGTGCTCTCCTCTCTCCCCTCCGTCTCCTTTCTGCTTGTGGAGATACCAACAGACTTAAAAGCGCTTCGGGGCTCCCCCAGGGTCACCCTTCTGCAGTCCCCTTCTCTGTTTCTGCTTGCCCGCTCATTTGCTTAAAGGGCCATTGAGGGCCCAACTTGGTGGCGGTTTTGGAAAGGGAGGGAACGGGCGACACCGCCTCCCGCGGGGACCTCCGGGACCTCTCACCATTTCTGCATCTCGCAGTTCGGGTTGCAGCTGTGGTTGATGAAGCGGGCCTCGTTGCCCATCCGGTAGCTGTCGATCACCATCCCGCTGTCCAGGTTGAGGCAGTAGTGGTCGCTGTGGTTGTGGTACTGCTCAATCATGCGGTTCCTGGAGAAAGAAGCAGGCGCGGAGAGGAGAGCCTGGGAGAGGTCCGTGGCTGGCTGGCCGGTCGGCTGACGCCTCCCACCCTTTTCCACTCTCCCGAAGGAGGCTGACCCAGTCCAACCCCCCGGGGGCCCCGGGGGCCTTACCTGAACTCCTGCTCGCTGACCACTTCTCCCAGATACTCAATGATGAACTGCCCCGGCCTTCAAGGATTCTTTCGTCCGGATCCCCCAGCCCTTCTCCTCGGCCCGGAAGCGCTCCAGGCAAGGCACCCACTCGTGCCTCTGGATCCGCTGGTTGCAGCACTGCTCCCCACAGGGACAGGTGTTGGGGGAGCACTCGGCAAAGATCATCCTAGAAGCAGAGGGACGGGGAGGGGGCTGAAAGCCAGCAGAGCCTGGGGAACGGCCGGCCGGCCGGCGCCGACTTCTCGGCTGGGCCAGCCTAGGACGTGCTTCCAGACAAGCCTTCTCCAAGGCAACCCTAGGGTGTAACTTTTTAAATAAAAATTTATTTACTTTTTTATGGAATAGATTTCTACCCCGCCATTCTCCCCAAGAAGGACTCAGTCCTTGAATGCTCTTTTAAAGTTGTGTTTTGAAAAGGCTTTAAATATTTTGACCATTCAGTGCATTTTAATTATTATTACAATATAACGACTTCTAGTATATAATTTATTGTGTTCTTAATTCTACTTTTTCAACACTGTGAGCCACCTTGGGTAACCCTTATTGAGAGAAAGGTGGCAGATGGATTAGATTATATAGATAGATGATAGATAGAGAGAGAGAGAGAGAGACAGACAGACAGACAGACTTCATCATTCAAAGAACCTAAGGAGTCCAGATGAAGTTCTTCCTCCTCTTGTAACCCCCACCTTGTAACTCTTTCCACCTGCCTTCTCTGTCTTTTTTCCTCTCCACAAGGAAAGGAAAAAAAAAACATTACAGAGGAGGGAAAAAATGAAATTAAGTTGTGTAATGTCTTTTGAACCTGGAAATCTCTGCCTGGAAGCATCCTTACTGTTGGACTGCCAGCTTCCGTCACATTTTTATGCGACCCGAACATCATACAGCTCTGCCTGAATGCCTGGCTCTTTCCTCTTCCCGCACACACTGTATCTCTCGCAATAATTCTGGGAGATTGGCTGAGAGGCAGAAAGTGGCGCAAAGAGCCAGCGACAGGGGTAGGCCCACAGGGACACGGGAACCGGAATACAGCTCCCAACATCCCCTGGGCAGCTGTCCAGGATTCTAGGAGCTGTAGTCTCAAACCACAAACCTGAACGCCTCTCATACCGAGCTACCCACCACTCTTCCCTGCTTCGGGAGCTCCTGCCATTACACAAAAAAATGGTGCTGGTCATGTGATTTCTCCCCCGCCCTAATTAATTATAATTCACCGATCACTGACACTTCCATTTGGATAAAAAGAGAATTTTCTTCTGAAGAGAACCGAGCTGTTCTGAGACACCTTGTGCTTCATCTGCAGCTAGCACCAACGCAGAAGGGCATTTCCCTGCGACAGGGAAGGGGAGAGGAGAGGGCGCAGAATACAGCGCAAGCCGGCTGTGGTTTTTACCAAAACTTGCAAGCAAACCAGCGGCCCTTCTGTGGTGGTCCAGTCCGTCTGGACATCCTTCGAGTGGAGCAAACGCCTCCTTAAGCTGCTTCGCCTAGCTCACGAAACAAGGAGATGTTAACGGTTCTCCGTTATACCTGTTCAGACAGTCATCCAGGCAGCCCTTTTTGCTGATGTCCTCAGGTTTCTTACAGTTGCAGGTGGTGGCCTCATAACCAGAAAGGGGCTTTACGTCCACGTAAACGTCTGGGAATGGAAAAGGGGTGGGTGGGGATTCATTATCAGGTTCTGGAATCTGAGACACCCCCCCCCCCCCAATTTACTCCGAGGATGAGCCTGAAGGGGTTTTACAGCAGGACCACAGTATCCCGCAGATACTGGAAACAGTGGATATGTGAAGCACCTACTTCCAGTTCCCCTGGTGTCCATGAATGGTTGAGAGAGGGAGCATTTCCCTTAAGCCACCATAGTCTCTGGTTCTATCTAGTGGCCAGCCCTGGTAATACACCTTGGGAATGTGTATTTCTGGGGTTTATTAATTTTACATTTTTCAGGCAGTGGATAAGTGAAACCGCAGGTACTGATCTTGCGGATACGGCGGTCCTCCTGTAAAGTCTCTCCTTCATCCCCTCAACCACTGGAAAAGGCAGCAGGAGCCACCGGGAGAGTGGAGGGGGTAAAAGAGGGCACGGTAATGGAAAGACCGATGGCTGGCAGCCCCCCCCCCCCCCCATCACAGGACCCAGAACACCCAAGCGATAGAAACGTAAGATTACTTACTAGAACGGATTTTTTTATAAAGCGGGACATCTGGCTTTTTATACAACTGGAAAGAAAAAAGAAGGAGGAAAGGTCCTTTAATAGATTACAACATGACAGCTTTGGTAAGGAAGGACAGAAAAGAAAAGAAATCATTTTGTCCCCTCCTCGTCGCCATGTGAGAGGATTCAATTTCTCCAGAAAGGGGACCTAAGATTTCCTCTCTGGAAAAAAACAGAAGAAATTGGACTTGCACGTGGACTTGTGTTTTGAAAACAAGCAAGTAACCGAGCAAACAAACTTTTGACTGGCCTGGATCCAAAGAACAGCGAGACGAAAGACAAGATGCTCTAGTTTTCTTTTGTGAAGGCACGTACGAACAACCAGAGTTCCTCGAGTAGAGGGGAAGACGCTACAGTATGGAAAAGGCGAAGGAGGAGGAGCACCCAGTCTGGAGCGGGGGGGGGGGGGGGGAAACGGAGCAGGCTGCTAGAGGTTGAAACCCTCTGAACTGGGAAGAGGGGAGTCCCTTTTCTCTTTGGCCAGGAGACCCCTGTGAATAAATCCAGGAGTGTGACTAGCTTGGGTATTAAAAGGATGCTCCCTTGCCCACTTTACAAAGCAGCCTTGAGTGGAGTTCCAGCTAATGGCTCCTCTATCATCCTACTGTCTTCTCCAACGGGTCGTGCCTCTCTGGGATCCTCAATTCCCAGTCTGGCTATCCAAAATCCTCTGAAGTCGGACGCTGGCCACGCTGGTTGAGAGACTAGGGGTGGGGTGCAGTCGAACCCATCTTGAAGGCACCAGGTTGGGGGAGGCTGTTTTTAGAAGTGTCAAGGGACCGAATGTGGGCAGGGTTCTACATCAGGGGTTTCCAAGTTTGGGTGATCCCGTAGGTTCTCGGACTGCAACTCCCAGAAATCCTGGCCAGCACAGCTTGTGGTGAAAAGGCTTCTGGGAGTTTTAGTCCCCCAAGAACCTCTGGATTACCCAAGGTTGGGAACCACGGCTCATCGTTCTGATGCTGAGGTCTCAAGAGTGTGCAAGGATAGCGAAAGGAGAATGCAGTGGACGGGAAGCCAAGTTACAGAGGGTGGAAAGTAGCTGGACTTGCAGAGGGTGAGGAGGGATAAAGCCATAGATGGAAAACACGGGCAATTTCTTTGAAATATGTACTTCATAAGGGAGGGGTTGCTTCCTCTCGCAGAGCAAGCCCCAAATTTATACCCTCAGCAGATGCCACTGCTGCAGAATCCTCGGGTGGAACAGTTTTGTCCTGGAGGAGGCGGGGGGGAAAGAAAAGACACCACCTTATTTTTAGCAGACAAATGTAAGCTCCTGAGAAAGAACACAAGAGGGGGTTGGTTCGGTGCTTTCCTTCCCAGCCCCAAAACCTTGGCTTCTAAGTGGGAAAATATCTGTAGACGTAAATCTGAAATAAAATAAAAACCTCTCCTCTGCTCGGGAAGGAGTCCAAGGAAAATAAAAGGGTCTGAGATTTTTCAGCGCTGCTGGCAGAACATCTGAATTCTCCAGAGGCGTGGGGAGGGGGGGGGGGAAGATTCCCTACAGAAGAAGCTGAGCGCTATCAGAATAAAAGTCCCCAGCAGGATGAAGGGCGAGGTGGCAATAAGAGAGAGAACGGAGGATATTTTCCAAAAGAGGAAAGACTGGAAGAGGGGGGGGGGAGGTGTTCAGGGAGGTAACAGAAATGGTCTGCGATAAATATACATTCACGGATTCTCCTCCCTCTCGCCTTCAGTTGCTGCCATCAGCAAAAGATTCCTCCATGTACCTCTAGTTGCAGACGCAGCAGGAAACCACATCCAGTCCTTCTTAAAGCATCCGGGAATGCAACCCTCGGCACCTTTTGACATTTTTATATGGGGGGGGGGGGGGGGGAGGGAAGAAAAGAAAGAAAAAAAAAAAGCCAGCCCCCTTACCTGATTGTGTTTCCACTGCCAGAGAATGTCATAAGGCAACTGGAAGTCGATCCGCTTTTGGCGCAGGTATTTTCCTGTAATGAGGGAGAAAGCAAGATCGGTTTCTCTTTCTCGGTCTCTTCCTCTATGGGGGGCGGGCGGGGGGGGGGCTCTTAGTGGCAGGACCTGGCCAGGGTGTCTTGGTGACGGAGGGTGGGGGGAAATCCAGGATCAATGGCAGGCACAACCCGCCGGTGAAGTTCTCCTTAAGAATCACAGAAGGATGGAGTTGGAAGGGGACCTATAAAAAGACATCGGGTCCAACCCCCTGCTCAAAGCAGGAAGCCAAATCAAAGCAGATCGGACAGAGGGTGGCCCCATTTTCTCTTGAAGGCCTCCAGCGCTGGAGCGCTCATCCCCTCCCGAGATCGTTGGTTCCGTCGTACTGCTCTAACAGTTAGGAAGTTTTTTCCTGATCTTCAGCCTAAATCTGGCTTCCTGTCGCTTGAGCCCATGACGACGTGTCCTGCACTCTGGGAGGATCGAGAACAGAACTTGGAAAAGAGTAGGAACGGCCCGAGCATGTTAAGAGAAGCTTTGCTTGCACACAGACAAAGAGGTTTATCTGTTCTAACATGATTACCCTGCCCTACACAGTGGACGACCGGATGCCTTGAAGAATCCTAGAACTGGAAAAGCAGAGTAATGAGCATCTTGTTTTCTCCTTCCATGACTGGTATTCAGGGGACGTACTGCAATTGGATGGGGATGTTCTCTTTAGTTGCAATGATTAAACCAACTTCTGAAACCATCCTCTTCTGTGACGTGGGGCAGGAGCCTCGTGGCACAGTGGTTAAACTGAAGTACTGCAGTTAAGCCTCTGCTCATGACCCAAGTTTGATCCCAATGGGCTCAGGTAGCCGGCTCGAGGTTGACTCAGCCTTCCACCCTTCCGAGGTCGGTAAACTGAGTACCTAGATCACTGGGACTGGGGGGAGGCAATGTGTAGCCTGCATAATTAAATTGCAAACCACCCAGAGAGTGCTTTAAGTGCGATGGGGCAGTGTATAAGCACAACACTTTGGTTGTTTGCTTTGCTTTTGTGCACACCTTTCTAAAGGTCCCTGTCATCCTCAGAAAATCCTATTTTGATTAGACCAGCTACCAGTGAAGCTCTACCTGGTTGCCCTTCTGAAGCCATCTGGCCTAGCAGGCATCAGCCCCTGTAAGTGGCAGCAAGTTCCGCACACAGATTCCATGTTGTATAAATTAATGCTGCCTTTTGACTATCAGTTTTGGTGTGTGGGTATATCTGTGGGAATAAACAACCGGACTTAAATCCAACTGCTCATTTCCACAACAGTAGACCATCTGAATAAATACTTATATACGTAAGTGTTGGCTTTCCATTTGGCAACTGATTCATGGGTTCTACTCTAGCAGGAACCGAAAATTGGATTTAGCCAACCCGATATATAATTTCCCATGCCATGCCATTCTGTAATGATGCGTGACATTCTCTCCTGCTATCCTTTGGCTAAACTTGAATACATGCCCTCACCACGTGCTTTAAAAAATAAGAACACAGTGGGCTCCTTTCCCCCCCGGGCTGTTTTTCCTTTAAGTCCAACACCGGCTGTTTTGCACACTGGTTGCCTCCCTTCAAGGGGCCATCGGTGAGATCTGGATTCCCGGACTCCTTCTGGGCCTTCCTGAACCTACAAGCTTACAGAGCGTGCTGGAATTCTTTCCCTTAAGTGAGCTATCAAGAGACATGAGCAGCCATCTGTTCTAGTGTGTCTAGACCTCTTCCTGGCAATGGCTAACCAAATTAGGCACCTGAACAGAACTACAGCTTGGTGTGAGAGACTCCGGTGATGAATCTAGCTGCTTCTCAGTCCCACGGGTTTTAATGGGATTTTTTATTCCCCCCCCCCTTCCTATCCCAGGATTTCCAGGCCAACCAAATGTCATCAGTTTTCATCCCACAAAATCTTGCGCGTGCATTATTTCTTAGATCCAGCACAGGAACGATGCCATCCGCCACAGGACTTCCTGAACTGCACCTGGCCTCAGCTCCAGGCTCCTACACTGAAATCACCTGCTTACTTGAAAATAACCACCTTAAGAAACTGAAATTGACTAACCCGACGAAACTGCCTGAAATGGACAGGAACAGCAAAAAAAAAAAGGTACAAAAATCCTAGACAGGATGATACCTTCAGACAAAACAAGCAAAGAGCTGTCAAACGTAGTCTTCTGCAGTAAATCGGTGAGAAGGGTGGTGTTTCTCTCCTGCTGCCCTCCAGAGAGGGCAGCAGACCCTTGGGTTCCCAAGGGATTCTTTGCCAGGGAAATATATTTTTTAAAAAATGATGGGATCAAAATAATCGTCAAATACAGTAGGATCCTCATATCTGCAGGGGATCAGTTCGAAACCTCCTGGCGGATGCTGAAAAACGCAGATCATAGCGAACACTATTATAATCATGAATGGTATAAATACATAGCATGGTCTTTCGCTCCCTCTAGTGGCCAGTTCTGGTAACTTCATCATGAAAAATATTTATCTTTTAGTATTTTTAACACATCCTGTCCTCAACAGCCTTGCTCAAGCTCTTGTAAAAGTCGAGCCTGTGGCTTCTTTGAGGGAGTCAGTCCATCTCGTACTTGGTCTTCCTCTTTCCCTGCTGCCTTCCACTTTTCCCTTCCCTCCCTTTAAGGAGATTTAAACGATGACTCCGAAGCTACTCAGTCTGGGAGGTTCACCAGGGTTGCCTCCGGAGTGTTTTCTTAGACGAAAAGCGCACAGGGCCTGTGCAGACAGGAGCGTATTTGGACAGAAATGAGTCTGATGTTGTTTTAACCTGCTCCAAGATCAGAGAGCCAAAGACGCTCAGATATAAATAAACAGCTATGTCTGAAAAAGCAGCTCTCTTGCTCTGGCCCATCCATGTTGGGACATGGTAGCAAAGCAGACAAAAGGAGACGGAGGAGGAGGAGGAGTGTGTGTGTGCGTGCGTGCGTGCGTTTCAGGTGGATGTCGTCCCTGGCCTGGATGTCAATCAGATACGCAGGTATCTCTTCTGCCCGCCACCAAAATCTTTTCTGAGGAACTTATTGGAAGGGAAAAAACAAGAGCAGCTGTCGTGCTTGTCTTCACCACTTGCTCTTTAAAGTTTGTTCTTTTTTAAAAAAAAAATATTTTCAAAGCCTCAAGTTGTGCCTGGCAAGTTCCAGGAAGCAGCAAAGTCCGCTGGGAATCTGTTTTCACTTCTATGACCTCACTGGGTAAAACAAAAGGCTCTTTCAAGAGCCTGGCAGCCAGCCCAGAGAGTCAGGAACACTCTCTTTCTACACACAGACACACACACACACACACACAGACACCCCTCCTGAATAAAGGAGGCACCCAGACGAGTTAGTCCAGCAGAGAAATAATCCTCCAGTTAACATGATTCAGGAGAGGAGAGGCCACGCTGCCCTTAAGCCAGGCGGAGTCATTAAAGTGGCCTTATCTTTTGGGTACATGTTTGCCTGTCTCTCTTGGCACAAATCAACGGCGAGGCAGGGGTGCGGGAACGGAAAAGGGGGCACAGCTTGGCCCAGGCGAGGCTCAAGCCCCTCCAAAAAGGGGTCCCGAGCCTGGGGAATCTTTTAAACCGGATTGCAAAGAGGCCAAAAGCCTCTTTCCAGCCCTTTCTCAGAGAAGAGAGACGTGCAAAGCACCCCTTGGTTCCTTCATTTCTTCACTTCCAGCGATGAACGCGGCGCCTCGGCTCCCAGAAAGGGCACCGCTCGGGTGGTGAAAACCGGAAAGGGAGAGGTGGGGAAACCGATTCCCTTTTCTCCCCCTCTTACGAACTGTTTTGAATGTGTTTTAGTACTGATTTTATTTACTGCTTTTAACATAACACTCGTTTAATTCTTTTCAAAACATCGGCATACTTACTTTTTTTAAGCTTTTGAACATCGTCTGTTTAACGAAGCTAGCCCCGCCTTGGGCCCCCCACTTTTTTTTTTTTTTTAAGGAGAAAGGCGGGGTAAAAAAATATTTTAAATAAATAAATAATAATGAATGAATGAATGAGACCCGAACGACCAGCCGCCAAATGAAAGCTGCCAGTAGCACGATGCAGGGCTAACGAAAGGAAGCCCTTCTAACCATGGAGAATCGTCTTGAGGAACTCATTGCCACAACAGGTAACGATGGCTGTAAACCTCACTTTTTTTTTTTTAAAGACTGAACAAATCCTCAGAAGAAAAGAGGTCTCCAAGTGGCAGTTCTTAGTTAAGACAGCTCGGTGGAACCTCCGCTTAGAGACGGCGCAACTCTATCCTACGGAGGGAAACGCAGGGAGAAGCTAAGATGATTCACACTGGGCTTGGAATCCCATGGCTGGCGACGGCTGGGGGGCAGGAATGCACACTAGAGGGTCTTCTTTTCCCAGTCATACCATCTTCTCTTGGGGAAGGTCGACTTCCAGGGTCAAATGTGGACCCACCGACCCTGTCCCGGATTTCCAAAATCTACCCGGCCATACTCCAGGGTGATTTGACTTCTCTGATGAATACCCTTTCCTCATTAGAGCTGAGGGTGACTAACGGTCCAGGCTGTTAACGTCAAAGATTAGAAAGATGTAAAATCACCGATAACAAACATCTGAAATAGTAGTTATCAGATGTCTGATAGAATGCAATAAAAGAAATATAATCCAAGTAGCAGGAGGAGACCAATAAAGCAGCTGTGTTTTCTCCCGAGGAGACAAGAGTGTGGAGAGAAACTGGACCCCCGAGTGGCACTCCAGGACAAGAAGGCTTGGCCCTGTATGTCAGAGCTACAGGTTGGGCTCGGCAGGAGCGCCAGGGGCGGGACTACGGACCATATGCCGCCTGTACAACTCTGCCTTCCCATCTCCACTACACAACTCTGCACAGGTCGAAGAACACAACGGCCCTGACACCCATCTTTCCCTCCCCCGCTGCCTCGTGAATTCACATCCCAAAGTCTTCCCTCTCTGGGTTCTGGCCACGTCCGCGGCTGAAGCGCTGATCTCGCCAAGTTTCCGACGAAGGCAACCACGACCGAAAGCCAAAAAAGGTTTCTCGCTGATGCTTTTTTATCTTCTTCTTCTTCTTCTTTTGAAAATGAACACTTATGAACGGTTTGAGAGCACTGAAGAAAGATCTTGGCTGGCTGGGAAAGAGACCAGCTCTTTTACCACGCAGCCTCGCATCTGTTTTTATGCTACATGTAGGTGCCGGAACTAGGATCGATACGAGACGGAAGAAGCTCATGCCCCCGATCCTCTCTTTCTTCCCTCCATGCTGGGGGGAAATTTTGCTAACTCAACCACCCCACCCTCTCTAGCCACTGAGGAGATACGCCTCCTAGGCCCCCCCCACCCCAGCTCAGTTCCAAGGGCCCGAACATCAGCTTCGAAAGCCATAAACGTTCTCCGGCTGAGAGGAGGTCTACAACATGGAGGGCTGACTTACCCACGTGAATCGGCGCCGGGAACAAGCCGTATTCGTGTTCGCCAGGGGTGTACTCCAGCTTCTCCTTCTTTAACTGGATCAGTCGGCTTTTGGGGCTGAGAAGAGGAGGAGCAAAAAGAGATGGGATAAACACAAGCCGCGTTGTACGGCACTCCTAAATCCTGGGGCAGGAATGGAGATGTAGCTGCTGCAGGCAGTGGTGGAGAGTGCATCTCGTCAACCTGGAAGTCCTAACGTCACGCCTTTTAGATCTGAAATGTCGCTGTTGGGAGCAGGGGCCTGACTAGATGCAACTTTAATTCTGTGATGAACAATCACAGCCAGGGTTTAAAAATAACAGTAGCAAGAGCCACCATAGCAGTAATGCTGGTACATCAGCAGCTTTGGGTTTGACTGTTTGACCTCAGCATGCACAGAAATGAGATTTAATCCCTTTCCTTCCTGGTTGTGATCCAGGTGAACCGCCCACAAATGCATGAATTAGCATTAGCACTTCAACAGGGAACAGTGGTTGTGGAGAGATGATCTAAGCTTAAACCCCCCCCCCCCCCCGTCTGCTGCGAAAATGCTTAGTATTCATTAGAAACAAAAAGAAGACCTGATTTTAGCATACAGTTAAATTATTGTCTAGCCTGGCTTCAACGACAACAACAGGCCCAGTGGGGATTTGAACTCCCAACCTTTGGCTCCATAACCAGATGCCTAAACTGCTGAGCTATCCAGCACAGCAGTGGGAATGGCAGTTAAAGAATATTATTAGCCTATCTTAAGGATTGGCTGAAGGAAATGACAGGCAGCATTAAGGGAGGGCTTTTAAAAAGCCACAAAATGCTTTTATTTCTAAAATCAGTTTAAAACCTGGCTGGCCACCATCACAAATGAACCGACTCCGCTCACTGGACACAGCCGAGCTTTGGCCATGGAATGAAGCCTAGAGGCGCAAAGCTTCTGCAAAAGTCTGCAGGTCCACTAAGCAATTCTCAGAGCTTCACAAGTTTCTAGTCCTGATGATCCAGAATAAATCTGAAGTCAACTTACTAAAGTAAAATGGAAACAGGATGATGCAGGGGGGAAAAAAAACCAAAACCAAAGTCTCTCAAAACCATACCATGGTATTAATAGTCTACGACAGGTCTTCCTTCAAAGTTGATACTACCTTCTTACATACGGTTTCCAAACACAACTGTGATGTATATTAAGTGTATTCCACGTACCAGCTTCAGTTTCGTACATGCATGGCGTCAGTCTGGATTTAATCAGCCACCTATAACTAGAACCTGCAACTTACAAGTGGCTTCTGAGCTCCTGGCTGATTGTCAATGCATAGCCACCCACACTGGAGGAGTCACCTGCCCTCTCCTGACCTCCTTTCAAATCACCTCTAGCCATTCGCTCTGCAGCTAACTGTACCGCCACTAGAGGGCGACTCGCCACTGCCACTGTTCACGTGCAGAGGGCCCAGAACGTAGGCTCTGCCCAGCGAGCGATGCGTTCGCCCAGAAATCACAACAAAGTGAAACAACGCCCACAACCCTGCCGAGGAGAGAGACCGGTGGCGACGTCTGTGATTCTGCTGCTGGCAAACTGCCCCTGCCAGTTCCTGATCCGGCAGTCGGTTATATCACTGTACTCAACGCAATGCTTCGAGCCGTTTTCTCACATGTTAAAAAAAGCTCCATGGGACAGGTCTGTACTGATCGGGTGCAGTGATACGTTTTAAGGAGGTGGTCCATGTCCAATCCAGAATGGGCACCACTCAGCCCCACGCACCCCCTACAAACCTTTCAACCCCCACCCACCCCAGGGTCCAGAGGCCACCCTGCCAGCCAAAAAGGTAATTCTAAATGATCTAAAACACAGCTCTCTTCCTTTTCAAGAAAGCCCCACGTCACACTTCTGCACAAACGGAAGTGTCTTCTGATCCCTTTCAGCTTTTGGGAAGGGTTTGCACTGCAGCGTCCCAGGAACCATCCAAGTTTAATTGCTATTAAAACGCCCGCTTGTTTTAAAATAGGTCTCTCATTAGCCGTGCAACACCAGCAGCACCAAACCCAATAAACATTTTAACAGCAGCCTCTCTTGCTCCAAGCTTAAAGGGACGCCTCTTCTTAGGTAGTGCATCAACACTTTTTTTGGCCCTTCTAGAATCGTTCAGCTAATTTATAGATATGTTAACTCACCTTTTAATGAAAACACACACAAATTAATCAGATTAGACTTTCACCAAAGAACGGCCCCACTTTCATGAAAAACCCTAAGGAGCAGGAGGACCTCAAGAAACAAGTTTATTTTGGTCTTTCCTGATGTTTCCTGAAGGGCCCACCTTCCAAGCTCCCCAGAAACAGTCTTACGTCCATTTAAGACCATTCGGTGGCTCCACCTAGCTCTATATTGTCTCTAGGCTGATCAGCAGCCGCTCTCCAGGGTCTCAAGCAGGAGATGCTGGGATTAGGAACCTTGAATTTCTGCAGGAAAAGTGTATTGCCTTTTCCCTAATTAAAAGTAAGCCTCTAGTCCTCATGATTCTGAATAAGGGGCAGATTTTAAATAGCTGCCTTGCAGAGAATCATAAGGAGGGCCCATTTGGTGCTGCACGGTTTCTGCCAACCAGCGATAGCTCTTCCAGGGGGCAGAGAGGGGGATCTCTTCCAGTTGGGGTGTGAACCAGGGAGGGCCTTCCTGCAGGTCCCACGTTCTGATACTAACCCACCGGTTAAGGAAGCTGCCTTACACCAAGGCAATCAATGGGTCTGCCTAGATCAGTCAGGTTGACTCTGTAGGGACTGGCAGCCTCTCTCCAGAATTTTCCCAGCCAGCCCTACCTAGAAACGTGTTACAGTTAAGGGTAACCATCAGCACCTTTCACTGAAGTGAGAATGTCCTTCTTATCAGCCATTCTTTATTGGGTGCTGTAAAGAGGCTACCGTGAGAGACCGCTTGCTATTGTTCTTTATCGGTGGCTGACAAAGGCGGCGATCTGTACTTTAACGAGCATAATAATCTGGAATTATAACATTCAACCGTTGATGAAATACTGGAGCAGGAAACGGTTGTCCCCAGAAAGCGGAAGGAACAACGCTTGATGTATCCAACATCTTGATTTTCTGTTTTTATCATTGTGTACAGAGTAAGCCCTCTTCCCTGTAGACGCCGAAAAACACCCAAGTATTGAACGCTATACATAGTCTCTGCCTGCCTCTAGTGGCCAGTTCTGGTAAATACACCCTGGAAATACCTATAAATACATTATTTCTGGGGGTTTTTTATTTAGTATATTCAGGCAGCAGATAAGTGAATCAGCAGATACTGGCCCTGCGGATAGGGGGGGTCCCCTGTACATATAAAGCACCATTTCCAATGCTTTGGATAAAAAGAATTCCGAAGACATCAGCCTGCAATTTGGGGGTCACTGCCTTTTTATTTTGAGATTAGAGACCTGAGGGAGAACGTATTTCCAATTTGGTCCATGCTTATATTAAGAGGACAATCTACTGTGCAGTTAATTCTATACTAGAAGCAATTTTGCACATTTCTTTCTTTCTTGGATTTTGGAAGCCAAAATAATGCCTCTCTGGGTCTGGTTCAAATCATACGGTCACGTGCGGGACACCCTTCTCCATCAAGCATCAGCCGCTGACAAAGCAATCAGGCATCACAGGCCAAACGGTCAGACTCTTCTCCAGACGGAGAAAGTTATTTTTAAGAGTCAAGCTGGGGAACTTGTATCCACAAGAAGAAACTGCTCTTTGGCCTTAAGAGGAGGAACTCCTGATTTCTCCTTTAAAGAGGAGGGGGGGGGGGGGGAAACAATCATAAAATAAAATAGGAAATTCTGATGAGTCACACATCTTGTGAGCATTTTAAAAAGAAAAGAAAAAAGGAAGTATTCTTTAACTTGGATCCGCTTCAGGAATGTTGTTTGTGGGCTCTGGAGGGGAAACTTGCAAGTTGCATCAGATTGTATTCGAGGCGGAAGGCAGGCCTGCGCAAATCACCTTCCCTTGGGCTCATGCAGGCTTCAAAGAACTTCACCGGGACAGTTGGTATAAAATGACAGATGGAAATAGCAGGAAATCCGTCCCGTGACAGGGGCTGAAATATACCGACCCAACGATGGTAGGGCAATGTATTCTCTAAGTTCTCCACGCTGGGCGAGTGGTAAAAAGGTCGAGGAAGAGGGGTGTGTGAAGAGGGACCAGCGTTTTTTGCACAGTCCCCCAAGAGGCTTCTGCTCCTACGGAGGGAATGCGAACCCAAGTGCATTGAACGGAGAGCAGAGCTGCAGCCTGCGATCTGAACAATCACATCTCTTTTGCCGCAAAACAACTCAAACCGAAAACAACAATCTGTTTTAAAGCCCCTGTGTGATTAAGGAGGCCCGTGTCCTATGGAACTTGTGCCAAGGAGAAAGCCTCACCGGCACAGACACGCCAGATCGCACAGGCGCTGAAGAAAACCCACCCAAAGGAAGCACAACTCTACGTTGCTACGCTATTCTACGTCTGGCCAGAGTGTTCAAGGAGGGCCACGACGTCCACAAGGCTGGCAACTCAGCAAGATGGCCACCATGGCCAGGGGCCTCTGTCAAGAGGAGGGCTACCGAGAAAAAGATGCCACGGCATTACAGGCCTGTGTTTTCAGTTGCAGGCATGCCACGGAGGGAGCCCCTCACCGGCCCGCGGCCCTCACGGGGGGGGGGGGGGAGGCTGACTTACTCTGTGGTTTTGTAGACGTCGGAGTACAGCCCTGCCTTCTGGTACTTTTTCTTTGGAGGGCGTGGCGCTTTCTTCTCGCGCTGGACCAGAGGGGTCAGCGGCGGCTCCAGGGTTTCCACCTCGTGGGGCTTCACGATCGCTTCCTCGGCAGCGGGAGATTCCGTGGGCGCCTCGGAAAAGCTGGAAGGAGGAAGGAATCGGAGAAGAGGATAAACACACTGACGGGCGCCTGGTCTTGCAGGAGCGGCAGGAGAGACCCCACCACCACCAGGAGGGGGCTCATCGCTTTGCCTTGGGTTCAATCCCTGGTATCCCCCGTTAGAGGAATCTCAGCTGCCCACGGCATCAGGAGAAGATGCTGCCAGTCCCAATAAACAATACTGGGTTGGAAGAAGAAACAGCATCAAAAGGCAGTTTCCTCTTCAGAAAGGACTCCTCATGGGTCACCCGAAGAGGATATGTTCTGTAACACATGAGGGTCGTAAATTCAACTCCTCCCTCTTGGTTAAGAAGGACCTTACAAAGGGCTCAGCCTGACGCCGTGCAGAGCTGTTCTCAGAAAAGAGGATGCTGGGCCAGACAGGCGAGGAGAAAAAATTCACAAACTCATGGACGACCCAGTTCATGTCTGTCTGTCTGTTTAGAAGACTGGTTTCCCAGTCCCTTCTTCGGGTGGTGCTCGAGGGCTGGCCAGCTTGCCCAAGGCTACATAGGCTGGCTCTTCTCCAGCAAAACACAACGGGGAATCGAAATCCCAACCGCCCTGTACTCCCAGTCACCAAGCTGTAACATACGTCCCTATTAATCCAGGTCTTTAGACTGGTGGTCTGTTTTGCCCAATTTATTTATTTTACTTATATCTTTTCCATGCCTCTTTTCTCCCATAAAGGGACTCAAGACGACGCCACAACAATTAAAATGCAAGTAAAGTTAAATAAATCATCCCATTAAAAAAGCAATTACACACACGACAGCATAAAAAGAATCATCCTTGGTCATTCACCAGTCTAACTGTGCCTACTTCAGCTGGCTGATGCTCCCCAGGCTCTCAGGACGACCTCAGAAGCAACATGCGACAGGTAATGACATTACCTTTAATGTGTTACTTTGGAAGGTTCAATGAAAGCATAACAGGGTTACATCTGCAAAATGACGTTCTGACTGATAAATATTGGTATTTTTCCTTTTCAGGGCATCATGTAAGACATAAAACACTGCTTTTGGGAATGAGGGTGGACTTTGATTCCTTCTCCTATTTTTTAAAGTGTATATTTATTTATTTATTTATTTAAAAATTGACAACCTATAAAACAATTAGAAGTCAATGGGTTATTAAGACGTCACTTTTAAAATACTGAGTTGCGGCCCTAATGAGCACGCCGTTACGATGAGATGAGGACCAAGAGGAGCCATGCCCAACATGTCACTTTAAATGATCATGAGGAAGCTCTGGCATCAAGTAATGAACCATTCCCAAGACCTGTGAGCCTGTCGCGTTAAACGGAGGTGCCTTATGGATACCTCTGCCCGCAGCCCACAAGGGACCACCTTACCCTGGCAAAAAAACCCAGCTTGAGCTCAAAGGCACCTGGGCCAGAAAACGACTTCCTCCGCAGGGGACAGAGGAAGAAGCCCATCCTGGACATGGCAACAGGGGAACGCACTGTTTGGTCTGGTGGGCACCTGTGCCTGGAGAGAATGTGTTCCACTCCCTGGACTGGATGCCCTAACGTCCGACATGACTTTTGGATTAGGCCTGCCAAGGCCAGTGGGAAAAGGATAACTGTGCTTAGTGAAGCCGGGATACATGCGTGCCAGCATTCATTCATTCATTCGATTTATACATCAGCCCACTAGTGCTGTGCACTCTTCTGGGGAGTTAAAACAATAACAGATTAAAAACAATTTAAGCTATTAGCAGCATAAAACTGAATGCCACCAGAGGCGATTTTCCCGTAAGGGCAAGACAAGAGGTGTGCAGTCAACCCGAGTCTGTGTGGAAGGTCTCTCTAAACAGCTGTGTTTTGAGTTGCCCCAGAAGGTCAACAGGGAGGGAGCCAGGAGTAGCTCCTCCTTGGTTCCACAAGGTCGGTGCAACTGCGGAGAAGGCCCTGCCTTTTGTGGATGACTTACGGGCCTCCCTTGGGATGGCAACGTGGAGGAGCATACCCTGGGAGGATCTGATGGGTTGGGCAGAGGACCTTGGGGAAAAGACTGACAAGTTAAACGGATCTCTGCCAGCAGAAAGGGGAAAAGACGAGAAGACTCTGGCCTTCGGCTTCT
The DNA here is from genome assembly GCA_037013535.1 of Intellagama lesueurii. Lineage (NCBI taxonomy): Eukaryota > Metazoa > Chordata > Lepidosauria > Squamata > Agamidae > Intellagama > Intellagama lesueurii. The sequence goes on along the minus strand of JBAJHW010000019.1, from coordinate 2,395,208 downwards.
TAAAGCTTCAGCCTTGAGGAATGGCCACCACCAAGAAAAGATTCTGGGAGTAATCACCCGAGCCATTGGATGGATCCAAGTACCCAAGGACATCGCCAATATCACTGGGTAACCTCCCACAGCCCAGCAGCTGTGCCGTCTTCACTTGCCTTGAGATCTTCCCCCAGCCTCATGAGGGCTAGAAGCTCCTTTTCTCCTTGCCACTAAGAATGCTGTAACCCGCCACGCCTCTGGAGCCCGGCCCTGAACCAGCAGCATGAAAGTATAAAGGAATTAAAGACCTATAAAGCCCTTACCGGTTTGGGACCTCATGACATGGCTGACCGCCTCCTTCCAAGCGGAACGGCCCATTCTACCTGTGCTTCCCAGGCCGGACGTTAGAGGTTGCCCACCCTTAAGAGAAGCCCAGGAGGAAAGAACAGTAACCTGGGCCTTTTCTGTGGTTGTTCCCAATTGTGGAATGAACTTGGCCCCTTCCTCGGTAACATTCAAGAAATCTTTGAAAACTTTTCTATTCAGACCGGCTTTTCAATCCATTCCATCTAATAGCTGCTGACGATATTCGTATTCAACACCTGTCGCTTGTTTATTAATTCTGAATCTTATTTGTTGATTAATTTAATTTACTGTGGTTGCTATTTGATCCTTGGTTCTGTTGTTTATTTTGTGACATCGTATCAATTTGTAAGGTTGGCATTTTATGATTATTAATTGTGCTTTGTTCTCTGCTGTAAACCGCCCAGGCCAGAGGGCGCCAAATAAAAGTGTAAGAAATAAATAAACGAATAAATAAATAAATACCTTTTATTGCTCTCCTGTTCCTCATCCGGTAGAAGCTTCTGCCTTTTCCCGGCCTGCTCCTCTTCCAGCCACCTCTTCCTCTTCCAACCCTTCACGTTCACTCCCTGAACCACGGATTCTATGGCGTCCGTGACGGTGTCAGGCCCCGGGAGGGCCAAGCAGCTCGGGTCACTGCTCTCAAGTTCCTGGCTGACGAACCGGCTCACCGGGAGGCCGTGCGCGGAGACGACGGAAGGCAGGGGGTACTTCCTGGGCCTGCCCGGCCGGCGCTTGACAAAGTTATTCCCGGTTCGCGACTGCCTCTGCAGCTTCTTGGCTTTGAGGATTTTGTTCACGTGGTCCAGGTTTTTCTTCGTGGCCAAGATCTTGTCGTAATGGCACATCCTCCTTGCCTGGGACTGCATGGCTTCCACCATGCTCCTCTTGAGGTGATGAGCGGAAAAGGGGCAGGACAAGCGGTCGGAAAGCAGGGAGAGGCCGTCGTGGGACGAGTCCCCGGGAATCAAGAGCCCGCTGTTCTTCTCCCGGCTGGGGCTCCGGCTGGGGCTCCCTGAAGGGGGCGCAGGTGCGTTCGCCATGACGGTCTCTAAGGTTCTGTCCAGTCCTCCCTGGCCTTCGTGCTGAGCCATGCGCTGTAACAGGTTATCCACCGGATCTTCCGCTCCAGACCCTAATCTTGCAGTCCGTGCCGGCATCCCAACCCCTGTGAAGGCAGAACCAAATAATGGAATCATAAGCAGGTTCAGACACTGCTGGACCGCTCAGTGGTTGAGGTCTCTGGCTGGGGAGCTGGAGGTTGGGAGCTTGATTCTCCACTGTGTCTCCTTGGCAGGGGCTGGGCTGGATGATCCATAGGGTCCCTTTCAGATCTGCAGTTCTGTGATTATTATTGTTATTGCTACTGTTATTATTATTATTATATCTATTTATAGAATGGTTTCATTCATTCACTACATACACAGAGTGTGTATTTACGTACCGTGTTTCCCCAAAAATAAGACAGGGTCTTGTATTAATTTTTGCTCCAAAAAAACGCTTTAGGGCTTATTTTCAGGGGATGTTTTATTTTTTTCATGTACAACAATCTACATTTATTCAAATACAGTCCTGTCATCTTCTGGTTGCTGCACAATGGTGGAGGGGCAGGGATTCACTTAACTGGGGCTTATTTTTGGGGTAGGGCTTATATTACGAGCATCCTGAAAAATCCTACTAGGGCTTATTTTCAAGTTAGGTCTTATTTTCAGGGAAACAAGGTATATAAAGTGTGTGGGGGGTAAGCTTTCTCCTTTTAGAAAAAGTCACAATCCCTATCACCTAGTAATGTGAATAACAAAGACTGGAAATTAACTTAATATAGGAATTTAAAACACACATAAAACTACAGCAACGGCAGTAAGAAAGGCAATAATCTAAAGCCTTCTTTACAAAAAAATAAAAATAAAAATCCAGAGTTTATCACATGACAGAAAGCAAGCAGTGAAGGGGCTGGGTCAGACTTTTTGGGTAGGTGTGACGGTTGAAAACACCCTGCCACTTCTGTTCAGCAGCTGAAACACAGAATATAAGGACAACATGATTCCTAATGCTGATCTGATTGTACAGGAGGAGAGATTCTTATGGCATGAGCCTCGTGGCGGAGTAGCTCAACTGCAGTACTGCAGCCAAAATTCTGCTCACGACCCGGGTTCAATCCCAGGTAGCCAGCTCAAGGTTCATTCAGCCTTCCATCCTTCTGAGGTCAGTAAATGGAGCACCCAGCTTGCTGGAAGTGGGCGTGGGGAGGCAACGTATACCCTGTTTTGAACACTATGGGGTGGTATCTAAGCAGCGTGCTTTGCTTAAATTTGGTAACCAACAAAGACGATACTACTGAATCATTTGGTCCATGAGGCCAGCCACATATCTCAAGAGTGGCTATCGAGTAGCATTTTTAAACGATTCTGGTTTTCAGACACTTCTCAAGGGCAAATCCAAGCAAAGCACATTTGTAATAGTTTAATCCAGGAATTAACAGATTGGGAACGTCCACGATTAAGCCTAGCTTCTTTGGGAAAAGGGTGCAGCTGGAACATCGGCTTAAGCTGCTCAGATGCCTCCCTTTCACAAGGGCTGCCTACGGCTACCCTCTCACCGCAGACTAGAGGAAGGCCGAACTGTCTGGGGTCGGAGGCAAATACATGCCACCTGTTGAGGAAACAGAGCTACCTAAACAGCTGCACTGACCGAAGATAATCTGGTTGTACAAGGCGGATTCCCTCCGCCCCGGCCCCCTCCGCTTGGGAGGGGTAAGGAGGATGCAGTGTCTTGATGGTCTGCCCTTGAACTGGCACTCCCGTTTCTGGAAAAGATCCAAGAGGTTCAACCAACCCAAAGGCAGGAGCCTGGAGACAGTTGTGAGCCTGGCCAGGCAAGGACTGCAGAGCATCTGAGGAACAAAGGATGTTTTCTCTTCCACATCGTACCCTGGGGAAAACGTTCACGGCGAAGGATGGGCAATGCCAGCATGGCTTTGCTGTCACCTTCTGAAACCTTCCCTCTCTCTATTTTTTCTCTCTCTACAGCCTGAGTTTAGCAACCGATGGCAATGACGCCTCCAGTTCGACCCAAGCTTGCTGTTCCCATCCATCTCGTGCGACATCAAGTGCTAAAGGGCCACCTGCTGCTACCTTTCCAGCTGTGGCTCGGCCCCGCTCTGTGCCGGCAGCCAGCTGTCAACCCACTGCATTAAGTGACAAGAGAATGCTCTTATACACCAGGAGGTTCCTAGGCTTTCCAAGCCATCTGTTTGTTTGTTTTTAATTTCCCCATTTTAATTTGGAAAACTAGCACATGAGAACAGCACTGGGCTGGGAACAGGGAAGAAGATAAGGTAATGCAACTAACTAGGAGGGCTTGTGAATTGCTGGGGAGGACCGGCATATGGCGCAGAGGTTGTTTAAGCCACGAGGGAGCCTACCTTTGGCTCTGCTGTGGAGCAAACCTTATTTCCAAGTTTCTTTACGTGCTGCGATCAGCTCCACAAGGCAGATCAGCCCAACAACGCAATCTTTAGGGCAGGAGAAGGAAATCTTTTGGTAAGGCCCCTTGTAAGAGTCTGTGGGTTGCGTAGACAGAAACGTCTGGTGCATCACCCCGCTATTCTTAGAGCCCTTGCTAGGGAAACCTGACGGGTTTCTTGACCTGGAATTCTCCGAGCAGGGTGAGACAGCTAGGCCCCACAGTCGAGGGCCCTTCCTCACCTGGGGGATCTCAAATCTATCCACAAGATAGGAATATATATATATTTTCCTCTTCAGGAAGGAGAGTTATCTTATAAAGCAATTAGAATCTTGCTTTCCATACGCCTGCATGGGGCCACTTTTTGGGCTCCCACCCCCGGAAAAACTCTCAAGTATTTTTTGAGGCGGTATGGCCCATGGGGAGTTCTAGGGGAGCAGCATTGTGCCCCCCCAACCCACTGATTATCCCTGCAACAGAGGAGACATATGTATCTGCCCTACCACAACACCAGTGCCTGCACCTACATCCTCTCCCTCTGTTACTGGCAGGAAGACAGTGAAAAGAGAACAAGCTGGAGGATGGGGGGTGTCGGAGTCAAAGGCCTTGAGACCCACAGTGGTCCATCTGCTGGGAACTGTGGCAATCTCAACGCATTTCACCCAGCTCTCCGACCGGGGTGGTGCCTATGTTTGCTTTCCCTTGTGGTTCCCCGAGGAATCGTCGCTTTGAGGAGTATTTCTATTTAGCAGTGCCTTTCTCAAAGAAAAGGCGAAAGCGGCTCCCGGGAGGAGAGCAATTAAAAAGAAAGAAAGAAAGAAAGAAATAACACACCTTTCAAAACGACAAAGACAGCAGGAACAAACATTACGACAGAGGCACAGAAAATTCCACCGACTTGCAGCAACACATTGCACGGCACAGAAGCTGGCGGCTGCTCTTATTGTGGCTGACACCCAACGGCTCAGAAGGCATTGGCTTAGTATAACCCCACCAAGTAGGGCTTAGGCCTTTTCCTGGATCTGTAACGCTGACTCTCGGCTGTGTTTTCCTTCGACGGCCAAGGTCCACCCAGGGTAAACGAGTGCCCTATCGCTGGGTCCTGCCCAAAGTTGCCTAAACTGAATCGGGACCTAAACCGTCAGCTTTTCTGGACTACCACCTGACCCACCCCACCCCCAAGGACAGCCGCAGCTCAGATTTTAGATGAGGAGTATGGAGGAGGAGGTTAAAATATTACTCGCCTGTCGACGAAGTGCTTTCAGACGAAGGCCTCTTCCTGGAAGGGCTGCCACCTGTGCTCTCAGTGGGTTTCTGGGAGGGCTTGTCCTGGGTCGGAGGCGTCCCTGGGCCAGGAGGAAAAGCCAAGTCAGAAAAGGCACAGAGGCTTTCAGCTACACAGACTGACGTCAGAAAACAGGGGAAAGCAGTATCTCAAAAGAGACCACAACACCCCCAGGTTTTACGGCCCGACAATGTCTTCTTTTGAGGCAGCCCCAGGAACTGACTCTGGTTCTGATGCCACCAACTATGAATCAAACCCAACTCAGTGAAAACCCAACCAACGACTGAGCAAAATGACTAGGAAGTCATTTAGCTAGAAGCTTTTTTTGGGGGGGGAGGGGTTAATATGCATCTCAAAAGAGCTGAGATCAGGTCTGAATTCAGATGGGGGAGAATCAAACACCCTCTGATGGCCACCCCCTGGTATAAATGGGCAGCCAGGTCATCTTATTTAGCATTGAGGGGAGGGGCTGGTCCAGACCTCGTCTGATCAGGAACTTGGGACTGTGCAAAATGACCCAAACATGCTTGAAAAATATATTGAGCTGACTCAACCAATCACTCAGTCACTTCCTTTTAGGGCACCAGACCAGACCTTATACACCACGGGACAGGCCCAGAATCTCTCCCTCCCCAGGCCAGCCCCAGAAAGATGAAGGCAAGTCCAGCGGGAGGGGCCAGATCAGCAGAGGAGAGCTTGCTGGCCTTAAAGAAGAGAGCAAGGCTCTCCTCAAGAAGGATGGATTTCCTCCACAGGGAGAGGTCCAGGTGGCCAAAGTTATCCTTTCTTTCACACTACAAGTACAGGATACCTCGGCCAACATAATTACTCTTCCTGCTGGCTGGGGGAGCCTGGGAGCTGCAGACCCAACAGGAAGCTTTTCCCCTCGGTGGAAGAAATGTCAAGAGCTGTCTCGTAGCTCAGGTGATTTATCAAGAGGGGAAAGGCTGACCAATATGTCCGACCCTTTGTCTACAGATATGTGACAACTGATTCTGTACCCCCTGAGGTGAAACCTGATAATGCCACATTTTAATCTGATTCTTCAAGTTGGGAGTCTCTAGCTTGCAACTTTAATTTAACTACAAGTCCTGAACCTTAAACATCTGCCTGGGATGATTTCGAGACTTATCTGTGTCTCCCTCGACTGCCCTTCGGCCCCCCGTTCTGCAATGCACCGTCAGAGGCAGAGCTCTCTGCTTGACCCAAAAGATCCACTTTCAACAGTATTTTATTGTTCCAATAAAACTATGACCCGCCTGTGATCATAAGTATTTCACATGAACCGGGGGGGGGGGGGGGCATGCCTCTTTGTTATTCATCACAGGGAAGCAGCCCTGAGCTTCCTTCTTCCTTGACACCTCTGGCATGATGGCACAATGTGGGAGCAAAACCCACACTCTGTTTCTGCCCTCATCGAGAGTGAATGTTGCAAGAACTTTTGCAAGAAATGCTGGAACACAGAAAAGTGCCTGCATTTAATACCACTATTTGTCCATTCAGACAGTTCCTCTCCGGTGCAAACCTGATGGACTGTAAATTTCAGCACTCCTCATCACCAGCTAGGCTGACTGAGATGGAGTGATGTTTCAATACAACATCTGGAGGTCAAGGCTTTGCCCACCCTCTCTGTTCTCTTTGGCAGCTGTTCATCGGGAGCTCAGGCACAGAGAAGTTCTCACCCTCAGCTGTTCCCTGATTTATTTGTTTATTTATTTATTAAAGAAGGCACTGTGGAATGAATCCAGGACCTACTTAATCGGAAACAAGTACTCTGTCCCCACACTCATGTTAAGGAGGAACCTGAACTTAACGGCTGCAGAAACTGTAAGTCCACACTTTGGGGTCAGGGCGATTCAAGCCTGCAAGCTCAACAAACTCTGGAGATTGTGAATATGTGTGTAGGTTTTGTGGGAGGAGTTTAGCCGACTCCAGTTTAAAGGATGTTTAAAATGACAAGAGATGGGTGCTGTTGTTGTTACGTGCCATCAAGTCACCCCCAACTTATGGCGATCCTATAAATGAGTGACCTCCAAATTATCCTGTCCTCAACAGCCTTGCTCAGCTCTTGCAAACTCAAGCCTGTGGTTTCCTTTAGGGAGTCAGTCCATCTCGTATTGGGTCTTCCTCTTTTCCTGCTGCCTTCCACCTTCCCCAGCATGATGCTCTTTTCCAGAGAATCCTGCCTTCTCATGATGAGCCCAAAGTAGAACAGCCTCAGCTTCAACATTTTTGCCTCCTGAGAGAGTTCAGGCTTGATTTGATCACGGACCCACAGATTTGTCTTTCTAGCAATCCTGGGTCTCTGCAAAGCTCTCCTCCAGAACCACATGTCAAACGAATCAATTCCCCCCCCCCCCCCCCCCCGACAGCTTTCTTCACTGTCCAGCTTTCACACTCATATGTGGTGATCGGAAATACGATTGTGTGGACAATCTTGGTCTTGGGTCTCCAGGGACACATCCCTTACACTTGATGAACTTCTCTACAGTAGTTCCTTCACTGATGCTCTTCCTAGTCTCCGTCTTATTCTGGGATAGGAATCAAAGTGAAGTCGTAGGGTTCTTCCTACATTATAAAAGGACACTACTTCTCAGGGACTTCCGAGTGTAGACTTGTGGCCAACATGGATTGTCTCGGCACGGTGTGCAAAAGAGGTTTGCTAACAAGGATGGCTCAGAAACCCTGATCTTGGGGCCACTTAAATGAGCTCTCCCAAGACTTTGCTGCACGCCATGCCTGAGATTGGGCAAGAGAAGGCCCATGTGCCAAGCATCCAGCTAAAAGCGATTTCCACAAAGAACGCAGCTGGTTCCAACTGTGGGAAACTCACTTACTGAAAGCGATACATTTTCATCTGACTCACCAATTAAATGCACTAGCAGAGACGCAATGATTCAGAGATAGCGCTTGGTGGGCTCCAGCCTGAAACATCTCTGTTTTCGTCCTAATTAAGGCTGTTTCTCATCAAATCCAAGTCTGCTGGCTCACGGTAATGGAATTCCTTAGGAAATTCCCAGAACTGCACTAACCAAGACAACCTGTTTTCTCTTTCTGTTTTCTCAACTTAACCCATTGAGGATGCTGAATTTAATTTGCAGCAGAAAAGATCGGTTTGTGGGTTTTAAAATTTTAGTTTTGAAAATGATCGATTCTCCCCACCCCCCACCCCATGGAAACCAGGATGATCTAATGTTACAAAATGATGTATGCAACAGCTGTAAAAAAATGTAAAATGAAGAGGCATACCAGCCAGTGAAACAAAATAATTAAAAATTAAACATTCAAATTTTAGAGTTTGTGGAATAGTTTCTGAATGCTTAATTCTTGGAAAAGTGAGTGGGGGAGAGACAAGGAACAATGGGGATTTGGGAATAAGCAGAAGAAGACAAGGAGACAGTGGGAAGTTTTAAATGGATGTTTGTGCCCTTCCTGCTCTGAATGTGTTTTTGGTGTTGCTTTTGTTTACCAATTCTTAAGAGTGATATTTATTTGATCTTTTTTAGTATTTGTATATTCATTGTTTTTAAGTTTTAAATATTGTCTTTTGATGATAGTAAGCTGCCTTACTATAGCTTTACATATTGTCTTTTAATGGTATAAGCCACCGGGGGGGGCCTTTTTCAGGAGAAAGGTGGGGTAAGATTAAATAAATAAATAAATAAAACAGCTTAAAGGTTTGGATTCTGGAAGACCTTCTCAGCAGAGTTTAGAGACTACAATTTAAGATACATTCAAGATTAAAACTGTAGAACAAATAAAGCTGTGTAAAGAACACTTGTTAGAATTTTTTAAAAAAACAAAACCCTTCATAATAACCATAGCAATGCTGGCCACTGCTGAGAAATAGTTGATAGTCTGCTACTAGGAGAACAGAAAAGGAGTTTTGTGGCACCTTAAAGACACCAAGAATTATTACAGCATAAATATTTGCAGGCTGAAGCCATGAAAACATATGCCTCAATAAATCTGGTAGTCTTTAACATGCCACACGATTCCTTTTCGTTACGGTCAATGTTATCAACACGGGTCAAAAAGCCACCCAGAGAGACAGCTTTGTGCCTCTGGCATGTATCCTTTGTAACTAGACCCACTAAACCATTTACAGGGACCATCATTCAGCGGGTTGCAACGGCAAGCTGACTAAAACCAGAGAGCAACCCGTTCGCAGGCTCAATAATTCTCTTCCAACTGTTTGAAGCCAGCCTGAAATGTTTCAGTAACTGGGTCATCAAATATGTTATTGTTGTTGATTTAAATAACTCTGTCTTGCTTTGCCGCAGGTTCAGCCGTTGCTAATGAGTTACCAGGAAAGGTGTACGCTCAAGCCTCCCGTCATTCAGGCATGCAGGCATAGGGCCCAGGGTACAAATAAACGAACCAATGAAGGGCCACAAAACACCAGGAGAGAGGACCTATATCTCATGTAGACGTCCCAGGCCAACCCCAGCATCTCTAGTTAAACGGACCAAGGAGCAGGGGATGAGAAAGACACTTCTCTGTAGCCAGAGTGGACCCATGGGCTGGATCAATACATGGACACATGACTGCCAAGTCTAGTCCAACACTCTAACCGTTAGACCCCCATGGGCTCTTGCTTCAGCTAGAAAGGCCACATTACTCAGCCTTGCTTTAGCCTAGATTTCTACATCATTATCATCATGCGCTGTCAAGCCCATCCTGATTTATGGCGACCCCTTTTCAGCGTTTTCCAGGCAGGGAATACTCAAAAGTGCTTTACCCGTCCCTTCCTCTAGGGGCAGCCTTGGGACTGTGCAGCTTGCCCAAGGCGACCCAGGCTGGCTCTTCTGTCTGGAGGCACAGTGGGGGGGGGGGGAATCGAACCTCCCAACCTCTGGCTCCGCAGCCAGAGACCTCCACCACTGAGACCTCCCCATCCTTGCTCTTAACTCCAATGCAGTTACGAGGCGGCCTTTCCCACCTGCCGCCCTTCCCACCGAACACCCTTGCCCGCCTAACTAGAGAACACAGGAGAAACATTTCCAAAACCGTGCCCACCAGGCAGCGTGGGACGAGGAAGATCTCTTACCCGAAAGGGCTGGCGCTGCCTTCTCGGCAGGGGGCAACGTCTCCTTCCGGAGAGCTCGGCCGAGGGACGATTCTTGCGGGCCGAAGAGTCCGGAGCTGTCGGAGAATTTTTTACGTCCGCTGGCGTTAACGGAGCCGGCCGTGGCTCGGCAGCTCCCGATCGCGCTGGTAAACAGGTTGGTGTGTTCGTCGCTGCTGACCGGCTCGGAGCTCGGCGTGAACCTCCCCAGCGGCAGGCTGGGCGGGGCGTCCGAACAGTCTATCTGCAGTGGGGTCTGCAGCCCCAGGGTGAGGGAGCTGGGCTCCGCCGGATCCCTCCGAACCCACTGTTCCTCCCTGCCGAGCAGGCCTTTGGAAGGGGACAGGTGGGAGCAAGTCATGTGACACCGGTGCTTCTCCTTATGCTTGTACCTCTCGGCCATGGCTTCCTTCCCGAACCGGTAACGCTTCAGGGACTCCAAGACGGTCCGGGAAGGGCCGTTGGAGGCCAAGGCGTCGAGGGAAACCTGCGGCGGCTCCGAAGAGCGGTGCTCCCGGTGCTTGTGGCGGTGCCGGTGCTTGTGCTCCAGCATCCAACCGTAAGCCATCTCCGGCGGGACACTGGGGTGGTAGGTGCTCATGGAGAGGAGGGGGGCCCGGCTGGCCGTGAGGAAAGCCTCCTGGCGGAGCAGCTTATGCTTCTTCTTGTGGTACTTGGCCGGGTTGAGGAGCAGGTGGCCGGTGTGCATGTACGACGGAGGGGGCAGGGGGGTCGTGAAGGAAGGAGAGGGAGGAGGCGGGTAGAGGGTCGGAGGGTACCGGCCGTAGTAGCCCAAGCCAATGGGGGCGGCCGCAAGGGGAGAAGGGGAGTAAGGCATCCCGTAGGAAGGGTAAAACCCAGTGCTGGAAAGGGGGAAACTGAGGCTGTGCATGAAAGGCATCTCCGCCATCGCCTCCCGCATTTTAGGGGGGCGCCCCCTCTTCTTCTTCAAGTCGGGCTTCCGGATGTAGTGCAAAGGATCCAAAGGGAAGGTGGGGTGGGTGTAAAAGCTGTTGAAGTTGATGCGGAAAATGGTGGGCAGCAGGTCCCGGGGGATGAAGTGGTGGCTCCGGTGGGTGATGCGGATCTCGCTCAAGCGGCTGATCAGCTCCTCGAGTTCGGCCAGGAAGTCGGGGTCCTGCCTGCCCCGCAGCTGGGGGTACTTCTTCTTCCGCTTCCGCTTCTGCCGCTTCATCTTGTCGTAGGCCAGGTAGTCGTGGCTCCGGCGCTTGCACTTGTGCTTGTGCTTCTCCTTGAGGCTGCTCAGGACGGCCGAGGCCTCGGGGGCCACCAGGGAGACGTGGTCGAAGGAGTGGCGCCGCTTCTTCGGGCCACAGAACTTCTCCGCCCGGTCGGAGGTGCTGTTGTTGTCCGTCCCGATCCCGCTGTCGCTGGGGATGGTCTCGTCGCTGTGGGACTCGCTGATGGGCGACGGGGTGGCCTCCTTCAGGGAGCTGAGCTCGCTGATGTGAGAGGGGGAATTCGGGAGGAGGGTGGGAGGGGAGAGCCTCCTCCTGGCTCGGGAAGCTTTCCGCATGGCCAGCGTCTGAACCACACTCCCCGGCCTGGGGTGGAGGTGGAGATAGGGCACGGAATTCGGCTCCACAAAGCTCATCTCGCTGCTGATGGGGCTCTGCCCCCCGCTGATGCCCGAAGACTGGGAACAGACCGGAGAAGGAAGAACGTCAGGGTTATTATTACTGGTGGCCGAAGGCAGCACGGGGGGAACCACTTGACCCAGAGAGGCTCCCGTCGTCTGCGCGGCCGATTTCTCAAGCACCGTCAAGCTGGCGGAACTGGCCGCCAAGATGCCGTTCAGGAGTGCTTTCGGCTTCCTCCCTCGCCTTTTTCCTATGTAAATCGTTCCTTTCTTGCTGACGTTGATCTGCTGGCCTAGTTTTGAGCCGAACGTGGCCGCGAGGGTCGATACCGTCGTGTGGAGCTTGGATTGCACTTTCCCTTTATTTGGTTCCGGCGCGGTGGACGAGAGGATCTGAGTCAAGAGCTTCTTCCGCTTTATCGTCTTCATCTTGTTGATCTTCCTGATGATGGTTTTCATGAGCTGCCCGTTGCTGCTGCGCTTGGGCTCCTTGCGGTCAGGCTCCACCTCAAGGTCGTCCGCGTTACAGACGCCGGTTTTCTCTAGCTCCTCAGGGCCTTCGAGCTCGTTGGTTCCTTCGAAGAAATCTCCGCTCTGAGGCTGGTCGGTCTCGGATTCCACCTTCTCCGGGCTTTCTGCAGTGACAAAAGGGGCCACAGAGAGCACGGGCGGCTTCATCGTGACCCCTGACCTCATCTGTCTTTTCGGGCGGCCTCTCTTCTTTGGGAAAGCTTGCTCGGCCAGGCTCTGCTGCAAAGAGGGGATTTCCACCTCTGGATGCAGCACGGGAGGTTCTTGTTCCTCCTTCGACTGTACCGAAAAGACCTTGGAAGCAGGGATCTTTAGGGTCCGCTTCGGGGGACCTTCCAGGTGGGGCATCTCTTTGGGCTTCAACCTGCCCCTTTTGGACTTGTACATGTCCGATAACAAGTCCTCGGAAATGCACTCGACCGAAGCCTGCACGTGGGCGCTATAAAATTTACTGGGCTCCTTCTCCACGCTGCTCAGCAGAGCGAGAGACGGCAAGCTACTGGTTTTGCCTAGTTTCGGCAAGTGATGCTTGACGAACTCGCGTTCTGCAAAGGAAGGAGAGCCTGCGCTTTTAAAGAGCTTGGCCTGGTCTAGGCCGCTGTTGGACAGGGCACTGCAAGGCATGCTTCTGAACAGCTCGGGCCTCCCTAACTCTAGACCTTTGGGCGACCGGCAGGCGCTCCTCGAGACCACCTTGGTCCAGCGGGGCTTCCTTCCTTTCCTTTTCTTTAAGGGCTTTGTTTGGGGGCTGCCGCTACGACTGCTCAGGGTCTCCAGGCCTTGGCATGGTTGGCCCGGTGCAGTCATGGCCCCGATCTTGAGAAAGGGCTGGCTGTTAAAGAAGCTGGAGAAGCTCACCACCGAAGGGGCAACGGTGGCGCGGACGCTGGACTCAGTGGCCAGGATGGGTTTTTTGACTACGCCAGGGTTCGGCTTCAGGTCATCCGTGTGGGCAGCGCTGGCACCGTTTAATTCCCTACCGACCCCTTTACGGGCAGGGTGGGAGCCGAGACCCGACAGCCTGTTCACAGCAGACCGTGCGCCGTCAGAGGCAAAAGGGGTTTTGCTAATCTGCTCAGAAATGCCTTCTAAGAGCTCGGGGGTGTGGTTTAAATGCGAGGGGCTGGACGCTAACTGAGCCAAGGTGGTTGTGGGGCTACGGGTTAAAGTCGTGATGGACGCGGCGGGAGAGGGGGAAGGGAGGCCCCCCTCCCCTACAGCACTGAAGGGAGATTTGGCTGTAGAGATGTCAGAAGCACCTCCCGTGGTCCTGAAGTCAGGAGAAGTGCAATACACCGGCAGCTGTCTGTCATGCTTAGGTGCTTCTGAAGTGCCTCTTTCACTGGCGGAGGAGCCGCCTTCTTGATGGCTGCCTCCTTCTCTGCCTCCATTGGAGGATTCTTTCTGAACGGGAAGCTTTTCTGGCATACCGTCTTTGCTCTGCCGTGATACATGCTTCTCAAAAGCTTTACTACCCCCATTGTCCTTCACAAGGCCTGGAGGTCCCGGACTTTCGAGATGCCCAAGGTTTGCGCCGCAACACCTTCTGAAAGTCTCTGAGGGGGGGTGAGCCGGGTCGGCTTTGAGAGCCCCCGAGTCCTTGCTAGCCAACCCACAGAGACTGCTGGCCCCCGACAGCTTCTTTCCGGAGTCCTTAGCAGTCAAAGCAGCTGAAATCCCAACCCCTGGTGGCTTTTTCACGGAATCCTTTGTGACCAGCCCGTTGGTCCCCAAGGGCTTCCTTCCAGAGTCTTTACTAACCAATCCACTTGGTGTACCGAAGGCTGGCATTTTCTTTCCAGATTCCTTGCTAACCAATCCGACCGGGCCATCCGATCCAGGATATTTCTTCCCAGAGTCTTTATTAAATAACCCGATGGGACCGGCGGTGGGTGGTGGAAGCTTTTTCATCGAGTCTTTGTTCACCAGGGCAGGAGGGCTGATGCTGCCTAGCAGCTTTTTCCCAGGCTCCTGGCTCATCAATCCGACGGGGCTCCTGGCTCCCATCAACCTTTTCCCAGGCTCCTTGCTGCCCAGCCCAACCATCATGCCGGTCACGGGGGGCTTCCTCCCGCTTTCTTTGCCGACCGATCCTACTGGGGAGGGGAGGACTGGTGGCTTCTTCCCACACTCCTTGCTCACGAGCCCAGCCATGCTGGGGCACAGCCCGGGCTGCTTTTTGCCCCCGGGATCCTTGCTGATTAACCCAGCCCCACTACAAACCGCTGGGGCTTTCTTTGCAAACTCCTTGCCTCCCAGAAGGATCCCCATGCTGCCGCCGCCACCGGAGTGATTCTTCACAAAGTCCTTGCTGGCCGAAGCAGAGACAGGTCCAAGTGCTGGCAGTTTCTTTCCGGAGTCTTTAAGAAACCCAGAAGCGATGATGCCCACGGGTGATTTCTTCGGCTTCGTTTTGGAAGACTTTGAAGGAGGGCATGTTGCAATGAGCTGAGCCAGCTTCTCCGTTACCGTGGGCGCTCCGTTAATCTGAGCCCGATCTTTCGAATCTGGATCGCGACCACCGAGAGGAGTTGAAATGGCCGACTTCCCATAATCTGTCACTTCGGAACGCAGTGGCGAAAGCTTCTTTGAAAGCGGGCTGCTCTCCCTCAGTCTGCCCTCCACGGTGGAGCCTTCAACGGCTGGTGTGGTTTCTCCGCTCTTCTTGTGAAGCTTTGAGAAGTCCTGGAAATTTAGAAAAGGAAAAAAATGAGGGCTTTGAGCATACATACAAGTAAAAAAGAAGGGGGCGGGGGAAAATATTCCAAATATCCCAAATATTGTACTGCTTTTGAACTCTCGGGAAAAATATTTTGAATTTTGAGATAACAGATTCAAAAGCTGTCTGCACCTTGGAGCAAAATCTGAAACACCTGGTATCAATTGGAAAGGGGAACCCAGATCTTGCTATATGAAAATCAATGATTTTTTAAAAAATCAAATTGCTTTAAATCAAAAAATAGATTTTTTAAAAAATTAAATTGTAAAAAAATGCTATTTAAAAAATTTTAATCCGTCGTTTCCACCTTTTTTTGAGTCATGCCCCCCTCCTCTTTATAATAGCCAAGTAACTTGTGACCCACCACCACCATGTTTGCATAAAAAGGCATGTTTAATAGTGTAAAATCATCCCTTCTCAGAAAGGAAAGGCTTCTCTCTTCCCCAAAGGGTCTGTCATATATACACATACGTGCTAACTTTAATGTCCCACTCCAAAAGGTCAAGGAAGAAATTATTTAGCAAGGACTACAATACCTATAAGGCAACCTGCATGTGTTGTGCAATTTTGATTTCTAATAGTTATTTTGCTCACTCTTCTTCTTGTTACTATGTGCTTAACATCAAACAATTTAGGATGCGAGTCAGCAGCTAGCGGTCTTCGCATAAAATCTGACATGCTTAATGTGGAAAAAGAAATAAGGGAGGGAAACATTAAGCCCTACTGCGAGGGTAATTTGTAGGAAGGAGGCCTGGACCCACAGTCTGCCCTCCGATCATCCTTGTGCAAGTGTTCTGGTCAGCAGGAAGACTAAGTGCTTGAAATTGTTTCCAAGGCTAGTAAAAGACTGCTTCTCTCCCCTATTTTTCAATTTACTCTCACTATGTGGGAGTGTTCCCATATGCGATTACCAAGATTGTAAAATCTTTGACTCAAAGGAATTCTTTCATTCATACATTTCGGTAATTAATATTTCATTCATTGCACCTCCAGCCTGCTAGGGAATTTCCAGAACACAGCCCCTGCTTTGCCAAGAAGCTTCTCATCTAACGAGACATAATTTAGTATAGGCGGGCAAACCTAATAGGCAAAGAGAGGAAGCACACAATCTCATCCTTTTATAGCTGGATTGAAAATGCTCCTCAGAACAGGAGGAACAGCTAAGAAACAGGCTTGAGGAGTTTTTCTGTCAGCTAAAGAGGGTGGACAGGCAAATTGGTACAGGCTGATCAACAGCAACTATGGAAGGAGATAAAGATTCCTTGACAAACCAAAGCAACACCCACCCACCCCCCATGACCGACGAAAGCGGTTAATGGTCAGCCGAGTATATGTGTTATCATTTACTTAAAATATCTCTATCTCAATCTTTCAATTCAGTGTAAACCTCTCAGAACAGCTGGCAAGAACTAAAGCAACTCACTAAAGCTACAAGAGAAAAACAGACTGCTGCAGCAAAAATGACAGAATTTTTTTTAAAAAATGAAAAAGTCAAAATAATTATCAGGTTCTGCCAAAGGGCAAACAAGAAATGTTTCCAACAGGCACCTATAGATTATTGATGGGGAGTGGGTTTCAGAGTCTGGGGGCCCATAGCAGAAGAGGCTGTGTTTGCCACAAACCTCACAAGCAGAAGAATCTACCTTAATATCCAAATATATATAAACCAATGACCCAGTCAGATACCCCAGGTCAAGACAGACTCTGTCGCTGAAGGTCAATACTTTGAATTCTGTCTGGAAACAGACCAGCCGATGGTAGAGGTCTTCAAAACGCAAGAAAAATATATTCAGTCTCCCCAATCCCCTTTCTCCTCCCAGACCTGCATGGCCAATAGACAGGCATGATAAGAGTAGTCGGCCAAAGTATCTTGGGGTCAACAGAGTGGAGAAGGGGATGAAGGAGATGAATTCACACACACACACACACACACACAAACCTACAATAAAATGCATCAAAAACATAAGAAAGGAACACATAGTCACCAAAATCCTGTTGTAAAGTTATGCAAATGGTGTAAATGTTAGTGCAGGATACGTGATAATGGGCTCAAGCTACAGGAAGCCAGATTTAGGCTGAATATCAGGAAAAACTTCTCAACTGTTAGAGCAGTACGACAATGGAACCCATGACCATGGGAGGTGGTAAGTGCTCTAATGCTGGAGGCATTCAATTGGACAGCCATCTGCCAGATCTGCTTTGATCTGTTTTCCTGCCTTGAGCAGGGGGTTGGAAACCAAGTCTTGATAACCGAGGATTTAGAGCAGTGATCCCCAATCTTGGGTCCCCAGATGTTCTTGGACTAAAACTCCCAGATGCCTTCGCCACTCGCTGTGCGGGCCAGGATTACTGGGAGTTGCAGTCCAAGAACATCTGGGGACCCTAAGCTGGGAACTGCTGGTTTAGAGCATTTGAAGTGTTACGTAAAATACAACCTCAATGTCAACTTCACACCAAGGCAGCAAGGCAAGACAATATTACTCCTTGCTCTGCAGACAGGGAGCGGGGGCTGAGAGAACAGCAGGACTACCCAAGGCCACCAAGGAGCCGATGACTGAAGGAGGATGCTGCCTGGAAGGGGGCTGCAGCCTCCCCTCTGAGCCACTGAGCTACATCGTCTTTGAATCAGTGTACAGTTTTACACGTATGGCAGGCTCTTTGAAGCAGTCTTTCATCTTGTTCTTAAGCTTCCCTTCTCATCCGGGCGACGGCTTGCTTCAAACCCGAACCAGGCTCCGTCTTTCCTCCCAAGCTCTGCGGGGACAGCCAGGAAGAGTTGTAGATGCCTCCGGATCCCACTCTGAATGTTTACTTGGCAAGCTATTTGTGCTGGAGGGATGGGGAGGGGGGGGGGCGCGGTGGCGGGAAGGGAGAAAGTGAGAGAGAAGCCTGGCACTCAGCCCAGCTTCACCATGGCAGCTGCAAGAGTATGTAAATTCCTGCTGGAACCTTTAGGGTTGCAGGGGTTTCGGCTTCCTTTGCGGGCACGCATGTAACAAGCTGCTGAGAAGAAGTGCAGCCACAATCTGCCCCCCCGGCACTCGAGTCAATGAAAAGGGGTCCAATTCTCATCCCCCCAACAGCCACGGAGGGTGCTCGTGGGGCTGCCTTACACGGAGGAAGGCACCCATGCCTGAGCTGGCGGTTTGTGTATCGCGCACGTATGCCCTGGAGGGTGTAGCAGGAGGCTTTTAAGGGTGAAACGCTACCCACATGGCACCTTAGGGCTTGTTTGGACAAGGTTCTTTTCCCCCTACAGTACTGCCTGCTGTTGCTCCCTCGGCTCTCCTGTTTTTCCTCTAGACTTAAGAGGGAGCATAGATTGAACATTTTACTTCCTCTTGTTGTGATCAGGGTGGGAGGAGAAAGCTCTCTGGGACCCCACCAGCCCTCCTTATTCTCCCCACCCAGCATGAATACCATCAGCCAGTAGATCTAGGGTTCCTTTTCGAGCCTAATGATGATTGGGAGCTTTCACTGATCAGGCAACGGGGTCTCCCCTTCTGCATCACCAAAAATAAATACTCTGGTCTCCCTGGGATGTCCAGCAAAGAGAATTTTAAGTACGGAAGGGGATAACTAGGTGGTAACACCAGCCCTGCCTGACGACTCAACTCAGCTAATCCCCATGGGGCAGATCCTTTACCACCAGGCCCGTTCTCTGGCGCAAGACTCTGCTTTCCTAAGTCCCTGCCCTCGACGGCTGACCTGGAACCCGACCCCTTCCCCTTCCACTACGGGTCCCTCTGACCCTGGACTTCTGCTGGGAAACCTGATCTCAGGGCAGGGGTTTTCTTTTCGCCTGCTTGAGCCAGGGTGGATTCGATTTAAATTGAATTGATTTAAATGTTTTTTTAAAAATCAGATCGCCTTTGATGGTTTAATTTTTTTTAAAAAAAACTTTTTTAAAAAATTTAAATCGTGATTTCAATCAATTCAGTGTTTTTTTTTAAAAAAAATCATTGATTCTTATCCATCCTGGCTTGAATGGGATGCTAGGTCTCCCACCACCTGCATCCACCTCTCCACACCAGAACAGGAGCTTGCCAAGGCTTCTATCATCTCCACTCTAGCCCATCGTGGACTTTGTCTTCTTCATTTAGCTCAGCAAACAAGCTACCCTGCAAGTTGGTACTGACTAACTGGTACATAAACTGACCTCTTTTTACACAGGGGGTTGTAAAGGCTGATGAAATACCACCTAGGAAGTGCTCTCTGATGGTCCAAAGCATGATGCTGGCCTGAAAACAACTGTGTTATGATGCCAAAGCAATGCAGATATTCAGAAAAGTCTTCCATAAAGGGGCACGGCTGCTCCGAGGAAGAATATTAAGAAAAACTCTGCAACAGTACAGGAAATTCGAGCCAGGGCTACGGAAAAAGGGGCGTTTGGGGTACAAGAGGAAATTCTGGACTAGGGCCACAAGACATACTAAAGTAGGCCCAATCTAATGAAAAAGTTCATGGACAAGAATAGATGTATTTATTATTAAGGTAGAATGGCTGGCCTTTCAGGGGATGGCGCTCATGGCTTGATCTGTGTACTTCCCGTTCTGTTGCCTTTAACCCAGCGCCTCCAGCTTGAGACTCCTGGGATCCGCCTGCCTCTTGGCAAAGCTATCGCTAACTCAACCACCTCCTGCAGAAAACACATAGGGCTTCGGTTCCCCACAAAAACCCAAACGGACTGCCGCCTGTCTTGTCTTTGAACCCATGGAGACAGGAAACATGCAGGGAGTTCTTAACACACCTTTGTTCAGGTATGGTGGCAGGGATTTAGAAAACGTAATTGCCACACAAGCTCAAGCTGTTACGAGGAGAGAGAGAAAACTCTGGGAAGGAAAAGCATTATTTTTTCTTTCTTTTTGGCCTTGCAAATGGTTCAAAGCTGACTGCGATTGAATGAGCGGTGGAGAGCCTTCTGCAGCATTTTACCTGCACAGTCAAGGATGCTGCAATGCTGAGAAGGATACCTGTGCTCAGCAGTTTCTCAGGGAAACAGGGAGCTCGGAGGGAACAGAGGCAGGTTCCATCTTGTCTCATTGTCTCAACCGCATCACGTTACAGCTGTCAGGGCTGCGCTCCCCCCCCTTCACTTTCGTGCCTTCGTATCATCCCTGAGACCGGAATAGTCTCAGAGCTGTTCAGCTATAAATAGGTGGTTGCATTTGCCCATCTGTGCCTCGAGCAATGAACAGCTCCCGTTCCTCTGCAGGTCCCCGGGTTGTGATTTCCCAGGAAAGCAAACCAACACCTAGCAAAGACCTAGCAATACCTAGCGTGTTACAACTGAGACAAAAGGAGGGAGAAAGAAATAAAACCCTGCAAAGACTCATGCAGACACACTGGTAACTAGGGGCAGGGGGAGGGGGAAGCATCTTAGACTGAATGTAATAAACCCCCAACCAGGACTATACAGATGTCCAGCGTAGGCCAGAATTTTGATTCTGAAAAGTCCTGCATATATTTATATTTCAAAGGCAAGATTCTAGCCTTCGCTCGGAGAGGACAAGAGCAGATGAAGAGTACATTGTTCCCTCTTCTTCTTCGAATACTTCTTTACAGTTATAAATTTAACCCTACAGCTCTAGTTTAACATGAAGCAGAGCCCAACCTGGGAACATACAACTCAGTAACACAAGAACACTATACTGAACGTATACAGAGCACATTTCTGACCCTGGTGAGGAACTACAAGTAGCTAGTATTACATATTCTGTGATTAGGAGGCTGAGTTTATACACCAGAAAGGTGTGGTTCTGAACCCAACAGTAGGCTACTGTTTTATGAAATAAGTACCGCATTAATCCAGAAGACAAGGGCAGGATCACGATGGTAGAAAAGAGTCTCCAAATAACTTAGTGATCATTTAGGATAAAATGGTAAAGCCATGACCTCCTATATAAAGCAGCAAGAAAAGTATTCAAAAGCACTGGCCTGTATATACATAAATGGTTAACAATAGCTGGTGATGTAGGATATCTACCCAGAACATACCAAACCTCTGAATCAACCTTGGCTTTCCTGCATAATGCAAAGGAGCCCTCAAGGCCAGGATGCTGTCTCATTTCGCAAAGAATTTCAGCAACATGCGTTTTATGGCCTTTGGCTACTGGCTCGGATAGTAAACATGCCACCTAGAAGGCGGCAAGGGAAGAGAAAGGAAAACCATCCCTTCAGGTCAATACTTCGGCATTTCCCTTAACAGATACCCGCCTTTGCTATAGATATATATAAAAAACACCCAACTACATTTCAATGCAATGTCAAGGCGGTTACAAGAGCAATTGCACAAACATTACATGGGGCTTAGTGGCCTGCTTTCTTCCAGCTTTCTCCCAGCCTCCCAGTGAGTCAGACTTAGCACCTCTTGCTGCTCCAAAATGCTGGCAGCTTCTTTCTCTAAAAGCCCCATGGAAGGACTTGGGTACAACTTCCAGCTTAACCACAGACTCATTAGCAAATTCCAACCTCAGGGCCTGGACCATAAAAATCTAAAGGGCACCCCCAGGGATAAATACTACTACTCAGTAGACAGCTTGATAATATGCTGCCCTTTAATTACACCCAGAATCTGGAGTCTGAGGTAGCTCCCTCTCACTTTTTTCCTATGAGCCCAGCCTTGCCTTCCAGTTTATTCTAGGGATGAGTACCTAAGTTTACAGATGTTATGTAGAAGATAGAGATGTTCCTTTAAAAACCAGTATGTTAAGGCTGCATTCATGTGTAGAAATTTTGGCAATAATTTTAATATTACCAAACCACCTCGCTTATGCTTCACATGCCCAGTTTTCACTGCTAGTTAACCGCCCTTGTCATTATTTACATAAAGCTTTAAAAATACCCAGCAATGTACTAAAAAGAACATGTTAAAAGAAGGTCACTGCCCTCAAGACCTGCAGCGCAGAAAATAACCATATGCTAAAAATAACATTGCATTCACCCCACATGTCATGCAATGTATAAGGCAGCTTTGCAAATAAATCCACAGTAATTATTCACACACACACACACAACATTTTAACCCACTCACATATGCTCCCCAGTTGTGAACTGAGCTTGCACTACGCTTCCTTGTCTGCTTGCTCAGAGGAGAGACTGGCTTGAAAAAGAGAACTAGGGAGGTGATTTACAAGTCCAGCATAAGTGTGCCTGTTGAAGGATAAATAGGGAAGAGAATGCTAACTCAAGTGAAGCAAAAAGATTTCTGTCTGACTGTGTAACTGGGTCTCTCCAGCGTGGAGGAGGTGGTGGTGCTGGCAATGTACACCTCAGCTACACTGAAAAACAGCCGCCAGAACAATGAGCTACAGATCACCATTAAACCAAAACAGTTCCAAGAAGCCGGTGGAACACACAGCAGACTTCATCCAGCTGCCCAGATGTGGAATAAAGGAATGCCTATATTCACAGAGACCTGCTTGGATGCCAAACTCATCTGCCTATGGCCTTCTCCGCACAAACACAAACAGCTCTTTTGTAGGTTGGGACGGGGTGGCCCGCTGTTGGGCGTCTCAGCCTGTGGTGCTTATCGGATTCCGAATAAAGAAATCCGAACTGATCAATCACTTCAAATGTAACTGACTGAAGAATAAAGCTCCCAACAATTTGGAAGCACAAACACAAGAACAGCTCTGAAGGTTTATTTTTAAAGGAACAGTTGATTGTCATTGAAGGAACTCATCTTCCAAGAGAGAGAGGGAGAAAGAATATCTCCCCAGCAGTGTAAGTGCAGCCCCTGACTTTTTAACAACGCTATTTGGTCAACCAAGACCCTATTTCAATCAATTAGGAGGCTCCTGATGAATTTAGCAAACTAATTAAGTGAATTAAACCCTGTAGTTCCAATCGTTCCTAATATTTAAAAGCACAACCAGTGTGCACGGTGCGTTTATAGCAGGCGAGAAGGCTTTCCAGATATTGCTTGTATGCCAATTCCCATCAACCTTACCCAGCATGGCCAACAGTTAGGAACGATGAAAGCTGAAGTCAACAACATCAACAACTGTAGCGCACTCTAAGTGTCAGGAAACTTCAGAGAGTCCAAAACACAGCAGCTAGATTGCTGGCTGGACACAGGGATCACACAACTCCCCTGTTATAGCAGCTCCACTGGCTGCCGATTCATTTCCAGGCACAATTCAAAGTGCTGGTTCTAACCTATACAGCCCTAAATGGCTTGGGTCCAAGCTATCTCAAGGACCACATCTGCTCAGATGTTAAGAACATCAGGGGAGGCCTTTCTCTCATTCCCACCACCTTCATAGGTGTGTTTGGTGGGGACATAGGAGAGGGTCTTCTCTGTTCCTGCTCTCAGACTCTGGAACTTCCTCCCAATGGAGGCCAAGTTGTCCTTCCACAAGCAGGCCAAGATCTTTCTCTTCAGACAAGCTTCCCCTGAGTGAACGGCTGCTGAGCGGGGTTTTAAAATGTACTCTTGTCCCTTATACTACATTGAATATGTTTTGGTGTTGCTTATGTTTTAGTATTGTATACTCATTGTTACTAACTTAAATGCTGTCTTTTAATTGTTGTAAGCCACCCTGGGTCCTTGTTAAGGATAAAGGTGAATTAAAAAATATTTTAAATAAATTAAATGGAGAGTAAAAGAAATTCCAGATTCCTGCCTCCAAGAGCTTATGATATATATCTTGCCTGAAGCGATGAACAGACAAGCATTGTTCAGTACAAGTGTAGTCTCTACAATACATTCCCACTGTGACAGCTTGCCCTCTTTCTTCCGACAGGAACCAGGCAGCAGCTCTGCTGAGGCTATATCGTTCTTCTAATTTTAGCTTGGTTAGGTTACAGCAACAGAGGCTGCAGACGGAGGTGCTGGCAACAAACACCCCAGATCTGCTGAAAAACTTTAACCAGGCCAGGACTACCAGTTACGGCTGGCGATTACACCCAGGCTAAACATAAAGTCACAAGAAAGTGGGGACAACACGGGAGCATTCACCAGGTTGCCCAGATGTGGATTTATTAATTTTTTTAAACCACCTTGGTTTTCCCCATTTTTACAGTCAATCTGAAGAACAGCACCCTGGCTCATGCTATTAACACTGTCATTATGTGTTTAACACAGAAGTATCGGAGTGAATATTTTCACAACGATGTGTCTCTGAGAAAAGCAAGGTAAGTTTGTATATAAAACAAACAAATAACAGCCCTTTCCCGATGAAGCGGTTTCTCTACTGTTATGCTAAACTGTAACATTATTTCCAGGACTGGTTTGCCATTAGTGTTTTCCCAGTTTTCCCATGACTGAACCAATACAGGCAATATAAACATGGCATTTAGCATAACAATCCCTGGTTCGAGTATCAACCAAGATATGAACACTCTAGAGATCTTCAGGTAAACCCTTGTCACTGTTGTTACAGGGATGCTGCAACCTTCTTTAGCTTTCCTGGATTCTTGTAAACATTATGGAATAATGTAGGTCTCTGTGGGGCCAGAGGTTGGGAGTTCGAATCCCCACTGAGCCTCTTTGACCAGGGCAGGACTTGAAGATCCACAGGGTCCCCTCCAGCTCTGCCGTTCTAAGATTGTTATAAAGTTAAGCCATCGTATCAACACAATTCTCAGAGGACAGACATTTTTAGTCTGAGTAGTTTGATACACGCTGAGGGCAATCGTGATTAACCTCTAGACCTATCAAAGTACACTACACGGACTGAGCAAAGCCTACCTATGCTTTGTTTCCAAAGTCATCTTAATTCCTTGCAGTAAAACCAACACAGAGTCATACGGCATCTTAAGGATTAACAGATTTCTTACAGTATGAGCTTTTGTGTATTATAGCCCACATTATCAGATGCATGGAGTGTTAATAGAAATTCAGGGTTATTGACAATAACGGTGGTAAACATGGAGATCATGGCAAAATCAGAACACGGACAGTGAGAATTTTAGTTTTGCTGTCTTTTACTCTTCGGCATCTGAAATCTACACTGGGGTATTTTAATAAGGACAAACGGAAAGAGAGGTGGGGGGGAAGAGAAGTGGGCATCAGCAAAGGCCACAACGAGGGAAAAGGATTGCAAACACCATATAAACAGTGCAAACATTTCCTCAGTCCCTCCGCCACCTTTAATTTCCCCAGCTAGTTCTTCTTGCCCACTGTGTCTCATGCCACAATGTCTAGAACACAGACTTTCCAAATTCCTTGACTTCGATTTATGTGTGAAGGAACCCCTGTATATGGCAGCAAATACACACATAGAGAACTGCTTCTGTCCCATTTCTCCCTGGCCTCCTTACCATTCCTCCCACTGCCCATTATACAAATTACATG
This sequence comes from Intellagama lesueurii, assembly GCA_037013535.1. Lineage (NCBI taxonomy): Eukaryota > Metazoa > Chordata > Lepidosauria > Squamata > Agamidae > Intellagama > Intellagama lesueurii. Next base: position 2,369,904 of record JBAJHW010000019.1, on the reverse strand, counting down.
CACTTAAAACGGCACCTTCATTCATGCAAGCGACTGCACAAACAACAAAGAGTAAACATTTTGGTTTCTGAGGTACAAACAGACTTGCATCCACTCTTTTTCACTAACTTATGATGCATTTTGTAGAACACGCTTAGGATTTGTGTAAGGTGCCTGTTGCTTACAAAGCTTGCCCAGTTCAGTAGAATACTCCCAACGCGCTTCTGTGGCTGAGAATTTCAGGTAAAGATAACAAATCATCTTTTACAGCAGCTTGCCTGCCATAATTGGTCTTATAAAAATAAAAAATAAAAAAAAACCCTGAAAAACTTCCAAGAATCTGGGCGTTTATTAGGCAATGGCTGAGAGACCGATTCGCTAGATTGAATTTCACCTTCACAATGAACTCAAGCAGGGAAGTTTTCATCAACAACCACATGATCCAAATCCCATCCTCAAAGTTTTCCACTTGTATGTCATGCGAAGATAACCCTGATTCTTTTTTTTTTTAGTGAAAACTCTCAACAAAATAAAGTGACCTAAAACACTTCTGACTGTTAAGGACACTGATAATTTGAATAAGTCGCAGCAGCAGCTGAACTGAAGAACCACCATCAACCAATGGGGTGGGAGCCCCAGCTAAGCTCATGGGCCAAACTACATCAGGGGCGCAGCCAACCCTGTTCTACCTTTTAAAAGAGGAGATGAGCAAAAGTGGTTGGGTGGGTAAGAGAGCAGAAAAAGAAGCAGAGAACTTAACTTAAATAACAAGTAAAATAATTAAAACGTGGGACCCATGCAGCAGGTTGGGGATTAAAGGCAGGTCTTGGGTCCGGTAAGACTGGAGACTATACACTCTCTTTTTCCTTTAAGAAACCGGATTTTTCAAATCCTGCCCTTTATTAGACCGCACGGTTACACAGCATCAGTGACCGCTGAAGAATCAAATGCCTACAACCTTTTCGTTCCCAGCCTGATCCCCTTTGCCCTCTTCCTCTCCCAACAAGCACAATCTGGAAGCTCACCCCAGCGACGCGACTTACTTGCTTCGCAGGACCCAGGTCCTTCTTCTCCTCGGTCATCTTCCCGACTTTCTGCACCCTCCTGGGCTGCTTGATAGTGGTTTTTATGGCAGGTCGGCAGACATAATTCTCCAGGTTCTTGGGAGGTTTTTTAGTTCTCTTAGCTTGGAGGCCAATTTTCAGTTTTAAATTCCCTTCCGAAAAGTTTGTCTCCTTCACAGAAAACTGCTGTTGAGCATCCAATAGGCTCTCATCTTTCCCAACCTCGTCACCCCTGTTCCCCTCGCAGCTCCTCTTCTCCTCCTCCTCCTCTTCCTTAGTGCTACCATCGAGTTCCACCTCTCTCCGACCTCCTGCTGCCACGGCAGAGGGGCTTTTCCCGGAAAACCCTTCAGAACCAGAAGCCAGCCCTAACATAGCAGTATTCTGAGGGTCCATCACAGGATGTGCTGGCACAGGGTTTGCCTTGCTCTCCAGTTAAAACAAAGCAGGCATGGGGTTTGTAGGCAAATCTTCCCAGAAACCGGTCAATAACATCTTCTTCTCACTGTGGAAGAAACACAGACAAAAGGGTACGGTAAAAGATCAGGAGCCTTTAAATCTACCTGTCCATCAAGGAGTTCGAGATGCCATACATGGTGTTGATAATATCATCATAACATAATCATGTGCCACCAAGTCAATTTTGAGTTACGGTGAGACTTTTTCAGGGTTTTCCAGGTAAAGAAGTGCCTTACCCTTCCCTTCCTCTAGGGGCGCTGTGGGACGGTGCAGCTTGCCCAAGGCCACACAGGCTGGATCTTCTCCCAGGAGGCCCAGTGGGGCATTCGAACTCCCAACCTCTGGCTCTGCAGCCAGATCACTAAACCACTGAGCTTTCCAGCCAGCTTCATAATGACATAATGATTTGTCTGTCATGTTTTCATTGACTGATTTGCTCACTCTTATACTTGAGACCTGCAACATTTCTTAAGCCACCATGTGGGGAGAAAACATCATTTTAATAAACAAACTTTTGTTACAGTAAATCAGGAAACCCAGAGGAAAGTTGCTCTGTGAACTGACAGCAAGCTGCTAGATTCACTGAGTGTCTCATTTTAAAATGTACGTTAAAACAAAGAGCATGTTTATCATCCTCAGGATGGTAGAGATACGTTTGAGGGCAGAAATCTGATAAAGGCTCCAATGTTTGCGAGTGGATACTGTTTATGAATGTCGCTTTTTCCATACAACATTAAGCAATTTTTCCCCATGCTTTTGTACATGTGATAAAATTTATACTCATACCAGTCTCTTTTCTTTTTTTCCCTTCTCCTACTTGAAACTTATTTTATTTATGCGGCTGTCAATCTGACGTCAGACTCCTTACCCTTTCTTTTCCTTTTCAGTTGCATGCATGGTCAGTAATGCTATTACAGCTGTAACTGCAGGATTTTTGAAGTTATTTTTTCCCCTACAGTGGCATACTTCGTATTTAAGTTCCCGCTGTTAAGTACTTATGACAACTTTCCTTTATCCCCTCAGACAAGAATCTTGATCTAGAAGCCTGCCTCATGCACTCTGACGGCTCTCCTTTTATAGCATTGCCTCTCAGTAGGTGATAGCTCAGATGGTAGAGCATCAGACTTTTAACCGGAGAGTCCAGGGTTCATGCCCCTGTTCGGACATGTGTAACTTTGGAGATACCCAGTGTGCTGTAGTGGATAGATTGGCAGACTAGGACTCTGGGGGCCTGGGTTCAAATCCCCTGCTCATCAACCATGAAAGCTCACTGGAGGAATGGCACTGGTAAAACAATTCCTTAAATATCTCACTTCCCTTGAAAGCCCTATTAGGGTCGCTGTAAGTCGGTTCCGACTTGATGTCCCAGCACTGACCTACTCAGCAGATGAATCTGGGGTGGAAGCCTTGCACTTACCAAGGCCACTCAGAGATCATGACAAATTTTAAACTCCATTGACTTTTTCACTGTTCTTTTCAATCGTGGACTTCTCCCAACATGTTTGCAACATAGAGAAGACTTATGGATGACACTGTCAATTCTAGAGATGTTTTCTTTAGAAATATGACCACTATCTTGCTAACTAAAGCTACTTGTCACTGACAAGTAAAATATCGCCAACAAATAACTGGACATGGATCCTTCTATATGCTGGAAAACAGTAAGGGAATTGGTTACAAGTGGTTCACGAGCCAGAAATCATACTAGGTTAGGCTGGGTAAATGGCCCACTATGATTTTTATGGGGCAATAATGCTCCTAGAAATATTTGTAAAGCTACAGTGATTTTGTAAGGGCCAGTACTATACCTCAACACAGCTTATTTGGGAGAGGTCTCAGTAAACTCAGTAGATCTTACTTTGGAATAAACACGGATCAAGACCGCATTGGAAGTATACTAGCACGCTTAGGACTACAGTTGTGGTCAAACAAGGAATATCATTTACTTACTAACTCAAGTTAAACACATGGAAGTCATTTGTCACTACCTTTCTGTTTCAAACTTCATCCCACATCAGAATTGGGAATCCCTGTGTAATCTATCCCACCCATTTTTAAATCAATCCTCCTCAATGAATATTCATTGAAACGTGGCACGAACAACAAGGGATCCCTTGATGATTCCAAGATTTTCTAATCTAAATCAGTAACGAGTTATCGGTTTTTTTAAAGGGCTAGACAGCTGCAAATCCATAGTCAAGAATAGCCTCCGTAGAAAACTTAAGCTTCAGTTATCTGCAGCTCTTCCTGACAATTCCAAAAACTAGACCCTGCCCCTCTCCCAAGACCCCCACCATGCACACCAAAGTTGAGGGAGGGAAGCCAGAAAGATCACAACTGTGTGCCCCTGTCCAACGAGCAGAATAGGAAGAGAGCAGGTTCTAAGCTGTACAGAGCAGCCATGCTACTGAAAGATGAAATAAGAGAGATCTACCCAGTGCACTCCTCGGCACTCTCAGATGAGAAAAAGATGGTGCTATGTGGAGGGCTGCCGAACTACAGCTGGATTCAGACACTTGCGTGTCAAAGAGTGTTTACAAACAGGTTGTTTATAAACAAACACTGACATGTGATGTGATTGTTATGAAGCTCTAGTCTAAAGCTCAAAGTAACTTTCTGAAAAGGTGAATGTTATCAGGCCCGAGTGGAGGTATTCACATATATGGAATTAAAAAAAACAGCAGAGGGCAAACAGAAAATAGAAAAATAATACAAGGAAACACACCAGTAATATAGCTTTGCTGGAACAAATGCAAGACAAACTGCCTTCATATAAACTTTAATCTTGGTATGAATGGTAAAATAATCCCCTTTCCTCATTTAAGATTATCAATGGCTCCCAGTCATGAAAGCTATATGCTATTATAGGCTGCTAATTCTGACTGAACGACTACAATGTACTGTATGTGGGGCTGGCTTTGAAGACTGTTTGGAAACTTCTACTGGTCCAGAACAGTGCAACCAGACTGCTGGCGAGGACCAGGGGTAAGGAACATGTAATTTCTTTCCCATAATTGCTTCACTATTGGTCCACATCCAGGCACAGTTCAACATGCTGGTTATGACCTAATAAAGCCCTATACAAGCTCTGCTAGAGAAGCCCTTCTCAAGGTCCCACCACCTTGGGCCCATTTGGCGAGACTCAAGGGGGCTTTTAATTTTTTATATTTTTTTTGGTCGATTCCCAGGCTCCACAACTCCTTGCCAAAAGAGGTTAGGCTTCCCCCCTCACTGCAGTCCTTCCAGGAGCAGGCAAAACCCTTTTATTCAGGCAGGCCTGCAGCAGTTAAGATGCTCAAACAAGATTTTTAGCTAAAGTGTTGTATATTTTTTAAGGCAAAATAGTCACTGTATTTTTAACCAACTGCTTTGAAAGTGCTCTATTTCTGACTGCATTATAATAATACAATACATTTAATTCTATTTTAATGTCTGTAATTTCATTGCATTTTAATTGTCTATTGTTTCTGAACTGGTTTGTAAACCACCTTGGGCCCAATTCTGTGAAGGGTATGGTATTAAAAGAAATACTTCCAGTATCAGAGGAAGCAGGACGCTCAAGAACAGTTGCTGCATGAACTCAGCTAGGACTTGTCTGTAGTAGTCTAGCCAGTTCTAGGGCTGGCTTCCTTGCTGGCCTAGTGGGAACAAAATGATGGAATAGAGAGCTCTCTGATCTAAGCCAAAAGGACTACTCTGCATATATATTTTTCATACAGCATTTTTTTGTGGGGTATCTGGGCATTTGTGTGCATGGGAAGATAACAAATTTTTGCCCACACAGTCTTGGAGTGCAAGTTCTGGCAAAGACAAACAATTCAGAGTTGTTAATGGGTGTCTGTGTGTGTGAGAGAGAGAGATAACTGCTAGATAGCTCACTGGTTTAGGTACCTGGCTGCAGAGCCAGAGATTGGAAGTCCAATTTCACACCGGGCCTCCATGAGAGGGGCTTGACTCAATGATCCATAGGGTCCCTTCCAGTTCTGCAGCTCTAAGATGATGATGACGATTACTATCATTATTAGAAAAAGGAAGAATGTATTTCAATAACAGGGAATGAGACCAAGGGATTACAGCAGAGATTCTTGTCCTCTGGCTCTCCAAAAGTGTGAGATTCCATCTCTCAGCTGCCCTAGCTGGTGTGGTCCATAGAACAAGGGTTCTGGGGGCTGAAGTTCAAAACATCTGGAGGGCCAAAGGTCGAGAATCGCTGGATTAACCCCAAGGCTGACCACCGTTAATCCCTCAAGAAAGTTCACTGCTTCTCAAAACACAGACTTGGGAGGCTTCAACTCTCCCAGAACCTGGATGCAGTTAAGCAGGAACTGTATGTGACCTCATTAGGATAGGATGGATATCCCACACATCTGTAACTTTAAGGGAGTATCAAGGATCCCATCTGCCTCACGAGCCTTACATTTTAAAAAAAACAAACTATCTTTAAAAAAAACCATGTGTGTAGGATGTAGTCTTTCTGTTATGAGATGATCTATTGAAATTTGTAGACAGGCTACCAAGTGGCAACCAGCTGTGAATTTCATAACACCTGTACATGCTGAACACATGCACAAACACACACACGTGGATGCACATGCTGGAGTGTGTACGAGAGGTCACTGTTTGCCATGCTGTTTCCTACAAGGGAAATACATTTGTCACTGGAAATCTGGCACCTCTGAGGTGGTCCCTCGTACAAAAGAATGAACCCACCCACCAATCGATAAACGCACACAAAAAGCTGTCCTGGAGCTACCAAAATACAGTTGCTAGAGACTAAACGACAGTTCCTGAAGTCCAACGTCATCCATCAAAGCTCCCGTCAAAGAGTCCAGCCAGGGGAGCAGAAGCCATGTGTTTAAGGAGCCCACCCGCACACCGCAAGGGTACAGCTTCCAGAAAGCCCACTCTGCCCATCCTACAGGATTCCCTTCAGCTGCCAGAGATCTAGATACAGACATGACCTCTTTAAACAAACAACACCTAAGTAGTTTCTTTGAATGGGAAGACGCTTCCTTCCTTCCACCCCAATAGAGTGTACTCTCTGTGTGTATGTAAGAGAGAGTATATCAAGACTCCACCTTAAACAGAGAGACCAGCGAAGGGTTGATGCTGCCCCACCCCAAAAAGGAGGCTGTAAAAATCTTACACATAAACTTTCACCAAGGAGGAATCTTGGATGAATTCCATCCATAAATGCCCTGTCTGACCAACACCACATCTCAAAAGTGAAGGTAGAGGAATGAAACACACAACCAATGCACACCTACAGGTGTGCACACATCCGTAAATCAGCCTGCCAGAGATGAAACCACAAAAAGGAAAAGAAAGCTATACAGTGAACTCACAAAACAAGCCTGCAAGAATTTTACATTTATACACACACAGGTCATTTCAAACGCGTGCAGCTCCCAAACTCAAAAGGGAGTCCTGCTGACACCGTAAAAGACCCGATTCATCGGATGCCATTCCCAAAATGAAGCAGGAACAATCTCATACAGGCACGTCTACAAGCATCCTTCTATGCACGTGGGTATGCAAACATGCCCACTTCTCCCTCCCTGCAAAGCAACCCAGAACCTGTCAGGGAACACCCCACACATACACAACCCACAGCAGGAATCCAGGACTGTGCTCCCTTCTCCCAAGCCAGGGAAGCTTTCACACACACATGTATTATGTGTGTGTGTGTATATACTGTATATATATATATGGGGGGGTGAGTGAGTGAGTGAGACTCTCACCTCCAAACACATGCATAGTGTGGTGTGCATATGTATATGTGTGCATGCTTGGGAGAAGATATATGTGTATGTATGTACATGTGCGTTTGTTTGTGTCCCTCAATTCAAAAGACATGTGTACATATATACGTATATATGGTGTTTGGGTCCATGCGTGCATGCAAGCTTGAGAGAAGAGAAGCTTTTATGCAGACACGTGTATAGTATATATAGTGTGTGTGCATGTGTGTGTCCCTCACCTCAAAACACATGCATAGTGTGTGTCTGTGGACATGCATGCTTGGAAGAAGGAAAGCTTTTATGTGTGTGTGTGAGTCCTTCACCACAAAACACAACCGCACACACCCCTCCAAGGAGGATCGCCCCCTTTTACTCTACTCCCCGCCCCACCATAATAAGAGCAGAAACTCCTCCCCACCGTTCAGGATGCATTTTAGGAATAATACTTATAATAATGAGAAGAAAAAGAAGCAAAATGCAAGGAACCTTGACCCGTCCCGCACCTCGCCTTTTTCCACACACAGCCCTCAAGTCCTGGCGGTCAGGAACTGACCCCCAACCCAACCCATCATCCCCTCCCGTCAGACACACACACACACACACGGCAAACCCCCCCCCGCCTTCTCGAGGGCGAAGAGAAGCAGCGCCTTGCCCCAAAAGACAGGGCTCTGGACTAGAGACCGTATGAAGAGACCGACCGCCTCCTCCTGAGGGCGAGGGGCCGAAGCTGTCACCGAGGGGACCCCCCACCCCCTTTCTCTCCTCACACACACAGTCACCCCTCCTCCCTCAGTCCCAGCGACTCCCTCACCCTCTCACGGCGAGGCCTGTCCCGGGGGCCGCTGCTGGTGGAGGTGCTGGTGGAGGGGGTGCCCCTGTGGCTGCCGCTTCCTCCTCCTCCTCCTCCTCCTCCAGGCCGGAGCCGCGCCGCCTCATCCTCCGGGCGGGCCAGGCCAGAAGCGGCGGCGGCGAGGAGGGAGGAGGCTGGGCCCGCCGAGGCCCAACCGCCGACTCGCCCTCAGCAGCGACAACAGCGACGACGACGACGACGGTCCCTCCCACCTCCAGGCTTTACAGAGATATCTCTTCTTCTTCTTCTTCCTCCTCCTCCTCCTCCTCCTCTTCGGCGCTGCGTTGAAGGCGGCCGCGGATCCAAAATGGCGGCAGGAGGAGAAGGAGGGGGGAGGGGGGAGGAGGGAGAGCAGCAGGAGCCGCGGCGTTGGTGGTGGGAACAGGCGAGCCCTCAGCAGCAGCCAAGCAGCAGCCCTGGGCGGCTCGCGCACGCGCACCACCACCACCCTCCCCTTTTGATGCTCTCGCGCCTGGCGCGCGCGCCTCAGCGCAACGAGACAGCCAGGCAGCCAGCCAGCCCTGTGGGCGCGCGAGAGCCCAAGCGTGCCTCACGCGCGCCTCGCGGAAGGAGGGGCGGGAGCACGTCTTGGCCACGCCCACTCCTCCTTCTCGGACTCTCTCTCTCTCTCTCTCTCTTCACTCCCTCTTCTCTGACTTGACTGACGACCTTCGTGGAGGGCTCCTTGCCAATCAAGGAAGGAGAGCCGCGCCCACTCGCTCGCTCGCGCTCCTGCGCGTGCGCGTCCCCCCCCCGCCCACTTTTGCCCGCTCTCGCGACTTGAGCTGGCTCGGCCTTTTCAATCAGGGCGCGCGCGCGCGCGCGCGCACGATCTCCCCCTCCCTGATTTGGCCTCGGCGGCGTCGCTGGCGGAGGAAGAGTGTCCCTTCCGAGGGCCCGTAGGGGGAGCCCGGGTGGAGGGAGGCGCTCCCTGGAGCAGTAAAGATGGCGGCGCCCAGGGTGGCGGGAAGTGTCTGAGGAGCTGAGGAGAAAGGTCTTTAATTTTATTTTGTTTTAAAGGGGACTGAGGTAGATTGGGGGGTGGGGTGGGGTGCGGTTGAGGGGCCTCTGTGGCTGTCTCGTCTCCTGGGTGCTGCTCCTCTTCTTTGCCGCTGCCCTTAATCCGGAGTGGCGCCTCTTGTTCTCCTGACCTCTTTTCCTCGCCCACATTGTTCCTCCTGAGGCTCCTGTTTCGGCTCTTTTCCTTTTTTTTTTTTTCGTTTCCGCATCTGACCCACGCCTGGGCACGAAACCGATCCCGGTGACCTCGAGCCGGTCGCTCCTTCTCGGCACTGGCCTACCTCAGAGGGCTGTTGTGCAAACGCGGGGGGAGGGGGGGGAAGAGGGGCGGTTGAGGGAAGGTTAGCCCTCCCCAACGGGAGAAAACCATAAACGGAGAATTTGTCGCTTCAGAGGTTTCAGGACAGGGTGGATTTGATTTAAATCAAAGCGATTTACATTTTTAAAAAATCAATATTTTGTGTTGTTTTTCCCATTTAAATCATGATTTCAATCGATTTTCATTGATTTTTATGCCCCCTGTTTCATTAAGATGCATATTTTTCAGGCTTTTATAACAAACACTATGCAGTTGTGATACAACGCTTTTTATGGATAACTGAATAATAATAAGGCAGGGTGAGTAGAACTCAAAAGATTTTTTAAAACCCAATTGATTTGAATCACTATTTAAATTTTAAAAATCTGTTTCTTAATTTAAATTGTCAAAAAAAAAAACACCCAACTTTTAAAATGTAAATTAATTTGATTTAAATCAAATCCACCCTGTCTCGAAATCTCTGAAGCAACAAATTCTTAGTTTATTGCTTTCCCTGTTGGTTGTGCTACCCTTTAAATCAATTTGATTTAAATCAGATCCACCCTGCTGCAAGGTTTCTATGTTAAATCCGAAATAAGTAAACAACTACTAAATATTTATTTATTTAAAATATTTTTACCCCGCCTTTCTCCTTGAAAAGGACCCAAGGTGACTAACAACAATGAGAGACAATATTTAAAGTTGAAAATAATGAGCATACAACGGTGGTTAACATCATTAAGAGACGATATTTAAAACTTAATGGAGGCATCTTACATCATTAACAGGCAATATTGAGGCAAAGGTCAATAAGTATACCAAAATTTTAAAAACGTTACTATGAAAAATGGAAAACACAAAAATGGAAAACACAAGTAGTACTAAAAATCCAGTCAAAGCAGTAATGCATAACAATCTATCTAAAAAAAAAACCCACACAGGTAGCTGGTTACTGAGGGAAGGCTTGACTGAAGAGAAAGGTTTTTGCCTGCTTACAGAATACTGATAGTTGCTTGAAAAGGTTTATATTAAAAAAAATTGCTGTTATCCACATATATGTAACGTTTTACCCCAAACCTCTGAGGCGTGCTTTTGAGGTGCCTTCTGCTGTATTTTGAGGTTAAGCAGAATCTACATGGCCAGTTTCAACTGAAAGGGTGCAAAGTAATTTTTGATGGCTGTACCGTTCTTATAGTAGCCAGACCTGGCATGCTTTCCTGGTTCAGCTACAAAGACATAAAATGTCATAGCCCTTTAATATATTTTAATGTGAGTTTTCATGGACAAGTCCACTTCTTCAGACATAAGGAATTCCTTTGAAGTGGCTACCACCTTTAAAAAGTTTGTGGATTGTTTTTGCTTTCTTGTAAAGGACTGAACATATTGTACATGGAAAAACAGCATATAAGTAAAGTCCGATCTAGTAAGCCCATGGAAAGGGACACCAATGGCAAAATGTGTTGGAGTGCACTGTCAATTGTAACGAGATCCGTTTCTTGTGGCATGCAAACGCAGGAGTAGGTGGTACCTTTATAGACCACTAAAAGTATCAAAATACAATCTGCGAGCTTTCGTGGATCAAGATCATGCACTTCGTCAGGCACGTACCAGTGTGAAGAACTTAAAACTCCAAAAGTTCTTCGCAAGATGGATTTTGCCAGGCACGTCTCTCTTAGATGTAAGTCAGGAAAGATGCAGGCTGTTTTTGAGCTGTTGTGGCGTGCAGTAGATATGTATAAGGTGCTTATTATAGATGTTTGTGCTTAAAGATTCTTTTGTGTTTAACAGAATAAAGACAAGGGTACCAAAATAATTACTTTTATTCAGAGTGGATTTCATTTAAATCATGATTTAAATGTTTTAAAATTGGGGGTTTTGATGAGTTAAATTAAAAATCTGGATATTTTGATTGAAATTGTGGTTTCAGTCGTGACTTGAATCAATTTGATTTTTAAAAAATCATTGATTTTTATCCAACCTCCTATTTACCTTTGTTTTCTCTATAGGTGTTGCTAGTAGATAATCTTTTTTTGAACCTGTTGGTTATTAAAAGGTTAGTATTTCAGTGCATGAAATGGTAAGTGGATTTAATTGAGAAGTTGGTCTCTGTTTAAGTTAAGAGGATTGGCAATCACTCAAAGCACACTTTGGCAGCTATAGTCTTGTGGCGGGGGACATAAATTAACCGTGAGATTCACTGCCACAATTGCTAATATTATTTTCATGGTAAAGCAGAGGATTGCTTAGAAAGAGGTAGAATTAATCCTGTACCCAGATTCTTGGAAGCAAACCTATTGAATTTACTGGGATGGAATCGCTCAGTAAAGTCCCCAAACAGCTGATAATTTAATATTATCATTTATGCTGTAAAATGTCCCTGAAAATAAGACCTAACCTGAAAATAAGCCCTAGCATGATTTTTCAGGATGCTTGTCATATAAGCCCTACCCCAAAAATAAGCCCCCGTTAAGTGAAACCCCGCCCTCCACCATTGTGCAGCAACCAGAAGAAGATGACAGGACTGTGTTTGAATAAATGTAGAGGGTTGTACACGAAAAAAATAAAACATCCCGTGAAGATAAGCCCTAATGCGTTTTCTGGAGCAAAAATTAATATAAGACCCTGTCTTATTTTCGGGGAAACACGGTAATAGTATACTGAACTCGCTGACCAGCTGTGAGTCCCTCTGCAAAACAGAAACGTTTGTTTAAGGTTTCCCTTTGTAATTCTGTTGATGAGCTTCCCTGAGGCAACTGTCTGGACCATTAAGGGAAAGAGAAAAAGACTCTGGGTTGTTTTTGGCAAGGTAGTTAGGTGCTATTCCATTCATTCTCTGACAGCCGCCTTAGACTATTAAAATAAAGGCGTAGCAACCTTCTGCTGTGAGTAAAGGCTTCTGTTTTCCTTGGCAGGGACGATGCTGAGGAATCTGACGAGACTCATTTGTCAGAGGCACAAGGTGAGCCCACCCGCCTGTCCGCTTGTGGGAGTTCAGCTGAAAATTGCATCTCTCAGTGTGGCTGCCTCCCAGACGAAACAGAATCCGGTTTGAACTGTTCTTTAGCCCTTCCACGTCTGTGAAAGCAGGGGACGTTGTTCAAGAGGGCTGTTCAGGAAGAGAGATCTCTGTAAGAACAGCTCCACCTTATGGACTTCTAAATTTCAAGGAAGCCGCCGTTTCACCTTGTGCATCCTTAACCTGCCACGGCTGGAGGGAGTCGGCTCTCATGTTAAACAGCTCTCGTTTCTCCTAATGTCTAGCTGAAATGTGCTTGCTTGCAATGTGTAACTTTCAATTCAAGCCTTACACTCCAGAGCAGCCATTCTCAACAAGGGGCCACATGCCCCCCCCCCCCCGGTGGCCCTGGCACATTTGAAGGGGGGCCTAGACAGGCAACTCTTCTGCACACACCACCTTATAAGGTCCATTCTGCGGCTTATACAGTCCCGATTCAGCCTATATTTCTTTCACTTTGTGTTTATGGCCAAGTTGAGAATGGCTACTCTAGAGCAGTGGTTCCCAACCTTGGGTAACTCGGGTGTTTTTGGACTGAGATTCCGAGAAACCCCAGCCAGGACAGTGAATGGTGAAAAGGCTTCTGGGAGTTGTAGTCCGAGGAAACCTGGGTTACCCAAGGTTGGGAACCACTGCTTTAGAGCAATAAAGAGTTAAGTTCCCCAACTCCTGCCTTCCACTATTGTGATTTCCACCATGTATTTCCATTACTTTTCTCTGGATCAAATACGCCAGCTGCCACCCTTGGGGTTCTGTCCCCTCCATATAACTCCATTCACTGAGGTGAAACGCTTTGCTGTTAGAATTTAGGGGAAGAAGCTGCCGCTTTATCACTTAGCTGAGGTGCTTTTTCTTGTCCTAGTGGGGTCTCGATCGCTGTCTTCACACCACCACTTCCAGCATCTGGCAGAGTAACACTGTGGCAAATGAAGGTGCTCTGCTTCCACCAGAAAAGCCTAGATCCATCTGCCGTACTGCTGAGAATGACCCGGTGAGTTACGTTTGAGAGCATCTGACAGTAAAGTTCTTGGCGTATGTTTCAACGTGGGTTTGAAATAGCATGAGCGTTGTGTTCTGGTGAGATGGCCCTCTTGCTGGTTGAGGGCTTGTGTGTCCTTGGTGAGATGATTATCTTGCCCCAGACACCACCACATTTTTGCTGAAAAGTCAGATCCAACCTGGCCCTGCTTCTACACCAGCTTTGCTTTTGGATATATAGTAAGACCCCCGTATCCACTGTTTCGCTTAACCGCGGATGACTGAAACAAAGGCCAGCCCCTTCACTGTCTCCCCGTCTGCCTGATTGGGCCAGGGAATGTTGATGCATCCTGCTAGTGGCCGTTTCGAGGAACGGAGCTGCGTCTTTGTTTCCTCCAATGGAGGCAGGTTGCTGGTGGCTCAAGCACTTGCCTTTTGCCCGCTCGTCATCTGCGTTTGGAAGGCAGTGTTGTTCACTACTACTCACAGTTTCAGGCATCTGCAGAGGAGCTTGGAACCTATCCCTCATGGATATTGGGGGGGGGGGTGTCGTACTGTACACCTGCTTTTTCTAGCTAATGGCAACTTTCCCCCCAACGCAATATACTGACAAGGACTTAGACACTATTTTTCACCCTGTGGCTGGAACGCTGTGTTATTCACACTGCTTTCCTTAACAATTATTCAAAATCGGTTGCAGCACTGGCGTTGAAACATTTGAGGAATCTCGATGTGGAGAAGAGCTGTTCTCAATCAACTGTGTTGTCTTCTGTTTTACATATGGATGTGTACAAATAATAAGAATTATAACAATAATGAGGTCGTCTCAAATCGATTTGAACTTACAGTGACGGTTTTCAGGGTTTTCTAGACAGAGTACAGTGGTGCCTCGACTTATGAACTTAATGCGTTCCAGAAGATGGAACGTAACTCGAATTGATCGTAAGTCGAAGCACCGTTTCCCATAGGAATGCATTGAAACCCCGTTAATCCGTTCTGGCCGGGGAAAAAATCACAAACAAAACAACACTGCAAGCCCCATCGGAACGTGCTGGGGCCGAAAAAAACACACACCAAAAAACAAAAAAACATAACAGCACAGAAACATAACCTCCCCCACCCCAAACCCACACTGTAAAAAACCCTGTATGTACTCACTCAGAAGCAAGGCAGTCCGCAGCCTCCCTGCAAACGCACACACTCTCGCTCAGAAGCAGAAGCCAGGCAGTCCGAAGCCTCCCTGCAACCGTTGGGGCGAAAGAGCTACAAAGAAGCAGCCTCCTAGCCACCAACGGCTAGCACTTTAAATTCCCCGCCTTTTTTTCCCGTCGGAACTCGAAGCTCCGGTCGCAAGTTGAAGCAAAATTTGGAGCCGGAGCTGGTCGTAACTCGAAATGGTCATAAGTAGGGACGTTCATAAGTTGAGGCACCACTGTACAGGAGGGCTGTGGTATCCATGGGGGATTGGTTCCAACCCCCTATAGCCTTTGCCATTTTTGGATGCCGAAAGCTGTGGATAATAGTAAACCCTGTACATAGCATCGTCTCTGGCTCCCTTTACTGGTCAGTTCTGGCAGTTACATTGTCGAAATACTTATTTCTTGTTTTTTTCATTGAAGTTTAATATTTTCATACTGTGGGTAAGTGAAACTGTGGATAATGATCCCGTGGATACAGAAACGGTTTACTCTTCCCTTCTCCCGGGGGTGCCCTGGGGCGGTGCTGCTTCCCCAAGTCTACACAGGCTGGCTGTTCTGGGATGGACTGTGAGGAACTGAACTCCCAACCTCTAGCTCCACAACCAGATACCTAACTCCAGCCAACATGTATAAACATAGATTTACAGTAACATTGTGCCATCAGGTTAATTTAGATATATAGCAAATTTCTAGGTATTAAGTCCTATGAAGTGGTTTAGCAGTTTCTGCTGCTAGTGACTCTCTGGGACAAGAAAACTTACCTAAGTGTGTGTGGGGTGGTAGGGCACGTAGCCTCGTCAATCGTAGATGCTTTGGGTGATCTTGGCTGGTTCTTCTTGCCCGGAGGCACAAACACCTGCCCTCTGGCTATTATATAAGGGTACAATATTATATATTTAGCACTGTATATAGATCAGATCCTATTGCTGTTACACATACATTTGTTTATTTATTATTTCATTTGTTTATTTAAAACATTTTTACACACACACCCCTTTCTACTTAAAAAGGACCCAAGGCGGCTTAACATCCTTGAAAGACAATATTTAAAGCTGAAAACAATGAGCATACAACAGTGGTTTACATTATTAAAAGACAATATTTATGTAGGAATCGGCTGACAAGGTTTCCGGAGGATAGATTTTATCCCCTGACGAGTGAAATGATTGTATTTTAATTCAATCCACAAGGTGCCCAATGCCCTGTTGTTCTCTGTCTCTCTCGTTCTCTCTTTTTGACATAATCTGTAATGACTCGAATTTTCTTGCGTTGTTGGTGAGTCACTAGTCTCTGCCCCATTTTCCTATGGGAGGTCTAGCTTGCTAACATACCAGTGTAAGTTGCGCTGATTGAAAGAGGGGACTTGAAAGGGGGACACGTAACAGTGGGCACAAGCTAAAGGAAACTGGATTTCGGCTGAAGCAGGAAAAACTTCTTAACTGTTAGAGCAGTACGACAAGGGAACCCATGACCTCGGGAGGTGGTGAGCACTCCCAACGCTGGAGGCATTCAAGAGAAAATGGGACGACCCTCTGTCAGATCTGCTTTGATTTTGATTCCTGCCTTGAGCAGGGGGTTGAACTGGATGGCTTTAGAGGCCCCTTTGAACTCCGTTATCCTATTATTAGGTTTGTGGAAAGGCACTCTGGACGTCTCCATGGAAAAGCTCAGAAAAATATCAGTCTGATCACATGACAGCGGTGCAGACAGGTCAAACGGAGAGGATTCTGACCAGCGTTATAACAAATGCTGTTCTTCATCAGTGATATTTTCTTGTAAAAAGAAAAAAAAAGTACAGTTTTTATTTCATAAAGGTTGCATTGGAAAGAGCTACTCTGGCAGAAGTAATAGCATTATACTTCTCCAGCCGTGTTATTATTATTATTATTATTTAACGCAGTCTGCAGGATGGGTTTGATTTATAAATTAAAAAATTGGATGGACAGTTTAAATCCAAAAAAACCCCGATCTTCTTAATTTAAACTGTGGTTGAAATCAATTCGATTGAAAGCAAAATCATTGGTTGGTTGGGTTTTTTTTTTATCCACCCTGGCCGTCTCGAAGGAAGGTGGCGTGTGCCACGTGCGTGCTCTCACTGGCATAAATTGGGAAATAAAGGCATTAAAAGCCTAGTATCAAAAGGACTGGTGATAAAAAAAGAAATTTTAACACAATCTGGATGAGGCAACACACAGACACACACACATCACACCAGACTCTCTTCCCTCCTTTCTGGCAGCTTTGAGCTGCCTCTGTTCCTTCCAACACAATGTCTCCTGCTATAAGTCAGCGATTGCACAGGGGCCCGTTGACTGTCGCCCTTGCAGAGTTTTTAGGAGGGGGGGGGAACACCCTCTTTTGCTGCCGAAATTCTTCTGGCATCTCCATAGTAACAGCAACAGGCAGGGCGAGTCCAACCCCCCCCCCATGTGACCGCCTGAGCATCTCCAGCAGCAGTGTGCACAAGTGCCCAGATGGCAAAAGGGTTGGCTTCCCCCCCCCCCCTTTCCATCCCAGGTCTGGGTTGGCGTCGCCAGGCAACGGGCCCCTGTCCATCGCTGTTGAGCAAATAAATAAGCCCGGGTCGGATTCAGGCTGCAGAAGCTGCTGTTTTTCCTGAAAACAGAGGCGGGGGGGGGGGGGAGAGAAACGTCATTTCCCCCCCTCCTTCCTCACAGCTGGCATTTCCTGTTAGGGATCTGACTGCTGCAACCCGGAGGGGATGATGGGGCTGAGAGCAGCCGAGGCTGTGAATCCTGACCGCTTTTGTGCGATCGTTCTGTCCAAAGTGACAACCCTGGGGAACCTGTGCCACCCAGAGGTTTTGAACAACGGCACACGGCCTTTTCGCCAACGGCTGCCACGGATGGGGGGCGATGGGGATTGTGGTGCAAAGCAGCTTGAGAGGTACCACTCCTGAGATGGACACGTCTGTGGGAGATGGTGATCTTCTGCCAGGAAAGCGGGGCGTCGTTGGTGGCCGTTCAAGTACATCTAGGGGAGTGTGTGTGGAATTATATGTGACAACACAGTTTCTGAGAATGTCAGCTGCTGGATAGCTCAGTGACGGAGGTCTCTGGCTGCGGAGCCGGAGGTTGGGAGTTCGATTCCCCCCCACGGTGCCTCCTGGGAGAAAAGCCAGCCTGGGTGGCCTTGGGCAAGCTGCCCAGTCCCACAGCGCCCCCAGAGGAAGGGAAGGGTCAAGCACTTCTGAGTACTGTACTGTCTTCCTTAAGAACCCTGAAAAAGGGTCTCCATATGTGAGAATTAACTTGGTAGTACATAATTATTATTATTATAGGACCTGCTGGATACCTTACTGGTTGAGGTAGAGGTTGGGAGTTCAGCTCCATACACGGCCTCCTTGACTCATTGATCCATAGGGTCCCTTCCAGCTCTGCAGTTCTAAGATTATAAATTATGATGATTATTAATTGCAAATTCATTTATCGATTACATTTTTAAAAAATGGCTCTCCAAATGACTAATTTTTTTAAAAAACCGGCTCTCCAAGTGACTAATAGATTATTGTGGGCATTTTAACAGGAGGTTTATAGTTTACTGAGCTATGGAACTCTTTGTAACCTGGCCAGAGTAATGGTTTGCCACCAGATGGGTGGGATAGAAGTCCAAACAACAACAACAAAGCAATAAAAATAGCAATAATGATAACAACCACAAAACTCCTTGGGTCTTGGTAGGCCAGTCTCTCTTAGCCTCACCCAGATTGATGTCTGGAGGAGCAAAACCATGTGACACCACTTTCCCTTGAAAGAGGAAAGGCGGAACATAAATGTAACACAAATAAGCATGCATGAAGTCAAATTCAGTGGGGTTTCCTTCCAGGTAAAGGTGCGCAGGGCAAGATCATAGACTCATAGGAGCATAGAATCAGGGAGTCAAGACGGGGCCTCTAAAGCCATCGGACCCAACCCCCTGCTCAAGGCAGGAATCCAAGCCAAAGCAGGTCTGGCAGAGGGTGGTCCCATTTTCCCTTGAATGCCTCCAGCGTTGGGAGTGCTCACCACCTTCCCCTGAGGTCATGGGTTCCACGGTTGTACTTCTCTAACAGTTGATAAGTTTTTCCTGATCTTCAGCCTCCCTCTGGCTTCCTGTAGCTCAAGCCCACGATGACGTGTCCTGCGCTCTGGGACGATCAAGAACAGATCCTGCCGCCCCTCCTCGGTCGGTCCCTCTTTCAAGGGTTTGAAAAGGGCTGTCGAAAGGACTAGCCTGGACCTGGGAACAAGGATAAGCAGGTTATGTTCCACAGAAGGCTGGTTTATTTATTAATCCACAGCGTGTGCTCTCTCCAACTCCGCAGGCCAACCACACGGAAGACACGGTGGGCCAATATTACACCCTTCCCCTGGAGGAGGTGGCTGTGGTCTTTCCTCACGGGCTGCCGACACGTTTCAAGTTACAGGTGCTCCTCATCCCGTTCCAGTCTGAAGGCGTTGGGGGGAGGAAAGCAGCGGGGCAGGATGACCTAGCAGGTGCAGGCTGGGCTTCCGCCCGCCGGGAATCCTTGATCATTGTAAACCTTGGTTTTTGTGAATGCTGTAAAGAGCCGGGGTAGCCTTCTGGATGGGCTTCCAGTCTAGAGGTCCCCAGTTGTAGTCTCTCCTCCAATATGGCTTCCCAAAGTGACTGTAGGCAAGCCTCTCTTCTCTCGGCCTCAGTGTTCCCCGTCTGTAGTATGGAAACAATAATCCCCTGGGTAAACCTTGTGCAGAAATGTAAATATTACAATATGATAATGGGCGGAAGGGGCTTTCAGTGGGTCAAAGAATTATGCAATAGCATAATATTCATATACAATAGGAACCCCCCAGCTGTGGGATCAGTCTCCACCGATTCACTTATCCATTGCCTGAAAATACTAAATAACACCCAACCCCCCCGAAATATGTATTATATGTATTTCTAGGGTGTATTTACCAGAACTGGCTGTTGAAAACAGCAGGTAATAGCAAATCCTACACATAGCACGGGCTTTACCTCCCTCTAATGGCCACTTTTGGTAGTTATGTGGTGAAATATGTATTTAGGTGTGTGTGTTTTTCTTTTAATATTTTCAATATTTTCAGACTGCAGATAAGTGAAAGAATGGATCTTGATCCCGTGAATATGGGGGTCCTACCGTACGTTTTGGCCAGTTGTAAGGGCACAGAGAGTCCACCGACGCTGGCCAGAGGTTGATCTCCAAGGAGCGGGGGTATCGTTTAAAAATGCATCAGCCTTAACAAAGATCAAAGATTGGTTCGGTGCAAAACTACCGAGACTAATCACTCCTCTCCAGAAGGGAGTTAGGCCAGTGAATTGGAGGTTGAGGAACCGTGGGGGCCACCGCCGTTCTTTGGAAAGCAAAAGCTGACATTTTACATTTGGTGGGCTGTTTGCTGCTGTCTCTCTCCAGCGCTCGACCCTTTCCTGTGTTTGTGTTTCATACTCTTGTTCCCACAGGTGACGACCCTGAAGGAAGCATCTTTTATGGTGCGGAAGCCAGCTCTGGAGCTTATTAACTACTTAAAGCACACCAACTTTGCTCACCCAGCCATCCGATATGTCTTATGTATCCTACAAAGTTTGTCGTCCCCTCCTGCCTCGGCCATCCCTATGAATGCCCTTAAGCAGCCTTAGGGTCACACTGCATGAAGGAGGAAGGGGAAAAATGGCTGTTTTAACCTTGTTCTTTTGAAAGCGGAGAGGCGACGCGCTGACAAAGCCCCCAACCAAAACTTCCCTGGCCTCCTTGGTTCGTTCCCTCCTGCTGATCTCACATGTTTCCTTCATAAGGACCAGAAGCTTTGCCAAAAAGTAGGGCTGCTAGCATCCATGCAGCCCGTGTTTATCTTTGTATCTGGGTACCTGAAGGCTGGAGAGGAGCAGGTTCTGAGCAGGTGCAAAACCCTTCTGCTGCACATAAAGGGAGGTGCGCTGACTCTTAGTTACTCCAGAGGGCAGGGCTGGAACCCCGAGGTGGAAACGTGTGAGGACCGTGGCTCCATTTCATTGGGAGAAACACATTGAAGCACTGAAAGGTCGTGAGCTTTCGTTCACTGGCAGATATGTCTACAGTGATGAGCCAGCCAGTGGTAGTTGCATCTTTGAATTGCAGATCCTGTCTTGAATGGAGGGGTTAGACTAGATGACCTCCAGATGTTCTTACCTCTAAACGGCTGCGGTTCGCTGTGTTTGTGCAGCTGATGCCCAGTATATAACCTTTAATGCTGAACAAGGCCCTCCACAGCCTTAAGCAGCAGCAGGAAACACGGGGCAGGCACTGAGGGGCTGAGATGCCTTTTCTTCGTTCATACCAACGGGAGGGCCACGGTTTCCTTAACAGCTTGCGCTGGAAGACGGTGAACAGTTTACGGGGAAGACCATGACCCTTTGCCACGCCATCCATTACTGCGCAAGGCAGAACTGGCTAATCCTCCATATTCCAGATGGTAAGCGCTCTGTGGCGTCGTGGGCTCTGCCAGAGGCCCTGGCCTCCAGCCAGACGTGCTAAACCCATTCAAGCCATGATCATCCTTATCCCTTCCCTTCCCGCAGATCCGTTAGTCACTCCTGGCATGTTTTCTTTTGTTTTAAATCTACCATTGTGGTTTTTTTAACAGAGGTGTGGAGATGTCTGGGTGCGTTTGTTTTTGGACTACAAATCCGAGCATTCCAAGGGCAGCGTAGTCCAAAAATACACGCCCCTTGCTCACCTCTGGTTTTAAAACATTCCCTGAAGACCCCAGAGGGCTGTCAGGGAGCAGGAAGGCAGCCCCGTGACTTCTCCAGCCAGTGAAAGAAAGGAGAGCTGCGTGGCCAACCCGAAACAAAATGCAAATGCAAGAGTAGGGGATGCCTTCCAAGGCCACTAAAATAATAGTCATACAATACGTGGGTCTTCGTGGAACAAGGCCCTGTCTTCTGGCGTGTATCCGTGTGAAGAACTTGAAAATGTCCAGAAATTCATGGCCAGATGGATTTCGCCAGGCACGGCTTTCTTAGATGGAAGTCCGGGAAGAGGCAGGCTGCATGAGCGCTGTTGCGTTAAAGTTAACAGCCGAGGCAGCTGTGGATTGGATCTCACACCCCAGTTCTTCCAACCAAGAGGCACGGGCCATGCGTGCAATACACTCACACGCACCTCCCCATTTGGCCTTTCTTTGAAACAGACATATCTCTGCTTGGGGAGAGGAGAAAGACAAGCATCCCGCCAGCTTGTCTTATCCTTGTGGAGGCTTCATATTCTGTTCTCAAGCAGGTGGCCCTTTGGGCATGGTCATGTCCATTGTCATGATGCAGACCCCCCTCCTCTTGCAGGGCTTTTCAGCTTTCTCTTCTCAGACCTATCCTGATCATCGTATTTTGTGCGCATGATGGGCCTTTGGCTGAAGCTTTTTAAAAAGGGGGGGGGGAGGGAATGTGCGAGATCTAGGAGGCAAAAACTGGCTCATTCCGTACTCACGCTGTCTTTCTTCTCCTTTACATTGCAGTTTTCCTCTGGATGAAGAACTGCAAGCAAGTGCTGCCCTCTACTTACAAGACCCAGCGCTTCGATCAACCCCTGGAAGCCTCAGCCTGGCTGAAGAACTTCAAAATCACCAACCAGCGCTTCTTGAACGAGGTTAGTAGAAGGAGGCGCTGGCGCGGCTCCCAGGTTCGCTTACCTCGTCTCTGTCTTTTTATGTCTTTTATCACATTCCCTCCTTTTCTGCCAGAAGCAAAAGGCAGCCTAGGGGCGATGGTTTTACTCCACCTCCCCCAGCCGCCACTACGTGAAATAGATTGGCTGGGACTTGTCACGTCTGCGTGTGCTTTTTCCTTTCGTGGGGGCAAGACTTCAAAAATGTCACAACGAGGAGAAATCTTTTGAGGATAAGAGCTTTTTGATCCCTCCTTTAGAAGGTGGTGGAGTTTCCTTCGCTGGAAATTTTAAAACAGGATTGACTGGAATTTCCTGGACTGGCAGGGGGTTGGCTTGAATGACCCTGAGGATCCTTCCAGCTGATTCTAACTGGGCCACCAAAGCCGGCCGGCATCATCTAAAGACATGACCTGTTCCTAAGCGGGCTTTCCATGTTTGCTCCATCGGTGTCTGTGAGTCAGGAAGGTTATGCGGGACCTCCATGGGCAGAGGCTTTAAAATATTGTCCCTTTCATGACATAAACCACCTTGGGTTCTTTTAAGGAGAAACGCAGGGCAAAAAATATTTCAAATCAATAAATAATCAAGAAGAGGGCAGCGGTGTTTGGGACCGGGGTTATAGAGAATGATAACAGAGAGAGAGAGAGGAAAAAACCCGTTCATGCCTTGCTTGTTGGCTCCCCACAATCGTCCGTCCGTCTGTTCTGAGAGGGATTTCTGATCTGGATCCCCAGGACTCTTTTCATGTTCCTTCCCTTTCGCACGCTGCAGATCAAAACGCAACAGAAGTACGTGTGGAACAAGCGGGAGAGCACGGAAGAAGGCCGCCCGCTCGGCGAAGTCATTGACCAGGTGAGGTGCTGGGATGTCTTCCCTAAGGGCTCCTCCGGGGTCTTCGAACTGGGGTGGGCGATGTGGGGCACCACAGAGGCGGGGCTTTGAAGCTGCCAACCTGTCAAGGGAACTGTATAAACTGCCTTTGCCGTAGCCGCCCCCCCCCCCCCCGGACCTCCCATTTCTGTCTCTCTCCCCTTCCCCCTTTCTAGGGTTTGACTCGGATCCGGAACGCCAGTGACGTCGTCGGCGTGGTCTTTAAAGAGCTGAAGCAGCAATGTCAGCAGGGAGCTTTCAAGCTGCTGGTGGCCGTGGACGGGGTCAACGGCCTTTGGGGAAGGACGGCAGTGAGGAAACCAGACAAGACCAATGTATGGGGTTCTCCGATCTGCGGTGCCTTGCCAGGGATAGGGGAGGGGCAGTGTGGATGTGCAGCTGATCTCTTAAAATCAAGGGCTCTGTGCAGGTGGCTTCCCCATAAAGAAAAGCATAGGAGCCCCGTAGCACCAGTAGCATGGAAGCCTCACAGCGCCTGCATGTGGTCACGATCGTCACTTTTGAAAACGTGGCTCTGTGCGTAACCGTTTCTATTTGCAGTTGGGGGGGGAAATGCCTTTTGGTCAAGGGTGCAAAATGGTCTCCTAGCCCTGCCGAAGGTGCCACCCCTTTTAGCTGGTCCTAATGATGGCCGTTGAAGGCAGCAGGAAAAGAGGAAGACCAAAGACAAGATGGATCGACTCCCTAAAAGAAGCCACAGGGTCGAGTCTACAAGAGCTGAGCAGGGCTGTTGAGGACCAGGGCACTTTGGAGGTTGCTCTTTCATGGGGTTGCCTAAGTCAATTACGACTCAAGGGCACGACACAACAGCCACAAACAATGGCCGTGGAATATCCCGTTTCTTAGCCGGAAGCTTGGTTTCGGTGTGTGGTTTCTGCCTCCATGGTTTCTCTATTTGTCCTCAGGCCGACTCAGAGGAGCTGGCGCTGCTCCACAACCTGCGTAAGATGGTCGCCAATGACTGGGTAAGGAGGAGGCTCCGGTTCCTTGGCCCTCCCCCACAAAGACAGCCCACCAACCCGCCCAGAAAACAAAGTCCTTTCGAGAACCGGCCAAGCTTTGTCGAATTCTCGCCCCAAGAGGGACGGGTAGAGAATCTGCAGATGTGGGTGGATCGCAGTTGGCTCTTCTAGTCCGATTTTGGCGACGGAGCTTCAACCCCACACATTTCTTCACCTCCAGCTTTGGGACGGGTTATCGGGGGGGGGGGGGGACATGGGTGGTTGAGGTCTGGAGCACAGTATCTTCACCCACTCCTGCCCACCTCTTTCACATTATTAGCGTAGATCCTTTGTGTGAAAACAGGCCAATGGAAAGAAAATCCTGCTTTATGAAAGCCGTCCCTCTGTAATTCTTTGGGGACTGCCGGCTAACGTCTCTTCTGTCTTCCAGAAATGCAGCTCAGGGTTTGTTTGTTTCCCCTCCCCAGTCATGCCCAGCCGTGTAAGTTTCTTTCCCTCCACGCTGGATGTAAATTCGTTTCAAGCCTTAAGACGGAGGCTTGAAAATGTGCACAGACCATCCCTCTTGAACATCTGCAGAGCACTGGGTAGCATTTTCCCATGGCTAGGCACCTCAGTCCGCCACATGCCGAGGGTGTGAGAGTGTGTGTTCACACTTAACATCCCTTCTAGGGAAATGTGAAGCCCTGCCCAGCTCCCTGTGACATTTTAGTTGATCTTAGTAAAGAGTGGGCATGTGGCTCTCCAGATGCAGCTGGAATACAAAACCCACCAGCCAGCAGGCCCAAAGTTGAGGTGATGGGAAGTGTAGTGCAAGAACACATGAGAGGCTGTGGTGCCGACCTCTGCTCCACGCAGAAGCTAAAGTTGTGCCTGGCCCCCTCCGCTGGAGATTTTCGGGGGGGAAAACTTTAAAAACGTTCTTATTTTGGCAGGCTTTCCAAATCATGTCATCATGAAACACTCCGCTCTGCAGCCGTCTGACTGATTTTAAATTAACGTGAGCTTCAGGGTATAATTTAAATGGGATGCTTTAGAATTGCTTTTATTGTTAAAATGCCACCCAGAGTGACCCTGGCTCAGATGGGTCGTCTTGAAGTTTAATAAATTAATAAAGTGAGTGAGACAGGCGATTGGCGTGGGATCCTAGGGAGATTTCCTCTTTTAACATGCTTGTTTTCTTGGTATTTTCAGACCGGAGGTGCCATCGTGACTACCATTACCCGGACGGGGGCTCCGTACACAGCCCGCGGAATGTACCTGCCTTATGATTTGCTGGGAAAGGTGAGTCTCGGATTGAGACGTATCCATTGCGGTGCTAAGAACGAGACAGGAAAGGAACGGCCCAGTCTCTGTCAGATGGACACCTTTTGCGTGTACGAAGTACTGCTCGAGAGTCTTGAGCCCTTGTCAGTTGGCGGCTCTAAACCTGGAGGGCTCCAGAACCTGCGGGTGTCAGCTCTCCAAAGCCTCAGCTAGCACGGCCCAGCGGTCAGGAATTTTGGAAGCTGAAATGCCAAACATCCGGACAGCCACGCTTGAGAAGGGCTGCCCAGCAGAAAGTCGAGAGGCTCCAGCCTCAGTGGGCCGGTGTATCCACCCTGGGTTTTAGTCCTTACTTTACAGCAGCTATGCCTAGTGCTCAACGCTGTTCCTCCTCATCTTAGAGAGTTCCTTTACTGTTCACTATAAAGTCTGGAGTGGAGTCACCGCCCCCCTGACACTGGAGCTAAGCCAGGCAAGACTTATTCTGTCAAGCCCAGAACTTTTTCAGCTGAAACAGGGTTTAGGGCAGAGAGAACAGGGGCTTCCAGGGGCCTCCGTTGCAAACTGGAAAGGCTGGTGGTTGAACCTAAGGGCGCTGGGCCTGAAAAGCAGATCTTTTGCTCCTGGGCCACCTTCCCTCGGTGCTTCCTACCACCCTCTCCTACAAGATCCCACTCGATCTATAAAACAGGGGTCTCCCATCCTGGCCTCGCTTAAATTCACTCTTTCACGGTCAACCACTCTGAGAAGACCTTCTGCTATGTAACCACTGACATCTCAAAGGGTGGAATGCCTGCAACAAGCCCCGTGTTTCCTATGAACATTAGCCATCGTTCTGGGCTGTTTTTGCTTTGGTGTTGAGAGTCTCCAACCCCGTAAACTCCTTATATATATTGAGGAAAACTCACATTTCTCATCTTTTGCTCTTTATCCCCACCTTCTCTTCCCACTCTACCCCGCACCCTGCCGCCACCAGGAGGGTTTCGACGCCTTCGCCCCCTTTGTTCCCATCCAGGTTTTCGACTACACTGACCGGGAGTTTGAAGGCTGCTACCAGTACTACCTGGAGAACAAGTGGCTTCAGCATGAGAAAGGTGAGCCCTGGTTCTTTCCAGCCTAAGGACTCCTGACCCAGGGGGCTTGCTTAGGAGTTCTGATCCATCTCAAACCCTTACTGGGCCTCAAGACGACTCAGCGAGACAAAATCTCCCTCCTTGGAACTCAGAACAGCCCAAAATCTTCTGTTGCTTTAAACGTACGACACCCTCAGTTACCACTGGGCTGCAGCCTTAACATGCGTCTGCCAGCAAGTAAATGCCATTAATGACTAATATTTTTTTAGTAGAAATGTAGAGAATTTTGCCCTAGGTGGGTTTGAAATAGATCACAAGGAGTAATCACAGAAGCAGGGCTTACTCAGGTATCGGGGTTTTCACCTGCCCAGCCATTCAGTAAGAAGGGGAGTACAGCAGGACCCCTATATCCGGGGGGACTGGTTCAAAGGCACACACCCCGTCCACCCAAAAACCGTGGATAATAGCAAACTATACATAGCATGGTCTCTGCCCCCCTCTGGTGGCTGGTTCTGGCAATTACATTGTGGAAATAAGGTATTTCTGGGTTTCCTCTTTTAAGATTTTCAGACCGCAGATAAGTGAAACTGCGGATATGGGGGTCTTGCTGTATACCCATAACAAATTGCAGTCCTTGGTGAATAACCTATCCCTCTCTTTTCTCTCTTGCCATGGTATCAGCCGGCACCACGGAAGGCAGGCTGGAGCTTCGGTTTCTTAGCGGATGCAACCCCGGACTCCTTGAACGGATCAGCGCCTCCTTCTGAAGTCATTCTCTCATCCCCTCCCCACTGAGTCGGCCTGTTGCAAAGAATTCCCTCTTTGTCAATCATCATAATAAATGCACACATACACCTCTGATTTAGTAGGCTCTCTTTGCATTTGTTAAACAAGACGGGAAAAACGGAAGGGGAGACTGGGGAAGGTTCGTTATATTCATTTTTAGAACCCATGTTGTCCCTTTTTTTAGCTCCAGTAAGTGAACTGTTCCAGGAAAACAAGCTCAGAATACGAAAGCTTACCTAGATTCATGCCTCTCGATGAACCTGTAGTATTCACATACAACCCGAGGTCCAAAACCCTGCTTAAAAACAAGAACAACGTGCTATCAAGTCGATTCTGGCTGTTGGCGACCCTTTCCAGGGTTTTCCCCGTAGAGAATTCCCTTCCTCTAGGGGGAGCCCTGGGACGGTGCAGCTGGCCCAAGGCCGCCCAGGCTGACTCTTGTCCCAGAGTGGGGATTCGAACTCCCAACCTCTGGCTCTGCAACCAGGTACCCAACTCACTGAGCTACCCAAACCCTCCTCAGGGGGATGGCAAACAGAAGGACTTTCCATCGCATACCAAGTCGCGCAATTCAAGGCACAATACAATTTTTTGGGACTCGGCCTCTTCCTCTGCCAGCAGAACAGAAGCAGAGGAAACAGAAGTTTTGAACAGTTTCCTTTCTGCCTTTGGCGTGTTGAGGAAAGCCTGGTTTCTGGGTCACTCTAGACTGAGAGCTGGAGAAGGGCTGGCTGTACGCGAACTACATGTTCCATGATCCTGCACTCTGAGCAAGGCTTACAAGGCCTCCACCCTGCCCCCCCCCGTCAGATCCTGGATTCTCTATAGTGCAGAACCACCAGTACTAGATCCATAGGAGACACGTGTGTCCTTGAATTCAGAAGTGCTAAGAAAGCACAGGTTTCAGCCCTTCTATGCCTAAACTGGCTTCTCTTGGAGGACCTACCATAGATACATGGAAGGCTAGAGCGGCCCCCCGCTGGCTCCACCAGCGCCCTAGCCAAAATGGCGCCCCTCCATCACCACCGGAAGTTCGCTGCCTCTGCGTGCGACGCCTGCCGCTGTAGCTCCACCCACTTCCTGGTTCTCCAGCCAATTAAGGCTGGAGTTTTTTTTTCCCCTCCAACTTCGCAAGCCGGAGGAAAAAACCGAAGAGGCAACGTATAGCCCCGCCTACGCCGCCGCTTGGGATTGGTGCCCGCCGCGAGCCAATGAGAGCCCGCCGGCTCCCTCTCGTTCTCCCTCTCAGGTCGGCGCGCGCGGCGCACGAGCGCGGCGCCTTCTCCCCGCGCCTGCGCAGACTGCGGGCCCCGCCCCTCCCTCCAACGGTCTCTGTTTGCCTTGCCCTACCCCCCCCCTCATAAACGGAGGGCGCGAGGCTGGGATGTCGGGGGCCCGCGAGGTGGTGACGCTGCAGTTGGGCCCTTACGCCGGGAGCGTCGGCGCCCACTGGTGGG
Source organism: Intellagama lesueurii (assembly GCA_037013535.1). NCBI lineage: Eukaryota > Metazoa > Chordata > Lepidosauria > Squamata > Agamidae > Intellagama > Intellagama lesueurii. The sequence continues at coordinate 2,341,217 of JBAJHW010000019.1, read as the reverse complement.
GGATCCAGGTAAAAAGACGGGACGGCGAGCGGACGTGGAGGGGAGTGCGCATGCGCCCCGCAAGGGGCGGGGCCGTGTAGGGGAACAGAAAAGGGGGCGTGCGGGGGGCGGGGGCCGCGAGTGTGGGCGGGGCCGTGTAGGGGTGAGGAACAGAAAGGGGCGTGTCGGGGCGGGGGCTGTGAGTGTGGGCGGGGCTTGCCTCTTCCCGTGTCTAGGTGTACGTGTGAATGTGGATACGGACCCGTGTACGCCTCTATTCCACTAAGGACTGTTCATACGTTCACGCGCACCCCTCTCCCGAGTTTTGTTTCCCGAACCATTATTTTTTTTTTCAATTCCTTTTTATAATTTTTAGCCCTAACGATTAAGGGTGGCCCCTAGCCCTTCATGTACCGTGGGTGGGTGGGTGGGTGGGTCGGTGGGTGGGAAGTTATAGTATTCATTTTGAGGGCAGATTGCAACCTTTGGTTTCTTTATTTATTCTTTAGGAAGTTAATAGTAATTTTGTTTCCTAATGATTTCAAAAAGCCAAATAAAACCCCTTTTGAAACAAAGAAACCAGAGCTGCTGTTCTCGAAATCAGTAATAGTCATTTTGAATACATAGGTAATAAATAAATTGCTCCCCAGTCATTGATTTCTAAGAGGTGTAAAAAATTTCTGGCCCCTGCACAAAACTTTAAAAAAAACCTGAGCCAGGCCCTGTTTCTCAGGCTCGGTGTCTGAAATACGTACCTAAATAAATTTCCTTGTTATAAAATGTTTTCCTTTGTTCAAAGAGGGGGGAGGTGTCGTTCTTGTTTCCACCACCATAAAAACGGTACTAAGTCTCGTATCCCTTTCTGAGGGCAACAAACACGTTATTGTTGAGCACGGTGTGGGTTGTTTGCTGGCGTTTTATGCGGGAAGCCTTGGTTCATCATCCCCCTTCGTTTTCCCAGGAAGCTTCGCTCTGCGGGGGGCGAATCCGATGAGGCGATTCGCCACGATGTGCTGTTTCGACCGGGGAGAAATCCCCAAGGACGTGCGACGTACACACCCCGCCTCATCCTCATGGATCTCAAAGGTGGGTAATTTGCACACATGCGAAAACCGCACGGAAGCCGGGCACCTTCCTTCCGTGTATGTTTATTTGTGGCCTTTGCCATTCCAAGCTCTTTTCCTTCTCAGTCCCCCCCCCCCCCCATGGATACTAAGGCACGTGTGGGTTGTCACAGGAGGACCGTGGTATCCACGGGAGGATCAGTGCCAAGCCCCTCCCCTCCGCGGATGCCAAAAATTGCGGAAAGAAGGAACGCTATACACCTGTCATTAGCAGCCCAGCTCAGGTCTTGCAAACTCAAGGCTGAAACCTTCTTTATGAAGTCCGGCCACCTCATCTTTAGTCTTCCTCTTCTGATGCCTTCAGCTTTTCCCAGCATTATAGTGCCCCCCCCCCCCCAGCAAGTCTTATCTTCTCATGAGGTTGCTTCTAAAGAGATCCTGCATTGATCTAGGATCGACTTGTTTCAGGGAGTCCATACACAGTGGGCCAATTTTCGGCAAACAAGTGGATTACGGCTCTCACCTTTCCTCCCCATGGCTGAACCAGTGAGAGATCTAGCGTGCAGAGCCCATATTTATTTGCCCACCTGCCTCCGAGGCAACCAGACGTGGCTCTCCACAGCCCTGGGCAGGATCAGGTCTTTGCCATCACTTGAACCTTGGTCCTCCGCGTTGACTGAAGATGCCAAGGATTGAACCCAGGGCCTGCTCAATGCAAGGCAGGTCCTCTCCTTCGGAAGTAGGGACCTCCTGGATACCTTTGATGCCGCTCGTGGGTCCTGCAAAGCAGTAGCTCCTCAGCAAGGCGTTGGGGGCATCGCCTCCCCGCTGAGCTCCACTAAGTTGACCTGGGTGCAAAGGAGCGGGGAGGAGGCCGGATCCTTCTTGTGGGCTTCCGGGAGTCAGCTGGCCATCCATCGTGAGAATAGATTGTGGCCCAAGGTGAGCCTTGAGTCTGATCCAGTGGCGCTTTTCCCCCCTTCCTGCCGCTGGCAGCTGCTGGCCGCCTTGACCCCCTGAGAGCTCCTGATGATGATGAGCAGAAGGGAGCCTCTGGGTGCTTGCCAGCTCCCTTCCAGTCTGGGGGTGCCCCATGGTTCGTGGTTCTCCGCTCGCCAGCAGCTGTCGAGAGAAATGGCTGTGTTTTGCTTCTCTGCAGGGAGCCTGAGCTCTTTGAAGCAAGAAGGAAGCTTGTACGAGGAGACGAACACAAACCGCCCCACGGCATGGTGAGTTCCCCCACCCGCCCCACCACTAAACCCAAACAGACCCCTCCATTTGCACCCAACGCGTACAGACCTGCTACCCTACAGAGCTGTCGGTCCTTAGTTTCATTTTATACTGGAAGGCGTAGGATACGTTCTCTGGAAGAGAATCCCGACCGACTCGTAACATTTCTGATTCCAGCTGCTCAGAAACATTTCTCGCCCCTGGGGTTGCAGATGGGACGCTGCTCCGTTTTTATATTTAATCCGTCCTCTCTCCCGGAAGAAGAGAATAAAGAAGCCCCCAATTTTTGTGGGAGAGATACGATTGAACAGATTGAATGAAAAGTTAAGAACCAACAGAGGTTAAAACTTGTTTTAAAAGCACCAGGATTTACCGGCAGGAATTAAACAATGTGTTTCTTGGTTGTAAGCGTGTACACTTACGACATAAAAGGAAAAAGAGATGAGAAAGGGGGAAAAACAATTAAATTCTGGTGTCCATTCTTTCCAAATTCATTTAAGTCTAAATTTGGGGAATCCACAATGAGAGGCTGTCGCTTCTGTGATTTTTTGAGAATGCTTATTTTACTATGTTATTACGATTTTCTGATTGTTTATAGCTACTTACATGAGATGCCAAATACTATTTTTAAGACTGACTTAATCTCTGCTCTTGCGTACAGCCTGATCAGCTATAAAGCAATATTCCGTCTCATCTGTTCATTTAAAAGCAGAAGGGGAAAGACCGCCTTCTCCATACCGCTTTTCAACCCATTGCCAGATCTTTTTACAGTAAAAGGACTTCATTTTTCAGGAGAGGGAATCTGTCGACGCACCAAGAAGACCCGTCCCCTGTCAATCCATTCCTACAAGGCCTGAGCGGGCCGGAGGTAAGACCCCCAGCGTCGACGTCTTCCTTTCATCCAGAATTCCCAATCCTGGGCCGTTCGCTTTGCCTGCCCGTATCGGGCATGTCTTCCTGACGTTCCTCTTTCCGGTTTCACTTTTGGATAAACGACAGGAGAACCAGAAAAGGGATTTTCTTTGCTGCTTTATTGCACTGCTTATCACACCACCGCTGTCCACTTCAAATAATTCCATTTCTCTGGGAGTGTATGGATGCTGCTCATCTCTAAGGCCTCGGGTGTAAATCATTCTCTCTCTCTCTCTCTCTCTGTTATTTCAGAGTTACAGACCTTCCCACGGCGACTTAGCTTCTCGGACTCTTCCTGGTGGTAAAGGCGTGTGTGTGCTGTGGCTTGCATGGCTTTCCTTGAGGGGGGAGAGCAGGGGAATGGCGGGCGATGCTGGTGACAGGCCGGCTCACGACATTGCCAGCCCTCGCTTATACAATTGCTCGGTGGTCTGATGCTTTGCCCCTTGTCTAAGGCGGCCAACCGCTCTAATAAAACAGAGGTCCAACACACACCCAAAATTACCAAAACGCCTCCTTGTTTGCTTAGAGCAGGGGTTCCCAACCTGGGGTCCCCAGAAGTTCTTGGACTACAACTCCCAGAAGCCTTCGCCAGTAGCTGTGCGGGCCAGGAGTTGGAAGTCCAAGAACCTCTGGGGGGACCCATTGGCTTGAAGCCTAGCAGGGAAAGAGAGAAAATCCTAGGTCCTTCTCCCTGCAGAGAATGGCAAAGGGTTGTGGGTCAAAACGTCAGGGCCGTGGTCTCCCCTTAGCAGAGCTTCTGCCGGGATCACGAGGGTGTTTGCCCGAGGCCGGCAACGCACCGTCCGCAGCCGACGCAGGGGAGCGCAGCTGGACATCATGCTCTCCGCTGTGTCTCCAGACAGGCACCCGCGTCTCGAGCGGCCGAACGAGGCCCCGAAGGCATCCGGCTTGGAGAGCACGCCGCACGCCTGGTCCGACTTCCTCCGGACGCCCCTGCACCCTCGGAGCATCATAACCATCCACCAGTACAATCAGGAAGGGTAAAGCGCCTGCTTCCGCCAGCCGGCATCGCCTTTCTCATGGCCTCGGAGGGAGAGGGATGGGCGGAAAGCACCGGGAGGGGCCTTTAGAGCCGAGCTGCTTCTCTCCTTCAGGGATTCCAGCCGACTGGAAGCTTTCGGGCAAGGGGAGAAACTCCTGCGCGATGCCAGCTACCTTGATGACCTAGAAGACCGGCTGCATTTCTACGTCGAAGAGTGTGACTACCTGCAGGTGAGTCTAGCGGCCGGCTCTCGTCTGACCTGGGAGAGGCCAGGGAAGCGGGTTCTTCTTGAATGTCTTCTTTTATTTTCCTTCTCCTTTTTGCCTGTAACCTTTCCAGAATTGAGCTTTTGCCCTCCCCTTCATTATTTTAATGCACGACACACATTCAGCGTCTCGGGCCTTGACGCGGCTTCTCTCCTCATCCGTCCAGGGGTTCCAAGTTCTCTGTGACCTGCAGAACGGGTTTTCTGGGGTCGGAGCGAAAGTCACCGAGTTGCTACAGGATGAATACGTCGGGAAGGGAATCCTGACGTGGGGCCTCACTCCAGTGCTGCAATCGACCGTAAGTCTAAAGCGGGTTGTGCTTTGAATCAAGGAGTCAGAAGGGGCCTCTACGGCCATCCAGTCCAACCCCCCTGCTGAAGGCAGGAATCCAGACCAAAGCAGATCTGACAGAAGGTGATCCAATTTTCTCTTGAATGCCTCCAGTGTTGGATTGGAGCCTGAGGTCATGGGTTCCGTTGTCATACAGCTCTAACAATTGAGAAGTTTTTTTCCTGATGTTCAGCCTCAATCTGGTTTCCTTTAACTTGAGCCCCTTGTTGCGTGTCCTGCACTCTGGGATGATGGAGAACAGCTCCCGCCCCTCTGTAGGACAGCCTTTCAGATATTTGACAAGTGCTCTCCGATCTCCCCACGGCCCTCTTTTCTCAGGGCTAAACATGCCCAGTTCTTTTAGCCTTGAGAAACTAAAGGAGAAGCAGAAATGGATCCAATCACAGATAACGGCAACACGGGCGGAAAGGTTGACTCTTTTCCTCCCCTCTTGCAGATTCCGCAGAGGAATTTCTACAGGCTCATGAACACGGTCCTGGGGATTGTGAACCTTTCCAGTCACAGCTCGCTCTTCTGCCCTTTGTCCCTGAACGGGAGCCTGGGTCTCCGGCCAGAGCCCCCCGTCGCCCTGCCCTACCTGCACTACGAGGTGAGCGGTATATGGTGATGACAGAAGGAATAAGAAGTAGATTCAGGGAGGAATGAGAGCCTTGGGCTCCGTGGCTGGCGGTTGGGGACCCTTTCCTCCCCACCCCACCCCACCCGCCCGGTCCTGCTTCTGGGGTTCCTCACATCTCACCCTCAACCTTCTGCTCAAACGTCGTCATCGAAAGTCAGGGACGAAATCAGTATAAACCGGATGCCATAAGCCCCCAAGGTGGGGGCTTTGTGGCAACCCCATTTCTTGAGAAGCACCGTCCGCCCAGGACTCTGGAAAGCGGGCGGTTCCCGCGGTGGCTTTTCCCCTTCCTGGCCCACCTCAAGAAACCTGGGCGCCCTCCGGGTCTGAGAGAATCCGCCGTGACACAACTTTCCTCTCCCCTTTTTTCCAAACGGAAGCACCTGATAAACCCTGTGGTGGTTTTACATTTGCAGACACCACCTAGGAAGGTTTTTCTCCCATTCTCATCTGGCCTTCGTCGGTTTTGAGGGCTCGGCGCCAGCCTCAGGCCTAGCGGGTGGGGAAAAGGGTCCCTGGAAAGTTTGCCCCACCCTGCGGCATGCCGGCCTCTCTTCCGGAGCGGGCGTCTGGCTAGGGGGAAAGGCTCACTCCCTGCAGTCAGCATGGCTCGGCTTTCTAACCCTCCACAGGCATCTCTCGACTACCACACCAGCGCGATCCTCGCCACGGCGCTGGACACGCTCAGCCTTCCCTACCGCCTCCAGGCCTCGACGCTCTCTATGGTGCACCTTGCGGAAGCCCTGACTTTCTCTGGGAGGAAGGTAGGGCGCGCTCGTCGCCGGACGCCTCTCTCTCTCTCTTCCACCAGCCTTTCTGTCTCTTCAAGACCAGGAGGTTGCAGGATTCGTAGCCGCAAAGGGGGCGGAAATGGGGTCAGACCTCGCCGGAAGTGTGCGTGGAATTAGCTGCAGAAAGCGCGCCACCCCTGGTTTCCTTGGAAAGAGCCAGACCTTCGTCGGTTTTAAAAATGGCGTTTAAATGCATTTCCTTCCTCGGTGTTCGGGTTCTGAGAACCGGCTTGTTGGCGGGGTGTCCGACGTGGGACGCCACTCCGGTCGGAGCCTCTTCCTGAAAAGCTCTGGGGGATCAGCATTGCGGGAACTCGCGGCGGTCCGTGCCCCGGAGGCTTGTGGAACGAATCTTTGCTTCTAAATTTCGCAATTCTATTTTTGCATGTTTAAAAAAAGATAAAGCAAAAAAAAAAAAAAAAAAAGAATGCCCAGCTGCAGATTTGACAACATGCTTCATTTTCCCCTGGTTGGATTTTCTCCTCTTGTTCTGAGCGGTGGCGTGCAGCATTGGTTCGCTTCTCCCGTCTGATTTTTCCCCCCCTGTGGCCGCCTGGCTTCTGTGGGCTGATCTTTAGGTGGCAACCTAGAGAAGTGGCTCTGTTCTCGTCCCTTCCTTCCTGTCTCCTCTCCTCTCCTCCAGGTAGCGGCTGCCGTGGCTGCCGTGCCCTTCCCGGTGTCCCATGAACAGTTCCTCCCCGATGCCTTGAGCGGCCACCAGTCCTCTCTCCCCGGGACCTCCCTGTCTTCGTGCGGGGAGCAAAAAGGGGCCCACTGTTTTGCTCAGTCGGTGGTGCTCCGCGGAATCAGCAAGGAGCACCAAGTCGGGTAAGGCCTTTGGGGGGCGGAAAGCGTTACAGGGATGCGTCCCTGGCTGGCTTTGGAAAATGAATGAGGCAAATGATTCTGTCCTCGGTGCCTGCCCGCCCGCCTAGACGGCCGAGGCTTCCCCTGTTTCTCTGGGGAAAGGAAAGCAGGGACATCCATTTCACGGCAAGCGTGGCATCAACAAGCTATTTGGCTGATTTCAACAAATGATGTTTTTAGACGCCATCAAGTCGCCTCCGACTTATGGCGACTCTATGAAGAAGCGATCTCCAAAATGTCCTGTCCTCAACGGCCCTCTTGTAAACTCAAGCCTGTGGCTTCCTTTAGGGAGTCAACCCATCTCACCTTTGGTCTTCCTCGTTTCCTGCTTCCTCCCACCTTTCCCAGCATGATGGGTCTTTTCCAGAGAATCCAGCCTTCTCATGAGGTGCCCAAAGTAGGACAGCCTCAGGTTGCACCTTTTTGCCTCCAGAGACAGTTCAGGCTTGATTTGCTCGAGGACCCCCTTGCTCGTCTTTCTGGCTGTCCAGGTTACCCGCAAAGCTCTCCTCCAGCACCACCTTTCAAAGGCATCATTTTTTCCCCCTTGTCTTCTTCACTGTCCAGCTTTCACACCCATACATGGTGGGGAATTGGAAGGGCAACTTGAGTGGGTTGCGGGAGGCCTTTCTCTGCAAAAGAACAGGCTGGAGCATGGAGGCTTTTCTGTCTTTTTCTCCCAGCTGTGGAATGTTTTCCCATCTGCCCAGACTCTTCCTGCCTTTTCTTTTAGGCACCGGCTAAATCTTCTGAGGTTGACTAAGGCTTTTCACATTTATTTAGCATAATGTACCCCTGGAAAATCCAGCTGGTGTCTTCTCTCAGAACTACTTCATATCGTAATACTTCTGTGAAGCTGGCGTGGATACTATTTCCAGCAGAAAGGTGGCATGGAAATACTTTGTTAATTCAGTGCTGCCAGGCAACATGGTGGGATAAGCCAGGTCATCCATGTGACAGCTGCTGGTTAGGACTGCAAGTAGAGCCAAGCTTTATGCTAAGTGCTGCCAGGCAATGTGGTGGGATAAGGTGGGTCATCCACGTGACAGCTGCTGGTTAGGATTGCAAGTAGAGCCAACTTCTCTGTTATTCCTCACCTAACAACTATCTCTGCGGAGACCCAAATCTTGCCATTGAAAACAACTGCCAGAACCCTCCGTGGTCCTTAATCCTGCTCCATTTGTTTCTCCTGCAGCCACATCCCCTCGGGCGCTGAACCGAAGTCCGTCCTCCATATGTGTGAAACAGGACAGGAGGTTCTCGCCCGTTACGTGCACACCGTCTGCCCCAGAACCTTCAGGTTGGTGGAACTGGGAGTGAGAGGAAGCGGGTGGCCAGCAGGGGCGAGGCTGAGTTGCTTCCGGCTAACGATGGCTGTGTTTGCTCCACAGCACTTCCCACTTGCTTCAAGGCCCCTGCAGGCTCCGGGCTCCCTACCCTCAGTACTTCTCCCCTCTCTTGAACAAAGACGGGGTCCTCCTGGAGAAGCCACCGCAGACCTTTGCAGGTAAGGCCCCTCCCAGGGCGTTTGGGTTCGCCTAGAAGGAGATCGCTGAGCTCCGGGTTTTCGGACAAACGGGGGAATTCTTTGGCTTCCTGTTCTGTCCTGCTCCTGCTTTGGCGGATGGATAGCCACTAGGCAGGAGGACCACGACCGGAGGCAGGCGTGGTAGAAACCCGTGTGAAAAACAGCAGGGTGTTGGGTTGAACTGAACGTCGGGGAAGAAATGCAGCGAAGGGGTTGAAGGAACAGCCTCCGGCATCCCTAACTCGGAGCCCAGAACAAAAGGCCCACTTCCAGCAGTATTTGGGTGGGAGATCTCTCGCTGTCCGAAATGCTAAGGGCGGATTTCCCTTTCCGAGACTGATTTTAAAAAGGCAGTAAAAACACCTTTTTTTAGACAAGGATCTGATGTCTAACCTACCTTGCAGGGTAGTTTTTAACTTGATCCTTTGTTGTTTTTGTGTTTTCTTTAAAATTAAATTTGGTTTTACAGTAGGACCCCCTTATCTGCGAGATCAGCATCTGCTGATTCACTTATCCACAGACTGAAAATATTAAAAATATTTTTTTTAAAAAAAATATCCCCATTTCAGATGGTTTCTGGAACTGTTCACTAGTGCAGGGGTCCCCAACCTTTTTCACCCCACGAACCGGCTGGGGAAGGCGGGGCACCCCCCCCCCGCGCTCATGCGCATGCACAAACGAGTGCCCGCACGCAAACGGGCGCAGTGCGGCGGTGTGTGCGGGGGGGCGGGAGGTCTGTCTCCGCAGCCCGGTCCGGCTCAGGCCATGGACTGGCACCGGACCACGGACCAGGGGTTGGGGACCTCTGCACTAGAGGGTGCCAGAGACCATGGCTGTGTATAATGTTCACTATTATAATAGTATTTGCTATCATTTGTGTTTTTGAGCATGGGGGGGGGCGCGCGCACTTGGAACCAATCCCTCGTGGATGGGGGTGGGTGGGATCCTTCTCTACCAATTTTTATTCCTTTCAGAAGCTTGCAAGTTGCCTTCTCTGCTCTTTTATGTATTTTTAGTGGAAAAGCAGAGTAGAAATATAATCAATCAATAACCAATGTTCTCAGCACTTCTTTCCATTGGTGTCTCGTACCTTGGAGTCGCTGTCCGCTAACGCAAAAATGTTCTACGGGGAGCTTTCTAAACCCGCGTTTCCCTCCTCCTTCCCTTCCTCTCTCCACAGCCGTTGAAAGGGTTCCTGTCTTCACTGCCCTCCAGGCCTCGGCGATCCTGTGCCGCACCCTCGGGCGTTTTTACGAGGAGCTCCGTCAGGTGGACGTGCGGCGCTGGGCCAGTTTTTTTTCAGTTGGGGTCGAGATAGACGACTTTCTGGAGGCCCTGGAGGGTCTGAGGACCCTTTCCCACTGTTACAGAGAGAGCGGATCGTCGGACCATTCGGAGGATGAAATAGACTGACCGCTTTCTGCCACCAGCTGACCCTTAAAACATGACCCTATAATAAATGCGCTAAATCCACCTCCTTTGTTCCTGGGCTGCTGTTAAACTCTATAAAGGCCAGGGTGTGTGGCGGCATCTGATGCCGGCTGCGGAGCCGCAGGGGCGCATTCTGCACCCACCGGTAAGAGAGGCCTGCAGCTCTCCCGCAAGAAGATGGTTTTATTCCTTAAAATACAACGGCACAATAAATATTCATCCGGAAAAGGCCATAGAGAAAACGTCCAACTTTCTCTACTGTTAAAAATATTTACATCTCCTATGATCTGAGCCTGGAGTGCAACCCGTGTAATTCCCAGCACCGAGCAGAATAGGGCCACTCTTTCCCATCTCATACAGAGCCAGGGGGGGGAGGAGGAGGAGTCTCTGAAGGCAGCTTCAGTGTGACGCAGAGCACGCCAGAGCCGAACGGAAGAAAGGGCTGCCCGGAGTCCAGAAATTCTCCCGGCTCCTGCCTAAAAACCTGGCTCCTCCTGCTCTTCCTCGGAGAGGACGGGATCCGTGTTGCTGGTGCTCAGGCCGTCTTCCTCGTCCTCTGAGCTGACATCGCAGGCAGTGTGGAACAAGGTCATCAGCTCCCTGAACCGGTGGGCGACCTGAGAGAACAACGACGACAAAGAGGCACACAGACAGATGGGTAGAAGCCAGAGTTCGGCTGGAGATCAGGAAAAACTTCCTAACTGTTAGAGAAGTACAACGATGGAAGCCATGACCTCGGGAGGGGGTGGTGAACACTCCCAACGCTGGAGGCCTTCAAGAGAAAATGGGACCACCCTGTGTCAAGACCTGGACTTGATGACCTCAGAGGCCTCTTCCAACTCCATCATCCTGTGATTTGACATTAATTCTTGGACTAATTGTGGTGCTTTGTGGGGCAACATTTCTAAGGCACTCCCTGTTTGAGCAGCCAGCTCCCTCCAGCAGGAAATCTACCTCTGTATCTCTCCTTTCATTCAGCTGCCTGGTATAGGGACATGGAGGGAGAAGAATCCTTGGGTATTTATTGATTGATTTAAAACATTTTGACCTCGCCTTTCTCCTTCAAAAGGGGCCCAAGGTGGCTTTCGTTGCTAATGACATGTAGGAATTCAGTTGGCAAAAAATATAAGTCAACCCCATGGGGAAGCTCCATTTAAATCTTTTTTTAAAAAATCTCTTCACTTCTAAAGTATATTTCACCCTCCCTTTCCAGCCAGATTGTTAAGGAAGAACGCTTTTGAAAGGTAAGCTGTTTGCACCTTGTTTCTGGCGCAAAAGTGCACAAAGCGGATTTTTCTTTTGAAACAGGATATAGAATAGGACCCCCCGTATCCTCAGGGCATTGGTTCCAAGCCGCCCCAGTGGAGGCTGAAAAACGCTGATCGTAAACGCTAGACATACCATGGTGAAAGGGGGGAATCCAGAAATACATATTTTCACCTGTATTACCAGAGCTGAAAGAAACCAGAGCTCATGCTATCTATTACAACAAGAAGAATACATACCATGGTCTCTGGCTTCCTCTGGTGGCCAGTTCTGGTAAACGTGTCATGAAAATACGTATTTTTAGTTTTTTTCTTTTTAATATTTTCAGACAGCGGAAAACCGATCCTGCAGATAGGGGGTCTACTGTCCAAACACTGGCACAGCCTATTTTTAAGCCTCCACTCCAGAGCGAGTACTTAGAAACGGGGTTGACTGGAACGGGGGAGAAACCCCAACACACGCCTACGATCAAGGTCTCCCTTTCCCCCCCACCACAAACAAGCCTTACCTCCTCTGCCGTTTTGTTCTGGAGCTGCTGCGAGATGGCTCTGAAGGTGTCAGGGTTGGCCCCTCGCTCCTGGCAGGCGGTCAGGATGACCCGGTCAGCCTCCCTGTAAAGAGAGAACCATCTCATGGGTGGCACGAGACCTCCAAAAAAAAAAAGTGCCTTCTTCCCTTGGGCCGGACTTCCCGAGCCTGCGAGCAGCACTTGAGCAGACGGAGGCGTGGGTTTCCGAAGCTCCGCCGACCGATCCGAGCCAAAAATTCCACACTTCAACGGGAGGCGCCGAGGAAGAGGTGCCGGGACGAGGTGCCGTTGTTATCCTCTTGAAGGGTCGGTCGGTCGCCCTTCCCAGGGCCAACCTCTCTCCCCTTGCCTCCCCCAGCCCTTTCCAGGAGCAAAAGAGGTTTCCTTCCCTCTGCGTGGGAAAGACAGGCCCTACGTACATGCTCCGAGCCGCCCTCAGCAAGGAGATCGGGTGGGCGTTCAGGGAAAGCATGCCTGCAACCCGGGCCACGCCAGGAGTCCCTCTCTTGGCTTTTCCCCAGGGACCTGTTTTCGAACGGCGGGGCAACTGGCCTACCTGGTCCACAGGACGACCTTCTCCCCCGTGGAGCTGACCTTGATGTTCTTGGCACACACGGTGGCCTCGGCCGCCCTCGGGGGCACGTCCTCTCCCCGAAAGGAGACCGCACGTTCCCGGCCTCCTGCCACCGGCGGCAGCTTTGGCCCCTGGAAACGCTCGCTCGGAGACGAGCCCTCCGTTGCTTTCGGATCAGCAGCCGGCGGGGGGAGTCGGCCGGCACCGGAAGCTTCTGCCTCCGCTCGCAGGCCACCATTTGTGCCCGCCGGAGGGTCTTCGGAGGGTGAAGCCCACGTCTCCCTTCCTTTGGGTTTGACATTCATAGAGGTAGTCAGGCTGTCGGCTCCTTTGTCCTGGAGATCTGGGTCGGGGGGAGCCCGGGGTTCCTCTGGGAGGCCGGGCCGAAGGACCAGCGTTTGCGGACACTTCTCGGCTGCAGGAGAGCTGGAGCCCGAAGTCCTCGCTTTCTCGGGCTCCGAAACGTCTTTGCCGAGGCCGGAGGAGAGGTCCTCGTCCCGCAGGCCGAGTCTGGCATCGTTTCCCCCTTCTACGGGGCAAGAGCCGCTTTTGAATTGAGGTAGCTTTGGCAGCGTCCCCCTCTGGCTCTGTGGGGCCGAAGAGGTGGCGCTGTTGGCAGGGCACGGCTTGGCAGTGTCCCCACCCTTCTTGGGGCAGAGAAGTCCCGGGACAGAGCATCCCTCCGGGGTCTTGCCCCTGGCCAGGGCGGCCCCTTCCAAAGGCCCGTCTCTGCACGGAGGTGGCTTTCCTTCCCCGGGAGAACCTAGCGAGGAGAAGGAGAAAGAAACGGGCAGAATGAAAAACCAGGCAGGCCTCCTTCTCGGGGGCTCACCAGTGCGGTTACGTTGCAAACCGAAGCGAAGCACGGATGCCGGAAATGCAAAAACGAGTGTGACTGCCTCTCGGCCCTGGGAAGTCCCTCTCCGAGCAAGGCCCCAAACCCAGGGGCCTTCCGAGGCCATCGCCCGCCACGCACCTGCTCCGGCCGAGTCTGTTCTCCGGGCGGCTGCGCTCATCCTGCCCGGGGGGGCTTCGCCGTCTTCTCTCGGCTCCGCGCCTTCCTCTGGAGGCTCCTTCCCTTCAGGCCGAGGGCTCGGCTCTCGCGGGGTGAGGGTCTCAGGGAGCTCCGGCGGGTCTTTACCGCGGAAGGTCTTGCCTTCTCCTGCCTGCGGACCAAAAAAGCCGTGAGAGGCACCCCCGTAAAGGACTCGCGCTCGCCAGCCTTGGAAGACCGGGAGCTTCCTCGCCCCCTGTACACCCCAGTCGAAAATCACATCTGGGGTGGGGTCGGGAGAAAGGGGGTGGGAATGATGCCAGCCCAACCTGAGACTCTCTGCCTCCAGGTCAAACCACGCCCATCATCCCCCCAGCATCCACCTGCTAGCTAGGGATGACGGGGACGGGGGCGGGGGCTAACCCTCCCTGGAGGGGCTCAGGGGGAGAAGGGCCGCTTCACTCGACCCGTTCTTTCAGCTTGGTCTCCTGCAGACCCGCCGATGCCCGCCCTTCCGCGCTTGCCCCGTCCCCCGTCCCAACCTTATGCCCGCAGTGGCCGCAGTTCCTCCGTTTGCTCCTCTTCATCCGGAGGTCGCCGCTCCCCTCGTGGCAGGAGGGGCACTCCTTGGCCCCCTCGGCCCATTCGGGCTCCTGAAACCCCGCAAGGAGAAGCCAAAGTGAGGTGGCATCCCCCCGTCTCCCTCGATGCCCAAGGACGGGCAGGCTGCTTGCAGGCAGCATGGCCAAATGCCCCTGGAGATGGGGATGATGATGATGGAGCTGCTACAGCTCCCACTCATGATGTAGGGGCCCCAGCCGGGCTTCTCTCATCCTGGCCCTGCCGTGCAAGGAGATCAAATACACACACACGCCTCCCAAGACCGTTCTGGCAGTGTAGGCCATCCCCGGCCAACTCAGAAAAGGCACCACGACGCTTAGTCCCGGGAGGCTCTCCTGGCTTGTTCCAATCATCCTTCTGGGTGTCATAAACCAGGTTTCCCCCTCCCTCGCCTCTCCCGTCTCACACCGGCTTCGGCCTGCGTGGACTCAAGCTCACGGTCGTGCCCGAACCAGGAAACGCGGCCTTAAATCTTGGAAAAGGCAGCAGGAGGGCATCCGTGAGAGCCAGCGTTAAGTCAACGCGGACGGATCGGGGAACTTTTGGTCCATGCCGGCGGAAGGGGCAACGGAGGAGCGCTCCGTCCCAGGACCGACTCCTGGCTGCCTCAATCAGGGCAGCATGAATACATACTGCCTTAACGACACCTCCTTAAAGATCTGAAGGGAATCTCATGGAGCCGGTTTGAGATCTTCAAAACCTAATCCTGTGAGAGCTACGGAGACCACGCAGAAGATCCTGGAGGTGCCATCCTCTCCGTGAATCCTCCACTTCCCTGGCCCTCCCTCCGCTCTCACCTTCTCGGTGTTCTGGCCTCCCATCTCCTTCCTCCTCTTGTTTTTTGAGGGAGCGTGGATTTTAGGGGGGTCCTCTTCTTCCTCCACGTCCGGCAGGCAGACTTCTTCAAATCCGTCAAACTAGGAGAAGCACAGGAGCCGCCATGAGGAGCGGTGGCAGGACTGGCATTTGGCCCCTGCCCTGGGGCCAAGGAGCCACGCAGCGTCTCACGGCCGCCAGTTCCCTGTCCAGATTCTTCCTGCCCTTAATCCAGAGATTTTGGGGGGGGGGGGGGGAGCCACAGCCCTCAGTGTGTTCTTACACCCTCATCAACCCTAGCCAGCGCGGTATGGGGTCACGGGTGACAGAAGCTGGATCCTCATCTCATCCGACCCTCCCAGTTTGCCCCGGGGAGGTTGGGGGAGGCGATCCCACCTCGTAGTCTTTCTCCTCCGTCCAGTTGATCTCCTCGAAGTCCCCCAAGCGGCTGGCCGACGGGCGCAGGTGGTCAAAGAAGACAGAGAACTCGTCCTGCAGATGGTCGTGACCCTTCAGCAGCTGCCACATCTGGGTTTTGAGCTGAACGAGGATGGCCAGCGTCAAAGAGGAGGTGGAAGAGGAGGAGGCCGGCAAGGAGGAGAAGCAGGAAGGGGGGGGGAAGGGAGGCATAAGTGGAAAAGAGCAGGGCGAGAAATAGGAGGTGGATCAGAAAGAGGAAGAGAAAAACCAGCGTTCCTCCGCCTGGTCCCGTTTGGATGTTTAGGTGGGGGTTCCTAAGATGCTTCTGTACTTCCGCAACACTTGGGGTTCCTCTGAACCTGCTGAGGCGCTCTCCTGCACATGGACGGGCCCCCGAGGCTGCGTAAGAAGCCATACTCAGGGAACGATGAGGCTTGCTATGAGTAATATTCTGCAAAGTTAGAGAACCTGTAATCCTCCAGGTGGTGGACTACAACCCCCGTCATCCACAAGCGGGATCCAGGGGGATCGGGGCTTGTGGGAGCTGTAGCCCGGCACGGAAGGTTGCCCGTTCCCTGTTCCTTGTATACCTTTGACTATTAGGGGATGGGAAGCGACAGGGATGAAATCTTCCATCCAAGCTTGAGGGCGTGGTGGAGGCTTCCCAGGGGGAGAGATGAGCAGATCTGACGGTTCTGCAGGGTTCGTTCTCTGCCTGAAGGGGACGGCTGCTCCCTAGGGGAGCGGTCTGAATGGAAAGGAAGAGAGGCCGCTCCCGTGGGCCACCTGGCCCCTCTGGCGTGACTCCTCACCTCCATGATCTCCTGGGGCAGGCTCTCGGTACAGCTCTGCAGCACCTTGATGATCTTCTGATGGTGGGAAGGGTTTTCGGCAAAGCAGATCTCCAGCTGGCGGAGGAACTTCCGGCTCTTCTCGAACGCCTGCTGCTCCTCAAACTGGAAAAGGAAGAAATCGTCTGCTCGTGTCCCAGACCTGACGTCACAGGCGCTGGCCAGTCGCTGCTTGGTTCTGAAGGTTATGGGGATGCTGGGCTTAGCACAGCCTCTTCCCTGCCTAGAACCCTGCCATCCGAAGACAGCAGGACGCCCACAAGCACAGCCAACCGTGCTGAGCACGAGAGCCAGAATCTTCCAAATCTCTGGTTTTATTTAAAAGTTTCTAAAAAATGTGGTTGGCTTTCGAAGCCGTGGTCCAGCAAGCAGAAAGAAGATCCCGGATCTTCAGCAAACAAGGTCTTTTGAGCCCCATGTCAGACCTGCCACCTCCTTCCCATAACTCGCAGGAAACAAAACAACATGCTAAGCTCATCCGTGCAAACATTCATTCTTTATATAAGGCACAGAATTCGTTCTCTTGCTGCAGAATCTGGGTCACCGATGGAGCTTCTTTTAGCTCAGACCTCGGGGAAAACCAGCTCTTGGCCCACGGCATGGGTCGTTTCAATTCCTGACTACCACTCCCAGAATCCACAAAGCCGGCCGTAGCTGAGGGATGCTGGAGGGCATGGTCTGGAAAAGACCTCCCAAACTTCGCCCAGCATCACAGAGATTTACAGAAACCGGGCGAAGTGAGCTGCCCGGGAAAATTACCACCCAGCCCGCCACGGCCCTCGGCCTACACACCAGGCCACACTCCAGAGCTTGCTCGGGGAGGAGGAACGCCGCAAAGTCCGTCAGCAGCTGCGGCCACTCCTGCAGCACGTCGCGCAGCTGGGCGTAGAGGTCGACCGCCGTCTGCTTCTG
This sequence comes from Intellagama lesueurii, assembly GCA_037013535.1. Classification (NCBI taxonomy): domain Eukaryota; kingdom Metazoa; phylum Chordata; class Lepidosauria; order Squamata; family Agamidae; genus Intellagama; species Intellagama lesueurii. Next base: position 2,324,190 of record JBAJHW010000019.1, on the reverse strand, counting down.
GGCGTTGTTCTCGAACTCGTAAATGACCCGGAGGAAGGCTTCGTACTTCCCCGGCTGGTGCCGCAAGGCCTCGCGGACCTGGGGGGGGGGGGAAGGCAGGGGGTGGGACGCACTGCCGTTAGGTCCGTGAACCCTGCTCGGTGGCCCTGAGCCAGGCCGTCACTCTAAGGGCCGTGGTGAGCACCGAGCCGACGAAGGGTGGAAGGAGAGCCACGTCTGCCGTTTTCAGCTCACAGGAGGAAAAGCGGCATATAAGTTTAAGTACAGTGGGACCGACCGATCGGTGGGATCGGTACCCGCGGTTTCACTTACCCGCTGCCTGGAAATCTTAAATAAAAACTCCCAGAAACACTAACTTCCAAGGTGTCCTACTAGAACCAGCCACTAAAGGGAATCAAAGACTATGTGAAATACATGTTTTGCTATATCCACGCTTTCTGGTATCTGCGGGGGAGGCATGGATAACAGAGTCCTACTGTAATGAACGAACAAAAGGAATCTAGGAAACCCCTCTCCCTCTTTCCTTTCTCCACTTCATGCACCATGACATAATCTCCGCTCATGTCTCTCCACCCAAACCAACTTAGTTTTGTTTGCCTTCCCCCCCTCTTTATCCTAAAAACCTCCAAAACCAGATGGAGGGATATCTCTCCACATGGATTCCCTGAAGCTCAACAGTCGAGAGTAGATGATTTCTGAAAGCCGAAGCCTGAAACATCAAGAACGCTGAAAAACTACAGGAAACGCAAGGCAGCTTTGAATGAATCTCTAGATGGTCCTGTCCCCAAATCTCAGCCCAAGCAACACTCTGACCCTCCGAAACCCACCTTCCAACCCAGGGAGCTTCTTACCTGGCTCAGGTAAGCCTGGGCGAAGGCCAGGTCTTTCTGTTCCCGCAAAGGGTCTCTTTCCAAAAGGTCCTCATCGTAGAGAAGCAGCAGCTTTGACGTGTCTTTGCTGGCCCGGCCCCGGCCCCTCTTGGCCCGGGCTCTGTGAGAGCTCCGGCTTTTCCCGGGGGCTGCTTTGATGTTTTCGCCTATTTGGGGGGGAGGGGGGAGAGAGAGAAAAGGACCAGCGGAGTTGAAGAAGGATCAAAAGGAGCCCTACCGCTCTGCAACTGGCCCAGGGGTTCTCCCACACAAGAGGGGAGCCCCTGAAGCCTCGAGGCAATGCATGCACCTCGCAACGTGTCAAAGCACGAAGGAACGGAAAGCGCCGAAGAGGCCAGGGGCTGGATTCAGCGACAGCTTTTCCAAGGGGGGGGGGGGACCTGGCCTTAGTTAAACCGGACCCACAAACCGGTCCAGGCGGGCTCGTTTCCACAAACACCTTGCGATCAGAGGAATGACGCTGTGACGCCCACTGTACCCTCCGACTGAACCCTACCGGGCTCTCCAGAATACAACTCATCCCCTCCACCCCCCACAAGCTCACCCGGCGGGGTGCTCCGGGGCTCCACCTCGGGGACGGCGGATGTCAAGCTGAGACACGGTGCGGGCCCGTCTCCGGGACCCGCCACCTCGTCGGCCATTTCGTCCTCCTTCTGCAAGCTCTCCGGGTTCTCCCCTTCCTCCTCCTCCTCTTCCTCCTCCTCGGGCTCGGAATTCTCCTCCGGGGAGTTCTCCTCCTCGGAGTCCCCCTCCTGGCTCAGCCGCCTCTCGGAGGCGAGCCACGTCAGCTTCTCCATCGTCTCCTGGGGCCCACAAGAACATCCCGGGGTAAGGAGGGGCACGCTGGGTGAAGGAGGGCTTCCTCGCCCCATGCTAGTGGCCCCGAAAGGTGTGGGCGGTGACCCTGTTCTGCTCTCATTCTCCAGCTGTTGGCGTTTTGAGGTAGACTGCCCCTGAACAGGGAGGCTCCATTCCCAACGGAGGTTCACACCGTGGCCAACTGGAGGCCCCAATACTGCACAACGTTGCCGTCCTCCCTGTATTCCCCCCCGGGCCCTAAGCACCCCCTCTCGAGGCTCCCCGTATCTTTCATCTAGGCTCCTCCTTCCTCAACCCATCTCCACCCTGGGGGAAAAGAGTCTACCTGTAGTTCCGGCACCGAAAGCACCGATTCCTCCGAAGCCGACGACATTTCCTCGTCTTCCTCGTCCTGAAGGTCGTCCTCAAAGTCTTCCTCTTCTTCCTCGTCGGGCCCTTCCTTCTCTCCGGTCACCTCGTGGCTGGCCGGTGGTCCCATATCACCGCCCCCCGGGCCGGACAAATCCTCCGGCTTCGCCCGGGACATGCCAGTCTCGAGTCCCCCAGGCAGAGAGCCACAGACCCCCTCAGGGGAATGGCCGGGTTCTTCGGCGGTGGCAGGGCCCCCGGGCGGACGCTGGCCGGGCCCCCTCTGGCCGGGCTCCTCCTTCTTGCGGGTGCTCGGTTTGCTTGGGGCTTCCTTCGGCTCGCTCACGTGCAAGGGGACCGGGTCCACGTTCAGCTCTTGCCCGAGGTCGAACACCAGCTCCTCTTTTAAGGGGGGAGCCCCAGAGAGAGGGTCCTCGGGGCCGACGACGTCTTCCCACGGGGGGTCGCTCGATGCCTCTTTGAGCTTCACCCGCTCTCCCATTTCTGCCAATGGGGAGAAAGGGTGCGCGGGAGATCCGTCCGCCTTCTCCATGCAAGCCGGGAGCGGGTTCGCCGCCGGGACCCCTCGGCCAGGATCGGGGGGCCCAGCACCGGAGTCCTCCTCGGCGGAGGTCGTGGAGCAGGAGGGGGGCTCTCGTGGCGCCATCTCGGGTTCCGCCTTGACGGAACACGCCACGCTGTTGCCGGAAGCTGTCCCACCAGCCGGCCGGCCGGCCACCTCAGGATCTTGGATGGCAGGGGAAGCGAGGGGGCCGGCCGAACTGGATGTGACCACGACGGACGGGGCTGGGGGAACCGCCAGCGGGAAAGAGGCCGGGTTGACCAGCAAGGTGGTGATGGGGATGGGCTGGGCGGCACCCCCCGCGGCCGAGCTGGCCGCCAAGGGTCGCAACACGTTGCAGCTGTTGCCGATGCTGACCACTTTCACGGCGCCGGCCGGCACGGTAAAGATGACGGGAGCCGGGTGGAGCAAAGGGGCGGCCTTGAGCAAGGGGGCCGGCCGGGGGCTTCTCTTCTTTTGGTACCCCCGGGGGGGCCCGGGTTTCCGGACCTTCGAGGCGGGGAGGGCTGGGAGGATCATTTTCGGCTGAAAAGCCACCGGCAGGGGAGGGACCACGTTGGGTGACACGGGGGCAGCCAAACCACCTCGCAGGTCGGGCTGCTGAGCGGAGAAGACCCCCCGGAGCTCAAAGCCGGCCCCGTGGCCCACCGCCGGCTGGAGGCTCAGATGCTGGACACCCGGAAGGGGCTGGATGAGCGGCGCGGGCTGAATCAAGCGGGGGACTCGCCCCACGACTTTGCTGGGAAGGGCTTCCGGCTGGGGGTGTTTGGTGGCCATTTTCAGGATGTTGCCGCCACTGCCGGCGGCGGCAGAAGGCAGGCAAAGGCCCGGGCGGACCGGGAGGGGCTTGGTGGCGGCCGGCCGTGGGCGCCTCCAGGCCTTCCGGCAGAAGCGGCTGTTCAGAGGCCTCAGGATCCACTGCAAGCCCTCCGGGGCGCGCAACGGGTACTTCTCCTCTGGCCTCGGATCGGCCGGTTCCACCCCCGCCTTGCCGAGGTCGCCGGCGCCGTGCGATGCCTCTCGGAGCCATGGCTCCAGCGCCTCTTGGATGAAGGGCCGGCTCGCCTGGAAAGAAAGGCAAGGAAAGAGGCAGAACATGGCAGAGGATGGGGCTTCCGCGAAAGAAAACGGCAGGGCCGGTTCCCGAAATGCAGCTGCCCGACGTGAGGACCACAAAGACCTTGGCGAAAGGGGAAGGATCCTGATAACCATGAGGGGAAGATGGAGAAAGAAGAGGACCACGAACAGCTTGGTCTACGCGATGTGGGCTTTCCGTGGCTTCAGGCTGTGGCAAGTGGGGAGGATCCTGTCCAACCCTATCTGGAAGCCACTGGGGCTTCGGGTCTGAGACCTCCCCCATGAAAAGCCAGGTTCCCAAGCCTGTTTTTCTACCTCCTCGAAAGTGGGAAATACCTTCAGCCAGAAAGGCAGGCGATGTTCCTCTCGTTCGATCGGGGGTGTCCAGTCGCCTGGCGGGAGTTCTTCGCACAGCCTGGGTAGGGCAGGAAGCTGCTTGGTCGTCTTGTAGTACTGAAAGTTAAAGAGACAGCGGGAGGGTTAGAGAACACCCTTTGATAGGGGCCTTGGCCGAATCCAGCACACATCCTGCCGCTCAGCAGAGCCCCTAAATCTAAGCCAAACCCTCTGTGCTCACAGGCCGGTATGGACCACCCAGTACACCCCCCCCCCCCAAAAGAACTTCTGTCGGGATGAAGACGGAAATCCACGGATGCCTTAAAAGGTTCGTTTTATGGATGGGTGGCAGAGAGGGTAGCATGTGGCCATGCAGCAAAAGGAAGTACAGGAGGACCCCCCCATATCTGCGGGATCAAGATCTGCTGATTCATTTATCCACGGCCTGAAAATATTAACAAAAGCTTCGTAAACGGAGGACGCAAAGTGAAGTTTTCTCGCGGCTCCCGCTACGCTCGAAACGCAACCTTTCCTGAAATAACATCTAAACGGACCGTGCTTTATGCAGAGCAAACGACCCACGCCATTCTCTGGATCTCAACTCTTCTGGGACCGGACAAACCGCCCAGACGATAAAAAGGAACATACTTTGAGAATGTTGTCGGGGACCCTGTTCATGTTGAGGTTCTTGATCCGCACCGTCAGCTGATGCGCCGTCTTGGTCGTCAGGAGGTACTTGCTGAGGAGCGGCTTCGGGAACTCCGTCCCTTCAAAGTGCTTGAGGCCCAGGGCTAAGAGGCTGCAAAGAGGAGGCAAAAGCCGGCCGATGCTTGACTGTCTTTGTTAGCTTGCGTTCTTCTTGGCCAACCAGCTGCAATTCCATCTCGCCCGGTCCTCCGGCAAACTCCAGGCTGCGTACGTGACTCCCTTCTCCCCCCCCCCCGCCACCCGCCCTGCACCGTACTTTTATTTCAACAACAACCCTGTAAGGTAGCTCTTCAAGCGCTTACTTGTCTTCTCCTTTCGTGAACACAATCTTGTCTCGGGGCGTTTTGGCCTTCAAGGAGCAGGTGGGCAGCAGCTCCGGGTACATGAAGACCCTCCTGGTGGCCAAGATCCAGGCAAGCTGCTTCGGCAGGCAGGCAAAGTCGCTCCCTGGGGGAAGAAGCCAGGGAGGGTGGGGGAGAAGAGAGGCCACAGTGAAGAGAACGAGGCTCGAAGATCGCCTACAGGTTGCTGGGGGATGATGGAGGGTGGAGTCCTACACCTCTTGAGGACCCTGGTTAGGGGAAGGCGGATAGGATATGATCTAGCCTACACACACACACACCCAAAAAATAAATAAAAATGTAATGAGCATCTGTTTAAAAAGTTTAAAAGAAGAGACACCTCAGGGATTTGACTAAGAGCTGGGTGGTAAAAGGAATACAGAACGGTCCCATTTCCAGTCTAAAGCACATGTATAGCTCAGTGGTTTAGGCCTCTGGCTGCAGAGCCAGAGGTTGGGAGTTCGGTTCCTCCCCCACTGGGCCTCCTTGACTGGGCTGGACTGGATGATCCAGAAGGTCCCTCCCAGCTATGCTGTTCTAAGATGCTGATGATTCAAAAACACCAGGCACAGTCAATCAAAATTATAAAAATATTGACTGGGATTATACAACAGATACAAGTTTTAACCTGATGATGATGATGATGATGATGATGATTAACAACACAAACAAAATAAGCGGATAAGCCAAGTCTTGTGGCATCTTTAAATGCGAGCAGACTTATTTCCGCGTGATCTGTCCTGGATTATAACCCACTTCAAAAACTGTCACCGAACTGAATCTGCTGGTCTTGAAGGGGGCCACCCTACTTCGGGGGGGGGGGTTCCCGTTACACAGGCAGAAACAGGCGGACGTGACATGGCCTCTCTGAAAACCAGGCCTCCTGACGATGTGTTGGGAAAGCGAAACAGAGACCCACAAAAGGCGTGCGCGGGGAGGGGGGAGCAGATCCGTACCGTTCTTCTTGACGGCCTTGCGGGGACTCCCTTCGATCTTGATGTTGGCGTGGAAGTCCTGGATGAGCCGGAGCGCTTCCTTCAGATTGCAGGGCTGGAAGGCCGTCCGGAAGGCCGGGCCGTGGGGCTGGCAGAGAAGCAGGGAGCTCTGAGCAAAACTGTCCAGCTCCGTCTACGGATGGAAAGAGACGACGGGAGGAGGCTTAACAGAAGCCACAGAACGGTGCCTGCTCCCCTTTTAGGTTCATAAACAGCTTGTCGGAAGCAAACAGAACTCTCAAAGGTGCTAGTCCTCAGGAGCAATGAGGCTGTTTTGGATGGGGGTGGCTGAGCCATGTGCTAGCCCAATTCCCATCTCCCATAAACAGTCTCTAACCCCCATCCTCAGTCGTGCATTCTTTCTAAGTTAAGCATAACCATTTTTGCGTTCGAAGGTATACGAACGCCAGAGGGGAAAATCACACACTGAAGGTTTCATCTGTGTGTATCCAAACTAAAGAGAGTACAGACACTCTAGCCAAAATCCTATTATAATAGGATTAGAGATGTTAAATTTCTGAACATTTCCATCTTTTCTGGAAAGCACACCCATTGTTTCCCCGGGGAAAAAAATGGAAATTTTCAAAAACTTTACATCTCTAAATAGGATCAATCCTACACCGGCTTCTCCTCTCCGACAGGCTGAGCTCTGCATGACCAGCTGCTCAACCGGTCACGCCACGGGAAGCCTGCCAGAGGGGAAAAAACGCTGGTGGCCAAGGAGCCTTCTGCAGTCCTGGAAGCGAAGAGGATTGTATCCCGTCCCTTCACCTGCACCCACCTTGTGAAACCGAGGCCCAGGGCACGGTTAGCCGACTTCAACCAAGCCTTACCAGAAAGAGGCGTGCGGTGCCAGCCTCCGAGCTCAAGCTGGGGTTGGCGCTGCTGAGGAGGTGGATCTGCGTCAGGAGCTGCACGTGCTATGAAAAGATGGGACAGGAGAGTCAACGGTTCCTCTCGACAAGTACAGAATACACCCCATGCGAGCCCAGCCTTGACCGGTTTCTCTCAAAAAGCACCATCTACCTCACCCATGTCCTTCACAGTGAGGCAGGGCATGTTTGAAAGCAAACGGCTTATGACTTCTTTTTTGACAGCAGAATATGTCACTTTAAAAATTCCATCAGTCTGTACCAGATTAGAAGTCCAGAGAACGATCTTGGTATTGATCTACAAGTTGGTCATCAAGAGCTTGGCCATGAAAAATTTAGTCCTAATTATCTAGCCTACACGGTTAGGCATTCTAAACAGTGGTTCCTCACCGTGGCTCCCCAGATGTTCTTGGACATCCCAGAAATCCTGGCCAGCATAGGCCAGTGCTGAAGGCTTCTGGGAATTGTAGTCCAGAAACATCTGGGGACCCAAGGTTGGGAACCACTGCCCTAAAAGGTTTGAGCTTTGCACAGACAAGCTTCTAAACCTCAGGGATGGTGTTAAAACAACTGCATGCATAAAAGGACAATCCGCCCCGAACAGCACTAATAGTCAGGCAGAAAAAAGGACCCGGGAAGCCTCAACCTCCATGGGGGCAAATGAGTTGCAGAACTCCTGTGCTCTGTTTAAGCCAGGATTCTTGGCTTATCGTTCTGCGTGAATGTTAACCAAGTTTAGGTTTAGCTTCTTTCAGTGCGGAGCACTGACAGTGAAAGGTACCCTGTTCTTCTCTTCAACGTGGACCTTTCGTGGCATGGGACAGGACTCCCTCCCTGCCCAGCAGACGTGGCCTCTGGGCACGGCCACTCTGTGGAAGCCCACAAAAAGGAGAGAGAGAGAGAGAGGAGCCCACCGTCTGAAAGCAAGGGGGAGGAACGGACACCAAGCTGACGGTCCGCCACCGCCTTCTGAGCCCTCACCTGCTGCATTTGCTGCATAAGCCTCTTCTTCTGCCCGGTGTCCAACGTCAGGGTCTGGACGGGCCTCTCGTGGCGTAGCTTGGCCCGCTCCGACTCCAGGGGCAGCTTCGGGGCCGACTTTTTCATGCGCAGCTGCTCCAGCTGTTCCTTCACCGTCCGGTGCTGTTCGTTCAGCAAGTTGGCCAGGGGCTCCTCGAACCTGCGCAGGAGATCCCAGGGGCTGGCAGGCAGGCACTGCGGCTGGGGGGGCTCCTCCGGCCGGCCAGCCACCCACCCACCCCCACTCCAGCCGTGCTGTGGGGGGGGGGTTCCTCATGACCCACCGCTGGGGAGGCCCAGAATCCCATCTGGGCAAGGGAGGGTCCCACGGGCTTCCCAGCCAGATTTCAGCCTTGGCCAAACCACAGGTTCAATAAACCTCTCTATCTAAACCGTATGGAGAGGGAGTGTGGTGCAGTGGTTAGAGGGACCACCCACCACCCCAGAGACCTGGGTTCAAATTCCCGTTTGGCCACGTCAGTTCTCTGAGGGGAGGGCACTGGGAAAACCACTCCTATAATATGTCACATGCCTTGAAAACCCCTATTAGGGCGGCCATCGGTCAGGCACCATTTGGCACATAACATACACCTCTATCAATCTCTGGCTAATCGACTCTGCCTGTCTCTCTATCCAGGAGGATCTTTACTTGGTTTATTTTTGGACCTGAATTTTAGGTCTTGAAAGTGACGTATCTGCCACTCTCTCCAAATCTCTGCTCACCTCTTATCTACAGTATGGCCAAACAAAAACTGGTCCACCTCGCAAGACCGATGTGCTGCACGCATCAAGGGCCCTTAGTCTGCTCCTCACCTGCAAGGGACTGATTCTGCAAAGCACACAGCATCAGTCTTGCCAAGTCGGCTGGTATGGGGATGAGGGGGTAGGTTGTGGTTCAGAGAGAGCAGCCTGAGCCAAGGGCGCCGTGTAAACCCTGAAGCACGCAGTGGGGATCAGCGGGTGACAGCTAGCATCCCCCACACTTACGCCGTGCTTCTGAAGGAGGGGGAAATTAAGAAGCTATGTTCATCCCATACAAACGCAGGGAGCAGACTCCTATTGCATCAGACCTTCTGTCCATCTAACACTGCCTTCTCCACAACTCCTGGCGTTGGCTCTTTTTTAGGTTTCAGGGACAAGATGTGTCTCAGCCATGCCCAGAAGCGTCGGGGGGGGTGGTGGTATCCAGGCCCACCCAGGATTTATTTGCCCACGGTGGTACAGTCCTCCCCCGAATCAGAAACAGGACACCACAAACAGATCGGCAACATCCACTCGAGGTGGAGAGCTTTCAAACTGTCGCTGGCACAAATAGGTTCGCCCGTCCCCTTCTGGTACGGCTCCACCGAGAAGGGGCTGCCGGGGTCCAGCCATTCCTCTGCCTCCCTTCCCAAACAGACTCGGCGTTCCTTGAAGCCAAGCTGCCCCGTAGACAAGGAGACTTGCTCAGCCGGCATTCAGAACTGCCTTCACCAGACAAAGGATCCACCGGCTGCAGAAACATCTCTGCCACCCTACGGCCTGGGCTGACAAGCCACTCCTCTACCACGTGGTACAGCCCTGGCCCCAGAGCCCGGACCGTCTCCTCCATACACACACACACCACCCTCCTGCTGACCGCCTCCGTTCCCAAGGACCTTCAACGAGAGGGACGACCGACAAACTGCAACAAACCATCATCCCACTAAGGAACTCCGGGTCATTCATTCCCAGCCTTTTGCTGAACCCCTGGAGAGCCACCGCCCAGCTGGGCCAGAACGTCCTGAGGCTGATGGATTAAAAGTTGGACTTCATCTATAAAATCCTCCTCCTCTACGGATTTGCAGCCTGCTTTCCGGCTAAGAGTTCCTAGCTGCCAACGTATGAAATAACGGTAAATAGAACCGTTCAAAAGCAACGGAAATAAAGGCCCAGTGTGGTGTAGCGGATCACGTCACAGACTAGGACGCTGGAGAACAGGGTTCAAATCCCTGCTCAGTCATGGAAATTAATGGCGGGGGGGGGGGGGAGTACTGGTAAAACCATTCCTTAACTATTTCTTTTAGCTTGAAAACCCTGTTAGGGTTGCTATAAGTTGATTCCAATTTGACGGCACAGAACGCACGCACACACAAACCACAGCAGTGGGTTTTCCCTGAAAACGGGGCATTTGGGGGGGGGGGGAAGACATTGCCCGAATCAGGCTCTGGAAAAGTTAACTTTTCAGAAAGCAATTCCCAGAAGCTCCCAGGAAGCCCGGACAGGGGCTGTCACCCAAAACTGTTCACGTGCCCCAGCGGAACCCGCCCTGAGTAGACTCTGTCTAAAAGGGCGGGATAAAAATTGAATAAATAAATAAATAAAATAAATAAAATAAATACGTAGCATCCCCCTAATCATGCCACAGGCCGGGAGACGGGGTGAGTCTCTAAACCGTCCTACCTGAGCACCTGGGGAGTGTTGAAATTCGGCCGGGCTTCGGCGCTGCTGTCCTCGTCCTCCGGCCCCTCGTCTTCCACGTTGGAGAAGCCCATCTCGTCCTGAAACTGAGCAGAGGAGACTCTTAAGTTGCGCCGGCATCTGGAGGGCTGAGAGATTTTAGGCACAAAGATGACCGGAGAGAGAGCCTTACCGTCTCAAACAGTTCCTCCATCAGCTCGTTCACTTCCTTCTCTGGAAGATAAGAAACAAACGCTGTTCAGTCGTTCTGTGCCGTAACAGCTTTCAACCCCACCCGATTGTTATTTAACCCGCTCAAAGAAAAGAGACAAAGGCTCCTCCTTATAGAAATGTCACAGAATTCACCTAATCAATAATCTAATTATTAAGCAGTTGATTCTTTCCCAAAAAAAACAGTTATAGGCTTCATTCAGATCAAAGCACCGGGACCCAGGGTTCAATATTTGGTCTAAATTCTTCACAGCCATGTTTCCCAAAAACTTGGGTCCCCGGCTTTTAATGGGTCACATCATCACATCCGTTGCTAGAAATTCTAAACCTTCGGTCATTCCACCCACAGGTGGAGATCCACCTCTTCCAGCAGGCTTTTAACTATCATAACGGAGTCACTGCACCCTGTTTTTTAAGTTGAATTTTTAAAGTTTTACATGTTTTTAATCCCCCAGTGTATTTATAACTGCTACTGTAGTTTAATTTGCTTTTAATGTCTCATTTATGGTGCTTTTAATTCTGCTTTTTTTTTTTAACACAGTGAGCCACTCTGAGCCCCTTTATCAGGAGGAATAAGGGAGACGTACTTGTGATCCGGACGGCGCGGTCATTTCTGAAGTCCTCTGTGTCCGGTTCATCAAGATCCTCCAGGAAGTTGTATTCGGGGTCATCGTCATCATCAGCCTCATCTGGAAGGTAAAACACTTCTTAACTGAGACAGGAAGGCGGAGGCATTTACATCTCTCACCCTTCTGAACACAATTAATTTTATTAGATTTTGGAAGCTAAGCAGAGTCCAGCCGAATTAGTCCTCGGTGCGAAACCACCAGGGGGTGCGACATGTTCACAGATTCTGCTTCCAATGCAGATCACGAGGTGTGAACAGAAGCAAACAGTAACACCTATCAAAAAAATGTTATTAATTAAATCTTTGTGAAGCCAAACAGACAAACTAAGCTCAGAATCAGCCATTTCAGAGAGATCCGTTTTGACAAAATACAGATCAAGGCCTTTTAAATGTTGGTCTGCTTTCTTCCAGACACACGGACCTTTACAATTTGTTCGATTATACGGCCCATTTTGTGATGCCACGCTTGTGGAACTGATCATCTTCTGTTAAACGATATCAGATTTTCTCAATGTGGAAAACTTTCTGGTTGCCCTTCGTGGTTGCCAGCGTTGTGTACGTCCACCTCCTCCAATGCAACGCTGTCTTTCGTCCTCTTGAGAATCCCAACTTCCATTTAAAAACAAAACTACGGACGTGAAGAGGGGCTCGAAAGCATGAGGGCAAAGCGTGGCGAGAGCTCAGAAGCCAGGCCTCTGCTGATTTCGAAGCCCACCTCCCTCTGTGTGGCTGACTTTGCCCCAGCAGAGAGGGAAAAAATCACAGCGTCATTCACATGGCTGCTTTTCGAGATCTTTCAAAAACAGAGCTGGAGAAACCGTGGGCCTCCAGATTCTGGGACTACAACTCCCATGGTGCTCTGCCACTGACTGTCCTGGCTGAGATTTCTGAGAGTGGACGGCCAGAGGAGCTCCGGAGGGTTCTGACCCGCCAAAGAGAGCGTCTCGTTGGCTCAGCAACCGCCTCCAGTGGGAAAGAATGCTGGATGCCGTAGTCCAAAAAAAAAGTAACTTCCCCAAAGCCTCCTCCTTCAAACCAGAAGTCACAGCCCACCCCCAGCCCCACCCCAGCAAACGGGACATGCCTTCGTTCCCCACGTCATCGTTCATGAGGCCGCTGAGCCACCGTTTCCACTCTTCGTCGTCCGCCGTGTTGGGGTCGTACATGTCTGGGGTGATGTCTGGGGCCCGGAGCTCAGCCTCCAGCTGTCCGAGGGGGACGTCCTTCAGCGGCCGCTTGGAGCGCGTGCGGAGGGCGATCAAGCTGTCCTCCAGGGGCTGGACAGGCAGAAGGAAGGAGAGGTTTGGCACATGGGGCGGAGCTTAAAAGATACACACACACACACACACACACATATAGAAGAGAGGGTTTATGAGTGCACTGCTTTCGGCATCTACAAGGGGGCTTGGAACCGAAGCCCTGCCGATAAAATAGTCTCTGTGGCCAGTTCTGGTTAATACGCTTTGGAAGCATGTACTTTCTGGGCTTTTTTCTTTCACATTTTCAAACAGGGGATAAGTGAAACCACGGGGATTGATCCCGCAGCCCTCCTGTATATGAAATAAAGGCCGGATGATCTTAGAGGGGTAGTCACAGGGACGGACGGCCTACGAACATAGTACACCAAGATTGTGCCTCTATTCCAAGATGCTCACGGGCTGGCATGTGTGCAGGTTTCCCCTATGGCCTCTTCACGACAACCTTGCCAGGTAGTCCAGTTCAGGAGGTAGCCACTGGACCCGTGCCACCCTGCAAGACCCTTTGCTACTGATCCACTTCTTCAGGCTGCCGGGGGGAGCCTGTGGTCCACGGAAGATTAAGGCCAAATAAACCCAAAGCTGGTCTTTATGCTCTTTTGCCCAACGGAAGACAGCGAATTCAGGGGCAACGGCACCGTGGTTACCTGGAAGGACTCCATGCACACGGGGCTGGAGGCCAGCTCCTCGTCCACCGCGTGCAGCTTCTCCATGAAGGTGCTGTCTTTGCTCTGCTTCGGTTTGGGGGGTGGGGGCGGCCCCATGGGCACGACCTCGGCGCTGATGTGACGCTGCAGGGGCGGCGTGGCGGCTTTCTCGGCCTGAGGGAGAGAAGGGGGGGAAAGCTCAGATTTGCCCATCGGATTTCTGCTGTTTTTCTGCGGTTCAGAGCTGGCAGGATCGCAGAGAGAGAAAGAGAGGGAGGGCAGGGGGAGAGAGGACACAGAGACCGAAAAAAGTCTCAGATCCTACCATCTTGAAACTTGGCCCATTTTTGGCCCTAAAGCAGGGAGAGACGAAGGGCGGCAGCCTGGGGGTTATTTTTGAAACCCTGCCAATTCCAGATACCCCTGAAAACGTCTTCAGCAAACGGAAGATCAGGCTTTCAGTCCTCCCAACTTTGAAGCAAGCGAAAGCTCCTCCATAGCTTCTAACGCTCCGAAATATCATTTTCTTTTTCAAAACTGGAACCGGGACGCCAAGCCAGAGCCGTCCCCATTTCCTGGCCTTTCCCCCTGGCCTGCACAGGGTCCCTTGAAAGGAACATGGGCTCCCTGACATGTCTCACGGGTGCGCCTCCGCCCTGTGATCATCTCGACCAGTGCCACTCACTTCCAAGGGAGTGGCAGCCTCCTCGTCCGTCTCGATCACATCCGACGACCGCCCCGACCGAGACCGCTTGGCTCCCCGGGGCGACGAGGCAGTGCTTTCCACGTCGCTCTCCATCAAGCTCTGCGGAAAGACGAGGAGCGTCAAGACATTAATTAGCGACCCAGATCCCCAAGGGCTGCCCTGGTGGGGCGCACTTTCTCAGCAGACAGAGCGTCCTGTCCGAGGGGAGCTGAGGGGGAAGGCAGCTGCCAGAGAAGGCCTGTAAGTGCCCTTCCTGAGAGGCTTGGAGGGCCAGAGGAATTGCCTTCTGAACATCGCACGATGACCCAGTGCCACCAGAGAGAACGAAAAGCAGAGTCTTCTCGGTGGTGGCCCCCACTACCTGGACTTAAAAAAACAGGCGCAAAGGTTTCGGTTGTGCGGCGTACAGCCTCCAGCTGGCCTCGCAAGGATTAAAACAGGCCCCAGCCTAGCCATATTGCCCGTCACTGACGGAGTCCCCAATAACCAGAACTTAGGCAGCAAAATCTGGCCCGAGACAATACCTCTTCTGCCGTCTCATCCTCTTCTTCCTCCTCCGGCTGGTACTCTTCGTCAGAAGAATCATCCTCTTCGAGGGGTATGTCCACAAACTGAGGAGGCTACGGGCCGGAAACAGAAGGTGTAAGAGAAGAAAAACAGAGCAGGAAGGGAAGGGGGGGGGGGACGGAAGCCCACCCAGAAAACCACATTTTTTCCTTGTCACTGGTGAACATAACAAGCCACCGAAATTTTTTGGGCCTGTAGGAGCAGCAAATTTGTCATTAGCACCTCAACGTAACTTAATTTCATCTTCATTTCTCTAGGTGTAAAATCTCAGAGGAGGAAATGATACCAGGGATCCGACCTCAAGCGCACCGTCTCAGAAGACGTGGCAAAATCCAAAGACTCGTGGTTTTCAAAATCAAGGATATTCCTGGTATCTCATGACTTGTGTGTATGCGTGGGAGGAGGAATACGAGAGTCTTTAACAAAGATGCTTCCTTTTTCCACCTCCGAATCCTCGACCCACAAATACACAAGCGGCGCATTTTAGGAAATGACACCTAAGCCAAGAAAATAAATGCCCATTCTGATGTAATGCCCAATATATATTATAGCCACAGCATCAGAAATGAAGAGTACAGAAATCTGAGTACAAGCTTCTGTTAAAGCCACTGGCGCAACCTCAATCGAGATACCAGAAGGGATCGGGCAGGGCATGTAAGTCCAGCTCTGTGATAACCAGGTGTTTTTAAACAGTGCTGAAATTTAGATACAGCTTGAAAAGCCACGGCTGAGAACGAGTGACTAAAACTTGGATGAAAGCAGCAACACACCTTTGTCGGTCCCAAAACAACTCAGCCGGCTGGGGGTGGAGGGTATTTCAAGGCGGTGAGAATACCACCAGCAGCCCAGCATATGACCCAGAAAGCCCTAAACGGCTTGGGTCCAAGCTATCTCAAGGCCCCCATCTGCTCAGATGTTAAGATCATCAGGAGAGGCCTTGCTCTTGATCCCACCACCTCCACAGGTGCCCTTGGTAGGGACACGGGAGATGGCCTTCTCAGTGGCTGCTCCCAGACTCTGGAACTCCCTGCCACTGGAAACCAGGCTGGACCCATCTTGGCTCTCCTTCCGCAAGCAGGCAAACACCTTCCTCTTCAGGCGAGCTTTCCCTCAGGGACTGGGCTGCCCGAGTGAGGTTTTTAAATGGATAGTTATGCCTTACTGCTCTGAACGTGTCTTGGTGTTGCATATATATAGTATTTTTAGTATGTTATTTGATTCTTTTTAGTATTTGTTGTTTAAATGCTGTCTTTTAATGATGTAAGCCTCCTTTGGTCCTTTTTTAAGGAGAAAGGCAGGGTAAACATATTAAAATATAAACAAATAACCAACCAACCCACCTTGAGTTCATTGGCCTTCTTGATGGGAGAAATATTCCAGGTGGGAATTACCTGAGGAAAAAATAACCATGATCAGCTTCTCGGTCATAAAGGCCAACACAAGGAAGTGCGAGAGTTTCTCTCACTCGTTCTGCTTCGCAGGTCATTTATTTGTAATTTTTCCTTCCACACAGAAGTTCCACTTTCCTCAAATACATTTCAGAAGGGCGGAAAAACATTTTAAAAATACAAAAAAGGAAATACAGGTGTACAACAGCTTCCCTAGAATGACCCTTTCTTAAAGAAGGAATAAGTTAGGTTTTTGAATCAGCAACGAACACTGCATGGGGTCAATTTCAACGCCATCTCTGAGAGAGAAATGAGTTTGTTTGGGGAGGGGGCTACCTTTTGAGGGTCCTGGCTCCAAGGTCTACCAAAGTCATGCACCCTCACCCTCAATGAAGAAGAAAGTGTCTCAAAGTGGCCCAGAACCAGGACAAAACGGTTGCAGGACACATGATAATGGGCTCAAGCGACAGGAAGCCAGATTTCGGCTGAATATCAGGAAAGACTTCTTAACTGTTAGAGCAGTATGACAATGGAACCCATGGCCTCAGGAGGGGGTGAGCGCTCCAGCGCCGGAGGCATCCATGAGAAAATCAGGCCACCCTCTGTCCGATCTGCTTTGACTTGAGCAGGGGGGGGTTGGACTTGATAGCCTCACAAGCCCATTCCAACTCAATTATTGTATGAAAATTCTTGTCTACTCACCACACCTTTCTCAACCACTTCCTTCAGCTTCGAGCGAGTCATTTTGGGCTCCTAAGCAGGTGGAGGGAAGGGAAAGAGGGAAAAGAACGAGAGAGGGAGAGAAAGAGAGAGAAATGCTCTTTGTTCCATTACAAACAACAACACAAAACCTAACCCGACCCGTCTAGACTATTTTTTCTCCACCGCATGCGCCCCCCGCCACCAGGAAGGGAGCGACCTTCCCTGCTGAGGGAAGAACTTACAAACATGGGGATGTCCTCTGTCTCGCTGATGGCGGCTTTCATCATGGCCACGACGTGCTCGTTTGTGATCACCTCCTGCGGCAACAGACACAGAAATAAATCCTTTCAAGCTGGCATCGTTCTGACACAGGAAGAGGCCTGCCCTGAACAGTAACGTAACTCAGACCGAGTCGAGGGGGGGGGGGCAGCAGAGGGAAAAGAGCCCAAGAGGCTTCCTCAAACAAGGTTGAAATATTGATCTCTCTAGCCCAATTCTACCCACTCTGACCGGCAGCAGCTCCAGCGACTCCAGGCAGAGAAAGATCTTCCTAATTACTTTATAATGTATAATATTATATATTGCAATATTGAGCTGGAAGGGACCCTATGGATCATCGAGTCCAGCTCTTGTGAAGGAGGCCCAGTGAGGGAATCAAACTCCCAACCTCCGGTTCTGCAGCCAGGGACCTAAACGACATTTCCCCCCCCCCCCCCAGATCTTTTCACCTGGAGATGTCAGGGATCCAATCTGGAACCCTCTCTCCTTAAAACAAGATCTGAGGGGTAGACTTCCTCCGTGGGTATAGTAAGATTCTAGTCCTCATCATTCTGAAGGATGAGGATGGCGACGGTGACAATGATGATGCACCCACCAGATGACCCCGACTTCTGGCAGCCTTCTCGGACATTTCTAGCTATAAAGCCACCTCAGAAGTGGTTTCCCAAGCCTACGGACGATGGTTCCCATCTAAGCTGGACTCCCGCAATACGCTGTTGAATTTCCAAATCCTAGAAGCCTTAGTGACCAAGGGCAGGGGATTCTGGGAGCTATAAGCTGACTACCACTGAGGGCGCACCGGCTAAAAGACAAAAGACGGGCCCAGCAGAGAAGGGAGTTTCTTTCTGGGCCATCAGTGAATGACGCTGGCCCAAGATCAGCAGGCTGGCAATGATTTTCTTTCAGGGTTCTCCTTGCCACGGTCTTAGGTACATGGGCAGAAGGGGCAGTCCATCTAAAACACCTTGGCCTTCCCTCTGCAGCCCCCCCCCCCCCCCGGCCTTCACTCACGTGCAGGATGTTCCGCACGTTGACGGCAGTCAGGTTGTGCTGCTTCGCTCCGTCTTCCAAAGTCCGGTCCAGCGTGTCGTCCAATTTGAGGTCGCAAGCCAAGGGCCCTTCCTCCTCTCCCTCAAGACACTTGCCTTCTCGCTTCCGTTTCACCGCTTTCCTCCTCTTCCGTTTCCCTCCTTCCTCCTGCTCTTCTGGGAAAAGCAGAAACAAATGGGCGCCCTCAAAATGGAGAGGTCGGTCCACAATGGGTTCACTAACCGACTTTAGAGGACCAAAAAAAAATCAAGGGATAATTTAAACTCATCAGAGTCAGGGTGGAGCACTCAGTGGCAGCCTTCCCCTACAGAGTCGAAAGGTTAACTAGAGTCCTGCGTCCAGTTCTGGACACCGCACTTTCAAGACGGATGCTGACGAACAGGAGCCAGTTCGGAGGAGGGCGACCAGGAGGATCCGGGGCCTGGAAACCAAGCCCTCGGAGGAAAGACGGAAAGAACTGGGGCACGTTTAGCCTGGAAAAAAGAAGACTGAGGGGAGACAGGACCACACTTTTCAAATACCTGAAAGGTAGTCAGACAGAAGAGGGGCAGGATCTGTTCTCCATCATCCCCAAAGGCAGGACACGTCATCATGGGCTCAAGCGACAGAAAGCCAGTTTTCAGCTGAATATCAGGAAAAACCGGAGCACACACACACACACACACACACACCCATACAAGAGGTCCCTGGGCTAGAAAGGGCTTCCCATTAACAGAAGCAGCAGCTTGTGAGCCTAATGGGGAAACTCCCCAAGGGCCGCATCCAGACTCAGGAGCCTAAGCACCCTTTTCCATATCGTACACAAAATAAGCATGAAGGGGCCAGAGCTTTGGACTTCTCCACCACCAAGAAGGGGAGCAGGGCTGAGCTCCTTCCAGGGGGGGTTGTGTCTGGACTCAGTTTCAGGTTACACTTTGTAGAGGCGATTAAACACTCACCCACTGGGATAAACCACCCCGTCTCCTCCGCTTCCTCTTTCGCTTCCTGGGGCAACTCGGCACTCTGCCCGGCCTTTGGCGTCTTCCCACCCGGGCGACCATCTCCCGCCTCCCAATCAGCCTCGGGTTTCGGCAAAACGCCGCCAGCTAGAAGCAAAAGAGGGGGAAATATTTACAACCGGCATAACAATGGCATCTTCCAGAATGCTGTTTGGGTGGGGCCAGGCAAACCTAATTTTTGAATCAGTTTCTTGCAGAACTGTCGGGTGCTAAAGAGCAGCGATCGCTGGGCGTCCATCAAAGCCCAGCACTCTGCAAGGGAATCAATGCTGAGCGTCAGGAACTTGAGACCCTGATTCCTCTTTGCTGTTCACCTGCCCTCTCCGAGCACAGGAGCCATGGCAAGACGGTAGCAGCTCACCCCACACCGGAGCCCAGAAGGAACTGAGAAGTATAGGGATAGCACGGCAGGGTTTGGGAGTCAGAGAAGAAGCAGGTGAGGCCCTGGACTGGTTTGCGCATGGATAGCAAACTAATTTACTTTATTTTATTTATTATCTACTTTATTTATAGGCCAACTTTCTCCGGATAAGGGGCCCCAAGGCGGCTCCCAATATTGAAAAGAACAGGATGAAAAACATAACAAGTTAAACATTAAAACAACAATTAAACGATACGCTGATCAAAATGCAAGTGAATCATTCCAAAGCAAGTAAACGTGAAAAACGGTTTGAACTTTAAAAAGGCATGATTGTTAAAAGTCTGCCTAAAAAGGTGGGTCTCCAGCTGTCGGCGGAAGGATAGAAGGGACAATGGCCAGCCTGACCTCCCGAGGGAGAGCTTTCCATAACGTGGGAGCTGCCACAGAGAAGGCCCTCTCTCGTATCCCCCATCAGCTATGACTGCACTGGCAATGGGGCCAAGAGGAAGGCCCCCTCTGAATGATCTTAAACTCCATGAAGGTTTATATAGGGAGATACAGGAGATTTAGGGTTATGCTCATGAAGATCGCGCCCATCGGCTCCCTTCCAAGTATGGCCTCAAACTGGATCCTGAAATTTTTGGCTTCCTTTTTCATTTAAATACCATGAAGGATGATGGACAAGCTGCTGTTCGGGTTCACTGTAAGGGTGCGTTTTCCAGTCTCAAGCCCCCAGATGTTGTTGGCCTACAACTCTCATGATCCCCGATCGCCACTAGGCTGTCTGGGGATGATAGACCTTGTAATCCGACACCTGAAAAGCTGAGATAAGGAACCAAAGCCACTTTTTTCCCCTTCTTCTCACAGTTGCACATGCCTCTGGCTTACCTTTCCAGTCTAGTTTCTCTTCCTTCTTATCCACAGGGAACTCCGAGGACGGAGAACTCTTGCAGTCTTGATGGTCTTCCAGACCCTGCAAGCAGAGATCTGCCCCTTCTTTAAGGAAGAGCTTCACATTTCTCAAAGAGGGCTCTGATCCTTCCAAGCAGCCCTTCTGGGAAGTCTCTCTCGATGGAACGACAGCTTGCGCTGCCGTTTCATCCTCCAACGAAGACAGGTCTCCTGCAGGAGCAGGGGACAAACGCGGGGGGCTTCCAGCGGGAGGACTAGGCAGACCCTTCCTTTCGCTCAAAATGGTATCTTCCTGCCCCTCCTTGTGCGGCCCCAGGCTGCCGAGCGGGCTAGTCCCACCTGAGACGGAAGCCTCCATTTGAACGGACTGGACATCGGAAGGGAGACCCAGCTCCTCCTTCTCGGGGCCCGTCACAGCAGCTCTTCTCTTCTTACATGGCAGCATCTTTGGAGAGAGGAATATCTCAACTAAAGCTCTCCGGCCATCGCTCTGCAAAGAGAAAAGAGTTTGACCTTCTAGACTGCTGCGACACACTGTGCATGGGGCTGCCCTGAAAGACTGTTCAGATAGATTCCGATGGTTCGGAACATGGCCCTTCAGTTATTAAGAGGATGGGCTGGTCTAATTATATTCTGCCTGTATTAAAATCAACCTTTGCTCATCTTGTTCTCATGAAACAAGATCATTATTATCTGCATATTCCAAAAAAAAAGCAGCTGGTTCCAGCAATACAGAAGTATTTCTCAGTTCTTAGACGCCTTCCTTGTAGGGCCACTGTGGGCATTTAGCCTGTGGGGCATCTGTTATCTAGACCAGACTTCCCTTGATACCTACCAGCCATTTGTATGCCAAACACTTAAGTCACTGTTATATATATATAAATATATATATATATATAAAAGCCCTGCTATTATTGTTCATGGACAAAACAAAGCTGTCTGGATCATATGTATCAATTAACGTTGCTTACTTGATGATCTTTGACAGATGTCATGCCATTCACAAATCTTTGTAAACACATGTGTACATCTAAATTGGCGGAACAGAAATAAATAAGATTTGGGATGAGGAGAAGCTGAATTTAAGCTCTTTGACCGAAACAATAAGGAATATATCTTTCTTTTTTTCTTTCTTTCTTTCTGCTTCTGTCTTGTGGAAGGCATGAAAAGGTAAAGAAAACTAGCTGTTATATATTGCTAGCCTTCCTCCAGTTAGGTACCCTTAGCCCTTCTGGCTAGCATGATGGGAATTGTTGTCTAACATATACAGAGGGTTGGGGAAAGCCAATCTCCTGGCCATATTGGCTGGGAACGATGGGAGTCAGCGCTCGAGTTTGCTATGTAGGAGAAAGTGGATGTAGAGCCGGCACTGGCAAGGGTTATGGGAGTTGTAGTCCTACATGCCTGTGGAGCACCAAGCCGGAGGAGGCGCCTCTGTCGGCCATATGGCTGGGGATGATGGGAGCTCATGTTCTGACATACCTGAGGGGGGGGGGAAGCCAAGTTGGGGAAGGCGTCCTGGCTTGGATGATGGGAGTTGTAATCCAACAAGCCTATGGAGCACCAAACTGGAGGAGGCCTCACTGTGGTTTAGGATGACGAGGGTTCTAGTTCTGGCAGGGGCAAGGCCAAGCTCCTCGGCGTGCCGGCTGGGGATGGTGGGAGTTGTAGTCCACCTTTACCAAGAGGGCACCAAATTGGGGGAGGCTGCTAATTGTTGTTGTTGTTGAGTCGTTCAGTCGTGTCCGACTCTTCGTGACCCCCACGGACCAGAGCACGCCGGGCCCTCCTGTCTTCCACTGCCTCCCGGAGTTTGGCCACTCCGGTATCTTTGCCAAGAAAACTCCATGGACAGGCTGCTAATTACAGTCATTTAAAGACACCCCCCCCCCAGCACCAGCTCGCCCCCCCCCTCACACACACCCCCTTCCAAGCCCAGCGTCCCACGGCCCGGCCCGGCCCCACACTCCCGCCTCCGCCGCGCCCCTCGCCCCGCACCGGCTTCGCCGCCTTGCCATTTTCCAATCCGGAGCCCCACCGCTTCCAGCAGCCGGAAACGGAAGTGAGAGGCGAGACGGGGCGGAGACAGTGGCGGAAACATAGAGGCGGAGGCGGAACCCGCCATTTTTGTAGCTGGAACAAAGCCGGGCAACGGCCGCCATCTTGGTGGATGGCGGCGGTCGTCGTCGTCGTCGTCGTCGTCCCAAGGGGGGGGGGGTTGGAACCTTGGGGCGCGAGGCGGCGGGCACGTGACTTCGGTGCGGGGGGGGAGGAGGAGGCGTCACGTGGCCTCGAAGTGTTTTTGTATGACGTCACCGAGTGCCCCCCCCCCGCAGTTTTTTTTTTAGATAATTGTATTTAACAAGGGTGGTTTAACTTTACAGGCTTTGTGATGACTATTTTATACAGTCCAACTGCGTGACAATATTATATAATCGAATAATCAATACCATTATGTATTATAACGAAATATATTACAATATGTATGTATATAATTATATAAGCATATTATATATAAACATATATATAATTATGTAACATGTATGTAATACGCTACACACACACACACACACTGTAAGCACCTGAAGACAGCAGAAGCTACATTTTTGGCTTAAAGGCTTTGTGTTTGATAGTCACTCTTACAAATGTACAGTATATATAAACATATGTATATAAATATGTACATAGGTGTACATTTCCCTCTTCCTTCAGTGGGGAAGATTAAGGTTCTTCCAGAATCAATCAGAATTTGACCCTTAAATCTGGCAAATATTAAACCAACCACATCTTCAGCCTGCCGTGAAGTTATTTGAGGCAGAGGTTTCCATAAAGATTTTATACATTGCATGTGCCTTTTATATATATATATGTGTGTGTGTGGATCAGACAAATCTATTTATTATTTAGGATTTATTTTCAAATTATTTATGAATACTTGTGTAATATTTTCATTTCTCTTGTATCGAGAAACAGTAAAGCTCACCTGATACGAGATCAACACGTTCTTGAGGATTTTTGTCAAACCCATCGGCTGAAGAACCTGAGGCGCCTGTTGGTGTAGCAGAACATCATCATTTAAACCTGCTGCTTCCAAAGCTGGAATGGCTAGGATGAGGTCCAACCTCCAGCACTGGGGGCATTAGAGAAAGAAGATAAACATCTGTAACAGCCTGTTTATTACCGAAACAATGGAATATGCCACCAGGGCAACAATTACTACAATAAAACCCATTTCAGGACAGCAAGAGGGAGACCTGGGAAAAGCCAGCCTGTTTTATCTGCTTCCCAGGCACTCATAGACTTCTCATGGCTTGACTTCGTATTTCTCTCCCTCTGACTTCAGATGCAGCAGCTTGGAACAGTGGCATCGCATCGCATCCAAACCAACCCCTTAATTTTTCAGCTAATAAATCCTTCCCGGCCCTCTTTCCCCCCCCCCCCATTTATTTTACCTTGAATGATCAGCTGTAACAATCCATTCCTTTCGTTTCTATTTGATTCCGATTTTACGTTCAGATCATTGTCCTGGGGGCCACTGGTTCTTATTTTATGCCTGTTTTAATTCTTGTGTATTTACTATTTAGTGACGCATGTTTTATCTGTTGTCGGAAACCGCCCAGAATAATGCTTCGCACTCATGGGGCAGTATCTAAATCAAATAAATAAAATTAATAAATACATTTAACGTGTTCTACAATTAATTTATTAATTCATGCTTGTACTTTCTCAATGGTCATGCGAACAAAGTGTGACAAAGCACCCCAAACAACAGAATTCTGCCAGTCAGTGGCTGAAATCCAGTAGTAACTTGCCCCTGGATTTACTAAGTACGTTCCATTCATTCAAATGGGCCTACTCCAGTGGAAGCTCACTATCGCACTTCAGGCCATATTTCCTAGTGGTGAGCCTGCTGATGTAACAAAGGTATAAAGGGGAAAGTACCAAAGCAATGCAGGAAGACCAGTCATCCACTAATGATCAGTAATTGAGTGGATTCGTTTGCCAGCTGCCCTTCCTTGGCCAAATTCAGTGTGACAGCTCTAAGTACGTTCCAAGTTGTTTTCCGTAAAAAGCAAGCCCGTTGGCTGTTTCAGCTGCCGGCATACCTGATCAGGTGCCAAATCACACCGAGCCTCGCCCGAGAGGATGACTTATAGTGCATTTTAATTATGAGGCTTCGTTTTTTCTTTTCCCAGGGACAAAATTGCCCGAAGCTTAAAGAGAAAGCATGACTCACTTTGCACATTTTTAATGTTGTGCAAGGAATGTTGAAAATCGAAGAAGCTAGGATGCTGACAGGAAGTCAGGTGGGAGCCCAGGTAAACAGGGACAAATGAGCCAAAGAATGAAATAAAGAATTTCTGCAAGGGTGAAACGAGAGATGTAAACTTTCTGAAAATTCCCATTCTTTTCTGGAAAAAGAACAGGACAAAAATACGAAATTTTCAGAAATTTTACATCTCTACTGAAGAGTCTTCAGTACATTTCCATTTTCTTCCAGGAAAAAAAACACACCCTTTTCCCCTGTTGTTTTTTTCCAGAAAAAAATTGATTTTTGTTGGGAAATTTTACATCTCTCTAAATTTTACATTTAGGCATGAATAATCAGATGGAAAAATGTTCTAATGGTCCTAACAGGTCACAGGATTGAGTGAACCACTAGGCAGGGGGGAAAAAAGGATGATGGAATTCAAGGCGACTTCAACAAACGTTACAAAGTCCAGATTTTCTCTATCTCTCTCTCTGATTTGTTTTTGGTCATATCTCATGAGAAATCCTGTGCCCAGTTCTGAACGCTACACGGGAAGGAGGATCTTGAAAAGCTAAAATGTTGTCCAGAGGTGAACACCAGAGATAACCAAGGAAGTTTCGAAGCCCAGGTCGGTGAGAAGCCATAAATTAGGGAGTTGGGTTTATTTTTCTTGGACAAGAGAAAGTTGAGAGGCCAGACGAAAGCCATCTGCACTTCTTTGAATTGCTTTGCATGGATTAGAAGGTGAGACAGCCTTGTTTTCTGGGGGCCCGGAGACTGAGAAGATTTGGATCAAACACTAGGAAGAAGCTTCTGGACAAGAAGAACGGTTTGGCAGTGGAATGGATTCCTTTCCAAGGCAAGCATCCTAGGTAAAAGCAAAATAAAAACAAAATTAAAATAAACATATTAAAAAAGACAAAAACTTGGTGACTCCTGAAAGACCAGCCGTTCTATTTATTTTTAATGTGAGCTTTCGTGAACAAGTCCACTTCGTCGGATAGAAGAGTAAGAGATCTCATGTCGCAAATATTTATATATGGCATCAAAATATAGATATCAAAACGCAGAGATCGTGGTTGGTTGGTTGCTAAGAAAGTCCGTGGATATTTAACATGATGAAGGCAGTTGATTTTCCTTCACTAACAGAAGTTAGATCGCCATTTGGAAAGGATGCACTAGATATAGGTGGCCTTCCTTTCCCCCCACCCCCACCCTGCATCACTTGGGGGGCCGTTTGGACTATACGACCCCTGGACTCCCTTGCTACCACGCTATGATTTTATCATTTCCGTAGCCACCTGGATTTCTGTTAAATTTAACGTGATGATGCATTTGATATTAACAAAGGCACGGAAATGGTCACTCTCAGATCGCGGTGTTTGCTGGAGTAAATAAAAATCCAGAAATGCTTCTCTCGAGAATGTCAACAAAACACACATTGAAACAAAACGTATTGTGACACTTTCACGGCTGTTTTCAAACGCTTGCACACTTATTTTTTTGGTCTTTTTTGGTTGGTGTAATAAAGCTGTCACCGCAGTATAGTTTTTGGAATCTGGGATACTAGAAACTCCCTCTGGCATAAATCAAGGGCGGAAATTCAGGTAAATTGCACTAGAGTAGGGCCATTGAATCAGTGGGAATTTGGTAAGTAAATTCTAACATTTTTTAAGGAGCTATAAGACTTCTCGTTTTTATGATACATGCTGAAATGAATCTCGGTCGCCTTTAAAATGCCACTGTAATAAATACAGCTTTTGGTTTTATTGCTGTTATATACGTCCTGAAACAGACAAACAAAGCTACCTCTTATTTTACATGTGCTATTAAATATTGACAGCCCGTGTGGTGTAGCGCATACAGCGACAGGCGAGGACTCAGGTGCCTTGGGTTCGAATCCCTACTTGACCGTGAAAACTCACTGGGGAGTGTCAGTGATAAAACCACCCTTTAAATGTACCTTACATGCCTTGAAAAGCATATTAGGGTCCCCAGAAATCAGGCACAATCAGGCACTGGATAAAAGTTGCTTTGGTTTGCTGTGGGTTTTTTTAAGTGTAGTATCTGTTTGATCCTTGTTAGCATTTGTATACTTGCTATTTTTCGCTTCTAATATTGTCTTTTAGTGATGGGTCCTTCTTAGGAAGAAAAGTGGGGTAAAAACATTTTAAATAAACAAATAAACAATATAATATAATATAATATAATATAATATAATATAATATAATGAAATAAACTGCAGAGCTGGAAGGGACCCTTCATCAAGTCTAGCCCTTCTCAAGGAGACACAGTGGGGAATCGAACTCCCAGCTTCTGGCTCTGCAGATAAATAACAGCAGTTATAAATATCTCTCTCCTTGGAATATGGCAATGCCTTGGAAATCCGTGCAAATCTCACATTCCGAGCCATGAAAGCATCGGAGTCCCTAAAAATTATGTTTGTTAAACATGGCCCAGCCTGGTTCTTTGTAGCAAAGGTGTGGGGGGGAATGCATCTCACACTCTTTATCTCTCTTACATACTCACACCCTTGTCTGTGTGCCAATCTACCTGCCTGCCTCTCTGCACACACACACACACACACACATCTGTCTGTCTAGATGTCTACCTGGTGATCTATGGCTTGCACCCCCTAGCCACACAAACACGCACACGCACACTGTCTGCACCCAGACAGTTACACACACAAACACACACACACCCGCCACGATCCACCCTGCCGAGTCACCGCCGGGGCGGGTTGGAAGGGGGGAGAGAGAGAGAGAGAGAGAGAGAGACGAGGAGGCGTGGCTTCCAGGCCGGGCGGGGGCGGAGCCTTGTCCGGGGATCGTTCGAAAGGGGCGGAGCCAGCGCCGCATCAGGACCACAGGCGCCCGCTCGCCTGCATCCCGGCCGAGTCTCGCGGAGCATCCTCGGGGCCGAGAGGCAAGGAGCCACCCCAGGCCTCTCCCGGAGGGCATCGGGCCGCCGTTGCTCCCACCCCACGGGCCGCCATGGCAGAGATCGCCAGCCTCCACCCCAGCTTTGGTGAGTGTGGGGCCAGGGAGGGAGAAGCTCCTGCGCAACGCCAGCCTTCGCTCCTCCGCCTCTCTGCGGCCCCCTTGCTCCCCTCCCGGGCCTCTGCCCGCCTTGCCAACCCGGTGCCCCCCCCCATGGGCCCTGCCAGCTTCCCCCCCCCCCCCCGCTCGGGCAGCCTCCTGAGCCCTGCTGGGCCTGGCCCCAAAGATGGATCAGGCCATGCCCGCTGCTGCTGTCGAGGTTTCCTTGGCATCACCCCCACCCCACCCCGAATCGTGCCAGGGCCTGGATCTTTTCTGGATTGCGGGGGCCACATCCTGACGTCAAACAGCCCCTCGCAAGAAGGAGGCCTTCTGAGGGGCATCGTCACGCAACCCGCCGCTGGGTTGGCTGCCAGCTTGTGCACCACCACGCAAAACACGACGCCACTCGGTTGGCCGGGCCGGCCAGAAACACAGCGCATCAGGGGCACCAGGGAGGCCGCCGACACCCCACCCCCCCAAATCAATCCACAGGGAGAATCTCTCTCCTGTCCCCCTTCCAGATCAGGGTACCCAAATGGTGCCCGTCGCTCCAGAAGCGAGAGAGAGGAGAGGGCATGACAGCCACCTCTTCCCACCCCCCCACCCCCCCACCTGACAGCACCTGCCAAGGAAAACATATTTTGATAGCTGGCTGCTAGGCGTGTTTACTAAGTAAGTCTAATTGCGTTCAGTGGTGCTTACACACACACACACACACACACACACACACACACACATACACAGAGGACACCTGGGCCAGCATCACTTAATTTTTCCCCTTTTCAGCTAAATATATATATTTAAATCACCCGGTCTTTAGGCAAAGTGGAAATACATCAGCCGCCCACCCACCCTAGGGACCCGCCACTCTGGACCACTGCTGTCACACACACCCCCGGGCTCTCCCTCCTCCCGTGGTTCCCCCCCCCATCATCCCCGACCCCTCCTCTTCTTCCTCCTTGCGTGCGCGGGTGTGCCTGGCCTGGGTGAGTGCCAGAGATGGGGAGAGATCATCTCGAGATGAGAGAGAGACACAGAGGCGGTGCCCTTCGGCCCCTGACTTCCCCCCACTGTCACTCCCCTCTGGGGGGCTGGGGGGGAGGAGGGAGCAGGTGTGGACCGGTGGCTCGGAGAAGGGGGGGTGGGAATGACGTGATGTCTGTTCTCGGCCAGCCAGCGCCCCCAGCTCCCATCCAGCTCGCCAGGATGAGAGAACAGCCTTTGTCTGGTCCCCCCCTTTTTTTTTTTGGCATGGGTTGGAAAACATAGGGAGTGGGGCAACGCACCCCGCATGGACCGGTGGGGTGCATGAAACCTGGTTATCAATATTTCTCATCCCCCAGCTGAGAGCACAACTTATCGTGGTCTGGGGGCCTCCTTGACCAAGGATCCCGCTTGGTTTGACGAATTTCCCCAGCTTCTTTTCCCTGGGGCCCTCTCTCTGGGAGAAGTTAGAAGCCTCCTGTTTGTGCCCGTGGTGGGATGATGCTCCCTGATTCACGCACGCCTTCTTTCCACCATGCTTGGCCACCCACTCCAAACCAGAGCGATACAAATCAGGAGCTGCCAGCAGGCCCATCGCGATGGCATCTAAGCAACCAGCTTCTCTCAGCCAAGCTGCAGCTGAGTTGCTTGTCTAGAAAACCGTGGAAGAAAACAATAAATAAAGTGGATTTTTCCCCCCTCCGCCACCCTCCAAATACGCCGAAATATACAGAACTGAGGTTTCCCCTCATGTCCTGTAGGCCTTCAGGTAGCATGTGCTTTGTCAAAATGTAGCACCGTGCACAAACTGGGAAGTGTATTTATGTTTAAATGTTAATCAAAGCTTTTTGGATTTATTTATGTGTTTATGTATTTATTTATACCAAAGTGGAATCGTTTGCAGCCTTCTGGGGCAGATGTTGTTTTTCTGATGCTGCCCTAAAGCCAAATGCAACTTCCCTCCCTGGTTAAGTCGCATAAATGACATTATGCATGCGTTTAATTCTGGATTTTAATTCATTCTGGGCAGAAACGGTACTACAACTGGGTCTGTGCTTAGCACATACACACACACACCCTGGTTCCTCAGGCACAAAACGTGGAGGGATGGAAGGTTTCAGCCTCTTTTCCCGACATCGTTCACGACAAAATGCTTTTAAGTGGATAGAATCTGGATTAAACAGACTTCTGTACATGCCCCCAATTAGATTGTGTGTAACAGCTGAGCAATTTTTAAATGAGTATGGAGGATTATTATGGAAATTAGGGGATGGCAGGGGGGATTTGGAGGGTGATGTTCCACAGTGAAATGTAGCTGAATGGTCAGAACTAGTCCCTCATTAAGTGAGTAGCCTCAGGCAGCAGATTTTGGGGGGCGGCAGCAAAGTGTTAATTATTGAATGTACTTTGATCGCATGTTTACTGTTGGAAAGAAAGACTTAATCTATGTACCCAAATGACGTGTCTGGCTTTAAGTCCGCTGTGCTTTATCTCGAGATCAGAACAGAAGATCCCGTTTGCTGCTGAGCAGAAATAATCTTAATAATCATCATCTTAAAAAGGCAGAGCTGGAAGGGATCCTATAGATTCCTGGGTCCAACCCTTGTTAAGGAGGCACAGGGGGGGATTCGAACTCCCAACCTCGCCTTCCGCAGCCAGGTGCCTAAACCATTGAGATATCCAGCCATAATTTTTTATTTTCATTTTTTAAAAAAAATAATAATAACAGTCATCTTAGCAGTGGATTTATGTGAACTGTAGACCAAGAAATCAGTATTTCATATATCTTGCCTTGGGCACGGTTTACTTCAGTTGCCTGTCTCTTTTCTGTCTAAACTAATCCTGTGGTTAACATAGCTTTTTATTTATTTATTTTAAAAAACACACAAAAACCTCGCCCTTTTTCCTCTAAACAGCCGAAGGCAGCTTACATCATTAAAAAGGACACTATTTAAAAGCTAAAAACAGTAAGTGTACAAGTATTTAAAAAGAATTAAACCAGGATCCTATAAAAAATGCTCCATAAGATCAATACTAAAAACACATTTTAAAGCATGGATGGTAGTAACCCATGTGTTTGGTGATCTGGAAATGCAGTCCATGATAATAATAAAGAGCTTGAGCGAAAAGGAATAGGTTAAACGTTTAGGTGCTACACAGCACTCTTTGTAGCTTTGGGGAATTTATGTTGTTCTGGTTTTCTGAGAGCCACTGCGGTGCAGCGGGTAGACAAGGATTCATAGAATCAGAAGTGCAGATTTGATGGGAACCCAAGGGTCGTCTAGTCTGACCCCCACAAACCAATGCAGGCAATCACAGATGATACATCTCAGATTGATAGTCATCTAATTTCTGTTTGTTTTTTAAACTCCCACGGGGGGGGGGACCCACCGCTTGTTAAGTTTGTAGCTTGGGAGGGGTGGATTCAAATCCCTACTTTGCTCTGGGTGAACTGGGATCAGTTACGCTCTTTCTGCTTGGTCTACCCCACAGGGTTCTTGTCAGAGTAAAGTGAAGGTGGAAGGAGACCCATGCATGCTTGCTTTTTTTAGAGCAGGACATGTGTGTGTGTGAGTGTATATAAAAATGCATTTTCCAACCCAAAACGTCAACCCAGTACTGTAGAAACAACAAACACCTGCAATATTATCTCCAGCAGATTTAAGCCACTACCGAAAAAGACATGCAAGTGTCTGATAATAGCCACCCATTCATTACAAGCCATTAGAGGAGGACCCCCTTATCAGTGGGATCAGTATCCGCTGATTCACTTATCCGCAGTCTGAAAATATTAAAAATATTAAAAGAAAAAATCCTAGAAATAGCTAAAGATGAATTTACCAGAACTGGCCACTAGAGGGAGCCAGAAACCATGCTATGTATAGGGTTTGCTATAATCCGCGGTTTTCAGCATCCACGGGGGGCCTTGGAACTACTCCCTCATGGATACAGGGGTCATATTCTATTGTGCATATATATAGCGATGGAATGTCAGAGCGACCCCAAGGCAGCTGCTCCATGCCCCACATGTCAGATGTTTGCTGTGCATCCATCTGTTGAGTTCTTCAGTGCCACAGGCATAGATGGTGAGAGAGGGCACCAAGCTTCTAGAGCCTCACCCGCCCCAAGGGGGGAAAAAAACCCTAAAAGGAAGCAGAACTCATAAAATTATGTTTTCTTGTCCTTTAGAATTGCCCGATTCAACCAGCAATTCGATCCTTATGAAAATTAGCAGAAGGCATAAAAACACAAGTCGGGAAAATGTGTTCCTGCGGCTATTTTTGTTGCCACCAGCTCCAGCAGACTCCCAACCCGAAAGTGGTCCTGCAGGGCAAAAAGAAAATGGTTTGATATGCCTAAAATTCTCCACTCTTGAGAGTGGAGGATCACTTTAAAAAAAATAAGAAGCCCCTTCCTGCTTTAACATAGGCAGAAATTCTACGCATAAGGCATAACTTTTGGAGGCAAAATAACATGTTAAGAAATTTTGATATATATAATGGGTTGTGCCCTGAGTTGCGTAACCTGGCACACAATAGAAAATATCAACCTATGTAGCCTTGGGCAAGCTGCACCATCCCAGGGTGCGCCCAGAAGAAGGGAATGGCAAACCAGTTCAGAATACTCTCTACCTAAAAAAAAACTTGAAAAAGATCATCGTCAGTCAGAAGTGACGTGACAACGGTATATGATGATGACTGTCAAGTAGAAATCCCAGAAAGGAGAATGATGGGATTTGTAGTCCCAAATGCCCATCCCTCGTGGTTGGGATGTGCTTGACAGTACATAACTATTGTAACGTGCCTGATGCCACATAATGATTACTATGAATGGTTGCTAGGCTGCTTTTTCACGGGTGGGCTACGAATTGCACGAGACCATAGTGTTTGTCTCCCGCATGATTCAGGCAAAGAAGACGACATGAAACGAAACCCTTAATCGCCTTTCCCATGTGTTCCCCCCGCCCGCCCTGCTTGTGTCTTCCCCTTCTCAGAGTGACACGAGGCGTGGTTGGCCATTGTGTGGCCATCACTGGGCCTTTTTATTTCCAAACAAGAGACACGGAGAGAACCGGGGTGATGTCATCAGCACAACTGAGGTCGTCTCCTTTGTGTTTCACGCCTTTTTTTGCGTTAAGTGCCCTGGTTTCCTTTGGGATAAAAGGTCCCGCGAGCTAAAAGGCGGAGCACACGGCAGGATCCTGCCCCATCCATGTAAACACACACAGATGTACTTCCAAAGCCTGCCGGGGTTTTAAAATTAGATGTTGATAGGCGCATGCACAGCCTCGCACAAATGGAGAAGAAGGATGGATAGAAATGTTGTATGCAAGTCATCATCATCATCGTATCATGTTAGAACTGCAGAGCTGGAAGGGTGGAGGTAGCTGTGGCATTTTTCTTAAAAGGCTAGGTAGCTTTGGTGGATCTGGCCCCCGCTCGCACACTCACACACACACAGAGAGGATTAGAGAGAAAGAGAGAGAGAGAGTGAGCAAAAAACTCAAACAAATAAACCCTAATGAGAGCTGGGAACTCACTTCCAGCTTTGAAAAACAGTATTTGTGTGTGTGTGTGTGTGTGTGTGTGAAGTGTGGCACAAAGCGCAGGAGGTCCCCTTAACCACAGAATCAGTATCCGCTGATTCGTTTACCCACGGTCTGAAAATATTAAAAAATATTAAAAGAAAAATCCGAGAAACGTATCTTTCTAAAGTTGAAGTTACTAGAACTGGCCAGTAGAGAGAGCCAGAGACCATGCTATGGATCTTATTTTATTTATTTATTTATTTCTTACATTTTTATCCCGCCCATCTAGTCGTTTTGACTACTCTGGGCGGCGTTCACTATCATCCACATGTTTCAGCATCCACGGGGAGGCGCTTGGAACCGATTCCCCCTCCCCCCAGATACTGTGCAGAGCTTTTCTCTGCCCACCTTACTCTCACACAACGATCCTTCGAGGTAGGCCAGGTGGACAGATTGTGACTGACCTAGAGTCACAGGCTGTGAATTTCGTGGCTGAGTGGGGAGTTTGAACCCAGGCCTCCCCTAGGTTGTCTTTAACCACACTGCCCCTCTTTTTCACAACGTTTGCAAAGCATGAATTGCAGAACCCACCCCACACACACACCCCCCGAGGCTTTCAGGAATGGCAATACACCTTTTTTTCCCCCCTTGGTATTGGAAAGGAGGAGTTAATAAACCCGTAAGATATTTGCACTCCTCTCTTTATCCTCCCAGGCTTATGGGTTTTCTTTCTCCCTTCTTCCTCTGTTTCTTCCGGCAGATGTCTCCCCCATCGCGGCCGGCCTCATCGGCGCCACCGTCCTCGTGGTCTCCGTCTCCGTGACGGTCTTCGTGTGGACCTGCTGCCACCAGCAGGCCGATAAGAAGCACAAGACGCCGCCGTATAAGTTCATACACATGCTGAAGGGGATCAGCATCTACCCGGAGACACTGAGTAACAAGAAGAAGATTTTCCGGCTCCGACGAGACAAGGCGGGTCCCGCTCGGAAAGAGGGAACGGGCAACCTTTCGGTGGATGCCGCTGAAGCCGGGTTAGTGGGCTCTGACAAATTCCCCGGCGGGTTGAACACGGCCCCTTGCATCGACCAGCTTCCGATCAAAGTTGATTATGGAGAAGAGCTGAGTCCGGATCAAAGCTTGACGCCCGCCGGGAGCAAAACGTCCTCGCCGTCTTCCCCGGAGGAAGAGGTCACGTTAGGGACCCTGACGTTTTCGGTGGACTACAACTTCCCAAAGAAAGCCCTCGTCGTCACCATCCAGGAAGCGCACGGCTTACCAGTCATGGACGAACAAAACCAGGGGTCGGATCCTTACATTAAGATGACCATCCTGCCCGACAAGAAACACCGGGTGAAGACGCGCGTCCTCCGGAAGACCCTGGATCCGGTCTTTGACGAGACCTTCACCTTTTACGGGATCCCCTACAGCCAGCTCCAAGACCTGGTCCTTCATTTCCTGGTGCTGAGCTTCGACCGCTTCTCTCGTGACGACGTCATCGGAGAGGTGATGGTTCCACTCGCCGGGGTGGATCCCAGCACTGGGAAAGTCCACTTGACCCGGGAGATCGCCAAGAGGAACATACAGGTAAAATAATTAAAAAAAATCAGTTGCAGGAACCATTTTACTAAAAGGATGTATTTCCGCCACCGGGCGAACAGGATCAAAGCATGAAAAGTAACTTTTTTAAAAGTTGATAGTTACAGTTATAGTTCTAAAGATCCTCCAAAGGAGTAAGCTGGCGTTAAAGATACAATTTTTTTTTATAAAGTAGCTCTCAACACTCCTGTCCCCCAAAAGAAATGAAAATAGTATTTTCCCCCCCATTACATTAGGACACCTGTATCTGCGGAGTTCCAGCCCCCGTTACGTGGATGGTGAAAAATGTGGATTATAGTGAACACTAATTTAATAGCAAATGCCATGCATAGCATGGTTTCTGGCTCCCTCTCGTGGCCAGTTCTGGTAACTTCATCTTCAGAAATATATATTTCTAGGATTTTTCTTTTAATATTTTGACACCATGGATAAGTGAATCAGCAGATACTGATCCCGTGGATAAGGGGGTCTGACTGTATCAAT
Source organism: Intellagama lesueurii (assembly GCA_037013535.1). NCBI lineage: Eukaryota > Metazoa > Chordata > Lepidosauria > Squamata > Agamidae > Intellagama > Intellagama lesueurii. The sequence goes on along the minus strand of JBAJHW010000019.1, from coordinate 2,289,171 downwards.
TAAAAATCTGAATGCTTTTTTCCCTAATTGAGCCGGTTGGCACTTGAACCACGTGATATTCTTTCTTCTTCACTTATGAGGCCACACCACCATTACGATAAAAGTAACTACGCAATTAGAGTTACGCCACAAAAAAAGGTCACATTACTTCTCTTTAAGTTACAGTTGTAATGTGATATATCGAGGTTATTGGGGAAAGGAATTACAGTAATTGCCAGCAGCTGGTTGTTTGGAATGAATTATTTTGAAGCTGTGAACAAGATTTTGGGTTCTTTTAATTGTTTCTCCTTTGTATCAGGAAACAGAAAAGATTTACGTTGCAAACTGGTTGGGTAAAAATCAATTTTTTTTAAAAATCAATTTGCTTTAAATTAAAAAAATCTGATTTTTTTGATGATTTAAATAAAAAATTTAAAAAATTATTTGAACTGTCAAAAAAATCTGATTTTTAAAAAAAATTAAATCATGATTGAAATCAATTTGATTCAAATCAGCTCCACCCTGGTTGCAGATGAGAGGGGACAGAGCTGAATGTAGCCATTCATATATATATTCATATAGCGAAGTCTATAGAAAGCAATAATCAAGTCCATACACATATCTTCTCCCCAAAGGGGACAGGCCAGAATCCTTATGGGGATATACACTGGTGTTAAGTGTTGTTGCGTAAAGGCAAACTGCTACAAAGGAATGAGTAACTGCTCGCATTCCTGGTCACATGCCAATCACACAAGCTGGCACGTGACCAGGAATATGAGTGGCAACTTGTTACCTAGTGCCAGTTACCACTGCAGTTTATGCAGTGACGCTTCACACAAGCATTCATCTTCCCAAGGATTCTAGCCACCGGCTTACGGAAACCGTCTGTGTTCGTTTGTAACAATACGCATCCGTTTAGAAAATCGGAAATTGGAAAATAGACCTACAGGTTGCCCCAGCCGTCAAGGTGAGCTGTCATGCTGGCCGAAAGAAGCTACGACTGTCGTTCAAAAACGGAACTTGTCCAAGGTCCTATTAAACTTCACTACAATGGAGGAAACTGTGACCGGGTGACCTCTGTAAAGGGAGAAACACCAGGCTATGTAATCCTTAGCATGTTTACTCAGAAGGGAAGCCTCTGCCGTTGCAATGTGACTTATACCTGAGCAAGGAGAGTGCATAGTTTTGTAGCATTCAGAAGGTGCCTGGATGTTAAACCCTGCTGGGGCAAGAGTCACATCTGTTCTTTGCAAAACCACATGTACACCGGTCAGCCTTTTCCGCAACCAGGTGCCCCTCCTGGCAAGCAGGACACCAGCTCCCAGCATCCCCAGCCAGCATGCATCCAAAGGGCTGGTGGAGGGTGGGAAAGGCTGTTCTAGGCTGTGTTTTTGCATCAGCCTTCCCTTGGGACCGCGAGCAAGAAGGCAAACAGCGCCAAGTGAGTGAGGAGAGAAAGTAGATCACGGATTGGGGTCAGCAGCGCGCCTCCGACATGATTGCTGTAAAGGAGCTGGGTCAGCAGCGGGAGAGCACTTTGCAAATCAGAGCGAGCCGAGTCTCTGGTGAATCTGGGAGCGACGTTAGCAGGAGATAAACAAGATTTGGATTTTTGCTCAGGCAGCAGATAATCGCTCGGCTTTCTTGACGTGCGCATGTCTGCAGCTGACGCTACGTCCTTCCCATCCAAAACATCGTAATCAGAATTCTCTCCTGCAATGGCTGGAGTCATAGAATCACAGAATCATGGAGTTGGAAGGGCCCTCGAAGGTCATTGAGTCCAACCCCCGGCTCAAGACAGGAATCGAAATCAAAGCAGATCTTGACAGAGGGTGGCCCCATTTGAAGCTATAATTTTAGACACCGTGATCAGGGGCCGTTACGTACGGCCCTTCTGGGTTGGCCCACCGTGCTTGGGATAGCCTTCTTCCAGGGAGATCGGCCCAACTTATCTGATCTTCCCAAGCTGGGCAGTTGAGATCATTCACCCTGAGAGAAGCCCGGAAAGAGAAGACCAGAAACCGGGCTTTCTCGAAGGTCGCCCCCCCACCTCTGGAATAATCTCCCGCCCGAAATTCGCCTGGCCCCTTCGCTGCGAATGTTCAAACAATCTTTGAAGACATGGCTGTGTAGACAGACTTTCCCAGCGATCACATCATCCGAGCGCTGTGGTTTTTCGGCGCTCATCCTCTCTGTTGCGCCCCTTTGCCTTTTAAATCATTTCTAGCTATTTCTATGTTGATTTTTGTGTATCTATATGGATATGTCTAATTTTGGTTTTTCGTACATGGCTTTTAAAAGTGTTGTTGTTTCACTGTGTTGTGAACCGCCCAGAGTGGCCTTGGTAGCCAGATGGGTGGTAAGGAAGTCAAGGAAGGAAGGAAGCAAGCAAGCAAGCACAAACATAATGAGGGAACCTAACCAAATTCCGTGCAAAAAAATGTTTTCGTCGAATAAGACAGTCAGATCTTGAACTCGGAACCCCTCCAGGCATTGACGCGGGGGGGGGGGGTAAGTGTTGGCCTTCTAATGCTTCGAGTTGAGACGTAAAGGACCTCCAACGCCCGCCTTTCCACTTGTGATTCAGGGCAGCAGCTGAAACGGGAATTGCTTTAGCGAAGCCCATTCCTTCGGGCCGAATCTAGGACACCACCAGCCATAGCAACTCGGCCGGCTATTCACCCGGTTTTCAGCCTGGCTTTGTAACAGTCGGCAAGGCTCCAGCTTATTTCTCCCGAATTAACTCCCTTTCCACCAAGCCAGGGCTCCAGCCGTTGCCTGCACAAATCCGCCCCAAAGCGGCTGGCTTTAAAACGTTACGGACAAGCCTGCTGTTGTCCAGAAGCATTAAGGACACGCCGATGCCCTAGCGATGATGTAAACAAGAAAATGCGGGGGTAGTTTTCGGCCCCCGTTCTTTGCCGAAAGGCATCTGGCATTTTTTTTACTGCTCTGTTCCGTAGCACAAAGCTGGCTAGGCTTCAGGCTAATCAGATCCCCTAGCTGCTGTATTTAATTTGATTTTTTTAAACTAGATATTCAAGAAATACATCTAGAATGAAAGAACAGGGGTGTCTTGGAGCATATTTTGATGGCAGGAATATATTTTTTTCAGAACCAGAACGTGACCCTGAGGCTCATAGACTTTTTGGCAGGGGAAAAAATCCCACCATCCTAGTCGCCCCCAAATTTCAGCCAAATTTGGACAGTTTACTTATTTATTTATTTAAAATACTTCTATCCCGCCTGTCTCCTTAAAAAGGACCCAAAGGCGCTTGCATCATTAAGAAGACAATATTTACAAGCTAAAAAAGCCAGTAAGTACACAAGTATTAAAAAAAGAATTAAACAAGGTATTATATTAAAAACGGTAAATAAAATCAATATTAAAACATTTTAAACCCACAGAGCAGAACAATCCATTTAAAAACCCTGCTCAGACTAGAATAGACATATACAGCCATTGCTATCATTGAACGGTTAAAAGTCGAAATCTATAGTGATCCACTATAAATCTACTGGTATAAAGATCGACCGGTATAGCCCCAAACAGGATCTGTCATCCATGGCAAAGAAACCACTTTCCTGAGAAGAGGGACCTGGTCATTCCCTACTTCAAAGGTGGAAGTGAAGGCCGGGAAGAGGATCACAGGGTCCCATTATCCCTTGCCACTGGCTGTGGATGATGGAAGCTGGAGTCTAGAAACCGCCAAGGATGCCTCGATTCTACATAAAGCAATGTTTCAAGCACACCAGGAGCAGGCGGTCAACCGTGGGTGGATAGAGAGATTAGCGGACACATCGGGTGCCGTTGATGGGGAAAACGATAGAATTGTTCTGGGTGAAAAGTGAGTCCATTCGGTGTTTTTGCAACAAAGAAGGAAGGAGGAAAAACAGCAAACTCTTCTAGGGGGTTGCCAAGGCTATGAGCCGGATGGGGACTCACGTGGCGGGACTCATGGTCAAGTCGGACTTAACTTGCGTCAGTGACTCGAGTCGGTTGTTTTTCAGTGATTCGGACCTGACTCACAACTTGGAGGCTCACCCCCCTCCTTTTTTTCTGGGGGAAAATGCTTGTTTTTAATAGGGACTCGGACTCGGTATCAAAGACCCGAACTCGGTACCCAAAACTCGAACTCGGCACTCGGACCCAAAGACTCGCCAATATCCCTGACTATAAGGTGCCTGAAAGGGACTGTTTTACCTCTTTAAAAAACAACAACAATATTGCAGATATGGGGATGCCACCTTTAGATCCTGCCTCTTGAGTCTTCTCTGGGCACCTTCGTCCATCATGCTGTGACAGATGGTTAACAGGGGGGGGGGGACGACACCTTCTCCTTTGTGGCCCCCAGTCCATGGGACGGCCTCTCTGTTAGCAAAACCTGGAGGTCAACTTCAGCCGTATTTAATCCTTGTTATTCAGTTTAATTTTCCCTTTAATACTGAAATCTGATGGTTTGGTTTTGTTCTTATATATTATTTCCTGTGTACTGTTGTCAACGGCCGAGGTAGTGGTTCCTGCAAGATGGGTGGTATAAAAATCAATCAATCAATCAATCAATCAATCAATCAGTCAAATAAGGGAGAGGCTGGGCTGGAGAGAGCCATGCAGGCTGCTCGCCTCTGTTCTCTGCTAAAGATCTTCAACTCTGTTCCTTTCCAGAAATGCGTCAGCCGAGGGGAGCTACAAGTCTCCTTGTCTCTACCAGCCCGTCGCCCAAAGGATGACCGTGGTGGTGCTGAAAGCCAGACATCTGCCCAAGATGGACATCACCGGCCTCTCAGGTAGAAGCTATTTACTCCGAAACCTACGAGCCACGTTGGCATCCCAGCCAAGCACTCTTTGGGGGGGAGGTTGTTCTCTCAAGACGGGAGCTGATCATTCATTCGCTGGCTTTGTTTCTTTCTCTTTTTTTCAAATCCTTCCAGTTTCAACCGTCTCAAACCGCCTGGAGGGTTCTCTCCACCCCTCTCTCCTCTGCGCGGTTTTCCAAACTGACGTTAATAAGAATTGTGTGCCCTCGAGTCAATTCTGACTGATGGCAACCCTTTTTCAGGGTTTTCCAGGGAAAGAATGCTCAGAGGTGCTTGACCCTTCCCTTCCACTAGGGGGCGCTGTGGGACGGCGCAGCTTGCCCAAGGCCACCCAGGCTGGCTCTTCTCCCAGTGTGGGGACTCGAACTCTCAACCTCTGGCTCTGCAGCCAGAGACCTGGTGAAGGGCCTCCCCCTGAGAAGCCACTTCCACCTCCCAGGCTCTGATGCTGCGCGTGCCCACCCTGAGGGAGGCCAGGAAGTCTATGACTAGGTGCTGGGCCTTCTCAGTGGTGGCCACCAACTTGTCAAATGCTCTACCTTTCGGGGTGCGCCAGGCCCCTTCCCTCTCAATATTTGCTTTTCAGGAAGGCGTTTCAGGGCATCCTCTTTTTATAATTCTTTGTAACTTTTCATTTATGTTCATTATATTTCGTGGTTTGTATTTTTGCCGGTTCGTTTTTGTGCCGAACAGGGGTTTGGCGCTTCTCAGCCCCGCCTCCTCCGGCGGGCACCCACTCCGAGGCAGTGCCTCGGCTTTTCTGCCCCGCCTCCTCCGGGTCCTGCCTCTGAGTGGGCGCCTGCCGGAGAAGGCGGGGCTGAGAAGCGCCAAACCTCTGTTTGGCACAAAAACGCACCAACACGAACCGCCGAACTGGTGATTCCTGCCCATCTCTATCCCAAAGTAGTGGTTTGTCACGAAATTGTATGGTAGAGAAATGTAATGAACGAACGAATGCATGAATTAATAGATTAACAAACGAATGCATGAACGAACGAACGGATGCATGAATGAATAGATTAACAAACGAATGCATGAATGAATGAATGCATGAATGAATAGATTAACAAACGAATGCATGAACGAACGAATGGATGCATGAATAGATTAACAAACGAATGCATGAATGAATAGATTAACAAACGAATGCATGAACGAACGGATACATGAATGAATAGATTAACAAATGAATGCATGAATGAACAAATGCATGAATGAATAGATTAACAAACGAATGCATGAACGAACGAACGGATGCATGAATGGATTAACAAACGAATGCATGAATGAATAGATTAACAAATGAATGCATGAATGAACAGATTAACAAACGAATGCATGAATGAACGAATGCATGAATGAATAGATTAACAAACGAATGCATGAACGAACGAACGGATGGATGAATATACCTTTAAGCTGTGCAAGACAGGCCACCCCTTTCTCCTTGGATGGCGTTATTGCCTCCCTTTCTGTTCTTCCGTCCGGCAGATCCTTACGTCAAGGTGAACGTGTACTACGGCAGGAAGCGGATCGCCAAGAAGAAAACCCACGTCAAGAAGTGCACTTTGAACCCCATCTTCAACGAGTCGTTCATTTACGACATCCCCGCCGAGCTCCTCCCCGACGTCAGCATCGAGTTCCTGGCCATCGACTTTGACCGCACCACGAAAAACGAGGTGGTGGGGCGGCTGATCCTGGGAGCCCACAGCATCACGGCGGGCGGCGCGGACCACTGGCGGGAGGTGTGTGAGAACCCCCGGAAGCAGATCACCAAGTGGCACAGCTTGAGCGAGTATTAGCAGGGTAAGCCTGGGGGCCACGAGCGGCCACGGGCACACTCGCACCGGCCCACGTGCAAACAAGACTGTTGACCCCAACCCTTCCCCGACCCTTCCCTTCTGTTTTAGTTGTAGAACTAAAGAGTTTCAGCTGATCGGTTTTTCTCTAGTGATGTTAACTTTTGCAGGGCACACGGACACCCACACAACACACACATACACACACCCACGTGTTCTAAAAATTACAAAAAAAAAAAAACCAACAAAAAAAGAGTGTGCATTGATTTTAATAATACCACAAAACATATATATATTATCCAAACGGTGTAACCGCACTATTGCATGCAGAAGACAGAAAAGTTTAAAAATTAAAAAAAAGACAAAAAAAAATTTAGTATAACTTACCAATATCAAGGTGCCGTTTTTAATACGATTTATCTGTCACTATGAACCGTTGTGTTTTGTGCCGAACTGTCTATGTTGGTATTCACCACAGTTGGCCTCTTCAGCTTGTCTCCGAATTATTTTTCTTTTCTTTTTTTCCCCCCCTTTTAAAACGATATATTTTCATATTCTGGTGTTGAAACACGGTTTTCCTCGTTCACCCACCCTGCCCCACCTGTCTGTTCTTTCAAGGGGGTTAGTTTTTGTGACTCGGGGGAAGTAAGTCCACCAATGGGTAGGGAATGGTTTTTATGCCTTTATTTTGGGCCAAGAGATACGGAGGGTGGGCAGAAAGTGGCTCTCTGGAGTGACCGTCCAAATCGAAAACACCGCTCTGCCAGTTTAGATCTACGGAGAAACGAATTCCACTACCACACCCTTTTTTCTCTGATTTGGGTCATGTTCTTTCTTCTGTAACAACTGGAGTTAAGCTGCCAGTGGTGAATTGATCAAGATGCTGGCGCTCATCCATTACTATTGCTCCTTAGAATAGCCCAAAAGTGCAGGCAGTTGGAGTGGTTCCAATCGGCACAGGGGGAAACGGGTCTTTTGCAAAGCTAATGGCTCTCCATGGCCCATTCGAGACCCAACCGCCTTCCAGCGTTTTGGATTAGAACCGGGGGGAGCTCACCCCGGGAGACCTCTTCCGGTTTTAAGAACTCCCATCTTTTCCCAAGCGCCTGGAAGGATTGCAGCTGAACTTAAAGGGAAAGCTGGAGAGGGTGCAAATGATGCCATAGTTTCTGCTAACTAGAAAAATCCCAGGGGCGGGACCCTGTGAACCATGGCTCCATCACGTTGCTGATTTTGTTCACAAGGGCGGAAGCAGATCCGACGTGTTAGGCTCTACGCCACGACCAAATTTGCTCTGTTAACAGACAAATAAACAGGATGATGGGTTCATTGATCCCAATGCTTTAAATCAGAAAATGTGCAAATACCACCGTCACTGTTGCTTATGTCTTGATTATTATCTGGCGCCTGGGCAGCTTTGCACGCAAGCTTCCTCAACTCAATCTGTGCAAATTCCCATCGGAGATTTAGGGGTGGGCCAGGGTTTCGCTGCTGTTTAGCTTCTGCGCACTGCCTGCGGGAACCGTTACGAACTCTTAACAGAGCGTGCCAGCTTTTCAGGTAACACAGAAGCCGTCGCCAGGCAGGGTGACAGTGCTGACTGCTGAAGAGCTCTGTATAAACTGGGAAGCCTGCACCTTCTGGATGAAGGGAAACAGGTCACGGGAAACACGGCTGATTTTGTAACTTTCTTTTGTAAGTTTCGGCTGCCCAGAAAGCCACACTAAAATAGGCTACGGGTCCATGGTTCTAGCATTTGCAAAATTGCACTGGCGTACACCCGGCTTCCTTCTGTGCTAATGTACTTCACGGCCCAGCTCCGTCAGGAACGATCCGGGCTCAGCGTGCATCAAAATATTTACAAAACATCCCCATTTTACTTTTCCGTGCAAATATCATCGGCCATTACTCTTTCTTGCCTCCGCTAGTAAAGCAAAATGATGAAGTCCTTGTCCAGGAAACGTGCTCAGGGTTTTAAAAAGGCTTATTGCCAGGGTGAGAAACCTGTCCGGGATGATGGGATATGTAGTTCTGCAACAGCTGGAATGCCACAGCGGGTTCTTCCCCTGGCTTATCGGGCATATACAAACAGCGCCCATTCCTCCTTCAGAATAATGAGTGAATCAAGGTCAGCTAATTTTTGTTTTTAGAAAAAAAAGAAAAGATATGTATATATATCTATATCTTTATATCTGATCGTTTGTGACAGCTGCCTCACCGTGAAAATTCCCCAAATGTGGGTTCGGTTTTTGGTTTGTTTTCCTTTTCTTTCAAACCCCTGAAATGTTCCTTTTATTTCAAACCCCTGAATTTTTTTTTTCTCCCCCACCTGGTGTCTATTGTAAAAAAAAAAAAAAAGGACAAAAAGGTAAAAAAAACAAAAAACAACCGCAGAGAAGTTACAACTTTTGTGTCAAAACGAACAAACAAAAAGAAAAATGTAAGAAAATAATAACAATTTAACTCAAAACCGTGTACAACCGCCTAACGCTGTAACGCTAACCTAACCAATATGTAATTGCTATCTGTAACGTCAAGGATTGTTTTTAACGCACGCGGGGGCGTTCCAATAAATATGAAGTCACTTTAAATTTAGCTGCTGGTTGCAGGCTTGATTTCCACATTTGCTTCGGAGGTGGGTGGAAAAGATCGCTTCGTTTTGTGCAAGGGATCCCCGGAGAGACAGAACACATAGAGCAAGGGAACAGACGGCTCCACCGTAAAGCTATTTTTGCAATTATTATTTCTACCACGTGGCCGGTTAAGAGATTTCTGCACTGCTGCTGCTATTTTCCCCTCCTGAAATATCTTTAAGATTTCAAGTGGAGGAACCCCATGGCTGTTCCCCTCAAAAGGAAGCCGCCTAGCGGTTTCCTGGCTGCAAGAATGGGGTTGTGTCACCGTACATCTTTTCCCCCTCTAGTGCATGCGCATGGAAGCACATGGGATGCGCCGCCTCAATAGGAAAGCATTACCTCATCTTTTTTCCCCCCTCCCCGTTTCATTTATCTGCCGTGACAAGAGGCGCCGATATCTCCCCGAGGAGGCGATCCCACACACATCTTTTGTACTGATCTCGTCTTATTATTATCCTACCTCTACTTCTGTCAAGCATCCCTAGTAAGCAGTTTTTTTAATGTTTCTTGCATAATGCATTTAAAAAAAAAATTAATCACCCCAAGGACAGATGCTGCCCCTCATCCTTTTGGTAGAACTGGCAGCCCAAACCTCCTTTCCCCCCCGCCGTGCCCAATACAGAGGGAAAATGGTTTCACGAAGCAAAAAAAACCTCCCATTTCTCTAGGGGTTGCCGTGTTGATTCCGGCAAAGCAAGGGGGAAATAAATAAATAGACAGCAAAGCCTTGTGCGGAATTGGCTTAACCAATGCCCGGCTGCTTTGATGGATCAGCAACCGCAATTGAGTGAAACAATCGCCCTGGTACCGTGGTACCCAATTCTGGAAGACAGAGACCAGGGAGGAAGAGTTTTGGCTGACAAGATCAACACCACCATTGTCTTTGCAGGGAAAAAAAAATGAAAGGCAGACGAACTCTCTTGCAAAATGAAGCCGTTCATATGGGTATGCAAATAAGAGGGGACACATTAATGAGCATATTATTTGCAGTGATTGAATATTTGGATTTGCTGCCGTTGTTTTAATAGATTTATTTTACAACTGTCCCTGCCCATGTGACAGGACAGGCGTCCACTTTCCCTATATCTCTCCAGATGTCAATATAATATATTACACAAGCCTTAGGACAGTAGGACCCCCGTATCCGTAGTAGATTCGTTCCAAGACACCCCCCCCCCCCCGTGGATGCTGAAAACTGCAGTTAATAGGAAACTATAAATGGCATGGTCTCAGGCCCCCTCTAGTGGCCAGTTCGGGTAAATACATTGTGAAAAATACATGTTTTTAAATACAGTCAACCCTCGACTTACGAACGGCCCTAGTTACGAACATTTCGACTTACGAACCGCTCTGATAGAAAAATATAGCCTCGACTTGCGAACTTTGCTTCCAGTTACGAACTGAAAAAAAAAAATGCGCGGGAGGCGGGGAAAGCGCGAAATTTGAACTTTCAAGGTGTTCTGTTGAAAAGGTGTCTGTTCCCTCCTTCCCTCCCTCTTTTCTTTCCTTTTTTTTAAACCTAAGTCATCTTAAGTTAAAAGGAAAAAAAAGAAAAAAAATTTGCCCCTAGTGGTAGGAACGGATTAACCGGCTTTGCATTAGTTCCTATGGGAACTAATGCTTCGACTTACAAACCGCCCCGCGACCTAAGAACCAAAAACAGCCGGAACAGATTAATTGGTTTTCAATGCATTCCTATGGGAAATGCTGATTCGACTTACGAACTTTTCGACTTAAGAACGTCCTTCCGGAACGGATTAAGTTCGTAAGTCGAGGGTTGACTGTATTTTCAATATTTTCAGACCACAGATACCGATCCCGCAGATACGGGGGTCCTACTGTATTCATTTCTTTTCAAAGGAAAGACGAGGATTTTTTAAAAACAAAATCTTTATTGTGTCAAATATAATTTGCATTTTGGGGGGGGGGTACAAACGTATACGTGCAATATAAACACCATGAATTGTGTCTGAGCGAAAAAGGGAACATTATTTTGACAGGATCATGCTAAGAAAACAGGCCTTTGTGATTAGCACCAGATAATGGCAAGTCCCATTAAAGCCAGCGTTTAAGGCACTAAATCCTGACTCTTTCTCAGAAGGCAGAGTTTGCTTCACACAGGAAGTGGCACATTTTGTATCCAGCGTAACCATCTCTTATTTCAAGTCATTTCCATTTGAAAATAAGAACACCTGAAAATTAAAGCAGGCTGGTTCTCTCCCCACTTTCCAAAAGTAAGCTACGTGATTTATTCTGAAACTGGCCCCCTTAAAATATATAGATTTATCTATCTGGTTCCAGCAGTATTTGATCCAACACTACATGAAATGTATTGAAATAACAGGATTTTATCAGTTCCTAAATTAGTTGCTATAGGAGGTTTCTAACAGTGCGCACCATGTTAATTAATGATTATAAATACATCATATATTGCTACATTCAAAATCTTTCTTGCTAGATGCCATGAGCAGAATGTCTTTCTTTCTCACCCAACTGCTTGACAGAATTTGTTAATGGAGCTAAGATATATTAAGGGGGGAAAAAAAATCGAAATGACAGAATACAGTTTGGTAAACCGAGAACAATAAAACATATTAAGCTAGAGTTAATGAATGTCTAGATTCTACTGATGCTTCTTAAAATTTCTTATGGAGTAACAAACTATTTTAAATTACTGGTCTGGTCACATATCAAACTAGGCAGTTAACACAGAAGGTCGGTAGGATTGGAGGCCTGTGGTTCCCTACCTGCTTTCTGGATGTTTTTGTTTCAGAAGCCCTGAATTCCTTAGCAAACCAATGCTCAGGGATCTTGCAACCAAAACCCAGAATATAAGCAGGACGAACAGCTGGAAGATTACTCCTCTGAAAGCGGGTGGATGCATCCAGCCGGCTGGCTTCGCAACTAATCCCACCCACCCCTGTCCAAACACACACCCTCTAATGCACAACTTTGCAAACAATTACTGTTGAGCCATGAGAGGAGCAGATCCAGAACTGAAGTGTGCCAAAAAAAAAAAAAAAAGAGGGGCTCTGTCTTTCTGAACAGCGGAACGCCCTTGGTTTTCCAAGAAGCTAATTCGAGCTGAACGGTCTGGTTTTGGTCACTAGAGTCACACATATTTTAAAAAAAATATTTCAAAACCATATCCATGTGTGGAAACGGCACAACGCTAACCCCTCGAGGCATCTAATAATCAACTTAGAATGGCAGAGCTGGAAGAGCCGATCTCAGGTCCAGCCCATGTCAAGGAGGCGCAGTGGGGAATCGAACCCCCAGCCTCTGGTTCTGTGGCCCAATGCTCCTCCTGCATGAGGAAAACACAGGGGAGTTGCCCGGATCTCTTAGCTTCACTTGCTCCGTTTCAAGGAATAGCTTAGGACCTTAAGGGTACAATTCTCCTCATTAAGGGCCCCCAGGCACCAAAAGAGTCACAGGATACGATCTTGTATTCTCTACTGGCCACCACTCCTGCTGGGGGTGCTGTGCCCCAGGTGCTCTGCGTTCGAAACCCAAGCCTCGGTAGCTGCCTTATGGGGGATCAGACTGTCCCTCAACCAGATGCAGCACTATCTTCACTCGAGCACCAATGCCCAGGGCTCACGTCCTAATCCACATGCTCTGCTTTTCAACTCCAGAACCTCTCCTTCTCATGCTGAGGCTGCACAGGTCAGTAACAAAACCAGATCTCCCACTGACCTCCCTTCAGCAAGAACCGCTTAACCTCACCTTCCCGCACCTTCTCAAGACTTCCTGGTACAAACGACTCCCTACGAATTTCACCAGCCACGGCGCTTCGGAATACGTGGCTGCCACCTGCGGCTTTCTCTCCGTTTCTTAAGGCCGCGGCCTCAGAAAAGTGGTGCAAACGACACGCAGCTTAATCCTTCATCGGCCAGTACCCTGTAGAAGCGAAAAGAACAGGAGACGAGGAAGTCTGAATACGGAGGAACGGTAATGCACGCACGACGGTGCCGACAGTAAAAACTCCACCTTTTAAAAAGGTCTCGAAAGAGTCATGCAGAGTGGTTCTGTGTCACTACTGAAGCAGTATCCGTTGTACTTCTAAATTCCTACACTCCCTACTCCTGCTGGCCCAGAAGAAACGTCACAACTTAGTGGGAAAAGATGTGTCCGACTCTGCTTCTCTCAGCATTTCTCAGCATCCGCGTCAGATTCAGACACCCAGTTTCAAACCCCTGAATCGCTGAGGCGCTGGCCCACTGAGGGCCAGTCGGCGACACATTCTGTGCCGATTGGCAAAGGTGAGGTCCAGGGGTCTGGTTCAACGGTTTCCTGCCAGGCGCTCTCCGGGAAACGAGAAGCCCGAAGGACACGCCGCAGCACAGGCGTTCTCGCCGTCGAGGTAAAATTACGCCGCAGAGAAGTCGCCTTCCAAACTTTGAACAGACAACAGTATTTCAAGTAACGCACTGAGCAAGAGAGGAGCCGAGAAGGCCCAGGGGCTGCCGCCACACTGCTTCGGTTCCCTCTGCGGGCCGCGCAGCTCTCCGACGGAAGGACCTGGGTTTCTTTAGGTCACGGAGTTCTTCTTCTTCCGAAACGGGGACTTCAGCCTTTTCCACACGCTCACCCGAGGCCTGGACTTCTTCCCGGAGGCCGTGACGGCCTCTTTCTCCTTCCTCCGGATCTCTCGCACCAGCGTGTGGAAGACGTCGTCGATGAAGTAGCGAAAGGCGGCTGAGGTTTCGAAGAAGGGGCAGGCGAACTCTCGGGCCAGGTCCGTGCCTTCCCCTTTGGACACCTTACAACGAGAAAGCACACAATGAGACGAGGCCATTCCTGGACCTAAGCCGCACCTTCCTGCCGCTTCCGAACGCCTGGATCAAGCTCCCGTCACACATCACTCCCTCCCTTCTCCTCCGCATCTGCCTTCCGCTTCCTTTTTCCGAGCGGCGTCCCTACGCAGCCTTTTCTGCTTCACGGTGAGGCTCCTCTCCAAACCCTTTCAGAAAGCCCAGCTGGCTTTCAAGATTCTTTACTTCTGGAATGGTCCGAGGGACTGGGTCCGAGAACACGGTCAGCGGTGGGGCACCGTAGCCATGAATGAGAACGTGCAACCACACAATTTTACCTATTTCCACTCTTATCTGTCTCAGTGCATGCTCCCCCGTACCTCGTGGCGCCGTGGTTAAACTTCTACACTGCAGCTGAAACTGTGGAGCCGGCTCAATCCCAGGGAGCCGGCTCAGGGTTGACTCGGCCTTCTATCCTTCCGAGGTCGGTAAAACGAGTACCCAGCTCGCGGGGGGGGGGGGGGGAATGTGTAGCCTGCATAATTAAATTGCAAACTGTCCAGAGAGTACTTTTAAGTGCTGTGGGCAGTACATAAGCAGCACGCTTCGCTTTGCTTTATCTCTAGTAACTTGGCTTCTTCAAAGACCCACCAAAAATTTCTAAAACGTACATTTCCCAGCAGTTAAGACCCTAAGGGTCTTATATATATATGTCTTTCCCCTTTACGTCTCAATGCAGTGAGTCACAGGCTGTACTTCGCTTCCAGTGACCAGCAGCCTCTTCTGTCTTTACTTTTGCTTTTGCCCGCATAACATGCACCACATTTTCGGTCTCTGCTGTGCAGGCCTGCTTTTCCGTCTTCCTCCTCATCGGGGGGGGGGGGGATCCTTCAATACTCTTCTCCCACCACCCCGAAAGGACTACCATTTTGTCGTTTTTTTCCAGTATCTACCTGAGTAACGTCTAGGCGTCTTTGCTGATCCTGTGACTAACAGACCGACCATCCTAATTCCCTCTAGGAGCCCCCTTCTAAGGATATTTCTTTTTCGTCTCATTCTTTATTCTACGGTCACCGGCTCAAAGTAAAACCGTACAGCAGTAAGAACGAAACAACAGATCATTATAAAAGCATGCATGCATTTAGAAAAAGCGGTCAGTGAGATTAAGAAGGGCTTTTTGCGAGATTCTTACAACAGAGAACAAAAACTTAGGGGCTGCTTGGTTTATACCTGCCAGCAAATACCATGTGAATGGCCTTCCAGAGCATTTCCTCCTAACAGGCCAGAGAAATCTGTTACAACCATCTCTGTGGAGGCTACATTCAAACAAGACATGGACCAAAGACTCAGCTACCCCATCTCCCCAGGCACACAACCGATCTTCATATGGGATGCTCGGATAGTGCCCTTCCGATACTGCTGAAGGGAGACACTTGAATTTAGCCCTGGGGAAAGCAGGCTGGTATTTGAGGACAGTGAGTTAATCCAGAGACCCAGCATGCTTAGGAAACTCAAACTTTAAGCCAACGTGTTGGCCAACAAGATCTATGGGCCTTTGATAAGGTTGTTTCTTTTTCTTACACCTTCCCTTCCTCTTCTGACATCCGCGCTCAAAGATCACATCAAAAAGAGGCATGGGGCCAGGACGGCAGACTTAAAAGCAACCCTTGGGGGATTTGGGGAAAACAAACACCTTCTCTCATGAACAGAGCACGGATGAACAATCCAAACAGAACGGAACTCCAGTCATTCACACACACCGTACGAGTCTGGCGTGGAAATGGATGCCACAACAACGTAATTCTCCTCAGGCACTCCTTACCTGCCGCAACTGTTCCAGATCGGACTTGTTCCCCACCAGGACCACCGGGGTCTCGTCGGTGCGCCGGACGCGGTAAATCAACTGCTTGAACTCCCGCACTTCGTGGAAACTCCGCCGATCGGTGATGGAGTAACAGATGATGAATCCTTCCCCTGCCCGCATGTACTGGTCTCGCATCGCAGTAAATTCCGCCTGGTTGGGTTGAAAAAAAAAAAGGGGGGGAAAAAGGAGTCTTCAGTTTCTGGATGACTAAAACAGCAACCATTCCTGTCCTTATTGCGACAAAAAGGCCTGGAGGCGTTTCGTGCTACCAACATCCACTCCGGACTCTTCCACACTTTGGAGAGGTACCCCAGCACAGATGTTTGGTTGCTCACAGAATTTAGGTGGAAACAGACAGGCTCAGCCATGAACCAGGGAGCTCCTGGTTCAAATCTTCCCGCAGTCATAGGTTCATTTGGAAGCACGGAAGATACAGGCTGTCAGTCACTGAATTATGCCACTGACCCCCACCTCACTGGACTACAGCAGGACCCCCCCCCCCCCTTACCTGCAGGATTGGCATCCACTGATTCCCTTAGCCACCGTCGGAAAATATTAAAAATATTTTTTAAAAATTCTAGAAACACTTATTTCTAAAGATGAAGCTACCCGAACTGGCCACTAAAAGGAGCCAGAGACCATTATAGTGTTGGCTATAATCCACGTTTTTCAGCATCCAAGACTTGGAGCCGATTCCTCCGCAGACACAGGAGTCTTACTGTATTTCATGGAGCGAGGCAGGATAAGGAATGGGAATCACGTCAGATGCAGGAAAACGCAACATAAAATGCAAAGTGGCTGCTTGGTACCTGGCCCGCTGTGTCCAAAATGTCCAGATTAGCCGGTTCGTCATCAATCCTGATCCGCATTTTGTAAGCATCCTCTAGAGACAGAAAGGGAGAAAACAGACAGAGGCCCTCAGTACTGGCTAACAATTAATGCTTTCGCTGGCCTTCAAACATCTTCACCATCTAAATGCAGATGCAGAAGCGAACAGGAAACCTCACTCCACAGTTCACACATACCCCTCTTGGGGAACGAACCAAAGCATCAACTATTTGACAAAAGGCCTGCCTTCAATTACGCTTTCACAATTTTCTTGCTTTTATCTTCATGTAGCGTAATCCTATCCATTCTAACAAACCTATCCATCCTGAAGGAAATCAACCCTGAGTGCTCACTGGAAGGACAGATCCTGAAGCTGAGGCTCCAATACTTTGGCCATCTCATGAGAAGAGAAGACTCCCTGGAAAAGACCCTGATGTTGGGAAAGTGTGAAGGCAAGAGGAGAAGGGGACGACAGAGGACGAAATGGATGGACAGTGTCATCGAAGCAACCAACATGAATTTGACCAGACTCCGGGAGGCAGTGGAAGACAGGAGGGCCTGGCGTGCTCTGGTCCATGGGGTCACGAAGAGTCGGACACGACTTGACTAAACAACAACAAAGCGTAATCCACTTCCTTTGCACCCGCTCTGATTTTTCATTTTTCACCTTCCCGCAGAGACTCAGTGGGCTCCAGAGTCCTCACCGGGATGTTTAACCCAAACGGTCGCATCGGTGAAAAAACCCACAAGACTCCCTTCTCACCCACAAGCACGCTAATCGCTCCTTCAGCTTTTGCACTGGTCTTACTCTGGGTCCAATCGAGGCAGCACTTATGGCTGTAAGGTCTGCATTCGAGTGACGCGGAGGGGGCAGTCGTGCTGAGAGACCACAAGCGGTTCAAGGCGACCGGTGAGCTTCACGGCTCAAGGTGGTCTTGACTCTGGACCCCTGAAGTCCTGATCCCACACTCAGCGAAGGAAAAAGGGGAAGCTAGACCCATTAAGCACGTTCCCTGTCCCTGGCGGAAGAAGACTATCGACAACGCCCTCCTCCCGCTCCGACTCTTATTCCCAAAGGGTAACAGGAGCATGTGCTGGGGAAAGGGGGAGCCAGAGAGATGGCTTCTCTCACGTTTCAGTCAGATCTGGTTTTATCTGCAGACGAGCAGTGCCCTTCCACTGTAAAGGCATGAAATGTGCAAGCTTTCGAGATCTACAGAGCTCTTTTGTCTGTGGTATTCGAGCTTGAATGCATGCGGATATTGTCCATATTAATCCTGCTAGCTTAAACCATACGGTGTGGCACAGCAAGAGAGGAAAGGAAACGCCTTTTTTTCATCGGCTTGTTCTTTTTTTTTAAAGCATCGTATCAGTAGATCTCTCTTCCTTGTTTCTGTTCCTCCCAACCCTGCCCACTTCTACACAGCCAGCACGTCCCAAGCAGGGAGAGGAAGCCGGAGGAACACTCACCGATGGTGGGGTCATGATCTTCTGGGAAACGGTGACTAATGAACTGCATGGTCATGGCTACAAGGAAAACAGAACGATATTAATTGCTGCTCAAAGGAACTGAAGAAAGGGTTGCATTTCTGGGAAGGGCAGGGCAGATCCTTTGAGGAAGGGCTTGCACACCTGGAAACAACACTCGGCTGGATTGCAATTCCCAGCAGCTGTATTTGCTGGGGGATTCTGGGAGTGGCATTCCAAAGAAACACACTAAGACCTCCTTTATCCACTGATTCACTTATCCACAGTCTGAAAATATTAAAAGATCCAATGAAATTACCAGAACTAGCGACTAGAGGGAACAGAGACCATGGTATGTAGGGTTTGCTATAATCCACGTTTTTTTGGGGGGGGGGAGTTTGGAACCGTTCTCCTGCAGATAGGGGTGTCCTACTGCATATGTCACTGAACATGAGGGTTAGAAGTGAGAATAAAAACACCCCTCTCTCTGAGAACTCAAGCACAGATATGCAAAGTGTTCAGGGGAAAAAAACAATCAAGGATGGATTTATTTTTGTTCTACTTTGATGCCTGTACAGTTCCCGGAGTGCAATCTTCCTAATCTTGTCCTTCAGTGGCTTCCTTTTTGCAGTTCCCCTTGTAATATAGGCAGTTTGTTGCTTACAATGTTGTTGATGGCTGCTGAGAATTTGGCCGTTCCCAGCTATTCACCTAATCCTGCCTTCTCCCTGTGTGTCACACGTCCTTGTGCCACACACGGTGAAGTGCCTCGATTTTGTCAGTCACTCCTCCACCTTCTGCACCCTTAATGGATGAATGCCGAAGAGTGGCTCCCATCAGGACAAGATTTCATCTGGAGCATCGGGAAGCCACTTTATAGACTTCAAAGCAGAGCAGGAAGATCCAAGCATAATCAAGTAAAATGGGGCTGCTTGGATACAGGACAAATTATCTGTGACTGTGGAGAAATTCAATCCATGCAGCACAAGAAGACTTAGCATATGGCCAAGAGAATGCTATTGAAGTAGCCTGCTTTTGGTCAAAAAATAGCAATAACCTTTGAACTGCAGAGCTGGAAGGGACCCTATGGATCATCCAGTCCATCCCCTGTCAAGGAGGCCCAGGGGAGAACTTCCAACCTCTGGCTCCACAGCCAGGGACCAAAACCACTGAGCAGTTTTCCCCATCGCCAGCCCAGTCAACAAACCAGCCGCTTTCCTGGACCAGCAGAAACAAAGGCCAGCTCAGTGGGGTTCAGGCCTCTGGAGCAGGAGGTTGGGAGTTCGATTCCCCTCCTAGACAGGGGCCGGACTCCACGATCCATGCAGTCTCTTCCAGCTCTGCAGTTCTAAGATGATGATGATGATGGGGACATATACTACACACATATATGCATACACATAAACATGGGCGCACACACACACACATTCCAGAAGTACACAGATTTCTGGGTTTTTTGGACTACCACTCCCAAAATCACAGGTCTGCACACCTCCGACACACAAACACTTATACAAATACACACCCTAAACGCACACAGACGTCCATGCCAGCCTACTAAATATACGTATATGTAAGAGAGAGGTCTACCTGCACGCAGGTGTCTTCACCTGTGCCGCCACCAGTGGTTCCCAAACTTGGGGTCCCCAGATGCCCTTGGACTACAACTCCCAGAAGCCGTCGCCACCAGCTGTGCCGGGCCAGGATTCATGGGAGTTGTAGTCCGAGCCCATCTGGGTTCCCCCAAGGTTGGGAACCGGGGCTCTCTGCAGACACCCAGGTGCGAAGGCTTCTGGGAGTTGTAGTCCAAGGACACTCGGGCTCTTCCCCCCCCCCCAAAAGGTTGGGCACTCTTGTCTGGTGGGGGGGGGAGGAAAGGCGAGGCTCCAGGGCGACCAACGCCACACACGGGGCTACTCGGAAGTAAGCCCAAGGGCGCATGCGTGGCTCTCTGGAACAACCGCCCTGCCAGGTAGGCCGGCTGCTCTCTAGAGGGCCCGGGAAGTCACCCGGAAAGGAGGCCTTCACGGTTGGGCGAAGGCTTCCAGCGCCCCACCCGAACCACGATCATCATCCTCCCCACCACCGACCTACCGCTTTTCCCGACGCCGCCAGCGCCCAGCATCACCAGCTTGTACTCCCGGGGCTGCCCCGCCGGAAGAGGAAGCGGAGGAGGCGCCCCGCCGACCGGGCCCCTCGCCCCCGGGGGCTCCATGGCCACCGAGCCCGGACTGGCGACTCCCCCCCCCCCCCCCACAGGCCGCCCTTATCGCCACTCCCGCCCCGGCGCATGCGCACACCCGCTTCCTCGTCCCGCCCACGGCCGACAAAATGGCGCCGGCCCTGCCTGACCGGGGGGGAGGAGCCGCCAGGAGCCACGCCCCCTCCTCCCAGTCGACTGTCGTCGACGCCGCCTTCGGGGGGACCAAGCCACACTTCCGGCTCCCGGTCGAACAGTCCGTGCCAAAGGGCTGCGGGGCTTGACAGAGACACTTCCGGCTCCCGGTCGAACGACCAGAAGTGGCATGATAGGATTACAAGTCACTCCACCACCCCTGCTTCTTGGTTAATCTGGCTCAGATCCAAACCTCTGGCAGAGAAAGCAAAGGCTTTGGGTGGGACTCTTGCCAGCGAGGCCGACTCCAGCTATTTTGCTGCCTGGGTCCTTGATCCGCTGACCTTCAGGCAGCTCTTCCTGGACCTCCTGAACTCCAGTCTGCCGTTAACTCAGTCCATCTCTCCTGCTCTTTTAGTTAGGGCATTACCTTCTGCTTCGATTTGGATTAATTTGCTATTTTTAAAAGACAACTTGAGTTGGATCCTGTTGTTCAGCTCAAAACATCTCTATGCCCCTCTCTGTTGAAACATCAGTTTACACGCAACACCTTTTTTTGGGTTAACTTTTTCGTTATGCATGTTGTAATTTCAATTGGACCTAAGCAACCAGGTGCGGCCTGGATAGGTCAGTAGTTGAGGTCTCTGGCTGAGGTCGGGAGTTCGAATCCCCACTCTGCCTCTTGGGAGAAGAGCCAGCCTGGGTACCCTTGGGCAAGCTGCACAGTGCCAGGGCTCCCCCTAGAGGAAGGGAAGGGTAAAGCGTCTATCCTCTACATGAAACACCCTGAAAAAGGGTCCCCATAAATTAGAATTGACTTGACGACACACAATTATTACTATAAGTGAACAGGTGAAGGTTTTTTATGCTGAAAAAGCAGGCCATAAATTCCACCCCTGCTGATAAATCATACGCAAGAACAATGTTTGCTTAACTCTAATGTATCAGCCTTCAAGGGATGCTGGACAGATACCTATATTAATCCCAGGTTTAGCAGCCTCCACCTATACAGTAATTCTTAAAATAGAAAATGTTAATCTTCGTAAGTTTGGCAAGACATGCCTGTGCACATATGTAGCAAAAAACCCGTATCTGCGGGATCAGTATCCGATGATTCCCTTATCCACAGTCTGAAAATATTAAAAGAAAAATCCTAGAAATTTTTTATTTCTAAAGGTGAAGCTACCAGAACTAGCCACCAAAGGGAGCCAGAGACTTTGCTATGTATAATATTCGCTAACAAAATGACGTTTGCTATAATCTGCCTTTTCCAGCATCCACGGGGAGGCAGATATGGGGTCCCACTTAAGATCTTCTCTATCAAAGCCTCTGGCAAGGCAGGGAAGGCCTCAGGCAGGGAAATCTACGCCCCACGACTGCTGAACTACAGCTCCCATCATGCCGCTCAGCAAGAACGGCTAATGCTAAGGAGAAAATTGAAGTCCAACACCTGAAGGACCACCATTTCCCCGATACTGTGGTAGAGACAAAACGCAAATTAGTTCACAACACTATTACAAGAGGAGGAGGATTCAAAACAAAACGAGGAGATAAGGATGCAGAATATTTGTACATTGATCGTGAAATTATGGTTCAATTTATTTACAACATGTAGAAAACTGGAGAACAAGGGTGTTTGGAATTTATTTCCTCTTTTAGAGAAAGCAAACTTAACAGATTCTTCTCTGTGGTGGGGGAGAAAAGAAATTTAACACTTATTCCAATACTTTAGAGATCTTTACATTTTTTTTTTCTTATGAACAGACAGCAAAAAAAAATCCGTTCGTTGGTGCCTTTCTCCACTTGTTGAATTTCTGCCGGTGCAGAAAGTGTTCGGCTTAACAGGCCCCGAGAGGTGAGCCTGCGACAGTTCTGAGTCAAAATAAAACAATCCCAAGGGTTTTACCTCTTCAGCCACGACAGCAATTTCACCGGCTTCCTGAGGCCCAAAGGCTGACGAGGCACCTCTTTCGTTCAAAGAGCCACGAAGTGCCGTTCGGTTGGAGCTGCTAAGATGCCACTGCTGCGAAAGGGGGACTCCGCGCCGACCCGTCGGAGAGCCAAGCAGGCCAGGATAAAAACCCTTGAGAGGACCACTCCGGATCAACACCTACTCCCCCGATCCTCTGCATCGATGCCATATACTGTCCCAGACTAATGAAACTCAGCAAAATGGAAGTGGGCAAGGGAGAAAGAGCAAACCAAAATCTTACCTGCCAGCTAAAAGTAATCTGAAACAACGTAGGCTGCATATGAGACCATAAAAATGGGATTTTGCACTGAAAGGGCACACGGGCTAGGAAGTGACCAAGGATCAATTATTATTATTTTTTTAAAAAGGTGATTCCCCAGGGTAGATTTTCCGGCAAAAGGTTCACCCTACCCACCCTAGTCAGAGAGCCCGAGCCTCACGCGCAAAAGTAAAATCCAGTTATAAACAGAAACACAAGCAAAAACACCCGCAGGTTTAAGTCAAGAGCGGATGGCCTCTTCTTCCAAAGCCTGGGAGGGAGGGGGGGTACATGACAGCAGGGACCGAGAAGAGAGGAGGAAGAGGAGACCAGACCCTCCCTGCCAGGCCTTAAGGCCAACGCTGTTCTCTTCCACCGTGTTCTGATAATCAGCCTGTGATTTTCACAGTCACCTTTTCACAGACCAAGCCCCTGGCAGAAGACAGCGTGTTTAAAAAACACCGAAACCAAAGGAGGAGAACAGATGAACAGGGGGAGGGCATGGCCCAGCCCCAGAAAGGGCGTAACTGCATCTCAAAAGCTTGTGCAAAGGTATCACGGATGGTCTAGATTTGGCCAACGTTGTTTTGATCGTATACATGCGTTATTGCTTGAGGAGATGGAAAGGGTGCCGGCTGCGGGCGGCTACGGGGCCATCCAGAACGGTATCTGTTGCTTGGCCCGTTGCTGCGACGAGGGGTACTGGTATCCTAAGGTCCACGTCTGCGAGTAGCCCGTTGCGTTTTTATGGCCTCCGTGCTCTTCCTCTTCGTCCGAGGAATCGCCAGCGTAAGCCACCAGGCCAAACCCCTTCTCGCCGGTTTTCATCTTCTTGGCTGGATGATCTAGAGAGGATGCAGGGGGGGGGAAAAAGAGAGAGAGAGAGAGAGAAACATCCCACCCCAAAAGAGGAAAAAGTAGAACAAATTCCCCAAACATGTTAATTCAAAATTAGAGGCATTGTAAAAACATCGTTAGTCGGACACCATTTTGAGGTCACGGAGCGAACGGTCACCCCGGGGAGAAGGGTCACGCCACACAGCGTCAGCCACGGCACAGGTGATCCATCAGAACCATGTAAGAGAACAGAGAAGAGAGAAAAAAAAGAAAGACACAGAAAAGAAAAGAAAGGAAAATTAAAGTTAGCAAAACGAAGGCACGTTAAAGAATGCTCACCGTTAAAGAATGCACGTTAAAAAGACCACTACAGATGGTCCTTGGTTCGTTTTGATTTTAGGAATCCTAGCTAAGAAGGCGTGGTCTGTGTCTCCAGGAGTCTGAGAAGCGTCAAAACTGCAGGCTCAATTCTGCCGGCACAAAACCCTCAAGTTTAGCAACGGCCGGGAAGCAGAATTTCACTAAAGCATGCATACGTATTGCCCTGACAATGCTCCACGCTTCCTCATCAAAAGGCAAAACTCCATACTTTTCCAGGACATGCAATTCCTGGAAAGAGTATAACGCGGGGTACTAGGAAAAAAGGAAAGGGGGGGGGGGAATAAAACTACAGCTGTGACAGCAAGGAAGGGCTTAGAAGGGGAAACGCAACCTGGAAGACAATTTGTCTTTTCGGTCAACTGGATGGCTCAGGATTCACAGGGAGAACTATAAATATACCTCTGAGAAACAGAGACCTGGACAAGCCACCTGGTGAAGTTTCGGCTGCCCTCCCCCCTCCAAACGGGGGTGGTGGTGGTGTCTTTCCTTATGCGTATCAGTGTTGTGCAATTTAAAATGGATGTATTTGAAATCTAGTGAACGGGAGGCAGCGTGGAAGGATGCACAGCAGCCTCGGCCGCCCCAATGTTTGTCCCCCGCCCGCGCGTACACCGGAAGAGCCATGGCTCCTAAGAATGAGATTTCTGAATTAAAGGCCTCCCCCAGTCTCATAACCTGGCCAGAGCGAGTTCCCTTTCGAATTATGGGTCTGGGACTCCTTTTTAATTCCAAAAATCTCATCCCCCAACAGCTCCCTCTCTTCCACCTTGCTTAAGAGCCCTTCCTAAGGATAAGCAACGAATTAGCGCTACATGTTGAACGCCACCCTTTTAACGGCTGCTAGGTGGCTTTATTTGTGGAAAACGTTCAAGGCTTCTGTGAGCCTCAAGGAAAGGAAGTGGCGGGAGGATATGAGCCAGCAGGACTTCCTCTCCTGACCAAAGCAGCTTCCCTTTATATAGGTGTGCAGAACAGGACTGGAATACACAGAACATTCTGGAACATGACGACGCCTGTTTCAGAGAGATCAAGAACAGGACGCTCAGTTTTCGGTTCCCAGGTGGCTGGATGCAAACCGCACCTTCTATTTAGGTGTATGCACTTTCTATACACAAATGTCTCCTGAGTTGTCAAGAGGACAGGCAACGGAAACTGCGTGTGCAAGAGGATGAAAGAGGGGGCGGGGGGGGGGGGGGAAATACACCTTTTTGGGGGGCCAGTGCCTCGCGGATACTGGGGAAAGCCAATACAACAAGCTGCCTAGGCCGGAACTCAGCAGAGCCAGCGCCAGTGGGAAGCAAGCACAAGCCACGCCTCCCAGCTGCACATGCTCACCATTGACACCTGCTAAGGACCCGTTTCGATCATCAGGCTCCGCCTTCAATCCGGACGCTGGTAATGCTGGTGGAGGCATCAGCTGCCTGCTCAGAGGCAAAACGGGGGGGGGGGGGGGAGAGGGGGTGAATAATCAGCATTCTAAGGACATTACGATGGTACCCTGATACAGACTCCTTCTCATCCCAAATGGACATCAAATACAGCAGGACTCCCATTATCTGCAAGGGACTGGTTCCCAAACTCTCTCCCATGGATACTGAAAAATGTGGATAGTAGCAAACCCATAGCAAATACGCTTTTAAAATTTAATTTATGAATTCCTTCCTTGAATGGTGAGAGGAACTTCTCTTCCTATCTGAATCCCTGCTTCTACCAAGCTAGAATGACTCCTAACATAGCGTCTCTGTGCTCCTCCACCCGAGGCATTTTGAAAACCCATCCTTAGTGCAAGGAATGGATTTGCCAGAGTTTAAACCGCTTCGGGTGTTCCAGTTTCATTGACCGTGGTTAAGTAAATCAGCGGATACCGATCCCGCGGATAAGGGAGTCCTAATGCAACCGATCAAGGACATAACTGGTCTCTTCCCCCCGCCACGCAGTTCTCTCCTGCATTTCTGTGACCCTCAAACACACTGCTGACGTCTTTGTTCTGTGCTGTACGAGTGATAGCATTCACTGTTATTGCGGGCTATTCAAAGCACCATTGGGCAAGTGGGAAAACTTTCCCCCTGGTCCCCCCACCCCCCCCAATATATGAAATTTGGTCACAGCAAACCGCTGGGCAAGACCGGCCACCTACCTGTCCCTCTCTCGCTCTTTTCCTGAGGAACCTGCCGGCTTCGCACCTGCTCCGTCCACCTCAGTCTGACTGCAGAAGCCTGTACCTAAATTAGTCATATGAATGGGTCCATGCTATGAGCAGAAAAACACAGTGGCATTAGCAAACCTAAGACGAGGATGCCAGCTATTAGCTCCTTAATGACAATCTGCAGGAGAGCCCCACCTAGTTTTCACATGAGCGCTAAAGCACCACACAGCCCTCTATTCACATTTCCTGGGGCCAAGCTGGTGGCACAAGACAGGAACGAAGCTCGTGCTTCATCGAACGGATGTCCCAGTTTGAAAACTATGGGTATAACTGAGATTTTACGTTTCGCTTGATGTTTTGTTGAATAGATTTGTGAATGTTTGCTGTGGTTGTTTTTGTTTTTATTATTATTATTATTATTCCATCTGTTTTTCTCTCTCTCTGTTCTGTTTCTCTGCATGCTGCTCTAAAACAGGAAAGGCAAACGAGAGGGACAGGAAATAAATTAAGATCTCTACATGCCCACCCACCTGGTGTCTATAGAAAGCTTCATCGCTTTTGCTGACTTTTTTGGAAGGCTGATTTACCCGGTTGAGAAAGACCAAAAAAAACCAAAAAAAAATTTAAAAAAACTTGCAAACCATCAGCAGTACAAAAAAAGCTTAAAACACCAAAACGCCCCCCAATCCCATCATCAATTAATGTAACAAAGCTGCAACTCTCAAAAGAAGTGAAGACCCTGTTGTTTTGAAGGGCATTTGGGAATATCATTGACAAAACTACGTCCTCTACAAGCTAAGCTTCATTCTGGTTTGTTATTCCTGATGCAATAAGCCTATTGATTATTTACTTCTTTGCTTGATATATTTCCTGATCCGCTCCCCAACCTTGTTAAGGCTGAAGTACAGCCGAGGGCCGTTGCAGATGGAGGGCAGAAGATAAATATTTATTAAATGAGAACAGCCGGGAACTCCCTCACACGCTCCTCTGAGTTCCATCTCAGAAGAATGTGGAATATTTTAGGTATCACAAAAGAAAAACAGGACATTTTTGAAAAGTAAATATTTTTTTAAAAAAAGAATTTTTGTTCTCTCAAACAGGTAAAGCATTGGGAAAAACTCTCTTATGGAAAAACCAAGGACTGCA
This sequence comes from Intellagama lesueurii, assembly GCA_037013535.1. Taxonomy (NCBI): domain Eukaryota; kingdom Metazoa; phylum Chordata; class Lepidosauria; order Squamata; family Agamidae; genus Intellagama; species Intellagama lesueurii. Next base: position 2,261,947 of record JBAJHW010000019.1, on the reverse strand, counting down.
TTCATCATATTCCATCTTCTAGGTTTTCACTGTGATCAGAGTGAGGTGAGAAGAAATCATTTGAGAGTAATAAGAGCCTTTAATAAGGACAGGGAAATTCAACCTCAAGAAAGATTAGCTGCTGTTTTCTTTAGCTACAATCCCTCTGAGCACACATACCCGCAAGGGTACTGGTGTTAGTCTCTTACAGTTGTAGTAAAACTAGATTAATATAACCGGGGATGTATACGATTGTCCTCCATCAGAATCCTAAATCTTAAACCTATTGCTTTCTAATTTACCCAAGACGTCCTTCACTCTAAACCTACCCCAAACCTTCCAGAATCTAACAGCCTTTCTGAAACAAACCTTTAACGCATTATTTCCCTTGACCGCAAATAGCAGAGAGCCGATGTTTTAGTCTGTTTCATCTGGGGTTTGGGACTACAATTCCCATGTTCCAGAGCACTCAATGGCTAAGCTGGGCTGCCGGGAGTCGCAAGAGGAAACGCCTGGAGTACGAGTGTCAGATTTGGGAAGGGTGTCTTTCAACAGAGGAGTGGGAAGCCCTGGAGGGTCCAACACCCACTTTCCACTCCTATAAAAAGGTGAATATTTTGAAGGAGGGGGGGAAATAAGTCCCTTCCAGATTCCAGAACTCCTCTTTCAATTTTATTGGGTTTCGGGGGGGAATCAAAACTCTTATTTCATATCAAAATCACAACTCTTGGGGGCTTCCAGGGGTGGAAACGGCCTTTTCTCCTCATGTTCAACATTCTTCCAGCAGAAGGCCAAAGCTGGGTGGTTGCAGGGGGTTACACCCAAGGAAAGAAGGTACTGGGACCACATTTGGTGGCACTCTGCTTACCTTCTTTTAGGGCATTAAAAAGCTCCTTTTTGCAGTACAAAGGAGGGAGAATGCTAATAATTTTGGAACAGCAGAGCTGGAAGGGATCCGATGGATCGAGTCCAGCCCCTCTCAAGGTGGCACGGGGGGGGGGGGTGAATCGAACCCCCAACCTTTGGCTCCGCAGCCAGAGGCCTGAACCACAGAGCTATCCAGCAGTTCACATCCCCCCATTGAAAGTTGCTGATAAAAAAAAAACCCAAGAAGGCTTGAGTCTTCTTTGAAAGGCTCACTCTTCACGCCTGGACTCGGGGCCTTACCAGCGCATTATCCCGCCCGCAGGCCAGAGCAGCCCATCAGGACAGGGCTGACTAGGAGAGGCAACCGGGGCCTCCAGACGAAGACAGTGGCAGGTAGCTTCTCTATGGGAACGACTTGGCATGGGCCCAGCCCTATGGAAAGCAGAGGGAGAGGGGCGCTGGCATTAAGGCGACAGTATATCACTCCACCTGGTATCCGAGCAGCCCGGATTCTCGCTCGTCTGGCAACTCCTCGGTGAAGCGCCTCTTCTGGCCCAGCTGGGGGGGCTGGGGCTGCACCGGTGGCTGTGCGGCGGCCGGCAAAGTTGTCTTGACGGGGCCGGTGGGGAGGAAGGGAGTACTCAGCGGCGTCTAGAAAGGATTGGGGGGGGGGGGGGGAGAGAGAGAGAAAGAATAGAAAAAAGAATTCTGGAATATCTAAAGACAGATTTAAACAAGAAAAAATGTAAGATGCGCAGTGGCTTTGCAGAACAGAGAGGGAGTACCACAAGGCCCATCAACCCCGTCTGGCCAACTCCAAGGCCCGAGCTTGGCATAGGCCAGGGAGATCCCCACCCAACAGAAATAAAGCTACAGCAGGGGTGGGGCCCCACTGCACCTTCCCCGCCAAGACAGTGCTGGACTACAACTCCCATCAGCCACAACCAGCATGGTGCAGGAGGAAAGAGGGTGGAAGCTGGAGCCCAACGCCTGGCAGGCGACAGGTTCCCCCTCACGACAGCACACAGCGCTGTTCCCGCTTAAGTGCAGCCACTGAATTAGGGAGGAAGAGAAGCACCATGCAAGTCTCAATCAGAACAAAATAAATACAGTAGGGCCACCGTATCCATGGGATCAGTACCCGCGATTTCACTTATCTACTGCCTGGAAAAAAAGAATAAATGAATTGAAAAAAATAAACCCCAGAAATACACATTCCCAAAGGTGTATTACCAAGGCTGGCCGCTAGATGGAACCAGAGACTATGCTATATAAAGGTAACTTAATGGAAACCTACTCATTTGAGAAACTAGAAGTAAGTGCTTCATTTTTCCGCTATTTCCGGCATCCGGGGGGGGGGGGGGGCTTGGAACCGATCCACTGTGGATACTTTGGTCCTACTGTCCTCCCTTTTTCTTTAAGGCTGGGGTTAACAAAGCACAGCCTGACAGCGGTTGTTCCCTTCCACCTCCCACCTGCCTTAGCCGCCACATCTCTCGTGACGATGAACTCTGGGAGGTGGTGTCTCACAACATTAAGGGACCACACGGTGTTCACCCCTTTAAAGGGACAACAATGCCCCCAAACCTGCCCCAACTGCCCTCCCAAAAGACGCCTGGGGACGCGCAGAGCACATCAACGCAGGCAAGCAGAAGAGCGGTTCTCTGCCAACGGCCCACGGCCTTACCTGGCCCGTGCTGGCGGGAGGCTGCACTTGCGTAATGGGATACTGGGTGGGCACAGGCGGGACTCCGGTGGGCAGGGCCATCACCCCTGGAGCCAACGGTACCGCTGGCGGCACGATGCCCGGCACCCCGTAAGGCGGCTGTACAGGCTGCTGAGGGGGCGGGACCACGGGGTAGCCAGCCTGGAAGCCGTTGGGCGGATAATAGGGTGGTTGCGGGGGAACGGTTGCCAGGGCGGCCGGTTGCGTGAAGCCTGGATGGGATGAGAAGTCGCAGATTTTCATATATTAAAGGAAAGGGTTTGTTTCTTAAACTCCCCCCGAATTCTTTTTTTTTTTCAACTGCCTCTAAAACACACGAAAAAATACACAAACTAACAAAAAAAAAAAAAACCCGACCTACATACAAACATACATAAACAAAGCGCCTCCCTCCATTGGGACCTTCTGAAGACATGTTGCATTTATTTCATTTATGATGCCCCATTCCCCTTGCAAAACGGCATTGCTTCTTTTGACGGTAGAAGGCCTTTCCGTTTAATTAATAACCAATAAAAGTTCTCTGCCTCCCTGTACAGATGGAGAAACTCTTATGTACTTTCTTTTCAAAGTCCTCAAACCTCATCGTTCCCACGAGGTCTCTGGGTCTCCTTGACCTTTCCTACTTACTTCTCCCGCTAAAAACAACAGAAAAAAACAGGTTAAGTGTTGCGCACTGCCAATACACACCTGTCAGGGGGACCGCTGTGGTTATCTGATTCACAAACCGCGAGTATTCAGCATGGACCTTGGGAGAGATCAAGCAAGATCAGACACTTCAGTTTTGATACAGTCCCTGATACCAATCATGCTAACAGGACACTAGAAGGCTCACTCAGAGAAGACCAAGCTGTTAGATTCCTTCGCGCTGAAATGAATCAAATGCTCATCCCTCCCGTAAAAGGTCATTTTGAACATCCCCATGGGTACGTTGATGTCCGCTAACTTCTTTAAAGGAAGAAAGGAAGGAAGTTTCATGTGATTTGTGCAAATACTAAGAAATTTTACTTACTGTTTGTAGTAAATTCTCACAGAGTTTTTTGGCAGCTGCAAGGCCTTCTGGTTTCGGATGGCTGTAGGAAAACACACACACACACACCGTGTCAAATTTTGTTGAAAACCCACCAAGACACAACCCACGCTGTCCTAGGGGTTCCCAGATTCAGTATCTGCAGCTTTCCCCTTAATTTCAGAAGCGGTCTGCCATCAGAAAGCCCGCCCTTTCCGTACCAAAGGGATCACCAAGAGAAAAACCTTGTAATCTACTGTGTGTTATATCTTGTAATGTACAAGGTATTGTATTATATACCTTGTATTACGAACAAATCAAAACTATAAAGCACAAAACTGCCCTCACCTTATTTATTGGAAACCTCTGGCTTACTCTCAACTCTGATTAAATATTAAGCTAAAGAAATGGTTCTGAATCTAATTTAAAACATTCCACTACATAGGCTACCATACATACCCATTTTTCTCACCAGTGACACTCCCATCAGATCTGAAACCAGACCATGTCCCACCTGATATAAATGTACATCGGCTCAAAGGCTTCTCGGCCGGAGGCGGGTTCGATGCAGCCGGAGCCCTTCCCCCGGAGGAAGACCTTGGCACCCGTCTCGATCTGGATGTGCTGCAAGTAGGAGCAGCCGGGACCTTCGACTTTCTCCTTGACGCCGAAGGTGGGCACAGCGTGCTCCAGGCCGACAAACAGCTTGTCCTGGACGTAGTGCATCTGTGGGCACACAGAGACCGGCGTTTGGAGGCTTGGCCTTGGCCTCTGGACCTTGGCAGGCGCAGCCATCCTTAAGGCTGGCATCCAGGCGCATGAACGGACTGGCCGTTACATTCACATGGGCGCAAAGGAGGCGGTTTGAGGCTTTGCATTTTGCAACATAGAGGGCAAAGAGGAGGGCTGGATGTAGGGCTGGGACCTGTTCCTCCCGCTGCATGAATCCCACCTTGCTTGGGTTCTTGCCCTAAACCCCAGGAACAGGAAACGCACACAAACAAGTCCCTTTCGAGAAAGGCGGTCTCGGACCGGGTTGGTGGGAGCTGCAGGGCAAACACGGAGGGGAACACCCTGGTTGAGGCAAAGCCAGAACACCATGTTGTCGGACAGTACAGTGAGGCCTTTCCTCTTCTGGAAGTTGGACCCCTCTCTCCATCCTGTTTTCTCTAAGAGGATCGTATCGGCAAAAGCCCTGCTCAACAAGCTCTGCCTTCTTAGTCCTCTAGGTTGTTGGCCCGGGGTGTGTGTGTGGAGAGTTGGCCTCAATGAACACACAGGAAACAAACCTATCCGGCCACTATAACAACCAGCCGGCAAAATACAAGGATTTCCAGTAATGTCACCCTAAAGCCTGGGCTAAGGTGCCCTCCGGTGAGCTCAGGGGCCAACATTTGCACCCCCGGCACATCTCACAGGAGGCGCCCGGCCCAGAAGTGGACAAAACTTGTAAAATAATCGAAGCGAGGAGTGACCAAACACCAATCTCCAGTTTTGATTTCAGGGTACTAATCATCGGCTTGTGAACTCCCCCCCCCCCCCCAAATCATGGTGCTCTCCTGGCTGCCTTTGAAAATGGGAAGTGCTTGGGGGGGGGAAATGTAGGGTTTTTTCCCCCCACCCACCCACTTGCAGAAGCTCTGGGAGGGGGCCTGTGGAGACTTCAAGAAGAGTCTGGAGAGCAGGATTTGGCCTGGTGGGTTCGCCTTCCCCACCTCCACCCTAGGGAACAGTAGTGGTCATTCTGTTTCACACACACACACCCCAATACGTACTCCCCCTGACTGGAATGGAGGCTTCTGGCTCACAGAGGGAGGCAGCTGAGCGATGGGAGCAGGCTGGTGGTAGACCGTGACCGTCGCTCCGTTGAATGTCGGACTAGATCCCGTAGCAGCTTTTACAACACCGTTAGTAATGATTTCTTTGATCCGGTTCACGGCTCCTGTAGGACAAGGGAAGCAGTTGGGAGACACCCGATAGAAAGGCCACTCCTTTCACCATACAAGATATTTCCGTCTTTATTTGCTGAGAATAAGGCAGGCCATCTTGGCGAAAGTGCTACGTTCCTTGGGGAGAGAACTCTCCTGTCCTTCTTTGTGAGTCCACGAACGGAGAGGGAACCTGGATTTTAGAGATGAAATGGTGTTTTCGGAAGTCCTCCAAATCCAGCCCAATGCAGCGCTGGGTACAACGACAGGACCCCGGCAGCTGGTCGCCCACCCTGTATTTGAAGGCCTTCCTGCAGTCCACAGCAATCCATCATGAAAGCCGCTTCCCATTTCATGGCACACAGACGCCCCTGCCTGAGTAGGCCTACCAGATTAACTAGGCCTAACTGTTTCAAGTAAAAGGCGGCATGTTGACCATCCATGGTCTTGCATCAGCCAAGTTACTTACTGTCAACCAGTTCTCGCGTCTGCCCCTGAACGTGCAAGTACAACGGCCGATCTCTGTTAAAACAAAACCACAAATACAGATTTTTAAAACTTTCTTTTCCCCCAGCTGAAGCAACCTAATTCACTGCCACTCTAGACACGTGTTTTAACGAGCTCCTTTTGAGCCCGGGCACCTTGCCCAGCAACCCGAGTTCAAGAAGGCCTCCTTCCATACTGACTCGTGAGTCACTCTGATAAAGCTTTCCAGTGTCTCTCCGCAAGTTCTCTCGGCAGCTTTTCTTGCTGCTTCTGACCTGTGACACGGCTAAGCCAAGGTCACCACCACCACCACCCGCCCTCAACCCTGCACCCTCCAGGTGTGTCGCACGACAAACCCTTTCACGTCCATTCTGGAGAGCAACCGAGAAGGTGGCGTGAAACACACGGAGGGACTCACCCGGGTCCGATCTTTGCTTTCTCTTCTGCAGTCATGTACCTCCCTCGGGTCGAGACGGCTGCACCGCTCAGTTTACTTATCTGCAGACAGGAGGGGAAGGTGCTAATGAGCAAGGTTTTTGTTTTTTTAAAAGCCCTCTTAGAGACTAAAGGTTAAATCCAGCATTTTTTCTCCTCCACAGTCACTTTGAGGAAACCCAGATAAAGGACACAAATGTAATAGACCTTCTTCATCTCCATCAAACTCTTATTCATAATTATATGGTGACTGGAGGTTCCACAAATCCATGCAGAGAAGACGAGGTAAAGGAAGACAGTAAGCGCATTAAAGACAGCCCACGAGCTTCATAAGTGGAGCAGGGGAATCAACTTAGGTGTGGCCCAGCTTTTTCCACATTTCTGTCTGGGTTTGGTTTTGTTTCTCCCCTGGAAGCTGATTGGCGTGTGTGTGTGTGTAACGGGGGGTGGGGGTGTAAACCATCTCCCTGCCCAGGATTTAGGAACTCACCCACTTCTGCTTTAAGAAAACAAAGTAGGAAGCAAAGTGCAAGATGCGAAAGAATTAAGAGTCGTAAGTCTGACCTCGTCTTGCGTCTGCCCCCTGGTCAAGAGGTTTCGGCAGGTCAGAGGCACGTCATTGATCTCCACTTCTGCAACTACAAGGTCGTCTTTGCTTTTACTGGTGGCTGGCCCTTTGCCAGGGGCCTGAAGCTGTGAACAGGTTGGAAGGAAGAACATCAACAACAAAAGATAGGAGCAAATTCTAGCCAAATTTCCTCACAGAAATGGGACTCCAGGCCCACAGACTAGGAAACGAGAGTCTCTCTCTCTCTCTCTCTTTTTTTTTTTTTAAAGTCCAGACTTTCCAGGTTCCGAAGAGAAAGAAACTGATCACAAAGCTGGGGAAAAGTTAAATTCGGCAGCCATGCCCGGCTTGGTAAGACCGGTATCGTTTTTAAAACCCATTTTCCCAACTCCTGACTTAAGGGTTCACATAAAACTATTAATGCCCTCTTTAAAATACAAGGACAAAGTTAGAAAAAAGTTGGCATTCAGAGCAAAGAACGGGCTGCATATCAAAAAGAACTGTTCACGGGTTGAAACACCATATAATATAGTCACTGTAAGTGACGTATACTTTATAAAGTTAGTTGTCCTAAATGCAGTGGTTCCCACGCTTGGGTCCCCAGATGTTCTTGGACTAAAATTCCCAGAATCCTTCTCACCACTCGCTGTGCTGGCCAGGATTTCTGGGAGTTGTAGTCCGAGAACATCTGGGGACCCAAGGTTGGGGACCACTGCCCTAGAGGACCCCAACATAATTTGACCCATGTAGGTTCTTATTTGACCCGTCCATTCGGCTATGGGTGCTGCAGGCCAGATTTCAAGGCCACATTGTTCTATTTCAGGACACACAGTCGGACCCCCGTATCCGTGGGGGATCGGTTCCAAGTCCCCCCACAGATGCTGAAAATCACAGAATGCTATTTTGATAGCAAACACTATCCCTAGCATGGTCTCTGGCTCCCTCTAATGGCCAGTTCTGCAAACTTCATCATTAAAATATACATTTGTTGGAATTTTTCTTTTAATATTTTCAGACTACGGATAAGTGAATCATACTTATCCCGTGGATAAGGATAACAAAAACCAAGAAAACCATTACAGCACCTAAACACGAACAGGCTGGTTTCAGTGTGAGCTGATGTGACTCTCAATCCACTTCTGTCAGACAGAAGTCTTTTCCTTACACGGGGAATATTGTTTACTTTCCTACTTCTGGTTCGGATTCACTGATAAGCTCCAGACAACTTTCCTTTTCTTTGTTTGCTGAAACCAAGCTTTGGTTTCAGCTTGCCAATTACAGGCCTCCCGTCCAATGCTTTCCCCCACAACGCCAGACACAGACCTTATCTGCTGCGTTCGGCATCGGCTTCAGCTTCCCTTTGGCCATTAACATGGCGTTGATTTTGGCAGCCACGGCAGCTGCCGCGTCGAGAGCTCCCAGAGGGGCTGCTGAACCCTCAGATCCCGATGTCCCGGACACGCCATCTCCGCTACTCAGAATGGGGCGGCCAGGCACAGGGGCGGTGGCAGGAAGGAGGTAGACAGCTGGGGACGGCCCAGGCTGGTCCCACTTGCTACGACGCCTGGAAGATAGAAAGACAAGAAATAATCCTTCAGAGCGGCTGCTTTTCCTTAGAATTCTTTTCCCTACGGCAACTAGGCTTAAAAGTTAGAACATCACATTTGAACAGCTCTGATTCCTTATCTCGGTATTTCATTTTAGAACTGCCGAGCAGGAAGGGACCCTAAGGACCTATCCAGTCCAGTCCCTTGTCATGGAGGCACAGGGGGAGAATCAAACTCCCAACCTCTCCCTAAGTCTGAGATAGGCCGGAATTTATTTATCCAGGGAGAATGGAACTTGCAAAGATTAAATATTTTAGACTACGACTTCCAGAATCCCCACCCCAGCCAGGAGGCTAGTGCCCCAAAATATCTGGAAGCCACAGTTCAAAAAAGGCAACTTTTCCCCAGTTCCAAGTGAGATTTATAGGCTACCCTGACAGGTCTCGATACAGGGCAGGGCTCTTCATAAACAGTCAAATTTATCCATCCTCTCTACGCTTAATTCTGAGTGCTGGGGCTGCCTGGAACACAGTCTGCAGCATGAAGATGAGCAGAAAATAAGACTGAAGGTAAGTTGGAAGACAAAACAAAAAAGAGTATGAGATGGTCATACACACAGTCTTTGCCAATGTGCAGGAGTAAATCTCAGCCCTGTAAAGTCACCATAATACTCATCAACACCACACTTATATCATGTTTTTGAGTGCTCCGCATTCATTTGCTCCACATCACATGCTATGGGCATGTTCTACTATTACCGATAAGGGATTAAATTAGCAAGACAGGGTTGCCTAAACCATCTGGTGAGCTCATCACCGAGTTAGGGACTTCTATTTATTTATTTTATTCATTACATTTATATCCTGTCCATCTAGTGCCTAAGCACTATTTTGGGCAGCTAACGACAGTTCAATCACAAGTACTCAATCCCACCCACAAGGAACCAATCAACATCAAAAACCCAGGATGTCCAAAAAAAGAGAAGGAAACCTTGGGGGGTGGGGGCGTAAATCAAAATCAGCAGTCAATTCAATTCATGGGCCCACGAGGATGTCAAAGGGGTAAGATATTTCTAGATCAGCACCTCAGCTTCAGCACCCACACAGGGCACCCAATGTGAAAGCAATAATGGGGGGGGGGGGCGGGGAGAGAGAGAGAGCACATGCCAGAATATGTTAAACCCTTCAAAAGGTAGCAAATGTTCTTTCAGTGCAGTTTTCTTTATCCCTGGAACAAATTAACAGGTAAGGGCTGCAGCTGAATGATGTGTTTTACACAGAGAAGATTCTGATTTTAATCCTTTAACCCTCAAAAGGTTCAAATCGGCCAGAGGGCAGCTTCTGTCATTTAAACACCATGTTTGACAATGGAAGACCTCTTTTGTTGGTTTTCGCTGATTTTTGTCAACCCCCCTCTCATGTTTAAGGAGGATTTTTTTTTTCCAATGACAACAAAAATAACTATCTGGCTTAGTTCCGGGCCTCATTTAATACTCCTAAAACAGTAACCTCTGAAAGTCAAACTTGCAGATTTTTAAATATTTTTGAATTGTTTTTAAACTTCCTTTAAAAAAAAAATCTTAATACATGCTTCATTGTTTTTTAAAATATGATAAGCATATAGTGTTTTTAAATATGTTGTTCTATCCATTGTGAGCTGTCTTGGATCTCCTATGGGGAGAAAAGTGACATATAAATAACATAATAAATGGAAGAACATGGATATATGCCCTTAAAGCAGTGGTCCCCAGATGATCTCGACTACAATTCCGAGATATCCTGGCCAGCACAGCTCGTGGTGAAGGCTTCTGGGAATTGTAGTCCAAGAAACTCTGGGGACCCCAGGGTGGGGGAATCACTATCTTAAAAGCAAAGTGAGGCAGCTGTCTGGGGGTGGGGGAAAGCAGAGGCGAAACCTGAGAAAATAATTAAATTATTTAGCCATCTAGCCCTCAAATATTGTGGGTTTCCATTGCATTCTTCCCACGGCCCCTAGGGGATCATCATCATCATCTTAGAACGACAGAGCTGGAAGGGTTACCCTAGAGATCATCAAGTCCAGCCCCTCTCAAGGAGACCCGGGAGTGGGATTCGAACTCCCAACCGTTCTTATTAAATGATTTAACAAATTGTCTTTTAACCATTACAGCTTTCGATCCTGTTCTTCTTGCTGGAAGGATCTCCAACCTCAGGTATTCCCACCTTTGGGGGTCTTGGGACTACAACTCCCAGAAGCCTTTTCGTCGCCAGTTATGCGGGCCCCGGGGGCTGCTGGGAGTTGTCCTCCAAGCCCAGCTGGCCTAGCCTTCGTTCCCTGCTTGGCCTCGGGCGGCAAAACGTGAGGGGGTCGGCACTCTGGGTCCTGCCCCCTGAGCCCAGCCTTTCCTCCCCTACAGGCAGGGCCCGCGGGGGCTGAGGAGGAGGAGGGGATGATGGGAGTTGTAGTCCTCGCCCCCAAACCGCCCCGCCCCCCCCAACCACCACCACCACGGAAGGCCGCCCGAGGCCTACCAGGGTCCCTCCGCTCCCCTCCTTGGGTCTCCCTTCCCCTTGAAGGCCACCCCTGCCCGGCGCGGCCTCCTCACCCTCCGGAAGCCCCGGACTCTCGTGGCCCCGAGCTGCCCGCTGACATGGCTCGCACGACCCGCCTCAGGCCGCCGCCGCCGCCGCCGCCTTCTTCGCTGAGAAACTTCCTTCCCCCCCCCCAAAAAAATACGTCACTTCCGCCCCTGCAGCGCCGCCGAGCGGCCGCGACGCAACTTCCGGTCGTTGTCGTAGCGACGGCAGCCAGTTCCGACCCCGGCGGAGGAGGGGGGGAGCCGCAGATTTAGTAAAATGTTAGCATGACACGCCTGGGCACAACTTCCGGGTTCCGTCGGCTTGATCTGTTTTCTTCCTCTTTTCTTCTCCAGATAGGAAAGGAAGCGGCTTTAACTTGGGGACGGTCAGAACCCCACTCCCATCATCATCATTAGCAGAGAGAGAGCAATAAAAAAACAGGGGTGGGTAATTGTCTTTATTGGAGGGCTAAAAAACAAAATCTGAAAAAATGGGCAAGCTCCACAGGAACCCTCATCAGTCTGAGGCTTTCCCAGCTGGGAAGGGTGGGTTTTAGACAACAAATAGTCCAAATGAGGGGGGGGGGGGGAGTGCGTATTTAAAAAATCTCCCTAGGTAGATGTTGAGGCTAAGAGTTAAACCCAGACTCGATGGTCAAAACGGTCGGGAATTAGGATTATCTTGAGAATTGGTGTTTGCCCCTCCTGTCGGGTTCAGCTCACCGCACAATATGGGGATAAATGTTGGAGTTTTTGCAACCTCGCAGGCTGCTTTTAGCAAGCTTGGCTGGGAGGGACCTTTCTGGAGTGTCAATCAATCCGGCAGGAACCAATCGTTTCTTTCCTGCCTCTGACTTCAAAGAGAGCCCCGCCTCCCTGCTAAATGTTTCACCTTCTCTTTAATCTGTTGAGGTCCGTTGTTGAAAGCAGTCATGTTTCTCAGTTTGCTGTTTGATCTGTTCAATGGCGAGTCATGAAACCTTTTCTTCTTTCTCCTACTAGTATCTCTGAGTGAGTTATAGAGACTGTAAGTGCCAGTTAATGAGAAAAGGCAACTTGAAGCTGTGCTGGCTCTGTGAATCCTTGCACTTCTGCTGCACAGCTAGAGGAATTGAACCAAAACCCAAAACCTCTGCAACCCATAATAGGCTGTATTTGCCTGAAGACTTGTATTGGTGGGACAATATTTCTAAATATTTCAGAAAGAGACGCCTCCTCAAAATTCAGATGCTCCACGTGAGATAAAATATGAGTTAGAAACATGAACATCCTTCTTCACTTTTGTCTGCTCTTGTTGGAGAAGCCTGCTGTCACTCAAAGAATCTCAGCTGTCCTGGAATCTCTCCATCCTTTTCAAGGAGTAGCTCCTACTTTCTGCAGGATGTGGGACATTCCCGTTTGCCACCAGGCGTCGAACATCATTAGCCCTCCGGATCTTACGGGACTCCGGCTCCCACCATTCGAACCCAGGCAGCTGATGGTCCAGTTGCCCGAGGCAGGCTCCTTTTCGCTTCCTAATTTTGACCATAGCTTTTGGGTTTGGACTACAAACCCCATCAGTTCATGGCTGGCTTGGGGATGCTGGGTTTTGTAGTTTTTTAAAAAGGTGACATTGCCAAGCGCTGGCTTTAACTGCGTAAACCCACAAGGATGCTAGCGAGTAAAACAGGGAGAAATATACAACGCCTTGAAATGTCTAAGGGTTCATTGTAAATACCTTTTTCCACTCTGTCACCTCCTGCATCTTATCTGTGAATCAGCGGGATTTATGTCCATGTCAACGAGAATAGGATTTGGGCTGTTCTGTGTTCGACACCACTTCCTTCCTTCAAGAATTGCAAAGGACGCCAGGACAAAAATAAACCCGAGCCTTGAACCCGCAGGAAGTGAGTCACTTTTGAGTCATCCTGTTGGCTTTGTTTTTTCTCTTACCCCAAAATGCATGTATGCCCAAGTACCATCAGATAAATTTACGCCAAGGAAAGGCATTGGTTTTATCACTGCATTTTTCACACTGGAAGGCACCGGCTCTGTGTGTTATTACGGCCGTACCCAGGGGGTGCTCCAGTGGGAACGGAAAACCCTCAACATTTATTTTTCGGTCAGACGAGAATGGTCTCCAGGAAGCCTTGGTTTGAACGGCAATCCTGAACATACCACCCTGCAGCTCAAAAAGCCATTTCCCCACAAACAGACACGGTTCGGTGTAGTGTGCAAATGATCAGAAATGGCTGCTTCATTGCTGCGTTCCGTTCGTAGCGGAATTTAATTTTTCATCCTCTTCTCTCCAATGATGGATCGCTGCAGTATCATCATATGGGTCTCTCTTTCCGGTGTTCAGAAGGGCGTTCGACGGCTTATACAACCATTTGATCCCACCAACGATGGTGGTTGGACATGCTCCCTTCCCCTTGCTATGGCCCTTTGGAAACATTTGGGGTTCTGTTTTTTTTTTTTTTACCCCTGGTGTTTATTCGTCTGAAAAATTCTGTCACATCTGGAAATCTGCACTGGCAAAACTTGTGCATGTGGATAACTCCATCTCGTTTCTCGGGAGTCCTGTTTTGGCAACACGCCCTCCATCATACAACACCTGAGGCCGCCCTAGGCGTATACTAGAGAGAGCTGCAACAAAATGTTGCAGTGTACGGCGAGTTCCAGATTGAGGAGACCCCCCCATTTCTATTTGACTTCCTGATGACCTATGAGAACCTCCCTCGCAGTGTGCATCCAGCGAGCATCCTGAGATCTTATTGGGTTTTGTTTTTTTAAATGGTCTTGTTTGTGGGTACCCGTGGCCCACCGCGGCATGGGCCACGGGTGGCGTCTCTGGAGGCTGAAGGCAGCGCTTCCTCCCATTTCTGTGCGAACAATGAGCACAATTTAGTTGCCGGACGCGATACGGAAAAAGTTTGCATCCCCCGGAGACAGTTTTCTGTGACATCCCAGCCTGAGTTACACTGTTCGCTTTCTGGATGCATTACAATCCGATTTGAGCCTTGGGGTTTTTTTTAGTTCTATGTTTCCCAGTAGCTATCCATGGTCCTGGAACTGTTATGAGGCCACCGGGACTCTGCACTTGCTCAGATACGCTCTGTTCCTTTGTGTATATCTGTCCCCCGAGTTACTGTTTTATACCGGGCTCAGCATTCGAGAAAAATAATAGCAGAATAAATGGTGGAAACTTGACGTCAGTTGATTCCCCACTTTGCAGATGGTAATCAACCATTACCATGTCCAAATTCCCAGCGGCTCTGCCTTGTTTCTCCTAAATGATGCCAGTACTGCCTAGGTACAGATAAAATCTAACCACATGCTGATCTCGGAGTCCTGTTTATTTATTTCTTAGCCCGGAACCCTTCAGGCGCGGCTGCCGGCAAATGATTTATGACATCGATGTGCGTTGTGCTTTCAAATGTATATAAAAAGGTTGCAGGTCCATATTTCAAGTTGAGGAAAGAGAAGAAAATAACTGAATATTGGAGCCAGAGGAGAGGGGAAGCCAGGGAATGAAAAATATTGCATCCCAATAATATGTATTTTTTTGGGGGGTGGAGTGTAGAAATGTTTTCACAGCTTCCACACGGGCTGGCAAAAGGTGAATTTTAGGAGTTTTGCTCCTTTGAAAAGTAACTCTTCCATGCTTTGCCTTTTTGTTTGTTTCTGCTGATGCATGGGGAGGGAAGAGGTCTCCAGGCGCCAGTGTTGAAGACGAAAATGTACAACAGGAAACCAGGGAAGAAAATGGGAGGCTATAAAAATGGGAGGCTATATAAAACATCACAAAGACCCTTCTGGTTTTTCCACAACAACTCCCATCATCGGCCACACTGGTAGGGACATACAGAGGGTGCAATCCATAGAAAATCACCGTGCTGTTTTGTACAAAATATACTCTCAACACAATGAACTTCAGCCACCCTCCAGCCTGTTTAATAATCTGCATTTTGACTCTCTCCCCCTCTGTTTGTCCAACAGGTACTTGTTGAGTCCCTTCTGATTTGTGGAGAAATACGGTATTTCTTCAGCTTTTGGGCCGAACGACACTGCATGCAGGAGCTGATTCTTATTGGGTCTTGTTTATCATATTTTTATCCTGCCTCGTCTCCCAGGAGGTCAAGGCGATATATATGGTGCTCCCACTCCTCATTTTACTCTCACGACAGCCCTGTGAGGTAAGCCAGGTTGTGTAACTAATTATCAGCCCACATCTCCCAGGGCATTTAATGACCCAGTGGGACATTCGAACCCAGCACTCCAACCACAAAAACATCCTGGTGCGATTGAGTTAATCAACTTAGGTTTACTTGGCAGGCAAAGAAGTTCCTGCATTTTAAAAAGAAGTAGTAATATACAATAGGAAACAATATAATAAAACAGCAGAACAGAGCAGGAATGACAATGTTAGAAAGAGGGCTTGAAAAATGTTGATTTTTGAATACAAGTCCAGAATCTTTTTGGGGAGGAAGTACCTGAAAAAGTAAGTTTTTCCAAACTCTGATTAAAAGAGAGATTTATACATGTCTGGAGCTACGTTCCCTCTCACCCTAGCTATTCTTCTGGGGTTAGAAGGAAGCTTATATAACACATACGAGATTTACAGCAGTGCCATCAAAATCCATTCAGCTGATTTGCCAAGAAGACGGAGTCCTTGTTCCCAAAGCTGGGAAAAGGTGGGCATTTTTTTCTCTGGTTACTGGCATCTAAAGTAAAGTCATGAAATTTCAACTCGCTGCTCCAGAGAAAGCAGCTACCCCACCAATGAGCCTTGTTCGGGGGGCTGCTCCCTTGGACTCTGTTTTTTAAGCTCAAGGGGCATGTATTCGTCAGCCTCACGCACTTTAAGGCCCTACAGGAAGGAAGAAAAAAAAAGGAAATCATAATAACAAAGATAAATTAGTATTTCAGATTAAAAACAGAGAAGAAACTACATTAGGACCCCCCACGGGAGACCAGTTCCAAGCCAACCCTGCATTGCATGGTCTCTGGCTTCCCCTAGTGGCCAGTTCTGTTAATGACATCAAGAAATATATTTCGCTAGCGAACACTATCCATAGCATTGGACTCTAGCGCCCTTGAATGGCCAGTTCTGCAAACTTCATCATTAATATATATATATTTCTTGAGATTTTTCTTTTAATATTTTCAGATAAGTAAATCAGTGGATAAGGGGGGTCCTACTGTATAATTTACAAAGACTCTGCATTTGAAGGCGTGCTTAAAATGCCGTGGTCGTCACGGCGTTTCCCCCGCCTCCTGCAGTTTGCAAAACTGGCCTGTTGCCGATTTGTGATTGGTCATTGGGAAGTAAGCAGAGGCTTCATTTGCATGTCTGATGGTTTCGTCACAAAGGTAGGTAGGATTGACGTCTCTCGAAGTCTCCTGGGTTTCAGCTTCAAATAAGACACTGCCTGTAATCTACAATTTGGCCCCAGTAGAGAAGATTGCTGATTTCTGCCTGAAATATTTATTGGCTCATACGGATGCTGGGATAATTCATAAAATGTCGTAGGAAGCGGCTTTCTGCCAGCTGAAGCGGTCTGTCCGCCTGCGATCAGACAGTGAGAAATGTGTATGTCTGGTTATTTATTTAATGCCGCCTTTCTTCCCAAAAGGTTACATCAGAAATAATGGCTTTGCTGGGACCGATCCCCTTTAAAGCGACCCTTCTGTCTGGTTTCATTCATGTTTTCCCTCTCTTTATGTTATCCCGGTGTTCGTAACTTCTCTTCGCACATCTGAGCGTTTTAATAGCAAAACCAGCCGCCCCCAGCGATTTAGAAATTTTGCAAATGAATAATCCACGTAATCCCAGGTGGGCAGCGTCACAGTGCCTTGAGCGGTCAATTTTATCTGCAGACCAAAAGGGCAATGCTTACCATATAGACGCCTTCCACTTTCTGGAAAAAAAGAAGCAAATAAGAGAAGTGAGATCTGTGAGCAGAAAAAAAGAAGCACGGGGCCAAATATATGCTTATGTTCATCTTTCCCTTCCCGGTGCATCTAAAACTGATCACTCTATTTGGAATTATGAAACTAACTTGTCAGAAAAGGCTATTTACACAGAGCCTCAGTCTTTTCCCAAATCTCTAGCCAAAACAAGAGAATACCAACTTGGGGGGAAAAATGAATTTCTGTTTATTAGCCATTCATAAGACGGTGGTTTTTCTCATCCTTCTGTCACTGTGAGCTTCCTGTCAGCTCAGCAGGCCAAGCAGAAATTAGACTCTCTCTCTCTCCCCAGCCACCTTCCCCCCCCCCCCCGCACAGAAATTGAGCAACAGAGAAGCAACTTCCCCTGTTGAGTTTTGGCCTGTTAAAAACCAACAGGTTGAGGATAACTCACATTTCACACACACACCAATCCTGAGACTAGAAATGCCCAAAACGCAGTGGGAAGGAAGGAAGGAAGGAAGGAAGGAAGGAAGGAAGGAAGGAAGGAAGGAAGGAAGGAAGGAAGGAAGGAAGGAAGGAAGGAAGGGATAAAAAGTCACACAGAGTGCAAAATCTGTACAAATTTGAGAAGATGCTTCTACCCATTGCAAGAAATATTGTTTCCCTCAGCGCATAAACAAACACACAGACAAACAAATGAAAAAAGAAATGAAATCAAGGCGGAGGAAATAAATTGGTCCCCCAACCACCTTTTCTAGTTACTTCTGATCTGGGGTTCCCCCCTGCCCTCCCTACACCACGTTTGTTTCCATTGTGGAAAGGAGCATCTCTATTTTCTGAAGGATGCCTCGTGCAGAAAACCGGTCCCTCCTGCTAAAGGCACTCAGGGCCCCTCCTGGCCAGCCATGAGGCTTTGACCCGGGGTGCCAACATCTCAAGGGGGCAAGGATTCGCAGCTAGAAGGGCAGTGAACCCCCCTGCCCTGAGCACAAGACACTGGTGTCTCCTTCCTGGACAGCAAGGACCAGAAGATGTTGCTCCTCAAGAACGTCCATCCTCAGATCATCCCCACCCCACCTCTTCAACACATCAAAGTCGTTGAGCACGCTTACCTAGGACTCTTGACTCACACACACAAAAATCCCAGGACCGGCCCTACCGTTGGGCAACGCAAGGTGATTGTCTCAGATAGCAAGCACCGGGTGGTGGAGAGCAGAACTATTTCTAGCTCCAGGACTACAGTTCCCATACTCCCCCGGCCAGTTGAAGGAAAACCCACCCAGGTAATTCAACCTGGGATACCTTAGCAATATCTGTGCAAAACGCACTTCGTACCGTTTTGCAGATTAATCGGGGGGGGGGGGGGTGAAACGGAGACGTACAGAAAATGTACCGCTTTAATTTCTAAGATTTTAGCGCTGAAGTGAAATCAGGCAGGACGTACCTCGTAGTCGGACACCGGGGGAGCTTTTGATTTCTTTCGGTTCTGGATCTGAGAAAGGGGGAAATCCCAGCATAAAAGTCATTTCCGAGGTTAGAATCACAACTTTAAAAAGTAACAGCATGGCGTGAGCATCACGGATTACTTTTGGATTCCCCCCTCCCCACTCCACAAAATAATGTAATAATGTACTAGCATCTTTTTGAGGGTGGGGGCTTATTTGTTTCTTCTTCGTATTTGTAGTGACTCTTTTTTTTTAATCGCTAAAATGTCATGTTATTCTGCAAACGAGAGGTAACGGCGGTAAATTAGGAAAGGAAAAGACAGATGTGCCTCCGTGACAGGGGTTAGACTCAATGACCTATAAGGTCCCTTCCAGCTCTGTAGTTCTAAAATGATGATGCTAATGATGATGATGAGAGAGAGAGAGAGAGAGAGGAGGGGGAAATTGCTTTGAAACATTAAATGCCAGACTCTGAACTTAACATTTTCTTTCTTTCCCACTCTGCAATTCCAGATAAGATTTTTAATTTATTAGGAACCTATGATGTTCCTAATAGATTTTCCAAGGTATTTTAAGTAGTTCAATGAGATTGTTAATCATTGCTACCACCCCCAACAAATTTCCATGGCTGAGTGGGGATTTGAACTCAGATCTCCTGAGTCTTAGTCCAGCAATCTATCCATTACACTCCGCTCCCAATAATTATGTGCTCTCTGTTTAGTTCTAACATATGGTGACCCTTTCCAGGATTTTCTAGGTAGTGAATACACAGACGTGGTTTCCCATTCCCTTCCTCTAGGGGCGCTGTGGGACTGTGCAGCTTGCCCAAGGCTACCCAGGCTGGCACTTCTCCCAAGAGGCACAGTGTGGGGAATCGAACTCCCAACCTCTGGCTCTGCAGCCAGCTGCTCCAACCCAACAAGTTGTCCAGCTAACAATCAGGTGTCCTTATCCTACCACCAACGCAGAACTTCCTGATGGGTGTTACTACCTTAGTGAATCCTTTACTGGTGTTCACGTACAGTTTGTGTCACTTGTTGAGGCTTATTGTGACTAACTTAACGAGGCGCAGTGCGCGTCTTGGTCACCCAAATGGCATGGGTGACCAGGCATGTGAGTGGATCAGGCCATGGCACCCTATCGATTAGCTGTATGTAGTAAATGATTCAACCCGTACAGAAACACTGCTGGCTACACAGTGGTGTAGATATCTGATTGTGGAGCCAGAGGTTGCGAGTTCGATTCCCCCACTGTGACTCCTGGGAGAAGAGCCAGCCTGGGTGGCCTTGGGCAAGCTGCACCGTCCCAGGGCTCCCCCTAGAGGAAGGGAAGGGTAAAGCACTTCTGAGTCTTCTCTATCTGGGAAACCCGGAAAAGGGTCACTATAAATCAGAATTGACTTGATGGCACATGATTATTATTATTACAGAAACACCAGAAAATTCTGGCCGTTTTTTAATTGGTAGGAATGGGAATTCTCCCTCTTGAAGTCTGCCTTTTCTTAGTTTCTCTTCCTTTTAGACTTCTTACATAAACAAAATGGGATACCCAGTGTGGTGTAGTGGACTGAATGACGGATTAGGATGCAGGAGACCTGAATTCGAATCCCCACTGAGTCATGGATACTCATGGGGGGAAGACTGGTAAAAAATATCCCACTTACCTTGAGAGCCCCATTTTAGATTTGCTCGAAGTTGGTTCTGACTCAACAAATCATAGCAACAAAAGATATAAAACAAGAAATTACACCACCTATGGGGGCAACCATATCTGAGCAGAGAGGCAGTGTGGTGTAGTGGTTACAGGGCTGAGCCGAACTTAAGAAAACCAAACCAATCTTATTCTCCACCCATCGCACGACCTCATTGCGCTGGTCTATAGGGAGGTTACAAAATCCTAGCCCTCCTCACTTACGAAAATTCACTGGTGCATTTTTAATCTAAAAGATCCGGAATGACTCGCCTTCATTCTGCAGTACAAAAACGTCACAATAATGCCGTAGAGAAAAAGAATCCCATCCAGGATGTAACACAGCTGCGGTTCCTTCAGCGCCTCTGCAATTAAGAGGTAAAAATGGGTAATGTTTGTGAGTATTTCAAGGAGGTGTTTGCAAAACACAACCCAGCACCCTGAACCGGGGGGGAAATAAGGAGGGAAGGAGATTTTCAGCAGGGGAAAAAAAACAATGCAATACAAGGATCTAGATTTCCTGGTGTGTGGGAAACGTTCTCTGAAGCTGAGTTGTGTTGATGGGTTTGAAAAACCAAAATCAGCGCTCAGGAATTTCACTTTTGTGAGCTGCAACCCTCAGAATCCACCCGACAGCATTCCCGATTCTCAAGAATATGGGGGTGGTGTTGTTTAAAACATGTGGAATAGGAAAGAGAGAGAACAATCGGCTGCCGATCAGCTTTAGTCATTGCACTTCTGAATGACCTTAATCGCCAGTGGGACTCATATAGATAAAGACAGTCTGGTAGGGAGAAACTCATTAATTAATTTAAATTAATCATGCTGTGTTTCTCTATCCCTCTCTGTTTCTATTATATATATAAATATATCTGCCATAGTTATATTGTTTCCTACATGTGCTTTCTTTTTCCAATTGTTTTCCCCACCCCGTTTTAGTTTCCCCTATAAATTAGGATGGTGTTGTGGACAGAGTGACGGATTAGGACTCAGGAGACCTGAGTTCAAATCCTTGCTCAGTTTTGGAAATTCACTGTGAGAACAGCAATGGAATAACCATTCCTTAAATATCATGTTTACCTAGAAAGTCCTATTAGGGTTATATATATATAATTTGTACAAACCCTTGTGTCTTGTACCCAGAGGTTGGGAAAAGGGCCATTTCTGAGTTAAATGTCTCAGAATCCTCCAGGAAAATTGCTGTGGGTTCCAGCTGAGTCAATATTAAAATATTAAATTTTCCAACCTCTGAATGTGACCACAAGTGCATGGTTATTAATTACAAACAAACAAACAAAAAACACCAGTGGTTCTACCTTCTTGTATCCCAAAACAAAGCAAATATGGATAAAGTTGAAAGTAATAAAACTTGCTTAGCTGATTTCTGGCCCCTTCGGTTTTACCCCTTTCGGGTGTCAAAGGAAACACATAAAATAAGGAAGGTGCACGGAGGGAATTCCATGAAATGGAACTAGCCTGATTTAGCAGAACGTGGCTGTAGCCACGTGGCTACCTCATGATGTTTTCCTGTCCTGTGATAGTCTCACTTTCTGCAAGAGTTCCAACTTTCTCTTTCGATAAAAAGCGATGGGGAAATCTGCGGCCACTCCTTGGCTGCTGGACAACTCCCATCCGAGCCATGAAAGGCCAGGTGACCAGGGGGGATGATGGGAGCTGGAATCCAACCATTCCTGGGGGTCCAGCGTGACCACCACCATCACCCACTTCCATGGGAATAAGAAATCTAGTTTTGGAACGGAAGGAAGGAAGGAAGGAAGGAAGGAAGGAAGGAAGGAAGGAAGGAAGGAAGGAAGGAAGGAAGGAAGATCATAATCACCCCCAGACTAAAAAGATTGCCTCTTTTCAGCCAGCAGTGAGAACTCAAACCTTGAGATGGACTGGCCACCACCAGCAGGTCAATTGTCTATTTTAACCTGAATAACGTCTCTGTGGTTACTCATTACAGGAGCGGGCTGGCTATTTACAGACATTTGACATTTCCTAGATAGTGACAGAACCACGTTTGATTCTTTTCCACTCCGGAGAATCTCTGTTAAATAACTCTTTAACTGCATTTCTGTCGGGTTCCGTTCTGTGGGGGAAACAGCGATGTTCCTAAACGGACAACCACCACCACTTTTTGACTGAAATGTGTGCGAAATCAGACCTGTCCTGTTTGTTTAGTTTCTGAGGTGCATGGCCATCTTTCCATGTGAGCCAGGTTTGCTCACTTGATTTATCCATTTCACATTTGATAGGCCAACTTAATTTTTCTTTTTCTTTTCTTTTCCTCCTGGGTTAGGTTTGGCTCCTATTTCTACATCATGGCTTCATTGTCTTCTTGCTGTTCTGTGCCGTCAAGCCAGCTCCAACTCAGGGCAACCCCATGAACAAGTGCTCCCCAAAAGGTCCCGTCCTCCACAGTCCTGCTCAGGTCTTGCAAACCCAATCCTGTGGCTTCCTTTAGGGAGTCTGTCCATCTCGTATTGGCTCTTCCTCTTTTCCTGCTGCCTTCCACCTTTCCCAGCATGATGGTCTTTTCCAGAGAATCCTGCCTTCTCAGAAGGTCCCCAAATAAGGACAGCCTCAGATCCCACATTTTTCCCTCCAGGGAGAGTTCAGGCTTGATTTGACCAAGGACCCACTGGTTCATCTTTCTGGCCATCCAGGGTCTCTGCAAAGCTCTCCTCCAGAACCACATTTCTGATGAATCAATTTTTTTCCCTGTCAGCCTTCTTTGCTATCCAGCTTTCATATCCTCTTTCTCTCTATCTGCTATGAATGCTTAAAACAACAACACCACAATATTCCTATATGATTCTTTGACCCCAGTACATGGCTTGAATTAACTATATGGGGCGTAAGCACCAGAAATTAACAACAACAACCAAAAAAAAGCAAGTTAAAGACATATCCCAGGCAGTAGTTAAAATATTTATTTACCGTTTTAAAGATCATATTTGTTTTATATTTGTACAGTTCCTGTTGTTAGCTTTCAAATACTGTCTTTTAATTATGCAAGCCACTTGGGGTCCTTCTTAAGAAGAAAGGTGGGGTAAACATATTTTAAATAAATAAAATAACAAATAAATAAATAATACTTGTGTCACAAACACAAAATGGAGTCTCGGGGCATTTTTAAGGGCAACACAATGATCCTGAGAACAGCTGCCACACGGGATATAATACACCTGATCCAAAGCTTATCGTATGCTTCTGTTAGTATTTTAGGACTCAGGTCTTTTTGCTGGTTTTTCTTAGAAACAGATACAATTTAATTGCACAAAAGGGACTATCTTGGTTTTTCCTTTCAACGGTAAAGTGGCCGGCACGGTCTAGTTTTAATTAAGCCCAGACAAATAACAAACAACGGGGGTGGGTGGGTTTGTAAACTAGAAGATTCACCAACATAATTCTCAATATATATTCTTGGGATCATAAGCGTAGGCAGAACTGCAGACTTTTATAGAGCGCTGAAGCTGATCAATAGGTATTTTTAGTGTCGTGTTGAAATAGTGTCCATATTTCCCTAATAAAGGTGCCTGTTTTTCAGATTTAGAACCTCAGAAAGGTCAGGTTTAAGTTTTTTTTTCCCCATCCTCGTGGCAGGAAACTCCTGGAACGAAATAACGCCCAAAATCTCTGATGGACGCAGGAGGTTTAGAGTCTTGCCAAGTCCACCGACAGAAGCTTTAGTTGATTCATCGACCCGTTAACATCGGCAAAGCCAGTCTGGCGGAGCGGCTCGTGTTGACGCACAAATGCTGAGACCCAAGTTCAAATCCCTGAAACTGACCCAGTGACCTTGGGACGGCCACTCAATATTTTTTTTTTTTTCTGATCTAAACTATAACTTTGCTGGGGGTTTTGCTGGTTCTGTCTAAACCAGCCGTGCTCAACTGTTTCCCCCCCCCCCCCCCCGGTCCACAGCCCTAAACACAATATGAAAGAAATATAGGCCGAGTCAGGATTATATACGTTGCAGAATCAACCTTACGGGGTGGCCTAGGAAGGACTGTGTCCAACCTGTGGCCCCCTTCAAATGTGCCAGGCCCCCCGTTGAGAATGGCTGCTCTAGGCTCTTCTGCAAGAAGGAAGGATAAAAATCCCAATAAAAATACTCATTCAGAGCAGATCCTGGCCTTCTGCGGGACATACATTAAGAACTTCAACAGACGTTAATTGGACATCAATAGGAAGTTGAAGAAAAGTTACATTCCTTTTGTTTGTTTGTTTGATTACCCCCCCCCCCCCCAGCCTGCCAACATGGTGTTCACAAATCAAAACTTTCAGATCCAAGACATGGCATCCTTTTGACCCCACACCGCATCTTTTTACCTGCTTCCCGAACGGTGAGGAGAGCCACAGCTGTCCAGAAAACCCACTTCATCGTGCAGATGTTGGGTGGTGTTGCAGAAGGGGCAGGTCCCAGGCAAGGCAATGAGAAAGCAAGGCTGGCGACGCTTTCCCCCCTTCAAGGCAGTGTCCAGCGCGAGAGAGGTTTAGCTTCTCCTCTGCTTCGCTCGCTCTGTCAGCCCGGCCCACAACCCACAAAACACATCCTTTCCTGCATTTGGGGCTTTATTTCAAGATAGCCAATCCGCTCGACACCCAAGTTCCTCTTTCTTCAGCTTGCTTGGAAGAACCGGGTAGTCAAGAGCCCAGCGAGGGCTCGACGGGGAGAACAGATGTGTAAATGAAGTTTTGGGGTGCATGGGAAACTCATGGTTTCGGGAAACCCATGCTCCCCGTTCAGCCTGTGTAAGCTTCACTGCTTACCAGGATCCAAAATGAACGGGTGAATCAGCCTCTGTCCACCTTATCCCTGGCTCAAGTGTAATAATAATCACATGCTGTCAAGTCAACTTTGAGTCATGGTGACCTTTTCCAGGGTTTTCCAGGGAGAGAATACTCAGAAGTGGTTTCCCGTTCCCTTCTTCTGGGGCCAACCCTGGGACGGTGCAGCTTGCCCAAGGCTACCCCAGCTGGCTCGGCTTCACAGGAGGCCCAGTGGGGATTCGAACTCCCAACCTCAGACTCCACGACCAGAGACCTAAGCCACCAGCCACTTCCGAGTTAAAGAAGAAGGACAAGTTTCTAGTCCCTATGGCTGTCTTAAAGACAAGGCCTTACTGAAATGGGTGGAGAGAGATCGATCAGGAAAGGGGCAGGAATTCGGGATGAAGGGAAAGGATCAACAAATCAGAGCCAGATTGAATGTTGGTGTCGGATTTATTTTAATTAGTATTTACAGAGGAAGCCTGGAAAGACTGTTTATTAAAAGGAGGAGTATCCCATTTCATCCTACAGGTTGTCTAGTCCTGTTGTAGAGCCAAGTCACTCAGTGCGACGTCATAAGTAAATAGAAGTTTATCAGAGGTCCCAGCATTGGATCTGTTGCTTTAAATTTTAACTCATCCATTGGTTACTTTAACACAGTTTTAATTTTCATCATCATCATCATGTGCCACCAAGTCAATTCTGACTCATGGCCACTCTTCCCTTCCTCTGGGGGAGCCCTGGGACTGTGCAGCTTGCCCAAAGGCTACCCAGGTTGGCTCTTCTCTCGGGAGGCACCGTGGGGGGGATTCGAACTCCCAACCTCTGGCTCCACAGCCAGAGTCCTAAACCACTGAGCTATCAAAATACCCACCCACAAACACGCAGGCAATGGCTTTTGTCCGAAGCAAACTTTTAATATATTTCGTCCCATGTACATTCTGGAACTCCCAGTTGACATAACAAGCGCTGCTACAAGATATTGCAAAATCGGAAAGAAAAAGTAACCGGGGAGAGAGTAAAACCGTGGTGAATCAATATTCGTGGTTGAACCTTCCTCGTAGGATCTATACGCCTTCCGGTCGCGTTTTCTTGCAAGAACATGAAACAAACTGAACAAACCCACAGCCGTGTACGCGAAACATCCATTCTTGATATCCGATCTGTTCACTGGCCAATTGGCCACCTGTAGTCAATGGCTTCCAGCCACGACTGGACAGCAAGAGAAACTGGGAACTCTTCTCTCCCGAAGGAAGGCATTTCCCCCGATTATACTTTATTTGGTTTCTCCAGCCGCTTGTCTGCGGATGAAACCCTGAATGGCTCAAAGACTCATCGTGCTCAGAGCCACAAAAACCACATCTCTTCCTATAGAGAGACACGCTTCAGAGAACTGCAGCCAAGCAGAAAAATTATACCGTATATATATTTCCCCTAAGCATCACTAAAGGCTTCTTGTTTTGAATGAAAGAGAACCAGGCTAAACAGATAAGACAGGACCCTCCCAAGGATACGGCTTGAAAGATTTAATTCAACAAACTGCTGAAGGCGGAAAAGAGCAACTGCAATGACGTTCGTACGTTTGTTTTATCTGCAGGGTTGTGTGGTTTTTTGCACAAAAGAGAACGAGTCCAAATAAAGAACCCAAACAAAACCCTCAGTTCATTCTCGTAGACATCACCGCCTTAGCTTTTCCTACTTTTCTAAATGGGCTGTTTGAACCTCTGTTCTATCAAATGTGTGGGAGTGAATTTAAACCACACAATACCCTTTTAGGTGCCCTTTGATTTGCCTTTGGTGAAAGGCACCCGGATTCATCCTGAATAGATCCGAGCCTCTCTTTTGCTGGAAGCCAAGCGTTGTCAAGACTGCTACAAGTGCTCTTCTAGGTAGGGTGAGGGACAAACCTTGTACCCGAACCCACGGCTGCTTACCAGTTGATAGCACTGGGTTAAATGGACCAAGCTCCATTCTGTATCCTTTCATGAGTTCTGGACGAGGCATTTTTAGCAGCGGCAAACAAGCACCGAGACAGGTTTTATTACTATGAAGGGGTAACCAGAGACACCAGGTAATTCAATGACCGCTTCACAATCTCTGTATTTTAACCAAATGATCCACATTTGAGAAGGGTTTTATTATTTTATACTCTTGGCGACTGCTCATACAAAAGGACCCCTGCAGCCACGAGATTGGTATCTGTGGTTTCACTTATCAATTGTTTAAAAATATTAAAAGGAAAAAAAGTGGAAATATGTATTTTCATGATGTATTTACCAGAACTGGCCACCAGAGGGAGCCAGAGACCATACTTTGTATTCTTGGCCTCTGGCTCTCTCTAGTGGCCAGTTCTGGTAAATACATCATGAAAATGCTTTTTCCTGGATTTCTTTTACCATGCTATGTATAGTGTTTACTATTATCTGCAGGTTTCAGCATCTGCTGGGGGCCGGGAACCAATCCCCTGGAGATATGTGGGTCCTACTGTGCTTATATGTTAGAAGCATACTGTCACCACTTGAGTAGTTTTAATTTTTGTTGCTGCGTACACCCCAACGAGGTATAGAGTAATGATAGAGTCTTCTTCTGAACCATACCCTTGTTCCATCCAGCGCTGTACGGATTGCATGCACCGACAGTAACTGTTGCAGGAGTAAGGAGGGGCCTGAATGTGGCTAAAGTCAGAGGCAAAGAATTCAGAAACCTTTGTGTGCAAAACGTGTACTCTACCGATGAACGACGGTCTATTTTAAAAGCAAAGCAAGGTCCCAGTCTTCATGGTTAGGAACAAAGGGTTCATTTTAAATAGGAACCTTGGAAGCTGCATGACGGCGCATCAGACCCGTTGCCCAATGTTCAGGCAACAGATTTTCTTCGCTTACTTTAGGAAGGCTTGGGATGGATTCTAGCGATTTCTACACCCAGAGCACTCGGAAAGAACTGCTCAGCCGCAGTTCATACACGAAGCAAGAAAAGGAGTCCCTCAAAATTTACAGGTGGCCAGCTTCTGAGTTGCCCCCCCAAAGTCGCTCCCCCTGCATTGGAGGAGACGAAATGGCTTTTCGGCTCAGCTTCAACCTTCCCCCCCCCCCCATCGCCTCAGACGGGCTCCTTCCAGGGGTCTTTTAGGACATGGAGGCGGAGGCGGCAGTGGGAGAACAGAAGAACATCAGAAGAGCCCGGCTGGATCAGGCCAAGGGCCCATCTAGTCCAGCTTCCTGTATCTCACAAGTGGCCCCACCAGATGCCTCTGGGAGCACACGAGACCACTAGATCCCTGTCTCCTGATCCCCCTCCCCGGCATCTGGCACTTTGAAGTCCCTTCCTTTTACTCCTGGAGATTATACATCCCCAATGTACAGAGATGATTGGGGGGGGGATCTGCATGGAATGGGTGCCAGCGCGCGCACACACATACAGACCCCCTGCAAAAGGAGAGGCAGTTGTTCCAAAAGACAGAGAAAGAGAGAGAGAAAGGAGGGCTAAAGGCAAGTTCAAAAGACACCCAGGGCTGTGAAGACAGAAAGGGGGGGGGGAGAGAGAGAGACCCATAAGCAAAGGCACCTTCACCAGAGGAAGAGGAAGCTGGGGGAGCCGCAGGCAAGAGGCGGCTAAGAAGCCAGCCCCGGTGACAAAATCCGCACACATGCGTACATATATATATATAGATAGATGCGCGCAGGTCGCTTCCATCCAACAGGTTTGCAAAGTGGGTTTTTTCCCCCCCTCTTTTAATCTTAGGCAAGCCCTGCCCTACACGGCAGGGCAACACAAGACTGTACAGACACACAGGAAGAAAGGGAAGAGACGGCAGACGGGCCTCCTTTGGCGGCCTCCGGAGCAGGAAGGGGACCTGGCCTCGGGTCCGAATCCCGGCTCTGACGTGGCCCCAGCGCTTATCTGTCCACCTCGCCAAAGACAATATCCTGAGTGCCTGAAGAAGAAACAAGGAGAGAGGTTAGCTTGCCAAGAGTTTGTTTCGAGAAAATCAAGTATTTCTTCTCTCGTTTTCTTTTATCTCGAGCAAACGGAAATAAAATAAGGGAGATACTGAGAGCGCGCAAAGGCCTTTCCCCGACGTGGCGCCCTCCAGATGGGATGGACTACGATGCCTATTCCCACCCATGATTTCACTAGTAGCTGACCGCTCTTATGGAAATCCCGGGCCATTCCCTCTACCTGCTGCAGCATCCGGTTGATGGTCTGCGTACCGCGGGTTGAGAATTAATCTATGAACACGCAACGGGTCCGAGGCCTTTGAGGCTAAGAGTCTGAGGCTCCTGGAAAGGAGCAGAAAGCCAAGAAGAAAGCCAGACTTACCTATGATGGCCACCACATCTGCCAGCATGTGACCTTTGGACATCTTATCCAAGCCAGCCTGGAGAAGATGATCGGGAAGAAGCCGGAAGGGCAAAGAGAAGATCACACATTTTTTTTAAAAAAGGCTACAAGACTGGCATATTAACCTTTTTTTGTTAGAGACAACGTTGACACAAAGCAGCAGGGAAAGGGATCAGGAGAAGGAAGGGGCTGCCTGGCACGGGATCAAGATGGGTTTTGCCGGATGGCTTCCATTTAGAACTAGAGATGGGCACAGATCAGTTTGTGCCAGTACGTAAAGGCAGCTGCACAGGTATATTAGGAAGGGTTGTTACATTCAGAACTATCGAATTTGGATCTATTTGGAACTATCCAAAAATGGCACCATTTTGGGTGAATCCCGAATATTTCAAAATTTGTACGAATTTGCAAATTTGTACCTCCTCACCCGGCACTGCCTTCTGCGTCATGGCAATAGCGCCTCTGTTGCTGTGTCTTACAAGCCAACGCCAGCGTTTTGCAGCAAAAGGACTGGAAAACGCTTGGGGAGGGAGGAATTTCCCACAGTGTTTTAAAACTGTTGCTATTAGTCATGCTTCCTTCCGGGCAAGGCGAGTCCCCCCCAGCGCAATGCAGAAGAGCAGCTGCAGGCTTGGTGGCACGGACACTTCCTTCCTCCGTAGGGTTTCTCTTCATGCTGCCCAGATCGGGGTGTGTGGAAATGTGCCCCCTTACACTCTACCACACGTCCCCCCTCCATACTCCGCTTTCATGTTTCAGCTGCAGTTGGGGTACACGCCTAGGGAGACCAACAGGTGCTTCGCGGGACCTAGAAAAATAGCTTTCTGGACTTCTGTATTCCAGGAATTGGCATGCTTGTTTAAAAAAAAGGAAAAAAAGGAACCACAGCTTTTTGCACGGCAAACAGAAATTGAAATTAAAAGTTTTAGAAGTGGCAGCCGTGCTAGTGTGTGCAAGCGTATCGGGTGAAATCCAAAAGGAAAAAAAGAACGCAATTAAAAAGGCCAAAAAACATGTGGCACCTTCAAGACGATTATATTCTAACGTGAGCTTCCGTGGATCAAGTCCACTTCGTCAGACGTATGGAAAAAATTGAAAAACAGAATTCACAAGTAAAACATTCTGAATGTCATTTTATTCACCATGTCTGACGAAGTGGACACGATCCACGAAAGCTCACGTTAAAATATAACTGTCTTGAAGGTGCCACATGTGGGTTTTTTTGCCTTTTTAATTGTGTTCTTTTTTTCCTTTTGGATTTTGCCCGCTGTGAAAGTAAAGTAGCTCTCGTTGTGTTTGTCTGTAAGAGTTGGCTCCTGCGAACCTCAGCGCTCTCTCTCAGGTGTACTTCCATATGACACTTTACATTCTTCTCTTTATCATTTGGGAGAGAGAGAGACTCGTTGGGCTTCACCAAACCTTCTGAATCTGGCTCCCCCTGAGCCAGATTCAGCCCAGAAACAGGTCTTCCCACATTCCCCCGTGCCTGTTGGCCAGCGAAGGACAGGAGTAGTACGATGTGAGAATGGAGGGATGACAGAATTGCTAGACGGGCCGCCAGGAGGGTTGCACCTTGAAGGATCTCCAGGAAGGGGCGGAGCCTGGGAAGCAAGGTATCTGGCCAGGATGGGGATCAAGGGCTGCAGTTGCTAACCCAGCTCTGGGTTAAGACAGAGAAGTACGTCTGTCTTCCCTCAGACTGACAGAGCCCTGGTCTACAAGAAACCAGGAGTTACATTTGCATTGCGCTTGGAAAAGTTACTTTTCTAGATTATAAGTCCTGGAATCCCACCAGCCTGCACGGTTGTTTGCTATCCCGGCTGAGGGATTTGGGGATCTGTAGTCCAGA
The DNA here is from genome assembly GCA_037013535.1 of Intellagama lesueurii. Taxonomy (NCBI): domain Eukaryota; kingdom Metazoa; phylum Chordata; class Lepidosauria; order Squamata; family Agamidae; genus Intellagama; species Intellagama lesueurii. Next base: position 2,230,850 of record JBAJHW010000019.1, on the reverse strand, counting down.
AAAGAACTCTCCTCGGTCTGTCTTTGCACCAGGCATACCCTCACATACCTCAGAGGAGCCGGGTTTTTCACTTACCAGATGGGCAAAGCCCGGAGCTTTAATCTTACAGCGGTAAGGCCGGCTGCTGCCGTCCGACACGAGATAAATGCCAAACTCCCCCTGCAGTGCAAGAAGGCAGAGGAGAGACCAGAGTTTTCACACCCCAACCGGTGGGAGCAAGTGCTTAGTACATGGCATCCAACAGCCACAACCGCGGCCATAAAGGACCGTGCTACTTGTTTTCTATGGCAGAGATTCAGAGAGGCTGGCGGGCAACCAGCCACTACGCAGAAACATCCATTCAAGACAGGGGTGGCTAGCATTCCATGAACCCCGGGACACCCTTGGCGTCTCTCCCTAAACTTTCATGGGTGCAAGAAGAGAAAGGCTAGAGTTTCACTGATCCAAACATCCCTATTTTAGAGATCTGAACAGGGTGGATTTGATGCAAATCAAACTGGTGGAAAACCACGATTTAAATTTTGAAAATCAAAGGCTTTTTAAAAACAATTTAAAAATGTGATTTTTAAAGAACTGAAATCAGGATTTAAATCAATCTGTTTTTTTTTTAAATCACTGATTTTTATCCATCTTGGATACAAAGGTCTATACAGATAAAAAATAGGTCTCTCCCCCCCCCCACCCCCCAAATAAATATTCTTCCACCTACACATTCTTTATTCCATCCCTTTACACGTCTAGCCTGTCGTGGTGGAAAACAGGGTAGAGGGAGATCATAAGAGGCAATAACCTTCCAGAAAGCCCAGTTAGGAGAAGGAGCACTCAGTGACCCCTGGAATACCGATCTGCTGCGTGTGAAGGCAGAATAGAGTATGGGAAGACTGACAGTATTATTTGGGAAGACCGATGGTGTATAAAACTGGCTTTTAACACCGGCTTTTGTAGTTGTGGTTGTTTTTAAAAGACAACTGATTTTTAGGAAATGGTTTTAAAGTAAGTTCCCTCTTTTCCTAAGGGGCATTTAGGACTGCATTGCTCCGAGAAGCCAGGTCGGCCCCCTCCCTCTTTGTCCTTCCGTTGCCGGGCAAAGACTTGACTTTTCCAGACGACTTTTAAGCAGTCTAGGAAATGCTGTTTATTGAAATTCAGATATTTGTAAATGTTATTAAAAATGTTTTCAAAATTGTTTTTTAATCCTGACCGATGTTTAATTTTTATTTTTTTTTAATGTCTAGTTTTGCATGGCATTTTAAACTCGGAATGATTTCAATCATTGTGAGCCACCTGGGGTCTCCTATGGGGAGGAAGGCGGCATATAAATAAATCAAGTAATAAGTAAACACATTTCATCTTTCTTTGGTTGTATGTTGCTTTACAGTAATTTGTGGGCTCCGTGCCAATGAACAAATGCTTTTTAAAGAAGGAAAGCTAGTAATGCTGTTGTTAGCTGCTGGGAATCTGCAGGAGCTCCTCTTTGATGACATACTGCTTACGTACCTGGTCACGCAATCGGTACTTCCCCAAACAGCTGCAGCTGTTTCAGCAACTGCTGCTTTGTGATTTGACCACACAACAAACGTTTTTACACAGCCAACAGGCAGACTGATACCTTCGGTGCCTCGATGGCTGTGTAAGTCGCTCCTGGGGGCACCTGGTAGCCTTCTGTGTACAGCTTGAAGTGGTGGATCAGGGCTTCCATAGACGTCTAGCAAAGAATGAGATGAAAAAAAGCCACACTGTAGAATTCAGGCGTTGTCCCTGTCGTCCAACAGGTGGGCTGGAGACGGCGAAAGGTTCTGGGCTTCGCCACAAGAGGGAGCCATCCTCCAGGTGGACTGAAGTCTTACTTACCTTCATCTCTGCTCTTTTTGGGGGCGAGATCTTGGCATCGTCCACCTTAATCTCTCCCTCAGGCATCTTGTTGAGGGATTGCACGATGATGCGGATAGACTGGCGCATCTCCTCCACGCGACAGAGGTACCTGACAGGAGAAGGGCAGGATCATAGTTGATTCCGGGATGCAGACAGGCAAACAGTGGAAGAACCAGGGAGATCAAAAGCCGTCGAGCCACCCACAGAGCCCTGAACGATGCCGTCTCCTGGATTTTCTCACTTAGATCCATGGCAGGTTGCAAGCACAGCTCGAGAATTTCTCCCCCCCCCCCCCACTTCCAAACTACAATTCCGAGAATGCTTGAGCTGCCACGGCCCCTTGTTTGGTTGCTTATTTAGATGCCGCCCATCGGGCCAGTGGTCACCCTGGCCGGATCACAAGCAAGAACATAAAGACAAGCCAAAAAAAACCCCACAAAAACGGTGGCTATAAAATAAAAGGTTGGTAAAGTCAACAAGTTCTTAAGCTGGCAGGTTTAGGTTCTTAAAAACATGCCAAGGAGGGGGTCGGGTGAATTCCCGGTGGCAGATCGTTCCAGAGGCAGGGTGCAACCGCCGAGAAAGTCGCGTTCCTTGTTCTCTCCCTTCTGGGCCTCCCTCGAGGGATTAGCGCCCTCAGCTGTCCAGCCTGGGAAAAACGGGTCGGACAGGTAGTCCCTGCCAGGAGTAGCCGTTCTGCCATGTCATGAAGTCAAGCTGACTGGGGCTCCTTTTTTTTTTTTAAAGAACTAATTACAAACAGGAACACTGTGAAGTTTACTGATATGACAGCACAACCGCTCCTGCTAAAACCAGATCTGGTGGAGGAAAATGAGAACAGCGACATTGACCGAGCCACTCCTTACCCGATGCTTCCGAAGGGGAAAGCGATGGCAGCTTATCTCCCATGGCAAGCGGGTTTGTCTAATAAGCCGAGCCAAAATCTTTGGGGCCCTGAGCACAGCCCTGTAGGTGTGCGTTGAATCTGGGAGACCGGAAGGAAATCCAGCCCTTAGCACAGAATAAGCAAGGAAAAGGAGAAAGCATGGAGGTTGCCATGAAGAACCCCACGGGCTAGGGAGCCTGTGTTTCTTGGTCCAGAAGCCTCATGGGAGAGCCCTCAAGCCCGCGGCTAGGACGAGCTCAGTGAACTTCTCCTCACCTGTCGTAGCAATCTCCCCGCGATCCGATGGGGACGTCAAATTCCACCTGGTCATAGACGTCGTAAGGCTGGGTTTTACGGAGATCCCACTGGATCCCAGATCCGCGAAGCATCACTCCACTGCAAAGGAAAAAAATACAGGGAAAGAAGAGGGAACTCCTGGACTGGGTCCAAAATCACATTATTATTCACCTGCCAGTGAAGAGCTTCGGTTCCGTCCTACAGGCACACCCCAGGCTAAATCGCGCTTCTCCCAACCCGAGTCTCTTCTGTAGGCTTCCAGCTACGTTCCCTTATCATCCACGACCAGAGAAGCTGGCTGGGTTTGATGGGAATTGTAACAGTAAGAAATTAGAAGAACCTCCTTTTGGCAGAGGTGGGTGCTAATGGAAACCTGGTTCCTTCTTCATCATCTTAGAACGGCAGAGCTGGAAGGGACCCTGTGGATCATCACGTCCAGCCCCTGGCAAGGAGGGCCAGGGGGGGAATCGAACTCCCAACCTCTGGCTACGCAGGCAGAGACCTAACTCACTGAGCTAGCCAGAGGGCAGTAGAACTGATCCATCTTTCGCATGGAAATATCATCATCATCATCATCATGATGTGCTCTCAGGTCAATTCTGAATTATGGTGAGCCCTTTCAGGTTTTTCCAGGTAGAGAATACACATAAGTGCCTTACCCTTCCCTTCCTCTAGGGGGAGCCCTGGGCCTGTGCCGCTTGCCCAAGGCCACCCAGGCTGGCTCTTCTCCCAGGAGGCCCAGTGGGGGGAATTGAACTCCCAACCATTAGCTCTGCAGCCAGAGACCTAAACTACTAAGCTCTCTAGCAGTTCTTAAACACATTTTCTAGTTCTTAAATATCCAAAATGCTTCAAAGCCTTTAAAAAGGATATCCAACATATTAAACCTGCGTGATCCTGCCATGTTTTTAAACAAAAAAATGTTGAAAAGAAGTGTGTCCTACTTGGACACATCCTGAGAAGGCAGGATTCTCTGGACAAGACCGTCGGGCTGAGACAGGTAGAAGGCAGCAGGAAAAGAGGAAGACCCAATACGAGATGGACGGACTCCCTAAAGGCTTGAGTTTGCAAGAGCTGAGCAGGGCTGTCGAGGACAGGACATTTTGGAGGGCACTATAAGTCAGAGGCGACGTGGCGGCATGGAAGAATAACAGGGACATTTAGTCTAAGATACTGCCTGCCCGCCCCTCACCCGGGGATGTACATGTGAACGGGTTTCCTACCTAAAACCATAGTTGAGGGCGTCCTCCGAGGTGATGACTCCAACATCAACCGTGCGCTTCTTCCAGATCCGGTTGTTGGTGAGCAACTGGAGTGAGAAGAGATGAGAGAACGTGCTGAGCTTTGCAGGATTCAGGGAGGCCAAACTAGAGCCTTCAGTTTCCCTGGTGCCAGATCAGTTGATCCTTAAAAGCCAGATGGTGGCGGTGGCGCAGGGGAGGAACGGACCGGCCAGGGGGTCAGAGAAGCCTGGGGAGGTCCCAGGGAAACGTCCCCGGGAGAGCTGGCCGGCCCACGGGCCGGGGTCCACCCTCACCTCTTCCACCTCGTCAATCCGCGCGGAAAAGTTCTTTGTGAACTCGTATATGTCATCCATTAGGCCCAAAGGCATGTCCTGCGTGAAAAGACAGGAAAAAGGCCAAATTAGGAATGGAGAATTCCCCACTACGAGGATTGTGGAACAATCTTCTTTCACGGGTGGGGAACAGATGCCCAGGAATCCAGAGATGGAAACGACACACCACAAACCGGGAGCCCAGAGACGGGGCAGAGATCTTGGCCCGCCTAGCGGAATTCGAAGCGCGGCTTTGCCATAATTATGTTTCATGTGCTAGAGAGCTGTCTGTACGAGAATTTGCTTCCTGCTCTAAAGGAACCAGGGGAAGAGGGGGCTTCGAGCCAGGTGACTGGTGGGGCAGGGTGTTGACGGCGGCTCTGCCTTAGGCAGCAAAAAGCTTTGGGTCACCCTGACTGAGCCCAATTCCTGGGCTAAATCATCGACCCGGGCTCGTGCAGAACGTTCCCGATACTGCCGGTATGTCTTTCTTCTCTTTCTCTGGCATGGAATGACAGGAGAAGGGGCTGCCCAACTGTCTAGGGTTTTTTTTTTTTTTTTTTGCTATAGGTAAAGTGGGGCCTGTGGCCTAGTTTTAAGCTCATCTGGACAGGAGCCTTGTGGCGCAGCGAGTAAAGTGCAGTGCTGCCGTCAAGGCTCTGCTCACGACCCAAGTTCAATCCCAACGGGCTCAGGGAGCCAGCTCGAGGTGGACTCAACATTCTTCTGAGGTCGGTCCATGGAGTACCCAGCGTGCTGGGGGCGGGGGGCGATGTGTAGCCTGCATAATTAAATCGTAAACCACCCAGAGAGAGCTTTAAGCACGATTGGGGCAGGATATATTCACCATGCCTTGCTTTTTATTTTGAGGTGTTGTGGCTGAATGAATCTGAAGGGCCTCATTCAGACCGGCGCCTGAGTGCCTGAAGGCATGGCTGTTCCCAAATCAACCTGCCCCTTTGCTAATCCTGCTTTTCTGGGTTCTTCGGTAAATTAGGACTGGGCACCCACCCACAGTGTAGGGGGCTTTCCAGATGAGGTTATGGAAACCCCCCTCCTTGCATTTTCGGTGTTTATGCAGAACTAGGCATAGATTATAACCTCTCAGCCAGCGTCCAACTCCCTCTTTGAAACCCGGAAGCATCAGCACCGGGAAAAGCGACCTTCTTTGGACGGTAGCTTTCCATCAGCTCCTAGAGCATTCTGGGACTTGTAGTCCAAAGGATAACTTTTTGAAGCTTCCATCTTCCTCCAATCCACTCCCCTCCTGGCATCCTGACTTGTGGAGTCCCATCATCCACAGCCAGCCGGATCCCCACCCCCACTTTGCAGAGCACCTGTCTGGTCCAAAAAGCCAGCTTCTCACCTGGTGCACCCCTCCTGGACGGATATAAGCAGCATGCATCCGGGCCCCAGAAACCCGCTCGTAGAATTCAAACATCTGTAGCGAGACGACAAAAAGGGAGGTCCTTTCAGTGCAATCCAGAGGAGTGAAGAAATGTGGGGCCACCATGGAGAAGGCTCCGCTTCTCGTCCATACCCATAGAATGCCTCTGAATGATAGATCGGGAGCTACCTTGTGTGCCTCTCACCCTCCCACAATTCACTCTGATTCTGGTTTGGAACCAGAATGGAAAACTACGGTTTGGGACCTCGATACCTGGCAGAATGTGTCCTTCCAATAAAATCTGGCCATCGTATATAATCTTCCCAGGCTGGGCAGGTGTGACCGTTGACCCCGAGAGAAAGCCCGGAAAGAGAAGACCAAAAACAGAGCCTTCTCGGCTGTCGCTCCTCATCTTTGGAATAAGCTCCCGCCCGAAATTCGCCTGGTCCCTTCACTGGGAATTTCCAAACCATCATTGAAAACATGGCTTTTTAGACAGGCCTTTCCAGCATTTACAACTTCTTAACACAGCGGTAGTCTCAGCGTTTTATAGCCAGATTATCTACACCACTGCCAGCTACATAATGCCCTAATTTCTTATTCTCATTTTGAAGATCTGGAAACGTAAAATTCTACCCTGGTGGGGGCTTTCACTTTATCCAGACGTCTCCAGGCTGGCAGACGTTATCCTACCTTTTCTCTCTCCTCAAACATCCAGAAGAAGGGAGTCATGGCCCCAACGTCCAGGGCATGGGTAGTGACGGCCATGATGTGGTTCAGGAGACGTGTGATTTCGGAAAAGAGAACTGCCAAGGAAGCAGAGAGAGGGGTCAGCCATGGCAAGACAGAGAAACAGAAGAGTGCATAGGGATGAGAACAACAGGACACACTTAAAGATACGTGCTGTAAATGTCTCTTTAATTTTCCAGTTGGTGGGCTTCAGGTTGCTGATGAAGACGAGCCCTTACTGGTTTTTGTAGCACCTCTAGATGGGTAAATGGGCTTTGCTTATACAGGCTGCATTCACAGAGACTGCTCAGAACTGGTCTTCCCAGAGCCGGTCCTACTGTTGGGCGGAGGGAAGAAACAGCCTCTGGCTGCAGACTCTCATGATCAAGACAGGGAAGCCAGTCATTAGCAATTTCCTTTGTTCTTGCTGCATTTTTACATCTGGGGGTGTGGAAAGGCGCTAGCAGTATTTTATTTCTCATATGCCCAAAGAATTTGGCTGATCGGGGCAAGAGGTACCTTACTCAGAAATCTGACAGTAGAGTCCATCAGCTGCTTCAGCCTCGGACAGCAAATGTCTTGGGTCTACCTAGGTTCGTACCCTTTGCCTGAAGAACTTAACCTTTCTTCCTTCTCTTTTTAGGTTTCCCTTTCCCCCCCAATTTCCCTCTTTCCTCTAAACATCATATTGTGACCGGAAACCAGCAGGTACAAAAATGATGGTTGTAAATGGATTAACATGTACACACAGAACCGGAAGCATGAAGGTGACTTCAGAGTGGATAGGATTGAGCCATAGGAAATTATATTTCTTATATTATATGTCTTACTATTTTATTTCATTTTGTCACCAACTCTGTCACAGGAATGGAGCAGGGGAGCCAAATGAGACAACTTTTCAATTTAAAAAAAACACCCAACCCAACCCCACACCCATACATGCACATGCATATACAGCGCTCACTTTAAGCCAGCAATCATGGCTTAACAAACGATGCCACGAACGGACAGCTTCGCTGGTGTTCTGAAGCCCGATTGCTCATTCCTTTGCATGTGCACAAAAAACAAGCCAGGAAGGCATCGTTCCGTGCCACATCTCAACCTCGAATGATTGTTAAGCAAACCCAGGATGATTATTAACTAACCCTCTGCAAGCCAGGATCATAAGCCAACTTCAGTTTATTTGCTACCGTAGTCATTTTTATACCCTGCCTTACTTCCGACGAGCACAGGACTTTCTTCTCCCCCTTTCCCCTCACAACAGTCATGTGAGGTAGGTCAAGTCACCTAGTCCAAGCACACAGCAAACGTCATGGCTTGAACCTGGATCTCCCAAATTGAACTCTGGCGCTCTAACTGCTACATTCCTCTGGTTCTCACACTGATTTGTTTGGCTTCCAATACTAACTTGCTTATCAGAACTGTAACTCAGGGACCACAGGAACGCCTGTTTTTTCCTGTCGTGTTTACCTGCTTGCACAAGGGGAGAAGCAAACAAGGTGGGCCCACGACTAGGCTGCTCACTCCTTTCAGGGTGGATAAAAATCCATGATTTTTTTTAAAAAATCTGATTGATTCCAGTTTTAAAAACTGGGTTTTTAAAATTTAAATCATGAAAACAAAATCTAATTTTTTAAAAAAAAATTTAATCGTGATTTAAATGAAATCCACTCTGACTCCCTTCACCGTGCATTTCGCCAGAGTTGTGAGTTACAGCTACTGCTTCCCGGCCCACGAAAAAGCTGTTCACCCACCTCGGATCCACTGAGCTCTCAGGGGCGGGCGGATGTTAAGCAGCTTCTCCACCGCTAAGGAGTAGGCCTGTTCATTGCACATCATGGAGACGTAATCCAGCCGGTCAAAATAGGGCAGGGCCTGAGGCAAAAGGGAGAGTTGAATAAGGGACGGATCCACACCCAAGCGTCCTCTGGGGAAGTTGCAAAGTTTAAGCAGAAAGACGTTCTTACGGGGGTTAACAGCTCTGAGTGTAATGATTTTTAGAAACCTCCAATAAACAACACACAGCACTACTGGGCAAAAGGGAATTTTTTTTAAAAAAAACTATGACAGATTGGCTGAAATCCTGTTGCTTAGTGTAGTACTCAGAAGAAGGCCGAGACTCGGAAGGACAGCAGTGAAGGAATTAGAAAAGATCGTCAAGTGTAAGGATGTATCCCTGGAGATTAAGACCCTCTACGCTCTTGTATTTCCAATCACCACACATGGGTGTGAAAGCTGGACAGCAGAGAAAGTGGACAGGTGGAAAAATTGGTTCATTTGACATGTGGTGCTGGAGGAGAGCTTTGCAGAGACCCAGGACTGCTAGAAAGACGAACCAGTGGGTCCTCGATCAAATCAAGCGTGAACGATCTCTGGAGGCAAAAATGTTGAAGCCGAGGCTGTCCTGCTTCGGGCACATCCCGAGAAGGCAAGATTCTCTGGAAAAGACCATCATGCTGGGAAAAGCGGAAGGCAGCAGGAAAAGAGGAAGACCCAATATGAGATGGACTGACTCCCTAAAGGAAGCCACAGGCTTGGGTTCGCAGGAGCTGAGCAGGGCTGTTGAGGACGGGACATTCTGGAGAGCGCTCCTTCATAGAATCTCCATGAGTTGGAGGTGACTTGATGGCACAGAACAACAGCGTCGTAAGTCTCACTAGAGTCGCCCCCATTGCATCAGTGAGGATTTGGCAAGTCATTTCCTCCGTATGTCCCACTGCTTCAAGGGGACCTATTGTAGGTGTAGCTTACTACACAAAAGTAGTAACTCAAGGAAGCCCATTGGGCTCAACAGGACACGTGGAAAGCTGACTCTCCAAACCCTTCCTGATTCAATAGGCCTACTCTAGCTCAGCCGGCTACCCTAAGCAACAGGATCTCAGCCATTATATTAAAGTGTGTATTTAGTTGGTCAGGGGACTGCTCCCAAATTGCAATCTCGCGGTGAAATTAGACCGACTCTCTATTTCCAGAAAACAATCCAGCAGGGCTTAACCTGGAGGTAGGTCTTGTACTCAATCAGCTTCTCGGTGCCCCGGTGAAGCAGGCCGATGTGCGGGTCACACTTGACCACGTTTTCCCCATCCAGCTCCATCACCAAGCGCAAGACGCCGTGAGCGGCCGGATGCTGAGGTCCGAAGTTCATGGTCAGGTTGGAAACTTTTTGTTCCTTGGGAGGATCGATGTCTGTCGAGGCCAGAAGAGAACGGCTGAGACAGACCGCTTGTAAGAAGCACACGCGCACCGGGGGGGGGGGGGGAGTATAGAGGGCGAAGACGAAAGGTGCACAGATTTTTATTTTATTTAAAATAGATCTATCCCACTTTTCTCCTTAAAAAGAAACCAAAGCGGTGTGCATCATTAAAAAGACGATGTTTAAAAGCTTTAAAAAGTAGATATACAAATATTTAAAAAGAATTCAACAAGTATTATAGTAATAAAATCAATACTAATACGCCTTTACAACAACTCACCATGCCAGGGCGGTGGAACCCACTTTGCTGTCTCTTTAGAAGGGTACATGACAGCACCTGAGTACTGCTCGACAAAGTCAACATCAGGTTGCCACTGCTTTCCTCTGAAATAAGGAAGGGACAAAATTCAGATCTGCAAGGTTCGTTCCTGAAACTGAATAATGAGAACACCAAGTCTCATTCTGGAGCCCATACAGACCACATGCTACCTTGAGCCACCGTAGGTCGCCTTATCGGGAAAAAGGCAGCCTATAAATAAAACGAACAAATAAAATAAAACAAACCAGTCCACATTTCACAGCAAACGCTCACACAGCAAAGCACCTGGCCTTTCGTGACATCTGCATAGAAACAGGACTGCCTTGAAAAGCAACCTTTTAAGAGAGGTTCAACAGGTAGAGCCTCGTTCATCACTCAAAGTCTCCACAGTGGGAAACGCTGCCATGTGAACAACCATATTGAGAGGAAGAAAGCCTAACTTGATGGCTCCTCAGCCTTTGGTTCTCCAAACGGCGCTACAGTTTCCAGACGCCTTTGCCCCTGGCCAGGTGGGCAAGAGTGTCAGGGATCCAGAGACCAAAAGATCAGGAGGGATAAAGGTTTGTCAAGCCGTGTTCGAATCTTAGATTCTAAAGCAAACAGCCTCTACGACAAAATATATTTAATTTTGTAAAAAAATTTTTAAAAAGGAGAGAGAACAGCACAATCGAGTAAGCATCTACAGTATTACAGTAGGGACAGAAAGAGAGCAGGATTTTCTTGGGTGTGTTTTATGCTGTCAAATCAGAACCAACTTATAGCGAGCCTAATAGGGCTTTCAAGGTGAGGAAGATATTTAAAGTTTTATCTGTTCTACTCCCCCAGTGAGTTTCCAAGGTTCATCCACTAAGTCAGGATGGTCTGTAAGCTCTATAAATAAACAAATAAGTAAATAAATCAGCAAACAAACTAATGTTGACTGTCATGACAGTTTACAGTGACAGCTGCTGGTGTGGTAAACACATCAAAAGGGCCAAAGCCTCTTGTAACTTTTTAGTGATTAAGTACTATAATGTAATTTTTACAAAAATATTAAAACTTCTTTTATTGGGTGGCTTGCACTGCCGTCCGCCTTCTCAAAGCCATCATCCTCTCTGGAAGGATACAGTGAGTGAAAGGAAAGGGTAGTGAGAAAAGGGGATGGAATACAGGTTGGGTAGAGAAAATGCAGGCATGGAATTTGGACCATTATTATTATTACTATCATCATCATCCCACTTTTCTCCTCTAGTGGGCATCATGCAATTAAAATTAAATCGATTAAAATGTTAAGGCACGGTAAAAGAGTATTTTAAAATCTATGCCTTTTAAGAGACCGGGGTGTGTGTGTTATGGGGCTGTCAAGAGGACTAGGATCTTGACATTGAAATCACTCAGGAGTGGGAGAGAAGGTACCAGGCACGGAGAACAGGGAGGAGAGAGAAAATGAATATACATTTCCAACTTGGTCCAAGGGAGGCGGGGGAGGGACGTTACCTGGCGGGCGCTGCCCCCAGCGCCATGCCCTGCATCCAGGATGACCCTGAAGGCGCCCTCAACCTCCACAGGCACCTGAGCGCCGCCATCTTCCCTAGAGCCGCAGCGCTGGCCAAGAACGGTCCCCTATGCGCATGCTCGCCTTTATTTTAAGGGTTCCGGAGCCGCCATTATTAGTAAGGGCAGGGAGAAGCCCCTCCCTCTCAATGCGCCATTACCGGCGACGTCACCAAGAGAGAGCTCAAGAGTTATGGGCAACCGGCTTCAACCTGAGGCGGGGAGTGCACATGCGTAATGGATACCACGGTCCTGGCTTGAGAAAGCGAGGAAAGCGCTCTCCTTCGGTTCCTGCGCATGCTCGCCACCGAGCATAGCCTTGCAAAGCCTTAGACCGAGGAGGGCGAACGGCCCCGTGCTTTGCCGCCGCGCATGCTCAATGAAGGCGGGAGAAGTCCCTCTCAGGACTCTATGGTGCTGGCTCATACCGGAAGTGACGTCCAATCGCGGCCTGGGAAGACATTTCCGCCCCTCGTTGCGACTGGAGTGGGACGTTGTGACCTTCCTGGAAGACGGTGAACGGGTGGGTACCTGGACGGGAGGGAGGGAGAATGGTTTTACTGGGCTTTGTACTGGTGGGAACTGGGGGGGGGGGGGATTTGATTTAAAGCCTGGAGCCCATGGGAGGCTCCTCTCTGGTGCATGGGAAGGAACAGGACCTATGGGGCCGTTTAGCCCAGGAGGAGCCACTACCCCAACTTATTCCCTTCTGGGACAACTAGCACCATCATCCCCAGTCAGCGTATGTACGGTACCCGGAAGTCCGGTCTAGATACCACTAAGCTCCTGCCATCCCTCCCTTTGCTGGCTTCATCTGCTGCTGCTGCTGCTGGGTATGGTGGCTGGTTATAGAAGGGGGGGGGGTTGGTGGCCAAATGGAGCAATTAATCCCCCAGGGTATGTTTGTTTTATTCCCTCAAAAGGTGTGATACAATTATTGTCTGCTTCAGAAACTATCTGTAGTACAGTAGGACCCCCCCCCCCCATCCGCGGAATCAGTATCCACTGATTCACTTATCCGCTGGCTGAAAATCCTAACTTTAAAAAAAAGAGAAATACCTATTTATATGTTTTTCCATGGTTTATTTACCAGAACTGGGTACTAGAGGGAACCAGAGACCATGCCATGTATAGCGTTTGATACTTCCACGTGTTTCAGCATCCCCCGGGGCGGGAGAGGTTCATGCATGGTCTCGAAATGCAGAACACTCCTTTCCAAGATATATTTCTGCACTTAGAGGCTCCTACTATCTTGCTGATATAATCAGATCCTGCTCTGAGCTTAGCATCAGCTCTGTGTGATGCTGTTGATTTGTGAGCATTTATTATTATTATTATTATTATTATTATTATTATTATTATTATTATTATTATTAAGTTTTAGGGTTTAAGGACTGGCTTAATTTTTGGGATCACGTCACGGATGCGATAATATTGAAAGTGAAGGCATTTAACAGCATTTGCAATAAGGCTGTGCACGATGCAGTCACAGATCACAAGCTGACAGCCCTAGGAACTTCTGGGGGGTCTTGCAGACTGCCAAAAAAAAAAAAAAAAAAACCTCAAAAGTTGCACCAGGAAGTAGCTAGAATGTCGCTTCCTGTTTTGAAAAATGGATGTTTTGCGGGATTCAGCCATGTAAAGAGCCCATGGCCTGTTCAAAAAGATGAATCACCTGAAGGCTTTCAGGAGCAGTAATTCAACTTAGTTTGACCAAAAATGGTGAGACTTTGGGGCAACGTGGATTTGATTTAAATCATGATGTAAATAGATTTTTTTTAATTGATTTTTATCCACCCTGTTTTGGAGGGTAGGGGAGAGTTAAAAACATCCAGAGGGGACATGTGCTGTCACGGCTAAGCTCACACCCACCTGTTAAGATAGTGTTGTGCCATTAGTTTCAAAAAATTTGCCTTCTTACCTAAAACTTTGCAAAGGGAGTTGAAGACTAGGAAATGAGGTATTTTTATGGCTTACTGTTACCCAAATGGATATTTGAGCTGCATCTGTTGGTAAAGTACATGTGATCCTAAGGAAAGCTGATGTTATGTGCCATCAAGTTGCCTCTGCCTTATGGTGACCCTATGAATGAGTGATCTCTAAAATGTCTTGTCCTCAACAGCCCTGCTCAGCTCCTGTGGCGGGCTTGTGGCTTCCTTTAGAGAGTGAGTCCATCTTGTATTTGGCCTTCCTCTTTTCCTGCTGCCTTCCACCTTTCCAAACATTATTGTCTTTTCCAGAGAATCCTGCCTTCTCACGAAGTGCCCAAAGTAGGACCACAGCCTCAGTTCCAACATTTTTGCTTCCAGAGATAATTCAGGCTTGATTTGATTTAGGACCCACTTCTCTGTCTCTCTGGCAATCCAGGATACCCGCAAAGCTGATAGTAGTGTGTTTATTGTGAGGATGGGAAGCAAGGCATCTCCCTTAATCTAAATTCCAAGTATGATCCATTGCAAAGTTGTTTCAGGTAGGGCTGCCCCTTTAGAAACTTTCTTAGTGAGGATAAGCCTTCCTTAGAAAAAAATGTTTGCTGATCCTTTTTTTTTTTAATCAGTGCCTTTTCTTTTTCCAGAGTAATCTGCCAACATGGGTAGGAGATTCGGACAATTGGCACGGATGAGACACATAATCACCTACAAGTTGTCTCCATTTGAACAAAAAATATTTCCAAACTCCTTATTGTTTGAAACTCTGAATTTTTGGCGGCGGTTTTCCTCACAGTTCTTCCGTGTGGCACCTCGTAAGTAAAAATCATCTGGTAGATCCTTCCATTTCTTACCTTGCTGTTTCCTTTGAGGACTAGCAACTTGAGCCTCTGGGATTAGTGGACATTTTTTTCAAAGCTGTGGGTGAGAAAAAGTAGGTGTATGTGGACTGCAGACTTCCTGGAATGACATATGAGCGGGGAAAGAGGTAGCAATTTCATCTGACTTTCTTCTGAATTTCTATCAGCTTGGAAACGGGACGTTGAATCTCAGGTCTGGATTAGATTTAGTTGTTCAGAAAAGATGACTCCTGCTTCTCACTGAAAGCGCTAGATGGGGCGAGAGAGCAGAGGAAGTGAACATCTCTTTTAATCCATAGGCACTGACGCTAGGCGGCTACTCCCTCCCATATGGTTCGTGATTTGTTTAATTGCATTGTGAAGCGCCCTGGATTATGAAGGACAGTATAAATAAATGCCTTATGTTTATTATGTTGATCATCTGTTCTTCATAATACTAACCTCAATGTGGTTTATAGTACAATTGATTTTTTAAAAAAATATGAAATATACGTAGTATTTAAATACTATAAAATAATTGAAATGGATATCGGTTAAATTGGGTACATGAGCAAACAGAAGTGGCAGGTTTATGCAGCTGTTGCTGTGTGTTGGAAGATGAGCCAACCACACCTGTACAACCTCCTTCTGGCCATGGATCTTTCTGTAATTATAAAGGCTTGTTGCTGGCTCGTCACCTGAAGGGTTGAGGAGGACACCCAGCATTTATCTCATTCATTCCCCAGAACTCATCACCCTTCACACGCTGGCACACTAATTCTTGTAACTGCGGGTGGTAAGTGTTGAGGCTTTGTGATGATTAGGAAATTGCTACCACTCATGTTGATGGCATTTTAGAGAGTTATCCGAAGGGCTTTTCAGTTCAGTAAAAGACTCAAGAGAAACAACGAAGGAAGAGGAAGGAAGGGAAGTGAGGACGGAACCAGGAGTAGCCTAAAAATTTTTTGTTGCCTGGAATTGAACCCGCTGGAATTGAAAACTGTAACACGGTTATTCATGATTATTATGAAAACCGGTTTCTGGCTCAGACGTCTTCTAGTACTTGGAATGGCCCTAAGCCAGTTAAGGCATTTTGGCCTCAGTCACAGAAAATCTTGTAAACCCCTCTGTCCCTTTCAGGCAGGAAAAACAGAGTCGTGATGAATTAATTTATGAAGAAAGTGTTACTCTTTCACACGAGCCTGGATCTGCTCCCTTAGATGAGGATGATAACAGTGATAACAACTTTTGAACTGCAGAGCTGACAGGGACCCTATTTTTCTTTTCTTTTTTTCTGAGACAAATGTTGCAGGATCAGTACCTGGCCATGTGAAGAAACATATGAGGAGGACAGACGCACCTCTTTCTCTTACCATCAAATCCGACAATACACATTTTCTGAACTGGAGCTTGTTCGCCTTCCACCTCATTCATTCACAAATATCAAATCAAATACAAAACAGTTGCATATACAAGATAGCAAATGAACTGTTAATTAACTAGATCTACAAATTCGTTGTGTCTCAATCTACGGCTCTTCACTATCAAATATCCCTTGTAGTGACTTTCAGTCACCAGTTATTCATAATACAACCGCAAAACTAATTAGAAGCTTTTCAAATTAAGCAACAGCATAACCATCTTCTAAATGCTGGATAACTCAATGATTTAGGTCTCTGGCTGTGGAGGCAGAGGTTGGGAGTTTGATTCTTGACTGTGCCTTCTTCACAGACTTCATGATCCGTAGGGTCGTTTCCAGCTCTGCAGTTCTAAGGTGGTGGTGGTGATTATCATCATCATCATATTGGAATAGCATAAATAGGTATTGCACTTCTGGTAAGCAAGTGTGTGCTTTTTGGAAAGGAAAATCACATGATTAATTGCGGTTCTTTCTAAATAGTGATGGAAATCAGATCAAATTTAAAATTAAGTCAAATCCATCCTGCTGTTTCAATATAGCTGTGTATCTAATTTTTGTCATTTTTACTCTCTTAAGCATTTATCGCCTGGTATTTAGTTTGCACCTGGGGATCAGAAGAATATGAACGCTGTGTCAGAAAGAACCCGGCTGACTATGAAAATGACAAGTAAAATGCTCCAAATGAAGGAAACGCTTTCTGGCGCTCATTCTGCTCAGTTTGTTGACCTACTATTTCAAATATAAGAACACTTGGGTCATCTTCAGTAAATCTCTTTCTGCTCAAGCTATGAGTGTCATTCTTGTGCTTTGTCAAAGGGATGGCAAAAAAAGAGGGTAAATTGGTGCATTTTGTTGTTTCCTTGTGTGTGTGTGTTTTTTTTAATTCGTGAGTGTGTGTTTATTTTAATTAAATGCTTACATTTTGCTTTTTGGCCCTGAAGGTGACTTACAGCGACCAAATTAAACTCATCAAAGCCAATCACGAACAGAGATAGTAAAAACTAAACAGATCCATAGCAGGAAAACCTAATAGCAGTATACCAAAGCAGGAAAGTGTCAGAAATTACCTAATTCTCTCCTTCACAATAACTGGCCGGACAAAATCATGTTTATTTGTCTAACCTTAGATCCTGAAACATGTACGTAGAGGTAATCACATGACCAGAACTGGTTCAAAATTTTGCACACTTGTTAGCAGCTCCACACAGTAAATCACAGTAAGTTCTGAATTTCTAATGCTGCCCAGGAGCCTGGTAGTGCAGCCAAGCCGAGAAGGCCTACGGCAACGGTAGCATTTGAAATCAGCACTGAGGTGGAACGTTCCCAAGCTGCCTTTTGGCCCATTTCGTACATTACGTTGAGCTGATGGCGTTCCTCTTCAGCCAGATTCCAACCTGAGAATAGTTTTAGATGTTAAAGCTAAAGACGTGCGGCGGTCACAGTGGTGAAACAGGAGGAAGTTGGGTAAGAAGTATTTACACAAGAGTAGGCAAGTGTTCCTTGTATGTTTTTCGCCTGTGAAAACAGTGAAAAGATTTCAGTGAAAAGGGGGAGAAAATTGGTGCTGTCTGCAGTGGGTGTATTGACAATAAACCAGGATTCCAATGAACCTTGGGTTATCACGCATTGTATCCATCTCTGGCTCCTGAAAATAGCTGATTTAGCCTGTCGTTCAAACCAGGGATCCTGGTGTGTCACCCCCTCAACAAAACTGGAGTCAGAACTCAAAGACCAAACAATAGTTTTCAGTTCCGAGTTTCTAAGAAGGGCGACTCGCGGGAAGCCCTAATGTGTTGGGGAAAAAATGTATTAAAAAAAGTGATGATGCTGGCAGAGAGAGAGGCAAAACCAGGCTGTGTACATAACAAGGTGTGGTTTTGTCAAAGAGGAACGTGGCCGTTAGGGCCAACCGTGCTTTGATTTGTGTAGTCGTGAAGCTGTCGAAAGGGTTTCACATGACTTCATACAAATCCTCTTCCACCTTGAGTTCGGAAGTTTTAAAAACTTTCTGTGGACACGGCAACCGTGCCTTTTACAGTTTGTCGTGTGAAACCGCCACCTTCCAATATAGGATTAAAATCCAAAATTCTATATACCCAGTTGGGCTTTTGGGGAAGAGTAACGGCGGCTACAAGAGAAGAACCTCTATCTGCATCATTGTGTAGATCTCACCCATATGAGGGAGATCTTGAGGGAAATTAGGGTCACCCTAGTAATGTGCGAAGGGGCTCTGCCTATAAGGTCCCCTTGTGTGCTGGCAGGCGTGCATCACTGTTGTATTGGGGAAACGGCCACACAACTGTCCATTCACACATTCCTGTCATCTGCAAAGAGGCTTCCCTTCCACCCAGGTGATTGCAGACTTTCTAAAACTGTCCCTATTCAGATGAAAATCTGCCGATGGAAATCCTCAATATCTACTTGAATGTCATAGTCACCTCCTAATAATTCATCACAGCTACGATTTTCATCCTGTTTGTACCTCTGGCCTTTCTTTTGCACCTTTCCTAGCAGGAGGATAAAGGGTTTCAATTTGGAAGGGATCTAAATTGATAAATTTTTGTTTCTGTCCATTGAGTTTTCTTGGCAAAGATACGGGAGTGGCTTGCCAGTTCCTGCTCCAGGTGGATCGCGTTTAGTCAGAACTCTCCGCTATGACCTGTCCGTCTTGGGTGTCCCTGCACGGCATCGCCCATAGCTTCTCTGAATGACTCAAGCCCCTTCGCCACGACAAGGGAGCAATCCGTGAAGGAGGTTTGTCCTGGAAAAGACCCTGATGTTGGGAAAGTGTGAAAGCAAGAGGAGAAGGGGACGACAGAGGACGAGATGGTTGGACAGTGTCATCGAAGCGACCAACATGAATTCGACCCAACTCCGGGAGGCAGAGGAAAACAGGAGGGCCTGGCGTGCTCTGGTCCATGGGGTCACGAAGAGTCGGACACGACTGAACGACTAAACAACAAAATTGATACTATTTTTCAGTATTGAGTGATACTATATAATATATATTATATAATAATGCAATATATATTATAGCATGTAATATTTTCAGTATTGAAAATAGGTGTAGGCAAGGTCTACCAGGTTTTATTTGGCACAAGCTTTTGTGGGCTGTTAGCCCACTTAGTCCGAGGCAGGGTCACCCTTTAATGCATTCATTGATCTTGCCTTGTCACCTTTACAAGGCTTCCTCACCAACCCCCTTATATAGATGTTATAAACTAGCATATGGACACATACATGTTTCAAAGCAGCATGTGTGCATGCACATGGAATTATAAGCTAGGATATCTATGTATGCACGTGTTTAGCTAATGTCTATGGAAATACATGTGTAACAGAAGCGTGTGTATGCACACATGGATAAAATATCTATGCATTTATAAACAGTATATGGACCATGTGCTATAAATCAACATACACATGTAAATTTGCAACCTATTTATACATTTGCTTCTGAGAGTGACTAACAAACAGAAATATTTAAACTTCCTCTGCCAGCCACTCTTGGGTGTGTGTGTGTGTGTGTGTGTGTGTGAGTGAGTGAGAGAGAGACTAACTGCGTCCCTCAGAGTGATCCCCAAGAAACCTTGATGTCAGTGCACCTTGGTCCTCATGATGTGTTCATTGAGACGCGGGTGGGTCATGAGAACTAAACAGCCCTTCAATCCACCTTAAATGTGTGTTCGTCACTGTTCTAAGTGTGTAGATACACGTGTACACACAAGTCGTGTCTGAAATATATATATGTAATTTAGGTTACACATAAGCTGTGGTGAAGGTGACCACAGCGACCGCTCAGGGAGCGCGCGCCCTTTTTTGGGGGGGCGGGAGGGAGGGAGAGCGCGCGCACGAGAGAGAAAAGGGCGGCGGGTTCTGAAGAGGCAAGCGCCGCGCTCGAGGCAAGAGGCGGCCTCCGGCCAATCAGCGCCCGAGCCCGCCGCCCGGCCGTCCAACCAGCGAGGCGTCGCGCGCGCGCGCTTTCTGCCGCCCCCCGTTCCCGCCCTTTCCCCCCACCCCCACCCCCGAGCAACCGTTGTTGCTCCGCTCGCGGACGACCAACCGACGAGCGCGCGAGGCAGGGAGAGAGCGAGCGCGCGCGCCTGCCTGCCTTGCCTTGCCTTCCTCCTCCCTTCCTTTCGGGAGCGCGCGCGGCTGCTGCTGCTGCTGCTGCTGCTGTTGCGTTCACGAGGCAACAGGAACCCCAAGGCTGTGTGGACTCTCATCGCTGCCGCCGCGCGGCTGAGGGGAGAAGACGAGGCTGAGGGAAAAGCGAGGCGACGGACCCCAGGGCGTCTGTGAGGAGGAGAGGGCTTCTTTTCCGCCGCCGTTTTCTTCCTCAGCCATGGCGGAGCGAGGGGCACCGGTCGGCGGCGCCCTCGCCCCCGCCAACAGCCAACGGGGCTCGGCCGCCCCGTCGCTCCTCCAGCCGGCCTCCTCCTCCTCCTCCTCGTCCTCCTCCTCGGGTGTCTCTTCCTCCTCCTCCTCCGCCTCGCCGGCTTCTCAGGCGGCCCCGCCGGGGCAGCCGTCGCCGGTGGCGCTGCACCAACACCAGCTGCTAACGGCCTCTCCGCCTCCGCCGTCCTCGTCTTCCTCCGCGCCTCAGCCCTCCTCCGCCGCCGCCCTTCTCCTCGGACCCGGCGGGGCAGCTTCGGCCTCGGGGGGCGGGGCGCCTCAGGCGGCCTCGTCCGCTGGGGGGGCGGCGGCGGCGGCGGCGACCACCACGGGGGGACGCCCCGTCCAGATGAACCTCTACGCCACCTGGGAGGTGGACCGGAGCTCGCCCAGCTGCGTGCCCAGGTGAGGAAGAAGAGGGAGGGGGGGGGGAGAGAGAGACACCATATCCTCCTCTTTTGGGGACCCCCAGCCTCAGAGGGGAGAGGAAATCCCTCCCCACCCCCCCCAAAAAGGAGGAGAAACGCCGCATCCTCCCCTGCAAACATCTACATCTCCCCCATTCCTTGACCCTGTGAATAAAAGACGGGACTCCCCCCCTCCCCAAAATACCTTCCTCTGCTCCCCCTCCCCAGTATTAGATCAGGCAGCAGGACGCCCCCCCTTGGTAACCACGCCTCCCCAAAATGCGCCATGAGTGAGGGGTGTGTCACCTTTCAAAGGGGCGTGGGGACATATGGGGGGGGGGGGTTAAGGACGTCCTTGTTTTTTGGAGGCGAAAACACTGCTTTTTTTAGGGGGGGGGGTGAGATTTTGTCTTTCCGTGAGTGACTGTGGCTGCCTGAAGGAGGGGTGGTGGTGGTTCAATGGATGGTTGTGCCCTTACCGCTTTGGATGTGTTTGGAGTGTTGCTTTTGTTTACCGTCTTTAGTGGTAGTATCTGTTCTTTTTTTAGTATTTGTAGACTTACTGTTGTTAGCTTTAAATATTGTGTTTTCATGATGTAAGCTGCCTTGGGCCCTTTTTTTTTAAGGAGAAAGGCAGGGTAAAAATATTATAAATGAAAACTCTTATAATATTCTTTTTGCTATCTCTCTCTGTGTATTTATACATCTGTACTGATGTAAGCTGCCTTGGGTTCTTTTTAAGGAGACAAGCAGGTTAAAATATTTTAAAGAAAACAAAGAAATAAATAATAAATGCATGTATATACACACACACACACACATATGCTCCTATATCTCTATATAAAGACAGTCAACCTCTAGGCTGACAATATGCCCAGGGGTGTCCTTCATCATACAAAATGGTAGAAGTCACCTTCAGTTCTGGTTCTCCCTTTCACAAATACATGAAGGGTGATGGTGGGGATGAATTCGCCTCATTCATGGTGGCTGTTGGGGTTGAGGGGACTGCCCTTCTGAATTTGTGGGGGGGGGGGAAAGATGTAGATGGTTCTTTCATAGCTGTTTCTGGCTGTCTGGTTGTGCTCTTACAGAGGAGAGTGGACTAAGAATAAAATGAAACGGGTTCAACCCACCCCCTATGTGTGTACAAAAAACAAGCGTATCAATTCTGAAACGTCTACATCAGCCCTGTTCATGTGATAGGAAATGAACTCTCTTTAACCACATCCCCTCACGTGTATAGCATGAGAGGTGTGGTTATTCTGTATATGTACGTTAGTAGGTATTGATATCTATGTGTGATGGTGCTGTAGATGTTTCAGAGTGGAGAGAGTTCTTTCTACTAATTTTTCCTTTATCTGTACCTTTCTTCCTTTATCTAACATCTTTCACACACAGAATGGATAAAAATCCCTGGTTTTTAAAAATCAAATTGATTTAAATCACTGTTTAAATAAAAAATAAATTATTTGATTTAAATAATCAGAAATCTGGTTTTTTTAAATTTTAAATTGTGATTTAAATCAATTCAACTTAAATCAAATCCACTCTGTCCACACATATAAAGAACGTCCATCCTCTCTTGACATATTTCCCATGTTGACAAGTAATTTGCCCACTCAGCCATTAACAGCAGTGCTTTTCCCACATGAGAAGTCTTAACACACTAAACACCAACAGAGCCTACTCGATATCAGGTCAAAGGGGAAACTGTTTTCTCAGTTAGAAAATCTTCGTTACCTGCATTTGCATCTTGCTTTCTTATCCCCTAACAAAATCACTTTTGTCACAGGAGTGGATTGAAGAGGGTGTATTTCCCTAGTAGAGTCAGGTCTCCTCACTCATGTAGCTTAGCGTATACATAAGCATATATCTGCTTTCCACATACAAGCAAGGTTGTTACCTGAAATTGATGCCAAAATATATCATTCCATCCCAAGAGTCTGCGTAGGTGTTGCTGCTGTTTCATTTCCTCTCATCTAAAGCCACATTTGGTAGTTATGACCTTCTGAAGCCACATGTAGCAGTCATCACCTGATTTGGAAAGATGTGAAACTTCTCTTAAATGCCTTACTCTAATCCCACCATCTTTGTTCAAGGGCATTTGTTTGTTCCCAATAAAATGACCTTGGCCATCTTTCTTGAAATAGGTTGGTTGTCCCCCAGTTCTCACCTGTTCTTACTGAAAATCCATTCCTTTCAAAGGGAGATTAGGACCTTTCCACTTGTTTGTTTGTTTTTTGAGCTCTATCAAGTCTTATAAAAGCAAGTAGTGAGAAGAAGATTACTCATGGATGGAAGAGGCCTTTCTAAAATCTTCAAAGCTTGTTAGAAACCCTTCCTCACCTTATAGAGTTCTCTGAGAAAAATAGGAGAAGAATCTCCTGAGGCATGAGAACATCTTTTGCTTCATAGTAACCAAAGTGAAGTTAATTATATATGTAAGATCATTTCCTTTAAAAAGCATGGTGTATGGTCTACTACAACCCTGTTGTGAGGGAAATATTTACCTCAAGTGAAACATAAGTTAGTTACATTTAAATTTTCTATTTATAGATGAAACTACTCAAAGCTGTTTTCATCTTTGCTTCCCTAGACATGTTCTCATTTAGATTATTCGTAACCCATCTGTACTTCTATTCAAAGGGTATACATAATTTTTAGTGACAGTACCTTCAGGTTGGAAGTGACTTGATGGCACATAAGTTTTTCCTTAGCTCTTTCAGTCCTCTCTTGTCATATAAAGTTGCTTATGCTACACTACCCTCATGGCTTTCCTCTTATGTCTGAAGCAGAGACACGCCCCCTTCCTGTCACCCTTTGTGAAAGGAGACTTACTGTTTGCACCAGGCTGCTGCTGTTCTGAAGACAGCTGAGATGGCAGACTGTTCTTCCTGCTTTGCCGGGTGGTAAAAAACTGGCAAAAGATGGAAACAGCAGTTTGTGCCTACTGAGAGAGAAGCAGCTATCTTGAATAGATTGATTACTGTTTATTTTTAGTCTGACTTAGACCTGTTTGATCTTGAAGAGCCCAGGTGGCTGATCATTATTTGCTTCTCAAACAGCCACCATGCTTGTTACTAGAATTATTGAGCTAATCTCTTGTTCAAAGTCTTCCGGAGTCTCGGACATTCTTTTCTTGCTAACAAACATGATGGCAGCTGTTTCTGACATCACTGATGCTCCGTTATGGACATTTTGTGATCACTGACATAACTTGCCCATCTGCATCTCAAGGGCAATATTTTCCATATCTGACACTTAGACAAGAGACTAATAACAACAGATACATTACTGATCTTTACAGTATTTAATTGAAGGATTTGTCCTGATGACTGAATGTTATTTTGCTGTAGGTCTTTTAACATCCTTTCTGTGCAGTCTTGTTTCTGTGCTTGGCCACCATCTGGGGGAGGACTTTTCAAATGTAGTACAGAGTTCACATAGCTCTTTGAAAGCTGTGGGGAATAATCCCAGCCAGATTTGCAGTTTATTTGTGAGCAGTCTTCCTTCCTCCAGAAAGCAAAAACAAAAGCTTTGATATTTCTGCTAGATTTTCTCATCTTTAGATAAAGGAGTCTGTTTTCAACTTTCCCCAGCCTGGCATTCTGCAGATGTGTTGTATGACTCCTAAAATTCCCAGAACCATTGTTTGTGTTGGGCAGGCTTGGTGGGCGTTATAGACTAATATACCTGGAGATCTCCAACACAGAGAAAGCTGGTATAATTGTATTGTTTCTTTAGGTATTTCTTCCAAACCTATTAGTACCGTGGCTATTTTTTATTCTTTTTCAGTCCCTAAAAACTTGGTCAGTAGCTTATAGAAGAGTGATCTGGACTTTTGCTGCCCATGAGTTCATTTTCTGTTTCCAATGAAAGGGCAGACTAATGATCTGTGTTCAGCTTGTATATGCAACTTAGTTCATCTACCTGATCATTGATACTGCTGTGTGCATTATGAGCCAAGAACTTGCATGTGTTTTTATAATCAAAACTATGTTTTGGAATGGTTACTTTCTATTTTTGTTTTTTAAAGACTGCTGCTGTAGAGAGGAAATTTGATTAAGACAACATGTTACCATAGCAGTCATTCCAGTGCAGTATTTTGCCATGTTTATTTTAAGAGCAAAACACCTAATTCTCTGACCTAAAGCAGTGGTTCCTAGAGTGAGAAATGTTTTCTGGGGAAGTGTGAACTGCTTTTATTATTCACAGGCAATTGCTGGGAACCTCACTTGTTCTAGGATTTGGTATTATACTGTTCTGTACTTCTGCTACAACTGTAATTGATGTACGTATCTGTGTAGTATTCATAGGTGACTGATGGACTGCATGCGTCTTTTGAGTTCCTTTTCGTGCCATCGGAAAGTATGTGTGGCATGTTGTACTAATACAGAAATTTAATTACTTCCAGAAAATAAGTTGCATAGCAGTTTTCTCATTCTAGCAGTGTCCATGCTAACTGATTCTTAGACTTGACCATGGTCTTTTATAAGACTAAAGTAGGTAGCTATTATGTACATAAGGGTATTTTTTTTTCTTTTCAAAAATGAGTGTGTCACAATGATCTGTAACAATACTGCAGTTTTAATATCATTTCATAGGAGGTATTTGGAAATACATTGCCTGGCACTCAGATAATCTGAATTAACTACTTTGCCTCGAAGATTTTAAAAATACTTTAATTAATGTGGGAGTGGATAGGAAAATCTTATGATGAGATCATATGAATGCAGACCTGTGCAGATGAAACTGGTAGCAGATTTTTGTGGAATTCAGGGGAACTTATTTCTGAGTAGACAAACATAGAATTGTGTTGTTGGTGCAATCCCAGGTCTGTCTGTCCAGAAATAAATCACACTGAGCTCCATCAAATTTATTTCTAGATTCATAGTACAGAATTGCAGCTTAAATCTTGTTTTTAAGGTACGTTTGGTATAGCAACAGCATTTATCTATGTAGGTTGTTCTTGTTTAGTAGAAAGGAACATCTTGTTTCTTTCTACTCAGACCTTTTTGGTGTAAAATACTTTTTGCTGTAATGATGTATTTCTCTTGGCTGGGGGGCACTGCTGATTTCCTGAGGAGAAATAAACTAGCAGGTGTGAAGGCACGTTTTGTCATAATACTGCCAATTAGATTTTTGTTTATCCTTGTTCCTGGAAAAGTTCATTCTCTGGTGATAGTATGGCCTACAATACTGATGCTCAACATTTGTCGAAGAACTGCAGAGTTGGAAGGGACCCTATGGATCATTGAGTTTGGCCCCTATCAAGGAAGCACAGTGGGGAAATCAAACTCCCAACCTCTGGCTCCTCAGCCAGATACTTAAATGCTGAACTGTCTGTTGTTTAGAATGAATGTTAGGCATGTCTGATATGTTTCAGTAGCTTTTTTAGTTTGTGTCTGGATTAATATTCAGGCAAGTTGTTTTTCTCCACTGTAATGTTTTGCATTTTACTTAGATTACTTCTGAAGCAGAATGTAATGTGTGACTTCTGGACCTCCTGGCATTTGCTTTCTAATCATTTTTCATTATCCTAAAAAGAGTCCTCTTGATGCATGCAAAGCACAGAAAAGAGTAGGTATGCTGTGAGTTGTTCTCTCAGTGCTTTCCCCCTTGATTATTTAGCTGACATTTAACTCTGCTAGTCTTATTTTGAGTTCCAGCAGTGAAAGTCCATGTCTTTCACTATTTAAAGTTTGTTTAGGCTGCTTTGCAGGGAGAACTCTGTTAAAGTTGTATATAAGATAAAACAATAGCACTGCTGTAGTATTTTAAAAATGTACACTGAGTGATGGAAACACCTAATAAGAACAATGCCTTGTGCACATATACTTTATATTCTCCCTCTGTCACACACACACACACACCATGATTTGTACAGCATATAAGAACAGTTTCTCAAGGGCATTTCTGTTAGTCCTTTGTGCTACCTTGTAAGAGCTCAGTTAAGTATAGCCAATTTCACAGGGAACAACAGTGGATAGCTCTGTGGCATTGGCATCTGGCCGCAAAGCCAGAGTTTGATTCCTCTCTGTGCTTTCTTGGCAGGGGCTGGACTCGATGATCCAGAGGATCCCTTCCAGCTCTGCAGTACTAAGGTGATGGTGATGATGGTGGTGAAGAGTGCGGCTTGTGTTTGTGGAATAATGTATAGCCACTTAATCAGTCATGTATAAAAGTGGGCAAGTTACTCTTGCTCCAGTCTTGTAACTTGGGATAAAATCCTATTGAATTCAGTAGGTCTGTGTAATCTTTTACCAAGCACTGGTGTGACTGCTGATTTTTCAGTGATCTGAAAGCCTTTTGGGCAGTCATCAGATTTTTCGTTGATTATCTAGTTGTATATTGACCAGGTATTAAAATATATACTTACATGTTATGCAAGTCTTGATAGGGGGAGGTGAATCTGTAGCCATGGGAACACCACTTCCTCAATCTTTCAAACTGTGCCAGCCTGGTGGAAAGTGTAGTGGTGGTGAATTTGATGTTCTGGACTGTTTGGCCTTTTTAAAAAACAACAACAACTTCACCCATTAATACTAACAGGAAGGAAAATAGGCACACCAGCTTCTAGTTTGGCATGCTGTGTGTGTTTTTGAGTAGCATGTGAGGAGAATGAAGATTTGGATTTTCAAGAGCCAAGGCATCACCCAGCACACCATATGTTCGTCTTTGTTGCCCACATGTTGTTTAATGTGGGGCAGGGACAGCCAGCAGGGCTTTCCGAGACAATATCATAGAGGCCTCTGTACATGGAGAGACAAGCTACAACATTTCAACAGTCTTTTAGCTGCGGTCCACATAGGATAGTGCATGAAAATATAAACCTAGTATACAAAAGCTAGTATGTAATAGAAAGGCCATCTTCAATATTTTAATTTGCTTAATAAGAACACAGAAGAACAAAAATAACTTTGAACAGTAAGCAAGCATGCCCTTAAATCTCAGATGTTGTGTTTATTAATGC
Organism: Intellagama lesueurii; assembly: GCA_037013535.1. Taxonomy (NCBI): domain Eukaryota; kingdom Metazoa; phylum Chordata; class Lepidosauria; order Squamata; family Agamidae; genus Intellagama; species Intellagama lesueurii. The sequence continues at coordinate 2,203,117 of JBAJHW010000019.1, read as the reverse complement.
AACTGTAAACTTCTTGTGACAAGTAGAATCGGTGATGCCAGTTAATCAACTAAAGATTAAGTAGATCTGTTGGTGAAAGATTGTGTATCACTGGAAGTGATATAAACATTCTAAGTTGCGTTAAGAAATAAAGAATGACTGATTCCATTAACTTTATTTTTCCATATGTTTAGTTCTTGAGAGTAACCTTACTTTACAATGTGTTTCAGCGTTATTGTAGCAACTTATTGCCCTAGTGAATGACCTTGCCTGGTGTTAGTTTAGTGATAAGAGCTTGATAAAGAGCCAGTTAATCTGCTCTGGAAGTGCTCTGAAAGGAGTAAAACAACGTTTGTTCTTGGCAGTCATATAGCTCAGAGGTCCCCAACCCCTGGTCCGCGGCCCAGTGCCGGTCCGTGGCCTGAGCCGGACTGGGCTGCGGAGACAGACCTCCCCACCCCCGCACGCACTCCCCCCGCACAGCCCGTTTGCGCCTGTGCCCACGTGAGCACTCCCCCACCCCTTTGTGCATGCACATGAGTGACCCCTGAGTGCCGCGCCGCCCTTTGCGCATATGCACGAGTGCGAGCGTGCCTGCATGAGCACTGCACCGCCCTTTGCGCATGCGCACGAGAGAGCGAGAGCACGTGCTCCTTCGCGCATGCGCACAAGCGCAGGGGGTGCCCCGCCTTCCCCAGCCGGTCTGCAGGGCTAAAAAGGTTGGGGACCGCTGATATAGCTCATCCTGTGCATGTCAACTCAAAGGTAAGGACTACTGAATTCAGTGAGGCTTACTCCCAAGTAGCATGTGTATTCTTACTAGTTTACAGTACTGATTGATAGGGAATTTACATCGGTGTATTCCCACTTGGATGGATGAGAATATGTTCATGTTAAGTGGTTGGGGTTGGTTTCTTCAGAATTCATGTGGATTTGTGGATTAAGGTTTGAATTGTTCATAAATAGTAATTATATTGATGTTTGTGGGATTAATGAACAGCTGGAGTGATGTGGGAAATATTGGCCATATAAGATGCAGTGAATACATACAGTGGTAACCTCATGTTCACTGCCTTTTCCTTACTCTTCTTTCAAATTATGAAATATTCAAAGAACTACAGATCCTCAATATGTAGTGCAGTTTCCTATCCTGAGCCCCAGGGCTAGGCTAGTTTTTGTGTAAATAAATACAGCTATATTTCCCTTTGTGTGGTTAATACAAATTGGAGTTCAGCTGAGGTGGAGTAACATTTGAACATCAATAGTACAATTTCTGAAAGAACTTTCTATAATTAATAGCTCAGGTTTATGAAATTGGCAGCTTTAAAAGTCTGTTACTGTCATTAGTGTGCCAGCCTGGGGATTGAGAGGATTGAGAAGATGGGCCATCTTTAATTTATGAAAGCCTCCACCCTAGAGCATTTAGATTCTTAATTATAACTTCTTAAAATTTTTGTTTGATTGAAAGGCTTCCATAGCTTCAGGCAATGGAAATTTATGTAACCTGTTCAAAGATCAGGAGGACAGCAGCCTGGGGCAATTTATACCTCTAATCCTTCATTGGTGATTGATTGAATTTCTCTGAATGACCAGTTCCGTGCTCCACATTATCACTTAACTAAACATATTTCAAAAGCCTATTATCTTTCTGGATTGTGTGAGTGGTAAAAATGTAGTATAGTTAACTGATAGGAAAAATAAGTGACTGATATAGTAGAGGGATCCTGAGAAATCTATATGTGGGACAGGAAGCAACAGTTAGAACTGGATATGGAACAACTGATTGGTTCAAAATTGGGAAAGACGTACGACAAGGCTGTATATTGTCTCCCTGCTTATTTAACTTATATGCAGAATACATCATGCGAAAGGCTGGACTGGATTAATCCCAAACCGGAGTTAAGATTGCCGGAAGAAATATCAACAACCTCAGATATGCAGATGATACCACTCTGATGGCAGAAAGTGAGGAGGAATTAAAGAACCTCTTAATGAGGGTGAAAGAGGAGAGCGCCAAAAATGGTCTGAAGCTCAACATCAAAAAAACTAAGATCATGGCCACTGGTCCCATCACCTCCTGGCAAATAGAAGGGGAAGATATGGAGGCAGTGACAGATTTTACCTTCTTGGGCTCCATGATCACTGCAGATGGTGACAGCAGCCCCGAAATTAAAAGACGCCTGCTTCTTGGGAGGAAAGCGATGACAAACCTAGACAGCATCTTAAAAAGCAGAGACATCACCTTGCCGACAAAGGTCTGCATATTCAAAGCTATGGTTTTTCCGGTAGCGATGTATGGAAGTGAGAGTTGGACCATAAAGAAGGCTGACCGCCGAAGAATTGATGCTTTTGAATTGTAGTGCTGGAGGAGACTCTTAAGAGTCCCCTGGACTGCAAAGAGATCAAACCTATCCATTCTGAAGGAAATCAACCCTGAGTGCTCACTGGAAGGACAGATCCTGAAGCTGAGGCTTCAATACTTTGGCCATCTCATGAGAAGAGAAGACTCCCTGGAAAAGACCCTGATGTTGGGAAAGTGTGAAGGCAAGAGGAGAAGGGGACGACAGAGGACAAGATGGCTGGACAGTGTCATTGAAGCTACCAACATGAATTTGATCAAACTCCGGGAAGCAGTGGAAGACAGGAGGGCCTGGCGTGCTCTGGTCCATGGGGTCACGAAGAGTCGGACACGACTTAACGACTAAACAACAACAACAATAGTAGACGGAAAGGTAGATCAGTTGTACTGATGAAATCTCTTGAGTTTATTCTAAAGTGGCCCTTGTTAAAACTCCATGAGAGTCCTTTTCGAACACATGTTCTTGGAGTGGGGAGGCAGCATAGTTCGGTGTCAGAGCAATTGTCTTGTATCAAAACAGCGGGGCTGTTGAGGACAGGAAATCGTAGAGGTCACTCAGAGTTATTTGGCAGCAAGCAGAGGTGGAAATTTGAACCAGAAATTTACGAATTTTTGCTGAACGAACCACAAATCGAGTCATTTGTTCATTCAGGATTTATTTATTTATTTTAGACAGCCTGGTGGCTGTCTAAAAACAAGAAACAAGCCTGGCTGCTTCCCTGCCCCCTTCCCACTGCCCCCATTGCCTCCCTACCTTTGAGTGCTGCCACCATCTTGAGATGCAGACGGCTCCTGCAGGCCGGCAGCCTCTGTGCATGTTCCTGACACACAACTGATATGCAAGCTGGATTTAAAAATTAAAAAAGAAAACCCAGGAAGTTCATTAGATTAGAAAAAGTTCATTGGTTTGTGTAAAGGCTTTCTGCAATGAACAGTGATCCAACTTTCATACTAGTCTAAGTAATGCATTTTTGTTTTTATATTCTTCTTGGTAGCCTGGAAATATTTGTGCACTTTTTTCAGTGGTGATAAAGAGTGGTAAATAACTGCAATGGTGATGGTTCCATTTCTTTGTAGATGTATATATATGAACATGAGAGCTTTTTGGCTTTGTAAAAACTGTATGTGACATTAGACCCAAATAAATTTCTGAGTTTTTAAAATACTATGACTCCTAGTTTTGTTAAATGGTTTGACATCTCCCTTGCCTTGGATCTCCTCTGAATTCTTAGCTGTGAATAGATTTTGATAGGTTACAATTAATTCAGCTTAGGCTAGTGGCTTTTCTGATAGTGTATCTAATTTTGAAAAGAGACAATTAATCCCATAACAGTACTTTCTAGTGGCTCAGTTTCGGTTTGACCTTTGTTCAGTGAACATTAGTGTTTGAAGTTAAACATAGGCCTGATAGTGGAAATGGGGATTTGTTAATTGTTTTTATCATAAGAAAGAACTAAGAGAAAATTACTCTTTCCAATAGTGCAGATTTAGTTAATTCTATAATTAACTGTGTAAAAAACTTTTTAAAAATAGGAAAGGATGACTCGCTAAGGGATATTTTCACCATCAATTAAATTGATAATACATAATATTTACAGATTAAATATTTGCATTGCATTAATACAGGTGTCTAGTAGGAAAACCAGCTTTCTCAGATATCATAATGTTATTGGATCGATAGGGATGGCCATCTTCTTTATTGCTCTAGTTCCAGATAGTGGTCTTGTAGCCATACATGTGCCTTGCAGTGCAACCTGTTCCCCCTCATGGGTAGTCCTATCTTTTAAGTAGGACATGCAGAACCACCTAAAAGTAAGAAATCCAAAGTTGGTAAAATACACATTTTGGCAAATGAGATATACAAAAAAATAAAGAGGAAAAAAAGTAAATGGCTGAGTGATCTCTCATATAACTGGTCAGAACATTTCCCCCTAATGAATGAAACTCTAAGCAAATTTTTCACCACACCTTGATTATAGTTTAGTAGGCCTGCCAGTAAAATTGTCCCAGAAATAGGTGGTTTAATGTGTGAAACTTTCATTAGTTTTCTGTCTCAGATCTAAAACATGGAAGGCAATACGAATGCATATGTTATACTGAATGCCACAGTGCTTTTTTTTTATTTTATTTTTTTATTCTGAAGGCATTTTATTTGGGATCCCGGCCGTGAAAGCCTTTGAGAATACAATATCTTTCTGACTTGATACTAATTTAAATATAGGAATGCAGTTGTCAAAATTAGGAATGGATATTGGTAAAACAGTGTATTCTTTGCAATTATACCCTGTTTCCCCGAAAATAAGAACTAACCTGAAGATAAGCCCTAGTATGATTTTTCAGGATGCTCGTAATATAAGCCTACCCCAAAAATAAGCCCCAGTGAAGTGAAACCCCGCCCTCCACTATTGTGCAGCAACCAGAAGATGACATGACTGTAATTGAATAAATGTAGATTGTTGTACATGAAAAAAATAAGACATCCCCTGAAAATAAGCCCTAATGCGATTTTTGGAGCAAAAATTAATATAAGACCCTGTCTTATTTTCGGGGAAACAGGGTAGATAAAATTCAGATAGCAGGGCTATAATGCCAGTTGTATTTCTGCCTCTGTTGCCTCTGCCAGTTGCATGCTTGTATATTGACTCTCCTGCTGCATTTGTAGTTCACACAGCTCTTAACAGCAGTTTATCTTCATCCACTAGAACCCTTTGGGATGGGAGGGATCATGTGTGACTCATGCAGTCTATTCACTGGGGCAGAATTGATTTAATTATCCTTAAATATCTCAGATAGATGGGTGTGGAATTAGAGCTTAGCTTTGGATCTCTGCAGTGCTGTTAGCTGCAAATGCCCTTGGCAGTTTGTCCTGCTGCCTGGCCCAGAGTAATTTTGTCACATTGGATATGTTCTTACTATTGTACTATTTCAGATGGAGGACTTCAGTTCTGTAGGCTAAAGCCCAGATTCCACTGTGTCTTTTTCTTGATTGAAAGCAGCGAATTGCAAGCTTCTTTTCAAGCTGCAAAGCCACACTTACTTATTTTGAGTCTTGCCCAGACAAAGGCCTCAAAAGGACACTTTTATAATTATTTACCATAAAAATTAGTAGTTCAGAAAAGGAGTTGGAAGACAAAATGCAGAGCTGTTTATCCTTGCAAAGTTGCCCGTATGACATGATTGGTCTTTAAATTGCTTTTAATATTAGGTTTATAAACAAATAGTTGCATTCTCAAGAACATGAATTGCCAGTATCGCCGCCTCAAGTATGACTGAATTCACTTCTTCTGTGAACATCTGTGCAAGCCCTGCTGAAACAAACAGGAATTGTAAAACAGCATGTAAGAAGAGCTTTTTTGCATAGGACTAGAGATGCATCCATTTTCTAGTCATAGTCAGTAACGGACCTCTGACTGTTTGTCCCTGGCAGTTGTTCCAAAATACATTGCCTCTGAATATGTAGGCTCATATTTTAGTATCAAAGTAGACAATTGGTAGATTTATTACCTTTGATGAATTTGTTGCAGGTCTTCTTTAATCCAGTAGTGATCATCACATTCTTAGAATAGTATAAGTTTGTTGTGCATTTTGTGAAGAACTGCTGCCTTTCATTGAAGTGGAATGTATTGATAGTTGGTTCCACTGGATGATTCTGAGTTTGAACATTGTGTGGTGTAGAGCAGACTGAGCCGGACCAGGCCGCGGAGACAGACCTCCCGCCCCCCCCCCCCTGCACGCACTCCCCTCCCCACAGCTGCTTTGCGCACACACGCGTGTGCCAGCACCGGCGTGAGCGCTCTCCCACCCCTTCACGCATGCGCCCGAGCGCCCGCGTGAAGGGGTGGGTGGGTGCGTGGGCAGGCGTGTATGCGCTCCTGCGCATGCGCAAAGGGGTGGGGGAGTGCTCATGCTGGCGCGCGCGTGCGCGCTCCCCCACCGCTTTGCGTGTGCGGTGCCCCGCCTTCCTCAGAGGCTCAGCCGGTCTGCGGTCCCAAAAAGGTTGGGGACCGCTGGTGTAGAGAATATGAATCTTCCTCCTCCCCTTTTAATAGAATACATGTAGGAAATATTTATATTGGAAGATGCCCTTGATAACTAGCTATATTGCTTCAGTTCAGAATGGTCATCAAAAAGCATGAGTGTCTTTTTTGCCTAATGCAAAATTTTTCCAACTTATCACTTTGACCAACCTGAAAACAATCTTGGCCTTATAAGTTTTTTTAATCAAACAGACTTCTAAGTAGTGTTCTTCATAATAATAATATTTCTTGTTTCAGTTTCTTTGGATGTCAGATTCCGCCTTGTAGATTCTCTTGTTTGCGTAAGGATGAAGCCATGTGTTGTTGAAGAATTATCTAGCAATGAATAAATTATGCAGTGGTTTTCCAGCAAACCTTAATGTACTACTTATGAAACAGCAATTACTCAAAATATTTAATGAACTTTATTACTAGATGTCATGTATGATTGCAGAAACAAGCTCCTGAGATTTTAGCCATATGAAAAAAATCCAGGTTTTTGTAAAACTTATGTATAGCTACTTGCCTAATAACCAACCAACCAGCCAACCTATACTGTTGGTTTAGATATTGTTGACCTTCTGTGGTTTGATGAACACAACACTAAATTAAACCTTTCTTCATTACTTTTAACCTATTTGCTACTTGCCAGTAATTACAAAAACATGTCCCAGCTCATCCCAAATGATGACATTATAAGGAATCATTGGCTATTTTTGAGGTAGTCATCTGTACAAGCTACAGCTTGAACAATACCTCATCCATTTACTTATAGCTCCTTACTGTAAAGTTGAGTCATTACATATAATGCACTTTTGCTGTGCACATCAGGAATAATTTATATTTCATGCAATTGTAAAAATCCATCAGCACATTAGTCTGAAATAAGAAAGGATATGTTAGAAAGGAAGACAATGATGGGCCTTCTGAATTACACCTGTAGAGGAATAACCATAGAAATTACTCTGCCAATGTTACAGTTTTGTGTGTGCATGTCTTTCCCAGTCCACGGACCAGCACTGGGCCGCGGACCGGGAGTTGACGACCTGGGAAACAATCCTATGGTAGCCTCACGGGGCACCATAGGATTGTTTCTTGGAAGGGCAGTGGACTTGGGATTTCGGAGCTAAGGTTTTTAGAGGAAGGGTATTCAATGTTTCTGTGTCAGGCTTGTGAAAACTATATCTATCTGCCTGTGTTCATTAAACATCATGCAAGTTACCAAGTAGCAAAAGTTTGCACTGCATTTTCTTCATAGACAGTTGCAGGATTGGCATAGTCAAAATTGTTGTTAGTAAGACTGTGACATGATATTCAGGGATTGTAAATAATCATTAAGAAGTAGGAGCAACTGTTACAGTAGTGGCGCCTAGCAAATCTGGTACCAGTCTGAAATAATTGCAAGGAATCTTCTCTTAAAAGAAAGGCATGAATCTGTCACTCATATGCTGTCTTTATGAGCATTCTGTGGCTTGTCCACCATAACTGATGAGCCCATAGCTGTCAGGCAGGACGTTCTGAAGTTGTAAAAGCATTCTTGAAAATAGTTTGATTTTTAAAATCCTGCTGGAACAGGCAGAGGAGATGTTGTAATTAAAGGATCATAAATTGAATACACCAAGGGCTGCAGTATAAGCAGTGGATTGAAATCTTCCTGCTTCTTCTCTTATACTAAAAGTGATCTGATCAGGAAATTATGTGGATTAATGAAGATTGTGTGGACAATCCTGTGTAGTATAATGTTACTATAGGCACATTATTTTTAATTGGTGGTCACTACTTCTGTCCCAAGATATATAATGGATCTGGAATCATTTGTCTTTCTTCATTGACCATAAAAATACACAGTTATGTAGAGAAAGGCTTATTGTACTGCATCTAAGATCATGAGTGATAGACTTCTGCAGAACTAGTTCCCCCAATTTCTCCAGAGGTGGTGGTGGTTGTTCGTCACTGAAGTAGAAGTAATATGCAGAAATGTAATGCAGAAAATGACAATTGTCATTTCTTTCATTTTGCCTCACCCCTAACCAGAACCAGTGTACATATAAACACATTGAACTATGGACCATGCTGTTCCATTATGCTAGACTTCAACCAAAAGTCCTTTCCCATTTTTGTTGTATTAATCTGTTTATTTGTTCCTGAATGTACTTTCAACCATGACCTGTAAATGTCTTCTCTAACGACCACCATTTAGATTCCTATCTGTCATCTCTATAGAGTATCAGTGAAGTTTAGCAAAACTTTAGCAACCACTGACTGATCCCCATGATGTTGGACTTTTTGCATTGCCTTTGCATTTCGTACACCTACCCTCTCTACCACTGTATACATGTTTGTTTGCTGAAGCTATACTCCATGTATCTGAAGAAGTGGGTAGTCTGAAAGCTCATGCCAAATAAAACATGGTAGTCCTGAAGGTTTATATGATTTAATGCAATTTCACTTAATGTCTTTGTTTGTGTATATTGGTATTTTAATTTCCTGAACATAATTTTGTGAAGAACTTGTTGTTCTCTTTTCATTTTGTGTCAGTGTCAAGTTACCAACATTTTATTAGAGTGCTATTTCAATATATCCTTCCCTTCCCAATGAACACATTGTGGCTCTTGAGGGGCTGAATGCTTCATTCTCCCTAAATAATTTCTGTGTTTTTTACAACTGCAACAAAGAAGGCACGTATGAAGTTTCTGAAGTCATAGGTTGCCCAGCTGGTTCCCAGTAGGAAGCTTAGGAGCTATGCACCAATTGTTGAGAAACTGCTAGTGCTTAATCATGCAACTTAGCTTGTAACAACATTTTCTATTGGTATGTGAAGTGGTGCACAAAAGAAGCAAAGTAGCTTCTTCCCTCAGAAGCTTTACAGGAAACATTCTTCACAAGAGGATAGTTGAATGGCGGCTCTGGAACCCCTCATCAAGCAAATGAAAGGCTTGGGAATATGGCCTGAACAGCTGAGAAAGGGAAGTCCCATGTCTCCGATGAACTGTCTGCCTTTCTACAATGGGTAAACTGTGTGTGTGTGACTTACCTTGATCAAATGTCACTTTCTATGTTTAATGAGTGGGGAGAGAAATTTTCATTCTCATACATCCGTGCCTTTTCCTGTATACAAAGTTATCTGTTGCTTAGATGGATTTGTCACAACAAAGATGGAAAATGGGTTTGGGTTAAAAAAAGAACTTTTTAAAAATGTGGGGATGATGAGGTAGAGCGTGCAGGATGTGTGTACATGTGGGCTAGAGCCTCAGTCTCTGAATGTATAACACAATATCTGGCCTCACAAGGCTGTTTTGTTCTGTTCTGTTTTAATCTTTTGACCAGTGGAGATGGCTTACTGACCTATGAGCCCTGTGTTGTTTAAGTTATTGAAAGAGTGTAGATTTTATTCCTCTTATGTAGCTGCTTAGGCTAAGATGCCAGTGTCCTATTCAGACGGATACTGTTCTTCCCACACCTTTGTTATATAGATGTCAAGGACAACAGCTGTGCAATGTTCTGTCGTGAATAGTTAAGACATTCATTCTATCTGTCATCATTCTTGTGTTCTTTGGTACTGCAATGGCTCCTGGTTTCTTGCTTTTAATGGTTACCCTTACATTTGGCCTCAACACTGGGAGCTGCTTCTGGTTTAATTTGAACAAAGAGCATGTGATATTTCCTCTGATAGAATGTTGCTGACTTGTATCTCTTCTAACTATTAAGATCAGGTAACACGACTCTGGACAGATCCAGTTCAGGGGGAGAATAATGAATGAACAATGCATGTAATTAACAAGCGGTGGGTCCCCTGCACTCATGTAAATGTGTGTTTCAAACAGTGAGTGATTCAGCCTCAGTGATGGAACTGGGTTCTGTTATCTAGCCGAGTACAACATTTAAGGGATATATTCTCTGAATTCAGATTAGTTGTTTACGCAGGGTGTATTCATTGATCACACTACTTGCATATCTCATGATCATCCATTTTACGCTTGCACGTTAAGCTGAATATGTTAATTGCTCAGGGCCACCCATTGAAGAAGTTGAACCTGAGTCTGCAAGATTAATGTTATAGCTAGCCCACTATTTGTTGTTAAGGACACCAAAACAGAAACAGAGCTTATGTAGCAACTTACAACTTTGGAAGCAAATTTGTCAGTCACACAGCTACAATGTACATGTGTTCCTCAGCATGTGGTTTTGACTTGCTAGTCCATCAGGACTAGGTAGACGCTGAAGCAAATAAAAGTCTTATCTAAACCTTGACTTGGGCAGGCATTTCTTAAGACACCTGTTTTCTGCAAGTGGTACATTGCAGTTTATACTGTAAAGTCTGTTCATAAGAGTGGATACTATGTAGTATTTGAAATTCCTTGCCTTGGAGAAAAGTTGAGCTAGATCTTTAAATCTGTTGTATAGGTGCTAAAGGTGAATCCTGAAAATAATTTGAATATCTTGCCTAGAGCATGATTGTTGGAACTTAAGCCTGGCTGCAGGCCAGCAGAGGATTCTATTGCTTTTATGTCACTGCAGGCAAAACAAGGTGTTGTGATAGAGTGACATGCTCCTTTCACAGGAGGTATTGACAAGGCTTTATTTATGGCACTTGGGACCTTGTCTCTCATACAGAGAGTGAGGACCTCTTAAGAAGCTGTATTACTTTGTCCCTTTATGTAAAGGATGGCTCCTGAAAGGCTTGGTACTTATGAGGTTTTGTCCTTAAGCCAGTTACCGCTTCTTTCATAATACGTTTGTTTAGCTGTTTGTACATGGAGGGGAAACCTCTCTGTCCTTTAAGAAAAACAGATTTCTCTCTAAACTTCTGATCTGCCTACTAGGTTTCCTCTCGTTGCCCGCAGTCAAAAGATGTTGAAACTCAGGGTTCTTTTCTGATGTCAGAACATTCAAGTCTGAACAAACCAAGTTCAGATCTTGATCTGTGTATTTCCTGGTGGCATACTTAGGGCATGTTTTGACTTGGCTTAGTCTTGCTAATGGGCTTTGTCAGAGCTTGCAGTTCAGTCCTTGATGAACATTGGGAAGACAGGTCCTTGAAATGACCTTTTTTGCAGGTGTTTTATATTGAAGTTTTGTCCAGCTTAGGAAACAATGGTGTAGTGCAGTGGTTCTCAACCTCGGGTAACCCTGGTGTTCTTGAACTGCAGTTCCCAGAAGCCTTCACCATTAGCTGTGCTGGCTGGGATTTCTGGGAGTTGCAGTACAGGAACAGCTGGGCACTCAAGGTCGGGAACCACTGATGTAGTGGAACATGATAGGGTGAGTGGTCAGTTATTCAACTACCAATGTGAACTGAAATTTGTACACATAGTATGAGATAGTAGTAATGAGAAATGGTAGTGGTAGTCAGGAATCTTCCCCCAAAGAGGGAAACTTCTTAATGTTGCATGAATGAGGCATTTGTAAAATTCCAAAGTAAATATTTTTGAGGAATATACTGCAAATTGCATTCTATCCCTTACAGGGTTTGGAGATATAAATTTGATTTTGATGTTTAATAACTCATCACATGCCAGTCACCATGCTCCCTCTTAATTTGTTGGTGTCTCTGTTCTACTCCACAGAGTAATTTTCAGTTAGGAGTTAAAACCTATTGATAATGTGGAGCAGAATGCCTCTAAATAATAAAATACAAGTTTCTCCTTAATTAGTTGTTCTAGGAGTACATTTCTTTGTATCTCAGGAATTCTCAAGTGTTTTATTGTGTACATTGTGTACATTTCAAATAAATAGCAAGAGCCCAATACAGAGTCAAAAAGTTGAAATGGGTTTTCGACATTATTTGAGCGAACCTTCTTGCTCACTTTACAGTCAAAATACAGCTATGGTATCCCTCATTGGTAGCTGTCCAGTCTGTGCTTCAATATCTCTAACAAAGGAGAACCCACTGCTTCCTACTATTCCAAGCATTTCTTGCACAACTTAACTCCCAACACTGGTGGAAAGATAGAGTCTTTCCATAGAAGATAAATGGTTTGAGAAGAAAAAGAGCAGCATAATGGGATAACACCAATGTGCTATATTAAGACTTCTTCACTGTGGCAGGGCAGGTGAATCCTTGTGTTGTTGATGTGGCACACTGATTGTTCTTTTTGAATATATTTATGTAAGGAAGATGTGCAACAGGGCATGGCTTCAGGGACTAAATGGGTCATTTCAGCTCCCACCCTTTTTTTCTTTCTCCTCAAGCACCTTTTTATTCAAGGAGGAACACTACCTCTTGAATTTGGTAATGACCTTGTTGCAGTCAGTAAACTTGTTGCACCCTTCCAGCATAGTCATTACTAAGGGCACTTCATATTTCCTTCTACTGAATTCATATTATAAAATCTATTTCAGTTGTAGAGTTTGACATGTGCAAAACTTTCTGTCTTTTTTTTTTAATCAAGTGCCATGTATGTTGAAAATAATAATTGCATGTCAACTAGTCAATTCTGACTTATGGCAACCCTTTCCAGAGTTTCATAGATAGAGAATACTCAGAAGTGGTTTACCTTCCCTCCTTCTGGGGTTGCCCTGGGACTATGTAGCATGCCCAAGGTCACATAGGCTGGCTCTTCTCACAGGAAGCTCAGTGGGGAATTGAACTCCCAATCTCTGACTCCACAACCAGATACCTAAACCACTGAACTATCCAGCCAGATACCACTGTGTAAATGTTTAATTCTACACCAAGAGGTTTCTCACAGTTTGGTGTTCAGTTACAGGCAATTTGTCATATATTCTAGTTTGTTTTAAAAACTTTGTGGAAGATAGGAGGATTTATGGAAAAGGAGCTGATTATCATTCTGAAGAGTCTTAGAAACATCACTGTAAGAGAGAAGTATGAAGGAAGCAGTTACCATTATTGCACAGTTGATTGCAAATATTAGTTGCAGAAATCAGTAATGTAGCAGAAAATACTGATGAAGGTTAAAGACAAAAGTGAAAAATTAGTTGAATGTTAAAACTAAAGCAGTGACAACAGAAGGCATATATAACTTTAATGTTAATAAATGAAGAAATTGGAGTTGTTATACCTTGGTATAATAATCAGTCCAAATGGAAACTGCAGCTGAGAAATCTGAAGAAGACTGAAGGGAAGGACAGCTGTGAAGAAACTAGAAAAGATCCTTCAGTATAAGGAAGATCATCCAAACTGTGTTGTTCCTAGCTACTATGAATGGATGTAAAATCTGGAGAATGAAAAAAAAATGACATGGGAAAAAACTGACTTGCTTGAAATTTCATGCTGGAGAAAACCTTTATATATGGATTATGAGAAGAAGAAAAAAGAATTGAAATCAAGCCTGAATTCTCACTAGAACTCAAAATGTTAAGCTATTGTGCTTTGGCTATATCATGAAAAGACAAGACTGAATGAAAAAGACAGTAGTGCTGGGAATAATGAAAGACAGTATGAAAAGAGGACTTAAGCAGAGGTAGATTGACTTCACAAAAGAAGCCACGACCTTTCGCTTGCAAGAACTGAATTAATTCATGAGGACACCATAAGTTGGATGCCGCATAGCAAGTGTAAAGTTATCACCTCCCCATTCTTGTTTTGGATTTTAATTTGATGAATGCTTTAATGCTAAAAAGATTTCCTGTCTCAGCTATAATTTGGTAAAGGAATCAGATTCTCATTATTCCTGTTCTGCTTTTATCCTAAACAAATTGCTTCTTACTGTCAAACGTAAAGTAACAAGAGATCTAGTTCTGTACTTTCCAGGAAAACCCTTGGGGTTTTGTTTTGGGGTTTCTTTGTTGGCCTTTGACGGTTTCCCATGCAAGTTTCAACTAAAAAGAAGGAAGTGAGAGAAAAGTACTGTTCTTTTGTGGTGATGAATGGAGACTTCCATTTCCCTTGAATTTTCTTTGACAGAAGACTTTGTCTTCTTTGGAGAAAGAATGGTAAACACCTTGCTGTTTAGGGACCTTTTTCTCTGTTTGTATTGGGAGCCAGCAAACTTGATTTGTGTAAATCTCGTTGCTAGCTACTATACTGATCTTTAAAATGCTGGTTCTAGACCATATCTTTCATTTGTGGAACTTTAATCCATAGTGTGAACTCCTTGACTTACAAGGGCAACAAGCTGCCTTTTGTGGAGGATTGATTGAAGCTAGATGTGGGGCTACAACAGCAGCACCCAGTGGGCTTTGGAAATGTTCTGGTAAATTACATATGAGAGACATAGACCAGTTTGCCATATCTGGAAAATAGCTGGTCATGTTTCCTTAAGGCAGTAGAATTATATGTTTGCTTTGTCCCTTTATTCGTCTTCTAGTTGTTTTTAGATTCCCTTTATTCATCTTCTAGTTGTTTTTATATGAGCAGTAAGACACAGCAGAACCACCAGAATAACGTCTGTACTATGGAATGAAAGAAGATTGTAGAGAAGTGAACAAAAGCCACCAGAAGAGCAACTGATGAGCCAAGCTTTCAAGGCTGCCTGCAGTCTGGAGTTCAGCTGTTCAAGATTCCTTCCGTAGAAAGACTTTGTTGTTGTTCCATTTACCTTCATTCCGTTCCCCAACTCTCAGGAGTTAGGCTTCAGTTACCTGCTTTTATGAGTTTGTAAAACAGTCTGGAGGGTGGAAATGTGCAGTTGTTTACATGAAGATCTACTATTCATTTTCTCTCTCTTCTGTTTAGCCCTTATCTCTAAAAGAACAAAGACATTGTGTTATACATATCCTCTTGCTTGATTTTTCTTTAGAGATGATTACTACAAATGCCTATTTAAAAAGTTGCCACAGTGATTTTGGTTTTGTCTTTTTTAAGTGAAGAAGGAGAGCTTCCGGTTTAATGACTTAAGGTAGAAAAAGTGCAGGATAAACCCTGAAATCAGTTGGTGACTAAGGCAGTCTCACATATGAAGAGATAACTCTTGTGGAGGAAGTCCCCATAGTAGCTTGCATTAGGCTGACATTTCACTAAGCACACTTGTTCAATTCCAGTAATGCTATGGTGCTACATGTTCCCTGACCAGTCATGTTGGAAGAAACAAAAACATACCTTTAAACGTAGTACTGAGTCATTAAAAACAACCACCACTTATGATACTAATATTAAGAAATTGGAAACTTGTTTTTCCCAGCCCTGAGGTCAGAGATTCTTGACCCCACTATTCATTAGTTAAGTGATTTAAACATGATGGATTTTTGCAGTGATGAAAGTAATTTTTTTTTTTGCAAATTGGCTTTCTAGTGGGATTCTCAGTGTGGTGTAGTGGATAGAGTTACAAACTAGGACTGTAGAGAACAGAGTTCAAATCCCCACTCAGCAGTGGAAACACACTGGTGAAGTGGAACTGGAAAAACCTTAAATAGCTCAGTTACCTTGAAAACCATGTTAGAGTCACTTTAAGTTGGTTCCGACTTGACAGCACAAAACATCAGCAGTGGGCCTTCTAGTGATAAGTATTTAAACCTCACAATGCTTTGAAAAATCATGCTAACAGTATTCAGATTCAGAACTCAATTTCATTCTCATGAACACAGGCATTCTTTTCTGTTGCAGCTGAGGTGGAATTCCATACCATTTGGTCTAGAGATCTAGGTGTGATTTCCGTTTGCTAGTTGTCTGTCTATGTGCAGATGTAACTTGACACTAGCAATCTTATTTTCATCAGTACTTGATGCAAAGGACATACCAAATAAATGTTCTACAATGTTTTACGTTAAGTATTTCTTACAAACCACTACTGAGAGTTTAGAGCTGGGCCAGCTAAACAGATCAAGGCAGATGACTGGTTTCACATTTTATAAATGCCAAGAAGACAGAGCTGATTCTTTAGAATTTTCACTATTAATTTCTGCCTTCCACTGTGTGCTTTATATTCCTTGAGAATCTTGACTTTGTTTGGAAATGTCTTTCTAGTAAAGGCAATATGTATCAGAGGTCTGTATCTTAAAAAATGAAATATACAGCACTTATGATGGCAAGGGCTACCTAGCAGTCTGTTTTCTGTGCCTGTTAGCATACATGAAGCTATCAGGTTACCACATCCAAGTTTCCAGTTGAGCCAAATTGGCACCTGACACATAGAGAATTAATGGCAATAAAGCATAAAGATACCAGCCTTTGCTTGCTCCCCAGATGCAATTTGTGTTTCAGAAAGCTGGAAGACTTCATACACAATTCTCTCAATAGAAATATGCTAAAGAATATGAATTTAAACGGCCTTGGTTGGGTGAATATATGGAGAGGAGAAATTGTACCAGCTTTATGAAGAAGTCAGTGTTGCTTCCTCTCACTACAAAGCAATGAGCAAATGTAGTTACAGTAAAGTGTTTGCTTCTTTTTGCCTCAGAAACAATTAATCTGTAATCTGCATTGTTTCCTGTTTCTTTCCTTTGACAGATTGTTCAGTTTGACCTTGAAAAAGCTCATCATGCTGAAGGAGATGGATAAAGATCTAAACTCAGTGGTGATTGCAGTGAAATTGCAGGTATCCATCTTGAGGGCGCAAAGGGGTTCCAAGCTGTGTATTGACCTCATCAGTTGCGAAGCCCACCAAGCCTGTGGAGCTTTGGGAAAAAACTCGTTTTCCTTTGTCTTCATGTTTGGTTCCAAATTTTCCAGAACCTGCTATACCTAGCATCCTAAAGCAGAAGAGAGACACATGGGCTATCTAGTTTCCTGTGTACTGTTTAAGCACGTGAGTGTCAGAGATGTGAAGGAACAGGAACACAGAGTATGATACTACGTATATCATTGCGTTTCTGAAGTGATTGCCATTGCCCTTCATCTCCCTCTGCTTCCATCTATGGGGGAAAGTACTTCAATAGGGGATCACAGGATCTTTTCCAACTCAGTAAGTAGGGACATAGACCCAGCTACCTGCCCTGACTGCTGCTTCTGTTGCTGCTACAGAGGGCCAAAGATACCATGTGGGATCCTTGAGCACCTCCCATGCTCTTGGGTGTAAGGTTTATCTTGTCTTTCTGTTGTTTTCCTTTGGAACAGACACAATGTCTGGTTTCCAGATTTGAGTTTGCAGTTGATTATATGGGCATCAGTGTGATGTAGGGGTTGAGTCTCCCAGTGAGATAACACTCACTGACATTGACCTCCTTTCCAACTTCTACATGGAACTCAGAATAAGTCAGATCCCTGGATCAGTGAAGTTGGTGCTGCTGTCCTTGTTCCTGCGGTGTGTTCTTTGGAGTTGTTATGATCTTGGCTAGAGTAGCCAATTTCAAATCCCCACGCTTGAAGACTAAAAGCTGTTAAACATGCCTCTTGTAGGGTTCAAAGAGGATCCTGAGATCCAACGAGATTGTGTTGCCAGTCAGTGGACTTGTGGAAACAGAGCTGCAACTGACCTTCTCTTTACAGGTAAGTGCATTTTAACTCCACGCTGGTGCTTTGAGATATACAGTATACTGTGCTTTGCAGCAGGGAACTTTGTGCACAGATATTTCTTAAAACATTTGTGAGTAAAAGAATATTCTAAGGAGATCTTTATAGTGGCAATCCTAGCTTTGGTCAGTATGTTTTTTTTATAATATTTGTCACCATAACAGAGCTGACTGGCTTGTGGGAACAGTTCCTAAGGGTATCCTCAGCAACTACTACTGAGTTTGCTCTTGACTAACTTGTGTTTTTTTTTTTTTTTTTTTTGGCCATGGCCCTTTTAGGAGCTCTTCTCAGGTTCCAGAGCCCCCTGTCACACCAGGACACAACACAAACAGATGAATAGAAAAATAGAATAGACCATTTTCCAGTCTGTGGCCCCCTTCAAATGTGCCAGGGCCCCCACCGAAAATGACTGCTACAGAGGGTAATTTTAGTACACAAACATGGGAAGGAGGGGCATATGAAAAAAGTGAAAGCTCTACTAAAGCAGCATCAGTCTTGCAACCCTATCCCATAATCCCCTTCTGAGCAATAAGAGTGTTGAATGTGGAGCATATACTTGGAGGAGCTTTGGAGGCTCCAATTTTCCTTCACAGTCATCTCTGACAGCTTGATGCACAGCATGGTGCATAGAGAAGCCACTCTAAAGTTTGTATACTTGACTTTTTTTTCCCAGCAAGAAGTTTAATAACTGTAAAGTACCTGGGGATTTTTAAAGGAAGGTTGTTGTGAAATTGGAAATGTTACTACACCCACACTTCCCATCTCCCTGGGAAGCAGCGCCACATTTTACCTGCTGGGTGCCTAATGTGTTACCTTTTCAGTAATATGAGATGTTCATGTAATGTGCTTAAAGGCAGCTCTCCAATGGATTTCTTCTCCTTCCCACTTCCCTCCAGAGGAAGCATTGAACTCTTTTTCTTTCACACTTGTTATCTTCACTGCTTGGGGTGGAGGGTTACCTTTTTAGCGTGTTTGAAATGTAGATATGAGATAAGAGAGAATGAATTTCTATTATGCTTCTCCCCTTCCTTGTGACATTCAGTCTATTTGCTAAGCTGTTTGGATGATTGGGAAGGTAGAGCTGAATCTGGTTACTTTGGAGAATGTTTGTGAACAACAGGTTTTTCCAGAACAACTGAGGCGGTGCCTGTTTCTGGGCCCAGCTCTCTCTGGGGAGAAGCAAGATTCTGTGCTGCCCAGTCTTGCAGTCCATGTCTGTTATGCCAATGATGCAACTGCTCTTGACCCATGCTTTCTAAGAGACAACAGGCAACTAAGCAGTGATGTAGAATGCATCCATTCTTGTCTCAAAATCTATGAACTTTTGTCCCAGTAATTCCCATTTGAGCACATTAAATGCATAGAGTATGGCAGGTTTCAAACAGGTTTTTCACTGATTTGGGTAATAGTTTTGTCAGCAACAGGGTGGATTAAAATCAATGATTTTTTAAAATTTAAAAATCAGATTTTAACAATTTACATCAGATTTTTTTGATTTAAATCAAATTTATTTTAATGAAATGCTTTTGGAAGAAAAATCTATCTAAAGATAGTTTTCTATTTAAGATACATTATAGTTCAAAGGTTATTCAGCATGAAATAGAGCTTAGTTTTGTAGCATGAGGCTATATATTCATGCAGTATTTACATTTTTGGTAAACTAATTCAGTTAATCCAAGCTGAGATAACATGCAGTTTTTCACACTAAATACGGTATAAAATAAACAAAGTTCAGGAAAAGACATTAATCCTATTGGTTGTTCTGCAGATCTGTGTACAAACAATGAACACATTATCTTAAATTCTAGTTTTGAAGATAGTTTGGAGTGAAATACATGTAGTGAAATCTTCATCTGGTTGCAAATATTAAAGATTATAACTGTAATCAAGAATGAGTCTTTACATTTAAAAGTCATGATTTAAATCGAGTCTTACTGACGCGACTTGGTTTAAATCAAATCCACTCTGGTCAGTAAGGATTATATGTATTTGAAAATACTTGGTGGACGGCACTGTTTTGAAGCTATTTGTTGTGACCTCCCAATATGATATTGATGGAAACAGATCAGTGTTCTGAACAAATATTTGTCTGATCAGGAGCCTGAAAGCTTACAGTTTGTGCTGGAATTTGGTTTTTTGAAAGATCCTAATATCCCATTTGCTTTCCTCACTATGAGACATGGCTCTTCTGCATATATTTGGCCTGCTGCCTGTTTGTACGCCACTTCCTTTGATTTCCTTTTGCAGTATCCCCACTTCTTGAAGCGAGATGCCAACAAACTGCAGATCATGTTACAGAGAAGGAAACGGTATAAAAACAGGACCATTCTGGGCTACAAAACTTTGGCTGTTGGCCTTATCAACATGGCTGAGGTGAGACGAAAGGACAGACTACCAGGCTTTTGGTGGAAATTAGTAGAGGTGCCTATAGCAGATGCCAAGTAGATCTGTGAGGGGACTGGGTTTTTCAAGCAGTTCCTTTCCCCCAAAATTGACTGTGCACCCCATCTTCACTTTTCTGTTTAGTTCTTCATAATAGGAGTGAGCTTTTCGATTTGGGTTTAGGTTGGTGCACGCTTCATGCTGTTACAAATTTATGATATCTTTATATTTTTGCTAGATGGCAATCATTTGGAAGATTGGCTTTAATATTGCCAACTTCACTTTCGGGTTCAGTAGCTTTCCGGAGATGCTGTCAGGTGTTGTGACCCCTTCATTATCATGGTTCTCCTCGTGGATTAAGGGTTATGGGTCTGTTTTAAAACAGCCATCTGCTTTTTGTTTTCTAGGTTATGCAGCATCCCAACGAAGGGGCCCTGGTGTTGGGACTCCACAGCAATGTGAAAGATGTTGCCGTCCCTGTGGCTGAAATTAAAATCTATTCTCTTTCCAGTCAACCAATAGATCATGAAGGGCTCAAATCAAAATTATCTGGTAAGAACCATCCTGCTTTTTCCCCCCTATAAGGACCCAAGCTGGCTCACAACATGATTTTTTTAAAAACAATGAATAGTTTAAAACACAATACATTATAGTTTTAAAACACTTTTGCACAAGTCATTGCATTAAAATCACTCAGAATAAACAAAGTGAAAAACTGAAGAACAACCAAAAAGAAAGACTTCACTGACCATTAAAAAGATTCATATGGCTTATAAATCTTGTGTACATTTCTGGGTTTTGAGCAGTTCTAGCAGCTGAATGGGACAGGTATAAGAAGGAGTCCTTGAGAATAACTGGCGAAATGAATAGTATGGGACGGAATAGTATGGGAAACTCCAAGTCTCTAATGCATGCCTGTGTCCCCACCAAGTTCCTACACGGTGTAGAGAGGTCTCAGTGCTTCCCTTGTGGGTCAGGGAAGTGGTCATCTTCCACCATGCTGGGAATCAAATTGCCCTCCTCCTTGCAACATTGATGCCATACACACAATAGAAGTGAAGCAGGGCTCACAACAGACTGGCTTACAGCTGCTGCTCGGAAGACTGTGAGGTGACTCATTTGTCTTAATGTGTGTAATTTACAAGAGAGCAACCCCAATGTTCTTTGGATTCTAGTTCAGTAATGTCTCCTTTTTTTAAAAAAACAGCCTTGTTTTGACAATCCAGCTTAATACCTTCAAACACTGCTATATTTAGACTTGCATCTTGGAATTCTCAGCTTTATGGTACTGGCTGCTTAGGCAATAAATCTGGTTGCTAGGGAAACTGATGGAGATGTAGGCTCCCTGCTGGATTTATGCTGATATTTTGATTTATTACCAGTAGTCATGAGTGACCGGATGCGAGAGAAAGCAAGCTGAGAAATGAGATGAAGTCATCGCTCTGCCTCAGTGCTGTTTGTACATTTAGCTGAACAGAATAGAAATGGCCCACTTAGATGGAAAATATTTTTTTGTAGGGGAGAAGACCACAACAGACAACTGAATAAACTCTCCTACGAATTGATATGGTTAAATTGGTCCAGACTTCTAAAAAATTATGGTAGTGTTTTGCTTTTTGTTAGAGGAGAGAGATGTGTGGCATACGTCTGTGTATGGGTGTATTTCTGAGGCAGGTATCCTTTATCTTCCTCCCAAATAACCTATGAGGCAGGTTTAGCAGAGAGCAAGCAAGAGATTCTAGTCCAGGGTCTTGCAAGAGAGCTTGATGGTGAGGCAGGGATTTTAGTCTGTATCTCACCAGTCCCCATCCAGTAGTCTGAGAATGATGATGATACTTCACTGCTACAAACAAGGTTGGGTTTGGTCACTTCTGTAACCTGTGATTGTGAGATTTAAAACCTCCTTTGCAAATAGATTTCACTGATGAGAGTCTGGGCATGATTAGAATAATTTGGGAGCAACGTTCCTTCTAATTTTCAGCTGGGTGGGACTCTACCCCTCGTGCGCGTGACCAGAACCAAAAGGACTGAAAATGGCAGTTGGTGTGCGGAAGGGTGTAGAGTTGCATGCGTGCACCTTATAGGGAACCTTGTTTGGGATCATAGCCACACAGTAAATGTCAGACTAGAGATGGCCTGGAGATTCTTCCATAAGACGAAGAGTAAAATGTACAACAAACACTGAAACTTGGCTTTGGGAATGCACGGTTATACTGTGCAGCACAGACTCCTGTGCCTTTAACTGAAACTGCTGTGAAAAAGATAGAAACACTTGGAATGTGGATTTATTGCTCAACCTTGAACACTGGTTTAAGATTGATGAGAAACCAAGTCTGGAATTTTTTTTGGTTGGAAAGGAGCTATTAAAGCCGATGAATAAAGACCAAGAAGTCATAAAACACTTGAAGTACAGAAAGCTAGAATACTTTTGTTCAACGTTGAGAAGTGAAACTTGCAGATTGCCACAGCAATAAATGAGAAGAGAAGTATAAGAGGGAGAAGAATTTCCTGGCAGCAGAATCTTAGAAGCTGGTTTAAAATGTATTTGAAATTTATATGGTGCCTTAGAAGCTTTTCCCCCCAACGTTAACATTTGCTAGGTGGGCCGTGAAGACTTGATTGTGACTGAAGAAACATTCTAGCTGATATTGAAGCCTGGTCTGTACATTCCACTGGACAGTATTCCTCTCATACAAGAGTATATGTTTCATTACCTAACAGCTATTTCTCAGAGTAAAAGAAAAAAAGCTGAGTAGAATGTTAAAGCTCACTTGGATTGTCAGGTCACATGGTTAGCTCATTAATGTGCTGGAAAGGCGCAAGGGGAGCGCTGTTTTTGCCCAGCTTATCTTGAGAGAGTATATTCATTGTGAAACTTCTGTTTAAGTAATGGTTCAAGTATAGTTTTATACTTAGTCTTCCTGATCATTTCCTCTGCATGTCCTGAGCTTAAGCTGTTGGCACTACATATTGGATTGGATTTGACAGCCGGGTATCTCAAGTTGTGCCGTTTTGCTTGTAAACCCCATCCCTGGGAATGAACGATGAATTGTCAGTCTGATGAGAAATATCAAGTCTGAGAGCACCCAGGAGGGCTGTGAAGATGCAGTGATTTCCAGACCTACTTAAACTGGCTGATCAAATTTGAATCGACTTTTTGGTTGAGAGTTTAACACAAACCGGATTTCACAGGGTTGGGTTCTTTATGATCCAGAGAATGCAAGTTCTCCAGGGATGACCAGAAGGTTTGCAGTATATTTTTGATCTGGGACTCCTAATGTGATAGTATGCAAATGTATTTGGTATTTTTGCCAATTCAGAATACTTAAACCTGACCTACATGTGCAGTAGAGCAAAACGGTTGAATCATGAAATGGCCAGAGCCAATTGTTACCACTTCAGACAGCAGGAGAGGGGAGGGTTTTTAAAAATGCTTCCCCACATGATTTTACAAGAACGTAAGAGTAACCCCTACCTCTCTGCAAGTAGAAAATAGCATTCAAGGACAAGAAGCTCCTCGTCAGATTAGCTTTCTCACAAGAGCTGCAGTGGAATGCTTTTGCATTGGGAACTAGTGTTCAAATATTGAAAAAAAATACATTAATTAACAAGGAATCTTTAAGGAAGATGACTTCTAACGGATCAGGATTGATTTGATTTAAATCAAATTGAATGAAATAAAAAAAACCAGATTTTTGATGTTTTTTAAAATTTAAATCATGATCCAAATCAATTTTTTTAAATTGATTTTTATCCACCCTGTTTCAGATAGATTCTCCCTCTCTTGTACAGTATATTATTCATCAAAGGGCTCAGCCACTTCATTTTATTGGAATTGTCTTCCAGGGCTGTGTGCATTTTTAACATATTACAAGGAAGTTATTTAGTGACCCAGCATGGGACTCTCAATTTTCTTGACATATAAAATATGTAAACATAGTGCATGGTGACAAATGGGGGCAGGCAGTGGAGGGTGAGATGCATATTATCCTAATGGAGCAAAGATAGCCTTCCTTCCACAATCAAACTGTTATACGGTACTGTCTTTGTACATTCTTTTCTCTTGATTCTCCACACTGGGGCAAGTTGGCTTCAATTGTGTATATGAAAATACATTACATTTCTGTCTTTCAGATCGCTCCCCTGATATTGATAATTACTCAGAAGAAGAGGAAGAGAGCTTTTCTTCTGAACAAGAAGGGAGTGATGATCCACTGCATGGACAGGTAAGCTTTCCATTCACCTAGCTAACTCCTCCTTCTGCGAGGATTGAATTTGGATAGCTCAACAGTAAGAATTTCTAAAAGAGGACCTCTAACGGAGCTGAGGAATGTTTGCACCTACCCATTCGTGACCACTCCCAAGTTTCTGTTTCTCCAAAGGAGTAATTTTAAGGGAAAACCATGTGAGGAAAAGTGCACACTCTCAAAAACAAGACGTTGGCTAAAGCTGTTCAAGAGAGAACAAAGTGTAATGCAAGGGACTTCTAATGGCAAAAATCTATGGAAGCGAGCTAATGGAGAAAGAAAGCTTTGTGAATTCAAGTGGCTGAGAGGGCAGAGGCTACCCAAACAGCTTTTTCTAGTGTTGGCCATATAAAGAGTCCTCAGACTTCTCACTGGTGTTGAGAAAAATGCCCCGAGTCAAGCTCACAGCCCCTTTAGAGCCTTGTCAAAATGCAGACTCAAATCGGTACAGGGTTGAGATTTTGCCCCATTTTGGAGAGCCCAATGTTGAATTTGTTTTCATCAACTTTTTCAGAATACATACTGTCATCCATTGTGCATGTACGTTTGTGCTGCTTAGGACTGTGGAGTTGGGCGCTGCTTGCATTCTGAAGCAGCTGGTCCATCTCTTTCCCCACAGGATTTGTTTTATGAAGAGGAAGACCTGAGGAAAGTCAAGAAGACTCGGAGGAAACTGACCTCAGCTTCTGCAATTACTCGGGTGAGTGGTGTCGAAAGAGGGCTCTTGCCTGAGGAGGGGTCCTGGTCCAGCCTCCCCTGTTTTGTCTACCATTCCACTCTGCCATAAACAAACATAATTACATGATTGTATTTCCATTGATTTGGAGAAAATTGTTCACATGATTGGAGAGGAACATGTGGCTCACACAGTATATGAAAATTTAAAGGTCTGCTGGTTTGTATGCATTTGATGCTTTCCGGTCAGAGCAGTCTGCTCTTCCCCCCTGCTGCGATATAGCCTTACCTGCCTGGTTGACTCTTATTCCACTGCCAAGATACAGACTTGCCAGCTGGCCTTTGCTGATTTTGGATACTGTGCCCAAAAATATGTAAGTTTGTTTACATGCACTTAGATTTATTCTGGACTATTAAACACTGGTCAGCCCCTTCTGTTTGACAGGACAATCACTTTGTTGAGAGAGGATGTAGGGGGCAGTTCTTAGACTTCTCTTGTACTACACAAACGTATGCATCATGTGCAGAAGCAGGTGCCGTGCATCCATATTCCACCACAGCACATTTATGTGCTGCAGTCCTTAGTTCCTCCTCACATCTCTTCTCTCTAGGCCAGCAACGTAAGAGCAAGCTGGTATGTCTTGCAGCTGCTTCCAGTTCCCGGTTCTTGAATTGCAATTTGGAGTATTTGCTGAAGGCCAGATTCTCAGTTTTTCCTACTACTACTACTTTGCAAGTCAATAATTCTTTAGGAACACCTTGTAATTAATCAGGTAGAATAAAAGTACCCTACAGGTAGGTTCACATAAGTGAAACAGAAGTGTGAAAATGTCACTTTCATACTCAAGAAAGCAGCAAATGTATTATGGGATGTAAATTGTGTGTGTGTGTGTGTGTGTGTGAGTGATAGTTTCAGAGCTCTGTGCTGTACTTTTAAAGTATTTCAGCAGCTGAAATGCAGTAGCCAAGACAGCTTGTGATAGAGACAACTGTTGGTTCATCACCAGCTTCCCTCTACCTCTAGCAGTAAAAGCAGACCTTTCAGGTGGCCTTGATCTCTGGCTGTTACTTGTTCACTTGTAAATTAACCACTTCCACATCCTTTTCTTCCTCCTCCCCTTTTGTCCCCAGTAAATTTGTCTGCATTGCTCTTTAATGCTGAGCTTTAAATGCATGTCTTTGAGCACTACGTTTCTGGGCTGCCTTCATGAAATACTCACGCGGTGAAGCTGAACCCCTGAGAGAGCCACACTCTTGTCAGGTTTTGCAAGCTAAGCAGGGTTGCTCTGGGCGGGAAGGGGTTTGCAGAGATGGGTGTTTGGGCAACTGCAAGCCTTCTCCCTCTTTTTGCCTATCTCCCTGTGTTTCCCTCAACAGGCCACTCGCCTCCTTGTACCCACTTCAGTGGACATGGGCTTCATGTATAGTCTTTTGTGTCTGTGTCCCAACTGCATATTGCTATGATGTTCTGGCGTATCTGCCCCAATCAGGTCCATCGTCTGCTATGACACAAATGCTGAGTTGTGGAGTCACTTTTGTATTGCTTATCTCTTTAGTGATAAGGTTAGCTTTTTAGGTTAGCTTTTTTAAAATGTGCTTTACTTTTCCAGCGTATATAAGAGAATGCACATGCCTGACCTAGTTGTTCCGTAGATGTTTTTCTAACAATGGTCCCTCTTTTTCACAGCAGCCAAATATTAAGCAAAAGTTTGTGGCTTTACTGAAGAGGTTCAAAGTATCAGATGAGGTAGGTATTGGCTACATTTATACACCTCTTTTCCCATAGCTGCAATTTCTGCTTATTTTGCAAAACTTGTAGTAAACAGCAGAGGCCACATTGCAACAAAATCGGTATAAAATGTAGCCAGAAGTGTTCTAATGGGAAGAACTCAAGCTTGGTAGCAGAAGGTCCCGGGTTCTGTCTTTTCCCTTCCAGCTAGGGCTGGGATAGACTAACACCCACATCCAATAAGCTTTTGAAACAATGGTTCCCAACCTTGGGTCCCCAGATGTTCCTGGACTAAAACTCCCAGAAGCCTTTTCACCACTATTTGTGCTGGCCAGGGTTTCTGGGAGTTGTAGTTCAAGAACATCTGGGGACTCCACGTTGTGAAGCACTGGTGTACAATATGGAACTTGAATGTAACAGTGGTTCGACTTGGTAAGACTTGTTTTGCTTCTAAGTGGTTTTAAGTAGGCAGTATTATTGGGACGATCTGGAGCAAAATGGAATGGCCATTATCATTATCAGAGGTTCCTTTTTTCTTCTAGAAACTATGGTTTGAATTTATGTATGTGTGTCATTGTGGAATAAAATGTTAGTCTAGGAGTCAATTCAAATCACCTTTTGAGCATGAAAACTTACTGTGGATTGTCCATGGTAAACCACTCCTTAAATGTCTTACAAACCTCATAAAAGCTATAAGGGTCCCCATAAGTCGGAAGGGATTTGTTGGCCCATGGACAACAGCAAGCTGTGCCTGCAGTCAGAGAACAACTCTTCCAGCTCCCCCGCTGGAATCGCATTCTGCAGTTACAGAGTAGGTCGCTTCTCTATTCGGACTGATAATTACGATACCCAAGGCAATATCGTTTTCTGCCTGCGATCTGAAAATAGATGGAGAATCTGGCTGCAGTTTCCAGGCAGAACAGTTTGGCTGGCTTAATAATGAGGTCATGAAAGCGTTGGCTTAGAATATGCCGGACATTGCAGGGTAGTTGAATGAGAAGTAACTCCTCTAAGAAGCAGATAAATTCTGGGTAGTGCTTAATGACTGGGAAGTAGTAGTACATCCCAACAGTTAAGCTTTTCTCAAACAGGTTGGCTTTGGCCTTGAGCATGTTTCCAGAGAGCAGATCCGGGAGGTGGAGGAGGATTTGGACGAGCTCTATGACAGCTTGGAGATGTACAACCCAAGCGACAGCGGCCCCGAGATGGAAGACACAGAGAGCATTCTTAGTACACCAAAGCCAAAACTCAAGTAAGTGCAGCCGGGGAGGCTGGGCCCCTGACTCTGCGACACCTTGATCAAATCTGCTGCTGTCTCCTTTGTCATGCTTCTCTTTCTGTGGAAAGCCTCTCAGGCTTGAGTGGGTTGAAGCCTTGCTCTTTTACACCAAGAGGCTTCTTTGTTTGACTAAGAATGGTGACGAAGCAGTAGGAAATTGGTGCTATTTGATCTGTGGGGCTTTTGACCCATGAATCAGCCCTTGAAACAGAGTACTGTCCAGCTGTCTGGGCAGCGCTATTTCAGTCCTCACCTTTGGGTCCTCCTTCTCGGCGCTTCAGGAAAAAGAACAGTTGCCCTGTGAGAGCCAACTATCCCACTTGTTACCCTCCTTGGGTTCAACATACTGCTGACCTGCAACGGGTTGGCTTGGAATCTAAACAATTTAGATTAGGTCAGTGGATAATGGGCATGCCCGTCCAGCCTCTGCCTTGCCACCCTGAAACGCAGAGACTTGAAAAAAAACAACTTCCAAGATTTTTAGGAGGCCAAATGTTATGGCAAATAGAATGTGTACGTTGTGGGGGCCTCACCTTATGTCCCACCTCGTGCAACATCGGAGTGGCTGCATAGAGTGGAGCATGCTGGCACCCATCGCAGCCAGAATGTAATAGAAGAAAAGAGAGGTGGGCTTGTATGTAACAGCAAGAGTGTCTATCTTTGAGCTGCCTTCCAGGATGGCATATCCTTTTCTACTGTACCCACTAATAGAGCTCTGTGAACAGCCATTATGTTCCAAAAATGACTCACTCATTTGAAGAGTGTGGAAAATTGAAAGCAGGAGGAGTGAACTTGCAGCTTCCTGGCTTTAAGACTTAACTGTTCTCTCTTTTCCTTTACTTCTAAAGAATCATTTTAGAGGTTAGCTTTTAAATGGGTCTTAATCTTTGTGGCTAGATCATGTGACAACCCTGGCAAAAACAGTCCTCCGCCTCATCAGCCGAGGGTGGTGGTGTCTCCAGGAGGCATTCTGGATTGCTTTTTTTAAAAAAAAAACCCAGACAGTCCAAACCAGATGTTTTCCATCCCCAATTCCTTTGAATCCCATATGTGGAAGAAAAGGTGCTTGAGAAGTCAGCTTAAAAGATAGTTAGGTTTGTGAGGCATATTTCTACGGAAACCAGGAAGAAACTGCTTGAGTGAGTTAGGTCTCTGCCTGCAGAGCCAAAAGTTGAGAGTTTGATTCCCCACTGTGCCTCCTTGACAAGGACTGGGCTCAATGGGAGTCCCTTCCTGCTCTGCAGTTCTAAGATTATAAATACCTGCCCATTGGCAATTTTTAAACAAGTCATTGGACTTGACCTCCCACCACAAAAACGGTGGAGAGAGAAAAGGACACAGAACAAATTTATGAAGAGTATTTGTATCCTGCCTCTCTGAGCCAAGGAAAGTTAATGATATTACAAAGAGATTTATACCGATGAGGCTGCTGCAATAATAAAACGACAGAAACATAATGCTCCTCAATTAATCAAAAACAGATGAATCAATTAAGCAGCAGTAAACTGAGAACACAAAGTAGCAGAAATAATAGCGCCCAACCAGAGAAGGTGGTTGCTTCCAACTCAGAGAATCCCAAGTCTCCTCTGAAAAAAAAATCAGGCAGAAGGCTGAACAAAAGGGACTGGTGTGAACCGCCAGGCCTTTGTGTCACTGTTGGAGAGCTGTGTCTTGATTATCCCCCCTGGTGTTGCCCCTGCATGTGCAATAGTGGGAAGACCCTAAGCTGTGCCTCCAAGGGAGATCTTCAATGGTAGTGGAGGCTCTTGAGGGAGATACAGCAGCGGTCTGGCTCTGCTGGGCTTGAAGGGCTTCAGAGCCAGGACAAAGAACATACCCCGACTCTGTGTTTAGCTGACCGGGTTCCAGTCTTCCATCGATAGGGAATGTGAGATTGAAAGTGGGTTGTCGGGTGGAGGCTTCCCTTTCCTACAGTCTGCACCGGCAGGAGCAGCCATAGTGCTGTCTTTGGAAAAGTGTTCCAGCTGCTGGAGAGGATCCATTTTGATCCAAGCAGTAGGACACACTCAAGAACATCAGGGCCCTTCCCATGTCCTGGCTTCTTTCTCGGGAGCCTCCCTTCCTGTCCCTTAGAAATCAGAGTTCTCGGTGGAGGGGTCTTTTTGATCAAAAAGTAGAATGGAGTCAAATTAAGAGGAGTCATGTAAGAAGGTGCAAATGGGAAGGGAGCCGGGGCCTGATTCCTTGATGCTCTCCATTCTTGTATCTGGATATGGAAGCTGTACCCTCTGCCGGTAGGCTTCTCTTCTATGGCTCGTTTTCCCCTTTTATAAAAAACAAATATTTATCTCATGCTCTGGGAAAG
Source organism: Intellagama lesueurii (assembly GCA_037013535.1). Taxonomy (NCBI): domain Eukaryota; kingdom Metazoa; phylum Chordata; class Lepidosauria; order Squamata; family Agamidae; genus Intellagama; species Intellagama lesueurii. The sequence continues at coordinate 2,172,775 of JBAJHW010000019.1, read as the reverse complement.
AGAAAGCTTAACCAGATTTTCCTTTCAGCTGAGGGCAGCTCAAATAGGGTTGAGATGCTCCTGCGGTAGCATTTTCCTTGGTATGTACCTGAAACAAAATCAGAGCTGTTCAGAAACAGATGAACATTGTAAGCCATCCATACCAGAAAGCAGTTGTTGTTTCCCCATCTGCTAAGGAGTTGGAAGGCTGTGCAATAAAAGCACCGTTGCTTGATCCACCTGCTCACTCCCTGGCATTCCTGCCAGGACACATTCCACAGCCAGCCTTTCTTCTCGGCCGCAGCCAGTTACTGCTCTGTTCTGTTCTGTTCTAGGCCTTTCTTCGAGGGAATGTCACAGTCGAGCTCCCAGACTGAAATTGGAAGCCTTAACAGCAAAGGGAGCCTCGGCAAGGATGCCACCAGCCCAGTAAGTAGTGATGGGGAAGGAAATATCTTGGTTCTTGGAGTGAACCATAATCCAGTTTTATGGATTACAGTGGAACCAGGGAGGGAAACATCTTGACATTTCAGAAGCCATAGCCACATTCTACTGGTTGTGCAGAACAGCATCTGCCAGCACCACAGTTACAGGCCAGCAGCTGGCAGCACTACCCCTGTCTCAGAGGGCAGAGCTCACCCTATCTTACACTAACAGTATGTGTCCAGGAGGATCAACCTTAGCCTGTTGTAGCTGCAGGTGTGATTACGTATCTTCATTTCTATTTCCAGGAGGGTGGAGAGTGCCAGAGGGATGCAATGGGTTGGATGTAGCAAGAACAGTGATATGTAGTTGTGTAGTTGTACGATGCCGCACGTGTCCCAAGCGTTTGGCCGAAAGCTGTAAAGTGACAGGCAAGACTCTTGAATAGAGCAAAAACCTGTAACTCACAAGGCTCTGAAAAACTTCTGCCACAGCTTTTGGGCTTATCGGTGGGCACAAGAATGATGGTCCTGTGAAACGTGTGTAATAATTTACAAACAACTATCATGACTGTTTTTCATTTACTTCTGCATTTTCACATAAAAATTTCTGGGCTCAGGAGTGTTGAAAACCAGTAACATGAATGACAGTGCTTTATTGGTGCAGCCTGTTGTTGATGGTGCTGTGACAGTTGCAACTGAGGCCTAGTAACAAGGGGGGGGGGGGTGGAATGTTGCTCCCATCACTGAAGATCTTTCTTCTAGTATCTTTAGCAGCTCCAGCCTGGAGGGGTTAGGCACCTCTTGTCTGAAAGCTGGATTTCCCAGTGATCTGAACATAAAATGCTGTTCACAGTGATGTTGTGGTCAAGTAAACAGAGAATCTTGATTGACAACTGACATGAGAAACATCTCATTCAGTGACTACAAATGTGACCCTTTTGAGTCACAACTTGCCTGATTCCCCCCCCCCCTTCTCTCTCTCTCTTTCTTTCTTTTTCTTGTTGCTGTGCTGCATCCAGATGGAAGCATCTATTGGGGACAAAATGAAACCTGCCCGGAATAAACATCTAGATGACAGCATTAATGAGACAGACACGCTGGTAAGCAGACTTCTCTCTTAATCCTAGTTGCAAACGTCACTGTTAGGACCGCTGTCTATTTTTCTTTTTAATGGTGGAGACTAATTCTGAATGCTCCTGTTCTGCTATCTAGGAAGGGAATGACCAAGATACATTTGGAGACTCGCCGGCCACCTTAATTATCCCAGAGAAAGTCAAGACGCCCATGAAGACCAGCAAAGGAGAGCTTCAGAGCATGGCATCACCTAGGTGATTATGCCTCCGATGTTGTATGCTTGGTTGTTTTCGCTCTGTTCCTCTGGAAACTGTTCAAGCTGTCTGAAAGCCTAAATATATAAAATACCACCCACTGAACATTGATCTCGTAATTTCTTTGACAGGGCAACCATTAACTTGTTTGTAGCAAAAGGGGATGCGCTAGGTCCGAAAAAGCTCTCTTCTTTCATGCTTCAGCGGTTGTAGGAATTTTGCTTAAAGGAGGAAAAAAAAAAGCAGATTTTGATGAGTGAGCAAAGTTATCAATGAGGAACTTACCCAGATTAACTGAAGGAGCTTGTAGGCACTTCCACTTTGCTCCACATCAGCCTGGGGGGAAAAGCAGAGAAAGAGACCCTAACCTCCGGAGGTTCAAGTGACAGTGGCTAGGGTCAGAGGAAGATCCAAGGAATGAATATAAGTAAGTGAAGGCAAAGAGTGTTTAGACTAGAGGGACTGGGAGAGAGAGAGAGAGAGAGAGAGGATTAAGTGGTAGGTTTTGAGGAGGAATTTGGTGGAAGGAAGGAGAGGCAGCATCAGCCCTGTTTATGTTTGGAGTGCAAAGGGTAGCCAGTGGAGAAAGATGAGAGCTGGAACAGCAGGAGGGGGAAGCAGAGCAAGAGTGTTTTCTGTTGTGGCTGAGGTGTGGACCTACGATGGAGATTTTACCCCCCTAGCAGCCCTTAGAAGACCTCAGCTGCCCCCACGGTTTCCTTATGTGCCTCTGAAAGTTCAGGCTGCCTCCCACAGGTTTCCTAAATTCTAGGATCTCTTGGGAAGGCTTTCCTTGCTACTGCAATAAGATTTGGAAGTAGCCACTGGCCACTGTGCTGAAAAGCACCACTTGCCCCCTTTGGTGGAGTCTTCGCCTGTCGTGGGAAGAATGATATGTGGTCTTGTCCAGCTGCCAAAATGCTTTCCTCAGTTGAATTTTTTTTTTAAAAAAAGTCCCAGCATTGAGCCTCAGTCATTCTAGTATTACTGCTTTGGATACCTTCCTGCTTTTCCAGGCTCCGGAGGACCATTTGACCCCCCAAATGCATTGTGCCGTTACAAATGCTTTCTTTCCCTTCGCTTGTTCCTTGTTGACTGGAATGTGTTGCCTCTGCCGTCCCCTCTGGTGCTTGGGGAGACTGCAGATGACTGCATCTCAGATGCAATACGTTCCTTTTCCAGGCCCTGCTGCTTCTCCCCGTGCAGAGCAGATGCTTATTAGGAGACATGCTCAGCGGCACCATATGTTTGTTTGCTCAGCTCTCCCTCTCTGTTTCCTTTGCTGTTTTTCCTTGTGCTGTTATGGCAGCAGCTGCGGTGGTGGCAGCTGCTGCCTCACTGCCCACTCTTTACCAGGGGCAGCGGTTCTCAGAGTGAACCACATGGTTTTGTCCTTGAGTTTCCACCATTTGCCTAATGCCTCAGACAGTAGCAAAAGGTTGGATGTGCCTTTGGGCTCCTCTGGGAAAAGTAACTGATGGGGAGGGGGTCGGCTTTTCTTTCACCGTTGTATTCCAGACTGAATCTGCTTTGGCTTGCAAACTGAGCTCTGCTCTCAACCTGCTGGCATCACAGATTCCCCCAAGACCTCCACTTGTGCCATGTCATGAACTCTGAACAACAGAAACTGAAGACTGTGTCTCCTTTCTCCTTCAAACAAAGCAGATTTTGCGAAAGCCTTGTTTCTAGGAGCTGATCTTCAGAGGGGCTCCTCCTTCCCCATGGATTGGAGGAGCTAGTCAGAAGGCTAAGTAGTATTGGCAAAAGGGACAGCTGCCTGTAACTGTGGCAGGGCATTGAAGTCCCACCCTTTGATGACTGGAAGACCTGAAAGGCCCCAGGCGTTCCCAAGCATATTTCTTTTTCTTTGCAGTAATAAGAGCTGGGCATTTGGCTCCGTGGGTGTGTTTGCTTTTTAAATAAAGGAAGCAGAAGTTGTGGGGCCTGTGTAGTAAACATCTGTACAACTTTTGGAATAATTTATTGTCCTGACTTGGTGGAGCTAGAAAGGGGCTCCAGGCTCCACTGGCTGAAGGAAACATCCATCTGAGTCATATTTGCAAAACCTAGAAAGGGTTTTTTAGAGAGGACTCGTTAGGCCGTGTGTACTTGCCTTGGATGAAAGGTTCTTAAGCCTCAGTCTCCAAGACAAATGCTCTGCCCCCCACTGTGACTTGCTCTGTGTTTTCTCTCTTGGGTTCAATCAGTTGGATGCCCCTGGAGCATTAATATCGTCTTTCTTCTGCCCCCTTACAGCAAAATGGACAGTGCTGTGCACACGCCCCGGCAGAAGCGCAGTACCCCCCTCAAAGAGCGTCAGCTTTCAAAGCCCCTCAGTGAAAGGACCAACAGTTCAGACAGTGAACGATCGCCAGACTTGGGACACAGCACGCAGGTAATGTGCATCCAGAGCCTGCAAGGGTGAAGGTGTTATTCTTTTTTAATAATTCCAAACCCACCCACCCCCACAAGTTGGTATTTATTATACCCTCTGTTTGATCTCATGTTGATGAGCCATGCTTCAGAAACTGTAAAACCTTTCCCGACAGATTCCTCGCAAGATTGTTTACGATCAGCTGAATCAGATCCTAGTGTCTGACGCAGCACTGCCGGAGAATATTATCCTGGTGAACACTATGGACTGGCAGGGCCAGGTAGGAAGAAGTCGGACTGTTGCTGTGTTTCTCTTCCATCCCTGTCCCTGACTCGAGAAAAGAAAAGGCCGCTTGGGCAAGCAATTAACTAAGATGAAGAAAAGGGACGTGTGCTCAGACCTCTGCTCAAACTAGCATACCATGGAATGGGACTTGTAGAAACCTAAGCCCACCACCCTAATACTGCATCTGCAAAGTTGTTGTTGCTATGGACGATGATGCAACTCATTGATGCATGAACTACTTTGCAGCATAACGTAATATAAAGAGAGGTCTTGGCTCCGGAGATGCCCCCCCGTTTTTTTTTTTTTTTTTTTCTAGAACTAAGATAAGAGCTGGGAATATCCGGTTACTGCTCGTCAAGAGACAATATATTCCCTAGCCCTTAAAACCAATCCCTGCAAGTTCAGCTCTGGCTGAAATGCATATTAACCATGTTCCATAAATGTTGTTCGAGGTATTATAGAATTTTAATTTAATACTGGCGAGCAGAAGTGCTAAATTCAATCGGTGTTGGCGAAGTTAGGTTCAGTGGCAGATGCGACTCCAAAGGGGAAGCAACAGTGTGATGTTTGCAGGGAGCTTTGAAGAGGGAGTCGTCCCCCCTCCCAAAGCTTGGCCATTAAAATTCTTTCCAAATCCCCTCCTGCTTCAGAGTCCCTGAACATTGCTTTTATCTTAAATATGACCCTGGAGTCTTGAGGTTGGAAGCCAGATGTCTTCCTCTGAACAGAAACGACCAAGTTCCAGAATTTGTTTCTGTGCTGGTTGCCATGCAGGAACTGAATGTTTTTGGCAATATAAAGAAAGCAGGGTGGGGTGGGGAGAGTGAATGCTGGAGAGAGGCCTTCTCAGGGTTGAGCATCAGAGGGTTGAGAGTTGTTGATGCAATTGAAACCCTTTTCATGTAATCCTCTGTCCCCGAGGGGCTGGAATCGTGCCCTCCAAAAAGCGTGCTGGGAGTGGGGGAATCTTCTTGCAACAAATGAATCTGCCAGACCCAGTATTTCTTGCCCTGTTTTGTCCCACTATTCGGTTGCTTTTCTTCCTGCCTGCTGGGCCTCAGCAAGGGATATGTCTCAGATTTCTGTCATCTTAGCTGTAACTGTGGCATGTTAAGCTTGTATCCAAGGTGCTTAAGGGTGCTCAGTTACCAACCTTTTGTCTGAGGTCCTGTGGCCAGTGATTTCCTAATCTGGGAAGAGGGTTTTGTGTGGCAGCTGCGTAACAAAGCCCCAAGTGTCATTCCCCACCCCTGCCCCTTGCCCTCTCCCCACAACAGGCTGGATGACTTGTTTCTGTTTTGGTTTGCTCTCAGTTTGTAGCTGACCTCCTTCAGGACCAGAAGAAGCCGGTAGTTTGCACGTGTTCCACCATCGAAGTCCAAGCGGTCCTCTCTGCCATCCTCACAAGGATCCAGCGATAGTGAGTTTGCCGAGCTACACCAGTGGCACCTTCGCAGTATATTCTGTAATGAGTCCCTAAAGAAGTGGTGGACCAAGCATAGCGCAGGACTTCATGTGGCCCCCAAAGTCAACTTTTTTAGCCTCCAGGTGCCCTCCATTGAAAAAATAATAATATGCAGGAAAAATGGGCATGTCCTGCTCTTGGAAACAGGAATGATGGTTTTACAGTAAAATGAGGTGTTCCTGTACCCCAGCCTGTCAGTCACCCCAACCTGGGGGGGGAAAAAAATAACAAAGCTGGGGTGGTTGCACAGCAGCACACCACTTCCATCATTTCCCCCCTTTTTGTTTATTTTTAGGGTTGGTATGGTCCCAAGTGGGTCCTGAGGGAAGATGTGCCCCCAGAGTCACCTACCTCTGCTTTAGGAGAAGGAAGCCATTCCAGATTCCAAATAACCCTTGGTTTTGCAGCAAGTGTCCTGAAGCCCTTGTGTGGGCACATTTCCCAATTCGTCTTGCCTGGGCTTTCCATCCCCAGCACACTTACCTTCACTTGATAACTGGGAGAAAGAAGGAAGGAAGGGGGGGCACATTTTTCTACCTAGGTGGGCCTTCTGCTCAAATGGACTCGTGAAGGCACCTCTCTTTCCCCTGAAGACTGACAGGAGCAGAATGGCTGTGTACTTGTTTGTCCTTTTTATCTTGGCAGCAGAAAAGGAGACACAGCCCAACCGTGAAAACGGCTTGTGTTCAACATCCATTTGTGTTTGAATCCACCCTTACTCTATCAGTTCAGTTTAGTGCTTTGCCCTTCTCAGCCCAGTGGACTTCCAGCGGAAGTGCTAACCTTCCACCCTTACCCTTCTAAATTCTCAACATTTCCTGTGGTTCCATTTCAAGGAAACCGAATGCTGACAGCATGTCCCCTCCCTCGCTGAAAATAAGGTTTTTCTGCCCACTTGAAGTGGGAGCATTTGGTGCTCGCAGATGGCCTGGTGATCGTTCAGAGATGACCCTGGAATTGAAGTCAGTTTGACCCACAGAGGGTCGGCATGATTTCCACTCCCTTGCACATTCCTGTGGTATCACTAAAAATGAGGCCACTGGTGGTGGTGTTTGACTAGGAGGCAAGCACATCCTTCCGCTTTCCCCCAGTGATCTTCTTCAGGCTCCTAAAAATGCTTTAATCTTTTTCTGTTCTGCTCTTATCAATACAAGCTGCTTCCAAGGCAGCCGTTACATAATATCTAAACTTTATTTTAAAATGAAGAACGCAGTGGTCCGATAAAATTGGCTATGGAATTGGCACTGCTTGCTGAAGCAGTCAGTTTTTGAAAGGCTTGGGAAATGCTGAGTTTTGCCCATCATCAAAAATACTTGGGCGTAGGCACCACTTTGAGCCTCCACAGAGAAAGCATATGGCAGCCGGCCTTGACCTCCTTCCCAATAGGCCCCGTTCACAGTTGCCACCAGCCTGTCTTCAGAAGGCCTCCAGGCAAGGATTCTTAAGGGAGGGATGGATGGGCGTAAGCTTAAATGCAGCTGCAAGCTATTTTAAAAGCAGACGTGATCCCTTTTGTTCTTATGAAATGCCCTCCCCCTCCTTTTTTTAACTTTGCTTTGAGCCAGAATCAGAATCCAGGAAACATGATTATAGGTAGGTGCTCTTAGCTTCTTTGGGCTTCTTTTCTAGTTTTATGCCGCATTGATCTAGGGAGAGGGGTTGCTTTCCCAAGTGTAGATTTGGAGACGGTCAAATTGTCGCTTCTTGCTGTTACAAGCCGTGATGGGAAGTCAAGACCCATGTAATTAGGGACACTTTTGGGCTCCTTTGTTCACCGTACTCTTTGTCATTGGGAGATGTTTCCACCACCACTTGACAGGGACACACTGCAAGCTCTCCAGGGAGATGATTTACATGATCCTGCATTGTCAGTTTAATTGGAGTCATGGGTTAGTTCTGCAGACTGCTTCATACTAAGGCATAAGCCCTGAAACATGCCAAACATTAATGACATTCTGATCATGTGAAGCCTAACGATCACCCACCACCAAATATGCGGATTCAGTTATGTGTTGCTCGGTCAGTTCTGACTAATGGCAGCCTTCACAGGGTTTTCTCGGTCTAAGGTGCTCAGAAGGGGTTTCCCAGGCCCTCCATTCAGGGCACTCGGGGACCCCTGTGCAGCTGGCCCAAGGCTGCAACAGGTAGCAGGGCAAACAACCCCAGCAGCCACCTGTGCTCCAGGTCATGTCAGCTAGTGATTCTCTCAGGAGACACAATGGGGATTAAAATTCCAGAGGGGGCTCTGTTACCAAGGTGCTCCAATCCACTGAGCGCCATCAGAAAGATACCTGGAATTAGGGGACAGGATTTTTTTTTTTTTTAGGACAGACAGCATGCAAAGATGAGCTCCATCACTTTTCCCCCTTAGAAACTGAGCCCTGTGTTCTGCTCTTTCAAACGGTTCTTTGTGTGTTTGTGAGTTCGGAACCTAAGGATTGGGCTCGACCCTTGCTAAACCTGCCCTGCAGCATCTGATTTTTCAGTAAAAACCCACTGAAGAGAAAAGCTGCCAGCCTGGCTAGGAAAGAGTCTGCCGACTTGCCAAAACAGAAGTAGTGCATGCCTTTTTTTCACTATTTTCTCTGGAAACAGCCCAGCTCCAGATGTCCTTGTGGGATTTCAGTGTTTTTTTCCCACAGCCTGTGAGTGCCCTCTAATGGCCTCTTGAGCATGTTGCTGATTTTTGATGTGTGAGTTATATGGACTCTGGAAGCTTTAAAGTCCCCAATGGCCCTGCGCTCTATGTGAGGGATTTGGGGAATTAATAGGAAACATTATTCCCTTCTTTATACTAACATTTCCTCCTTTGGACATAGAGAGTGCTTGAAATCGATAAGCACTGGGACGTGGTATGTCCAGTAAACAACTTAAAGAGAAGTGGTGTTTCCGTTTCTCCATTGTGCCCTCAATGGAGCATTTGAAAGTAGGAGGCGCATCATCTGCTTTGGTCCTGTCAACCTTTTAAAAAAAACCAACAACCCTGCTTGAGATATTTGCCTTCACACATTACACTGGCCACCATGGAAGCGTGTGGTGCAGAAAGGGAAGGTTCCCCCCCCCTCCCCAGCAGCCTATGAAATGGCCTTTAATTCCGTATCACATTAACAACATTGTGGGTTACGCTGAAGGGAAGCAGTCCACTCAGGAGCCCCTAGTGCCAGGGGATGGTTTGAAAATGAGCGGCTGTGGGCCTGAGCCGTGCCTGAGTAGGAGACCCCTTTGAGCTGCTCTTTGCCAAAAAGTAAAAGCAGGCTATAAATAAATGTCCCTTTGAGAGTCTGTGTTCTAAATGTTGTCTCTCTGTGATTATGTATTAAGGTGAGTCATTCTGCAGTCCTTCATTTCAGTCTCATGAGAGCTCTTTGGGTGTGGATATTCCAGTTAAGGAAAAATGTCCAGATTTTTGCACCTATCTACTTGAGTGAGGAGTGTATGCAGATAGTGTGTGTGTGTGTGTGTGTTTTCTCCGCTGCCTTGACTGCCTCCTGTTTCTTTCCCTCCCTCAGCTGCAACTGTAATTCCACCATGCCACGTCCAGTGAAGGTGGTGTCCGTGGGGGGCCAGAGTTACCTTAGTTCCATTTTGAGGTTTTTTGTGAAGCAGCTGGCAAACAAGACATCGGACTGGCTGAGCTACATGAGGTTCCTCATCGTCCCGCTAGGTAACGGGGACCTGTCTCTGTAGTTTGCTTGCTTGGGAGACAGCAGTCTTAGCATTAACACCCAGTAATTCTACATTCCAGTAACCAGAAACATTCCTGTTACATAACAGGAATCCTCTAGTGAAGAAAAAGAATGAAAGGGCTGAGCTGAGCTTGACCTCCCAGTCCAAAATACACAGCCGCTGATGTTCACTGAGGGAAAAGACTCATTCCCGACCACGTCCTGTTTTGGACTCAGAGCAGTCCCAGACCCGCTCAGAGGCATCTTCTTCCAAGAGTGCAACAGTTGGTCACAGCCGAGCATGATAAATAAGCCTAACATCCTAATCCCAAACTCTTTGTTCTGGAAGCGAAGAAGATTATTCAGAGGATCACTGTCTTAAGACAGTACTCTTCTTTTAGAATGATCCTTGATTCTTTGGAAGGGGTAATTTTATGGGCATCTCTGTTGTGGATGTGTAGGATTCCACTCCCCACAACTGGTTGCTTTCTTTCCCAGCTGCCCTGTTGCCAAAACACTCAAGGCTTTTGGCCCTGTTGAGTAGTAGGGCTACTTTAGACAAGAGAATTAAATCAGCTTTGGTTTCCAATTCAGTATATCTGCTAAACAAATAGCCAAATTTAAACACAAGATAGTAGCTTTAAAATAAAAGTAACAAAATACCATTTGCTAGCATGAAATTTAGAAGTCTCTGGTTTTAAAAAGCAGCCTTTAAGTGTGGGGAGTTGTTTTAGAGTGGTCCTGCTTTGTTCTCTAGTTACCTGAAGACAGAGGAAGTTTCTTTTACAGCCAAGGTGTTCCTCTGAGGCACTCCAGAGAGGGAAATTCCAGTGGGTCTTTAGACAATAATCCTCTGAATTAAGCCTCTGTAAATTCCAGAATTCAAACTGATCCGTCAGTAGACACAGATGATGTGGTTATGTACTCACTGGGCTGTCTTCTGGGCAACTGAGTCAGCTAGAAAGTTTATATGAAGGCAACTTTTTCATGTCTCCTGTAGCCTGGTCTTTCTATCTGATATTTTAATACAGAAAGGGGTGGCAGAGGGAGGAGGCTGAATTTCCAACAGTGAGCAGCCCCAGTTTTTGTCATGAAAGAAGTGGTATTTTGTTTGGAAGAGGAATGAATTCTCTCAATTAACGAGAATAGCAGTCTTGGGCTAGAAAAAGCCCCTGAGCCATTTTTGATCCAAGCCTGACAACCTGAGCACCAAAGAAAGAGAGCTGAGGCAAAGATTGTTGCGGTTTTGTGGCTTAGGAAGTGGGGGGCTTTCTGGTTTCAAGGGATATGTTGCCTCTGTACCTCCTGTTGGATGGCTGACAGGAGGGTTTGTCAAGGAAAGTCATAGCAACGGGATTTCTTTTCTTTTGACACCAGGCTCTCATCCTGTCGCCAAGTACATGGGCGCTGTGGACAGCAGATACAACAATATGTTTCTGGACACAGCATGGAGAGACTTGTTTAGCAAATCAGAGCCGCCTGTGGCAGGTAAGAGCCAGCAGTCAGTACATCGTCGGCAGCCGAAGAACCTTCTGCCAGAAAGCTCTTGTTCTGTGCTGCAAAATGAGGGACCCTGCTTCCCTTTGTATGCTTGTTTTGTCTACATGAAAGGGAAACTAAAATCGCAACCTATTGATCTGGGATTTTGAGTATAACCCCAAGTCCATGCTTGAATGGTGCACTCCTTTCCCTGTGCTCAGGCTAACACGAGATCAAATAGTATCGCTCCTGGCACTTCAGAGCAAACCGTAATGGCATTGGATAGACCTAGCAAATGCAAGCTGTGACCAAGGACTGCTTTCCCTGGAATCTGAAGTCCCACTCTCCCACAGGGCAGGGATAGGGACAGAAGCGAAGAATGTGTCAATAAACCATGTTTCGGGGGGGGGGGGGAGAATAAAACTGTAGCACAGATGCTTGCTACTTCAAGGTGGATTCTACAGCTCTGCATCCTTCGTTGGTCTGTGCTCTCCTTTCTGCTTTTCTCCTTCATCTGCGTCCCTGGCTTGATACCCTTATGCCGTTGTGCAAAGCCCAGTGCCTCATGTGGCTCTCAGCGCTGGCAGTGTGCAGGTTCCTCCTCTTGCAGCCCTTGGCCCAACTGAGAATCCAGAGTCCTTTCCCAGCTTGACATGCCTGTTGGGTTCTTCTCTTCGTCTCCAGAGCCCTTGGACATAGTTGGACGGATCATGCAGTACGTGAGCGGAGCGAATGTGACACACCAGCTGCCTGTGGCCGAGGCCATGCTGACCTGCAAGCACAAATTGTAAGCTTCCTTTTTCCTTCCTCTGTCATGGGCTTGATTTCAGTGGGGTGAGTATACTTGGACTGCCACGTCAGCATAGTTAACAAAAGTCTACATCACCTTAGTCGAGTTGGCAGAGTCTGTTGAGTCCAGACATCCAGTTTGAAATTGAGTTTAAATTCGTCTCCTTTAAAGTATGTTTGCAGTTGTCATCTGATTTGTTTGCAAAGCAATCTGTCCTGGAAGTTGCAGAGCACTGTAACTTCCAGAAAAGAGGCCTGAAAGTGTGAGGAAGGGACAGTTCACATTTTGCGATGTATTACAAGCATGCTGATGCATGATTATCCCACCAAAACCCAAGATAAATGCAAAATCTTGAGGTTTCTTAGCACAGTCAGCCATTTTGGGCCATTTTCTTGCATCAACAGAAGCAAATGATTATTTTTTACCTTCAGCAGGCACATTTCAGAGTGATGGTGGGAAGATGGTGTTTCTCTATCCTCTCCCCATCTTATCTTTCGAAAAGGCCTCTCTGCTAATGGAACAAAAGTAGGTGAGAATGGAGAGAGGGCTTAACACACATTCCTTAATGTCTTAGCATTCTAGCTGTTGCGAGTTTGCTTTGTAGAGGGAACATCCAAACATACACTATTCAGTCTACAGAGGCCTGATGTTACTGGTTGTATCAGCTGACCCGTCATGCATCGGTTACAGTTCCACCATTGCATCCATTCACTTTGCAATGGCATTTGCACCTGTAAACATGGTTGCCCCCATCAGTAGACTGTGTTGTAAAACACGTTGACTCTGCCCAGGGAATTTATACATTGTTTGCAATCTGCTCACCACAAGGAGCAATCAGGTCTATGTTAGGGTCTCTTTTTGAAGGTCAGCAGCCCCCGGGGTAGTGCCCCTGCCCCATGGAAGCAGCCTCCACACTGGAGACGGTGACCTAATGGGTCTATAGATCTTCCCGTGTTCTTTTTGTCCAGAGGTGCCTCTGTAGAACACTGCACCTTGGAGATGTATATTTCAGCTCCAGTTATTTTTTTCAGACATGTCGGCCAGAATCCAATTGGTGTTTGTCTAAGGTCTGCATAACTTGCTGCAGCTAATTGTGGCTAATTGATGAGCTGCTGGGCGCATCTTGGTTATACAGTGTGATCCATGACTAGGCATGGGGCCAAGACACACCCTGGCACCTCATCAGTTAGCTGCAACAAGCTAAGGAAACCTTAGGCAAACACCAATAAGATTCTGGCCATAACACACAAACGAAAGGAGAAAGAAAGCTCTGGTTCTTCCTACCTACCTGTTGGATTTTAATGGCAGTTTCCTTTGCCCACAGTCAAGATGAAGACTCTTACCAGAAGTTCATCCCTTTCATTGGGGTAAGGCGTTCCTTCTGTCTTGGTTTTTTCACCCTCTCAGTTGAGCTTTCCTCGTTTAGTGTTGGCTTGCCCAAACTCTCGAATTGATAACCCTGCATATTTACAGGGTCAGTTTTTGGGAAACAAATATGCACGCATTTCTCTAGACACACTTAATTTGGGCACCTCTTCTCATTTTATCATCTCCTTCTGTCCTACCATGCTCCTTTCTTTGCCAACGCTGAACAGAAGTTGTGGCGGAAATTTGGATCTGGTGGCATTCGGTCCATATTGTGTAATTGCAACAACCTCCAACAACCTAACAACCTCCAAATACACTGACTGTGTTTCTGAAGTTACTGTAGCCCTTGACGCAGAGGAGGATCTTAATGGTGAAGAAAAGCTGCTATTTGGATTAAATACGCAAGACGTTGGCCACTGGGGGCCACTCTTACCCTGCAGAGGAATTAACATGCCTAGCAGGAAACAGGATATTTACCAAGGAAAAAAAAAGCTATTGCTCTTTTTCTTTTTCTTTCTTTTTTTCCTTTTTAAAGTAGGGGAAATCTGAGTCAACCTGAGCCAGGCAGGGGAGTGACTCAGCAGGCTGTGACCCACAGTGTGCCCAGGAACTGCTGATGCGGTGACAGCCAATTAAGGGGAAACCTCAAGTGTATGAGTCTTTAGAATACACTCAAGCCCTGCGCTTATTTACAAAAGCAAAATAAGCTTGTATTTAATGGAACAGAGAGGACAGCTTGGGAACGGTTACATTTTGGGTTGTTAGCCTTTGGAAAGAGAGGGAAGTGAGTTTGGCCACACCTTACAGACTTTGAATAATGGGGGAGGTCCGAAATCAGTGTTGTGATTTCAAACACACCCTGCTTCCTTGTTTAGCTTCCTTTGGCATTATAGATAGCTTTGTTTTTTCTTTCGACAGTAGTCTGTTCTTAAAGGGTCAGTTATGTGTTTATATGATGATCACCAGTGTGCAGGTTATTCTGATTTCTGACACACATGCTGTTTCCAGATGTGCCTTTTAGCTCTGAATGGAGAAGGCCATGTAACAAAGGTGCTGCTGCCATATGATCACTGAGAAACTGGTGTCGCGCATGTTTGTTGACACAGCTAGGGCAGACCAGAGCTTGTGACCCCCATATACCTAAGTCCATATCTAGACCATTTTTTTAAAGGTTCATTTTCAGGGGCCTAAAAGGCAGAAGGTGGTGCATTAGAGATAAGGCAGAGGCAGAAGGCGAGCTCCTCATACTGATATCTGGCCTCCAAATATATATCCTAGAGAACTGCTTTCTGTGGTTTCGTACAGTTAAGTGATCAGAAGGTGACACTGCATATCATTCACTTCCTGCAGCAGAGGACAGGAATTCTCCGTGTTTTCACCTGCGTTATCTCCTCCCACTGACCAACAGGCAGGTCCTCTGCAAATCAACTGCATAGGGTTAGAGACAGTTCAGCATCCCTCTGACAGCCGAAATCTCTCGGAGGTCTGAAAGGGATCCTTATGTTTGCACAAGGATGAAGGTGCACTTTTCTCGATCTCAAATATGCAGTGAAGGCCATTCACATTCTGGTAGATACCGTGGATGGTGCTAAAAGCCTGATGGGAAGTGTCGTTTGTCAGTAGTGTGGCCAGCGTGAGCACCTAAGAATCTCTGCTGAGCCATTTGGAATGGTACGCAAAGACAGGATTGTGTAAACTCCAAGGAGGTCAGAAAAATCTCCCCTGTGTCAAATTCACAAAATAGTCTTCAGTGTTTTCATGTGAGATTTGTGCCTCTTCACATACCAGGTAACTCTTTTGAGGCCTAGCACCACTCTCCATTCTGAATTTCAGTTTGGAACTTGCAGCTATGCCTGAAGAGAGAGGTTTGAGGTCTGAACACAATTGTCCAGTAGCTCTCAGTAAATAATAGATTTCAGCTTTGGGGGTACCAAAGCTACTGTTTCAGACCTTGAATAGTCAATAGTAAGTAATTATACAGCTGGAAACAGTGGCCAAAATCCTGATGCGCAGTTATTCAACAGGCAGAACTTTTAGAGGCGAACTTCCTCAAGTTAAAAAAAAATCTCCGTAAACGTTACATGTTGTTTGCTGAATTGCATGACTTGGTGCTCATCAAGTAATGTCTACGGAGATTTCTTTACCTGAGGCAATTTGCCTCTAAAAGTTACGTCTTTTGTGCCTAACTGTACAATAGGATTTCAGACAATACGATTTCGCATGAAAGAACCACTATACTACCATGGTGTATTTCCATCATAGTACAAGATGGTTTAATGATGATTTGCTTGTGTTCCATGGCCTTGAGATCAAGAGGCCTTTGGAAAGCAAAATGTGTTTAGCCTCTACTGCAGCTATACTATCTGACAGGTTTTGTTTTGGAAGTGATTAGTTAACCATCACTTTTTTCTCTCTCCCTGTCCCCTACCATATCCATTGCAGGTGGTTAAAGTGGGGCTCATTGAAGATTCTCCTGCGGCCACAGGTACAGCCCAGCACACAAAGCTTTCCATGCCACTTCTAAGCATATAACTAGTTAGCCTAATTACTCCACAGCATCTTTGAACGAAAGGGTGGGGATCTTCTCACTAGCAGGTCAGAGTCTGCTAATGCTCCTTGTTCCTGTGGCCCAAAGCTTCATGGCTTCCTTCCTTTGCAGGTGAGGGAGATGATTCTCCCGTCATCAGCCTCACGGTTCCCTCCACCTCTCCTCCTTCGACCTCTGGCCTTGCCAGGGACATCACTGCCACTCCTCCATCATCCCCCTCTATGACGAGCGGGCTGGCTGTTATGGGGTAAGTATGCAGCTATAGAGACCCATCAGGTCGGAGTGGGTGGGCTGTAGGCCTTGCCCATACGTTACACACTGAGAAGCTTGGTTACCTCTGGCTCTAAAGAGAATCCCGGGGGCATGGGATTCAGAAAGGCCTTGGACTAGAATCCTTCTGCTGATCTTTGGGGATGTGC
Source organism: Intellagama lesueurii (assembly GCA_037013535.1). NCBI lineage: Eukaryota > Metazoa > Chordata > Lepidosauria > Squamata > Agamidae > Intellagama > Intellagama lesueurii. The sequence continues at coordinate 2,156,650 of JBAJHW010000019.1, read as the reverse complement.
TCCGTCCTCCTTGAAGTTCAATACAGTTCAGTAGCCCTAAAGTAAAACAAGGCCTGAGTGGCACGGACTGTCATTTCTTGCGCTTATAATCTCGGTAAGCCTCCCTTTCTGCCTTTCCCAGTTGCCCAGTTGCCGAGTCCTTTTCAGGTGGTAACTGGGACCTCTGTGTTAACAACAGTTGTGTGTGCCTAGACAGCTGCTTTCTGAAACAATTGGATTTTGTCCTGGAAACTGTCCGACTGATTAAGTATCTTGGAGGGGCTTCTTTTGCAAGTGTGGGGAGGCAGGTAGGATTTTTCCAGAGGAATTTAGTCAAGGGACAACTCTTGTGTAAGTTTTCCGGTGCAAGGGTCATTGGTATACTTTTTAAAAAAGCTCGACACCCTTCTGCCATTGGGGGTGGGTGGCTATGGCGTGGTCCTGTTCTCCTTAGAGGTAGGTCTTCCCACTAGGTGTGGTGAGTGTTATAGAAACTGTATATAACTAGGCAGCGGAAAATGGGCTTGTTTTTTACTGTCTCTCTCCCTCTCTCTAGGTCTCCCAATAGCCCTTATGGGGATGTCATTGGGCTGCAGGTGGATTACTGGCTCGCTCAGCCCTCCGAGAAGAAAAGGGAAGGGGAAAAAAAGGACGCCAGCTCCAAAAACACCCTGAAGAGCGTCTTCCGCTCCGTGCAAGTCTCGCGGCTTCCGAACAGCGGGGAAATCCAGCTGTCTGGAACCATGGCCATGACTGTGGTCACCAAAGAGAAGAACAAGAAAGGTAAGTTGTGGGGAGTCAGGGGGCAAGTTTCCTCCTCCGTGGGTATTTCTGCCTGTGTGCAGTGAAGTGGTGTTGTAGAGCGAGGGCCACTGCTCTTCCACGTGGACCTTCGTGAAACAGGCAAGGAAGAGAGCTGGCCAGGCTGAGGCTCTGCCACCAAGGTTGCAGCGGAAGCTGTTCCTTGCCTTCGTGCCCTCAAGTCTTGCCTTAAGCGAGAAACCGAGCGTTTCCCTGTTTTACCAGGATGGTTCCTTTGCACTCATGGGGGTCCCTCTGCTTTCTAGTTCCCACGATTTTTCTGAGCAAGAAACCCAAAGAGCGAGAGGTCGATTCCAAGAGCCAGATGATTGATGGAATCAGCCGGTTGATCTGCTCTGCGAAACAACAGCAAACGATGCTGAAAGGTAATCTTTGCCTCTTTGATTGCGCTCTGCGGGCCGCCAGTAAGGGTTTCAGAGTGGATGAGAGAGGCCAGGCAATGGGGGCTTTTATTATTGTGTGTTTTGCTTTGTGAGTCGTTATAATGTGCTTCAAACCGCTGGGCATTCTACATATTCAGCAGGGCCTACCTATACGATTTCCATCCAAAGGGCCATTTAATTACAAAGCAATACAGAAGAGCAGAAGCCAAGGTCAGTGCAGGAAAGAAACACTAGCCTGAGAGTGAACACATTGGAGGCTTGTGCCACCGAACAGACCTACAGAGGTCTCAATCCTGTGATCCGCCAGGTCAAATGTCATTCAGCAGCCACACATGCTTTGTGTATTTTGAAGTGAACCAAATCTGGATATGAGTGGCATCCCCAAGCTGGAGTCTTTCCAAACATACTTGTTTTGTTAGGGAAGAGGCTGCAGTTCCATGGCCCGATGCTTGATTTGTACTTAGTAAATGTTTGGCCCCGTAACTGACACTGAGTAGCAGTTGATAGAAAAGGTGCCTGCCTCCCATCCCTGGCTTCTTCATGTGGAGCGGAGGGGGGGACTGCTACACCTCAGAGAACTGCTGCCAGGGCCAATAGTACTGGGCGAGATGAACCAGTGTTCTGAATTTGTATAAGGCCGCTTCATGTGTTAGTATACAAACAGTGGACTAGAAAGGCCAGTGATCCTGCCATAGGCACTTCCTGCGTTCATAGCCTCCTTCTGTCCTTGCTAGTTTCCATTGATGGAGTGGAGTGGAGCGACATCAAGTTTTTCCAGCTGGCCGCCCAGTGGCCGACCCACGTGAAATACTTCCCTGTTGGACTCTTCGGCTCCAAGCCAGCCTGATGGCGGCCGCGCAGCGGTCCCTCCTGCATCCTCATCGCTCTGGGGCGATGTGGCACCGCCTCTGTCCACACCATTCGCCAAATCACAGCTGTCCTGTGGTAATTTCACTTGTGTCACATTTACTGTGTGTTGATCTGGTCTCACCAGGGAGGGACCAGCCTCTGGTGCCAAGAGAGGTGTCACGTCTTTGTCTCCAGCCCAAGGAGCTGCCACCGACTGCTTCCTCATCGTCTGCTGCCACGTCGTGTTGTGGGTGTCCAGCTCCCATCTGTGCTGAGTGCGTTGTATCTTGGGAACAAATTTCCCCAAGACTTGGATTCTACTGGTTTGCCATCACACTGGGTACACACTCCACCCTTGAGTTGAGCTGGCACGCCTGCGTCTTCCTGAAGATTTGTGTCTGAAGAACTTGTGGCCCATGAAAGCCTACCTTTTACAACTTTGTCCCTGTTACTGCGTTCTTGCGTTCGCTGAGCCAATGGAGAGCTTGACTGAGCTCTCAAAAGTTCTCCTCAGCCTCGGTCTTCTCAAAAGCACAAAGCTGCCGGGCCTTGGTTGGCTCTGTGAACTCCCCCCCCCCCCACAAGCCCAGCTCAACCTGGAGCCAGCAGCCGAGGCCTCGTGCCCCCCAGTCCCTCCCTGCGTCACTGTTTCTGGGTCAGATATGCCAGCCTGGCAGAAGGAGCCTTGATGTTCAGTGGAAATTACCTACTTCTTGTTTGGATGCAGGAACAGAAGAGTCCTTTACGTGGGTGTAGAGGCTTATATTTTCACTGGTGGTTCTGCCGACTCTGGTGGTCTAGCCGTGCCCATTAACAACTCCCTTGTAATTGTGCCACTTGTTCATTGTGATACTTTTTTTTATAACACCAAGCAATCAGAAATAACTAATTCTTCCCCACTTAGGTTTTTTTAAAAGACCAGTTCATTGTAGCTGTAGGTGCATGCCAGATAAGGCTCGACTTGTTGCCATATTAGTCACTTTAGTGAGAGGTGGGCAAGGCAGTCTCCTGGCCTAGGAGTAAGGAGAGCTTCCTTAGATAATCCTCCTCGGAGCTCATCCTGTTCACTGCACTCAACAGTAACGTTGAGAAGTGCATCAGCCCAGGGAACATCCTGCTGGTATCAAAGAGGAAAGGCAGCAGGCACTCTGGGCCATTTACTGGAGTCCGCCGTGAGATTTGATGCACAAAGACATTGTGGAGGAGGGCTTGCTCGGCCATCTCTGCCATCTCTATCTGGAAAGTGGGATTGCAGTTCTTTCCCATTCAAACCCTTACTTGTTTATTTTTTTATTATTAAAAAACAATGAACAGGTCTGTTTTACAGGATCTCCAGGAACAAATGCATGCTGTCCCAGACCTAGCGAAGTGGTCCTTTTCCTGTTTAGACAGGCAGGACAGTAGTCATTGCTCTGAGACCTCCTTGCTGAAAAGAGTAGGTTGAGCCTGAAGGCTGGGGTTTCGGCCGGCGGCTCAGACTAGACCGTCCCAGAAGTGAAATGGCTTTCCTGGCTATCATGCGGTAATACTTCAGGAAGGTGGAGCTGTTTCCCTCTGGCAGGTCCACATTTCAATGCACATGTTTTGTGTGTGATTGGTGTGAACTCTTGCCCTGAACACACAAATCTTTCCTTCTTTCAAACAAGTTCTTCTAGCCTGGTCTTTTTTTTTTTTTTGTTAAGATAAAACATGAAAGCACTTCCCTCCCAAAAGCTAGCACTCCGGGGAATAAATGTGAACTTTTCTCTCCCTTGCAAGGCTTGTCCTATCTCACAGTTCTTCACCTCGTCCTCAGCAGCAATAAAACAACAAGCAGCTCCCAGTGGGAAAAGCTTCCTCAAGATGCTTCCAGGCAGCACAGTCTCCACCCAGCAACAGCTTTGGGCCCTGATGGTTCAGAAGCACTAAGCACACAGCTTGTCTGTGTCAAGAAGTGGAGCACGTAGCCAACTGTGGGTCTGCTAGATGCCTTCTATATTTAAGGGGAAAAACGAGGCCGTGGCGTGTATTAGCTTTGCGTAGACTTGGAACTGGTATTGCTGGTTTCCAGGATAGTACAGAGGAAGAGGAAGTACAGAGGTGGCAGTGAGGTGACTCACGATCAGAAACGCCTGAGCAGTGTTCTCAGCTTTCTCTCTTAGAAGAAGGAAACCCATGCAGTTATTTCCTTCAAGCTGTTTTCTCCTCAAGGCCAGTTCTTTCAGATCGCATTCAGACCTGCATTTGAGCTGCCCCTAACTTGTGCTCCGGAGGGAAAAGCTTGCTAAGGATGACTTGGAGTACCAGCATCTCCCTTCCCTTTATGCCCGCAAGTCGTGGGATCCCTTCTCAAGCTCAGCTGAGAGCTGGCAGGGCCAGCTGGATCTGCCCGATTCCATCCCCCCGCTTCTGGAAGAGTCTCACCAGATACATTTCGTAGACTTGGGCATTTGTTTTGTTTTCCCTTTTTTTTTGGCTCCTTGTGCTGTGGGCAACTTTACAAAATGTGGCTTTGTGAATTCTTCGATCCCAAGTGACATTCTCAAACCCACAAGTCACACTGATGGTTATTTTTATTTTATTTTTATTGGCTGTCCTGTAATTTTCCCTTCTTGAAAGGAAGGTTCACTGGCCCAGGATATTTTAGGATTACATATCTCTCCTCTTGGGCTAGTTGTTCTACCAGTGGGTTTCCCCCAAAGTCTGGATGTTGAAGAAGCTCCTTCAATTTGGATCTGCTGTCAGAAAGTTCATACACATACATCTGTAACTTGGGGTCAGCTGCGTTTTCTTCTCTGCATGAAAAGGAAAGAGGTACCTCTTTAAGGCAGTCTTTCTATAAGCACAATTCTGAATATTCTTTTCCCATTAGGTTTGCACAAGGCTGCCCTCTGTTTCATCTTAATTTCCTGTAGTAAAAATGTTAATTTTTTTAAAAAAATTTCATTTTTCTGCTTCAGCTTAATGGGTTGGGGACAGGACGCAGCTCCAAGTAGCCAGTGTTTAAGGCTGCTTGACATCTTGCGGGTCCTCTTTTTACCCCTCAATTCTGGTAGTCTACTATTTCAAGAGAAGAAATTCTTTTAGGTCAGACTGGCTGAACTTTTCCTGAAGCTGGATGCAGCCCACCAGGAAAACTGGTTTTGCCATGTGCTTGGAACTGTACAGCTGTTTGGTTTGGGGTGTGTCTGATGTCTAGCAGCCTGTGGTGCAATGGGCAAGTTTAGAAGCTGTGCTGGACTTGGGGTGGAGGAGATTAGCCCGCGTGATCTGCCTTTGTCAAGTGTCAACTTTCCATCTCCTCGAAGTTGCTTTTGCTTTGGCCAGTCTGGAGAGGATGTGGAGGGAGGCTTTTGCAGAACCCCATGAGCTCCCCCCCCCCAGTGCCCCAGGCTGTTGGTGTAATGTTGACACCATATGGGCCCATCTGTCTGTCAGACCAGCAGAAGGCTGCTTCACACATGCCTGCTGTATTGTGTTTTTCCCCCCTCTGTGGAGCTTGGCTGTTCCGACGCAGGATGAGCACAAGCACACACGCCATTCCTCTCACAGCTGTGCTCTGGGACAGAGGGAGGCCTTGTTGAAGCTTGGCTTTGTTGGTATCTTTGACACCCCTTGTAAGTGTGGGGGGCTGGCCAACTGACTAGTTTTCTCCCCCCCCCCCCCACTTTCAGAATTCCCCTCTGTGTCTCCACTTCCCCATGCCCACAACACCATGGGGAGGCAGCGGAGAGATTTGTGGCAAGAAGCAGCTGCCCAGAGATCACATCCCGCCAGCTGTTTTTGGAATGGCAGGGCTCCTTGCAACAGCCTCCCAGCGCAACTGGCTGGCACTGACACAAGGATCTGGACCCTGTCAGATCTTCTCCCCCCTCTCAAGATGATCACAGTCCGGCAAGAGAGAGTTGTTATTTTCTCCTTCCCCAGAGGAAGGGCCGATGCTCTGCTGCAAGTCTTGTCCTGGGACTGCGTGGGAAGGAGACGCTGCCATGAAGTCTGCTTGTGCTTCTGTCTGTAGCATAATGTCAAAGAAAGAAATAGTCTGGAAAGGAAAATTCGGCCTTTTTGAAGTTGTGAAAATTGGCACCCAAGACCCATGTTGTCAGGTCTACAGCCCAAAAGCCCCCACACACGCCGTCTTGATGCCCTAGGCAGTTGTTCTAGGTTCCCTGCTCAGACACCCCACCCCCCCGAACTAGCCACACAGAAGGTCTACCAAAGAATCCGCCCCTGCCCAGTGAACGACAGTCCCAGAAGAGAGCCACGGTGTGTGTGTGTGTGAGAGAGAGACTGGAACTGGAGGGAGCTCTCCAAGGTCTGGGTCCGTGGCCTGCACACAGCCTTGCCTCAGACCTGGTCTCATGTCTTGATGACTGTTACAGAAGGTGGGTCCATTCCAGGACCATTGTGTTTCCTTGTTTCTGCCGTGTGGATTTTGCACATTCTCTTAACTATTTTTGCCTCTTAATTCCATGTGCTTTTCTCTGTCTCAGCCACTGTACATAAATATGCGTTTTGTATATAATAATCTCACTATTATTTTTTGTAAGTGTGTCGATTCTCTTCAGTTTGCATTGCAGGCCCCAAACTCGCAAAGGGTTGCAGATAAGATTTCTGTTTAGGCTGGGCTTTGGAGCCTTGTTGGTATTTGATGCATTTTATTCTTGGGGGTCTGTTGTCCCACCCACCCTTCTATTTTTGGAGTTTTTCATTAAATAAATTGTGTTTTGTTTTGTTTTTCTTAAGGCGTTTTTGTTCTTGACTTTGTTCCTCAAAGCTCTTCAGATCCTGGGATAACAGGAGAAACGAGACCTTGAATTAGGGAGAAGGGATCAGGCAAGGAAACTGGCCTGGGACTAAGGATGAAGGAAAAGCCAGTTTCAGACTTGCTTCGTTCTCTGTTCCTGAAAAGAAATACAGTGACAGTTGCCGTTCTTCAAACTGCACCTTGAGCCAGACTGAAGAAGCTTGAGCAAAAATAAAAGGTGTTTGACCGCAGAAGCGAAACCACCTAATCCTTTGGATCATGGGCAGGTCCAAAGCGCTCTTTGTGCCATTTGGAGGTCCTGGGATCTGGTGGGTCTTCTCTAAGCAAGAGCAAGAATCGGGGGGAGACGGGAGTTGCCTCTTCCTTACCGAACTTTGGAGGATAGAGTTGAACCCATGGATATATATCTCGGTGGAACACAGATGTTCTTTCTAAGAGCTCCAGAAAGCACCTCACTGACTTGTTGCTCATGCAGGCAATTCAGAGCCTCTTTTGGGGAAGAATAATGCAGCAGTAAACACAAGACAGCATAAGCCCATGTGTCACTAAGCAAAGTTTGGGTCCCCAGATGTTCTTGGACTACAACTCCCAGAAATCCTGGCCAGCACAGCTATTGGTGAAAAGGCTTCTGGGAGTTTTAGTCCAAGAACATGTGGGAACCCAGGGCTGGAAAACCTTGCCATTAGATGCATCGTCTAATTGAAACAGTGACTTGTTTCCATATGCCAAGTGTGAAGGTGGAGGCATCTAAATTCACAAAAACCAGTGTAGTGCCTTGAATGGAGTAGCCAGATCAGGACACAGGAGGCCTGTGTTCGAATCCCTGCTTGGCCCTGAAATGCCATTGGATGATCTTAAGCCACTCCCCCTCTGCCTGGCCTACCTCACAGGGCTGTGGTGATGGGAAGGAAGGAGAGCCATGCATTTAGCCCTGATGTCACTGGAAGGTTGGATGGGGTGTGAATGTTAAAATACAAATGTTAAAATACTCCTCAGCCATTGAGCTTATGGTGCAAGGGCAGCTAAGGCGCTTTCTGGGCCCTGGAGTTCTTTTCGCCAAGGCTTGGTCCTGGGAGCCAGGAACAGGAGGAGATCGTAGGGACGAGCAAGAGCGCCTCTGAGCATGTGGAAGGCCCCCTGCCCTTTCCCACTGAATCCCTCCCATAAAACCGAGGCTTGGCCTCCCCTGACAGCTGGCTTTGAGACCACCCAAATCTCAAAAACTCGGGATTTCAAGAGATTAAATAAGAGTGTGACTCACTTTTGTTTTTGGATTTTTGTGGCTTTTTTGTTTTGGTGACAGCGAAGGAAATTCCTCGGCCTCAGGAGAAGGAAAGCACGGGAGCGAACCTCCCCCCCCCCCCCCAAGAATCGCAATTACTAAATACATCAATTAAAAACTGCCCCATTCAACACAGGAAGGTTTTTTTTCTTTGCAGCCTAAGCAGAGCCAACTCGCCCGTCTAAAAGCCTTCTCCGTTTCTTGACCCGTGCGGGGGAACGAGGGGCTCTCCGACTGCTGGTTGGACTACAACTCCCATCGGCCCCGGCCAGCGCACGGTGGGGATGCTAGGGTTTGGGAGTCTAACCCCATCGAAGGGGTTGAAAAAGGCTGCCCGAGGAGAAGTTAGAGGGAGAGTCTATTTCCACGTAAAGCGCAATTGGGGGGGGGGGAGAGGGATGATCGCCACCCCTCTCCCCCCCCCCCGTCGCCAATTCTGGACTGGAGGTATTTGACCTCCGATATTAAAGCGAGCCCCCCCCTTCCTCCTCCCCTTTAAGGCGATTGTTTTGGGGAGGAGCCGAGAAGCAGCCGGTGCCGCAGTGCCTGCCGGGAAGGCTGCGAGGCCACCGGTGGCTGGAAAAAGCAGAGAAAGGACGGCGGCTGAGCAAGCGAGCCGCACCGGCGAGGGCGGGAGCGAGCGAGTTGCGCGCGCACCCAGGTAGGATGGAATCGGCGAGGGGGGGGCGGGCTATCTCCCCCCACCCCTCGGGAGGGAATGGTATGTGCCCCCCAATATAAGGGGTGGTTGCCCCCCCAGCTAGAAATAGGACCCTCTGTAGAATAAATAGAATGAAAGGAGGCTCTTTATTTTTAGGGGGCTTCAGAATAGGACCCCCCTAAAAATGAGGACCCCCCCCCCTCTCTCCAGGAATGGGGCATTCTGGAATCAGGACCTCCCCCCCCCCCTCCAATGCACATAAACAGGACCCCACTGTTTTATGGGATTTTTCCTAGCAATTGGATCCCTAAATAGAAAGGGGGGGTAGAGAGAAGGGATCCCCAAGTCAACAGGCACCTGTGAAAAGGGGGGGGGAGGGTGAATGTGTTTGGGGCTAAGGGGGGGTGTCAGGGTGTCTTCCTCCTAGGGGTCTGGAGGGAGATGGGAAGTAGATGGGAAGCCCTGGAGAAGGGGAGTCTTAGGGTTAAATAGGATGGGGGAGCCCCCCCCAAAACACCCCACCAAAGGGGATGAGGTGAGAGGGTCTCCCAAGCCAAAATGTATTCCTCAAATAGGAAGGGGGGGGGACAGGGAGAGAGTGAGGCATGTGGGGTGTGGGTTGCACGGAGATTATTCTCCCCCCCAAAAAAGAGGGGGTTAGGGATACTGGGGTCCCTCTCCCAAGCCTGCCTTCACAGGGGAGGCTGGGGCACCCATGGGGGGAGAATATAGATTTTGTCCTACAGGTTGGGCCTTTTCTTAGCCCAAGGACTTTGCGGCAGAAGGAAAGGTGGGGGGGGCACTCACCCAGGGGGGCTTCCCCATGTAGGAAAATTGGGGGGGGGGCTACGTGGTTTTCTTCCTGTGGACTGATGGGGGAAGGCCTTCGGAATAAGAGGCAGGAAGGGGGGGGACTCCCCCACCCCTTCCAAAGTGTCCCTCCCCTCCCCAGAAAGCCCACACAGGCTAAATTAAAAAGGGGGTGGAAGGAAGGGGGTCGGTTGAGTCTTCTCAAGCATAAAGAAAGAGGGAAGATGATGGTATGATGCTCCCCTCAAATAGGATTGTCTGGAAGGCAAGGGGCTCCCCCACACAGCACCTCCCCCCAAGATAAGGGGGAGATGAGTTCTCTGAAGGGCCTGGATATTGGGGTACACTTAAAAGAAGAGGGTGATTTAAAATGTGGGGTGGCTCCTTAAAGTAAAAAAATAAAATAAAAAATCCCAAAGGTTGAGCCCGTTCTTTCAACCCTGAAAAGAGACAATAGGGGAAAGCAGGATTGTTCCCCCAAAAGGAAGGGGGTAGGGTGAGTATAGGGCACCCCCCACTTCCCCGGTCAAGTCAAAAGGATTCCTGGAAATAACGCGAACTGGAGACAATAAGAACTACTTCGAAGAAATGCGAAGGACAGGTACGAGATTGAATGAGATTTAACTAGAAGTCGTGGGAAGAAAACACGTCTCGGGGTGGCAGGAATCCGAGCCCCCATAAAAGAGGGGAAATGGCTTCTAGAGATTTGGGGGGGGGGAGGATTATTGAAACGAGAAAATGCTTGCAAAAGTTCCTTTAAATACAGGAATCAATTAGACCGTTTTTAACAGGGAAAGTGTATTCCAAGAAGGTGATGTGGGAATGGGTGGGGTGAAGAGACCCCAAAAGGGGAGAGGTCATTAAAATGGGGCCCTTTTCACCTTTCCCCGATAAGTTATGGGGTGGGAGAGAATAGCTAGCCATCCGGCTAGTGCTGAGTCGGTTTCGGAGAGCGATGGGGGCCTTTCAGAGGTGATCTTAACACCCCGCTACACACCTTCCATGGGAAGATGTGTGAAAATTAGAGAAAAACACACACACACCCCATTTCTAGTGGCGGAAGAGTTATTTAGGGAATAAACCCCGTCTTCTGTGCTTAGAAAATGTGTTTTGCGGGAGCAGCCCATGGCTTTCTGCAATTTTGGACATGGGGAAAAAATCTCTGTTTTCATTGTGATCCCAAAGGGAGGGCATACGTGCATGCACACACACACACACACACACACGGATGAGTGTCGCATAAAGCCCACTGGAAGGGGGTTTGAGTTGGACCCCCCCACTGGCAACCTCGGGGGTCCCCAGTGGGGTGCTGCGGGCGAAGCCGAAAGGGGAGGCTGGTGGGGCCCCCGTTTTCCTGGGAAAGTGCATGTAACCGAAGGGGTGAGCGAATGAAGGGGAGGGGAAAGCAGGAAGACCCTCCCCGTAATAAATTAGGGGTGATCCTGCTGCATTTCAAAAGAGAGAGGGTGAGCTTAAAAGTCTCTTTTCTCTCTATTGAAGGGCTTCCTTGTGATGATCCTACCTGTGCACCCTAAATGAGAGGAGAAAGGAGGAGAGGATTGAAAGGGGGGAAACCGGGCCTAAGTTAGGAGCGGAAGAGATTCAACCATGATGGACTGAGTGATCAGTGGAAGGCCAAGCATCCTCAATTCGTCCCTCCCTTCTTCCTCCCACCCTATAATGCCTCCGGATACTAGAGGGACCAGCCGCCCTCCAGGGATCTCCACCGATTTCAGAGAGAGGAGGCGAAATCTGACCAGGTTACAGGGTCTTCCCCCCCCCCCCCCGCCCCGCAGGACCCCACAAAAAGACCCCAAAGCAGTCCCTCCAGCCACCCTTCCAAGGGCAAGTAAGAGAAATAAATAAGGCATCAATGGTCCGGCTAGAAATCCCGAGGAAAGCGCAGAAGATGCTCCAAGATCCCGCTTTGATTTTGACGATGCTTCTTTCTCCTCTCGGCTTGTCGTGTGTGTGAAGGCACGAGAAGGGAGATAGGTTGACCTCTTTCAGAAGAGGGGGGGACTTCCACCCGCTCCCCATCTTTCTTCCCCCTGATCTTCATCCGAGGCCTCCCATTTCCCAGTTTCCATTGAGCGTTTTCCTTTGGACTGCCGGGTGGACGTTGTGAATGAAGCCGGCCAAGGACAGGAAATGTTTTCCCGCTATTTGGGGCATGATTTTGCTACGGGGTGGGCAGATCTGGAGACCAAAAGAGGATCTGAAATACTTCATGAACTAGAAGTTTCATTAGAGGAGGGAAAGCGAACCAGAAAGAGAGAGAGGGGGGGAAAAAAAATCCTTTTATGAATCATTACGGCCGAGACCCACGTGGGTGCATTTGAGTTATGGGATCGTCTGCATGGTTGCCAGTTCATGCTCGGATGAGTCATTTTGCCCCCCCCCCCCCAAAAGGAGGGGATTTAAGGAGAAAAGGGCAGGTGGGTCAAGAGGCTGAGTTTGAGGAATGGAGTTCGGGTAAAACTGGGACAATCCCTGCGTGCGGTTCTGTAGGTCTAGGGGAGAAAGTTGGTTTTGGTGGCGATGTGGGGCAGAGAGAGGGTCTGGAGTCTTCTCTCCTGCGCTGCTGGCAGCTCGGCTTAGGTTTGCCGGGCACGGCACTCTTCCACGCCGCATTGCGACTCTTGTCGTCCACGCCGGAGCCAGCCACCTGCTGGGCCTGGTCGGGAACTACAAACGGCCCTCGGAAAGTCTGGACCGGAGGAGGTGGTTCTCCCGGCTTCCCCCTTCCTCTCTTTGACCCCCTACTACATCTTTTCTCCTGGCTCCATCCCTTGGGGGTCAGGTTAGCGACCAACTCATGGCTTTGGCCCGAAACCTAAAGTTGGACTTCCGAGTCCACGTAACGCAATTGGGGGGTGGGGGGGCAGGCTCGGCTTTACCTCCCTTTGGGCGCCACCTTTTCGTGGCATCCTCGTCACGGGGATGCGGAGCTTCCTTGTGATGTGGTCGGTCCATTACCGCCCCATCCTAGGCGCTGTTGACACAGAGGTCAGATCCCGCTGGTTTTTTTTTGTGGGGGGGGGGGGCACTTGCTTTCTAAAAAGCACATTTTGGGGGGGGGGGATCCTTAAGGGTGCTGGTCCCAGTTCTGTGGGGAAGGCGGGGAGAATAGGAGCATGTTTAAGGGTTGGGAGCACTTTCCATGCATTGCAGAACCACAGGATTTGGGCGTTTTGGGGACCTCCTGAGGTCATTTAGCCCAACCCCTGTTTAACGGAAGTTGCAACCACAGCGTCTCTGACAAATGGCTCTCTTCTGAAATACTTATCCTGAAGGAGAGCCACCCCCGCCTGAGTTAATCTCCTCCTTTGCCTTGCACCACTAGCGTCTCCTCGTATTTATCCCTCCGCTTTTAAGATCAGCCCCACAATAACATCCTTCTTCCACATATTCGAAATGCTGAGGCAACCGTGTGTTGGTGAGTTTCTGGTGGTGGGGGGGTAAGATTTGAACTGGGAACTTCTGATTGTATGTGCTGGGTCCCCTCGGGAACAAGTATGGATCAGTGTAGAAGGATTGCTCATCCACGCGCTCTCATGAACCTGTATTAGTCACAGGCATTTACATGGCAGGAAGTGGGGAAAATTGAGTTCAAGTCCTCACTCTGTCACAATCCTCACTGGATGTTGGGTGAGCCATTTCCTCTCAAGTGTGTCTGTGTGTATATATACACACACACACACACAAAATATTTTTTACCCTGCCTTTCTCCTAAAAAAGGACCCAAGGTGGCTATCCTCTTAGAGCTGGAAGGGACCCTATGGATCATCCAGTCCAGCCCCTGCCAAGGAGGCCCAGCAGAGATTCGAACTCCCAACCTCTGGCTCCACAGCCAGAGATCTCAACCACTGAGCTATAATTATTAAAAACACAATATTAAGAGCTAAAAACAGAAAGTTACTCAAATATATATGTATATTACATATATAATTATATATATATATATATATATAAAGAATGAAATAAGCATTGCATCAAAATAATAGCATGTGTTTATACTAGTCCTACTGCTCACAGGGTTGTTGGGGCTGTAAAGAAAAAAGCAGAAACCTTTCTTTGGAGAAAGAGAATAAGGTCATAATTGTAATTATCATTATTTTTGTTTGCTTTATTGTTATTCTTTTGTTTGACCTTATTGATAATTGCCCAGAATAGTGCTTTGTACTCATCGGGCAGCATTAAAGCCAAATTATAATATAATATAATATAATATAATATAATATAATATAATAGCATCACTCTGATTTGCGATGGGGATGATTCTCTCTACCGAGACTGTGTCTCTTCTGTCTTTCTCCTTCGGCGAAGGTCCCGAGATGGCGACCATGCTGTATCCGCGTGAGGAGAAGCTGGAGAAGATGAGCCAGGATGAGATCGTGCTGGGTACCAAGGCGGTGGTGCAGGGCCTTGAGACGCTGCGCTCCGAGCACCGTTCCCTGCTGGCCGCTCTGCTCGACACGGTCAACCGCCTGGAGCAACAGCAGGAAACCGCCGCCGCCCAGGAGAAGGCGAACTTCCTGCGGAAGTCTCTGGAAGCCATCGAGCTGGGACTCGGGGAAGCTCAGGTGGGTCCTCGAGGCAGATGTCGCGATGGGGCTGGGCTACCCCTCGCAGCCTTCCTCCTTGTGGGCCACGGCTGATGGGACTTGTAGTCCTTTTCTCTGCCTCCATGTCTCTTAAAGGGAGAAACCCGCTGGCAGGGGTACGTACGAGCCTGGGGGATCACAGAGCAGAAAGGGATCCCTGAAGATCATCAGATCCAGCCTCCTGTCCAGGCAGAGTTAAAGAAAGGGGTCTGGAATGGTGGAGATCTTCCGCACGACAACTTTGGAATAGAACCATCTATATTAGGATCTGGCAGTTCTCTAAATATAGCCAACCTGTTTCTTACAGAGAGCAAAGCCCCGTCTATGATGTCCCTCAATGAACCATGGAAAGACCGCCCTTGTCTGAAAATCGTGGGGACACGTCTTCCCGACCTTTAGCAAAAGTTCCGCTGAAAACCTAAAATAACTCAGGCTTCGTCCTGAAGGCAGATCAGAGGGACGTCCTGAGAAAGGGACAGGAATCCCATTTGAAATTATTCATTTTATGGCCCTTTGTGTGTTTCCTATATATAACTAGGTACTATCTTTGGTCCTGTAGACCAGGGGTCCCCAACCTTGGAACTGCAACTCCCATGATCCCTCACCATCCGCTCCGCCTGCTAGAACAGATCAGGGCCACCCATCCTCCCTCTTGTCTTGAGACCAGTTGGTTCCCAACCTTGGGGAAAACCAGAGGTTCTTGGACTACAACTCCCAGAAGCCTTCACCGGGAGCTGTGCTGGCCAGGATTTCTGGGAGTTGTAGTCCACGAACTACCCAAGGTTGGGAACCACCATTTCTTCCTTGAGTGTGTTGGTCTTCTTCCGGTTATGTATGAAACGTGGAGGCCTCCAGAGGTACGTCAGTCCCGTCCTCTTCTAAAAGGGGCGCCCCGTGTTCCCGGCGCTGGGGGGATCGGTCGGCAGCCAAGGATCACGGGGCCGTTTCCCGACGATGCCTCTGGTTCCAGGTGATCATTGCCCTCTCCAGCCACCTGAGCGCGGTGGAGTCGGAGAAGCAGAAGCTGCGGGCTCAGGTGCGCCGCCTGGTCCAGGAGAACCAGTGGCTGAGGGACGAGCTGGCCGGCACCCAGCAGAAGCTGCAGCGCAGCGAGCAGTCGGTGGCTCAGCTCGAGGAGGAGAAGAAGCACCTGGAGTTCATGAACCAGATCAAGAAGTTTGATGAGGACGTTCTCCGTCGGTAGGTGGGCGCTTCTGCTCTCAAAGCTTTTTGGCTTGGCCTGCGTAGGGAGGGAGGGAGGGAGGAAGGAAGGAAGGAGCTGATGGATGGATGAGAGGAAGGAAGGAAGGAAGGAGCTGATGGATGGATGAGAGGAAGGAAGGAAGGAAGGAGCTGATGGATGGATGAGAGGAAGGAAGGAAGGAAGGAGCTGATGGATGGATGAGAGGAAGGAAGGAAGGAAGGAGCTGATGGATGGATGAGAGGAAGGAAGGAAGGAAGGAGCTGATGGATGGATGAGAGGAAGGAAGGAAGGAAGGATGGATGGATGAGAGGAAGGGAGGACGGACGGACGAACGAGCCAGCTCTGAACACAGTTGTTTTAAAGCAGGAGTGACAAATTTGATGCAAAGTCTTGGGATTTGGCTTGCTTGCTTGCTTTGTTTATTTGTTTATAATGCAAAGTCCTGGGATTTGTCTTTTTCTTTCTTTCTTTCTTTCTTTCTTTCTTTCTTTCTTTCTTTCTTTCTTTCTTTCTTTCTTTCTTTCTTTCTTTCTTATGTAAAGTCCTGAGACTTGACTTAATTTTACTTACTTACTTATTTATAATGCAAAGTACTGGGATTTGGCTTAATATTTGTTTGTTTGTTTGTTTGTTGATAAAGCCATGCTGCTTATATACTGCCCTATTGCACTTAAAGCACTCTCTGAGCAGTTTACAAGTTAATTAGGCAGGCCACACATATTTATTTATTTACTTACTTGCTTGTTTAAAGTATCTTTACCCCGCCTTTCTCCTTAAAAGGACCCCAGGCAGCTTATGTTATTGAAGAGACCATATTTAAAAGCCAAAACCAAGTATACAAATATTTAGAAAGAAATAAACAAGTATTAGATTCAAAACGGCAATTGAAATCAATACGAAAAACGCATTGAAAAGCAACAAAGCACAAGTTTTTGTCGCAGAAACCAGGGCTGGGCAAAGCATGCCCTTCCGGCGTCCTTGGACTGCTAACCGGCTTCAATTTCAGCTGTGCTTCCTGAGGCAGATGTGGGTGTTAGTCCAACATCTGGAATGCAGATGTGTTCTCTTTGATGCTGTGAGTGAACGAAGGCAAGTGAACAGGAAGTGGGGCAATCTCGAGCGACGGTTCCCAACCTGGGGTCCCCAGAGGTGCTTGGACTACAACTCCCAGAAGCCTTCGCCCCTCGCTCTGCTGGCCAGGAGCTGGAAGTCCAAGAATATCTGGGTGGACCCCAGGTATTCGAACCACCGATCCTGAGGATTTGGTGAGTCCTCAGGCTCCGATGGAGAGGCGCAGTTTAGGGAGGAAGCCGGCGTTCTGCCCGTCTCCTGTCCTGCCATGTACTTGTGATATTCTCAGCTCTACATTTCTCTGTTCCCAGGACGAAAAGAGCGGAGACCCAAACAAAGAGACTTTAGATGACATTTTCCCCAACGACGATGACCAGGGACAAGGTAAGCGGAGACCTTTCGCCTTGCTGAGAAGGGTGTCGCGCTCATCCTTCCGTTCTTTCCACCCACTTCATACCCAAGGCATCTAGCGGAGGCAACATCTTGTGGCAGTCAGTTCCTCAGGAAAGCAGTGCATCTCGGGGAAAGAAAATTCAGTACACATTTTGTTTGTTTGCTTTCTTTGAGCCTGTTGAATGTACAGTAGGATTCCCCACCCCCCCTTATCTGCGGGACCGGATTCACTTATCCAGGGTCTGAAAATATTAAAAGAAAAATCCTAGAAATATATATATTTCTAAATATGAAATTATTAGAACTGGGCATTAGAGGGAGCCAGAGACCACGCTATGTATAACATTCGCTAGTAGCTAGAGAACGATGTTTCCACGATGTTATTACCAGAACTGGCCACTAGAGGGAGCCAGAGACCATGCTATGGAATATGTTTGCTATCATCCGCGTTTTTCGGTATCCGCAGAGGGGCCTTTAAACCAGTCCCCACCGATAACGGCGCCCCCTACCGTATGTGGATAACCCTGGTTGGTTTGGGTTGATTTTGTTTGCACCTTGAGAAACCCTGTATAAGTCAGAGGACGTGAGATGGAGGGAGAGCTGGTGGTCAAGGGGCTACCTCTGTCTGTCTGTCTGTCTGCAGGGCCGGCCCACAACCGTGGAGACGCAGCAGCGCAGCACGGCGGTTACGAGATCCCGGCACGCCTGCAGACGCTCCACAACCTGGTGATCCAGTACGCCGCCCAGGGGCGCTACGAGGTGGCCGTGCCGCTGTGCAAACAGGCTTTGGAGGACCTTGAGAAAACGTCGGGCCACGACCACCCCGACGTGGCCACCATGCTGAATATTCTCGCTTTGGTGTACAGGTGTGGGAGGCGACGGGGAGGGAGCGACGGCGTGGAGGGGCCGGGTCTTGGGTCTCAACTTTTATCAATGACTTTGGCGTTTAAAGCAGGGATGATCAACGTCTAGAGGTTTAGAGCCTGCCCACGCCCATTTACTGGAGCTTAGAGAGACTCGAACCTGGAATCCGAAACCCCCCCACCCCAATAATTTCCTCCTAAAAATGGAGGTGGGTTTGGGGGTCTCTACGGGCCAGATTTTTAATTTAATGTTTGTTAGAATAGATTGTTTAAGGCGAAAGGCTACAATCTGACCCCAGGAGGTGGCATGAGTCCCTCAAGCTACACATGGTCTACCCCTGTTTTAAAAAGAAATGTATGGATCTCCCCGTAGGGATGGGCATGTGGCTGTACAGTTGAATGCCCGCTTGTATTATGGGGATGAACAAAAACCTATAGCCAAGCTCCCTGCATTGTAGATAGGTAGCTTGTCAGGGAGACGCTCTGTCTGACTTTCCGCTAGGCATTCCTGCTTCTGGGTGCCTTGAAAGAATATTTAAGTGTGGGCAGAACATTCTCTCCCCCCCCCCCCCACAACAGTCTGACCTGGTACATTCTCGAAGCGGACCCTACCACGTGCAGGGGGGGGGGGGTTCTTGTGCTATTCCAGTATGTGTGTTTGTCCCTGCAGGCAGAAAGATCAACTTGTTTTCTTCTCCAACTAGGGACCAAAATAAGTATAAAGAAGCCGCTCACCTCCTCAACGACGCTTTGGCCATCCGGGAGAAGACCCTGGGGAAGGACCATTGCGCGGTGAGTTGCGCGTTTTCCGGGCATGACCCAGCGGGAGGCGAAAAGAGCTCCCCCTAGGCATTGCAATCACGCCTAACTTCGGCAACCCTTCTGCCCCAATTTTGGAATATTTGGGGTTCCATGGAGACAACATGGAATACGCGCGGGGCTGACGTTTTCCCTGACTGTGGTTCCTAATGTACCGTAGACCATGTTGTCCATGGGGGAACGATTCCAAGCCCCCCACCACGGCCGCAGTAAAATGTAGAAGGAACAGATGCTATACGTTGCATGTTCTCGTTCTGCCACTCCCAGAAATCCTGGACAGCACAGGTGGTGAAGAAAAGGATTCTGGGAATTTTAGTCTCAAGAACATTCAGAGACCCAGGTTTGGGAACTGCGGCTTTAGAGCATCTCATAACCACCACTTAAGATGTTTCAGGTTTGCCACAACCATGAGGACTAGCCTCTTTTCTGCTAAAACCGAAAGGAAGCTAAGAGGTCCCATGTTCCTGGTATTCCTTTGAACCCCTTACCCTGGAAGTGCACTGTTCTGGGGATGACACAAAGCAATCATCCCAGAGAGCTGGGAGCTGTATAGTGTTCACAGCCGTCTGTTTTCGTACTCAGGTGGCTGCCACCCTCAACAACCTGGCTGTGCTGTATGGGAAGCGGGGGAAGTACAAGGAGGCAGAGCCCCTGTGCAAGAGAGCCCTGGAGATCCGTGAGAAGGTACTTTCCGACGGAAACCATGACCGGTTCTTATTTTATTCCCAATAAATATCAAGCCGCGCTCCTTGATGCCAATGGGGCATTACATTGAACAGCAAACGGGCCGATGTGGCTGCTTTCAGCACCAGGCTTCCACAGACTCACTGTTTCCAACAGATAACAGAGAGGGAAAGAGTTCAGAGCAAAGAGGTGGGTCTCTCTTTGAATTCAGAGGCAGGGAAGGACCGATTGGTTAGTGCTGCTAGTGATTGACAGGCCCCCCCCAGCTCGGAGAGGTCCCCCCCCAGCCCAACCGAGTAAAGGCAGCCTGCGAGGTTGCAAAAACTCCTGATGTGGTTCTCCCCTTCTCCTCACGCCAGGTGTTGGGGAAGTACCACCCGGATGTCGCCAAGCAGCTGAACAACTTGGCCCTCCTGTGCCAGAACCAGGGCAAGTACGAAGAGGTGCAGGACTACTACCGGCGCGCCGTGGAGATCTACGAGTCCTGCGTCGGGCCAGATTACCCCAGCGTGGCCAAGACCAAAAACAACCTGGTGAGAGGCGGGTGGTCACGGTTGGCTTCAGTGCCCACCGGGAAGGAGAGAGGAAGAGAGAGAGAGAGCAGGAATGGGGGATTCTCTTTGGACTACAACTCCCATAATCCTTCAACAGCTGGGGGATTGGGGGGTTATCTATCTCTCTATCTATCATCATCATCTTCTATCTATCTATCTACCACCATCATCATCTTCTATCTATCTATCATCTATCTATGTATCTATCATCATCATCATCTTCTATCATCATCTATCATCATCATCGTCTTCTATCTACCATCATCATAATCTTCTATCTATCATCATCTATCATCATCATCATTGTCTTCTATCTACCATCATCATCATCATCTTCTATCTATCTACTATCATCATCATATTATAACTATATATCTATCATCATCTTCTATCTATCTACCATCATCTTCTATCTATCTATCATCATCATCATATTCTATCTATCATCTTCTATCTATCTATCTATCTATCTATCTATCTATCTATCTATCTATCTATCTATCTATCATCATCATCATCATTTTCTCTCTCTCTCTCTCTCTCTCTAGCATACCATGATGATTAGTGATAAACACCACCAGTGAGACTAACAAAAAACAAAAAACATTGAAATATAATAAAAGAAACACCACATACAATCCAGACAAAAGCCATCAGAGAAATCGACAAATCTGGACAGAGTTCCAATCCAAAATCCAATCAGGAATCCGAAGAAGTCATGCTTCAGAGCAGCGGCCACCAAAGTGCAGGGAAGGGAACCAGTTTTACCACGATTTCACTCACGCTAAATGTTGCATTTTAACTGTGCAATATTTTACAGATTAGTAACACTTGTTAATTATTTTAAGAGGGGGAAACTATGTGTATATTCGTGTATGAATACCCAGTGCGGTGTAGTGGATAGAGTGATGGACTAGTACTCGGGAGGCCTGGGTTCGAATCCCCGCTCACCCACAGAAACTGACTGGGGTGTGGAACTGGTAAAAATACTCCTTAAATGTTTCACTTACCTCGAACGCTCTACTAGAGTCGCTGTAAGTCAGTTCCAGCTTGATGGCACATGACAGCAACATCATATTAAGAACGGCTGGAGAGCTCAGCGGTTGAGGTCTCTAACTGCGGTGTCAGTGGCTGGGAGTTCAAATCCCCCCAGGGCCTCCTTGACAGGGGCTGGACACGATGATCTGTAGGGTCCCTTCCAGCTCTGCCATTCTAAGATTATTATTATTATTATTATTATTATTATTATTCACACACACCTATCCTATTGATCCATCCCTCTTTCCTTTCACGGTGTTCCTTCAGGCTTCCTGCTACCTCAAGCAAGGGAAATACAAGGAGGCTGAAGCTCTTTACAAGGAGATCCTGACCCGGGCGCACGAGAGAGAATTCGGCTCGGTCAATGGTGAGCCCTGGAACTGATGATGGTGCTTGGGATGATTGGGGAGGATGGCTTCTCAAGAGATGGCAGAGCTTAGCTTGCAACTGAACACATTTCTCGTCCTCTTGGGGATGTTTATTGGTTGGGGAACATGGTCTCTGTTTGCCTCATTCTAAATACAGTTGGACCCTCCCCATCTCCAGAATCAATATCCGCTGATTCACGTATCCGCTGCCTGAAATTGCAAAACTGAAAACCTCAGAAATATGTATTTCCAGGGTGTATTTACCAGAACTGGCCACTAGATGGATCCAGAGACTATGCAATGTATAGCGCTCAATACTTATGTGATTTCTTGCATACGTGGGTTTTTTGGGACTGGGGTGCAGGGAATGCCCCTAGTAAATTTCATATCCTGCTGTTTGGACTCTGTGAATTGTTCCTACAGAGGTAAGAGGCAACATGGTCCTTTCCCTGTGTTTTAATTCATTGGTTTGATTTAAGGCATACAGTATATGTGCCACCCTTTCTAATCAGAACTCCAATAGAATTAATTTCACTAACAAGAATTAATTGTAGGAAAAGCAGAGGTAACTGTATCGGCTGCAAGCTCTTCATTCATTCATTCATTCATTCATTTATAATAGTTATAAATGAATAACTATTCATTGAATAACTATGCAGGAAAACGCATGCAAGCTTTTGAGAGACGCAGATCTCTTAATGACACAGGATGGAAGAAGAAGATTGATCTTTAAGTCACGTCGTCTGTCATCCTGTTGTCGTGAAATACGATGAAAAGGAAAAGTCCACAAGCTTCTACGTAAGGCTTGTCAGTTTATATATGATGACAGGATTCTTGGTAGTGGAGAAAAACCATACCATTTGAGGATCCATGCTTAAGAAAACTGGTCCCTGCTGAGAATTCAGGAGCATTTCAAAGCTCACGAGCATCTTTCTCAGCAGAGAACATTAAAAGTACCTTAGCAGGCCTTCTAGTAAGGCTGGTCAAAGCGTGGCCTTCCAGATGTTGCGGGGCTACAAACCCCATCAGCCCCAGAATGGTGGGGAATGCTGGGACCTGTCGTCCCACAACCTCTGGAGCCGTGCACCGCTGGTTTACATCAACAATGCGGCCTCTCTCCTCTTCCTGATCTTTCCGGGTTGAGCGTTCCCTCCTGGTTAGCTGTCTCTGGGGATCACCGGGTCTTGGGACTGCTGAAGAAACTGGTATAGCCTGACAGCCTGCACAGTTGGGTGACCGAGCCGGCACACCTGATGACTCAGCTTGAGAGCGGGCGGGCTTCGCCTTAAGAGTTCTTCGACCGCATTCCCCCAAGGGTGAATCAAAGGGGCCCAGCCTCAAAACCCCACCTTGTTTTGCTTAGTCAGCCGCCTGTCCTACGAGTCCAGGAGAGAAAAAAGGTCTGAACATCATCTTGTGGGAGGGAGCCAGAGCCCATGCAGCATCCGCGGGGTCGGGGGGGGGGGGTTGGGTTTGATTTGATCCCCGCAGATACAGGAATCCTACTGAATAACAGTCTAGTCCTTCCCATATGAACACACACACACACACACGTACCGCGTTGTTCAGTTACACATTCCAAGACATGCCACCTTCATGACACAAATACCAAACGTTAGTATTTATTGTTAAGCACGCACAAGTTTGGGACAGGTTGAATCCTCTTAATTACTCACTTATTTAGAATTTCTGAAGTGGCTGGGGGATTGTATGGGGGTTTGGCTTAGAATGTTAATGTTTTTAAAGAAGTAGAAGGGAATGTTTTTTTTTAAATTAGTTTTTTGGAGAGTTTCCTCAAAAAAAAAAAAAAAGGCAATATGAACTAACTTGTTTCTGGATGACCATTAACCCGAGCATCTCAGCTTGGACGGTACTGCCTCCAAGGGGTGGCCCCGGCTGAGGTTTGTATCAAGGCTTCGATCCCAGCCCTGAAGCCAGTCATTTGCTTAATTAGCCATTGCCCCCACCTCCCCGGCCATCTGGGGTTCACTCATTGAAGACTGAGGGTTCAATTCCCAGCATGTCCAGGTAGAGCTAAAAAGGGGGGAATATTTATAAAGTCTTGGTTCTCACAGAAAGGAATTGATGACGAGTAACCCATTGATTGCAGCTAGTTCCTTCCGAGGGATGTTTCTACAGCCCTTAGATCACATGTGCTCCTTCCTCGCTTTTCTGCAGGAGAGAATAAACCAATCTGGATGCATGCCGAAGAGCGAGAAGAGAGCAAGGTATCGTGGTCTTTCGGGGGGTGGGGGTGGATCCCCTCCATCTGTGCTCAGAACTGGGGGCAGAGCCCCCGTTCCTGCTAACCTCTTTTCCCCTAAAGCACCGGTTTCCTAACCTTGGGATCCCCAGATGGACTGCAACTCCCAGAAGCCTTTTCACCACGAGCTGTGCCGGCCAGGATTTCTGGGAGTTGTAGTCCAGGAACTTCTGGGTGACCCCAGGGTTGGGAACCCCTGCCCTAAACCTTGTTCTCCTGTGTTCCCTTCAGGATCACCGCAAGGAGAAGGACAGCGCCCCCTATCGGGAGTACGGGAGCTGGTATAAAGCCTGCAAGGTGGACAGGTAAGAACTGGACCCTCTCCTCGAGGTAGGAGGGCGAAGGATCCATGGGGTGTGTTTGAAACCAAAACTAGGAGCCGGGAGCACAGATGGGCACGAACCGAATGGGTGGTTCGTGCCCATCTCTAGCCAGGAAGCAAAATCAAGAGCCAGCGCCTTTAGAAATGGGGTGGGCAGCTTCTGGCCCTCCAGATGTTTCTGGACCCCATGAAGTTCTTGCCTTCCTGGCTCGTGGTGAGAGATCAAAAGTTTCATAGTGTGGTTGAAGGTAGCAGGAGAAGAGGAAGGACAAAGGCGAGATGGACCGACTCCCTAAAGGAAGCCACAGGCTTGAGTTTGCAAGAGCTGAGCAGGGCTGTTGAGGACAGGACATTTTGGAGAGCGCTCATTCCTAGAGTCACCATAAGTCAGAGGCGACTTGATGGCCCCTAATAACAACAGTGTAGCTTTACCTGTGGGTCTACAGGCTCACCAGCCCTGCCGTTAGCACTGACATTTTGATATTGTTTTAGGTGATGGTGGGTCAGTGGAGCTGCACTGATGATTGCCCTGATTGTGTCAACAGAGGGATTGATTTGCATACCTAAAGCCTTCCATTTATTACACGCCTGCCCTGCCCTTGGTGCTTATGTAAACATTGGCAACTGGTTTATGGAATGCCTTTCTTGTCTCGCACCCAGACCCTGATTTGCTTAGCTTCAGCATGGTAGGCCTTCAGTCCCTGCCTTTTAATAATACTCGTGTGCCGTCAAGTCAATTCTGACTTATGAGGATCCTTTTTCAAGGTTTTCTAGGTAGAGAAGACTCAGAAGTGCTTTAACCTTCCCTTCCACTAGGGGGAGCCCTGGGACTGTGCAGCTTGCCCAAGGCCACCCAGGCTGGCTCTTTTCCACAGATGCAAGGGTTAGTGGGGGGAAGATGATTGATTTCCCTCTGCAACCTCTTCTCCCACCCCGTAGCCCTACGGTCAACACCACGCTAAAAAGCTTGGGGGCTCTTTACCGACGCCAAGGCAAGCTGGAGGCGGCGGAGGCCCTGGAGGAGTGTGCCCAGAAAACCCGCAAACAGGTAAAGGAACGGTTCAAGTGACTCCTCTGGTCGCCTAAGGCGAGTTGAGGATTCCCTCCAAGTGACCAGCCTGGGATAACTGGTCTCCTCCTGTAGGACGTGGGGGCCGTCTCCCCACCAACACCCAGATGTGCCCGTTGGATGGGTTTTAAGTGGTGATGGGTTCGAGGGTTCCCCCTTCCCCCTCTCAAGCCTGCTCTTTGTGCGTGCTCTAGGGCATGGACGCCATCGTCCAGGGCAAAGTGGTGGAGCTACTGAAGGACGGGAACCGTCCGGAGCCCTGGTCCAATCACGAGGGGACGCCCGGCGCGAAGAAGTGCAAGAACGGGGCTGAGCCGGAGGACGGAGCGGTGGAGTGGTCCGGGGTGAGAGGTGGCGACTCTTTTTTTGGTGGGGGGGGGGGGGAGGATGGAAAGGAGGAAATCGGTTTTGATCTATGGGGAAAAAAAAAACAAGCCAACCAAGCAGAAAAACTCAACCAGGTGCTTCTTCTGGTTTTGCATTTCCATTTTAGCGTTTCTAGTCCTCTTGAAACCCTCGGGCAGAACTTAGGCCTCTCCCAGACCCGTAAAAAAAAGCCTCACCCACGCTGGGAGGGTTGTGTTTTTTTAAATCTTTTCTCCCGTTTCTCACTGTTTCTTCCCCCTCCGTCCTCCCCATCTCTTCCAGATGGGCTCCGGAGTCTTGCGGCGCAGCGCCTCCTTCGGGAAACTGCGTGACGCCTTGCGACGCAGCAGCGAGGTGCTGGTGAAGAAGCTGCAGGGGAGCAGTCCTCAGGAACCCCGAAACCCCGGGTGAGCCCTGGCTCTGCCTCGCGCCTCGGCTTCGGGGCCCGTGGTGATGGCGTTGCCCCGGGGCTGGTTTACCCTCTTCACTGGGCCATCGTTTCCATCTTTATTCTGGCCCCACCTCTGGAAAACCTTGGCAGGCATGGTATTCAAGGGGAGGCGCCTCCCTTTTTTTCAAAGGCCCTAGTGTTGGGTGCTTGAAGGTAGACTGCCTCTGAACCTGGAGGCTCTGTTTCCATCGGTCAGGAGCCGGAGGAACATTTTCTGCCCTGTATTGGTTATTATTTAATTTATTTAAAATATTTCTATCCCGCCTTTCTCCCTAAAAGGACTCAAGGTGGCTATAGGGAATTCTTCCCTTAGGGAAGTCCCATTTCCTCTCTTTTTATAGGCCAAAATGCTGGATTTCTTATTTATAGAACAATAATAATAATTTTTCACACAGTCTTATAAGCAGTTGCAGATCTCAGAAATCACACCATCAGAGCTACAAAAGAACGGCAATATTAGGAGCAGCATACATCCTGTATTTAACAGATTCTTAGGTTTCGGGTTAAAACTTGTATCTGTTATATAAAACCAGCCAATGTTTTTATAATTTTGATTGACAGCGCCTGGTGTTTCTGAATGATGATGATGCAGATGCAGTAGGACTGCCCATATATGCAGGGGATGGGTTCCAGGCCTCCCCACAGATGCTGAAGAAACATGGATAATAGTGAACCCTATTTTAATAGTGAATGCTACCCATAGCATGGTTTCCGGCTCCCTCTAATGACCCGTTCTGGTAATTTCGTCTTTAGAAATATATATTTCTAGGATTTTTCTTTTAATATTTTAATATTTTCAGACCGTGGATCAGTGAATCAGCGGATACTGATCCCGTGGATAGGGCGGGTCCTTCTGTGATAATAATAATAATAATAATATGTGAATGTTTTAATTTTCTCGCAGGATGAAGCGAGCCAGTTCTCTCAACTTCCTGAACAAGAGCATAGAAGAAGAGACCAGCCAGGTACAAAACCGTTTGCCAGGCCGAGCCGTGAATGTGCCAAAAATGTGCCTCTTGCCGGGTAGGACGAGAGCATCCTGCGCGGTTGCCAAGCAACCACCCCAAAGCTGTAGGCTTTGTGTTTTTTTTTTTTTTTTTTTTGGTGGGGAAGGAAGCAACGGTTGCTTAGCAACCCCGGGATGCTTGCTTCCCCCCCCCCCCCTGAGGCCCTTCTGGCACTTCCTGCCCTCCAACCTTCGTGGTTTCACGACTGGATAGCCACTATCATCACCAGGAAATTGGGGGGGGGGGGGGGAAGGAGAGGGTCGACCTCGGCCGTTTTGTCCCAAACAGCATCCACACCTTCTCCGCGCACGGCAGCAAAATAATTCTACATCCGCTCTCGGGGTTCCCTCCACTCCAGAAGCCTGGAAGAAATGCTTTTCATAGCCATCCTAATGATTTTAATCCTCAGTGCCTTTGGGCCCCCGTTCCCTCTTTGCCTCATCTGACGGCACCAGCCGTTTCCAGCTTTCCTCCCTCACTTTTTTTTTGGGGGGGGGGGGTCCGGTGGCACTCCTTGCCACTTGAACCTCTTGTTTCCTGAATATTTCACTGACGGCTTGTCTTTTTGCTCCCTTTGGGTTCTCTCCCCCCCAACACCACCCGGACCCCCAGGTATCCAGTAGTCTCTCAGACAGCCGGGGCCTCAGCGCCAGCAACGTCGACCTGTCCCGGCGTAGTTCCCTGCTGGCGTGAACAGAAGCTCCTCGGCCGGGTTTGGACCCCGAAGACCGGCGCCGGGGCCGGGCCATCTTGCCTTCTCCGCGCGGCTGCTCTTGCCTGTGAACACTTGCTTTCCGTGGGGCGCCGGGAAAGGCCCCCACCCGGCCCCCAACCCCGGCCGGCACTCTCACACACCCTTGCCTGGTGTCGACGGAAGGGGGTAGACCTTCCCTCACTTTGCTCACATGTATGGCACACACACACACAAACACACACAAACTCACACGTCTTCCACTTGTCGCCGGATTCTGTTGCTATCTTCATCATGGTTGTTTGGACAAGACACTCGGCGTATTGTCTTTTGCCCCCTTCCCCCCCCCGGAGGGTTTTGCTCCGTTTTCGTCCCTGGTATGAAAAAAAAAAGGGGGGGAGGCTGGCCCCGAACGGGCCGAACCCTTCTTTGCACCCTCCGGGGGGGGGGGGGCACCGAGGTTTCACGACCGTCTTGCAAAGCCGGACATTGTGATTCTGGGGTGGGGGGAGAAACCTGGCCACACTTTATCCTGGGGGAGGGAAAAAAATAAAATAAAATCAGTAGAGTGGAAGGAAAGGCATAGCTTTAAAAAGGTTCAGAGATGCTTCTTTGCAAAGAGAGATTGTTCGGAGCGATGCAGGGCAGCTCTTGTCTGCTAACTGGGTGGGTCAATATGGATTTGTTTGGTCCCCGTGGAAAGAGAACTACAGCTCCCAGGCTTCCTTGTCGCAGCCAGTGCCGTTCTCTATTTTGACTCTGCGTTATGGTGTGTGTTTTTTCTTCTGGCCTCAGGGAGACCTTGTTAAAATTCTGATTTCTTCTAATCCTACGTGCTTGTTTCCCCCCCCCCCCCCTTACCTTTGCAGGCTCTCCCCATTCCGTCTGCCTGTGGTTTTAGTTTTGGTGCCTAGATACCGGTGGCCTCTTACAGGCTCGGTCCCGTCCCGTGCACATGTCAGCGAAGGGGCATTTTGTGCCTACGAAAGCCTTCTTGCGGGGTGGGGGGGTGGAGAAGACTGTGGGGTCTGTCTGTGTCCTTGATCGGTGGGCATCATCCTTCAAAGTCCTGCTGTTCCTTCTCAAGAAGCCATGGAACCATCTTCCTTTCCCGCTGGAACAAGCAATCGACGATGGGGTTTCTGGTGCACGGCGCCGGCCGTCCCCTTGACAGTCCTTTGGGATTCACGCTCCCCTTGATTATGGCTTAGACTGGAATCGGTGCCCTCTCTCTTATCGGGTGTTGGCACAGGGTTTTTTGTGAAGCGGCTTGAGATTTTGGTGGCATGGCGCGAGGGTGCTGGCGAGGGATCCTCTCGGAATAAGACACGGGAGAGTATTCCTCCCACCAGATCTGGGAAGGCAGTCGTGAAAAGGCGTGGATCGAAATCTCTTTCCGTGCAAGGGTAGAGTCAACCACGCCGCTTGTGCATCTATTTTTTAAAATCCTGGAACACTCGGCGTTCGGTTGCTTTATTTCCCGGGCAGGTTTCTAAACTTCCCAACTGTCCGTAGCTCAGTATTTAAGAGATAAAGGATTATTTAAAACACACGCACTTACACACACAACCAGTGGAGTATGGTGATTTTGTTGCAACCAGTGGAAAACGTTCAAGAAATGTCTGGTTATCTATCCACACCCCTCTCCTGGAGGGGGAAAAACATATATATATCACACACACACACACAAATGGGCAGGGCCCAGCACAACATATATCGCTTGACTGTGTGTGTCCATGTACATGTTGTGGAGAGAAGGCTTGGTAAACTATTCTGGGGTGGGCTGAGAGGAAGGGAAAAAACAGGAGAGGGGCAAATTTTGCTCTGTATTTAATTACGTTGCTGTAGATATAAACAAATAAATAAAGGAAAGGAAAAAAAGTAAATTTTCTCGTCATCTTTCCCTCTTTCGTCTTCTGTTCACTTTGTTCGGCCTCCTGCTTATCGAAATGGCTGGCCGCCGTTCTTCCGTTGTGCAAGAATTGCAGCGAGGCAGGGTTATGGGGAAGAGAGATCCGCGTCGTGATGATGATGACGACCACTATCTTCTTGTGGCAGAACCGTTCTCCCTGCCCACAACAATGAGATCAACAGATTAAAGAAGCGAGGGTGGGGGGAAAGGCCTGGAATAAGATTTGTTATTGCTGCCACTTTTCTGTCATCGCATCCCAAGCCCCCCAAAATAAGGCAAAATATAAATTTGTTACGTGCTGTCAAGTCTGAAATGTTATAGTGACCCTAATTGGGCTCTCAAACGAAGTGAGATATTTAAGGAGTGGTTTTATAGGTTCAAGCCCCCAATGCGTTGGGGGATTTGAACCCAACTCTACCCGCTACACCACACAGGGTACATAAATAAATAGGTGTTAACGAAACATAACGTACATTTTTGTGCACAGTGGGCTTTGCGTACTCATAGGTGCAAATTTTAAACATGCTTTTGTTCACAATGTAGGGAGTTTTGCTGATGCAGTTCTAGAAAGGGGTCTCCTTGCTCTTTAATCCTCCCATTCACTACCCCACGGTGAGAGCCTGCTGGGCTTTTGCTCAGTCCAGGGTTGCGGCGCGAACTACACTTCCCAGCATCCTGTGGGGCAAGAGCGTCGCCTGCGGGCGCGCCCCGTCCATGTGACCCAGGAGGGGCGGGGCGGGCGACCCACCGACGTCCTCCCCAAGGGAGCCTGAGACTCCCTTTCCCATGATGCCTCGGGCTCGCTGGCCGGCAAAGAAGGCAGGCAAAAAGGGCGGGCGGACTACGTTCCCCGGCGTGCTCTTGGGCGGGCGGCGCCTGCGCAGTGATATAGTCGGAACAGAGGGGGAAAGCAAGAGGGAAGGGAGGAGGGAGCCGCCGCCATCTTGTGTGAGGGAGCGACCGGAGCCGCCAGCCAGGAAAGAAGGGGAAGGAGGAAAGGCAGGAGGGAGAGGGAAGCCGCCCGTCAGCCGCCCACCCATCGCGGAGGAGCCGCCATGAACCCCGAATAGTGAGTGCTCTCTGCTCGGAGAGGCGGGGGGGGGGGACCTTGTTTGTTCTAAAGGAGGGGGGAGGCGAGGAAGAGGAGGAGGAGGAAGGCTCCCTGCCCCTCAGCCCCAATCTGAGGACCCCCCCCCCCATTGAGGCCTAGGTCAGCCTTGCCTCCCCCCCCCAAGGCCTCCTGAGGACCGAGGAGGGGGAGCAGCTGCTGCCTTTTTCCTCCTGCCCCCCCCACCTGCCCTCATTTATAGGGCTTTATATGGGGGGAGAAAGGAGTAGGGGGAGAGGGAGAGGAAAGCAGCTGTTTCCTCCCCCCCCCCCGGTTATTAAAACAAGGCTTAAGAGTCCTGTGGTGTCCTAAAGCTGACCCAATTGTGACCCCCACCAGGGGTCCTGGACTTGGCACCCCCCCCCCCTCCAGAGAGAGAGGGAGAGAGAGTCAGGGAGGGATACTCATGGCTTGGAGGGAGGGGGGGGGACCCATAGAGTTAACCCTCCTGGCCTCTCAGGAGGGGTGTGTGTGTGTTGGGGGGGCAAGTCCAGGACTCCTGGAGGGGGTCAGTTTTATCTACCGATATCCCCCCCCCCCCGATAATATATCTTCCCCCTATCCATGGGTGGGGGGTAGGATGGGAAGAAGTGGGGTCAGAGGGAAACTCCATGCAGGAAAGGCCAGCAAGGGTCCCTGCCTTGTTACCCTCCTGGCCCTCTTTCATTGCCTCCCCCCCTCCCCTTGTTCTGGTGCCCCCCTTGCCAGGTTTGCCCCTTCTTTCTGCCCCCCAATCCCATTGCCCTGCTGGTGCTACTTGTTTGCTATTTCCCCAACTTTCTTGGAAACCCCCCACCCCCCCTCTTATGCTCTTTCCTCAATACAGGAAAGCGCTTCCCTCTTCCCGTTTCTGGTGCTTCCCTTTATTTCTCTTTTTATTTCATATAAATACATTGGTGGGCACACTTTTCTTTTTCGTTAGGCTCCCTGGAAGGCGTCTGATTCCTTTATTTCATTGAAAGTTCTGAAACGGAATGGAAGAAATCCTCACAGCCTTACAATGTCTGTCTGACTGCCTGTCTGTGTGTGTTTGTGTGTATATGCACACACTTATTTATTTTATTTATTTATTGCATTTATACCCCGCCCATCTAGTCAATTGATATTGTGTGCGTACACACACACTTGTGTATGTGTATGTATACGCACACTTGTATATGTATATCTGTACGTATACACACATTTATTTAAATGTATATGTATACACACACCTATCAGAGAAGAGAAATCGAGGATCTTCACAGGTTAAATGGAACGTACACTGAAAATAAAGGTGTACCTGGAAGTGCATGTGTCTTAATCAGGGTTTCCCAACCTGGGGGTTGTGACCCCCAAGGTTGGGAATATATTTTTTGGGGGGTTGTCATAGGTTGTCTTAAATATGTTGTACCCCTTGTTAAATAATTTCTTCCTTGACCTTTCAGAGCCAGTGATGAAAGTTAGCGTGCATGTGTGTCTGTATGAGAAACAGGCCCTTTGGGGGAGAAAGAAATCTCTACTTTCTGAGATGGGAGGACTTTACTCCATTAAAAATGCCTTTTGGTGCAAACGTGGCTGGTGGGGGTTCACAGGTTGCTTGGCTATTATAAAAGGGGGTTGCAACTCAAGAAAAGTTGGGAGCCACTGGTCTAAAGTAGAGTTTCTGTTTTCTGTTTTGCCTAACAAAAAACACTGTGGATGCCTCTCCTCATTGCAAGGGTGCGATCCAAGCAAAGCTTTACTTCAGAGTCGTTCATATTAAACTCAGTTGAACTTGCTTCCCAGTAAGAATGCCTAGAATTAGAATAATGAATTCTGTGTTTACCTCCCATCTTATTTAGTGGAACGGAATTCCTTTTAAAAATATAAATACTTGCCCTGCCTGCTCAGCTTGTGATTTGCTTTTAGAGTTCCCACAATACTCTTTATCGTGCTCTTTGAGGTTGGAAAGGGAAGTATCTTTCCCGCCCAGGCAAGTGATTGTGTCAGGATCCTCCTCCTCCTGTCAGCTTTACCACACAAGTGAAAACTTTATGCTCTGGTCTAGCAAAACATCTTGTGCAGCCAATGGGTTAACCTTCAAGGAGCTACAAGATGCTTTCTGTCTGTTTTGAATAACCCTTTAATTAGTTAATTAATTAATTTTTTAAAAATTTACCCCACTTTCCTCCTTAAAGAGGATCAAAGACCGCTTGCATCATCTTCCGTAGAAGTTCATCTTCTGTAGAAGTTACACAGAGAACCCTGCTTTATTTTTGTACTAGACTGTGTTCTTAAGTATATGCCACCAAGTTGATTCCAACTTATGATGACCCTTTCTGGGTTTTTTTTTTCCTAAGTCTGGAGGACTCAGAAGTGGGTTACCATTCTCTCCTTCTGGGGACACTCTGGAACTGTGAAGCTTGCCCAAGACTACACAGGCTGGCTTTTCCTCAAGATACACACTCCCAAATCCTTCCAAGCATCACATTCAGATTTCATGCTGAACACACCCTCTCTCAACTTATACTGGGAAATAAGCAGAGTCAGGGCTAGTTGACATGGGGGTGGGAGACACCCCCCCCCCCCAAGGAATACTGTATGCTTCATTAGGAAGAACCCTTCGCGGGACGAGCAGGAAACCTACATTGAACTCCCAAGTAGGTTTGATGAACCACGTGGCGTGGAACATTGGCAAGCCATTACTGCCAGTCACAGTTGACGTTACTGGATAAAATAGACCAGTGCTTCCCAACCTTGGGTCTCCAGATGTTCTTAGACTACAACTCCCAGAAACCCTGGCCAGCACAAATAGTGGTGAAAAGGCTTCTGGGAGTTTTAGTCCAAGAACATCTGGGGACACAAGGTCGGGAACCACTGAGATAGGCTGATAGCATCACTCAGTATAAAGCAGCTTTCTGTGTATCATTAATAATAATAAAATAACAATAATAACTACATTTGAACTGCAGAGCTGGAAGGGGGACCCTATGGATCACGGAGCCCAGCCTCTCGCAAAGAGGCACAGTGGGGAATTGAACTCCCAATCTCGGGCTCCGCAGTCAGAAACCTAAGCCACTGAGCGATCCGGCAGTTCGTGATTCCAGAATTGTTATTCGTAAAACATCCTGTCATGTAAATAGCTGCACCTTTGTAGCAAAGCAGCCCTGTGGAAAGACGGGAGGCAAGCTTCTTGTGGAAAGGTTGACAATAAAAACAAAACCAGGGCAGATATTAGGGCCTAAAAAG
The DNA here is from genome assembly GCA_037013535.1 of Intellagama lesueurii. Classification (NCBI taxonomy): domain Eukaryota; kingdom Metazoa; phylum Chordata; class Lepidosauria; order Squamata; family Agamidae; genus Intellagama; species Intellagama lesueurii. The sequence goes on along the minus strand of JBAJHW010000019.1, from coordinate 2,123,120 downwards.
GAACCCCCCCAACTCTTGTCCCTTACTTGGATTAACACAAATAGAGATGCTGAGAGGAACAGTAAAACCTTAGAATGCAAATGGGAATTTTTCCAACAGAAGGGAGCTTGTGTGAAGAGTGGTTTGAAGCAGCATGTAGTGGACGTCTACAACTTGGCACCCTCCAGAGGTGTATGGACTAGAACTCCCATGACTTCCAGCAGGCGGTGGCTAAGTGTCATGGACGCTGTAGTCCATCCTATCTGGAGTGCGATGGGTTGGGAAGGGCTGCTATAGCCATCATTTAAACTTGTATTCATCGCTGGCACCAGTGACCGTTGGTCTCTCTGTTAACATGCCCCTTAGTGTCCATCCATTTGTTAGTAGGGTAGACCCATTGAAACAGTGGGGACTTGGGAAGCTCCCTTGATTCAAGAGGTGTGCTCTGGTTGGAACTAACCGTTGGATTGAGGCCCATGTGTGGGCACAGCCAGTCACCTGTAAACTTTTTATAAAAAACATGGGCCTCTGCTAGCAGGTAGTTTTCATGAAAGTAATGCATGAGACCAGTGCAACAGGATTTACAGCTAGCCAGAACGGGAAACTGTCATAGAAAGGGTTGATCTCACTCTGACCTAGTGTAAAAGAGGAAAATGCATGTTTTTGACCTACATTTTAATTATAAACCAAGCCAGTTCACACTTCCTGAAAGGCCAGGTGGACCAATACAAGATTATATTCCAGTTTTCCTGCCCTTTGGAATTTTTAGACATAGTCCTATGATTTTTTTCTTCTTTAAAAAATGGCTTTGCAAAAGTAGGTAGGGTAGAGAAAATGTCTACTTTTATTGGAATGTCCAGAATTTCAGACACCCGTTGTAACTTGAGACACTAAATTCTGGCCTCGCTTGGTGCATTATGATCAAAGCTCTGCCCCTCCAACTTTCAGTGTTCCTCTGAACATATGCAGAGTGCTTTTTCCTTTCACTCAGGGACTAAACCAGAGACATCTGGTCAATTTCAGTTTGTAGTGTCCGTGTCCTTGTGCCATGCTTGCAGGCCTGTCTCTGGTCAGACTCCCTTTCCCAGGAATTTAGTGGCAACACTAGGTTCTTCCTGGCACTCCCATCAACTCAAGGGTATCCTTTCTGCAGTGGAAAAGAGCTGGTATAGCTTAATAGTTGAGCTGCGGGACCAGGGAGAGCCACACTGAAATGCTGTCTTAGGGTAATTCACCAGCTGAGCTGGGGCAAACCCACCCTTCTCTTCACCTCCCCCTGCAGTTGAGACAAAAACCACTTGAGGTAGGGAGATAGTTATACCGATATACCTTATATAGGGCTTTCTATTTATTTAAAATATTTTTTAGTACTATCAAGCACTTCAAATGCAAAGATGTGAAGGATCGTGATTAGTACAAGGCAGTGCAGACAACCTGGCAAGGGTCAACTCTGATTTTAATCAGGGTAGCGATTTGTTTCCGGGCTGTAGTTGGGACTTTCCAGGAGAGAGACACAGGACTGTAGGGAAGTCTAAAGCATCCTGTTCTTTTGGGGTTTGCAAACGTTTGACCTGGGTGGCACCTTCCCAAGGGCCTCGGCGGTCCCGGCTTCGTACAGGCCTAAATCTTAAGCCCTTGAAATGGGTTTCTAGCCCTGTTCCATCCTATAAATTCCTGTCCTTTCGGAGAGAAGGAGGCAGTGCCTTAAAAGAGGAGCCCAGGGTCACTGCCGTCCGTCCCGGGTGGGGTCTTGGGTGCGAAGGAGTTAAATGGCTGCTTCAAAGAGCGCTTCCAAGTTGTGGAGACCCCCCCTTGAGCAGTACCTGGGGTTTGTCTTCCTTCCGCCTTTTCAGGATGCCTGTGATGTGCCTTCCAGCTGTCCTGAATCTTCCCGGACATCTGGATCTTCACAGCTGGATTCTACCGGCTGCCTCCGTGGGCGCTGCTGATTCTCCCCCCCCCCCCCCCCGGCTGGGAGCCGCACATCATCTGAGCGCAGTGCTGGATCCCTCCGTTTCGGGTGTTCTGTTTTGGGTGGGCCAGCCCAACAGATCAGGAGCATTTTGTTTCGAATGAGGCCTGTGGCTACCTTTCAGCTTTACGATGAGCGAACAGAACCAGAGGCCATATCTTATTTCGAGCGAAAATTTTGGGAGCTGGGTTTGTCCTTGCAGTGAATCTGTAAACCAAAGGTTGTAAATGATGTTCCTTTTGGGGGGAGGATTCCCCAGATCCTTCATCCGCCTAGCTACTGGCCATGCTGGGAATTCTGGGAGAGGTTATCCAAAAAGCAAACCAAAACGGGAGGGCGGGGTGGTGGTCTTCTCTCACCTCTAATGAAGACCCAGGACATGTATAGATCTGGTTTTCCCACCCCTCTCGTTTTTTGTGAGACTGAAATGACTGAAAGGCCAGGAGGCATCGGATCCCAGGAGTTGGTGGCATTCTGAAGACCACCTTGGTCTGTGCCTTGAGGCTAAGCTGGGACGGGAACCCGTATTCAGCCCTGCCGGCTGGTATTTCCTTTGCCAACGGTCTTTCCTCCCTTTCAGCAGCAGAGCACGGGTCGCCCCTCCCTTCAGGGCTGAATAAGGAAAAGTGCCAGCGCACCGTCTCGTGACTCTCGGCGGCTTCCTGTCACCTCTCCCTGCACCAAGTCAAACACTCCAGTTAGGAAACTTCCTTCCGTCTGACTTGCTGGCGGGGTTTGCTTTTCTCTAGCGTGGGTTTTGCTGGGGTGACTCGGAGCAGCCCTGGTGGGGCAAATAAGGGGTGTTGTTGAACCCATGCCAGTGGGAAGCCAGTGGCCACCTTCCGATGGTGTTGGAGGAGAGAGGACAGCGATAAGCATCTCAGGGGCATCTCAGCGGCAGGAACCTTGAGGCATTCCAGGGAGATGACAAAACTGGCCGCTTTCCTGGGACATTAGGTCGCTCTGCTTAACTGTTTTGAAGTCTTTTCACCGGATAGTGTTTCGCAGCCTTGTGGGGAGCCAGTGATAAGATGATAAAACGGGAGTCTTTGGGTCTGACCGACAGAACTTCGGTAACTGTTCTTCAGCCACGCGGGTTTTCTGCAAAATTCTGAATGAGTTAACTGTTCCAGAAAACTTTGCAGCACTTTTACTCATGTCTGAAACAGGGCACAATCTGATTTTATAATCATTGTCATCACAGAACGGCCGAGCTGGAAGGGACCCTCGGGATCATCAAGCCCAGCTCCTGTCAAGGAGGCCCAGTGGGGGAAATCGAACTCCCAACCTCTGGCTCCACAACCAGAGACCTGAACCGCTGAGTTATTCAGCCATTCTAATATACTTAGTTAACATATTTTACGACAGAAAAGTGTACCACCATCCTTCATGCCAGTGTTTGATGGTAAAGCAGGGGGTGGGTGTGTCTTACATCTTTTTTCTCTCCAAACAAATGTAAACTTTGTGTGCTTTTCTTAGATGATCTATCTCTAAATCCCCACAGCCGTTTGCACCTCCCTGACATGGGTTGCTTGAATTTAGAACGAAACTTGTTGAGGCAGTGCTTTTGCTGCACCCTGTGAACTCTGCGTGTTGTGTTGTGGTTGTCTGGCACCCACCGACTTCCAAGAGAGCTTTAAAAGTTCTTAGATAGAGGACTCCGAGATAGCTCCAGTTTCATTTTCATGGCACCCCTTCGGGTCACGTTCAGAATGAGTCAGTTTGGCACCAGTTACTTGCAGCTAACACATTTTTTGAAGCAATTGTTTTCATAGGAAAGGGGAAATGGTCCATCGGAAAAATTAAACACTTCATTTTTTTTCCCCTGGATTTTTTTCCCTAGCTGCTTTTTTTTTTATAGAATCACAGAACCAAGGAGTTGGAAGGGGCCGATAAGGCCATCGAGTCCAAACCTCTGATCAATGTTGTTGTTTAGTTGTTAAGTCGTGTCCGACTCTTCGTGACCCCATGGACCAGAGCATGCCAGGCCCTCCTGTCTTCCCCTGCCTCCCGGAGTTTGGTCAGATTCATGTTGGTCGCTTCGATGACCCTGTCCAGCCATCTTGTCCTCTGTCGTCCCCTTCTCCTCTTGCCTTCACACTTTCCCAACATCAGTGTCTTTTCCAGGGAGTCTTCTCTTCTCATGAGATGGCCAAAGTATTGGAGCCTCAGCTTCAGGATCTGTCCTTCCAGTGAGCACTCAAGGTTGATTTCCTTCAGAATGGATAGGTTTGTTCTCAGCCTTTCGCATGATGTATTCTGCATATAAGTTAAATAAGCAGGGGGACAATATACAGCCTTGTCATACTCCATTCCCAATTTTGAACCAATCAGTTGAACAGATGGTAGTCTAATTTATCTTGAATGCCTCCAGCGTTGGAGCGCTCACTATCTCCCGAGGTCATGGGTTCCATTGTCGTACTGCTCTAACAGTTAGGAGGTTTATCCTGATCTTCAGCCTGTATCTGACTTCCTGTTGCTTGAGCCCATGATGACATGTCCTTCACTCTGGGAAGATCGAAAACAGATCCTGCCCCTCCTTTGTAGGACTCCCTTTCAAGGATTCGAAAAGTGCTCTCCTATCTCCCCTCAATCTTCTTTTCTCCAGGCTAAACATGCCCAGTTTTTTCAGTCTTTCCTCTTAGGGCTTGGTTTCCAGTTCCCTGATCATCCTGGTGGCCCTCCTCTGAACTTGTTCCAGTTTGTCGATATCCTTGTTAAAGTGGGGTGTCCAGAATTTGGACACAGGAGTCTAGGTGAGACCTAACCAATGCCAAAGAGAGGGAAACTAATACCTCATGGGATTGTCTCTTAAGAGTTTTGCAAATGCTAGTTAAAGCTAATTGTAGTTAGTAGGAAGGTAGCTTCAAAGGGAGCCCAGAGGCATAGTTAGTTTCAAAGAGTGAAGGTAGAAAGAAACACACATGAAGGTGGGTAAGGAGAGTGTGAAAATCCCTGGTTTGCTTCTTGCCTCTCCCAGCATTGATTAATTTGAATGTGTTGTGTTTTTACTGGACTTTAACCTTAGTACGTGTTAGCCTGGCTGTTGGCCGTAGAGGCTTTGAATCATCGGAGTTGGCAGTCTTAACACAACGGGAGGTTGGTCCCAAGCTGGGGCAAGCTACGGTCCGCGTCCATGAGGGTTATTTGGATTATGAAGCGTAGTGGCAGGGGTTCCACTCCAGTGAAGGGTGAGCCCCTCTTTCGGTTGAGGTGGGATCCCTTTTGGAAATCTGCTAAGCTTGGGACTTTCTCCTTTGATGTCGTAGACTCTTGGGAAGCCGTGAGGCTTGGTTGGTGCTTTGCTGCTTTGGGAAGGCCTGAGAGACCAGTCTGAGAGGTGTGGCGTGGTGGTCTACTGGTCTCAGGTGCACGGTTGACCCCTCTGAAGCTCACACAGTTGGGATAAGTCAACCCTCCTTGTTCAGGGCTTCTGACGCTTAGTGTGAGGCTGGAGTTGTTGAGAGCCCAGCCCAGCTCTTTCAGGGAGAGGGAGACCATCAGGGCCAGCCAGAGCCTTTAAGCCCCTCCAAAACACATAAACATCCACCCACCCACCCAAAATAACACCCTTTCCCAAAGACTCACCGTGGTCCCTCTTTTGAACTCCCGACTTTTAGCCACCGGTCTTGGGTGGGTGTGGGTGTGATTGTGGGTTGTCTGAAATGGAGACTTGATGGCTGGGCCTCCTTTCCCATCATCCTGCCCCACTTGGGGATGCTGGCTGGGAAGGATGGGCGTTGCCGGCCGAGAAGATCTGGTTTGAGCATTCCTTCCACGCTTTGACCTAAATGTGTCAAGAAATGGCTCTACTGAAGATCGCTGGGATGTGAAGTGCACATTTTTTAATTTTCCATGGCATTTTCACCTTTGCAAAATAGCTGCCAGATACACAGGGGTTCAGCGAGCGTTTCGTTGAGCGTTCGGTTGAGAGAAGTGAACTCGAGCAGTGAGGAGGAGAATTAAACCTGGAAGGTGCAGTAAGGGATGTTATGGCCCGTTCTGGCTTCCAACGGGGGATGGCTTTGCTTCTCATTTTGTGCTTTAGACTTTTTTTGTGTGTTCTTTGTGCGTGTACAGTAGGACCCCCTTATCTGCAGGATCAGTACCCGCTGATTCTCTTATCCACAGTCTGAAAAATTTTTTTTTTTTTAATCCCCCTAATATGTATTTTGAATAATGAAGTTACCAGAACTGGCCACGAGACGGAGCGAGAGACCATGCAGTGGGTAGCATTTGCTATTATAATAGTGTTTGCTATAATCCGCTTTTTTCAGTATCGGCAGGGGGGCTTGGAACCCATCAGATACAGGGGTCCTACTGAACTCTGGATTTCATAGGAGATCCGGAACATATGTGAAAGGGAGATCTTCGGCTGCGTATGTTTAAAGGTGCCTGTGGGGATTCACTGCATATTCAGTCTTGATTAAGAAGGCCCATGCGCCTCACATCATGTGGGGCGATGTCCAGAAAGGAGGCAGGACATAGTGCCAGCAGTGACCGAGGAAGGAACCTTCTTGGTGTCTCTGGTGAACTTCAGCTCCTTGTATCTCCTTTCCAGTGACTACTTGTTCAAGCTGCTTCTGATCGGCGACTCTGGCGTTGGGAAGTCCTGCCTGTTGTTACGGTTTGCTGTGAGTATCCAGCCCTGCCCCAAAGCGGGCAGCCTTTCCTACCGGCCTTTGGTTCTGTCGTTAGGAAAGCAGCTGATCTGGGCTGCCTCTTGGCAATGAGTTTCTGAAGATTGCGGGGCACAGAAACAGGGCAGAAACCTTTGACTAATCCCCTTGGAATCTCTTATCCTCCCCCCACACAACTCCAGCCCTTTAAAAAAAGATCACATGCCCACAAAAAAAAACACCTCCCACCATTTGCAGTGTAAGTAAACAAAAGCTGCGTTTTCCTTACGTATCTTCAGATACTTGCAGTGATTAGCTACAGATAAATGAGTTTCCCTACCTTTTTTTTCCCCAGAGGACCTTCACACACATCTGTAACGTTTGTTCTAGTGCAGATGATTTTTGGAAATTGTTTTGAGGATCTGCCATGCGTTCCCTTATGAACGGTTCAGCATAGGGCTACCCAGTGCCCTTTGCCGAAACTGTGAATAGGAAAGATTTTTAAAAAGGTTTCTGGGTGTTTTGGTTATTAGGCAAATAGGAGTTAGAGACATACATACTCCAGACTGCTGCAAGTAACCCAGAGATCTACCCACCGATACTATTTGCCTTTTGCTAGCTACTGTTCCTGGGGGATAATATTTCAAGGTGAGGGAGAAAAAGGTTCTGTGGGATCCACACATTCACAGCTACACATTGTGCACGCAGATGATTCTGTCCCCTCACACTGAAATTCTTGTTTGGGACGTTTTAGAGCGATCCCATGTCCTCTGTTTGAGGCAAGCTGGGCCCAGGGACCTGAACATGTGTACCAAACGTGCTTGTGTCCCAGTGTGTGTTTGTGGTTTTTGATGTAACGAAGAGTGGCTGCACATGCTGGGACACACAGAGCGAATCGGAATAGAAGTTCTTGGCTTGCTTTTCTGGCCCGATTCTAACACCTCCCCTTCTTCTCCCCCGGCTAGGATGACACCTACACGGAAAGCTACATCAGCACCATCGGAGTGGACTTCAAAATCCGCACCATCGAGCTGGACGGCAAAACGATCAAGCTGCAGATTGTGAGTGCCCATGGGCCAGTGCCCGCGACTGGCTTCCTTCTGGCCTCAGAAAAAACAGGCCTCGAGAGGCAGCTCTGCAAGTGGGGGGTGGGATCCGAGCCGTGTGGAGCAGGAGCCTTCTGGGCTGGTGTCAGAAGGCGGCTGTGTCCTCTCCCTCAGTGCAGAAGGAGGATGATCAAGAGGTCAAGCAGTGGCCCAGAAACCCCCTCTGTTCAAAACTTTACTACTACTGCTTTTTTTGCCCTGAATGCACTTGAGCAAGCCACTGCGGTCAGCCTCAGAGCCTTGCTCCTCTCTAAAACAGTTCTGTGCTAGCCTACCTTACAAGTGGGTTGTAAGCTGAGGTGCATTCGCCTGCCGAGGAAGGTTCCCTAATGCACAGGCCTGTGCAGGGAGCAGCATGGAGACAAGGATGAAGGATCTGTGGTCTTCCTGTGTGGCATTCCACACGGACAAAAAGACTTGTCTTTCAACCTTTGATTTATAAGTTGCTAAGATTAAACAGAATGCGTTAGATGGATTGTTTGGGCTGGAGGCCAAAATGAAGCCGGTGTACTGTTTTTCAGGATTTTAACATTGCAGATGTTCAGCTTACTTTGTCTGACCTCGGATGGCTCCAGCCATCAAGGTGTCATTTTAAGCCGCCTTTTTCTCTCTGGGTTCTGTCACATGGTTTAATTTGCCACCCTCACATCCCAGCTTTTGCATCAGATAAAGTAGGCCGCTGATTCACAATGCACCCATTCATTTCAAAACTGCTGGACTTCTTCCCCTCTTATAAAAAAAAGGGTTGGTTACGGAAACAAATCCCTGAGTTAATAGTTCTGTGCTGGGTTGTCCGATTAACTCTTGGGCAGGAGAGAAGCAGAAATGGATTCTCCTGCATCCTGCACAGATTTACAGTAGGAACACGATATCTCTGGGGGATAGGTTCTGAGTTCTCCCTGCGAGGGGGCTGAACAATAATGGTTGTTTCCAATGTTATACATTGCATGGTCTGTATCTCCCTCTAGGGGCCAGTTCTGATAAATGCATCCTGGAAATACATATAGATAGATATTTCGGGGGCGGTGTTGAATTTTTTCAACCAGTGGATAAGCGAATCAGCGGATACTGCTCACGGATAGTAGGATCCTACTTTACAAGTATCACAGTTCTACACATGGAACGTATGCTCCTGGTGCTGAGTTTCGCTGTCTTCTTGTCTCCTTCTCTCTTCAGTGGGACACAGCAGGGCAGGAACGGTTCCGAACGATCACCTCCAGCTACTACCGAGGGGCGCACGGCATCATTGTAGTATACGATGTAACGGACCAGGTAGAACAGCAGTGGTGGCTTGTTTCTGGCATAGCATGGGTGTGTGCAAGCATGAACACCTATGTGCATGTGTTCCCGAAGGGGATCTAAATCCTGCACATCAGGAGGGAACAGCCCCGTCCTTTTTCTGCAGAAGAGGATCTGTAAGTTCAGGACCAGTGTACAATCATAACACCGCACGTCCACAGTGGTGAAGTTAAAACAGTAAACAAGAACTAAGGCAACGGAAGGAGATGGAAATGCATGTTTAAAAACATGCAGTTCAGTTAAAAGAGTGAGTGAGGAATATTTAACCTGCTGCCGGAAAGAATGAAATATTGGTGCTCGGTAGACCTCATCCAGATTGTTTTTGTCCAGCTGAGGTGCCAGTTCAGGAGAGGCTCTGTGTTCTGTAACAGCAGCTTATATCGTTTTGTACTAATGGGAAGCAGATCCTAGAGCAGTGTTTCCCCAACCTGGGGTCCCCAGATGTTCATGAACTAAAACTCCCAGAAGCCTTTTCACCACTGACTCTGCTGACTAGGATTTCTGGGAGTTGCAGTCCAAGAACACCTGGGGACCCCCGGCTGGGTAGCAGTCGCCTGGAGCCCAGGCAGATGTGTGTGTCTCTCTCTCTCTCTCTCTGTGCGTGTGTGAGTGCCCTCTTAGCCGTGTTCGCCTTTTATTTTTACAACATTTGCAGGAATTGCAGAGTGTAGGGGGGGGGGGTTATATCAAACAGTACCCGTCTGCCCAGAGATAATTAGAAGCTATTCCGCCCCCCACCGAGGGTTCATGCACGCAACCCATATTGTAGTGCTGTAAGAAAAAGTAGGAGAGCTGTTATTGCCAGCTGACTCAAGTAAGCGAACCAAGCTCTATTCTTGACAAAGAAGCCAGAGCTTCAGTCTTTGCACAGCATCCCCATTTTGAGTATTTCCTTTGTGTGTGTGTGTGTGTCTAAGCTTGTGGGCCATTTCCCAGGAACAGTTCAGCTGTCTGTGTCCAGCGTTCATTAGACTAGATGGATCTTGGGGTCCTGTCCAGCTCCATCGGGCTGCAATTCTGTGCCCCCCCCCCCCAGCCCATGAGAGCTAGGAACTTGGTCTTCCTTGAAAACCAAAGCGCCCGGGTGTGTTAGCATGGCCTCGAGGGCTTCACCCTCTCCTGTCCTGTGTTTTTGGCACGCAGGAATCGTACAACAACGTGAAGCAGTGGCTGCAGGAGATTGAACGCTACGCCAGCGAGAACGTCAACAAGCTCCTCGTGGGGAACAAGTGCGACCTGACGACCAAGAAGGTGGTGGACTACACCACTGCCAAGGTGTGTGGTTGTTGTTGAGGGCAGGGAAGCCTCTTGCACCCTGTGCCAATCTCTGTGACACCTGGTTTGCCTGCGGCCGAGAACCATGTGAGAGGATGGGCTGTGCCCCTTTAGATTCTAAGGTGGGGGGGAGGACACATCACTTCTGAATGCTCCTCCACATTCTTTTTAAACAAGCAACCTCCTTAAAAAACCTCCTTACTGGAAAACAGAAGTGGAGAATCCGTGCTTTATTGGGGGGGGGGGGGTGTTCTTCCTACAGCTTTCCTTTCTGTAGTGCTTTTCTGAATTAAACCACCGCCTGATGCAACGGTTGCAGGAAATCCAGTGCTACGCCAGCAAGAATGTGAATTAAATGATTTTTTTAAAAAAAACACGTTCTTTCCCCACCCTCCCGCCCCGTATTTATGAAGGGGTACAGCCTCTCCTGCCACCTTCAGCTTTCCCCCGGTTTGTTCTGTGGACGGCACCGACGGAAATCTCCAGGGGCCTTTTGGTTCTTGAGCGTTGGGTTGTGTGCCAGAGTGAGTGAAATAAGTGGTAAGAAAAAGAGTGGGTTTTTCATTGGAAGTGGGTTGCCCTAACCCAAAAAGCAGGTGGTTTATGCCCCCCCCCCTGTTCTAGGGGCAGGAAGGAAGTAGATGAAGATTAACTGATTGATAGATCTCCAGATGGTTTGCTGTAAATTAACAAAGGATTTCTTACTCGGAATTGTGTGTAGCAGCGACAACACAAGGCCTGTTCCCCTTTATAAATTAGGTTCCTTATATCAAGAAAAACTGGATGAGGACAGATGCAGCTGTCTGGGTGATTTTTGGTTTACAACTTCCATCAGCCCCACCTAGCTTACCAGTGTCAAAGGATTATGGGAATTGTAGTCCAGAAACATCTGAAAGAGTACCTTTGCCCCATACCTCAGGTGTGAAGTTCCCCCTTAATGATTTTCGGAGGAAGTTGGGAGCCTCCTGGTGGGGGGGGGGGCTTGGTTTATCTTGGTTGTCTTTGGTTTTTCCCCCAAAGTTTCCGTGGTGTTAAAAATCCTGTCTCGGAAACCTTCAGAACCTCTCTGGGGGCCTGGCATAGTTCGCACGAAATCTCAGGCTGAAACGAATGAAAGGCTGACCTACATCGTGGATTATCTGTATGCAGCTCATTGGTGCATGTGGTCCCCTAGCCTGGGGTGAGTCCATTTGGGACAGATTCAGCTTCCAACTTCCCTTGGATGCCCACCCCTGCCTTATACTCTGGCATGGTAGACAGGCGTTTATGCTGGCCCATGTCTGGTTCCAGATTCTTACGGTCGCGAAGCCTGTTTCTTCACCAAAACAGCAGGATTAAAACAAAAGCAATGCAGGCATTTCCCATTAGAAAGGCAACTCTTTCACCTGAAACGGCCTCTTCCCCCCGCCGGCCACTCTTTTTATTTTTATTTTTTAATTCCTATTTTCTTTCCTCGGACAGGAGTTTGCAGACTCCCTCGGCATCCCCTTCCTGGAGACCAGCGCCAAGAACTCCACCAACGTCGAGCAGTCGTTCATGACGATGGCCGCCGAGATCAAGAAGCGCATGGGCCCGGGGGCCACCGCCGGTGGCGACAGACCCAACCTGAAGATCGACAGCACCCCAGTCAAACAAGGCGGTGGTGGCTGCTGCTGAGAGGAGGAGGGGACATGATGGCGTTAGCAGGGGAGGGGCGGCGGCGGCGGTGGCCCGGGGGGGGGGGGAGGCTGGATTTTGGGGAGCAGGCTGGGGAAGAGGGAGGCGCCTGCCCCTTCTCTGCTGTCCAGCCGCTGCCGTCCTGCTTTTCTTCTACTCCGAAGGTGGCTTTTCCCGGATGATACCTCGGTGGAGGGGGACGGGGCCTCCCTCCCCCTTCCAGCTCAGCCGCTCTGAGCGCTCTTGGGCGTGCTCGGCCTGTTGTTTATTTCATTTTTAATTTTCTTTCTCGTCCCCACACTTAACTCTAGAGGGGATATTGGGGGGGGGGGATTCGGGAGGGGGCTCTGTACAGGTCAAAGGCTTTCCCTGCCCCCTGGGGGGAGGGGAGAGGGGGCGCTGGCTCCTGCTGCCCCCGGGGGCTCCCCCCCCCTTCCCTGCCGGCAAGGGTCTGGGCGAACTTTCGAATTTTCACCGGTTTGGTTCGAGCGGCCCTCGCTGTTCCCTTCCATACCTCCTCGCTCTCCCTAGCCGCCTTTTTTTCACCCCACTCCCCAGCTGTGATTCTCCCCCCCCTAACAAAAAAAAAAAAGGAGGATGGAGCTTTTGTATTTTTCTCGCTCGATTTCCCCACGCACGCCCCTTTCAGACCCCGCTTTGGGCAGCCCTTGAGTCCCTCTATCTTGTGCATCCCACCCGGTTGAATTGGAGTTGCTCCGGCAGATGGCTTTTTTGCTGGGGTGCCGAGGGCTGGGGTGTCTCTGTTCTCTCTCTCTGTGTGTGTGTGTCTCTCCTTCCTCCTTCCCCCACCTTTCCCAGCTCTTTTTCCAGAGAAGGTGCGGTGGCCTTGCTCCTTTCCTCCCCCACCCCTGCATGCGATGTCGGCTTCCTTGTTGCCGGTGATGAGGCCTCCACGTTTCCCGTTGGATCGTCCCGTGATTTCTCATCCAATTTGCTTTCTTTTCTACCACAACAAATCCTTCCCCCTCTGCTCCCCGCAATGCCAGTTTTCCTGAAACTCTTCCGCTCAGGGCCCCCACTCTTCCCCAGTGTCTTTCCACCCTCCAGTCCACCCCACTGTATTTCTCCGAAAGGACACGAGTGGGAGCTTGCAACAAGATGAGAAACATATACTGTGCGCACACACACCCCACCGGCTCCTTCACGGGCACTGCTGGGTCCCACCGTTTCACTCTTAAAACTCCTCCCTGAGTCTGAACTGGGTCGAAGGAGAACATTTGGGGTTCTTCCCCTAGCTTCTGCATTCCACAGTCAATGAATGTATTTTTGGGCAGCCGGGCACCCACTGGGTTTCATGAATGGCTCCTGGCACCGTCTAAGCCTGGGGCCCCTCACCTGTGGCCATCTCAGCCCCCTTCACTCTCTGTCTTCCCTTTCCACCCCCAATTCCCTCCCAGTCCTCTACTGGTATTTGCAGGGCCGTGTAGCTGCCCCCTTTCTCTCCCTTCCCTGCCTTTTCTCTCTGTGTATCTGTGACCAAACTGAAGCCCGTCCGTCCCCCCCGGTATTGAGCTCTGGCTCCCAGACGTGCTATACTCTGTATGTGGGTGGGTGTGATTTTCTCTTTCTCTTCCTTTTTATTACTGAGAAGCTGGTGATCGTTTCAGAATTCTGCCCCAGCTCCTTTTGCACCCCCCTCTCTCCCCCTCCCTTTTATTTAAGGAACGTCCAGGGACCCTGCTGGGCCAGGCCGTGGGTGGAAGGTTTTTGTTTGTCCGCTTTTGTTTTGTTCTGTTTTTCCACAAACGAAGTTAAAAACACAAACGAGAGGACGAGAAAAGGAAGGAAAAAAAAAAACCCCAATAAAAACATAACCAGCCTCTGCAAAAGGAGGGACTCTCAAGCCTACCTACATAGCTCTTCTCTTCTTTCCTTGGTGGGCGGTGGGTTACCAGTGTGTGTCTGTGTTGGAGGTTGTGGGAGAGATGTTCGGAGTATCTCCCTGTGAAAATCTGTATTTTGGGGAAGGGGATGCTCATGGTCTCAGCCCATGTGGTAGACGCATCACCCAAGGGTCACTGGTAACAACATGGATTTCTCTCTTCTCCTCTGTATGTCTCCCCAAATGTCCTGGTTAAATGCCACCATGCGGTGGTGGGTGGTTGCCTGAAACATGGGCTGGATAAACGGAGAGGAATCTAATTGGGTTTCTACGGCTCCTGTGCCTTTTCTTTCTCTCAAAAAGGAAGAACGGGAAAATCGGGGCAAATCCTCTAACGTCTTGTCTCTTTCAATGGAAGTGCACTGCAGGAAAAGAAATCCTAGATGTGCAAACAAGTTGTCCCGGGCTAGCTAGGGCGGTGTCACCTTTCGTGGCTAGTCAGGCCACGAGCTAGCCGCCGGATCTGTATGTCTTCATTGTGGCAGCCAGAATGGAAGCAGCAAGCTCCCTGCCTTCGCTCACCTTGGTTCTGCGGCGTGGGCCACAGCGGCCAAGTGGCAATCGGTCTGTCCAGCCAGACTTCCGCCAGGGAGGAAGCAACACATTGGGATCCCCTTTTAATTCCAGCTCAGGGCGAGGAGTTGGTTCCTGGCCTTACACGAAGGCGACTTATGGTATTGCTCGCCCCACGTTCTCCAGCTTGCACCCTCGGATCGTGACGCTGGCGCGGTGTAATAGACTTGGAACAGAAGGATGCCCCAAATCCACCTCCTGCTCTAAAGTCCATGTTCTGATTTTGTCTCCTCTGCCTTCTCCCATCAGTGGCCAACAAATATAAGAAGAGCCCGGCTAACTGGAAAACAGAGTGATTCCAGTGGCCGAAAACATGCTTGCAGGAACCTCACAGGCAGGTGCTCATGTCTCCGTCTCTCCGCCTGGGGCCCACGAGGCTTTTCGGTACGAAGGTGACATCAGCCCCTCGGCAGCCTTACCTCCGTGACGTTTTTCCTACCCATCTGTTTTTTAAAAACACCCATTGCTATCTTTCGTGGGTGGCAAATTCTGTGCGCTGCCCGGAACCCATCCTGAATCTCCCAATTTTGGGTTTCACTGGATTCTAGAAGTAGAAAACCTTCACCCGTGCATAAGGTTAGGAGTCTTCTGTGAGTTTCTTAACCTCCTTACATTCTCCCTGCCCAGTTTTAAAGCCCCAGAAGTTTAAAAGCCCCATAGGATTCTTGTTCTTGGCCAATCCTTGCATGGCAAGAAGACCTTATAATGAGGATGTCGTAGAGGCAAAGGGGTTTCGGCAAGCAGTAAAAGAGCCTATAGCCGCTTGAGTTGCAGTGACAAGCCACCTGAATTAACGGGTGCATTGCTGGTGGATGTGCAACCTGTTGCTTCATTGTAGTAAAGGCAGGCTAAATTGGATCTAATCCATTTTTAGGGGAAATGGACAAAACAGGCAGCTTTGCAGTTTGAAGCAGAGCTGCCCGAAGCAGAAGATGTGTGGTTATCCTCCCAACAACGGGCTTCCTTGAGAGAACGCGCCTGTGAGCATCACATCATGCTGTCCCTGGCCAAGTCTCCTCTTTGAAGGATGATGGGCTTTGGTGGTTGGAGATGAGGGCTGGGGAAGGCTGCTGTTGACCCCGGGTGTTAGAACCAAGGAAATCAGGAAGGCGGAATGGCCGTTCTCAAGGTCAGAGTGATTAACTAACGAGAGGCGACGGGAGAAGGGAGGGCTCCCTAGGCGAACACATGCTTTAAATCCCAGTCAAACCCAGTGTCTACTGGAACCAACCTTTAGGCTTGCGTTTTGTATTGTCTTGGGCTCCTGCTTGTTGGTTTGCATGGTTGTTGATCTACTTGCGTTTGCTGCCTCTCAACTAGGTATATATCTGATTTATGGTTTAACTACCTGGCTTTCGCCTCTGACTCTCCTTTGACCTCCCCCTTAAAACACAGCTCTTGACAGCTCCGTGTTTGATCAGGACCAGCGGTGGCCTTTTGCTCCCATAGATGGCCGTTCGATGCCTTAAATGCCAGTGGCTAAACCATCTATAATCTAAAAATGGAGGTCCCTTTCTGGTGTGTTTTTGCTCTTGTGTTGCTCGGCGTGTGGTTTCGGGAGTCTCCTTCCCATAGACTCACTGTTGAAGAGTTTACCTTGACGATATCCTCCCACTTGGCCAGTTCAAAATATATTAGTGACGCTCCCTGAATTCTCTTTGCGGCAAGGGGTGAGCAGGGCAGAACTTCCGGTTTTCATTGATGAGTTAATCAATTAAACTAGTTAATCAGATAGCCAGATTTCTGGCTGCAAGTTTCTAGGCCTCAATGTTAAACCAGGCATGGGTTTTTTCTCATTCTTTTCTCAAGGGTCTGGAGTGGGAGGGAGTTGAACCCAAAACCAGGATTTATGGACGTAACTGAGTCCCCCGCCCCACATCCTTCATCCTTTTTATCTAATTGCTGAAGTCCAGACTGTAGACTACAGTAGGACCCCTGTATCTGTTGAGGATTGGTTCCAAGCTCCTCCGCAGATACTGAAAAATGTGGATAATAGTGAATGCTATTTTAATACTGAATGCTACACATTGCATGGTCTCTGGCTCCCTCTAGTGGCCAGTTCTAATACCTTCACCATTAGAAATATGTATTTCCAGGCTTTTTCTTTGAATATTTTTAATATTTTCAGACTGTGGGTAAGTGAATCAGTGGATGTTGATCCTGTGGACCGGGGTGTGTGTGTGTTTTCCTACTGTATCTCCCAAAGGCTCGCTGTGTTCGTCTGGAACAGCAAACAGAATGATAAGAGTTGGAAATGACACCGAAGGTCATCTAGTCTCCCCCACTGGCAGTGCAAGAATAAACAGGGGTTCAGTCCCTGGGCGATGTCTTCTCTCAAGATGGTCATGATTTGTCTGGAACATGCAGGATGATTGTGGCAGAAACATAAACCACGTAAAGCCTGACACAGATGGCATGCATCATATACACAATAATGAGGTTTAAAAGCACGAAAGTGCCTTGGTTTTACATGCTGCAACCGTTCTTTATACACATTTGAAATGCAAAGCATGACCGGAAATGTTAAGGCTATAGTTTCTGATATTTTTGAAACCTAAAAACTTCCCGAAATCCAGTTGATGACTCCAGCTGACAGGGTGGTTTTCATAATTGTGGAATCACCGTATAGCTCTTGATTCAGTTGGCTGATTCTCGTTGGAGCTACCCTTTTGAACTATTTATTTTATTTAGTTGTGTTGTTTGAAATATTTTTTTTTACTCTGCCTTCCCTCCTTCAAAAGGACCCAAAGCGGCTTACATCACGAAAAGACACTCTTTAAAAGCTAAAAACAGTAAGTCTGTGAATGCAAAGAAAAAAGAAAAAAATTAAGCTAAAAAACGGTAAACAAAAGCAACATTTAAACATTCAAAGCAACAAGGCACAACAATTCATTTTAAAAAAAGAAAGAAAAACACCCACTCGGGCAGCCGGTTACTCAGGGAAAGCCTGCCTGAAGAGCAAGGTCTTTGGATGCTTGCGGAAGGACAGCCAAGATGGGGCCAACCTGGCTTCTAGTGGCAGGGAGTTCCAAAGTCTGGGTGTGGGGGCAAAGACAGTCAAACAGGTGTTCTGAGCTGATGGGACTTGTAGTGACAACACACTTGGAGGCAAAGCTCAGTTTCCCATCCTTTCCTTCCCTCTCCTCCTACCAGCGGGTAACCGGAGGGGTGGCGCTCTTGCATTTAAACCCCATTTGGCTGCAAATGCACGAGAAGTTGGCCAACATCTTTGTACCATATAATCTATTTCCAACTATGCAGGGAGAGTAAGAGGTGCAGGAAGTAAAGAGTTACTCCTACCTCAAGCGGATTAACCCCTACGGAAAGGGTCAGAGATGATACCTTGCGGGAAAGCTACGGAATGACCGTGCAATTACATTCGTTCCTTCCAAAACGCTACAGGAGTGCATTAAACCTGGAGCAAATGGATCCCCTACGCAGTGGATTTTAGGGACTGTCCGAGCTCGGCCGAAGCTGAGGCTTGTATTTTATTTTTTTACAAGCTATATCTTCATGTCGTCCTCCAAGTCATGATTGGGAATATATTCTATAATATACGCAGTGTGTCAAATGAACTCTCAGGAGAGGCAGAGAAGCTATGCTTCTCGGGGTTACTGCAGATCAAAGCCCATCATCCCTGATGACTGGCCATGTTGGCTGGGGATGATGGGCATGGGCTCAGTACCCGCTGATTCACTTACCCGCCGCCGGAAAGCTCAACAAAACCTGGAGGCTCATAATGTCTTCACTCCTTGTAGGCATATAATTATTCTGAAAAATTCACAGATTTGGAGAGAGAGAGACTTGATTCCTTCCTCATTTTAGGGAGTGAGTTGCGTTAGGACAGATATAAAAACAAGTGGTTGCAACTAATTATATTTTTTTGCTATGCAATACAAACAGTCTGAAAGATGCAATTAAAAGTGCATTGTAAGTGCAAATATAAGGATCATTCTCATCCTTGTGATCCTTTTTCAGGGTTTTCTAGGTAGAGAATCCTCAGAAGTGCTTGACCCTTCCCTTCCTCTAGGGGGAGCCCTGGGACAGTGCAGCTTGCCCAAGGCTGCCCAGGCTGGCTCTTCTCCCAGGAGGCACAGTGGGGGATTTGAACTCCCAACCTCTGCCTTAACCACTGAGCTGTCCAGCCAGCTAGTCACCAATAAACCTAGACTAGATATGGGCTAGAAAAGAACCTCCTTTGAGATGAAGAGTGTAATAAGGAACAAACTCTTTAAAGGGGCTTTGAGGATTTACACTAGATGGGGCTTTTTTCTCCCAGATTCACTACGTGGCACAGAGTTGTATATTTTAACCCAGCCTTCCATAAGAAAGACGTGTTTGAAATGTCGATTTATAGCCGGACGCTAAGAATTTCATGGATCAGGAATATGGCCAGCGAAATCATAAAAGGGAGAAAGCTACATTCCTTCGCACAATGAGAAACGAAAAGTACAGAATGTTATGGCTGCTCAACCCAAGTAAAATAAAAGTGGAAAGAATTCCAGCCGGCAAAAGAACTTCTTATTCGCTTGAAAAGTCTTAAGGGAACAGCTTGGATGCAACGCAACATTTGTGTTTTAGAACGGTCACTGCCGGAGTCGGAGGAGCCATGAAGAAGAAAATATGTCCAGGGAAATGGACTTTGATCCATGGCAGCTGACACAGAAATAAATTTCTTAACCTTTTGATAGCTAGCTCAGTGGTTTAGGTCTTGAACCAGAGGTTGGGAGTTCGAATCCCCCCATGCCTCCTTGGCAAGGGGCTGGACTTGATGCTCTCTCGGGTCCCTTCTAGCTCTGCAATGCTAAGATAATTATTATTCAAAAATACCAGACACAGTCAAGCAAAATTATAAAAATCATTGTTTGGTATTCTATAACAGATACAAGTTTTAACCCAAAACCCAAGGATCTGTTAAATATCGGCGTAGTATGTATGCTGTTCCTAATATTGCCATTTTTTGTAGCTCTGATTTCTGAGATCTGCAACTGCTTATAGTACTGTGTGAAATTTCTGGATATTGTTCCCAAAGTCCCCGTGACTACGGGGACCACTGAAGTGTGTTTCTTCCAGAGGCGAGATGGTTCGATGGCCAGCTCTCTGTACCAACTCTTTATCTTCAGCTCTGGCATCCCCTGGAATTACAATGTCAATGATCCAGACTTTTCTTCGTTCTATCACTACTATGTCTGGTGTGTTATATTCGAGGTGTTTATCCGTTTGGATCCGGAAATCCCACAAGATCTTGACTTCCTCATTTTCTGACACCTTCTCTCCCTGATGTTCCCAGGGATTTCTGGAGGCCGGCAAGTTATATTTTTTTGCATAATAACCAGTGCACCAATTTTGCCTTTCTGTCCTGTCTAACTTTGCAATCTGTTTGTGCAATCTTCGGACATTCGCAGGTGAGATGCGACACAGTTTCACCTTTTTCTCGGCAGAGTCGACGTTTCCTCTTAACACGAATTCCTTGGATCTTGGCCTTCATCACGTCGGTTCGGAGCGCTTGTTCTTGTGCAGCAAAAACCAAGCCTTCGGTTTCTTTCTTAAGGGCCCCCAGTTTCAGCCATGCCCATGTTGAATGAGGATCATGCTTTCCATCAACATTTCTCTGGTCTTGTCCATGTAGCGGTTTATTTTTCCAGTTGTTTTATTGTGGTTGCTGTTAAGTGCCACAATATTGTGCCCTTGTGTTTAATTTTGGTGACACCTGGGGGAAAGAGTGTCTCCAACGGAAGCACTAGGGGGCGCCAGCCCACCAGTAATGTTTTCCTCCCAGTCCCTTTTCCTACCAGTTCGGAAGGCAAACTATGATTGCCTTTGCTTTGCTCAGCGCTTCTCCGGTCCTTCCTCCCTGGGCGCCAGGGGTGGCTCAGAACAGCCGGCGAGGGATGGAGGTCTGCCACAGAGTAAGCTATTTCTGCTGCTGATCTGTGCTATTGTTTCGTCTCTCCCAAAGCATCGGTCTCTATTTTAAGCCCTCGGCCGGCAAGAATTAAGGTCAGTGCAAGGCAAGGGGAGCTGCCTTGGTGAAGCTTTTTTGCTAGCGATGCGGCAATGTCTCCCTTTGTTCTGTGCCATCAAGCGGCCTCTCCTCAGCTGCCCTGCTCAGCTCTTGCAGACTCAAGGTTGTGGCTTCTTTTAGGGAGTCGGTCCATCTCGCATTTGGCCTTCCTCCTTTCCTGCTGCCTTTCTCCAGTAGTTCCAAGTCCTCCATACAGATCACGTTACCATAGTCTTTCGAGACTGAAGGATGCCTAATAGGAAGGTCTCCAGTAGGGTTGTCTTTTCCAGGGAATCCTGCCTTCTCGTGAGCTGCCCAAAGTAGGACAGCCTCAGTTTCAACATTTTTGCCTCCGGAGACAGTTCTGGCTTGATTTGATCAAGGACCCACTTGTTCATAAAGTCTCTTAACTATTTCAATTTCATTACTGTCAATGCTAAAGCTGTGTAGTTCTTCTATAGTCATTATATATATATTTTTGTCCACACTAAGAAGGTGTGGAGGTGCTTCCCTGTCGCCTGGGTTCTAACTCCTTAGAGAACTTTCCAAACCTTGGTTTTAACGAAGGATTTATTTTAGTTGTTAGTTCTGGAATTTGTTCTAACTGGATGTTACTGGTTCAGAAGGGTGTGCAAATCACCAAGGACATTTAAAGAGGAATTGGGCACACATTGTGTGCTATTTCGAAGGCTATGCGTTGTGTATTTAGTTGTGCTCCAGTTGAGCAAACAACCGCACAACCCTTTTCTTTATGGATCGCCCTAAAATATATGGTAAAACCCATTAGGCTTTCTGGCCATTGATTTCAGTGTCTCTTACTCCTTCTCTGACATAATCCTGAATCATTACAGAGGAGAGGGGATCTATCATCCCCTCTCCCACATTTTCACAAAGGAAGTTATAAATGAAGATAATAATAGTTGTGTGCCATCAAGCCAATTCTGGCTTATGGCAACTCTTTCAAGGGTTTTCTAAGTAGAAATGGTTTCCCATTCCCTTCTTCTGACGGGGATGCCCTAGGACTGTGCAGCTTGCCCAAGGCCACACAGGCTGGCCCTTCTGAGACGCAGAGTGGGGAACTGAACTCCCAACCTCTGGGAGCCGGATACTCAAACCACTAAGCTATCTAGCCACCGAATCATTATGTGCTGCCGAATCAGTCATGACCTATGGCGACCCTTTCCCAGGGTTTTCCAGGCAGAGAATAGACAGAAGCGCTTGACCCTTCCCTTCCTCTAGGGGCGCTGTGGGATGGTGCAGCTTGCCCAAGGCCACCCAGGCTGGCTCTTCTCCCAGGAGGCCCAGGGGGGGATTCGAACTCCCAACCTCTGGCTTTGCAGCTTTATATCTAACCCACTGAGCTAAATGAAGATACCTAGGAACAACATTATTGTATCCCTGAAGTGCTTTGCAGGTTAACGTTTATTGCAACGTTACGTGGTTTGATGTATTATAATAACGCATGCCCGCTTAGAACCTCCTGAGACCCTTGGTCTGATTTTAAACATCTGCTTTCTGCAAGCCATAAAGAGAGAGCTCAGAGAAGTTACTCTGTGGGGCCAGAATTCCCTCCTGCAAGGCCATCCAGCTTAGCTCAGAGATTCTAGGAACAGAAATTAAGAAAAAGTACATTTCTTCAGTGCTGAGTTCAAATTTCTACTCAGCATTCCGTCCATGGCAACTCGCTAGGTGAGGCAGAAGAGGGGAGGAATGAGGGTGGGGTGGGGTAGAAAGTGTGTCAGAAACCGCGAAATAAGTCCAACTCACCCATTTTTAGCTCCAGCTCTGTTGGCTGCCAGCATATGGTTCTTTGCAGGTTTATTCTCAAGAGAACACAGCCGTCAACAAAAATAAAAAATTATCCTGTTTTCAGAAACACAGCGACTGTTTCCGTGTATTACAATGAAAGCCAGAGTCCTCTGCCATTCGAAAGAGCTGTTTTTGGCACCGGTTAGGCCTCCTCTTGAGTCCCGTGTCCAGTTCTGGACATCCCACTTTAAGAAGGATGCTAACAAACTGGAGCAAGTTCAGAGGAGGGCCACCAGGATGATCAGGTGACTGGGAACCAAGCCCTAGGAGGAAAGGCTGAAAGAACTGGACCCGTTTAGCCTTGAGAAAAGAAGATGGAGGGGAGGCAGGAGAGCACTTTTCAAATACTGGAAAGGGAGTCCTACAGAGGAGGGGGGGCAGGATCTGTCCTCGATCCTCCCAGAGTGAAGGACACGTCGTCGTAACGGGGTTCACGTTACAGGAAGCCAGATGCAGGCTGAAGATCAGGAAAAACTTCTTAACTGTTAGAGCAGTACGACAAGGGAACCCATGACCTTGGGAGGGGGTGAGCGCTCCAACGCTGGAGGCATTCAGGAGAAAAAAATGAACCACCCTCTGTTTGATCTGCTTTGATTGGGATTCCTGCCTTGAGCTAGGGGTTGGACTCGGTGGCTTTATCGGCCCCTTCCAACTTCATGATTCTGTGATTCTATGTTATACACTCTTGATGGTTTTAAAAAGTGCAGTAATTTTTTTAAAAAATTCAGTCTTCACTTCTGGTGGTATTAAAGTTTTCACTGGTACGAAGCTGGTGCAGTCTTTGTAGGCGATATAAACATAGATTGTCTGACTGAAAATCTTGATGCTAGAAACGGCTAGCAGAACTGCAGTCCTCATGCGCCTTAAATTCAATTCTTACCTACGGTGACCCATTTCAGGGTTTTCCAGGTAGAGAATATTCAGAGGTGCTTGACCCTTCTCTTCCACTAGGGGCGCTGTGGGACTGTGCAGCTTGCCCAAGGCCACCCAGGCTGGCTCTTCTCATAGGAGGCACAGTGGGGGATTCGAACTCTCAACCTCTGCCTCCGCAGGCAGAGATCTAAACCACTGAGCCTAACCATCCAGCTATGGAGCTTCAACAGAGGGACGTTAAAGCTCCATAGAACGTCTCTACCTTTTGACAGCAAAGGATTACAAGATCAGCTTTGTACTTTCCCTGGGAGGAATGTGAACTTGCCGACATTTATCTGCCTGATGAGTGTGGCTTACTGAGAACTGAGTTTACGATTAGGATATAGGAGCCAGACCTGCCAC
Source organism: Intellagama lesueurii (assembly GCA_037013535.1). Classification (NCBI taxonomy): domain Eukaryota; kingdom Metazoa; phylum Chordata; class Lepidosauria; order Squamata; family Agamidae; genus Intellagama; species Intellagama lesueurii. The sequence continues at coordinate 2,099,650 of JBAJHW010000019.1, read as the reverse complement.
CAAATTTATTTACTGATATGAGTCTTTATGATTGCAAACAGCCCCAGGTGCATGTGCCAGTTGGACGGGATGTAGAAGTTAATAAATACTGAAATAAACAAATAGGGTTTCCTCCAGAAGACGGTGAGAATGACTGTCAGAGGGGAGAGCCACCAAATCTGTAGGAAACATGTAGCAAGGATAAGAGGTTATTTCAGAGGGAACTTGACAGCCATCTTCACATATCTTAGATGAAGGAGGAACGTTGTTTTTTTCCATTGTATCCTGCCCAGGGTTCAAATTATAGTTGGACTCCCATATCCGCCGTTGATCGGTTCACACTCCCTCGCTGATACTGAAAAATGTGGATTATAGCAAACACACTTTTTCTAGAGAGCACATTGCATAGCATGGTCCCTTGCTCCCTCTAGTGGCCCGTTCTGGCAATTTCAACTTTAGAAATATATATTTCTAGGATTTTTCTTTGAATCTTTTTTTAATATTTTCAGAATGTGGATCAGAATGTGGATACGGATCAGGGGTTCCTACTGTACCACCATGGCTGCCTTCCAGAACTTGAAACTTAAAGCTTCAAAGCTGGGATGCTGAAGAATGTTAATAAACACATCCAACTGTTCCGGTCCGTGCACAGAATTCAGGAAAACTATACGCCACTGAGAATGGGGCAAATACTTTATATCTGATGCATCCTCGTGAACTTATTTGGCGGCGGGAACAAAAGCCGAAAGATTATAGAGGTGGCAAAGATGGGGGATTTGTTCAGTTTCCTGGGCAACCGGAATTGAGATCTCTCCTGCTTTTGTTGTTGTTGTTGTTGTTGTCATGACAGGGTCTGAAAGCTGGGATCCCAGTGATTTGGGTCGGAGGCCGTGGGTGAGTGGATCCAGAGGTTGCCCTCGCTGGTAAATCTATGGGCTAGGTTTCTTTCCTTTAAAACCTGTATGAAAGAACGGCCAAAAATAAAGTAAAATTGTAATTAACAGTTAAAGAGGGAAGGGGGATAGAAAACAACAGGTGGGCTTCCGGAAAACTGAGCCAACCAAAGAGATGCCATGTCACGATGAGAGGAAAAAGCTTCATGGCAGGGAATTTGAGCAGAGCTGCTGTTTTTAAGGTCTGTGGGCTGCTAAAAACACAAGTTGTTTTTTTTCCCCCCCTTCCAAAGGGTGATCTTCAACCCTTTGAGAAAAATGACACAGAGTTCTGTGGATCCTGGAAGGCGAACCGGTTTTATTCGGGGGTCTGTTTATTCGCAAATAAACCTGTTCGTCTTTCGGGGTCTCCGAGAGGCCCTTGTTTTAGCGCTGAACAGCCTCCACCCACGGGAAAGGTCTGAAAACGAGTCTCTGTGCCTCTTAACCGGCCGATGAATGGACTGAAGTGAAAGACGTGGCTCAAAACCTTGTTGATGAGCGGAATAAGTCACCAGAGTGAGGCCCATTGAATCAACGGGGCTTAACAGAGGCGTCGGCTCACCCTAGGCTTCCACGGGGGGGGGGGGGGTGACTGGCTAGGCTAAGCATCAGGATTTCAGCTGGAGAATTGGGAGGGGGTCCAAAGCGTCGTCTTGTCCAGTGGTTCTCCAACCGGGGGGGGGGTCCCCAGATGTTCTCGGACTGCGACTCCCAGAAATCCTGGCTCAGCACAGCAAGTGGTGAAAAGGCCTCTGGGAGTTGCAGTCCAAGAACATCTGGGGACCCCCAGTTTGGGAACTGCTGCTCTCACATCGCCTCCTGAAACGAAATCCATAGGTAAAGCATCCCGGGAGGGAGGGATCGATTTCAAGTATTTTTACCCTGCCTGGAAAGGATCTTAGCACTCAAGGAGGCTCATCGAGGGAGACGCGGTCCTTGAGATCGTTTGGATCCCGGCCGTTTAGGGCTTTACAGGTTAGAACTAGCCCTTTGCATGGTGCCCGGAGACAGATCAGCCCTGCTGATCCCCTTTTTTCCGAACCTTTGAAGCATCTTTCTCGGAAAATAATTATGGAGGGACAGGGGAGCTCCCCCCCCCCCAGTCAGCAGCGTCCTCAGGAATTGCTTCCTAAGTTTGCTAAATGTTTCTATTATTGATATATGAATTCATTGCAAGCGACAGTTTATTGATGGACCTTGAATTGGTCTCATTCTTTTAGCCCGGCCTGCCTTACAGGGTTCTTGTGTAGGTGAAGGGGGTGAGGAGAAGAGCCATGTATGCCCATGGGAACTCACGGGCAGAAAAGTGGGATATAAATATATATATATATAAATTAATACTGAATGAAAGGTTGGTATCTGGGTCCACCCTTTTAAATAACTCAGAAAGGCCCGGTCAGGCTTAATTCCTACTTATGGGGGTTTTTAAACGTATAATTTATTGTGTTTTTATAGCTATTTTTTAACCCTGTGAGCCTCCTTGAATCCCCTCGTTGGTAGAAAGGTGGCTTATACATGAGACAAATAAAATTAAAACATTAGAATTTAAATTCTTTCCTACAAAGCTGCCTGCATCGGCAGAAAGTTAATTTTTTAGGTTTAATTTTTTTTTTCAGCGACGTCGTGGGACGAGGGACGTTTTGATCGAAGGATGAGGGGAAAAACCCCTCGAGGCACACTTTGGATCAATTCAATATCCGTGATTTTTTTTTTTTTTTTGGGAGCAAAACTCCTTAATGAGAACGAAGTGTGCAGCGTTGAAATTCTGTCTGATATTAAAGGAAAGGGTTGGGAAGCAACACCCGACCATTATCTCATCCTATTCAAAAAACCCAAAGATTTCGCCGCCTGCGTTGACAGCTCGCTTTTGCAAAGCAATCAACGTTGCTGACAGACAAGAACATTTTGTCAAATTTTGGGGAGCATGTGAGGAAAGGAGAAAGCTCTGTGTGTGTGTGTGTGTGTGTTACAGCTGTCTTATTAAAAAAAATTAAGAGAAAATTGAAGAGAGGTTAGGGATTGCCTCATTCCAGTGTCTGCACCATTATTTGATCATATGTTTCTCTCCAGAACCGATCCTACCATGGGTCAGACTGAGACACCTGCCTCAGGCAGCAAATTCTGGGGGATGGCAATAACAGCTTGGGGGGAACAGACCTATCTGTCTGACCTATGGACCCCACCAAGTTTGGCCACTGCCCTCAGGCACGATCAACGATGTTGCCTTAGTCTGGAGGGGAAGCCATTTTGTTCTGGACCTCAGGCGGCAAAATATCCGGGGTCCGCCCAGTCTCTTTCCAACCCCTGGTGGAAATTTCAAAACATATTCCCACTATGGAGAACTGTGTCCATGTGGAAATTCCCACAAAGCCAGGATCGGGCTGCAGGGCTTGAAATATTATACATTTATGGATGTAGCTCAGTGGTTTCGGTCTCTGAGTTTGTGAGTTCGAATTCCTGCTGTGCCTCCTTGACAGGGGCTGGACTTGATGATCCATAGGGTCCCTTCCAGTTCTGCAGTTAGATGATTATATTATATATATGGTTTCCTAATTTCATATATACACATGTTAACACAAACCAAACCTCTCAAGGTTCTTGTAAATTCTCTTTTGTCAATTTACTCTTCTCCGGCCCTCTCCAGCGTTCTTCCTTTTTACAATTTTATCATATTTTCTTGATAAGCTCCCCTTTCTCTCTGGGCCAAATCCACCCAAGGCGTGAACGAAGCCTAGGCATTACAAACTAAAAAAGAATATTATAAGAGCTTTAACATTCAAAAACGTCTCTCCCTGACACACAGCCACATGTGTGTGCCCACAAATAGCAATAAAATCAATATCCTGGCTCATCATCCAGGTCCTTTTCCTACACACCTACATGCCATATGCTTTTTTTACACACTTGACACACACATGGAGCTTCATTTCCTCTTTGGCATCAAAATCTATATATCTCTTTTTTATTTATTTATTTTTTGGGCTTCCTTTTCCTCTGTTTCTCACAGTCTCCTTCTCTCCGCATAAAATATATATATATATTTAGGTGAGGGGGGAGAAGGGCTGTACACTAATTAAACCAAATCGAAAGGTGTTGGGAAAAGAGAGAGGGGTTGAGCGAGAAGGAACGGCCGAGGGGCGCCTTAAAGACAAAATAAATGTGTTCCAGTGTGCAAGTTTTCTGGATCTAAAACCACTCCTGAAGTGGATTTTCATCCAGAGAAAGCTTGCGTTGAAATGAATCGGTTTGTTTTTAAGGTGCCACAACATCTTGATATTTTTTTTTCTCTCTCTTTCTTCCCCCCCCCCCTCTTAATTTGAACTAAGCGTTGAAACAGACACAACTAGCTATGGACGTGCATAGCTCTGTGAAGAAGGGCCCTGTGTGAGCAGAAAGCCTGCCTCACTCCCTCTCACACTTTCCCCTCACCTTCCTTTTCCCTCACCACGTATACAAACACAATTATGTATATAACCTTAGCCGTGTTCGTATATATGGTGAAGAAAGTGACTTTGGGAACAATGACAGAAAAGTGTGCCTGTGAGAGAGATTAATCCATGGGTTTGGGAAGGGAAAAATCACCGCAGGGTGCAAGGCAGACTGCATGCTCACACAGGGCTCTTCTTCACACCATTTCACACACTTTTCCTTTGCACATGCGCTTGGTTTTTTGCACCCTCGGCAGCATCGGTGCCTCATCCCAGCCCCTTCTTTTGCGACACTGAGGTTTTTTTTTTATTTCTTTAAAATATGTTTACCCCGCCTTTCTCCCCCAAAAAAAGGACCCCAGGCGGCGGAGACGGCGTCAAAAGACAAGATTTAAAAGCTAAAAAAAAACAACACCAAGGATGCAAATAAGAAAAAAGAATCTGACAAACGCCACACTGAAAAGGGTAAAGAAAATCAACACCAATTTGTGGAAGGAAAGAAATTTGGGAAAAGACCACCGCTTGTGCATCACCAGATCTCCATCAAAATGGAGGAAATAGTTCAAAGCAGGATGATTCTCTGGCCAATGGGTGTGTGTGTGTGTGTATAGCAACCCCAGAGAAAATCTAGGGACACCATGCAGACAGCAAGCTTTTATGGACTCTGGTCCATTTCTTCAGACAGTTGTGGGGCTGAAGATACAGCAGGTACAAAAGGATGTCCATTGGTTTATTAACACTGGTAATTAACTCCCAAGGATTGATTACCCAGACCTTCTGGCCACAGGTGAAGGCAGTCAGCGAATGCTAATGCTAAGCGTCTGTAGGTCAATACCCAGCCTTTTGCCTTTGAAGCAAGAAGGTGGAAGTTGGTAAGAGGGCAGAGTCTGGGTGAAAAATGAAAAAATAAAACTTTTTTTTGGCCTGTACTACACCATCGTGTTATGCGTATGTATCCGTATACACACAAGCACGCACACACCAGAGACGCTTCCTGCACCTTACAGACGAACCGGGGGGGGGGGGGGATCCACTCCGGCTTTTAATCCAAACACTGCAGGAGCGATCAGGGATGGGGGACTCGAGTCGCGTGCCTGGCTGCCACGTCGGACTGAAGTCACACGGGCGACTTGACTCGGGTTCCCCCCCCACCCCAATGACTCAGATTCGACTTGAGACTCGGAAGCCACCCATCCCTCCCTTTTATTCTTTGGGGGGGGGGGGGAAAGGGAAGTTGTTTTTAAGAGGGACTCGAACTCGGGACTCGGGACTGAAGACTCTGCCTCGGACCCAAAGACTTGCCGGCACCCCTGGTGCCGATCCCTCTTAATTCTGCACCACCACGAGGTTCAAATCCCTTGGACCGCTCAGACCCGATGCCATGACTCCCCCCCACCAGCCTCCTCGGGAGTAAGGACTGCGCCCCCCTCCTTCCCCTTTCTCCAAGCTAGGCACACCCCCTCTCTGCGCTCCCTAGCAGGTAGAGCCAGAGGTGTCTGGCTCCTCCCCCTCCCCCTTGGCTCCTCCCCCTGGCTCCTCTGGCCCCGCCCCTCCTGTCCCCCCCCCCGGCCCCGCCTCTCCCGCTTTCTCCTCCTCCTCCTCCTCCTTCGCCCCGGCGCTGGGCTCCCGCAGACGGCGGCGGCGGGGCATCGGGAGAGGACGAGGATGAAGGGGGCTCCGATCCTATAGCCTCTGCCCCGGGGACCCCCCCCTCCGGCTTCCCGCCCCCCCACCCCGCCCCAAGGGCTTGCCCCCCTGGCGCCCACCCCCCCTCGCCCCCTTCCTTCATGGCCAAGTAGCCCCCAGCCTTACTTGTTCCGCTGCCTTCCGGAGGGGGGGCAGGCGGATTTTGCCAAGGGGGTGTCGCCCCCCTTTCCCCCTTGCGCCCCGAAGACGACGACGGCGCCCCCCTCCCCAGCCATGGCGTTCACCTTCGCCGCCTTTTGCTATATGTTGACTTTGGTCCTCTGCGCCTCGCTTATTTTCTTCGTCATCTGGCATGTGAGTTTTCTATGGGGTGGGGGCCCAACTGGAGTGGGGGGGGGATCTGCTTGCCCAAGGACCCCCAAAGGAGCCGGGCTGGGAGGGAGGGAGAGGGCTTTGGGCAAGAGGAGCCGAAAGGAGCAGCAGGTTTCCCATTCACTTCCCACCAACCCTTGGCTTTCTGGGGGGTTTCCTTTCCCCGGCTGTGTCTTGAACCCAGAGCCCCGTGCCTCCCCCAGCCAGAGTGGGGGGGGGGGGACCGAAAAGCCATATTCTTTGCGGTGCAGCAAAGCGCACGCGGCTGGTGCCCGAGGACTGGAAATGGGGAGGGGGGCCCCCGACTTTGTGAAGCTGGGTCAGTGGGGGGGGGGATCCCCCAAGAAGGGCTGGGGTCCCAACGCACACAGAGAGAGGGGGGCTTCAGAGGGTTGGAGGGGGGCCCTAGAGAGATGCCGTGAGGCTTCCATGCCATTTGAACCCATCGGTATCTATGAGGTGGTGAAGAACGCCCCCCCATCTTTTGGGGTGGGGTAGGGGAACCCTCAGGATGGCCAATTTCACCCAGAGGTTTGGGACTCAGGGTTTCAGGAGAGATTTTTGGGGGTCCTCTTCTGGCTCTCTCCCCTGAGATCGGGGTGTGAATTTTCCAGACGGCTAGGAGGGGGGCTGTTCTCACACAGACCAGAACAATTTGGGGGTGCAATTTGAGATTTGTAGTATGTGTGTGTGTGGGGGGGAGCTAGGTGTGGCAGAGGAAAAGCTTTCTGGATTTAACATCTGTAGATACCGACACACAAGCTGGGTTTGGGGTCGGGGGGGACAGACCATGTTCAATGCAGGGGGCCCTGCAAATGGAAGCATTAGATTTTGGGGAGCGCCACGGCTCCCTTTTTGTCCCTCTCAGCCGCCGCTCCCAACTGTTACCACTTCCTCCCTTCCGGCTCCTGTACTTCCCATAGAATTGCAAGTTTTTTTAGGGTGAGGCTGATGGTGAACAACCTATTATTATGTCTTATTTTTGCATCTGTGGCTTAACCGTCCTCTTCCTATAGAGACCTGTTTCGTGTTGCAGAAAATCCGTTGGGTTTGCTGAGCCTTTCTCCTCCCTGCGTGTAAAGAGGAGCAAGGACGAAATTGATGTAGCATGGGGAAAGAGGGAAACTGGGGGGGGGACACCCCAAACCCACATTTCCTGTGGGGCATGCTGGCCTCCAACACATTGCATGCACATCTATTGACAATTAGCAACCTATACCTTCTTAACGAGCCTGATTCTGTGTAGCGGAATCAGACAGAATTATTGGGAGGCTGGTATCAAAAAGCTTTGTTTATCCATCCTCTACCCTAGATATTTCTATTTATATGTATTTTTCCCCCCTGGGGCTATCTCTGTCTCTCCCCCCACCCTCTATTTTTTTCCCTGTTCCTTTTGGTGACGCTTCCAGGAATCCCAAGAAAATAAATAATAAATTCTCCTCCTTCTTCTGTTCTTTCCATTCTGTCATCCATCCTCTCTGAATTTTGCTTTCTCTTCTTTTACCCTCCCCTCCATCCGTAACTAAGGAACTTGGCTGCGGTTGCCATGGGAACTACATATGTTTACAAAATGATGCTCCGTTCTAATAATCCGGATGCTCCCCGTCTTTTTAACCCTTTACCTCCGGGGGGGGGCCCTCGATCTTCTTTCTTCTCTTCTATCTAGACGATGCAGCGAAATGCGTAGGGGGGTTTAGTATTACGAAGATCAACAGAAAAAAGAAAAAAAAAACCAACCCTGTACAGATTCATAGATTTGGTAAATAATTTTGGTCTACGAAAATCCAGATGGAAAGAGATCCAGAAAGGCTGACAGACAGAGGCATGGTCAGAAATTCTCGCACGATATAGCTCGGTGGTTTAAGTCTCTGGCTGCAGAGCCAGAGGTTGGGAGTTCGATTCCCCACCATGCTTCCTGGGAGCAGGGCCAGCCTGTGTAGCCCTGGGCAAGCTGCACAGTCCCAGGAAGCCTCCAGAAGGAGGGAAGGGCACACCACGGCTGAGTATTCTCTACTTAGAAAACCCTGAAATGGGTCGCAGTGAGTCAAAATTGACTTGACGGCAAATCATCCTCATCATTGGTAATTCAGAATGGGATGTTCCATTCCTCTCCTTGTCTTCATCAATCCCAGGGCATACATAAGATCAGTAAGTGCAGGATAGTTGCTCTCAAAGCCCTAAGAGATCTGTAGAGGCAGGAACTTTGCACCCTTTGGTGACATTTTAATAGGTCCTCATAAAGATGTTGCCTGTTTGTGTATTTGGGGTTTTGGGTTCATGGAATGCCTTTTTTTTTTTTGGTCCCGTTATTTAAAATAACTGTTGCAGATGGAGTTATACACTCTCGCCATCATTTCACTGCATGTATAGAGACAGTGAGCTGGCCTACGGTAACTCCGTGGTTTAGGCATCGGGTTGCAGAGCCAGAGGTTGGGAGTTCGAATCCCCCACTGTGCCTTCTGGGAGAAGAGCCAGCCTGGGTAGCCTTGGGCAAGCTGCACAGTCCCAGGGCTCCCCCAGATGAAGACGATGGTCAGGCACTTCTGAGTATGGTCTACTTGGAAAACGCTGAAAAGGGTCACCATAAGTCAGAATTGATTTGACGGCACATGAGTAAAGACACTCTGGATTTCAGTCTGCATTAGCGTTGGGCCTGGGGAACTGTGAGATGGGAAGTGATCAATTCTGATTAATTAATGCAGTGTAAAAGGGGGAAAGCAAAGAATTTTCTACTTGCCTCCTCCCTTCCAAGCCTAGGTCCATACACACCTCTGACGGGTATATCTTTAAATGCACAGCGGGACTTGATTTTGAAAGGCAAAATGAATGCTCAGTGTGCAGGGAGTAGCTGTCTAGAATACCGACAGCCTGTTTGGGTGGGACAGTAATTCAGCAACAGAGCTCATGCCGAGCATACAGAAAATTCTGGCACTGGAAAGCTCAAGAAGTGGCTGACAGCAAAGATTTTTCTCTGCCAAACAGAATAGACCACACAGGGCAGCACGGATGTATTATGCCTTGCTCCGTGTCTTGTGCTGTTTGTGTGTCAGCCTGATGGTTGATGTGGAGTAGAAGGCAGAAGAGGGACATTTGTTCTGCAGATGAGCCTTCTGACCAGGTAAGCGGGAACCGCTCGGAGCAAGAGTGGGCACCTCTCCTCCAGCCAGCGGGGATTGGTGATTCCAGTTTCACCAGCATGTGTGCGAAAATCTGTCCCATGTTTTGGTCCGACCTTTGAGGGACATCAGCACCTTGAAACGATTCCTGTAATGTTTGGACTTCAACCCAGCACGGATTCACATCTCCCCCGCCCCATGAAATTAGTGTAAGTACCTCCCTCTGCCTCCAGGTCTTGAGGGACTGCAGCTTCCATCATCCCCAGCCACTGAGCCCAGAGGGGGAGATGGGACTTGCAGTCCAACCCTATCTGGAGACTCCCACTTGGTTTGTTCTCAGTTGAGCCCATAGGATGTGCAGAAATATTCGGTGTGCGGAGACGAGGGAGTGAGATCTTAGCTAGACGGCAGAGCACATGGCTTGCCTGTGGAGGTTTCCAGGTTTAAGCCTTAGAAGTTTGGAGGCTTAACGAAGTCGCTGCCTCTCATACAGAGTCAGCCACGCTCCCGTGGCGTTGACTCGGCTCCTTTTAAAATACATATATTTCAGCCCACCCCCACCTCTCCGATCTGCGGTGAGCGAGAAGGGCATGGGCGCAGAGGGCACGGGGATGATCTGTGAGGCTCGCTTTTGAAGGCTGTCATTTTTCATTTGAGACGTGTCGGGTCGTGGTGACATGCCAGCTGCGGCGGTCTGTGCTGACGGGGAGATGAATCAAAGTGGCTGCTGCTGTGGCCGGCGTCCCAGTTCGTCACAATATGTTTGATCACAGCCCAACCGCTGTGGGAGGGGGGGGGCTAGGGTGCCGACGGTGCGAAAGGAGGGGAGAGAAGAAGCACACTGTTATTTGGGGAACCTGGATGCTGCTCATTCCTTTGCTCCTTCGAAAGGAAAAAATAAAACAAAAGACACATGTGCTCTCAGGCAAATTTGCTCATCCTCTCGTTGAATCCAAACAAATAATCATGCGCCGTTCAGTGGATTCTGAATTATGGCAACCTTTTCCTGGATTTTTTTAGGTAGAGAATAACCATAACTGGTTTCCCATTCACTTCTTCTGGGGGGGGGCACCCTGGGACGGTGCAGCTTGCCCAAGGCTTCCCAGGCGGACTCTCCTCCCAGGGGGCACCAGTGGGGGGAATCGAACTCCCAACCTCTGCCTCCACAGCCAGATGCCGAAAACCACGGAATTATATTTTGTGAGAATTTCTGACCATGCCTCCATTTTTCAGTTCTGTTGAGCTGTCCATGGTGCTGAAACTACTGAAAATATAGGCAGCGTATACACAGAGAGGCGGTTCTCCATTTATAATAATAAAATGATAATAGTAATAATAACCATGTGCAGTGAAGTCAATTGTAAATTATGGTGACCCTTTTCTTGGGTTTTTCAGGTAAGGAATATTCAGAAGTGGTTTACTCTTCCCTTCTTCTGAGGGCAGTTCTGGGACAGTGCAGCTTGCCCAAGGCCACCCAGGCTGGCTCTTTTCTCAGGGGGCGCAGGGTGGAAGCGAACTCCCAACCGCTGGCTTCGCAGTCAGAGACCTAGCTATCTAGCCAGATGGTTGAACCCAAAGGAAGTCAAATTTGGCTTTCTAAGCAGGCTGGATAGCTCGGTGAGTTAGGCATCTGGCTGTGGAGCCAGAGGTTGGGAGTTCGATTCCCCACTGTGGAAAAGAGCCAGCCTGGGTAGCCTTGGGCAAGCTGCACCATCCCAGGGCGCCCCTAGAGGAAGGGAAGGGTAAAGCACTTCTGAATATTCTCTACCTAGAAAACCCTTAAAAAGGGTTGACATAAGTCAGAAGTTACTTGATGGCACATGATGATTATCATTAAAGCAATAGGAGGGGACACTTCACACCCACAACCTCAAGCAAACACACATGTTTCTTAAAGGATCCCTCTCCAGCAGGCATTTTTGCCTCACCACACCAGTCTCCTGTGCCCACCGTAAGTTGGCACACATACATTTCCCTTAATGCTTGCTTTTCTTGTTCACTGGTTGCGCTGTGAGTGTATTAATCCCCCAGCTTTTTAGAATGTGATTTTAACATTCTGGTACACTGTGTGCTGTGGAGGACAGAGTGACAGCGCTGGGTTCGAATCCCATTCCAGTGTGGAAACTCATGATGTGGAGGGGGGGAGGGGGGCACAGGTGAAAACCACTCTTTACATGTATTTATTTATATTATTTATATATCGCCTTTCTCCCCATTGAGGACCCAAGATGACTCCCAGCAACTAATATCGCAAAACAACCAATAGTTTTAAAATGCCATACAAATATGTTTTTTAAACAAAACAAATTAAATATACATCAAGATTAAAGACGAGACTGAAAAACAATTTTAAAGCAACATTAAAAAATTTGTTGGTTCGTTCATTCGCTCAGTTTCTATACTGCCCATCTATACTGCCGATGGTCACTCTCGGTGGTGTACAGCAATGACAAAGAATGCCACAAACGTAATTAAAAGTAAAAATAAAATAAAATTAAAACTAAACTTTATTAAAGGGCATGAGCCAAGCAGTCGTGAGACACGTATTGTTCAAGAACGTGCCGGGACACCTTATGAAGGGTCGCCGAAAGTCGGATGGGACTTGACGGAATATAAAACACACACGAACTTAAGCTTTGAGCTTTCCTGTAGAGAAAACGGGTCCCCAGTGTGTGTCTTCCATGAACCGGCGTTCTGGATGGCTGTTTAGTCTTCCTACAAGCCGTCATCCAGGATATGCCATTTCAACACAGCCAGGTTTTCCATTTTCATTTTTCAGTGGATCACCTTCTCTGTGTGTGCTTAAATGTCCTCATTTCTCACCGGGCTGTTGATGTGTGTCCGGGTGCTTGGTTCGGATGAACACCCCTGCACAGTGCTGCAAAATCGTATGAAGTTCCCACAAAGCTCCAGAAAAAGGTTCAAAGCCATTCTGTATATCCCACATTCCATTTTAATATATATATTTTATTGACATTGTGCCAACATAGTCTAATTTAGTTCTGTTTTGTTTTGTTTATTTAATTTATTGGATTTCTATCCCGCCCATCTAGACCAAAGGTCTACTCTCTTTTTTTACGATGTTTATAAGTTCATTTTATTTTTAATCGTAGTATTGCCTTTTGTTTAACTATGTTGTGAACTGCCCAGAGTAGCTTCGGCTCGGTGGGCGGTATAGAAATCAAAGAAATCAATAATAAATAAATAGTATATAAACTGGCTGGATAGCTCAGTGGTTTAGGTCTCTGGCTGTGGAGCCAGAGGTTGGGAGTTCGAATCCCCCTCCTTGCCTCCTTGACACGGGCTGGTCTTGATCCATAGGGTCCCTTCCAGCTCTGGGGGTTTAAGATTATGAGATAGCTCGATGGGTTAGATCTCTGGCTGTGGAGTCATAGGTTGGGAGTTCGATTCTCCACTGTGCCTCCCAGGAGTAGAGCCAGCCTGGGTAGCCTTGGGCAAGCTGCACCATCCCAGGGCACCTCTGGAAGAAGGGAAGGATCAACCATTTCTCTCTACCTGGAAAACCCTGAAAAGGGTCAGCATGAATCAGGATTAACTAAACAGCACATGGTTATTATCATCATATTATTATTGCAATATACAACACAACATAAGAAAAAAATGGGGGGGGGGGGGGAAATACATGTATCTGAATACTTCAGATACCACCACCAGGACCAGTAGAGATATATTTCCTACAAAGTTTTGATTCGGATGCCCCAGAAACCTTCCAAAACAACCTGATCTCTTTTTGCATCCTCATTTCATTTTCTTTTCCAGCACAAGACACTCAGTGGCTTAATTGTGCAGGCTTAATTGTTGTGTCCCTTAAAGAATATGAACTCTTGTTTCACTTTCGACCTGTTTTGGCTGTATTTCCGTTGACTCTCTGCATAAGAACTTATTGTTCAAGGGGGTAATTCATGTTTGTTTGCTTTTTTAAAAAATCAAGCAAACAGATGGCAGAGATAGTCACAAATTGTCGGTGCTGAACTGTAGCTAGAATAAATCTTTGGGGTTGCAGCTTGGTGAGGAGCGCGAGTCGGAACATGTATGCCTATATTTTGTGCTACTTTTTGTTTTGTTGATATGTTAAGTTGAATTTCCTTTTTGCTGGCCTGTTTTGGGTTGTTTTATTCCTGTCGTCTGATTGTGTATGATGACAAACTCTTTTTTTTTTTAAAGAAGAAAATATTACTTTTTGGACTACAACTCCCATAATCCCCCCGACCAGCCCTGAGATCTGGGAAAATAATATGTCCGAGCTCTGAATGTAATGTAAACCGGCACTCTCTGGATGTCTTTGACTACAGCTCCCCTCCCGCCCAAGGCACCACCCGGCGTACTGGGCTGATGGGAGTTGTAGTCCAACGCATCTGAAGGGGAATTGAGTTGGGGAAAGCCTGTGTAGCAACTGCGCCAAGCAAGGAAGAGATGCAGGTCAAAACTGACAGGCCCTCGTATCATTTCCTAGGCAACCATGAGCTGATTCCCCCCCCCCCCCCATTTTTGTCAGCCTACCTGACAGGGTTGTGGCAGAGAGAAAAAGATGAGAGGGTGAAAAAAGCAGGCAGACAAGTTTGATATTCGTGATGGGAGAATTGTACGATCATCAGAATACTCTGTTGTCTCTTAGCAGAGGATCCTGATTTGGTTCGGCCCTGTGAGTAAAAAGTCCAAAGGGCGCAGGCATGTTTGGAAATCCCTGTGTTTTGTTCACACATGACAGTCTTAAGTGATGCACTGGCACCATCTGAGGTCTTCTAATCTGTAAAAAAATCAGATGCGGTATATTTTCTCCTCAACCTCCCTGTTTTGCAGTGTGTGGGAAGCCCGCCGTGGTTCAAAGGAGAGCGGGAGAAGGAGCAGCTCCTTGCTCAGTTTTATTTATTTATAATTACTAAGAAGAAATTTCCAAAATAGCAATCATTTGTCTGTTATATACTTAGGTATCTGGCTGTGGAGTTTGAATCCCCACTGTGCTTCCCAGGAGACAAGCCAGCCTGTGTGGCCTTGGGCAAGCTGCAGGGTGCTCCCAGAAGATGGGAAGAAAACACTGAAAAGGGTCACTCAGAATTGACTTCGCAACCTATTATTTGTATATTATGCTGCTAAAGTAATCAATTACATTAGAGAAAAGAGCATGTATTTCTTTTAGCATAGGCTGGTTGGCTAGTTCAGTGGTTTAAGGAGGCCGAGGTTGGGAGTTCGATTCCCTACTGTGCCTCCTGGTAGAAAAGCCAGCCTGGGTAGCCTTGGGCAAGCTGCACAGTCTCAGGGCAACCCAGAAGAAGGCGTAAACCTGAATATTCTCTGCCAGAAAAAAACGGAAATGTATTGCCATGAGTCAGAATTCCCTTGATGGCACATTGTTGTTCTTGTTGTTGTTAATGAAGACTCACACTCCAAAGATTAATAAATAAATTCAGAGTTTCAGTAAGTCTAAGAAGGATGTACACCCTTCTTTATCATCCTTGTAGTATGTAAGTTGTAGCCGGTATCTGTTCATATTGGTTATGGAGGCCTAAATCCAGATGCTGGTTGTAGTTAGAACAGACCCATCCATTCAACCACCGGAAGGTTAGCTTGCCATCAAAAGAGATCGTACAGATTCAATGCATCTGCTCTGATTGGGGCTAGCAATTAAATTTGGACCACAACTCGTTCATTATTGTAACCTAGGTTGAAATCTGCGTGTCTTCCACGGGGCAGCTGCAGGAAGGGCCACGTCGGGTCTCCCATCCAAGCCCTGATCCAGGTTTAGACCCACCGGGCTTCGGCCCAATTCTCCCCTTCGGAAGACTGTGCCGGACTCATCTGGAGCGGCGTGAGTTCGACCCGGCGCGTGTGGAAGGCCATCCAGGAAAGGAGGCGGCCGAAGACATGTGCCGGCACGCGTCCGATTGTGCGTTGCGGGACCGCGCCGTGTTCGGTGCCCCACTCTGCCGCCCTGTGTGGCATGCCAAAGGAACAGCTTGTGAATGGGCCCCGGGAGGGGGAAGCGAAAGCACAGAGCTGGCTTGCCCGCCGGGCCTGGGTCTCAGTGGGTCTCCACCGCTGCCAACCGGGGTTGCCCTGGCAACGAATTGTACCTCCCAGGCCTATGCTGCCGAGGGGAGAAAACAAAAGACACCCTATTATTTTCCCCCCTATTCCCATTTCTTTTTTGCTTCTGCGTCTTCCTCTCCTCCCTCTGCATTCCCCATTGGGGCAGGATTCTGCTCTCCGTGGGCACAGACGTAGGGGGCCCCGGGGTCGTGTATGGGGGTGGATAGAAAGGCCTTCCTGGGCCTTTGCTTTTCCTTGGGATCAAGAGGGGGGGGGGGAGAGAGAGAGAGAGAGAGAAATGGCTTCGCGTGAAATTCATGACACGAGGGGTGCCCGTTCCGCCCCCGCTCCCCGGAACGGCTCGGTTGGTTTTGCTCCAGATTTTACCCGCCGCGAATGTGGGGCGGCGGGGAAGAAAGCGATCCGGAGAGAGGAAGGCGTGGGTGTTTGGGGGGAAATGTCGGGTCTTGAGGGGAACGGCACGCCGGATCCTCTAGAGGGGTGAAAGTGAGGTGCTTTATGAAAAGAAATGCCAACCGGGGGCCTCTTCTGAATAAGCACCAACTGGCAAGGAACAGAAGAACAGGATATTGAAGTTCTCTCCCCCCACCGCCAGCCATCCCTCTAACCCCTGTGCCACACTCGGGGTCCTGCCCACCCCATTTTTCATCTCCAGGGGATGAGCCTGGTTTCCAGGAAGAGCGAAAGAGGGAGGAAAAGGACCCTGCCAGCTCTTTATTCCAGGAGGTGTAATATTAGGCACCTCTCTCTCCTGACTTTTTCCGCTCCGGTTGCAGGCCGGAGCAAGGGAAGGACTTCGGGTGCGAATATTCTCGAAATGAGGTTGCTGCCAGCTTGGTTCTTTGATGGGCCTCGATTTTATTCCACACATCCATGCGGGCATCCTGTTCCTTGCCTCTGTCTTCACAAGGGTGGCTCCGGATGAGATTAACGGAAGGATGACCAGTTAGAGAACTTGTTCTTTTTGCTGAACTTCACAGGAGGAGGGGGGGGGGGAAAGCTCCCACCTTTCCAGGTAGGGCTGGGTAAGAATCCAGACTTGAATCATGGAGAGCCATGGGTGCCACTCTGAGTTGGGTGAACTGCTGGATAGCTCAGTGGTTCAGAGGTTGGGAGTTCGAATCTCCACTGTGCCTCCTTGATAGGGACTGGACTTGATGATTTATAGGGTCCCTTCTATTCTAAGATGATGATGATGATGACAAGGCTAGACAGACCAATGTTGTGCCCCCCCCCCCCAGGCCAGCTTCCTTCATTGGAGTAGGGCTGCCTGCATTTTGTACACTGGCTGTGCGTAAGGCTGCGCTTTCCTGGGCAACCCTTTTAATTTATTTTCCCTCCTAAAACATCCTGGCACTGGGGGGGCGTGTAAGGTGTAAACCCCTTAGCAAGCATCTAAACCAGCTCTAATAGTGACACTGACGATGCGGCGTCCAATCGCCTCCAACGTATGGCGAACCAACGAATTAATGAGCCCCAAAGGGCCCTCTCGTTAACAGCTTGCCTCGGGTCAGGCAAGTTTAGGGCAGTGGATTCCTTGACTGTGTCAACCCATCTCATGTTTAGGCTTCCTCTTTTCCTGCTGCCTCCAACTTTTCCTAGCATTATTGATTTTTCCCAGTGTCTCTTGCCTTCGCGTGGTGTGTCCCGCGTAGAAGAGCCTTATTTAATTGTTTTCGCTTCTAGAGAGAGTTCAGGCTTGATTTGACCTAGTGTCCGCTTATTTGTCTTTCTAGCAGTCCCCAGGATCTGCAAAGCTGCTTTCCAACACTGCATTTCAAATAAATCAGTTTTTTCCCCCCCTCCAACGTCACATTTCAACTTGATCAGTTTTTTCCCCTTCCCTACATCAGTTTTCTTCATTCTTCAGCTTTCACATCTATACAGAGTAATCAGGGTTGGTCGTATTCCATGGATCGTCTTGGTCTTCAATGCTACATCCTTACTTTACAGGATTTTAGTATAAGCCATCAGGGGCGTGGCAGGTCACTTCCCTGTCTCCGTCCACTTCAGACCTTGGAAACATCATAAAACCTCACTGGTCTCTTTGGCTTTTTGCCAAGAGATGGAGGCAAAATGTTCTTTTCATTTGTAAATGTCTAATGTATCTACCTTACATACCCACCTGGATGTATAGAAAATAGCCCCCTATTTTTATGTGGTTCGCTTTTGTTTCTAGGTTAATAGGGGAGAAAGAATAAGAGGGCACTGTAACCGTGGTGTGTGTTCACAAGCTCTCCTTTCTCCAGGTTTCATCCAGCCCATGATAGCCCAGTGGTGTGTAGGGTATCTGGTTATAGAGTCAAAGGCTGGGAGTTCGAATCCCCCCACTGGGCCTCCTATGAGAAGAGCCAGCCTGGGTAGCTTTGGGTAACCTGCACTGTCCCAAGGATGCCCCTAGAGGAAGGGAAGGGTAAAGCACTTCTGAGTACTCTCTATCTGGAAAACCCTGAAAAGGGTTGCCATAAGTCTGGAACGACTTGACAGCACACTATTTTATTATTATTATTATATTATATTTTTGAAAGACCACCGTGACCACACTATATTATTATTATTATTATTAATCAGGCCCTCCTGCGGAATACTTCATTTCTCTTTTAAATGTTTAGCTGTTGAGATGCTTATTAATCATTAGGGTTTTTTTGTAGTTGAGGAGTTGCCCCCTTAGGATTACTTTTTAGATTTTTTTTTAAGTTATCCTAAAAATTGCTTAGGGGGTGGTCATGAGCTGCTAGATCCTGCCCTCTTATTTTATCTGAATTCCCTGCCATTTCTATTCTGGGCTAGGACCTATTTTCGGGGGCCTTGAGATGGTCCGGGAGTGCTTCACCCCTACCGCCTCTCCGGTGAGTTTCCACAGCTGAGCAGGAATTTGAACCCAGATCTGCTGAGTCTAGTATAGTGCTCTAACCACTCTGCTTCGTTGCCCCTCAACTGTTGGAAGGAGCAATGGTAGCCCTGGCCTACCTTGCAAGGTGGGATTACAGCACCTGTTCATTTGCTCAGTGTGAGCCGAAAGCTTGCATAGAAATACCGGGCAATTGAGAAACTACTGAGTAGAAATAATATTTATACAGAGCAATGGGGTGGGGGTTCTTTGTGGCAGGCCAAGATCCCAGGCCAATACGTAGATTATCTATTTATACGCACCGCAGGCTGTTAACTGATGTTGTATAAAGTGCAACTTTCATTCATCAATGATGTAATCATTTAACAGTAAACACGTCTCCCGGTTCTTTCTTACCACTCCTTGGGAAGAAAAAACAACAACGGGATCTTTTATGAGGCCATGGTTTTCTCCCTTAAAAGACCACCGTGACCCACATTTTCTGCGTTCGGGGGAGGCTGGCCAAGTGTGTGGAGGTTTCTGTGGAACCCTGATTAGTTTGCACAGCCCTGACGAAGATGCTGAGCCGCAAGGAAAAGGAAAGGGGGGGGGGGGTGGAAAAAAAGTAATAAAAATATATGTCCTGGAGGGATTCATTTGAGGAACGGCTTCCAGGCGCGCGCGCGCTCTTCAAGGCCAGGGTTGGGTTGCAAAATATGTGAAGTAATAATGCTTTATTAGCTTAGGGAATTGGTGACACAGGTCTCCAAGCGAAGCTGCTTTTCAGCAGGACACACAAACACACACACACACACACAGAGCTTTGTCGAATCCGCAGCGCTCGGCAGCGGTGAGCCCTGCTTTTTGAGAAGGCAGTCTCCCTGTTAACCATCCCTCTTTGACAGACCCTTGTTAGGGTTATTATTGTTGTTATATGCTGTCAAGTCGCCCCCAAATTATGGCCACCCCCCCATGATGTCCAGTCCTCAACAGCCCTGCTCAGCTCCTGCAGAACTCAAACCAGTGGTTTCCTTTAGGGAGTTGATCCATCTCGTCTTTGGCCTTCCTCTTGTCCTGTTGTCTTTCTCCAGTATGACTGTCTCTTCCAGGGAATCCTGGCTTCTCACGAGGTGGCCAAAGGAGGACAGCCTCCGTTTTAGCATTTTGGCCTTCAGAGGGAGTTCAGGCTTGATTTGTTCAGGGATCCAACCCCTGCTGAACCTTCTTTACCACGAAAACCCCATGATGAGAGATGAACCAGATCTCTTGGGATATATCTGGTTACAGATATCTAACCAGCTATGTTGGGACTCGGCACATCTTGTGTTCCGCGAACCAGCATAACAACTGGCCTTGTGGCTTTTATAAGGTTCAGAGAAGCGCCAACCAAGTGATTTTGCAAGCTTTCCAGGACCTCCGATCTGAGCTGGCAAGAAAAATAAATCCCATCTTTGATCGGTAAAATATTTTTCTTGAGCATGTACAGAGTGTTTCCCCCGACCCTTCAGAGCAAATATCTACATATCTTTTTGAGTCATCAGTTCTCAATTGGGAAGTATGGATCCTGGGGCCATGTCGACCACAGCTTTTGTCTTTGTACCAGGGTGTGGGAGCAATAATTTTTCTCCCACCCTGGATCTGTTCAAGGCCCTCCTGCAGCTGCCAGTTCTTCTACATGACAGCCAGAAAAGAGGGGAATTGTGACTTAGCTGCGTGGTCCAGGATTTGCACAGCAATAGCTCCATTGCAACGTATCTTATTTTGCATGCAAAGGTCCTGGATTCAAATCCTGGAATCCCCCCAACAGGGAAAGCCAACAGTCAGAATCCCAGAGTCGAGGGTGGGCGATTCCCATTTTGTGGTTGAATCCACGCCAGGTTTTAACTCTGAACTTTATAGGAGTTATCCGGCCACACAAAGGAACCAAATAAGCTGGGCACCTTTGGATGGCTCCTTTTAAAGTTCGGATGAAAACCCGGAGGGGAGGCACGAACCCTGCAGTGTTAGCCTCCCTGGCCTCTGGGGAGCCAGAGTGGGTGGTTTTCAAGGTACTCAGTGGGTCTTGAGTTGAGGACTTTGAACCCAGATTCCTGGGTTCGTTTCCTGTGTCTCAGCTTGGGCCACAGCAATGGGCTTGCCTATTAAAATTCCCAGAAGAAATAAACTGATTCAGAACCAACTCTACCATTAGGTAGAATCAAGAGGCTCTGGGCTTTCCTTTTGCCCTTGAAATTCGCCTTCTGATTTTGCCTGTAGGTGGAAGATATTGTCCCGACCCTGATGCGGAAATAACATTCAACTGCCTGGCTCGGTTGGCTTTTGTTCATGGAAAAAGAGAGGTGCTACCTCGGTTCTTCATCTCTGGCAGCAGAACCTTGGGATAGCTTTCAGCAGATCTGGTAGGGCGTTGTGGAGACCATTGCAAAATGCAAAAAAAATTTCAGAAAACGAATTTATAATAATGAGGTTGGCCTTTCAGCTGGTTGTATAAATCCCCAAGGCCAGCTTGGGCATTTTCATTTTTTAAGCTCTTTTTGCTGCCACCCACAATGATAAATCTGAGCTTCCAAAGGCACAGACAATCTCCTTTATGTTTCAACCCCCCCCAACAAAAAAAACCCATAGTCCCCCCTCTCCTAAGTATAAATCCGTGTGTTAATTTTTCTGTGATCGCTGCCTTGTGTTCGCAACCTGGCTGCGGCTGGACCTTTTTGATACTTTTCTCATTCTTTTCTCATTCTCCTGTACAAGAACAAGAAACTGCTAATTTTTTGCCCCTTCCCACCTAAAAAAATATTTTCTGTTGGCCTCGGTTAGAGTTTTCTTATTTCTGAGGATGATTTTAGCACCTGTTATGGGGTTAAAATGTGCAAATGATGGTAGCTGCTGCGTTGCTTCATGGGGATTAGAAGCACTGGGTGGGTTTCTCACCTCTTACCAAACAAGCCCCCCGTTACTTCTGTTTTTAGTGTGTGCATCTGTGCTGTGCTTCTCAAAGACTGAGGACACTAGATTTGCACTGAGACACAGTGTGTAAATTTGCAGAGACCTGGATAATGTCTAAAAAACACATCTAGATAGCTCAGTGGTTTAGGTCTCTGGCTGTTGAGACAGAGGTTGGGAGTTCGAATCCCCCACTGGGCCTCCTTCACAAGAGCTGGACTTAATGATTCAGAGGGTCCCTTCCAGCTTTGCAGTTCTAAGATGATGATGATGATTTTTTTTAAAAAGTGGGGGAGAACAAGGGCTTCAGAATTCCTCACCTTGGTATACTGGGAGAGCCTAAAGCAGAGTCAGCAATATAGTAGGAGCATGGGATCTGCAAGGGATCGGTTCCAACCATCCCCACCCCCTGTGGATAGCAAAAAACGTGGAAATATCGTGTGGTCTCAGGCTCCCTCTCATAGCCGGTTTTAGAAAACACACCCTGGGAATACCTAGAAATACACATTTCTGAGTTTTTTTATTTACTTATTTTCAGCCAGCGGATAGATGAATCAGCAGATACGGATCACACCCATGAGAGGGTCCTACTAGATATAAATGCGCTAAATAAATAAACCAACAGCGAGAACTTCAGCAAAGTCCTTCCCATTCCTGCTGCAAAGGTGGTTCCTCTTGAACCCGTGAATCGGTGGAAGGGATCTGTACTCCTTCTGGAGACGTAATTTTCCCGCTCCGTGCTGGCGGGGTCTGCCTGTGGTTCTGTGGACCTCTTATTCTCTCTCCAGGGAGAGCAAGAAAGAGCTGGGCTGGTAAAAGGCTGACTGTGCACCCCTGATGGTCTCGTTGAGCCCCATTGAAAGACTGGGGGGGGTGTATTTTACCCCCACCACCTCCTCAGTCTATTGTAGTCTGTTAACGTTGCTGTATTGTCATCTTTCATGTAAGGTTTCAGGGCGTTCTGCAGCGTGTGTGAATTCTCATAAATACAGATGAAGCGTTTGGAAATGGGTAGCCATCTTACAGTGTTGTACCCAAAACAACGGCCTTAGAGACCAACACATTTATTATAGCTTAACACCGGGATATTTTTTATAATCAGCCACTGTTTTATGAATGGCCAGTGGAAAAGGTATCCGTGTCCCTGTGAGGTTTTCTTCCCCCTGTATTTAATCTCCCGTCTGCAGTCTGTCGAGTGGTGGATATATTGCTTAAACTCTAGATGATGTTGAATGAATCTTAGGGTGTTGGCTGTAATTCATAAAATCACATGCTCTTATAACTGTGTTTAAGATGCCATAGGATTCTATGTCTTCTTTGCCATGAAGCAATAATTCTGCACATCATCATCATATGCAATAATAACCTTACTGCACTTGCTTCTGGTGGTTATACTGAAAAACAGAGTGGATCCTGAAAGCTGAAAGCCACTTCACCTGTGTGCTAGATTTCTATATGCGGGGACTTTGGGGTGTGGAGGAATGCTTAGTCTCTTCGTCCTGTCACATGGCTCCAGGCTGAAGTGGCACTGGGTGCCTCAGGCTGTCCCCTCATACACCCATTTGTTGATCATGTTGTGTGCTATCACGTTGCACTGAAACTATGCATTTACAAGGGTGTAAATGGAGAATAGCTGGCTGGATAGCTCGATGGGTTAGATATCTGGCTATGGAGCCAGAGGTTGGGAGTTCGATTCCCCACTGTGCCTCCTGCAAGCAGAGCCAGCCTGTGTGGCCTTGGGCAAGCTGCACAGTTAGATTTGACTTCATGGCGCATGAAGCACTGGTTAGCCTTATCTAGAGTCCTGCATCCAGTTCTGGACATCCCACGTTAAGAAGGATGCCAACAAATTGGAGCAAGTTCAGAGGAGGGTGACCATAAGGGGGCTGGAATCCAAGCCCTAGGAGGAAAGGCTGAAAGAACCGGGCATGTTTAGCCTTGAGAGAAGAAGACTGAGGGGAGACAGGATAGCGCTTTTCAAATCCTTGAAAGGCAGTCCTACAGAAGAGGGGCAGGATCTGTCCTCCATCAGCCCCGAGTGCAAGACACATCATCATGGGCTCAAGCGACAGGAAGCCAGATTTAGGCTGAAGATCAGGAAAAACTTCTTAACTGTTAGAGCAGTACAACGATGGAACCCATGACCTCAGGAGGTGTTGAGCGCTCCAACGCTGGAGGCATTCAAGGTACAAATGGACCTCCCTCTGTCCGATCTGCTTTGATCGGGATTCCTCCCTTGAGCAGGGGGTTGGACTCGGTGGCCTTAGAGACCCCTTCCAACTTAATTATTCTATGATTATTATTATTTTTAATGGAGGATCCCTGCGTATCGGTTGCCCACGTTCTCTGTAGTTTTAGCACCATGGACAGCTCTGACAAAGCCCCTTTTGTTGCAAGGGAAGACATGAAAGACGCAGAAAGCTGCCTCAACCAGTTTCTTTGACCGAAAACGGGGGGGCTGGGGTTGAAAAATTTTGCGGTCAGTGAAAGACTGCTAGCGTTCTGCCCTTAAAGCAGCCCTCTGAGCTTTTTAGATGCCTAATTAGGCCGCTGCTTATTTACCCAGTCATTCAAAACCACATCTAACACCTTACTGAGGTTGTGTGTTTTTTTTAATTTACATTTTTGATGTCTATAATGCTGTGTATAATACACAATAATTAGTTGAATGTCCTTCTCCAGGCGTCCCTTCCCAATTTAGCTTGCAGTGTCTGGAGACGGGGAACCCTTTACGGTTTTCTTTTTAAAGAACACAACTTTAAAGAAACTTTCAGATTCGATCAGGCTTCTGTTTATTAACTTAAACTATTTCCATGCCACCCGTCTCCTGAAGGATCTTCCGGTATTAAAAGAATGAAGTCAAAAGCCAAATAATAAATTATTACAATATTTTAAAAAGCATTAAACGAATATATTAAAACTCTAGAACGATGTTAAAACACAAGTAAAACACAGAATCAAATTCTCCCTTTAAAAAATCCCCTTGAGCAGCCCGCCATTTAAAGGAAAGCCTGCCTGAAGAGAGAGGTCTTGGCCTGCTTGCGGAAGGAGAGCCAAGATGGGGCCAGCCTGGCGTCCAGTGGCGGGGAGTTCCAACGTCTGGGAGCAGCCACAGAGAAGGGTCTCTCTCCTGTCCCCCACCCAGGGCACTTGTGGTAGGTGGTGGGACTGAGAGAAAGGTCTTCCCTGGTGACCTTAACACCCAGGTAGGCTCATAAATGGCGTTTTAGATAGCTTGGACCCAAGAAACCCAGTGCAAAGTTCTCCTCATTCATCTTGCACAACAGCCCTTTGAGGCGGGCTAGACGGGAAGGTGAATAGTTTGGAATCATCTATTAAGCTTCATAGTTTACTAGGGCTTCTATCTGGGTCTTCCCTTCCCAGTCCAACATTCCATCATCCTCTCCATCTTCTGTAATCGGGCGTCCGCCAGACATTTTTGGACTACAACTCCCATTTTTCCTAGACAGCCCAGGAGACTGTGCTGCTCCGTCTCAGCTCTGGACCCACAGCAGTCGGAAGAGTAATTAAAACACTTCAGTCTACACTTAACACCAGCCTTTTTTCTTTTCTTCCCGTGGCCCGCTTATATGCAAAGTGGGCTATTTATTAACATCTTTATTAAATTAAAATGAAAATGAAAATCTATGAAGCAGTGGCTTAAACATCTAATTGTGCCGGATTGATTCCCGCTTCGGTGCCGCAGCTTAAGAACGCACATCTCGTGAAGAAAGCTGTACCGCTGCCAATTTTTTTTTTTTAAAAAAATTAAGAATAAGCCGGAGTAGAAATGGAGAACACAACAGGACAACACAAAAACCTTTGGAACAAAGATCGCAACACGGAAAGCCTTTTTCATCCGTGAGCCTTCAAAACGGCCTCCGGTTTTATGTACCTGACTGCAGCACCATTAAATCACCCATATTTAAATGGAACCTAACTGGGACCTTTATTAAATGAATGGTCATTATAAACCAGATCTTCTGAGAACATTCTCCTGCGATTGGAAATTTGAATATGCCTTCCTCTTTTTAGCTCTGAGCTTTTGACCTCTCTCCAAAAGAGAAAGCAGTCTAATATTATCCGAGTTAATCTCCCTGCTGATGGGAATCCTTTCATCTTCGCTTTTAATTTGTAGGAATAGAGAACTCCGGGGGTGTCTGTGGCTCTTTTTTCCTCTCACCTCACTACAAAGCTGTGTATATATTGCCATTTTGATTTCCAACAAAACTGTCCATACGGGCACCGAGTTTTTTGAGGAGCTGATGAAATATATTAATTAGATGGTGGATTGTTGTCGTTATGTGCTGACTTATGGTGACTCTATGAACGAGCAACCTCCAAAATGCCCTGCCCACAACTGCCCTGCTCAGCTCTTGCAAACTCAGGCTGGTGGCTTCCTTTAGGCAGTCAATCCATCTCACATTGGGTCTTCCTCATTTCCTGCTTTCTCCCCCCTTTCCCAGCATGATGGTCTTTTCCAGAGACTCCTGTCTTCTCAGGAGATCCCCAAAGTAGGACAGCCTCAGCTTCCACATTGTTACCTCCAGAGAGAGTTCAGGCGTGCTTTGATCGAGGACCCCCTTGTTCGTCTTTCTGGCCATCCCGGGTATCCATGAAGTTCTCTCCTCCAGCACCCCACTTCAAACTAATCAATTTATTCCCCTGTCACCTTTCTTTAATGTCCAGTTTTCAGACCCATATATGATGATCAGAAATATGAGAATCTGGATGCAGGTTCTAGCTTCCACCAAACCTGCAAAATTCATTTGGATGGTCTGGGGCCAGGCTCATCCACACACACACACATTCAGCCTAAACTACCTTACAGGGTTGGCGTGAAGCTGAAGCAACGAGGAAGAGAGCCATGCATGTCCCCATGATCTTATTGGAAGAAAAATGGAATATAAATGTAGCAACATAATAAGTAAACTCTTTTCCTACAACCAAAATATTTATTTTAATTCTTTATTCCTCTCTGGTGCTTTGGACTTACTCGTTTTCTCTGTTAAGCCCCCTTGAACATTATTTTTTTTTAAATTATCCTGAGGGGAGATAGGAGAGCACTTTTCAAATCCTTGAAAGGGAGTCCTACAGAGGAGGGGCAGGATCTGTTCACGATCCTCCCAGAGTGCGGGACACGTCATAATAGGCTCAAGCAACAGGAAGCCAGATTTTGGTTGAACATCAGGAAAAACTTCTTAACCGTTAGAGCAGTACGACAATGGAACCAATGACCTATGGAAGTGTTGAGCGCTCCAATGCTGGAGGCATTCAAGAAACAATTGGACAATCATCTAGTAAGATCTGCTTTGACTTGGATTCCTGCCTTGAGCAGGGGGTTGGACTAGATGGCCTTCGAGGCCCCTTCCCCCTCCATGATCCTATGATTCTAATATCTAGCGTCTGTTTTTCTATCTTTACCACTACCTTTCAGGACCGGCCCTGGTCTTGGGCACGGTGAAGAACCAGCACATTTTGGGGGGTCATGAACGGGTAGCAACGGATGAATTATTTAATTTGTCATTCGTTTCAACTGCCTGGAAGCGGAATCCCAAAGAAGCCTAATTTCTTGGGGGACCCTTAGTTTTCGGAAGGAGGCGTTTGTGCTCTACCTCAGGCGGCAAAATTTCTTGGACGAGCCTTACACCCTGTGCTATTTTCACTGTTTCCTCTTTTCCTTTGGAGATCGAGGCTGAGGATATCAAGAACCTTTGCTCCTGCTTCTTTCATTCCCTCCCCCCTCGTTTCCCTTTTAAAACACACACACACACACAAAAACCCAACCTCCAGTACTTGGTAGACAGAGAAGGAAGAAAAGAGAAACCCAGAGCAGGGGGCGGCAGAGAGAACAGGCTGAGACAAGAGCAGAAGGAAACCATTTGGCATGGAATAACTCTTGCAAGGAACACAGTAGACCGGCGTGTGAGCGTCGCTAGGCAACCCTGGCCCGGTGTCTGTAGCACACGGGGTGGTTTTGACAGGCGGCAAGAGAGGCGGGTTGTCCCCGGGAAAGAAAAAAAAAAGAGGAAGGAAAGGCAATCATAGGAAAGCAGGACATGGGTTTGGAGGGGAAGGGGATGATGGGACAAGAGGCGTTTGGAAACGGAATTTGGAATTCCGTGGTCCGGAGCAGGGCATGGGTTTGAACTTATTACTGACTGGATGGCTCAGGGGTTGAGGTCTCTGGCTGCGGAGCCAGAGGTCGGGCGTTCGAGTCCCCACGGTGGGAAAGAGCCAACCTGGGTAGCCTTGGGCAAGCTGCACTGTCCCAGAGCACCCCCTAGAGGAAGGGAAGGATTAAACCACTTCTGAGTAGTCTCTACCGGGAAAAGGCCTCCATAAGTCAGAATTGACTTGACGGCACATGATGATTATTATTATTGTCTGCTTAGGTCAATATATGTCTGTCCCCGATGGACCCCATCATGGAAGGTCCTGGCTGTAAATCAGTGGCCCCCCAAGCTTAGGAGCCGTGGGGTTCTCGGATTGCAACTCCCAGAAGCCTTAGCTGGCTCAGCCCACCCTCAGGGCTTCTGGGAGCTGGAGTCCGAGAAGATCTGGGAGTCCCGAGTTTGGGAATGTGTGCTCTGTTTACTCATTCGTTGCCTATTCCACCCCTAGATAGCATCCCTATCATCTTCCTCATTGTCTTAGAACTGCAGAAGATCAAGTCCAGTCCCTGTCAAGGAGGCACAGTGAGGATTCGAACTCCCAACCTCTGGCTGTACAGCCAGAGACCTCCACCCCTGAGCTATCCAGGGGTCCCGTGGTTGCTTGTGCCCTCCCTGCCTGGCTGTGTCTTCCAAAAGGATAAGAGGATGAGCATACAGTCTAGATTTGACAATATAGTGTAGAGCAGAAATAGGAAAAAGAGAAAATGAAGTGACCTGCCTTCAGCTGAGTGACATTGGCTTGCGCTGGGTTGCCATACGGGAATGTGGCAATGGCCAGGGTTTTGTGCTGAAGGTTGTAGAAGGAAATGACAGGTTCTGACAAAGAAAATGAGACCAGGAGTAAATCTGAGGTGCTGTGGAGTAAGGGGGTGATAGGGTTTGTGACACAGATATTCTAAATTTTGCCTCTTCCGTTGGAATAGAATATTTATCTGGCTATTGCATGTCCCTTGGGTTTACTTGGATAGCTCAGTGGTTTAGGAATCTGGCTGCGGAGCCAGAGGTTTGGAGTTCGACTCCTTCGCTGGGATTCCAGCAATAAGAGCCAGCCCAGGTAGCCTTGGGCAAGCTGCAGAATCCCAGAGCGCCCCTAGAGGAAGGTAAAGGTAACGCACTTCTGTGTTCTTTACCTAGAGAACCCTGAAAAGGGTTACCATGTCAGAATTGACATGATGGCACATGATGATGATTTATTGCATGTCTCTTACACCTCCCCCTTCTCAGGTCTGCTTTGACACTTGGGAGAGCTTTAATCCTGTGTCTTTTTCTCTCTTGAAACCCTCCACTCCATGATGACTGGGGACTCATAATTCCCGGGCCAAATCTGTGACTTTGGGATTTTCCTGGCAGTGGCCCCGTATACGTCTTGTTGCTTAATGAATTTATGTACCCCTGACCCTCCCTAAAGAGACCTCCAAGCAGTGCTGAAACGTGGGCCTCTAATATACGCACACACAAATAGAACACACTGTACGGTACAAACTGTAAAACATGAAGCACTGAATAATGAATGGAAATAAGAATCAACGAAAAGGCTTAAAATCAGAGGCGTGGAACGCCGTTCTTCAAATGGGCAGCCGGGTTTTCAAAGCCCCAGGGGAAGAAATCTTAAGTGGCGCCTGCAGTCTGCACCGTGGTGGAGGGCAACCTCGCTAAAAAAACTTGTCAACTCATCTCTGCTGGAAGCCGAGAGTCGGAAG
This sequence comes from Intellagama lesueurii, assembly GCA_037013535.1. NCBI lineage: Eukaryota > Metazoa > Chordata > Lepidosauria > Squamata > Agamidae > Intellagama > Intellagama lesueurii. The sequence continues at coordinate 2,070,455 of JBAJHW010000019.1, read as the reverse complement.
AAACTAGGTAGACACCAAACCGTTGTCTGACGTGTTGTTAAGGCCTTTTCAGGGAGCAGCCATCAAAGTCTCTTTCAGGACAATAAAGCCCATTGTGTTGTGGGTTTTTTGCTAAACGCTGGATATGCCAGAGTGGAAGAATGCATTCTAGGCTGGCCCAGAAGTGCTGTTAGGGCACAGAACTTTGGAGAAAGTCTTTAATAAAGATAATCTTAGAAGTTCCAAGCTGGAAGGGACCCTCTAGATCATCAAGTCCAGCCCCTGTTAAGGAGGCCCGGCTTTCGGGATTGCAAATGCAGCTGAACTGGAATGCCAACGCTCTCCTCTTTTGCTTGAGGGGTTGTGGAGGGTGACGGGTGAACCCCATCACCAGAGCAGGTGGCATTGGGGCTTGGTGGGCCGTCAGCCAGCCTCGTTCCCTCCTTGCACCGCTCGGGGGACTTTGTTACTCTGAAGATCCCGGATGACTCACCCCACATTTGGCTGCTCCGAGCAGGGCTCCTTGTTCCCAAGAAGCTGTGTTCAGGAGGATGCCATATGGCATTGAGGAGAAAAAAATGGAGACACCCGGGTTTCGGAGGGAAGAAACAGCGCCGTACCTCACGGGAAGCTGCTGGGTGATTAATTCCACCCGCTTGGCCCCTTGGAAGCTGCCGCATGTCTGCAGATTTCCTTGAAAGGCTGCAAGAGGACACGTGGAAGATATTTCTTGAGTGGAGAGAGGAGATTTATGGAGAAGAGAGGTGGAAGACGGAGGTCCCCCTTTATAGGGCCGGCCCTGACGTTCAGCCTCAGGTAGCAGAGGTTGGCCGGTGGCAACGAGGTGTTTGAATGCAGAGCTGTGGGGTAAGCCCCCTAAGTTAGATCGGTGCCATCCAGTTGGGGGAGAATACTGTCTCTTTTGTCAAAACAGAGAAGTAATGAGTTACAAGAAAATTTAGCCACCTGTCTTTAGTAACTAATTCCTTTTTTGCTAACCGGAGTGCAATGCAATGGCAAAAGTCACAGGCGATAGATGAGGCTTTGTCAGTGTTCCCCGGTAAACATTTTGTAGTAATTTGTAAAGATTGTTTTTAAAGGTCATTTTTAGAGACGTTTGGCAGGAATTTCCAAGGTTTATGCCACTTCTTTATCGCCCCTGAGGGCTGCCCAGCTAAAAGCCATGAGCAAGACAATAAATAATCTAGCGTGTTACTTTTTCAACCCGGTGACGAGTAACAGCAACAGGTTCAAACTCTCTACGAATTAAAGAAAGTGATTTTTTAAATAATAATTTTTCCAAATTTTAGAAAGAAAACTAAGATGCCAAACCAGTCAGGTTTTTTTTACACGGAACGAGAATGGAACCCATCTTGTTTTTACAAAATGCTACTCAGGCGGGTCCTGTGACCTTATCTCTCCTCCGGCCTAAGCATCCGGCTTTTGAGTGTATTATTGGTGGCTGAGTGCATAAATCCTGGAAAAGAAACGCTTTGCCTAGCCTGGGTGAGAGATGTGTAATGTGAAGAAATTTCAGGATGGGCAACGCTCAGGTGGACAGACTTGATTGATTGATTGATTGATTGATTGATTGATTTAACTTCTATACAGCACCAGTTAGCAATAAACACTACTCTGGACCATTTACTCTACTAGCACCAGTTAGCAATAAACACTACTCTGGACCATCCGTCCACTCTGGATGGACGGACGGACGGACGGACGGACGGATGGAGGGATGGATAGACAGACAGACAGACAGCAGAGGGAAAGTTCACTATGAGCATATAGCACGGATGAAATCTTTTCTGTGCAGGATCATGTATAGGGAGTCTATGCTGTTCATCTGTTTATTTTTGTAGGCTGTGTTAAACCTTTTAAATGGAGTGTATATGAGTGCTTCTAATTAAGAGCTACGAGCAGTCACACCCTGTAATGCAGTCAAACAAGAAGGAAGTAACCAGAGGTTACCGAAATAACAGGTTTGTGCCTGACGCACCTTTGACAGCGGCTGATTTTTGTGGAGTGGAGGGTGTTTTTTTAAAAAAATGCAAATGTCTCGTGCAGGAAAACGTGGCAGATTGGAAAAAGGCACTTGGGGGTGCGACTCTGAGCAATTCACATGTGCTGTAAAGGTTTAAGGCTACAGAGAAAAACAGTGGATGTAGGGACTCCCCCCCCCCCGGGGGGGGGACATGGGAACATTCGTTCATTTATTCGTTGATTTATTTTATTATGCTGATATCTTGCTTTTTCTCCAGTGAGCTCAAGGTGGCTTATGTGGCTTCCTTCCTTGCTAATTTGGTCCTCCCAATAACCCTGTGAGGCAGGCTAGGAGAAGGGATGCCACAGTGACCCAGGTTCATTTGAGAGCTTGAACGTGGATCCCCGAGACCATAATCCACTACTCCGATCACTCCACCACTTGACAATCTCTGATGCTGGGGCCTGGCTTCACCATCCAGGGGTACCCACGTGACTTTTGGGTTCACAGGAAGGTGAAAAGGCCCATCCTTTGAGTTTCTTCTCCATGGTTCTTCAGGGAAGAAGAAAAAAATCTGGATGCAGAGGAAGCCGATTCAAGAAACCACATGCAAATGCTCACAATTTCCATAAACACCTGCGCTCGGGAACTTGCTGATTTTACAGTTTGATGCTCGAAACTGCAAGATTGACAGGTCTTCCTGCGATAAACACGCTCTCTTCCTCTCTCTTTCTCCCGGTTTTTCTCCGTTTTCAGATAATCGCCTTTGACGAACTGCACATGGATTTCAAAAACCCCATTGACCAAGGCAACCCAGCCCGGGCCGTAAGTCAATACATGTCGTGTCTGAGGTGTGTCTGTCACTGAGTCCGTTTGTCTGTCCTCCCTGCCCTTTCTTACCCATCCTCCAGGTTCTGTGTTTTCCTCCTCGCTCCGCTCCAGATCTAGTTTATCTCAAGAATGAGCAGAACGCCTGTCAGGATGATGGGCAGAGCCTTGGTGGGGGAGGCGAAAAAGGTGGCCCTTGGTGCCTTCCTTGGCTGCTTTGCATGGATCCAGAAAGCATGAAACCCAACCCTTCCCATGTTCATTCAAAAGAGAGAGGGCAATGTCAAGGTATTGGGGTACACTGGGCCACCCCGTCCAATCAACTGTGAATGCCAATGTTAGGCAGCACTATTTATTTATTATCTATTGGTTTAAAATAGGTTGACCCCACCTTTCTCCTCAAAAAGGACCCAGGGCAGCTGACATTGTTGAAAGACAATGTTTAAAAGCTGAAAACAGTAAGTAGATATCCAACATGAATCCAACATGAAAAATGGTAAACAGCAACACCCAAAATGTATTCAGAGCAGAAAGGCACAGCCATCCATTGAAACCCCGCACTCAGCATCCATTCACTGAGGGAAAGCTTGCCTGAAGAGAAAGGTCTTGGCCTGCTTGCGGAAGGAGAGCCAAGGTGGGGCCAGCCTGGTTTCCAGTGGGAGGGAGTTCCAGAGTCTGGGAGCAGCCACCAAGAAAACCCTCTCCCGTGTTCTCATCAAATGCATCTGTGAAGGTGGTGGCCAAGTGGGGATTCGAACCCTGTTCTCCAGAGTCCTCTTCTGTCACTCTCTCTGCTACACCACACCGGGAACCCCACAGTGACGTACCTCACCAGATTTAACCAGACCCTAAGCACCTTAAGAGTAATGAACCAGCTACTGGACATGCTCAGCTAAGATGTAAGCTTTTACGGATTGCAACATAGGATCACAGCATAACGGGGTTGAAAGGGGTTAATAATAACAACACTCTTAGATTTGCAGAGCTGGAAGGGACCCTCGGGATCATCGAGTCCAGCGCTTGTCAAAGGAGGCCCAGTGGGGGATTCGAACTCCCAACCTCTGGCTCCACAGCCTGAGACCTCGACCCCTGAGCAATTACCCAGTGGTTTATATAAAGCTGTAATGAGGACTTAATGCCTGATGAGACCGTGAGTCTTTCAAGTGTCAAATAAAAATGCCAGCATCTTTAGGGGAGCTCTCCAAGGTTCTGAATGCTACACCACCACCCCTCCGGAGAGGGTCTGCCTTTATTTATTTATTTAAAATCTTTTTACCCCCCACCTTGTTCCTTCAAAAGGACTGGTGTCTTTCAAAGGCAGCTAAAACCCAGATTCCCAAGCCTCAAGGAAACTGGGCTCCCTCACCTGCACTGCCGGAATGACAAAGGGGGTTTTGGAAACCAGGGAGAAGATGTTTGAAGAGCTGGTTACGTTGAGCCAGGAGGAGAGAAGATTATAAGCAGGCTGAGAGGTGTCTGCCATTATCCGAAGGGCTGTCGTACAAGATGATTGAGCAGACGTGTTCCTGACGCTCCCGAACAGCAGCCGCAGAATCCGTGGGTGGAAACGGGAGAGAAACGGGTTTTCGTTAAACGTTAGGAGAAACCTCCCAAGGGTAAAAGCCATTCATGGCAGAGCTGAGAATGGTTGCATTAGGTAGAGGGTGGAACGATGCTCCCAAAGTTTCCTTCCATTTTTTTTTAACTCTGTGTGATCCTGTATCTTGAACCTTTTAAGTCAGCAAGGGGAGGTATCCGAAATGAGCTGTGGACAATATACAGTATTTGCCCCTAAAAAGCCAGGTTGGCCCTTTCCCTCCTGCCCTTCTTCCGTCATCGGGCAAAAAGACCTTCCTCTTCAGGCGGGCCGTTAAGCCATCAATCATCTCAGGAAAGCTGGCTTTTAACTTACAAAATTTCCAGTGACTTCTATCCGGTTTTATACTGGATTGTTTTAATCAAGGTATATTTAATTGTTTGGGTTTTTTGTTTTGTTTTTGGAATTATATTTCTATAGTGTTTTAAAATTGCTGGTTTTACCTGTGGTGAGCTGCCTTCGGTCCCCGATGGGGAGGAAGGTGGCATATAAACAAACAAACAAGCAAGCAAGCAAGCAAGCAAGCAAGCAAGCAAGCCAACAAATATCAGTCCAAGCTCTGCATCTGGAAGCCATTAAACAGTCTTGAGATCAGGGGATGCCAGCCTTTCCCCCAGGATGACACCTTCGCACCCCATAAACTCCATTAAAAATATATATATTAACACCCCCACCCCAGTATTCCTGCCTTCCAGTGGCAGCAACCCCATGACTCAGGATTTTTAACAGACCCTTCTCTAAGATCCCTGTTTCCTGGGAGTCACTCATGCACACATATGAACCAGGCCCAACCCTGCTTAGCTTCTGAAGCCCGACAAGGTTTTGGGGTGTTATGCTATAGCCGTGCGCGGTGTTGCCCCCTGGCAGAGTAGGGTTCCCCCATCATCTGCCACCCCGTCCCTTTTGAACAGAGAGGGAAACTGCAAAGCAGGGGCTGTCTCTCCCACCCACCCCAGGTTTTGGTGTTTCCGTCCTCCCATGCAAATAAAAAAATCTGAAAACAAATGAGAAAACAAGAATAGCAACCGCGGAGATGAAAGAAACCAGGTTAAAAACAGCCGCAGACTCTCCCTGTCGCTGCAGCCTCTCCGAACGGCTGCTTGTTTTTATCAAGTGCCCCTTCTATTGTATTGTTATTTTTAATTTTTATTTGCTTGGGTGTCGGGGGAAGCTGAGGCTTGCAGGACCGAAGGGGGGAAAAGGAGGAGAAGGGGGGGAAGGAGAAGGAGGGGGGATCGGTGGGTTGGGGGAGAGGTACAGGCTGCTTTTCAGGAGCCAGCAGGGCGGTTGTGATGCTGTTTGGAGAATAAAAAGTGGCTTTTATCTGGCACTTGAAAGAGCACAAAGGAGTGGCAGGAGTCGAGAACATTCAGCCACAGGAAGCTTTTGAAATCACGCCCTGAAAGTGTCGCTCAGCAGCCTCCCGCAGTAGCAAAGGGGGAAGCCGGTGCTGCTCCCCCGCTTCTGGGCCGCTACAGGTGCTGGTGCCACGGAGAAGACTGGCAGAGGCGCCAGGTGGAGCTGCTTCAGAGGGCGGCATCTGTCATGCTCCCTCGCTCGCTCTCAGCCCCGTCCTTCTCCAATCTAATCTGATCTAAGAACTGCCGAGCTGGAAGGGACCCCTTAGATCATCTAGTCCAGCCCGTCAAGGAGGCACAGCGGGGGAATTGAACTTGCAACCAGTGGCTCTGCAGCCAGAGACCTAAACTCTTGAGCTATCCAGCAGTTAAATAATCTTAGAACTGCCGAGCTGGAAGGGACCCTATAGATCATCAAGTCCAGCCCCTGTCAAGGAGGCCCAGTGGAGGAATCGAACTCCCAACCTTTGGCTCCGCAGCCGGATGCCTAAACCCTTGAGCTATCCAGCCCAGTCTTCATTCCCACTCAGAGATCTGGCAGAGGAATCGGATGGTCCTGGAGTAGGGAGCCCCTGTCCTGATTCGAATCCTGGCGAACCACAAAGGCACTCTCCAGGCTAGTTACAGCTGTGATCATCATCTTAGAACTGCAGAATTGAAAGGGACCTTATAGATCATCAAGTCCAGCCCCTGTTAAGGAGGCTCAGGGGGGATTCGAACTCCCAACCTCTGGCCCCGCAGCCAGAAACCTCAACCACTGAGCTCTCCAGCATTTCCATCAATGGTTTCATCAAAGCAAACGCTGCAGGACCCACAATGTACCTGACGCTGTGTGACACATTCTCCCAGTAGCTGTGCTGGTTTTGGTTCAGTTTTAACCTTCAAAGTTCCAGTTCCATTTAGAGATATTTGACAAACTGAGTAAACACAGCCTGGGCTTAGAGTCTGAGTTTCGCTGATGTGACATGTGGAGGAAATGTGCTCATAGACGAGTGTTTTTATTTTTTCCTGCTGCTTTCTCTTCCATGTTGTATTTTGTATTGCATTTATTATTTTATTATTTCCTTACTTCATTTCTGTTCGCAGGGGGTGCGTATTTCCTGCCTGGAGAATTCTGGGAGTTGTAGTCCAAGGAAATACAAATATGCACATCTCTAATCTTTGTGCAGCTGGTTGGAGATCTCAGCGGCTTAGATCTCTGGCTACGGAGCCTGAGGTTAGGAGTTCGATTCCCCCCACTGGGCCTCCTGCAAGAAGAACCAGCCTGGGTGGCCTTGGGCCAGCTGCACAGTCCCAGGGCTCCCCCTAGAGGAAGGGAAGGGTAATACACTTCTGAGTACTGTATTCTCTACCTGGAAAACCCTGAAAAAGGGCCACACTAAGTCAGAGTTGACTTGAAGGCACATAATGATGATTAAAGAATATCAAAAGACGCCTATGAGAAAAGGCAGGCAAATTGTGCCATTCCAGAAGAATTTCTTATGTCTTAGAAACCACCATGAGACCACACTGCATCTTCATACATTGCTGCTAGAATAATACATTCAAATACCCAAAAACTAGGAAGGGGGCGGCTTTTAGGGGGTGAGCTTCTTAATCCAGCCTCCCTCACCAGAGTTTTGTAAAAATGCAGTCGGGTGATCCACGCATGCTACCCTAAGACCCTGGGACAAAGAGATATCAATATGATTGAGATGCTAACGTATCAACCGGATATTCTACCCCAAAGTGGGGAACCTTTGTCCATCCAGATGTTGCTGGAAGACGGCTCTCATTATCCTCAAACAGCATGATCAAGGATTATGGGCTGTGTAGTCTAGCAACATCTGGGGGGCATTGGTCAACACCCACATTTTTTGAAGGGCGCTCCACATTTGCTGTTCTGCAGTAGGGACGGTAGCCTTTCCTAACCTGAACCTCCCGTTCAGAGGGGTTGGACTACATCTCCCATGGTCCACAGCCAAAGGGACGATCAGATGGGAAACAGAACCACAACCCTTTGGGAGGGAAATCCAGGACAAGCGAGGAGACAGCCAGTGGAAAATCAGGAATAAGGCAGAAGGAACATGGGGCAGCTTGTGGAAGGGGAGAGAAAAGTAGGTTAAAATATGGGATATTCTGGTGCACTCACAAAACCTTCAGAGGGTACGGTTGGCACCGTACCAAGGAGGTGATGCCTCTTCTTGGCTGCCCCTCCCGTCCCGCAAGTATAAATAGTTCCCGTTTGACCTTGATTTCCTGCCGCACGAGAGGAGAAGAACCCACAGCGCATCGAAGGCTGGCCCTCCCTGGATCTATGGCATACAGGGCATCCACCCCTAGACATGGAAGACGTCTCGTGTTTCGAGAGCCTGCGCCAAACTGGTCAAAGCAGCCCTCTCCTGCACACCGACCGCTCTCCCTCCCCTACGTACAATCTCGGGAGGCGGGGGAGAAACAAGCCGGCCTTTCCATGGCTGCCCTGCACCCAAGCACTCCGGCCCCTGGAGGGTTTCACCTAACAGCTAGCCAACAGAAATATTCTTTAAAACCTGCTGCCAATGTTTTTCCCCCCAATTTGGCAAGAGGAGGTTGGCTGGCAGCTTCCCCTTCCTCTGGCTTCCACTGCCCCACTGGATCAATGTCCCCAATTAGAGTTTTGTCATCAGCCATCCCTCCTTTCCTCCTGTCTGTACACAGAAGTTTTGGAGATAACGTATCACATGGGGGGGGGGAGGGCGTTGGTGCTTATGAGAACCCTTCCCAGAGTTTCCTAGGTATGTATAGTGTACCAGCAGTCACTTACCATTCCCTTCTGTGGTGCTCTGGGATAGTGCAGCTTGCCCAAGGCTTCAGATGCTGGTTGTTCTCATACAAGGCAAAGTGGGGGATTGAACCCCCAACCTCTGACTCTGCAGCCAGTTAACCAACTCACTGAGCTATTCCGCCAGCTTTCTGAAAGATAAATCTCTCCGCATGTGTTTTCTTCAGATCCTAATTCAGTTGTTCCCAAACTAGAAACCTCTTTACTGTATTTATCTATTATTTGCAGAGTTTTAAATTTTTGGTTAAATTCCGTTAGCTGCACAAGAGGACAGAGATTCACAGAAAAGAGTAGCTTCAAGTTCCCCAATTAGTCCAATCAATAACTCGCTCTGAGACATTTGTAGGAGAAAGAATGAAAATGTTTCTTTACTTACAGTTGTGAACAGATCAACAGCAAACTTAAAAACAGACTGACTGCTTCCTAGAGACTAAAGAGAGGGAAAGAGAACACTCTGCAGAGAGGTGGGAAGGAATGATTGGTTGGTGCTGGATAGATTGACATCTGCCCCAGCCCAGAAAGATCTTAGACCAGTCATGTCCCTACCTTATACGGATGTTGCTAGAATATAGCAGCAAGGACGAGGGTAAAGTATGCTCCCTCGGAGAAAAGGTGAAATACAAAATGTGACATATAAATAATAGCCAGCTGGAGAGCAAAGTCGTTTAGGTGTCTGGTTGCTGAGTCAGAGGTTGGGAGTTCAAATTCCCTCTGTGGAAAAGAGCCAGCCTGGGTAGCCTTGGGCAAGCTGCAAAGTCCCAGGGCTCCCCCTAGAGGAAGGGAAGGGTAAAGCACTTCTGTGTATTCCTTAGCTGGAAAACCCTGAAAAGGGTCACCATAAGTCAGAATTGACTTCACGGCGCCTGGTGATGGTGATAAATCATCAGCTGGCCATCTTTCTTCAGAAACATGGCCGTTGATCTTGAGCGTGAAAGACAGGCAGCCTCTCCAGGCTCTGGAGAAACAGAACGGTTTGTGGGGTGAGTGAGAGAGTCATATCATCACGGTGCTGCTGTTCATGACCTCCCGGGTGATGGGGGTCAAGATCTGCAGGCTGTCCGCCGGAGCTTACAAAATAATCACTGCCAATTAGTTAAAAATACAATTTGGGGATTAAAGGCTGCAAACCAGATAAGGGCAGCCGGCTGGATAAATACGATTTCTGAACACCTCATTATCCCCATTTGCTGGCAGATGTATTCCCCACGGGCCCCGGTGGATTACACGGCATCTCGTAGTCAAGAAAAGAAGCCGCCCGGCGCGCGTCCGTCTTGCTCGCTTGGGCTCCCATTCTGATCACTTTGCGGTTATCACGATTTGGGGGCTGTACGACAGGGTTGCGTGTCCGTTTCTTGGCATCTGGGTACAGTTTTTCCCCCTTTTTTTGTCCAGTGGAGTGGATCAGTTACCAGAACAGGAAATGCCTGCCCACTCTGGTTTGTAAGAAGATTTAAGACATGCTGCCCCCCCCCCCCATGTTTTGATTTGTTTTGTCAAGCAGCTCCGGTCCACAGGCCTGCCAATTAAAACTCATACCAATAAAATACGTCATTTAAAAAAAAAAGTTAAATCCCAACAGCAATCCAAATGGAGACGGCGGCCCAGATGGCAGAAGAAGACCAAGACTCGGAAGGGCAGCCATGAAGGAATTAGAAAAGATCGTCAAGTGTAAGGAGACCGAGACCAAGATCATCCACACTCTTTGTATTTCTGATCACCACACATGGGTGGACAGGAGAAAAAATTGATTTTCTTGAAATGTGGTTCTGGAGGAGAGCTTCCTGGATACCCTGGATGGCCAGAAAGATGAACAAGTGGGTCCTTGATCAAATCAAGCCGGAACTCTCTCGGGAGGCAAAAATGTGGAAGCTGAGGCTGTTCTACTTTGGGCACCTCATGAGAAGGCCGGATTCTCTGGAAAAGAGCATCATGCTGGGGAAGGTGGAAACCAGCAGGAAAAGAGGAAGACTAAATACGAGATGGACTGACTCCCTAAAGGAAACCACGGGCTTGAGTTTGCAAGAGCTGAGCAGGGCAGTTGAGGACAGGACATTTCGGGGACTGCTCATTCGTGGGGTCGCCATGAGTCCGAAGTGACTTGTTGAGACATAACAATAAGGGGATTTGGAAGAATTCCCAGGCAGCCTGGATCACAGTACCCAACTCCGAAGCATTCAGATAGCAGGCATGGGGACTCGAGTCGCAGGGCTTGCTGTCAAGTTGGACCTAAGTCGCATCAGCAACTCGACTTGGACTCAGCTTGCAACTCGGAACCGACCCGCCCGTTCCCTTTTTTTCTGGAGAAAAAAAGCTTATATTAATAGGTACTCGAACTTGGGGCTTGGTACCAAAGATTCGGCCTCAGACGTGGGACTTGGACCCATAGATTTGCCAACAATCCCCATCAGATAGAGAGTGAGAAAGAAGTACTTAAACAAAGGAATACGTTAGCCTGAATGAATGACGCAGGCTGCCTTGGGTCCTTTTTTAAGGAGAAAGGCGGGGTTAAAATACTTTAAATAAACAAATATAAATAAATATAAATGAGAAAGAATCACGCTCATCCGAAAGCGCAAAATAGCTTTCTTTGTCCCGTCAAAACTGTTGCACTTTTCCCTTCAAGAAAGAAATCTTTATTTTTCAGTAGGAGAAAGAAAAGGATGTGTGTTCCCGGGGCTGTTAGGGCATTAAGGAGCTTAACCTTGCACTCTTTTGGGTGTGGAGAAGTCATTTTGATCCCTTCCCAGCCCAGAAACATCACTAATTGAAGCCCAATAGACTTTATGTAGAGGTGATAATAGTGACACGCTTTGTTTTGAGGGCATCAGGCTGGGAAAAAAGGATTTATAACAATCATCTGAGAACGGCCGAGCTGGAAGGGGACCCCTCTGGATCATCCAGTCCAGCCCCTGTCAAGGAGGTCCAGTGGGGGAATCGAACTCCCAACCTCTGGCTCCCAACCTACACCACGGAGTTATCCAGCAATTCAGGGAGGAGTAAATAGCACTGCTAGGTATTTTTCTGCATCACCACTACCTGTGCCCTTAAAAGGGACACGGCTTCTGCCTTCAGAGGGAAAGAAGATGGAATGACATGTTCCAATGGCACTTTAGTCTTGAGAAGAGAAGACTGGGGGGGAGGCAGAAGAGCCCTTTTCAAATCCTTGAAAGGTAGCTCTGCAGAGGAGAGGCAGGATCTGTTCTCCATCCTCCCAGAGTGCAGGACATGTCATGATGGGCTCAAGCGACAGGAAGCCAGATTTCGGCTGAAGTTCAGGAAAAAACTTCCTAACTGTTAGAGTAGTACAACGATGGAAGCCATGACCTTGGGAGGCGGTGAGCGCTCCAGCGCTGGAGATAAAAGTGGACAACCAGATCTGTTTTGATTTGGATTCCTGACTTGAGCAGGGGGGTTGGACTTGATGGCCTTCGAGGCCCCTTCCAACTCTCGGATTCTAGGATTAAACCGGAGCATTCTTTGCTGCAACTTTTTGCTGCAGTCTTTAGCTGTTGTTTCCTCTTTCTCTTTTCTGTCTTTTCTCTCTCTCTCTCTCCCTGCCCTACAAAATTACTGAATGCCTTCTGGCTGCATCTGCCCGGACCCAGCCCCTCCTTCTCCTCTTCCCCCTCTTTCCATGTTACCCCCCAACCCCACCCCATCAAGTTTGGGACCCCCATTTATTCCGTCTTCTATTTCTTTCCTCAGAGGGAGCGGTTGAAAAACATCGAGCGGATCTGTTGCCTTTTGCGAAAGGTGAGTCCCTCCGAAGCCTTTCTCCTGGTTGTCTTTCGCCCTCATTTCACCTTCTCCCTTTTAAAAAAATGCCCTTGATCAAGTGACTGGGGTGACCCCCAGAGCTTGGGGCATGGATCCGTCCTGGCCCTCCAAGGGGCTGCCTTGGTGAGACAGCGCGAGGCAGGTGTCTGGTTCCTGCCACTTCACCACCCGAACCCCTCAGGACCCTTCATTTAACAAGGCAGAAGGAAAATCAATAGCGGCTAAACACCGGCTCTGCTAAAAAGCTCTGTGGCTCATCCTTTATTTTTGTGTGTCAGCCAAAAGAGCGAAACGGGCCAAACTTGGCCGTTTCCAAACCCTGATCCGCCCACTCTGTTAAAATATTAAAAGTGCATTTCCCCCCCCCCCCCCCGGGTACTTCCAGCGTCAACCCATCACACGGTGCGTGGCCTCGGCTTTTGCCTTGATCCGCTTGCCGCCGTGTGTAATTTTGCTGGCTTTCGAGTCGTCCTCTGTGCTTGGCGTGACCTTGGTAGATTTGATGCCACCGACAAAGCCACCACTGGCATCATCTTCTCTGTGAACTACTTCAAGGACCGTTTTCTCTCTCTGTGTGTGTGTGTGTGCCTGCAGGAAAATGTTGTGTGAAAAACCTTGGTTTTGTGCTGACTTTTGATGCACGAGTTTCCTCTTGCAGCTGGTGGTTCCAGAATATTCCATCCATGGCCTTTTCTGCCTGATGTTTCTCTGTGCGGCAGAGTGGGTGACCTTGGGGCTTAACATCCCCCTGCTTTTCTACCATTTGTGGAGGTGAGTGCGAATTCTGGGGCTGGGATTCATGACTCATGGAGGGCTAGAACCTTGATGCCCAGGTACCCCTGTCACAGTGCAAAGGATGATGCTTTACTCAGTATAAGAGGATGCATCCTTACCAGTGGAGGTTATAATCTACCATTTGAGGAAGCGGAATGAAGTGATCGCTCAAGGACATGGCGAAACGAGCATTATTTTAGGTGCGCATCCTGTGCTTAAGTTTCGCTAATGGATAGAGTGGCCTTGGTAGCCAGCTGGGCGGTCTAGAAGTTGAATAAATAGTTAAATAAATAAAAAAATAAAAGAGGCATCAGAATACATCACATTTTCTCACCAATTTCTACTTTAACAAACCCTGTTAACATGATCCGTGTAACAAGGTTTTTGCTATGCCAAGGGTCTGGGAGAATACCAACTATCTTCTTATACCACTCACTACAGAAAAGGGAGTTATTTAATTAGTGCATCGTAACAACGAAATCAACGAATGGATTATGTTAGATTAAAAGCAGGGGATCCAAGAGGTAATAATAACTCCTCTTGCTCAAAACAGAAAAGAAAGAAGAGGAAAAGACGGGGGGGGGGGAATTGCAAACCCATTACGGGGAATTGACATAATTAAGCCGTGTTTTTTGGTAATTTGTCAGTTTATGTTGTGCCTGTCATTTCCGTTGGATTATTTAATTTTCTCCCTTCCATCCTTCTTTTTCTGACATGATAAGATGATGCATAATAATATACGTTGTGGGAAATCTGGTGAACAGTCGGTGTGTGTTAGTAAACAGATAAAGAGAATTAAAGAGAACCTCAATCAAGGCTTTCCTGGATCTGTTTCCGTGGTGTCCTTAATCCATGCACACACACATACAGCCTTGTATTGTAGGATGCTGAACTAGAGATGAAAATTTCCGTTTGTTTGTTTTTTCTGGGGGGAAAAGCATGTTTCCCCCCCCCCCCCAGAAATTTTGAAAAAAACACACATTTCCCCCCAGAAAAAAATGGCAAGTTTTTTTTGGGGGGGTGGGTGGGGTGGGAATGTTTTGCCCCCTGTTTCCCCCCCCCCCCAAGAAAAATGGAAATTTCCAGAAACTTTACATCACTAAACTGAAGCGGATGAAATGAAACAGAGATTAGCAAAACAAAGCCCCTACCGTAAAACCACACATAGGTGTTTTTTTTTTTTTAAGTATGTGAGCTGTAAAACTTTTTAAAACACACACACACAAACCCTAAGATAAATGGCTCGAGGGGCTATAAAAATCTCTGCACAGGGAACAACCTGAAAGAATACTTAGATTATGTTCTATTCCTGTATGTCTCTGTTGGTTTGAAGTAGATGTCCTTGGAACCAAGAGGATATTAGGAAATTAATGTAGGGATGGCGAAAAGCAGGGTGGGGAGAGAGAGAGAGGTGGTCATTCCAGAGCAGAACCACGCTTCTTCTGCAGAGCCTTACAGCCAGCCAGAAAATAGGGGGGGGGGGTGGCAGTTGCCAGGGGAGTGCTTACCTCCCCCCCAAAAGTGGGGTGTTGCTTATTGGACAGAAACGCGCCTGACCCTAACGCCCGGTAGCCTTTTAATCATCTCCATCTTAGAACTTCAGAGCTGGAAGGGATCCTATATATGTAGATCATCAAGGAGGTACGGTGGGGAATTCGAACTCCCAACCTCTACAAGGTCTTTAGCCAGAGACCGAACCCACTGTGCTCTCCGGCCAGCTTTTGGTTTATTACTGTCCGCGATTTATTGAGCAGACATTGCAGCCCAATGGAGGGATGGATGGATAGACACACGGAGATTCTAACTGCACATTTCAGGGGAGATGTCTTTTTGGGAATGGTCACCCACCCCTTTCCCCCCCTGTTCTCCCTCCAGGTATTTTCACCGCCCAGCAGACGGCTCGGAAGTCATGTACGACGCCGTCTCCATTATGAATGCCGACATCTTGAACTACTGCCAGAAAGAGTCGTGGTGCAAACTGGCCTTTTATCTCTTGTCATTCTTTTATTACCTGTACAGGTGAGTTCTGGGACCTTTATTTGAAATTTTTTCTCCAGGGAAGCTCATGACGACCGGGGGACCGGCCCTGCCGTTGGAGAAAACAAGGCCATTGCATCAGGGGGCCAATGTCAGGATTGGCCACCTGGCCGTTCTGCTTGAGCCGTTTCCTTCTATGGGTGGACAAAGCTGGTATTCCCTGTGTGTGGAAAAGTTACTTTTCCCAGTGTCTCTGGCGCCTTCAATGGGCCTTCGGTTTTCTTGTACGGTACAGGATGCTACTCCATTGCCAGTTCTGAAGTAAGATTCACCGCTTTGCGCTTTATCTCAGGCAGAAAAATCCTCTTGTGGGGGCCCCATGTGACAATAACACAACATTGTGCCACACAACTGCTGGAGGCCACACACACTGTTGTGGATGCAACATAAAAATGCCTGGGAACGTGGTCGAATTAGGAAATGGATGCGCCAATACACAAAAGTATTGCTAGAAAATTTTACGTAAGAACCACAGTAAATCTACCAAAGATAGCAAATAATAAGTGAATAACTGAAAGTATCATGAAATAGTAGGTTTAGAACAAGGCACATATTGCAAATATATGTCAGATACAGAGATAAAGGGTTACTGCATGAAATATTTAAAGACAAAGTGCGGGACAAAAATATGGATTATATACTTTTACATACACATGCCGTGACAAGAGTGATGAACAAACAGAAGTATTTAAGGAATTGCCTCCTCAAATACCCGTTAGTCACTTTTGTAAATACATTAGGACCCCTGTATCTGCGGGATCGATATTCGCAGTATCACTCTTCTGCGGTCTGAAAATATTAAAAGAATAAAACCAGAAATATGAATTTCCATGATGTAGTTACCAGAACTGGCCTCTAGAGCGAGTCAAAGCCAATGCTATGAATAGGGTTTGCTATTATCTGCGGTTTTCAGCATCTGCAGAGGGGCTTGGAATGACCACACACCAGTAAAAAGGGAGGGGGGGCTACTGTATAGTTTTTAGTAAGTAACTGCATCCCTCAAACAGATCCAGAAAAATCTTACTAGAGGTGCTGTTTAGCTCTTATTATCATTTACATGCACATTTTATACACGCACGTATATGTTGCATATGCCTTGTGCTATACAGTATTCCTTTTCTTAGAATTTGATATCTTTCTTAGACTGCCTGGATAGCTTAGTGGGTTGGAGTACCGGGGTACATTTAATTCCTCGTTGTGCTTTTTGGGAGAATAGTCAGTTAGCAAGGCCTTGAGCAAGCTGCATGGTGCGCCTGGAGCACCATCAGAAGTTACTTGAAAGCTACTCCTGAGTAATGCAGACCAAGAAAGCCCGGCGAAGGTTCCCCAAACATTGGAATCAACATGGCAGCCCCTAATTATGGGAGCCAATATGGCGTAGCGCAAGAAGTATCCTTCTAGGAGTCAGGAGGCCTGGGTTCAAATCCCTGCTCAGCCAGGGTACAGACTGGGCAGCCACAGGAAACCACACCTTGACATCATACATGCCTCAAAAAACCTCCATGAGTTAGAAGCAGCTTGATAGTATAGAAGAAAAACACCTTGTTTAGATTTAATACATTTCTTACATAAGATACTTCAGCAGTATTTGTTCATATTATTGCATATATCTCTAATTTGACGACACATTTGTGTGCCTTTCTATTGTATTCACAATGGTGTGTGCCTTGCAGCAGCTGAATCACAGAGATTTAACACTGTTCTTCCCTTGAATATATCAATAATACAGAGTAAACAAGACTGAATCGAATCTGTGAAAATACAATAAAGCGGCAGGAAAAATACAGGTGGGGGAAAAAAACACAACCCCAGAGAACTGAGGCAAGTAAAACATCATTTAAAACCTGTGGTGGTCGATGACACCAATTCCAGAAGTGCTGGGAATCCGCTCCAGGTTTTAGCTTGTATTTTACAGGAAGGTGCTGGAACTGGTTTGGGACAGGGCTCAGTAACTTGGGAAGCTCCTTGTAAGGTACAGACTAAAACCTGGACTGGAATCACAGCAGCCCAGAATTGGAGTCAAGAGCTGCCAGGACTTAAAATGCACGCAGAACCAGTAAAAACAAATTAAAATTTGAATTTTTAAAAAATCAGCTTATGGGCGAGCGCATCCATTTCTGAGTGCCTGCATTTTCCTTGCCCTCAGACCACAGGCATTAAAAGTGCACACCCTACTGAGCTGTGCAAATAAATAATCATATAAGACGAAAATGGGGTGGCGGCGGTGAATCCGACTAAAGGCCTGTTTAGGTCACCCTCCTCTTCCTCACAAATGGATGCCCGGGAGAAGACCAGCAGCCGAGTCTGCCAGCTCCAGCCCAACCCTGCTTGGTGCCCCTTCTCTGGCATTTTCCAGGGGTACAGTGCCCCTGAACCTTGAGGCTCTCTTTTGTGGCTTACGATGGTGCTCGAGGGAGAACGACACCATGCGTAGAGCGCCTTGTGATGTGTTGTGGGTTGTGTTTGTAGCCAGGCGAAGGGGAGGGGGGTCATTCCCAGCAGCTCCCTTCAAACATTCTGGTTCGTGATTGGCCGTCGGGAGGTAAGCACCGCCTTCATTAGCAAGTGTGACTACCTAAGCCACCGAGGTTTGCTGGAACCACGTCTCTAAAACACGATCAAGTTTTAGCTTCTTAACAACACATCTGCTCTTATTCATGATTTTACTCTTGGTAATAATGTCTTTCTTTCTCTCTCCCCCCCCCCCCCCCCGCCTCCTCTCTCCCTCTCTTTATTTTCTCTCCCCTACACCATTCAGTATGGTTTATACACTGGTGAGTTTCTAACGGAGCCGACCCGAAGGAGTGGGCCATCCCTAACCTGGTTCCCGGTGACTTCTCCAGGATGACACCCCTACCTGGACTACAGCGCAACGTGCTAAAACTCTGGCGGGGTGGGATGGACCCATAACAGGCCTGAGGGCCCCCTTCTCAATGTCTGAAGCCAATAACACAGCAAAAAGAAAAAAAAAAGAAAAGAAAAAAAAGCAACTGTCTTCTCCTGGCTGCCTTGGACTCTAATACGCTTCTGCCTCATATTGGATTTAGGGGAACGGAGGGGGGGGGGGTGTCTTGTCCCACCACTTCCATTTCAGGCACAGGAATAAGATCCTACATTTAGGAAAATAAACCCTGCAGCCTGTCTCTCAGCGGACACCCCCCCTTTGCACCCCCTGCGAAGAACGGTCACGATTCTATTGTGGGGTGAGGTGTGTGCGCACTTTGGGGTGGGCATCTGGATCGCTTACACGTAGAGAGCGAAACAAGGTTTATTTCACTCCAGCAGGCATTGGCGAACAGGGGATGATTCTCGTTGACTTTGCGAGATTTTTTAAAAGGCTTTTTTGGGGGGGGGGGAGGGGGGAGCGAGTGCGGCATCTTTTCCCAAGCCGATCTTCGGACACCCACCCCATCACCCCGAATCTCAGCCTCCGGGGTCCACGAGATGCCACTTGTCGCTTGGGGTGGGGAGTAACCAGGGTTAGAAAAACCTAACACATTCTCTTTTAAAAAAAAAAAAAAATTGAAGAAGGGAGAGCCGTTATATATATGCCACACCAGGCAAACTAGGTAGCCATTTTAGAAGGCTAAAACCGAGAGAGATTAGATTTGGGGGTGTGGGGGGGGTGTGTGGATTTTGACAATGGGGGACAGGCCTGCCCCCTCGAAAGACTATCAGTCTACAGAGAGTTGGCGTTCAGGATGTGCTGCTTTTTTTTTAATTAATATTATTTCGTTTCTTTTTCTTTTCTATTGCATAGCTGCTGGAGGTTGTCAGACGGGGAAGGGATTCTGAGGCTTCGAAACGGCTGAGGTTCTCTGTTGTCATGGCAACATCCCCAGCCTGTCTTTTCCGCTAGCTTTTTTTTTTTTTTTTTTTGTGCAGCCTCCCCACACCGCCCCTAAATTTCCTCAGGCCTCACTGTTAGCATCTGGGAAGGAAGGAAGGAGCTGATGATGGATAGAAGGAATGAAGGAAGGAGCTGATGACGGATAGAAGGAAGGAAGGAAGGAAGGAAGGAAGGAAGGAAGGAAGGAAGGAAGGAAGGAAGGAAGGAAGGAAGGAAAACCCTTTTATGGAACTGCAAAGCTGGAAGGGACCCTATGCGTCATCGAGTCCAGCCCCTCTCAAGGTGGGGGATTCGAACTCCCAACCTCTAGCTCCGCAGCCAGAGCCCTAAAGCCAGCAGCTCCCTGAGGGGGAAGCATGCTTCCTTTTGGGGGGCAGGGGGTTGTGGTGGGAAGAGAAACCACCCCCTGCCCCCAAAAGCAGGCACAAATGCCTGCAAAGTAATAGAACATACAGAGGATAACATACAGAGGCTGTGAATATAAACGGTAGCCCAACCAAACCAACCCGACACACTTCTAGTGAATGGTTGTGGCTCTTTGGCTGCTGCTGCGCGCTTAGCACTCTGGAGCCAGCCGGTGGGTGGTGAGGGATGATGGGGGTTGTAGTTCAGCAGGATCTTGGGGGACCATCTATTCCCCAGCCTGCTGAAGCCACCCAAAGCAGATACTCCCCGGTAGCTCAATAACGGGCTATGAAGATGACTTGATGGTCCCATCTAGAGCTGCGGTTCCAAGCCTATTATTATTATTATTATAAGCCTGGAATTCTTATTATATTTTATTGCCTAAAACCCCAAGACCTAGTTCCGTGTTTTTCTACAAAGTTCAGCTATGTTTAAGTCCTAGTAAATTAAAATGACATAGGCAGTAATTATTACATACGCTTTGGGGTTGCCGTCTGCTAATCTTCCATCTTCCTATGATGTTAATCTTAGGTTGTTTTTTTTTTTAAGGTGGATTAATTTTACACACATACAAATTGATTCTAGTATCGGGCCTTTTAGACTAATCTTATTGCTCTACTTTATACAGCTGCTAAACTCCTTACCTCAGAGTCAGGAGGGAACCACTGATTTATCTAGGCAAGTAAAGACACTCTGTGCATTCTCAGAGGTGGCCATGGCTAGCATTCTTGCCTCCTTTGGAAGCTTTGAATCTTGTATGGATCTAGGCTTGCCCATTTTCCTAAGGGCGCAGGGATTTTTAAAAAAACCAAACAAAGAAAAAGGAATAGACTGGCTTATTTATATGCTTCTCAGGATAGCCGGGGACCATTTTCCACAGTCTGGGAGCGAATAGAAATATCGGCAGCTGAAAAGATACCCTCAAAGGTTCAGGAGCCGAGGCCTCGTTAATTGAGTTTTGTTTTTGGTTTTTTTTTTTTTTTTGCTCTTTTACCATCTTTCTGACCGCACCTATTGTAGCTGGGAGGGGGGGGGCGGGCGAAAGGCATCTGGCCGAATCCTTCCTGCTTGTGTCAAAACAAAACGTGGGACAGCTAAGAATGAAAACTTGGAAATCTGGAGAGTTTGTGAACAGGAAAAAAAAGACCATCGTTGTGGTAACATTCCTTCTTAAAATTCTTCCTTTCTTGCTTGCTCCATTTAAAGACAACTCTCTCCACCACCACCACCCCCGAAAAATCCCCCTTTCTTTCCCGTTGTTTCTCCAGGGGACCGTTGTAAAAAAACACACACGTTAAATTAAAAAAAAAAAGATTTGATTATGGCTTTTGAATAATACCATGATTATTTGGGGTGGGTGGGTGGAAAATACGTTGACCACCCTTCCTTGCTTTTGATCAATAGAAAGCCAGACAGAATTACTGTGGTGTCTGCAGGCAGCTTCGGACGCTGTTCAGAGCGTATGCTACCGACGGCGATTCTTCCAACCGGAAGCAAGATCTGCAGCTTTTTCACTGAAATATACTGAATTGAGTTAAATCTACACACATGGAAATAAAAGATGCAGCAATAATATCAGACAAGATATGTGTTACGGAAGAGCGGCTGCAGGCCGAGCTGTTAAAGGCAGAGGAGCAAAGTGGAGTTGGCAACCCTGGGTGAGTCTTGCAGTGAGGAAAAAGGTGCTAACACGATGATGTGTCAGATTCTTGTTTAGGGCTTTCCAACGGCCAGAATGCTTCCTGCGCCTCATGGAACAACTCAGTCTCTGGAGGGTTTCGGACTACAATACCCATCGTCCTTCACCGTTGTCATCTGGAGGGCCACAGGTTGAGCCTGGCAGGGTTTGCCAGTTGGCAATCTTTTATGCTGTTCCGCCGGGACAGGAAGAAAGTAGGCAAGGGTCTACTCACAGCTCTTCCATTACATAGCATTAGATCCATAAGGATCTCTTACCCCCTAGCCCTTTAGAAACGACAATAAGAAAAGGTCTGCTTTTTGTCCGATATAAGGTAAAGAGGCTCGGCAACCAGAAAAACAGGAATAGGTTTACATGTGAACACACAAGAGACAGACACATCTCAGGACTTTACATCTCTTCATTCTTGCCTATGTTGGGTTGGACTAGATGACCTTTTGGGGTCCCTTCCAACTCTCAGAATTCTCTACCTGCCACACAGACACAGCCTGCAGGAACACAGAAAGCTGCCTCTGCCAGCTGGTTTTTCTCCATTCAGGAACACAAGAGCCATCCCAGATCCAACCAAAAAGGGGAACCTTTGCCATCCTGCCTTGGTAGACTTTTAAAGCCCAACCCCGTTGGCAGCCATCACTAAATCTTGTGGCGATCAGTTCCGCAGCTAAACTCTGTGCTGCCGAGCACAACAGGTCCTTTTTTTCCCGTCCGGCCTCTCCCACCTTTGTCTAGTATGGTCTTCCTTGGCAATATAGGAACCGTTTGAGAAGGAGGGGGTCTCCATTCCCCATCCCTTTGCGCCTTGATTCTGTTCGCCCCGTAGCCCGTATGTTCCTGACAGGCGGCTGCCACCTGGCGGGCGTCCGTTTCGCTTCACCCAGGCAAGGCCACTTCCAGAGCTGATGGCCAAAAAAGTTGGGTGTTTGAGAAAGGATTTGAGGAAAAGGCAAAATGGTGAAGGGGTGGCAGCGTGCAGATCAAGGGCAGGTGAGTGTAGGCCCCCCCCACCGCAAGAGGTAGTTGGAGGGCAGCTCCCATCAGTCCTAGCCAGCCTTGCCAAGGGTGAGGGACCATGGGCTTTGTAGTCCAACACTCTGGATAGCCACAAGCTGCTCACCTCCCAAGACGGGTAGCCTTGAAATGAAAGCCAAACCTAACAAGCAGAAAGAGGGAAATGTGTGGTTACTAAACGATGACAGAACTATAGAGTTGGAAGGGACCTCGGAGTCATCTAGACCAACCCCCCCCCCCCCCGGACAATAGGCATCAGCGCTTCAATGAAGGGATCCACCAGCCCCTGAACGAGTAGTGTATTTTGCACCCAACAGGTTTTTCCCCCAAGCTTTATTTGCAATCTGCCTTCTTCTTTTAAAAAAGGGAGTTAACACAGCCTTTGCTGTGGATGGAAAGCCATCCTCGGCTTGGTGGGGTCCCCAGGAAAGAGTTTGAGAGGGACATCCCATGGCAACGTCATCCACATATATCCCAAGTAGGCTTCAGGGCCAGTCGCCTTTAAGAATCGCGTGGAAATGTCAACACTCGTAAAAGGCGGCAGAGTTTTTCCTTCCCCAGGGAAAGTGATCAGCCAGCCTTAAAAAAAAAACACAACCCTCAAATACCACTTGCCTTCAGGCAGTTCCTACAGCGAGCCGAGCCGAGACCTCCGCTTCGTGGGAAGCAAAGCCGAAATTGATTTTATCCAACCAGGTGGGTCTTCGTCCTCTTTCCCCGTCTCTTTCCTCGCAACCCAGGTGCTTTGCCCGGGGGCAGAAAGAATCCCCATCACTCTCGTCAGAAAGAGAGAGAGAGAAAAGAGGGGAAAAGCCACAGATGGGGCCTTTATGCTCAAGAGCATCTCTGGATTCTTCTGGCAACGGAGCAAAAGCGATTTGGTTTTTCCACTTTGATCCCTAGACCCGAGAATTTAACACGGAAAACATAACCAGGAAGGGAACGGTGTGCGGTTGTTGTTGTTTTTTTTAACAAAGAGAACTGTAAGGTTGGAGAACAGTCGATCCTCGACCCGTTTTAAACGGCACTGCATTTATCCAGCAGAGAGGGGCGGTTTTATTTCTCGTTCCTCAACCAGGAGAATGATCCAAAGAAAGCCAGGTGTGGAGAGAAAGGAAAACCCCTTTTGCTGAAGAGAGATGGGATAAAGAGTTTATGCTCCCGATCTGCAGAAATGCAGGATAAGGGATCTGGTGTTGCTTCTACCTAAGTGGTCGACCTTCGACTCCTGGGCCTCTCAACCCGTTGGCACTTGGGTGCGTGTGCACCAAATCCATTGAAATAAAATCCTCCGGCAACCGCACAGCATCTGACCCGGAAGACTGTGCCGGAGAACACGCCGCGTGTGGGCGGGCGCCGTGCGTAAGACTAGCACGGAAGAGTGCTGTGAATGAGCGTCTGGGAGAAGAGAAATGGCAAGGGAGGTGCCGAGCGCCACCAGCCACCCCCGTTATCTGTGAAGGCAGGCAGCTCTCCAGCGAGAGAAACTGTGTTCGGATGCGGTCTGCGTCGCCACCCTCTGGCCCGCTTCCGTTCTGATGCTCGGGGCTGGAACCCAAGCCGTTTTGGCGAGCTTTCCTTTCTCCGGCGCCTCCCCCAGCTTCGACCTTTGCCCCCTGGCGGGTTCATCCTGGCCCGTCGCTCCTTCTGGGCTCTCCCCTTGAACGCCATCAGGCTTCGCCCCGGTAGCCCTAAAAACACAGCATCGTGGGCCAGGAGAGCCGCCCCGCCGGTCGCATCCCAAGAGCCGGCCACGACGACGCTCAAGCAAAACCTTTAAAAACCCTCAGGGTTCGTGGTCTGGCTTGAGGCCAGCAGCGGGCTACCCCGCTCACAATGGAGATGTGTGCGATGGTGTAGAGACTTGGGCATAAATCCCAAGGTTGTAGGAGGGTTGCCCTTTTGGAGACTGGATGTACCAACTCTAAAAGCCCCCCAGTGTGTTTTTTTAAAGTAAGAAGAGATGATCTAAAGACGAGATGAGCCAGGTGAGAGGCTTCAGGCCT
Organism: Intellagama lesueurii; assembly: GCA_037013535.1. Taxonomy (NCBI): domain Eukaryota; kingdom Metazoa; phylum Chordata; class Lepidosauria; order Squamata; family Agamidae; genus Intellagama; species Intellagama lesueurii. The sequence continues at coordinate 2,046,350 of JBAJHW010000019.1, read as the reverse complement.
GCATTCCCAGGACAAGTAAAGCTCTCCTTAGCTAGATGATTTAACCATCACCTACACATCTCCTAGAGTGCTTTCTTACGCCATTTCTCAATATTAATAACAAACTTAGAACTGCAGAGCTAGAAAGGGTCACCGAGTCCAGCTCCTGTCAAGGAGGCCCAGTGGGGGAATCAAACTCCCAACCTCTGGCTCCGCAGCCAGAGACCTGGGTTATTTAGCCATTCTAATATACTTAGTTAACAACCGCTGAGCTCTCCAGCATTTTCTTCTTCTTCTCAGATTTGTACTTAGAGTAGGAACCCCCCCCCTTTCAAAGGATCGGTATCCGCTGATTCACTTATCCACTGGCTGAAAAAACTCAAACCCCCCAGAAATACCTACCAATATACATTTCCAGGGTGTACCTACCAGACCTGGCCACTACAGGCAGCCAGAGACCATGCAACATACTTCCTTTTTTTTTTTTTTTTTTGCCATCCAGAAACGAAAGGGGTTCACGAGAGCATGTTGACTTCAGCTCTCCCCCTCCCCCTCTTCCACCTGCGGCCTCCCCAGAGGATACACCAGCCATGTACAAAGGACGGGCTGGAAAATTTAATGTCGCTTTTAGTAAGACCGACAGGTCGGCGGTGTAGGAACCCGCAGATCAAATTTGAAAGTTCATCTAAAAAGTCTGAATATCCTTTACGTGACATGCATTCTTAAATCGTTTCCATCGTTTGCTTATAATCTTCTAAGATGAAGTGCAACCCCTTGGTTAGAGAAATTTGCCTTTTTCCCTCTTTTTTTCTTTCTTTCCAATTTCACAATCCAACTGGCACCTTCAAATCCAGAATCCGAAAACTGAGATCCTAACCGTTTCAGGTCTCTGTTCTCCAGTTTTTGGGCTTTGAATCCCATCTAATTTGGGGGCTAGAAAGAGGAGAAAAATGTAATTTCAGTTCCCTATCAGAACCTATGAAAATTCATAAACTTTCAACCAGGTGAGAAAGCAAGACTGATCCACTTACCCTCGCCACAGCTATTAGCTGCTATTAAAACGGCTTTGTCAAGGTGAGATCCAGATGGCTTTTAATTTGCAGGCGCTTACAGACAGACGGGCTGGTCCAGAAGAAAGACAAGGAAAGGCTTATTATTTTAAAAAGCTGCATTGCCCCAGGCAGCCACTGAAGAGATGCTTAGCTTTCTTTTCCATGCAATTAAAAAGAAAACAAAAATGGGTGTTCCATTCTAGTAAATGCCCCCCTCCAGACCAGCCATTAAAAAAACCATCATAACACAAAGCATAGATTTAAGTACATATTGTACTGACCCGGGATTTTCCCAGCTTGAGGAGACTACCACCCCCTACTGGTACTTAAAGGTAATACATTCCAACAGACCACAGAGAAAAAGTTGTTAACTGGAAAGAAAAATGTAGAAGGTGACGGAAAAACTGCAAAGTGCAAAAACAAAGCAAAACCTCTATCGAGCCCTATTTCACACACAGAGGTGCAGATCTGTGCTTTGAAACTACCACTCCCAGGCGTCTGGGAGTAGTAGTTCAACATAAAACTGCACATTTTGAATTGCACATATGCACACAAGAAATATAGTCTTGTGTGTAGTTTTACGATATAGAGCAGTGTTTCCCAACCTTGGGTCCCCAGATGTTCCTGGGCTAAAACTCCCAGAAGCCTTTTCACCTCTAGCTGGGCTGGCCAGGATGTCTGGGAGTTATAGTCCAAGAACATCTGGGGACCCAAGCTTGGGAACCGCTGGTCTAGAGAAACCAGTGAAGCCAGGGAGACAGACGCCGAGACTTAAAACCACACAGAAGAAGAAACAGTAAAGATACAGACATACACACGAGGCCGAACCAGTTTGTACAAGTTTTATTGTTGCTTTCACAAGCCCACCCTCCCTGAAAAGGGCAGGAAAAGTCAAAATAAGTTGTTTTCGTTGAAAATAATCATAATCCCCCCCCCCCCTCTCTCTGATAGGAGATACCATGCAAGGCTTGGCTTCTGCAGATTTCCTACAATTTTTAAAAAATAAAAACCGAGCCGCCCCAAACACACGGCTAGCCTGAATGTTAGGAGGATGCTGTTCAATCAAGAAAAGTCAACTTAAAGAGAACAAGGTGGTGTGTCTAAAAATACCTCAAAAATATAGCGTTCATGGGTGGTGAAGGCCATAAATTTGGGGATGTGCTGGAAAAGGAAAGGGTTCTGGCTAAGAGCTGCCGGTGCTTAGGAGGGAGAGGGTGTGGGCCAAACCTCACCACCAGCTGGGAAACAAGGAAGAGCCATTACTTAAATGGAGCGAGAGGAACAGGGTCGGGCACCGGAATGGGCCGGGCACGAAATGGCACTTTGTGTGAAACCAAGAAGGGAAAAAAAATCTAAAAAGGAAAGGGACGTGGGGAATTCTGCTCTTCATGGTTTGCATAGTTAAGACGGCTCCGGGGAACAAGGACGTCTCGGGATGGTTTGGCCCTCCCCCAGTTCTCTGCCGCCCTGTGTCCCGTTTTCCGGCAAGGAGGGCGGTCGGAATCGCCCGTGGGAAGGAAACCACCAGATCAAGGACTTCGGGGAGGGGATCCAGCCGAGATCTTTTGACTGGCCTTGCTCCACCGCCACTTTTAAAAAATAAAATGATCTCCCTTTTTCTGCCGCGATCAAGGCGGCTGACGGCAAACAGTCCGGATAAAAGGGGGGGTGGTGGAACCATCTATTTCTTCTTCACGTCGCTTCGCTTTTCGACACCCACTCCCCTCAACTCCCGGCGTCGGGTTTAATGCACCAGCTGCACCGTCAGCCAGTAGAGGATCAGCGGCTGGAAAGCCGCGGCCGCCAGCGTGACGTACATCTGCGCCCGCCCGCTCGGCCGGCCCATCCCCTCTTGGACGAGGGACGGCAGGACCTTCATCCGTAAGGAGCGGACCTGAGAAAGGCAGAAAAGGGTCACCGTCAACGGATGCCGTCTCGTTTCCCCCCTCTTCCTGAGCTTGTTCAGATGCTGGACTACAACTCCCATCTGCCCCCCCAACCTGTGTGGCCCAGGGATGATGGGAGCCATAGTGCACGTTGCTATGAAATGATCCCAGTGGTTAACGCTCCCTTTGTTGCGAATCCGGGCAAGAGATTTCCCTAATGTTAATTCAAAATTGCATCTCTCTCTCTCTCTCGTGGCTTCAGAAAGGAGAGCAAGACCTTCAAGCTTTCATTGGGTTTTTAAAACATTATTTTCAGGCTGCAATCGTTTTAAATGTTTTTTTCCCCCCTGATTTGCGCGTCTTTGCGCACCTTGATCATTTATCTCCGTCATCTGATTTTTTTCCGTACGCGTCTTGGCAAAAAAAAGGCGACACAGAATTATTAATACATGTAACAAACATCCGTGATTTGTACAGAGATGGGGAATGTTGCTTTTTTTTGCTGAGTCTGGAATTTGCGGTATTGTAGACATTTCTTTTTAAAAGGAACACTTGTCATCTCCGGTTAGGTATCCCAAGCCAGTGACTCGTAGCATTCAGAAATGGCTGAACATTTTTTTCAATTTAGTTAGGCTTATGTTGACAATTAGTTATTTAGTTACATTTTGGCCTAGTTACATTCAGTTACTTTTTTTAAAAAAAGAAGTTCCTTTAGTTACCTTTTCGAAAAGGGTAACTGAAAGAGCAAGGATCTCAGTTCCTTCCTGTGGAATGTAGAAGAGTTCAGCTATCTTAATGACAGCAGTGACTGAAATGAACTGTAATTGATTGGTTTTTAGAAGTAATTTGTCAAGCCGGGTTCCTGCTCTGTGGAGCCGAAGGGGCATCAAATTCCCACCATTCCCCCTGCCACAAAAAAACCACCAGACTGCGGTTCTTACCATGAAATACATCAGCGCGCAAGACGCCCAGGCTAAGGCAATATAATAGCCATTACTTCCGAAGACGAGGCCACCCACCACAGCAAGAATCATCCTGGCACGGAGAGATAATTGAGTGTTAGCACAGCATAGAGGATTAGAGGATCAGATGAGGACGGTGGAGGTCCAGGTTCGAATCCCTCATCAAGCAGGAAAACATCTAGGTGACCCTGAGAAAACTCTCCAGCCAAAACCGCCTTGCAAGGTTGATGTGAAGATAAAGGAGCAAAGCACCAGGTACCCCCTCTGATCTCGTTGGAAGAAGAATCAGATACAACTAATTAAAATAAACACCTATGTGTGTCCGCCCTCCCCCCCCCCCCCCCCCCAATCTAGGCTGCTGCACAGACACCACAGGATTCTCAAATATTAAAAATTATCCTAGTCTCTCCGTTTTGGGGATCTTCCGTGGGGGGGGGGTCAAAACCCCTGGTTGGCTGGCTGATGGGCCTCGTAGTCTAACACCCACCAAGCGTCAGCTTTTGGACTGCGGTTCCCATCAGCCCTGGCTCGCATGGCCATGGATGAAGGATTATGGTGGCCGGAGTCTTAAAATCTTCAAAAGGGAACAGATTTTCAGAAAGAAAGCTTCAATGGAGACGCTGAGCCCATCTCAGCTGACAAAAGGCGGGACGTCCCATTCCATCGTTTCAAAGTTACTGCAAAACAACTCAATCTAGAGTCCAGAAGTTTACACTTTACAAGTAACAACTTTAACTGCAATCGATTTTTCACAGAATGAAGGCACGGCACCATCGTTTTAGCAAATAACACAACAATGGCTACTTTTACGCCCTAACCCGCAACATTTTCTGCATACAAAACAAAGGGGGAAACAGTAACTAAAAACGATTTCCTGGAAATTTGTTCCAATTACAGGCCATTTTCCTTATATTTTTTCAAATGAATTTTCTTTCCCCCGCCCCCTCAAAACCAGGAACTAAGAACTAGGACAAAAGGAATGCGATACTGTAAGAAAACGGTTACGCCGGGGGGAATTCTAGGAAGAAATACATAATTTATTTATTTATTTAATTTATACCCCCGCCCATCGAGACCGAAGTCTACTCTGGGAGGCTACCAAACACACTGTCACAAAACGTCAATCCAAATGGTAATTAAAAAAAAGTAATTTAATTTATTTTTAAATTTTAATTAAATTGAATTAATTTTTTAAAAATGTACCTTTAAACATGGTTTTCAATTTCAATTTAATTTTTTAAAAATTAAATTTTAAAAGGACGATTTGAAAAGAAAAATGATAAAAATGATCAAATTTGAATTTTTTTTTAAAAAAAATCGCGCTTTAAGAAAAAAATGTAAACATTTTTTTAAAAAAGTAACTTGGCAAGCAGCTCCGGACTTACCCAACGTATTTGTAGCCGCAGTAAGCAAGAAGGTCGAATGTACTCAGATCGCTCTGAACGGTCGCCAGGTAAAGGCCGAGCAAGAGGGCCAGAACCTCAATTACCACCCAAACGAAGGCAGTACTGGCACACATTCCAAGCACCTCTGGAGAAAACCTTGAAGATCGCAGGGGAAAAAAACAAGAGAAAAAAGCTGTGATTTATGTTTGCATTTCCCCCTAAAACAGACCTTTCCACCTTTTCTAAGATGCGTTTGTATCTACTTTCCCCACATGTACGTTTTCCCCCACCTGCATGGTGTATTTGATTTATTTATTCCCCTCTTTGTAAAAGGGCTGCATATTATGATGCAAAACCAGTGTCAAAAACAACTGGAGACCTATTGAAATAATTAAAAACCACTCCCGTAATCCACACCCTGAAAGCAGTGATGGGCACGAACCACCAGTTCGGCGGTTCGTGCCGGTTCGTTGATCGGTCAAACAGGTGGTCGGCACGTCCTAGCCCCACCCTCTCCGGCGGGCACCCACTCAGGGGCAGCGTCTGGAGGAGGTGGGGCAAGGAAGCCAGGGCATGGCTTCTGAGTGGGCGCCCGCTGGAGGAGGCAGGGCATCGAGCCACAGAACACCCTGTTTGGCCAATAAACAAACCGGCACGAACCACCAAACCATTGGGGGAACGGGTCGGTGCCACCACCGAGAAGTCCGCTTTGTGGCATTGGCCAGATGAAATTCTTGTTGGTGGAAAAACGAGGAAGGCTGGTTTTTAAATAACTCAAATTTTGACAAGATGCCGGAGAGAGGGAAGAACACCATATTTACCTTTTCTGTAATCCAAGAGCCATCCCGGCAAGAAGGATGTAGGTAATAAAGGCCATACCTGCAGAAGAAGGGGGAAAATCGCTCTTAAGTGGGAGAACAGCCCAAGGGTGTGCTGTTGAAGGATGGCGGTTAGAGAGCTAAAGGAGGGCAACTAGAAATCTGAAGTCTACGAAGATCACTGGTTTCTGCTGGTCGGTTGGTTTAAAACTCGGCTCAGCCGTGGCTCCGTCATTCTCGCTCCGCCTATCCTACCTCACAGGGGTGTTGAGAAGCAAAACGGAAAGGAGGATGACATACACATCCTTGAATGCCTTAGAGGAAAGGTAGGAAGAGAAAGGAATAAACATATGAATGAACAAAAAGTGAATAAACGAAGGACATGTAAGCCCTTGTTGTTGTTATGCACCATCCAGTCACTTTTTTGGGACTCCCAGGAAGGAGCGACTTCCAAAATGCCCTCTCTTTAACTGCCCTGCTCAACCCCTGCAAACTCAGCCTTGTGGCTTCCTTTAGGGAGTTAATCCATCCCACATTTGGGCTTCCTCTTTTCCTGCTGCCCAACATTCTGGTCTTTTCCCATGAACCGTGCCTTCTCTTGATGGGTCCAAAGTAGGACAGCCTCTGTTTCAACATTTTTGTCCTGGGGAGGCTTAAATAATAATAATAATAATAAAAAGATATATTCATAGGATCAGGCTACATATTTTTATTAATTAAAAAAAAGTCACTGATGTAGGCAGGTCAATGGTCTCTTTTTTTTAAGTGTCAGCTGCCTGGATCTGTACTCTCGGGATAATGCCAGCCTACACTGAAAGTTTGTGGCTCCAGTCTGGGTAGGTGATAACTCTTTCTCCTATTTGACCCTTAAAAGCCATCTTTTCCAGGCACCCCAGACCTGAAAAGAGCCCTGCAGGATCAAACCAAAGATTAAGTCGATTAGATTTGCACTGTTTCAACAAGACAAGACAAAAAAACACCCTTGGTTCGTGGGAGAGAGGAAAAGAGAATCAGGCCCCAGGAAAATAACACATACAGATCTCAAACAACTGAAAACAGTATATTTAAAGACGATCGCTCACTTACTGGGAATATACAGGTCAGGAGCGTTGACATCTTGGCGTGGAGGGAGGGGGACATCTCTGTGGTAGCGAACCTCCCAGTTCTGCGGAAGAAAAACAAAACAGGTACAAATGGAAATGATGGACATCAAAAAATAAACTTCCTAGCCCACAGTGCATTTCAAAGTATTTTACTGATTTAGGGTGGCGGCTGTCCCAAAACACTTAGCTGTACAGCTCTATATATGGCAATATTTTGGATAGCTCAGTGGTTTAGGTCTCTGGCTGCGGAGCCAGAGGTTGGGCGTTCGATTCCCCCCCACTGGGCCTCCCGGGAAGAGGAGAGCCAACCTGGGTGGCCTTGGGCAAGCTGCACCATCCCTGGGTCCCCCTAGAGGAAGGGAAGGGTAAAGCGCCTCTGAGGATTCTCTACCTGGAAAAACCTGAAAAAGGGTTGCCATCAGTCAGAATTGGTGGCACATGATTATTATTTTTATTATTTTTACTTTGGCCATATAAAGAGCTCTGCTGGATAAGACCAGACCCCTGTCAAGTTAGCCATTTAAGCCAAACTTTAATGCAATGTCCTTCTCCAGCTTGTGATTCCCTAACAACTGGAATCAAGAGGTAGACTGCCCCTGGGCAGGAGGTTCCATTCTTAATGATCGCCACTGAGAAAAATCCAGAAGGAGCCTAGGTGGATTGGGCCAAAAAGCCACGCTAGCCCTACATCTTGTCCCCACAGGGGCTTGACTGCTTTGGACTGAGGAGACAAGGTAACATCTTACCTGATGCACGTAGGGAAAAACTAAGAGCGCGAGTTTCTTCATCACATACGTTGTGTCTACCGCGAAGAAGTATTTCAGCTTGTTTATGGACATGAACTTGTGAATCTGATGGAAACAAAATACAAAAGACAGGTGGAAGAAAATAGAAATTGTTCAGAAGAACCCTTACTTAGTGCTTACTCCCTTATATACCCCCATTAACTAATTTATTTTTTTTATTCCTGGAGACCAAGACCAAGATGGTCCACACTCTGGTCTTTTCAGCAGACCTAACTAGCCCAGCAGCTATTCTCGATCTTTTTTGGGGGGCCTCGGCCCTATTAGGAACTCTTCTCTGGTTCCAGGGTCCCCCATCAAACAAGGAAACCTTTGACTGTGTGTAAATAAGGATGCGACACTGACAGATCTGCTTCTGGACAAGGGTAACTGTCAATCTATCCAGCATGAACCCATCGTTCCTCCCCTGCCTCTGAATTAGAGCCCCGCCTCTCTGCTAAGAGCTTTTTCCCTTCTCTTGTTGTCTATTGGTATCAAGTCTGCTGAGGCCTGTTGCTCCAGGCAGTCATGTTTTTAGTTTGCTGTTTCCTATTCACTGTAAGTAAATTGAGCATTTCATTCTTTTTCCTACTAATGTCTCTGAGTGAGTTATTGAGACTGTAAGTGTTATGCTGATGAGGGAAAGGGGTGGACTAATCTGGGGAACTTGAAGCTAGTTCTGCTCTGTGAATCCCTACACTTCTGCTGCACAGAGGAAGTTAACCAGAAATTCTAAACTCTACAACACCTGTCGCTATATAAGAAGAATACACAGCTACCACATTTATTCTCAAGCCATCAAAGGAGGAAAGAAACCAAGTCTAATACTGTTCAATCATGAAAAAAATAAGAGCTGCTCCCAGACCTTACCTCCTTGTGTACGATCTCTTTGCCCTGAGAAGCGATGGTGGTGCCATAAGCCACGGCCACGTTGGCCACTGGATCAGCGAAAATCTGGTTGAAGCCCATGTCAATGCCTGGGGCTGGGTAACCGGTCGGCTGGGCACCGTACGCCGAGCTGGTGTCATCGAAAAGCTGGGGAGCATCAGCATTCTGCGGAACAGGGGGAATTCTGGTTCTGTGCTTGGAACCTGCAGGAAGAGAAAGAGCGGAGCTAAAATCTGGGCAGAGTTTACTTAGGTTTTTGGTTAAAACTGGCATCTGTTATATAACCGTATATAATCTACCCGTATCACCCGATCGAGTCAGGAGGTGAGGCTGAGGAGCCTGACGCCGAGGGAGGTCCGGAGGGGAAAAACAAGAAACCGGGCCTTCTCGGCGGTAGCTCCTCGCCTCTGGAATAATCTTCCTCCGGAGATCTGGGCGGCCCCTTCGCTGGGCATCTTTAAAAACCAATTGAAAACTTGGATGTTTAGGCAGGCCTTCCCCTCAGTTATTATTTGATTTTTTCCCCCTTTTTTCCATCTTGAATAACTCTATTACTGATGTTTAATGTTATATTTTTATATTGTTATTATATGTGTTGGAAGCCGCCCAGAGTAGTCAGTTGACTCCATGGGCGGGGTACAAATGCAACAAATAAATAAATAACGCCAGTCAATGTTTTTCTAATGTTGACTGTGCCTGGCGTTTGAGTAACAACATCCTACATACCTATTGTGCTGATATTTAACAGATACTTAAGTTTTTAGTTAAAACTTGTATCTGTTCTATGATACGAGTCAATCCTTTGATAATTTTAATCGACTGTGCCTGGTGTTTTTTTTTTTTAACAACAATACAGGGTTGGTTTGGTGTTGTTGTTTTTTTATTATTTTAAAGCCATGCTGAAGTCATTTTTGGAAGTGGAAATCTCCTGTCCAGGAAAGGTGATCAAAGAAGGATCAACCTGGCAAACAGAGAAAACTAAGAGGGTAACTAACTACGTAACTAACTAACTGTAACTAACTAACTATCTCTCTCTAAGATACACGGCCACTCCCTCCTTTTTAGGAAAAAAAAATCAGGAAATTTGGGGGGGATCCATGGAAGGGGAAGCTTTCGTGGAGGAGGGGGTGGGGGGAGGCGATCGCCCCACCCCCACCCCCAAACGTCAGGGTCTCCTCCTCCCCCCCCCCCCCGCCAGTCCCCTATAGCTCGCCCTCCTGGCCTCCTTACCTGGCCCCCCATAGCCAGGGGGATAAGCCATGCTGCCTCGCGGTCACTTGCCCCCCCCAAAGGCTGGGGCCCCCTCTCCTCCACCCTACCGAAAGATCCACTTGCCGGGGGGGGGGGGGGGAGGGAGGAACTTCAGTGCAGATCAAAGGGGGAAAAAAGACTGGACTTCCCCCAAGCGCAGCTTCCAAGCCACGTCCTCAAAGCCTTCTGCGCGGCCGCCCTCGGCCTCCCATTGGCCGCCGCCGCGTCGGTTCGGCAAGGCCCTCCGCGCGGATTGGCTGGAAATGTATCCATGTCGCGCAGGGGGTTCCAAAGGGGCGGAGCTTGCGCCCGCAGTCAGAGAAAATAAAAAATAAAAATAAACGGCCGCTTTCAAATACGCATGCGCGGGGGAAGTTCGTTCCAAGAATGTGGCGGCGTAGACGCTTCTCTCTCTCCTCTTTTATTTTATTTGTTTCTATTTTTTAAAAAAATATTATTTGTTTTTATTTTATTTATTTCTTAATTTTTTTTTCCCCGCCAGAACTTGTAGCGCTGGGAATTTTGTCTGTCCGATCTTGGAGGTTGATTTTAATGTGCCATCCAAGTGTCCCCTGAGCTATGGAAAACCCTATGAATTAATGACCTGCACTGTATTTTAATTGTTGCAAGCCGCCCAGAGATCTTTGGGTAGCGTGAGCGGCATATAAATTAAATTACATAAATAAATAAATAAATAAAAGGTCCTGTTGTTAATAGTGCTGCTCAGGTCTTGCAAATTCATTGCATCTTTTAGTGAGTCAGTCCATCACACATTTCATAGACTCACAAGAGTTGGAAGAGACCACAGGGTACATCCAGTCCAACCCTGCCCTGCAGGAACTCCATCAAAGCACTCCCGACCGATGGCCATCCAGCCTCTGCTTAAAAACCTCCAAAGAAGGAGACTCCACCACCCTCCGAGGCAGCCTCTTCCACGGCCGACCTTCTCTGACCATCAGGAAGTTCTTCCTGAGATTCAGGTGGAATCTCTTTTCCTGTAGTTTGAAACCACTGCTCCGTGTCCTCGTGTCTGGAGCCGTGGAAAACAAACCTGTCCCTTCCTCGACATGACATCCCTTCAAATATTTCAACATGGCTATCATGTCCCCTCTTAACCTTCTTTTTTGTAAGGCTAAACATTCCCAGCTCCCTAAGCCGCTCCTCATAGGACGTGGCTTCCAGACCTTTGAGCATTTTGGTCGCCCGCCTCCGGACACGTTCCAGGTTGTCAACATCCTTCTTGAATTGAGGTGCCCGGAACTGGACACAAGACTCCAGGTGAGGTCTGACCAAAGCAGAAGAGAGTGATACTATCACTTCCCTTGATCTAGACCAGGGGTGGGCAATTAATTTCTATAGGGGGGCCACATGAAAAATCTGAACTGTGTTCGGGGGCCGAACCGACTTTACTTAAAAATAAAATGAAACAGTGATGTTATGATTGTTTTTATTTTAAACTTGTTAATCTTCACAAATACTAAAGAGGTTTTTTTTGCGGTATGTTAAAGATAAGCAACTGATCAACTTTAGACAAAAAGCTATAAATGGTTTCGATGTTCAACTTGTTCAACCGGCGGGCCGGACAGGAGCGGCTCGCGGGCCGTATGTGGCCCGCGGGCCGCACTTTGCCCAGGTCTGATCTAGTCACTAAACTCCTATTGATGCAACCAAGAATCGCATCGACTTTCTCGGTAGCCGCATCACACTGCTGACTCATGTTCAGTTTGTGGTCTACCAAGACTCCTAGATCCGTTTCACAGGTACCATTGTCTAGCCAGGTGTCTTCCATCCTATATCTGTGCAGTTCATTTTTTTCTCCCTAGCTGTAGGACCTTGCATTTCTCCCTGTTGAAATTCATTTTGTTAGTTTTGGCCCGGGACTCTAATCTGTCAAGGTCATTTTGAATTTCAATCCTGTCCTCTGGGGAATGAGCAACCCCTGCCAATTTGGTATCATCTGCAAATTTAATCAGCATACTCTATTCCTTCATCCACGTCATTGATAAAGATGTTGAATAGCACAGGGCCCAGAACAGAACCCTGAGGCACCCCACTAGTTACCTCTCTCCAAGATGAAGAGAAGCCATTGGTGAGCACCCTTTGGGTTCGGTCAGTCAACCAATTACAAATCCACCGAAGAGTAGCACTGTCTAGCCCACATTTTACTAGCTTCCTTGCAAGAATATCATGGGGAACTTTGTCAAAGGCCTTACTGAAATCAAGATATGCTACATACCACAGCGGTACCGAATCCTTCAGAATATCCTTTGGGTGTGGTCGGAAGCATACGGCCCATAAAATCTGCATGGCGGCCCCGTGAGCATGGCATGGCTGAGATTCTTAAATCATGTCCTTTTTTAAAGGGTGATGATTGTCTCTCTAGGCAACAGAATATTGTGGTAAAGACCTGCCACAGGAAGGATGCACACACCATTTCAGGAGGCAGGAAGATAGCTCAGTGAGTTAGGTCTCTGGCTGTGGAGCCAGAGGTTGGGAGTTCGATTCCCCCACTGTACCTCCTGCAAGAAGAACCAGCCTGGGTAGCTTTGGGTAAGCTGCACAGTCCCAGGGCTCCCCCTAGAGGAAGGGAAGGGTAAAGCACTTCTGAGTATTCTGTAACTGGAAAACCCTTAAAAAGGGCCACCATAAGTGAGAATTGACTTGACAGCATACAATTAATGTTGGTAGGATAGCTCAGGTATCTGTTTGTGGAAATGGAAGTTGAGAGTTCAAATCCCCCACTGTGCCTCCTGGGAGAAGAGCCAGCCTGTGTGGCCTTGGGCAAGCTGCCCAGTCCCAGGATACCCCCAAAAGGGAATGTTAAGCCAGCAGAGAAGCCAGATCAGTTCTATTTTCCATACATGTACTTAGGGAGTCATGCCATGACGTCAATGTGAAAAGAACACTCATTTTACTGACTACAAAAAAGCCTGTGGCAAAGTTCAACACAGCTGGATGACGTTGTTGATAAATGAAGGTCTTAAATCAAGATATGTTTGTGTAATCGGTAACCTGTACGAAGAAAAAGCTTCAGTGAAAGCTGAAGATCAAATGATAGAGAGGATGTAGCCATGCAGAGAGGAACATGAAAAGAGTGCAGAACCGATTTTCAACTTGCACCCTGAGCACCTCTTTAGAAAAGCACACACTGATTTAAATGATGGTATCATTGTCAATGAAGAATCCTTAGAACTGCAGAGCGGAAAGGGACCCAATCAATCATTGAGTCCAGCCCTTGTCAGGGAGGCTCTGCAGCCAGATGCCCAATCCACTGAGTTATCATCAACCAAATCTGATATGCTGATGATAAAACAAAGGCATTCAGAGACTGAGGTGGGTGGGGTTAGTTTTTAAATCTGATGTCTGTTTAATTTCTTTTTCAACATTATCATTGCTGCTCGGTATTTACTGTTGTTTGTTTTTAGTACTGTAATATGCCTTGGGCCCTTTTGAGTTGAAAGGTGAGGTATACTTATTTTTAATGAATCAATCAACAATCATACATGTATTTGCTGCAGCAAAAAAACAAAAACCCAAGAATTTTCTGGCTCCTTAAAGAGAAATATATTCTGTTTGCTAAAGATTTGTGGACTGCAGATCACTTCATTAGATGCCTGATGTGCTCCTGAAATATTATACACAGGATTAGGTGGAATAAAAATAAAGACGATCAGGTATACACAATGTGCACACATTTAATTAATACCTTAAGAGTGGTTGTTTAAGAAGCAATTGTGAACACCCTAATACAGAGAAGCAAATTTACTAATTGACGGCAATTAAAAGTCTTTGTATAGTCTGAGATGTTAAAATCAACCTATGGTGTCTTTCCGCTGGGCGTCCAGGTCACGCTAAAGGAATAGAGGCTTCTCCAGGATCATTTTCAAGGGGTAACAAAGAGGACCCAGGCTTCTAAAAAGACAACATGTGTTTTTTGTGTGTGTGTCTGGGTGCACCCATACAGACATAACACACACACAGGGCAATTCTGCAGATTCATACTGCCATCTACTGCAGGATGCTGGCTGTGCAAGGCTTATACAGAAAAAAAAAGTTTGCTTTCATTAAAAATGTGCTATTTTGAAGATCCATGCAGGACACGGAGAGGCTGAGAGACAGGGCCGTATCCTGCACTGATAGCTTGTGGTGCAAAACTGTGTGCTGGTCTATATCGACAGAGCAAGAGCAGGCCAGAAATCCTCCACTTCTCTTTTATATATATAGAATATCTCTAGATATATAATCTGGCTTTCTTCTGATGAGGTCAAACGGGTGTTTGTGGCTTTCCTGCACTTTTTTCTTCACAAGAACCCTGTGAGGTAGGCCAGGATGAGAAGGCGTGAGTTCAAGAAGACTATCTAGTCCGGTGCCTCTCAACCTGGGGTCCCCAGAGGTTCCTGGACTACAACTCCCAGAAATCCTGGCCAGCACACATAGGGGTGGGGTTTTAGTCCAAGAACATCTGGGGACCCAAGCTTGGGAACCCTTGATCTAGGGAGTTTTCAGGGCTGTCCCTAGTTCCAGATCAAAATTCTTACTGCAGTGGCACTGTAACTAGTTACTTTCACAAAGGAACTTCTCTAGATGAGAAGGATGAAAACTGGCTTCTTGTTACAGATAAAGGCCAGCTTTTAACATAAAATGAAAGTTCACCTTGGCCGCATGGCTTCGAGACAGAGGTTCACCTGTATTTTGAAATGTACCTCCACATCAGAGATGGGGCTGCATCTCCAGTAGGCATTTTTATAAAATCTGAACACAGGGCAGCCGGAGCAGGGTCTTATAAGGTGGTATCAGCAAATGGGTAGCTCCACCCAGGTTGAGGGCTCAGATCATCTGGGACTCATATTGGGTATCAAATTGGCTGTATTAAAAAACTATGATACACTGTTTCATGGATGTCGTATCAGCAATGGGTACAACGGCCACAGAAATCAACTGGGTGTCAGATCCTGAAATTACAAAACTTTTTGTTGTTGCTATGTGCCATCAAGTTGCTTCTGGTTCACGGTGACCCTATGAATGAGCGAGCTCCAAAATCTCCTTTTCCTCAACTCAGCTCAGCTCCTGTAAACTCAAGCCCATGGCTTCCTTTAGGGAGTCGGTCCATCTCACATGGGTTCTTCCTCTTTTCCTGCTGCTTTCCACCTTTCCCAGCATGATGGCCTTTTCTAGAGAATCCTGCCTTCTCGTGATGTGGCCAAAGTCGGACTGCCTCAGCTTCAACATTTTTGCCTTGTGTATATCTTATCAAGAGGATAATAAGCTAACCTGAAGGTCTTGCTGCCGTTCAGCATGTGACAGTTTACCTCTCCTGGAAGCAGGGCAGTGGTTATGGCCCGCCATTCCTCCCAGCCGGTTTGAATATAGGCAAGCTGGCTATCAAGATTTTTTGACGGACCAGCACTTGGTAAATCCTTCTGCCGTGAGAGGGAAGGCTGGTCATCCATGCATGCCGAGCCTCAGCTGGGATGTGCCCAACTGGCAGGGAGGGGTGGAAGACAATAACCATCATCCCCATTCCGGAGGAGAGAACCGATGACAAGCCGAGTGGCACCACTTCCTTCGCTGACTGGATCAGCCTGTGTGTTGTGCTAAAGGCCCCCATGCTGTATCGTTGTCCACCGTCAAGATCATTCAACGCCCAACTCACCCATGGCTTTCTGACTTCATCAGGGTCATCAGAGAGGGAGAATCCTCTTGGCAGAGGTGGACCAGATAGATGGCTTTTGAGTTCCCATCCAACTCTACTGTTCTTTTATTCTGTGATTCTAGGCTAAACCCAGAATCTTGATTTGAGCCTGGAAACAACAATAGTCATGATCATCATCATCATAGAACTGCAGAGCTGGAAGGGCCCCTCTGGATCATCCAGTCCAGCCCCTGTCAAGGAGTCCGGGGGGGGGGGATTTGAACTCCCAACCTCTGGCTCTGCAGCCAGAGACCTAAACCCCTCATGAAGATTTTTCAAAATAACAATAAAGTGGATTTTCTCCCATGACAGCTGATTCACAAATCTCAACTTTCATTGTATTTGAAATGGAATGGAGTGTGGTGGAAAATGAAACCTGCCTTGAATGTTTAGACTTGATTTGTCTAGTGATGTCTCGGTCAAATTCAAGGGCAAGAATTCATCCTGATGGTGATGAATCGCTGTGCCCTCCAGGAGACTGAAAAACCGCCGGCATTTCTGTGGAGCCTTACCAAGGAATACCGAGTTTTTGAGGGAGCGGGTCTTTTGTAAGGCTAATGGGGTTTAAAGGTCCAATTCAAGAGCAAGCCACTCCAAAAAATTAGTATCAGTATCAGTCACAACAGTGTATGAGCTAAAATCCTGTTCTGTAGCTATGCTGGCAGAAAGGATCTGGCATAACTTGCAGTGGTCTAATTAATGCAGTGGTCTAATTAATAGAGTCCCCACTTAGCTTCCTTCTTGTGTGCCAACTGGATGGCTCGGTGCAACGAGACTCTTCGGTGGGGACTTATTAATTAGCGGCAATTAACCGCTGCAAGTTGCTCCACTTGGGGCGTTCTGGGGAAGACCTATAGCCACGGGCCTCCAGCTGCCCCCCCCCCAGATGTTGAAGCTAAGGTGGGAGGGCAATGTGGTTGGGGGAGGGGGTGACGTCACCCTCCCCCCCCCTCCCGGCTCCTCAAGTCCGCTCTGGTATTTGGCCCCTCAAAGCCCTGGGGCCACTGCAACCCCCGCTTGCCCTGCCGCGGCTGGGTTCGGACGTGCAGCTGCAGATCCCGTGACAACGGGGACGCAGGCCCGAACCCGGGCTCGAAACACGTGGGGATGCCTCTCCCGAGATGCCTCGTCATTGTGCCAAAGGGAGGCAGCGAGGAGCAAGCGGAGGGAGCAGCTTGCGGAGGGAAGGAGCTGCCAGCGATGGGGAAGGGCGATCTCGCGTGTCAGGGGGGGGCTTCTCGCTAGGTGCTGAGGCTCAGACCCTCCGCGCCGCCTGGATCGGGCCTCCGGCAGGGGTGGCGGCCCGGGGCTTGGGCTGTGGGCTCCTTTCCAGCCGCTAGGAGGAGGGCGGAGCCGGCCGACGAAGGGCACCCGGGCGGGGAAGGGAGCCGCTCCGAGGGTGGGAAGCTCGGATCCAGGCGAGCGGCCGTCTCCATGGCCCGCGCCGGCGCTGGCGGGGACCGCCGCCGCCACCACCGCGTCTTCGGCGGGGCTGGGACGCCCCTGGCCCGCCCCTAACATGCGGCCGAGGCGCGCCTGCTCTGGCGGCGCCACCACGGGTGAACCATGCCCGGCGTGGGGCAAGCCGAAGACGGGGGGCAGCAGCCGGGGGCCGGGGAGCTGCCCACCCTCACCCCGGCGGGGGGACCCCCTCGGGAGGAGGTAAGACCAGCCGGCGATCGCGACCCAGGAAGGCCAGACCCGCGCTTGGTTTTACGCTGCGCCCTGGGCGCACCGGCGCCTTCGGGGAGGGCCGCCCCCTGGCTCCCAACTCCTAAAAAAAAGGGGGGGGAGGATCAAGACTCAGGGATCGGGCCCCCTTCTCCCCTTCCTCCACACCCCCCCCCCCCCACACAGCCCGATCGTCTGTTGTCGGGGCGAGGCGGTTTTTTGTTTCCTCTCTTTGCTGCATGGACCACGTGCCGCTTTGTGTGTTCTTTTTTTTCTCTCTCCTCGCCCCTCTTTGGTGGACAATCAACCCTCGGTTTTGGAAAGGGGTGGGCGGGCCAGAGGGAGCGGGGTGGGTGGGTGGGTGGGGGATCGGCCCCCTCCCCTATTATGTCCACTCACCCCCAGGCAGATTCACCCTGGCCCCACCTCTTCCTCCCCCCCCCCCCAGCTCGGTGTTTCCATGGCGCGCACCCGGTGCGTAAAAATGGGGTGAGGCTCTTGGTTTTAGGAGCTATAGGAAATCGGGGGTGGAGGGGAGTGGGGGGGGCAAAAAGGGGGCGCGAGGATGAGGCAGGCGTGTGTGGGTCTGCAGGAAAAGGGGACGCCTGTCTCCCCTGTCCGTCCGTCTGTCTTCCTGGGGAGGGAGAGATGGGGAGAGTGAAGTTCTGCATTGCACCACAAGCAGACAACGGTCACTCTCCGCTTTCGCTCTGCTTTGCTGCTTTTCCTGGTGGCTGGGATGGATGCCCGGTGTAAAACTGTAGAGGGCAAAATAGAGAGAGGAAAGGGTGGGTGGGGGTGTCAGGGAGATGGTAGAGGCGGGTGGCCGGATGGATGGACCGACAGACAGCAACGGTGGAGAAAATCCAGCCACCAGGCGTTTGCTTTTCTTCCTCCTCTTTCCGCCCACCCACCTTCGCCAAACCAGGCAGGTGGATTTTTTTTTTTAAAATGTTAAATATAGGGAGGCGATGCTTGGAAATCCATCACCTCCCCCCATTCTCCTTCTTGTAGGAGAGAAGAAGAATAAAGGAAAATACAATGTTTCAAGACTTATTAGTGGCACCCCCGGTTTTCAGCATTTCTGTTCCCGGCAGGATTTTTTTTTAAAAGGGATGTATTTGGGGTTTCCTTCCCCTGCAGGGAAAAAAAAAAAAGACCCTGGAAATATTAGGGTTCCTCTGGGAGGATGGAAGATCTGGATCAAAGACAACGCCTCCATTATCTGTGTCAGAGAAAAGGGTGTAGCTATGAGGGATGAAAAGCTTTTTTCTTTTTTTTTTTGTTCCCAGTCAAGATCTCTCATTTATAATACTAATTTTAGAACTGCAGAGTTGGAAGGGATCCTACGGATCATCAAGCCCAGCCTCTGTCAAGGAGACACATGGGGGGGGGGGATTCGAACTCCCAACCTCTGGCTCCGCAGCCAGAGACCTCAACCACTGGGAAAAACGGTTAGCCATGGTTGTGAGCAGGGCTTAAGAAGGGTATAGTCTTTCCACCTCTCCTAAATTCAGGAACCATCCCCTCACCCCACCACACCTCTTTCAAGGAACCTCAGTACACTTGTTTTGGCTGAATATCCACTTTGGACCCCCACTCTTCTGGGTGCTGAATTCGATTTCCTTCATCACCACCACTTGCATGTCTACATGCGCTGGCTGTTTTCTAGTCTTGACTCTGGCCAGTTGTTCATGGCACTGATCAAGTGTAGATCAAAACAGTTGCCACCACTGCGAACCCAGCTTTCTTGATCTCCGGTGGATCTATCTATCTATCTATCTATCTATCTATCTATCTATCTATCTATCTATCTATCTATCTATCTATCTATCTATCTATCTATCTATCTATCTATCTATCTATCAGCCCTTTGAATTGTCTTAATCATCAGGGTCCATTGTACAGAATCATGGGATTTGTGGTTTGCTGGCAGTCTTAATATCCTGTGTCAGAGAGAGCTCAAGCCGCAGGCTCTCAGTAGAGGAAAATTGGTTCTTCCTCCAGAGAGCTGCGTTCATTCTTGGGAAGTGTAAGTCCAGTGGTTTTCAACCTTTGACCGTCCCGTTGTTGTGGACTTCCAATCCCAGGTGCCACAGTCATGCTATCCAGTGGTAAAGGATTCTGGGTGCTGGTATAAGGAGTGATGTGGCCGGTCTAGATGGATAGAAGGGTTCAGATCCCAAAGAAATCTTGGAAAGGGTGTGAAATGGATGGGTTTATGGCCCTCTTCTCTGGCTCAGCAACCTCCCGACACGTTGAACTACAACTCCCATCATGCTCTAGGTGACATGAACAGATTTTTCTTTTCATATTGGCAGTTTTCAGAATGGAGTCTGAAAGTTTTGGTGGGGGAGTAAAGACCCCCGGACTCCTGAGTCCTTTCCAGTCCACAATTTAGGATTGTTCGAGGAGAGAAGAGGCGCTTGAACCAAGTGGTAAAGAGGCATCCCATCTAGACAGGTTGATTTCGGACTACAACTCCCAGAATGCCCCGCTTTCAGTCTGGTTCTTGGTATACCTAGGAAGAGAACTGGTGAGATTTAGCTGTGTGACTGTGTTTGCAGGATATTTATGTCCCATTTAATAGAAGGGCTTGGACTGTAGGCTCCTTTTTCTTGGACAAAACTGCGCCTCTTTATCCTGGACCTTTAACCCTGCTTCACCTGTTCGGTCAAGCTTCTTATTTCAAGGGGAGAGAGATGCCTAGTGATTAGAGCAGAAGGGCTGGGCAAACCAAGGCTCTCACGCATCCCCCCAGAGGAGGGAAGCCAGCGACTTAGAAAAGTGGGATGTCTGGTGACCGCCGATTTCCCATTGCTTCCTCCTCTCCTTTTTTGCTTCCTTTGTTTGGAAGTGGGGTTCGTGCTATCCGGAGCATCCTGTTGCCATCACAAATGCATGGAGGATCCCCCCCCTCCACCTTCTGTTCTGTAATCTCCGTGGTCCTCCCCCCCCCCCCCCCGGCCACGGGTGCATTACTGCAAATGGACACACGCAGGCCCCACCGCTTCTGCCGAACCCCATGGGATCAACCTAAAACCTCTTTGTTCCTGGCGCCTTTCCCGGAGGCCTTTCAAGAGGGAGAAGGACCAGCCCAAAGCCAGGCCGGCTGCTCTTTCCTGTTGCAGAGAGCCCAATCCACCAGGAGCTGGCTCCGGCACCTAACACAGGAGAGTCAGAAAGGTGGCCAGCTGGAAAGCTCAGAAATCTGCCTTTCCACTCCCTCCCTGAGTTATAGGTCCCATAATCCTGTATACTATCTGGGGAGGATGTACAGTAGTTAAAAAAGAAACCCAAAACGTTTCTCAACCAAACACATCCGTTTCTCCAGAGAGTATAGGTATATATAGCCTTGAATGGAACTCTTGATAAATCACAACATAACGTGAAATAAGTTATTTTGTGGATATAACTTAACCACATTCAACTAACTGAAGAATAACTTGTCTCATTGTCTATATGTAATTTCTTGCACCTTTTGTTTTCTAAGAAGGGAGCCAATAATGCTTTCTTCGTGTGTTTTGAGGGTATTTCCTTAAAAATTCTGGTCATCTTCTTACATTTTAGATGTTTTTTTTAAAGAAGTTGAGTAACAGCACATGGAACAAGTGCTTTAACAAAAACAAAACAAAACCCTGCAGCATTAAAATGTTCTTGGGAAGGAGTGCTTTGTAACAAATGACACAGCCAGTTACTTTAAAATAGTAACTACCAAAGCTTTGCATATAAGAGAACCCCACAGTTTGTTTGTTTTTTGCACAGGTAGATCTTGGGTGAGGGTTGTGGAGATGATGGCTCAATGGAGCCACCCTTTACAAAGGCAGTCTACCAGAGTGGCTGGAGGGTGGATCACGAAGGGAGGCCTATTACAGTGGCTGACCACTGTTGGCACCACAAACTAGTTGGCCACCCCCTCTTGGTCTTATCCTGCAGTTCCTTTCAGCCTCTCTTGACTGCTGGATAGCTCAGTGGTTTAGGTCTCTGACTGTGGAGCCAGAGGTTGGGATTCCCCCTTTGTGCCTCCTTGACAGGGAGTGGACTGGATGATCCATAGGGTCCCTTCCACCTCTGCAGTTCCAAGATTATTATTATGATCTCCTGGATAGCTCAGTGGTTTAGGTCTCTGGCTGCGGAGCCAGAGGTTGGGAGTTCGATTCCCCCACTGGGTCTCCTTGGCAGAGACTGGACTCCCATGATCCATAGGCTCCCTTCCAGCTCTGCAGTTCTAAAAAATCATTTTGATAAAATCAGAACACCAGTCTCTTGCTGCTTAGAATCCCGTCTGCCAGCTTTTCCCTCATAACCTTGTAAACAAGAGGACTAGAAACCTGAGCGATGTGACGATGTGTGTTTAAAGACGGCGGGACCATCAGGGAAAAAACCCTGCATGAGACCAGATCTATAACTTGTTGGTGTTTCTCTTTTTCCTCCCCCTCTCCGAGCAGCAGCGTCCCCTCAAACAGTCTTTAAGCAGTTCCCTCTACCGGGAGTCTCACTGGAAATGCTTGGTCCTCACCCTGCTGATGTTCGGCTGCTTTGGGGTCATGGCTTGGTGCCGTCTCTCGACGGTGACCCGCCTGAACTACGACGGCGCCTACCGGGACGTCTCGATGGTCTACCATGACAGCCCTTGCTCGAACGGCTACATTTACATCCCCCTGGCGTTTCTGGGGATGCTTTACGTGGTGTACCTCGTGGAGTGTTGGCACCGCTTCGCCAAGGGGCAGAGGCAGTACCGGGTGGACACGGCCAGCGTCTACGAGAAAGTCCAGCGCATGCAGCAGGCCACCCCCTGCATCTGGTGGAAAGCCATCAGCTACCACTACATCCGGCGCACCCGGCAGGTCACCCGCTACCGCAACGGCGACGCCTACACCACCACACAGGTCTACCACGAGCGGGTGAACACCCACGTGGCAGAGACGGAGTTCGACTACGCGGGCCACGGGGTGAAAGACGTCTCCAAGGAGCTCCTGGGCCTCTCCGATTACCCCGTCACGAAGCTGCGTTTCACCAAGTGCTTCAGCTTCGCCACGGGGGAGGCCGAGGCGGCCTACCTCACCCAGCGGGCCCGGTTTTTCGGCGAGAACGAGGGCCTGGACGATTACATGGAGGCCCGTGAGGGGATGCACCTGAAGAATGTGGACTTCAAGGAGCACATGCTGGTCTTTCCGGACCCCGGGCGCCCGCCCTGGTACACGCGCCGCTGGGTCTTCTGGCTGGCGTCGTTCCTGCTCCTCTCGTGGCCACTGCGGGTGCTGTCCGAATACCGCACGGCCAACGTCCACTACCACGTGGAGAAACTCTTCGGGGCGGACGACGGGCCCAGCCCGCTGGACGCCTCGGGGGCCTACGGCCGCCGCATCTCCCGCGTCAACACCGTGGACATGACCGAGCTGGAGTGGCACATCCGCTCCAACCGGCAACTGGTGCCCAGCTACTCGGAGGCGGTGCTGATGGACTCCACCGTGGTGGCCGGCGCGGCCTACCTCCGCAGCTGCCAACGGTGCCGCCGGTCCGTCAGCAGCAACTCCCTGCCCTCGCGGGGCGCCCGGGCCCTTTACGGCCGCCTCCCCTTCAGCTGCAGCCGCTTCTCGCTGGGCGGGGCCCGCCGGTACGGGGGCCTCCTGCGCAGCCTGAGCGGCAGCCACGTCAGCAGCCACGTCGACACCGAGCCGCTGGAGAGCCCCCCCTGCTACCAAGACGCGTTATACTTCCCGGTGTTGATTGTACACGGAGGCGAGGGATGCCACAACAACAGGCACCAGCCGGGCCCCGCAGGCAGGGCGTCGGGGACCCCGCTGTGACCCGAGACTGGAGGGGGGGGCTTCGCTCCGCCCCGTGGCAGAAAATGCACCCACTTCCAACCTTAATTCCCTTGCCCAGGTTCATAACCATACACTAGGCTGTAGGTGATGATTGTTGGCCCACCTTCTGCCTGTGCCCCAAATTTTATTCTCTGAGGAAAGAGAACAACTCGCTTCCCCCCCCATTTTTTTTAAAATTCAACCCGGGGAGGGGGGGGGACGCCCTGCCAAGGTGGCCAGCCGTCCATTGTGGCTTCTTCCGCCGAATTCCTTGCTTTCCAAATGCCCGCGTGAAAAAAATAAATAAATCGGAGTATTTCAACAACAGAAGGAAGGAAAGAGGGCGGGATCTGAATCCGGACCGGTCCGTTTGGGGAGCTGAGAGGTAACGGCCGTGGGGAAAGGGAGGGCCAAGGCTCAGCCTGGGGTCAAAGCCTTTGTCGGCTCTTGGAAATCCTGAGACTTCTTGAGGTTTTTACTCGACAACGTTGCTCACCATGTTGAGCCAATCGGGAGGGTGAGGGTCGTGCTCCAAAGGTCGGAATCCGCACCAGATACTGGAGCTTATCCATGTGTCATGGATGTGGGAAAACTTACCCCTTGGAGGCCTGTAGATGTTTTGGATAGGAAAGGCGGGGGGAAACTGTTCCAATAAGCTCGGGCAGGAGATGGGTTTTAACGGATAGGCCTGTGAGACATTCCCCCCCCCCAAGGCCAGCCCCACCCCACATTTCTGCCCCATTGTGGGCTTCGGAAGAATGTACCGCTGTGAGTGGCTAGTGTCGCTTGATAGAACCTCCATGGACGGGGCAAGTCTAGCTGCGAATGCCAAATCCCGGGGACGAGGAACGAGAAAGAGCTGTGGCACTCCAACCCCGTTGTGGGCTTCTCAGGAGCACCTGATTGGACATGGGATGCTCTAGGAAAGGAAGGCGCTAGAGCCTGGTCTCAGCAATGAGGTGCTTCTTTTCCAGAATCGGGCTAGAGCTTCCCATCAAGGCAGGGAAGGGATCAGGGTTCGGAGCTGGCTCTGCTGTTAGAGGGAGGGTGGCAATACCTTCCTCCCTTGCCATCCTGGTGGTGATGCCATTCGGTGGCTAGCCTAGAGGTCTGGTTTCTGTCTCATGGATGGGCTTTTCCAAACACAGTAAGCCTCATTTGCCACTGGAATCAGCTCGTACCTATGGAACGGGGCAGGGGCGTTGCCCTCTTGCCTTTGGCCGCAGGTAGCAAAATATTTCGGGATGGCCCTGTCCAACCTTGGTAGCGCAGCTGCCCTTGCCAGGTCAGATCTGTGGGCCAAGTCGAGACAAAATAAAAATGGGGAGTCCCTGGAAATGGATGTTGATGCTAGTGCTCTGAGCTGGGCCTCGCCGGATATGCTGAAGCTCCCATCCTCCACAGCCAGAAATGATGGGAGTTGTAGTTCAACCCATCAGGAGCTTGTGAGGCTGGGGAAGATAGGATTTATGATGAATGAAGTGTGGGATTTCGGAGCGAAGTTGCTGTGGCAGAGCTTTGAGAGGCATCCCTTATTCCATCATCCTTAACTATCTCGAGGTGGATGTCGGCTGAGATGCCTACAGAGGTACGATGGCTCAAGGTGGTCCTTCTTCTTCCCTCTGTGGAATCTCTAGATACTTGATAGAGTTCAGGGCATGTAATACTCAGCATCCTTGGAAAAATACAGTATTTGGGGGGAGATATCACAGTACTGAATCAAATATGAAGCCCATCTTAAGATGGTGGCATAGGCCAGCGGCGAGAAGATCTGTTTACAATCCTGGCCCATCAATGTCCTGGGTGGGTGACCCTCTTAGGGGGTCCTTCTAGAAGTCTGTGCTGGTCTGGATCAGTCCATCTCGATCCGAGGTCTTGAGGAGGCGGGGCTTCTTTCTCTCCATCCGGGGACAGGCGGAGCCTCCGTAGGGGCCAGCCCCCCCCCCCCCGGGTATTTTCATTCGGGGGCTATACCACGTGCTACAGTCTTTTCCTCCCACTAGGAGTGTGGAGAGATGCTGTGAGTGAGGCAGATATTTCATCCCCCATTCCATGGTGGTTGTGGGGGGGGGGGGGTCCCCAAAGGCATGACCGGCCCAGATTCCAGACGGGCCTTGCATCTCCCCACTGCCTGATTTGGTGTGGGTGGGATCGTAATCTGGGTTTCTTTGTGCTTCCTCGTTCAATCCACCCGCCCTAACCTTCCCTGGTTCCCTCCTTTGCGCACAATTTAGAAAAGACTGTGGTACACAAGTGAATGTGGAGAACGGGTTGAAAAAAAAAAACCCACAAAGGGGTGTGTGTGTGTGTATGGGGGGGGGTGATATTGGGATCGGTCATGTTGATGTCGACATTAAAAAATAACTTTGTGGAGTCCCTGACTTGTGGGGCAATAAAGATCTTTGAAAATGCATCCGGGCTTCTCATCATCTCCTGGAGAGGTGGGAGGTTCAAACAAAGATGGGGTTAAGGATTTTTCAGTAGGATGCAAAAAATAAACCCCAAAACCAAAACACACACACTTCCATGGGATTTCAATTTGAAATCTACGGGAGCTCTCCATGGTGCTGAAATCCTGCCCTCCCCCAGAAAGATCCCGGATGTCTCCATTCACTTTCAGACGAACATTTTATCCCGCTACAGCTGCTTTGATCAAACCTGGCCCATCCGGTGTGGCAGCTTTCAGCTCTGCCCGGAGCAGGTCTTTGAGAAGGCTAACGGATCTTGAGTGCTCATTCATGGCACCAGGAAAAGGTTGGCCTTAACAGTCGAGAGGGATCATTCAGAACAATGTGCTGGAGAAACTCATCTTCCTCCCAAACGTGTTGTGAGGATTACAGTGAAAGTTTGCACAAGGCGCCCATGGCAGATGATAACATTGTCCTGCTAATCCAGGTGTTTCGAGCCCTGACACTGTTACAGCCCAGATCCCGCCCCAGTGGGACACACAAAGCTGAGATGAGAGGATCTTTCTTCTTCGTTGCAACATCGGGGGACCGTCTGTGCAGCTCTGCCTGTCTGCTGGGTTTCTTTTGCCTTAAAATCAAAGCAAGGCTCCAGACCTCATGTTTCTGAATGTTTGGCTCATAGAACATAAGAAACCTCATTGGAATTTAGTGGCTCTGTTGTGAGCAAAGGGGCTGCTTTGGGTTTTGGCCTGAACTTTACAGGCCCTGTCCAACAGGTTGAGCCCTATTTTCCTCAAGTTAGGTTTAGCACCTTGGATAGCGACCTTTAAAGTTCAGACTAAAATCCGCAATGGATTACTGATATCGGAGCCATCAGACTGGGCTGTAGGAAATGCCTGGACATGGAGTCAGTTGTTGATCTGTCTAGTTAAGGATTGCCTGCGTTGTCTAGTTAAAGGGTTCTCTGCCTTAAAAAGTTTCTTTTCAGCCCTCCCTGACATTCTGGGAGCTGAAGGCAGGATTGCTTTGCCTTTGCAAACCGATATTTTAATTACAAACTGGGTGAAACCTTTTCACTCTCCCCATCATCATTCATAAATGGAAAAGTTCTGGATAAAGGATAAACGGGGCATTGTTGACATGTGGAACTCCTTGCCACAGGATGTGGTGAGGGCATCTGGCCTAGATGCCTTTAAAAGGGGATGGGACAGATTCCTGGAGGAAAAGTCCATTGCAGGTTACAAGCCATGATGGGGATGTATAATCTCCAGGTTTAGAAGGAAGGTACCTCAAAATGCCAGATACAGGGGAGGTAGATCAGGAGACAGGTCTCTAGTGGTCTCATATGCTCCGAGAGGAATCTGGTGGGGCCACTGTGAAATACAGGAAGCTGGACTAGATGGGCCCTTGGCCACATTCACAGACACCCATCTTAATTTCTTCTAAAACTCAAGTCACTCAGCTCATAACCAGAAATCAGGAAATATATGTTTCTGGACTAAACCTGGTTGTGCTGGCTCAGGGATCATGGGAGTTGTAGTCCTGAACAGTAATCCCCCCCCCCCATTTCTGCTCCTGGTGAAAGAACCTATAAAGAGTCATCAGAACAAAGTGGATTGAAAATCTTATCTCCATGATATCTTCTTATTTTAAAACAAGAAGCAAAAAGTACACAGATGACTTCAGAACGACACCGGGCAGCGGCTTCAAGGGGATGTGGTTGCGCGTCGCGTGGCTGTTTTCAATTCTGCTGCTGTGGCCATGGTGTTCCTGGCAGCTGCAGGGAAGCGTGGCCTTGGCAGTGAGCAGATGGGAGTCGATTGTCTGGAAGTAAGTCGCTTCTCCTCGGGTGGTGGCTGCAAGGGAGCCTGCCGTCCGACCATCCACACACGCCTCAGAGCATCCTCGGTCCTTCCAGCGTCACCATGGAGATGGTTGTGGAGTGACGGGGTTGCCGAGCGACCGTTGGGAGGCAGGGATGGGTCTCTTCCAATCAAACTGTTTCCTTCCTTGCAGCCGAGGCCCCGATTCCATGACCCCCCCCATCCCACCCTACAGATCTGGGGGGTTCTCCCCCACGACACACATTTCTTAGGAAACTCTTATTCCAAGCGAGATATTTGGGTCATCTATGATAGCCACTGATTGATAGCTGCTTCTCTGACTTCGGGGCAAGTCTGGGGAATTGAACCTGTGACCCATGCGCCATGCAGTGTGATTTTGCAATGAGTTACATCACCTGTCCTTTGTTTAATTCAAGTCTTGCTATGCTAGTCAAAAAAGGCAGAGTGAATCACTCAATGGTCATCTACCAACGCAGTGGATTACACAGAGGCTGGATAAGCATTAAGATCCACGTTAAAATCATCACCTCTGCATTCGTGCAAATGCAGGCATCTAGTCTCGTTAAAAAATAACATTTTCAAAGACATCCACTTGTTTATCCTCCTGTTTAATGCAAAAAGTAGCAAATTTTGGAAGAATTTTAATGGGAAGGGCTTAAATCAAACACGTTATCCCTTGTAAGACGTTGGCCCAAATCCTGCTGCACAAGTTATGCTTATGGACAGTTGATGGTGTCATCAGGAGTGGGAGATTTTTGGTAATTAAAGAATTCCCACTTCGGTCCCAAGGCTTGTCAGACTTGCCAGCAACCCGTTTCATTGCGTGGAATCAATGGGAGCCATGGGACAGAATGAGGAACTCTTTAATTACTGAAAATCTCTCCCTACGAGAAATATCATCGGATGGCAAATTTTGATAATGCAAGACTTCCTCCTTCTGTGGCACAGCTCCCACACAACAAACTGAATACTCATGAGTCAGAAAAACTGCGTGTCAGAAGTAGGAGCTCTTTGATTTTACCTGCTGGCAAAATTATCACCCTCTTGCAGGTGTAACTTATACAACAGGATTCTAGCTAGAATTTCTGCTCCATGAACTCATTACTTTCCCATTATTCTTTTGAGAAGGCAAAACAAAAACCCTTAGGACTTATAAGAGGCTAAGCATAAACCTTGAAACATTCCTGTGAAAATTACTCTCAAAGTGCCATTAATAAATAACTTTTGAAACAACTAGCAATGTTATATCAATAAAGTAACCTCATTCCTGCTCTTTATGTCATTTCTGAAATTCAAATCCATCACACCCTCATAACTTCCCGAAATTAACTAGTTAATTAACTAAATAATTAACTAAATTAAATAGGAGCCTCATGGTGCAGTGGTTAAACCGCAGTACTGCAGGCAAAACTCTGGGCTCAGTCCCAGGAAGCTGGTTTGAGGTTCACTCAGCCTCCCATCCTTCTGAGGTCAGTAAATTGAGAACCCAGTTTGCTGAGGGGCAATGTGTAGCCTGCGTCATTAAATTGTAAATTGCCCCAAGAGTGCTTTAAGCACTATGGTATATAAGCAGCACACTTTGCTTTTAGTTACAGGTAACTAAATTACATGCAACTAATTACTTCCAAGCTGTGGCAATTTAAAAGATCAAATTTCTGGATCATAATGATCATCCCCAATAATCCAGCCCCAGAACCATGTGGGCCTCATTCTGCATTCAGGTTCTCTTGGGGCCAAAATGGACATTACACACCACCCGTCATGCTATCCGAAATCAGGTGAGCGTCCTACGGATGTGAGTCCAGCAGACTTTCTTACCTGAGAAATCAGACTTGCAAACAAGAACTGTGTTCACCTCCCAAAGACCCATCGCAAAACCAAGCAACAAACGTCTGCAAGCCGTGACAATCAGATCCTTTTCAGCAGTTAAGGAATGATCATTTCTACAGACATGCTCTTTGTGATCTAGAACTTCACCTTAAAATACTGCAAAACCCCGAATCGGTGGAGAAGCACGGGCCAGCCTGTCCTTCCTCCGACAAATAAACCTGTTTTCAACGACGATTCTCAAACGAACCCCTTTGACGAGGCCAACCCTACATAGCCTTGTCTACTGCTTTAGAAGAGAGAAGGGGAATCCGAGTGGTCCCATGAGACCCTGCCGCCCGAGGCCAAAGGCCTCTCCTCCCTTCTCCATTCCAAGCACAAAACCCTGCAGAATGCGATCTTTTAGAATACCCGAAAACAGCACGCTAATAGAGGGGATCTCTTCCAGCTCACTGCCGTCCTACAGTGCCTGCTGCCTGAAGCAGCTTTTCCCAGTCTTTTTTTTTCTCCCCTCAACTATCAGGTCAGTCTTCCCACGTCTTTGCTGTTTCCCGGCTGCTTTCGTCTTCGCTGGTGGATGCGGTGGGATTTCTCTGCTCGGTCGGGGCACCGTTGTCCTCCGGCAGACAGGGGGCGCTGTTTAGGCTCTCCGTTCTGGACATCTGAACAGAGTCTCTTGGCTGGCTGGAGGGCTCCTTTTGCAACCTGGGTTCAAAGGGGGGAAGAATTGAGACAGTTATATTGATTTAAAAAAACACACACACAACGCACACACAGTCTAGCCAAACCTCTCTATGGTTTTTGAAAACGAAAGTAAATTAATCCATTTGTTTGCTTGAGAACATCTCTTAGGTATATTTGGATATGCATAATCTAACTTCTTGTTGCTGTTTTTAAATATTTGTCTCAATAAACCTCTAGGAGGATCTCTGTACTAGCCTGTGGCTTGCAATAAAATCCACAACAGGACATCCTATAGAAATTTAAAGATTACCCAATGGATTTATGCATTAGAAGCGCTGAGGGCATCCTCCCTTGAGGGATGAGATTTTTTGATTTCTTGCACTACAAGCCCCATCATTCTGTGTTCTGGGAGTTCTACCTGCTAGACATCTCACAAACACCTAAATGTGGCTCGCCTGGGAACAAGGCCTCAACTGAAAGGCTTTGAGGCCGAGCTAGGCCTAGCTCAGCCCAAGCTCCTTATTTGGAAAGAAAGCTCCCAGCTAGCACTGGGGCAGGAACAGGAAACTCAGGCCAAGCTAGGCCTAGCTCAGTTTCAAAACTTTCCATTTGAGGCCTTTCTCTAAGCTGAGTTCCATTTAGATGTCTGTAAGGTGTCTGTAAGGATTATGGGATCTGTAGTCCAATCAATCCAAAAATGAAAGTATAAAATAAGACATACATTAATGATTAATACAGTACTTAAGGCTCCTTAGATATTTATATGTCTATTTTGCAGCTGGCCTGCCTTGAACCCTGTTGAAACGTTTGTCTCACCTATGCTTAGCTGACGCAGCACGGTCTCTCTGGCGCCGGTTCTTAAACCAATTCCCCACCTGAGTAGGCGTGAGACCCGTAGCTTGAGCCAGGTGCCTCTTCCGGGAAGGGTTCGGGTATGGATCTTGGAGGTACCATTCCCGTAACAGGTTTCGCGTCCTTTCCTGTGAGGAAGGACGAAGGAACGTTAGCGCCTGAGGTCCAGCAAAGCGGAGCACATGAGGTTCAGCAAAGCGGGGCCCGAAATGTTTGCGAAAAAGTTCTATCTGCTCTGATGCCTGTTTTCGTTTTAAACACACAAGGAAGTGCCTTGATGATAAGAAACTCTTTCTCATGATTTCCCGTTGACTTTATCCACCACTTTCATAGAAAACTTTTCAAGAAACATCCCCTTTTATTACATCAGAAGATTCTTGAAATGTCACTTCTATTCTCACATTGTGAAATATGATGGGATTCTCATTCATGTTAAGTTTGCTTCCAAACATACTGTGGGAAAACAGCTCGCATTGCAGAAAAACAGAAGGTTGCCAGTGTGGAAGAAGAGCCTCAAAAAGTTACTTCAGTCCAAGAAGATCTGATCCTTCGAATTAGTGAGTGGCTTGGGACTAGCAGTTGGAGGTGGTTTAGGGATACAATGCCCATAATCCACCACCAGCAGCATTCTGGGAGTTGTAATTCAAAAACAAAGCAACTTCTCCAAGTTCTTTGTGAAAACCCCTTGTCTCCGATCAGGAAAGAACTCGTTTTAGAAGAGATGTCCGTGTTCGTCCGTGCTGTCGCTTCAGGCCCAAAACAAAAGAAAAATAACAAGAATGAAGTGGACAAAAACGTCGGGGGCGCCTTAAAGACTAACTTGCTATCTTTTGATGAGCGGCTTTCGTGGATAAGTCCTTTCGTGGACCGGTCTGAGGACGTGGACTTGTCCACAAAAACTCCCATGAAAATATCGTGAGTTAGTTTTGAAGGCGCTGCAATGTGTTTTTTTGATCTTCTTTATTTCCCCCCCTCTTTTTTTCCCTTCGGTTTCTGCCACGAAAGAACCGTTATTCGACAAGAAGCCACGTTTTGGGGGCTGCCTTTCTGGCCCAGCTCACCTTGAAGCCGTTCGCCTTTTGGTCTCCCTCCGGAGGGGCATCCCTTGGCATTCCAGGAGTTTTCTTCCTGGCAGGCAAACGGTCCTGTGCGTGTCCAGGAAACCTGTCCCCAGGCTGGAGGGCTCGGAAGGGGTCCAGCGGGTACCCCCCAGCCTGGGTGCAATACGGTGCCCGCCAAGAGGGCGAAGGAAACGGACTCCCGAGCAGCTCTAGGTCATGGCACTGGGCGTGGGCGCAGCCGAGCCCGTCCGGGGGCCGGAGGGCAAGCGAAGGCGGCAAAGACCACAAGAAACGGGCCAGGCGCTCAAACTCCCCGCTCTCCTGTAAGGCTTCGCAGACTCGGGCCACCTGAGTCGGGGAAAAGAGGGACACGCTGGGCAGGGGCAATGTCATGGCGGGGTTGGAAGGGTACAGGGCAGAGAAGGTTCCAGAAGCGGGCCTTCGGGGCGGACGAATGGTGAAAAAGCGTGGCAGGCAACCCACAGTGGAAAAGCACCCTGAATCTTGGGAGTGGAGAGCTGAAGAAGGAAGAAAAATAAGGAAAAGAATGGAAAATCAGACAAAATAAGACAAATACCATCAGTGGAAGCATTTATTTCTATTCTATTTCTATCTCTTATTTCTATTCCTATTTATTATTTTGAATTAATTAATTTATCTATTAATTTAATATTTATTAATATTTTTCTTTATTATTTTTGATTGATTGATTAATTGATTCATTTAATTTTTAATTGATTTATTCATTATCTATTTTCCTTCCAAGGAGCTACATCACTCTCTTCTCCCCCCGCTTCGTTCTCACAACAACCCTGTGAGGTAGGGTCAAGGGACTTGGTCAAGGTCCTGCAGTGCGATCAATGCCTCACTGAGGACTAGAAACGAATTTCCCAGAGTCTAACATGCCAATGGTTAGCTTTTCTATCGCAAGTAGGGGGTGCTGGTGGTGGAGGAGCGAGGCAACCCACAGCATCTCCAAATCCTTCATAAATTGTAAAATGCAGCCGCTCATCTGTTGGAGTTTTGTTTTTATAACCTTGCATGCTACCTGTAGTTGGTTTGTCTGGAGAAATCTCTCTGGGCTGGGGTGACTGTCAATCTATCCAGCACTAACCAATCATTCCATCCTGCCTCTGAATTCAAAGAGAGAGCCCCGCCTCTCCGCTGAGTTCTGTTGGAAGTTGTTTGTTAGTTTGCGATTGATCTATTCACAACTATAAATACTGAAATGTTTTTATTCTTTCTACTACTAATATTTCAGAGTGAAGTGTCAAACATGTAAGTTCCGGTTAATGAAATGGCACTCAAAAACCTGTTACTTCCAGCCCTGTCATACAGCTGTATCTTTTCAGACGTGCCGGGCACATATTCATAGCTTGCCTTGTTAACTGGAGGACCCAATCCAAACTGCACAATAGTATCATCTTACACTGACGAGTGATTAAGGGTCTAACTCTGTATTACAGATAGAACATCATCAGATGCTGGAGTCATATTGGTGTTCTAAAGACGTGATTCTGGCAGAGCCCGGTGTCTGCGTAAGCAGACTTGCAAATGTAGCCTGTGTTTGCCACCTGATGACCAATCACAAAGGAAAGCAAACCAATATGCAAATTACAGACTCCTGCAGCAACAATCAGACACCTTTCAGTAACATCTAGTTTGACCCTGAATCTCAAAGGACTGTATTTGCCTAAAAATAGCCATACAAATGCATTTTTAATTTAATCATATTTATATAACAGTGACAGACTCACAGAGCCTTTATCCAAATTCCTTCTTTTGTTAGGGTTGCCAACTTTTAAACCAGCCCTCGCACCTATGCCTTATGCAGGATGTAATTTGCAGGAATGAAAAGCAGGTTAAGTTTATCTCTCTCTGAAATACCCCCTACAGATATCAACAAATCAAGCTGCCGGTAAAAAGCGCAGGAGCACGCTCAAGCCTTTTCCTCTGGGCCATTGGCAACCCCGCTCCTGAGTGAATTCTGAAAAGGCCACTTCTGTGAAATGTCATTTTAGTGTCTCAGCAATTCTGCTGATTTCAATTTTCAACCAGAATTTTTAGGAACAGATATAATACGAATAATACGAATAATACGAATAATACGAATAATACTTACCTTCTGAGCTTTCCGAATGTCTTCCTCGGGGGTTATAGAGCCAGGGAGAACCTAAGAATGAGAAGAATAAAACTTTGGAGATATGGATGCATCCTGAAACATTTCTCCAGGGCGCGGACAACCAGCAGCTCCTAATAGCGGTAAAAAAAGAAAGCCTTTCTCCCTGTATCCAGACTCGTGTCTTCTGAAATGCTGTGATACTTTGGTGTCCTGATTACCGGGAGCTAATCGCACACACACACCCCGCGCAAGAGGGTTTTAAACAGCTCAGGGAGACAGTACGCGGCTACGCTTTTTACCAGCTCCAGGCACTGCCTTATGCAGTCCAATGGATGCACCGGTTAAACTTACAACATCGGAAATTACTGGGCAGGGGGGGGGGCTTTTGGGGCAGGAGGGTCAACAGAAGGGGAAAAAAGAGCAAGCCAGATGGGAGGGAATGAAATCCTCAAACCTTATTCCCACCCCGCAAGTGAATTTAGGGCCTCTGGACCATTTCACTATTCACAACTGAATCTCACCTTCATTTCGACCCTCTTTTCCCACCCAGACCCCAGCCACATCTCAGGTTAATCCAGGACTTCGATTTTTGCCTGTTTTACAAGCACAGATCTTTAAAAACAAAGCCTTCGGTGGGGATTTGAGACAAACGAAGGGACCTTTGTATATATATTCATCAATGTCTTCCGTTGAGCTTCCGAGGGCTCATCACTCTTCAAAAGTACGGTTGGCGGGCAAGAGAGATGAAATCTGTTGGGGAGTTTCACCAGATTTATGAACCCTCTTCCCAGGCATATCCACAGGAAGAAAGCTCATGGAACACTTATTCGTCTAGTCCTTCGGCTTTGAAAACCAAATCGCAGTCATTTGGGGAAAAAGATGGAGTGGCAATAATTAAAGTTTGACATCAAAGCCAAGAGTTGTCTCCTTTAGGATTTTCCCCCCCCGCTGTTCGAAGACTTTTGATTAGAATTTGTCGTGCAATAGGCAGAGAACCGATACGGCCTTATGTCTCATTGAAAAAAAAAGATTATAATTAAGGATCATAACTGGAGGGGAGAATGAATTTTCTGCCACAGTATATTGTTGTGAGCTATCCCAAACTGTAAGGTATTTGGAGCTGCTTGAGGTTGAATTGAAAATTAAGAGCCGTTGGCTTTGCAAAAGACCTGCTCCCGGTGGAGATGAAAACGGATAGATTTGATTCATGTGGATGAGCAAAGCTTCCTGGTTTGTTTGTTTGTTTGGTTCTCCTTGGGGGAAAGAAATGCTGGAGGGGCTTGAGAAGATCTGGTGGCGGAGACAGAAAAAACTTAGCACTGCGTTCTTGTGACAAAGAGGAAAAATTGACCGCTCGTGGTGTGAGAGAGAAGCTAGAATTGATTCACATAAACCTTGGGAACACCATGAACAATAGCTTCGTTTGCCACTACTGTCCCTTCCCCTCTGGTTTTAGCTGTGATCCCAGCAGGACATGGGAGGAAAATGGATTTCCTGCAACAGCGTATTGTTGCGAGCCATTCCTGCCACAACATAAAAGTATTCTCAGACAGCTTGGTCACGACAGTCAGGATCCGTTCGCTTTACAAAAGACCCGCTCCAGACTGGCCAAGTTGGCCTGTTCAACAGAACCAACACAGCTGCCTCCGGTTTTGCATTCTCGTGGCGGAGGGAGGGAGATGAGGACAGTCAACATGGACCACCACACCTTGGGCGAGTCTCGTGCCGTAGGTTGAATGGAGCCAGGAGGACACCCTTTTGTCCTTGGCCTCAGGCGGCAGAATGCCTTGAGCTGATCAGGTTGGGGTACGGGAGAGGCGACGGAGGGGAAACGGACGGAGGGAGGGTGATTTAAGCCGCTGAGGTGCTGGTGGCCGCAAAAGCGGATCGGAGAGGTCCCCAGGGTGAGTGTCAAGTGGCAGCTGTGTTAAATAGCCTTTCCTGGGATCAGGCGGGCAAACGGCGCCCAGGGAAGGAGGAGTTGATGAGCATTAAAGGATTACGGTGGCAACAGCCACACTGATCGGCCACTTAGCATTCCTGCACTGGGTTAAATAACACCTGTTTGGCCCTGACCCTTGGCTAAGCTCCCGGGGAGGGTGCACCCGGGCTGCATGGGGGCTCCTGGGGGGGGGGGAAGGGGTCTCCAGGGGGTTGGTGGATTCAGGGCAGGGCCGGATTTATACGCCAGCTAAATAGGGTGGCGATTAAGCCCCCCGGATTACGAGTGTCTTCGAAACACACTTTTTAAAGGCTAAATTTCAAGTTGTGCAGGATTGTTGAAACCAATGGAAGAGGACACAATAGGGCGTCTTAAAGAAGCATCTCTAGGTGTCTTCTATGGGGGCACGCATGGTAGAGACCTAACTCGGATCTGCCCATCTTTGCCGTGCAAAGCCTGCATTTTTCCAGGACATGCTGTGTTAAGCGGTGACTTGACTGCTTCCTTGAAATATGTTGCTGGAAGAGAGCTTTGCCCATATGCTGAGCACCAGCAAGGCGAACAAGGAGGTCTTGGAAGAAATGCCCAGCAGCAGGTGGTGGAGGTTGTCATTGTGCGTTGTCACATTGCTTCCAACTTACGGCCACCCTCTAAGAACAAGTCAGCTCCAGAATATCCCCTTTTAACAGCCCTGCTCAGCTCTTGCAAACTGAAGCCGGTGGCTTCCTTTTTCGAGTCTGTCCATCTCACACTTGGTCTTCCACTTTTCCCGCCGCCTTCAGCTTTTCCCAGCAGGATGGTCTTTTCCAGGGAATCCTGTTCTCGTGAGGTGCCCAAAGGAGGTCGGCCTCAGTTTCCTTGCCTGTAGCTTTTCGTGACATAGGAGTTCCAGGCTGGTGGTGGGTTTTCATCCCCCCCCCTCCATCCAGAAAATCTGTCTTCTTTTTCGGCAACCGGCATTTTCCTTGTGATGATGACTTTGGCTTATTATTTTGCTAACTGGTTTTTATTGCGTTGTCGTTTTCTTGCGTGATGACGACGACGATGATGATAGTGATGGTGAGGATGGAGGAGGAGGACACCAAGAGTGGTGATATCATTTCTCCCTTACAGAAATAAATAAATCAGATGTGGTTTTATACTCTTTTTTTTAAGAAGCTTTTAAACACAGGAGAGGGTGTTGTGAAGGGGGGGTGTGTGTGTCAAGGTTTTGAGCATTTTCCTCTAGACACCCGGGGTGTCGGAAAAGCGGCTTGGGCTAATTGGTTTCCCAGCTGGTGTCGGATCATAATGGGGCAGGGAAAAGGGACGGGTGGATCAGAAAAGGGGACTTAGGGGGTCAGGCAGTTTTGACGGAACAGGGAAAGAAATCAGAGAGATGCTGGTTATACTCAGAGGCCACCAGAAGCTGTTCCCCATTTCACAGATCAAAAACAGGGCATTGATGTGAGCCTCATGGCGAAGCTGTGCTGTGTGAAACCCCTCTGGAACATGTGACTAATTCATTACAAGTGACATTGTTCCCTCGAACAGGAAAATCACAACTACAGATGAACTGATTAACTTTAGGAAAGAGAATAAAGGAATTTAGAGTGTTCTAGGCTTTGATCTTCCACATTTTCATTCAGACTTTAACAAGGATGGAGAAATCAAAAAAGAATTGAGAAAGGCAGCCATAGAATCATGAAGTTGGAAGGGGCCTCTAAGGGGCCTGCTCAATGCCAAGAAGGAACTAGAAAAGGCCTTTAAGAGTATGGGTGTGTTATAATCTTAATTATGATAATCATCATCTTAAAACTGCAGAGCTGGAAGGGACCCTATGGATCATCAAGTCCCTGTCAAGGAGGCCCAGTGGGGGAATCGAACTCCCAACCTCTGGCTCCGCAGCCAGAGGCCTCAACCACTGAGCTCAATAGGGAGCTGTCCCAACATGTGAAGTGTTTGGAGCTGCTTGAGTTTGAACTGGAAACTCAGACCCGTTGGCTTTGCAAAAGACCTGTTCCTGGTGGAAATGAAAACCGCTAGCTTTTGCTTCCCAGTTGTTTTTGTTTTCTCCTGCTCTCCTCAGGGGAAAGAAAAGCTGGAGAGGTTTCGGAAGATCTGGAGATGAAGGTCAAAATCATTCAGATTAGGCACTCTGAATTACTGCAGACAGATCCAGAAAGTGGGACCATGAAGGAAGCAAAGAAAACTGATTCATTTAAAATGTGCTGATCAAGGAGAGATTTAGAGCTATCAGGGGTGTCCAAAATGACAAATAAGTGGGTTCTAGATCAGATCAAACTGAAACACCCGCTAGAAGCTAAAAAGATGGAACTGCACCCCTCGTGCTTTGAGAATATCACGAGAAGGCAAGAACTGGCGGAAAAAGACAATAAAGGTGAAAGTGGTAGGAAAAGAGGAAGAGCGAGCATGTGAAGGTTTCACTCAATAAAGGAAGCCCCGGTATTTTGTTGCAAGACCTGAGTAAGGATGTTAATGAGAAACCATTTAGAGGTCATTAATTCACACAGCTGCCTATAGTCTACAGCGACTTGATGGCACATAATGTACATACACAAGAGTAATAATCTTAGCACTGCAGAGCTGGAAGGGACCATGAGGATCATCGAATCCAGCCCCTGTCAAGGAGGCACGGCGGGGATTTGAACTCCCAACCTCTTACACTACTGAGCTACTCAGTATCTTTTTTCTTTTCGGATTTACTTGGGTCTTGCAACAAAATTCTGGGGCTTCCTTTATTGAGTCAAACCTTCTCACGCGCCCTCTTCCTCTTCTCCTACTTCTTCAGGTACAACCAGATCCGCTTGCAAAACGAACGCAACGAGGAGAAGCAAAGTATTGTAATCACAAATAATTTATTTCCCCCTCCCGTTTTAAAAGTTTCCAGAATCCCAGCCAAAACGGTTCCAGGAATTTCGAAGCTCTGATCAGCTTTGACTGTCAAAGGAAACCGTGCAGAAAGATTTTTTTTTTTGTACTTCTAATTAATTTTTACTAGGGGCGGAAACCCATGCTGTTTGGTGTGCTTCCTGAGGCCCTTGAAATGTGATGTGGTGAACCGTGAAGCACCCTTTTTTACACCCAGAACCTCCCAGGTCAATGCAGTCTCAGAGGGCCTTGGCCTCGATGAGGCCCCGCTCCGAGCGTCCGCAGCGTAACAATTAATCCTGCCTGCGTCCAAATGTGCGAGGTCTGGGCGGCGGGCGCCTGTCCTCAATGTATCAGTGGGAATTACCTGGGTATTTCCAGCCTTCTGTTACCGTTAATCGCCTTCCCTCGGTAACATCTTGTGTTAGCGTACAACAGACAGCAGAGTCTAATTGACTTTGTCATTAAGCTCCCAGGATCTACCACCGTTAGCGGCTTAACCGCAGGCTGGGGCCATAAGCCGGCTTGTTCCTCTCCAGGGCCTATCTGGAAATAGATTGACGGGTGGCGGCTCGGCCAGCCCCACTCAGCCCATTTGTTGGGGGGCACCCGTTGGGGAAGAAGATGACCAGCCGGCCAACATGGCACTGGGAAGGGCTGGCTTCGGATCGCTGAGGATCGTTGACGTGAAGGCCTGTTGTTTCTGCCGTGAAATTGGCCAAGACCTGAGTTAGGGGTCTTACGAATCAACCCCAGAGGCTAGTGAGTCTCATTTGGGGGAGATAAGAGCAATGAGTCAGCCCCATGTTTTATCCTGAGCCTCACGCAGGTTTTCTGTGGTGCTCCCCCCCACCTCCCAAACAGGTCTGGCGCCAAATAGGATTTTAATTGTGGATCTCCATCTCAACAAACAGGGACTCCTTTGATAGTTCCTCTTCTCTTACGTCCTGTTATACGGCTTTCCAACCTGGGGTCCCCAGATGTTCTTGGTCTACAACTCCGAGAAAGCCTGGCCAGCACAGCGAGGGGTGAAGGCTTCTGGGAATCGTAGTCCAAGAACATCTGGGGGAACCAAAGTTGGGAACCACTGTTCGGTTACATTGAATAGCATGAGCCTATTTCGTGGAAATTTGTGCTTGCATTCACCTGCTTTTTAGGTGAGGTGTAAGTGGCCATTCGAATGAGGTGGCCAAGTGTCCCCTTTTAGGGATGGCCCTCCTCCCCTGAGGCTAGAGAACCCCAAGGAAGGGAGATCAGAAAGCTGAGCGTCATTCTATCAGTCATAGATCCTGCTTTTTGTTCTTTTGGGACCCTATTGAGGAGCTGGTGGGTTCCCCCTCTCCACTGCCATCTCTCTTCTTGTGAAATGTACTTTAATGTTGAAAAACCCATCTCTAATTTTGTGTCTTCCCCTTAAATCACCCTAGGAAACTGCATGCAGATCATCCAGAAAGGGTTCTCTCGGCGACATGTGCGGGGCCACCCTCCACCTGAACCAGCCATGATGAAAGTCGGTTTTGGGGTCGCCCCTTCCCCAAAGTTGGGGGCAGACGGCAGGGAGGAGAATAGGAACGAGGAGGAAAATCCTCGTTAGATCACTCAAGTGCCTTCCTGCTGGCTGGCGGATTAGAAGGCTTGTATCAGACATTCGCCTTGATATCAAGAGTGATCTTAGCGATGGAGATTATTCATGGGTAAAAGATTAAACGAACTAAATATGTCTGGGCCCAACCTGGAGAGACAGGAAATGCCATCCGTTTGACAAAGGATGGGGAGAAAACACCTCTCTGATGTATGGAGGCAGGATGACAGAGAGGTCGCCCACAGCTAGCCTAGCCGCTGAGCAAAGTAGTTGGAGAATGAATGTGTAAAATACTGGGGTCAAGCCCGGGACAAAGATAGCAATCTGGGAATCCTAGAAGATTAATGTTCACCATTGATGTGAATTTTTAATTTTTAATTTTCTTTTCCAATACAAAAATAAGCATTTGGGTAGCATCATGTTGTTTCTCCTCTCTGCTTGAAAATTTACTGTGCCTCGTTGCATTTCAGACTGTTTTGCTGCTCTAAAATGTTTTTTTTTTAAAAAAAAATACTAGAAGGTTGTGGTAGGTTTTCCAGGCTGTTTGGCCGTGTCCTGGAGGTTTCAGTTTCAGGCAGAGTTCTAACTCCTGTCCTCTGAAGATGCCGGCCACAGAGACTGGAGAAACGTTAGGAAGAAAAACCTCCAGAACACGGCCAAACAGCCCGGAAAACCTACAACCACCATCGGATCCCGGCTGTGAAAGCCTTCGAGAATACTAGAATACTTAGAATGGTGGAGTCGGAAGGCCTCCCACGGTCATCTAGAGTCCAAACCCTGTCAACGCAGGGAATCCACAGGGAAAACAGCCTTGAAGGATGGCCACCCAAGCTCTTTTTAAACACCCCCATGGAAGAAGAGGCTACTATTCTTCTGTGGTGGTCCGTTCCACGGTCCAGTCGCTCATAACCCTAGAAAATTCTTCCTAAGGGTTAGTCGCAACTCCTGTCTTGAACTGGCACCCATCGGCTGAAGTCCTATGATCTAGTCAAGGAGTTGGAGATACTAGAATCTTTGTTCAAATAAGCCTTGATGGGGTTGTGTTTTTTTCCAGACTAGTGGGAACTGCTGTCATAGAATGTAAGAGTAGGAAAAATGTCAACGGAGGCCCTGTTTGTTGAGAAGGAACTTTCTTTAAATGTTGAGTTGAATTCTTCTGTCTCGTGATCTTCTGTGTCATCTAGAGCACTGGTTCTTAACCTTGGGTTACTCAGGTGTTTTTGGACTGCAACTCCCAGAAGCCTTCACCACCAGCTGTGCTGGCTGGGGTTTCTGGGAGTTGCAGTTCAAAAACACCTGAGTAACAAAGGTTAAGAACCACTGAAGAGGACTACATCCAGTTCTGGACACCACACTTTAAGAAATATGCCAACAAACTGGGCAAACTGAGGAGGGCCACCGGGATGATCAAGGGACCGGAAACCAAGACCTTGGAGGAAAGACTGGAGGAAGTGGGCATGTTTAGTCTTGAGAAAAGAAGACTGAGGAGAAATAGGAGAGCACTTTTCAAATACTTGAAAGGGAGTCTTACAAAGGAGGGGCAGGATCTGTTCTCCATCATCGCCGAGTGCAGGACAGGTAATAATGGACTCGAATTACAGGAATCCAGATTTTGGCTGAAGATCAGAAAAAAATTCTTAACTGTTAGAGCAGTACGACAATGGAACCCATGACCTTGGGAGGTGGTGAAGCGCTCCAATGCTGGAGGCATTCAAGAGAAAATGGGACAACCCTCTGTCAGATCTGCTTTGATCTGGTTTTCTGCAATGAGCAGGGGGGTGGACTTGATGGCCTTAGAGGCCCCTTCCAACTCCATGATTCTAGGATTTGGATAAATTCCTTCAGGTCCCACCCTCTGGACCGACAGAAAACCACCTGGCTCACATGCTAGACTTCCCGTTGGCTAGTCTTGTCTCCTCTCAGCCTTCTCTTTCCCAGGCTAGACAGATCCACTTCCCTCAAGGTTGCCTCATTTGGCTTGGTTCCCAGAGCCTCTACCATCTTCGTGACCCATTCAAGCTTGTTCGTACCCTACTTTAAACTGTAGTGGCCCAAAAACGGACACAGGACTCCAGGAAGAGGTTCGCATTGCCCATTTCCAGACTTGCCAGCCACGGTGGGAAAGAACCTCAGATCCCCATGGAGACCCCACAGAAGAAGATGACCAAACCGTGGTTTCCATCACAAAACAGGCAAAATAGTGACAACAGATCGGAAAGCGGCCATTTATGTGCCTCTTGCCCACATTTATCTCACAAGTTTTGTACCCTAACAGTTGTGTTTGGTGGGAACACAGAAGAGGGCCTTCTCTGTGGCTGCTCCCAGACTGTGGAACTCCCTCCCACTGGAGGCCAGGCTGGCCCCATCTTTGTGTCTTTCTACAAGCAAAGACCTTTCTCTTCAGGCAAGCTTTCTCTCAGTGACTGGGCTGGTTTTTAAACGGATGGCTGAGCCTTATTGCTTTGAATGTGTTTTTGATATTGCTTTTCTTTACCGTTTTTCAGTGTGGCATTTATTTAGTCCTTTTTAGCATTTGTATACTTCCTGTTTTTAGCTTTAAATATTGTCTGTCAGCCCCCTTGGGTCCTTTTTTAAGAAGAAAGGCTGGGTAAAAATATTTATACACAAGATTTCCATCCCATGTATAAAGTAGCAAGTTCTAGGATGCAGAATGCAGTTAGAAAGTTCAATGCTTCCCCCTGATGGCGGAAGCCTTTCTCTGCACATCACGAAATTTGTAAAATCCACAAATCGTCCAGATGTCAAGGTTTCCTTTGCTTGGTTTGTTTTAAATTCTGTTTCTTCTTTCTAACCTGAAGAGCCTCTGAGATCAGCCTTGGCTTGAAGGCAAAACAATACATCACAAAAAATAAAATAAAGGCAAAAAGGCTAAACGTGTGAATGCTGCACATATAAATCATGGTTAATTTTAGGGGTATATAAGTGGTAATTTGAGAGGAAACCACCTCTTCTCTGTGCGGATTAGTGGGAAAACTCACACATCTGCACACCTACATTTAAAATCAAAATTAGTAAACTGGGTTTCTTTGGGGCCGATGGCCTGAAAGGTCTTGCCAGGGCCATCCCTAGATATTTTTCCGCCTGAGGCAGAAAAGAAGCTAACCTTAATGGCAGTTTTGGCTACTTAGAGACAGCCGCTAGGTTAACGAATTCACGATTAGGGTCAAAGAAGCCTATACAGGGAGCACACGATCACAGATCAGGAGTGATCCAGTGTTGACATTTTGACCGATCACCTTGCCCGAGCCATCTGACTAGCAAATGGAGGCTGTGTTTATCTCCTGGCGTCCAATCACAAAACAGAACAAGCTAAGGAGGTGAGAAAAGCTTCTGCTGTGACCATCAGACATTCCTCAGCTCTCGTGTTTAATTGAGCAAGGAGACCAGACCCTGGATGACTCTCTCCACAAAATCTTTGGGAAGTGTCTCTACACTCTAAGTCATTCACTGTTTCTGCCTTGGTATATAGGACGAGATGTGGTAAAATTAAAGGTTCCCCTTGACATTTAGTCCAGTCGTGT
This sequence comes from Intellagama lesueurii, assembly GCA_037013535.1. Lineage (NCBI taxonomy): Eukaryota > Metazoa > Chordata > Lepidosauria > Squamata > Agamidae > Intellagama > Intellagama lesueurii. The sequence goes on along the minus strand of JBAJHW010000019.1, from coordinate 2,002,336 downwards.
CCGACACTAGGGCGCGGTGCTCATCCCCGTCTCCAAGCCGTAGAGCCAGCGTTTGTCCGTAGACAGTTTCCGTGGTCACGTGGCCAGCGCGACTAGACACAGAACGCCGTTACCTTCCCACCGTGGTGGTACGTATTTATCTACTCGCATTTTTACATGCTTTCGAACAGCTAGGTTGGCAGGAGCTGGGACAAGCGACGGGAGCTCACTCCATCATGTGGATTCGATCTTACGACGGCTGGTCTTCTGACCTTGCAGCACAGAGGCTTCTGCGGTTTAACCCTCAGTGTCCCCACGTCCCCAATAGGATGAGATGTGCCGGGGTCTAAATCGGGAGTGGGCAGAGGGTGCTTCAGGGCCGACGGACTGATCCCGTGGTGGGCCATTTAACCTCTTGACCAACAAGCATTTCCGACTCACAATCTCCTTTACCGATACCTTTCACAAAGCAACTTTCCCCGCCTGAGTTAGATTGTCCAAAGGAAGGAAGCGGAGGTGGAAAACCAGGAGCGGACTTTTTCGTAGGACAGGACTGGGGTCTCAGCTCATTTCAGGTATTAACAGACACCTTTTTAAAGCTCTGAATCTGCTCAGAGGCAAACTGGCCTTTAACCCTTTGAACTCAGCCCTCGTGCAAAAGGAACAACAGTTGTTGTCTTTTCTTAAGAGGGCGGCTCTCGGCCTTCTAATAGAGAGCTCTCCCAATTTTTTTTTCCCCGCCTGGGGCAAAGGAAAAGCTGCCAACCCTGTACTTTAGAAGCAGAAGAGGCTTTATGCCAACATGGTGGGGGTAGTGAATCCGCTCTGGGTTTCGGCCTGAACTATCCAAAGCGAGGAACTATATCTCCTACATAAGTGTAGCCCCTTGAACACCGCCGTTCAAGTTCCAGCCAAAAGCTGGAACGGATTCCCTGCCAAGCCTCCCTCCTCCAGAGAGATCAGAGCGAGCCGTCTCCACGGTTTAGAGATGTCAACGAGTTTTGGAGGCCTGGGAAACAGAGCGCTCCGAGCCCTGTTTATCAAACATCTGGAGGGGAGGAAGAATAGTGAAGAGTCTGGCTTTGCTTAAGGTAGTTACTTCACTATACCTTCTAGCAGAGCCGGCCCTGCCTTCATCAAAACACGCCACGGCTCTGACCTTCCCCCTGCCAAGTTTATCTTTCTAGTTTGTTTCTTCCCAGCCCCACATCCTCAGCAATCCGAACCTAGCCGTGTGTCTCTCCCCATCCCTCTTGGTCCCTTGGGGATGGAGCAACCACCATGCATCCCATAATGTTGTTTTGCTGGTTCCCGAGGGATCCACCAGAGTCTAGCAAGTTTCCCTTGCGATCCCGGTCCCTTGGGAGATTCGAATTCGTTTCTTCTGAAGTCAGAGCCAAGGGGAACGATTTTTTGTTTTTAAAGAGAGAGAGAGACTAGATTCAAGGATAAGAAGACCGTTTAGGATGTATTTTTCCCCCCACCGATCCCTTTCTGCTGATTTCCACAGGAACAACTGAGGAATGTAAGGCTCGGGGGACCTCGAAACAATCAAAACCAGACCCCGCTGCTGAAGGTTTCGCTACCTCCCCTCCCCAAGCCCTGAAACGTTGGCTCTTGTGGAAAGTTGGAATCAAGAGCTATTTACAGGCCGAATTGCTTCCAGATGTTGGCCTGAACCTATGTCAGCAAAAGAAGGGAAAGAAAAGTGTGTGTGTGTGCGCGCGCGCAAAACCAAGGTAGTCTGGAAACTGGGGCATCTCAATGAAATCATGCACCCGAGTGCGAGAGAAGTACAAAAGAATTTGAGGAACGGAGGAAATTTATCCTTGCAAGGCAGACCTTTTATTGGGCGAGCCTGTGTTAAGAGCCGCGAGGATTCCAAAAGACCTCCCCCTGGATGAGATTAAAACGGCCAGGAAAATAGATCGCTACAACCTACCTGAGTTTCTGGAGTCGCACTGGGGTCCTGGCTATGGGGACTGTCAGGAGGACGCCCTGTGCTGGAAAATTCACTTTTAAAAGCTTCTTGACACCTCTAGTTAATGGGGTAATAATGAAGCCCTCTTTCTGTCGCAGGTTTTGAAAAACAGCTGGCCTCTGAAGAAACAACACCACGTGAGAGATGTATTTTTAAAAACCTGACTCAGTATAAATTGACTTCAGATGCTCACACTGGGGTGGAAATTCTGTGTAATTAAAAAAGCAAAACAGAAAGAACCCAGATTATGGTAGTCTTAGCCCAGGTTTGTGAGCTAATCTCCTGTTACACCAAATGAGGCGATATGTTTCTGTGTGTGTGCATCATAGACTGGAAATAATCGCCCGGCTTGTTTAATTCTTTTGTTCCTCCTTCGGAAAGGATCAGAGCGTGGAAAAGTTACTTTTGAAGTTCAAAATTCCCGCAACATCCTCAACCAGAGGGGAGCGATAGGGGCCCTCTGAAAGCTTTTGGGTGCATTATTCATTATTCCCCCGACCTCCCATGAATATATTGTCTTATGTTGGCTAGCGTGGTGATGTAAGCCGCCTTGGGTCCTTTTCAAGGAGAAAGATGGGATGAAAATATTTTCAGTAAAGAAAATACGTAACACGTTCACAGGAGATGTGCCCCCCCCCCAAAAAAACATCTGGAAGGTCACTGTGGCCTGCCATGGGGGGTTCTGGGATCTGTAGTCCAAAATAATAATTTTGCCAGCTGTTGGGAACAGTGAACTATTTCAGAGTTGGATCATTTCCAATGAAATCGAGCCTTGAGAAAAGAAGACTGAGGGGAGATAGGAGAGCACTTTTTCTAATCCTTGAAAGGCTGTCCTACAGAGGAGGGGCAGGATCTGTCCTCGATCCTCCCAGAGCGCAGGACACGTCATCATGGGTTCAAGTGACAGGAAGCCAGATTTAGGCTGAATATCAGGAAAAACTTCCTAACTGTTCGAGCAGTACAACAACAGAACCCATGACCTCAGGAGGTGGTGAGTGCTCCAACGCTGGAGGCATTCAAGAGAAACTTAGACAACCATCTGTCAAATCTACTTTGATTTGTATTTCTGCAGTGAGCCAGGGGTTGGACTTGATGGCCTTAGAGGGCCCCTTCCAACTCCATGATTCTCTGATTCTCTGATTCTAATATCTTCTAGAACCATGTGTTGGCTCCCTTCTCCATGATTTTCAAGTCCTTCAAATTACACTTCTTGCACAGCATTCTATGTTTTCTCCCCAAGCCTTCCCATTTGCCCGGCAGAATCCTGGGGTGATCGGTCAGCACGCTCCATTGGGGGAACCCTACCTGCCGGAGGGTGTTCGGCCGCCAGGAAGCACAACTTGTAAACGCAGAGAGCAGTTTGCTAGTGCACATGCTGAGCCCCCCCCCCCCCCGGGACACAATAGAGGAAATCTGGGAGCTCAAGGACAGCCTATCTGTAAAGTAGAAGGGCATCCCAAAGATCATCTAATTGGGCCCCAGCCAATGCAGGAAATCACAGCTAATTTATCCCCAGCTCGTTCCCCATTTCAGACAAATAACAGGCGATGAAGCCAAAAAGAAGGTAAAAAGGAGATCGAATGAAGAGTAATGCCAAGTTAACCTTGCCACCACGACCCCAGTAAAACAAGGATGATTGTTCAGTTCCAGGGCAGAAAGAAAAGGTTTTGCTAGCCATTTCAAAGATCGGATCATGGCATTGTAGGATTCAGCGGACACCTTGACCAAGCCTCTACCAAGGGACTTTGGTATTTTATGGATTTATCTAAACAAGATGGGTCTCATACAGAGTTGAGAAGGGGTGTTGGGATTCAGCATGTCGGAGGGCACCCCAAAGTTCACCTAGTCTAACCCCACCCAAAGCAGGAGATCTCCAGCTAAACCATTCCTAGCTATTCAACCTCTGAAAACCTTCAGCGAAAGGAAGTTTTCCCCTTTCCTTTTAAGGCTTAATTTCCGGGAGCAGAATGAACGGCGCCCGGAGCGGACGAATTTGCACGGATGGGACCTGTGAGTTTCACGCCCTTCACAATCTAAAGATAAAAATAAAACCCTTAATTTGATCTCTTTTTTAAAAATAGCATCATTGAGCAGGAAATGATCTTGAAGTTCACCCTGTCCGGCAACGATGCCATCCAGGCAGTGGTTCCATGATGGTGTGATGCTGAACCCCTGGATCACCATCTAGAACTTTGAAGGAGGACTTGAGGACCATTTGAGGACCGATGAGCTGCACTCTTTCAAGATACCCCCTGAAGAAGAGGAGGGTAAAGCTATTCTGAATATTCTGTGCCTGGAAAACCTGGGAAAGGGTCAACCTACAGTAAGTGAGAAGTCACTTGATGGCTCAGGATTCTTATTTATTAGTTATGCCTTGGTTGTCGCAAGAAGGAAGGAAAGGGCAAATAACGCGTTACCTGCCAAGAGTGGAAGGTTTTATTTTAAATGACAACCTCCAGAATTCCCTAAACACGCCAGCTTGGGGTGGGTGGGGGTGGGGATAATGGGATTTCTAGCAGAAAAATAAGATTTCAAACTCTCAGCCATACTGACCGCTAACCAGAAAAAAACTCTAACTGCAGAGCTGACACTGGCCAGCGGGGGGCACTGTGTCTCCCCTCTAAGGGTTCCCCCCCCCAAAAAAAACCCCAAATTCCTAGAATCTAAGGTATTTTTTCCCCTGTGGTCTGTCCTTTTGGCACCCCACTGTCTGTCTGACCCTCCTCTGGCTTTTGGCTGCCAAGCCCTCCTTCAGAAAAGCAACCGGAGGGGTGAGGGGAGAGAAGCACACACATCAGCCAAGTATTTTACTGACACAGCTAAAAACCAAACAAAATATATGGAGTTTTCTCTGTTTTTTTCTCCCCCGCCCCCTCTTTGTTTTTAATCGGTGGCGGCTGGACCAGGGGGCCGCTCCCCCCCCCCCGGAGTACCAAAGGCTGCTGTGATAAACCAGGCCAGGAAACGGCATGGAGCCAGATGTGGGAGCCGAGACAGTCAACCAGGGGCAGTCCCACCTTTGTCTCCTAGCGTAGTTTTGCAAGCCTTCTTTTGAAGGTTTTCTTCCTGGGGTAGGAGGGAAGGCACTGGGGGCGAAAGAGCGAAATCAAATTATTCTTCGCCTTACTTTTGTTTTCCTCCTGGGTCGGCTCATTCCTTCAAGCAGGGCAGGCAGAAAAAGCAAGAAAATGGGGGAAAAGGTGTAAAGGTGTGTTTTTGTCCAGACCTATTTGAAACCTTTCCGTGTGCCTTCTTAGTACGGTATTGCCGGGGTGGGGAGAGAAAGGCGAAAGGACGGCAGTGTGTTGTTACTGCATGTTGTCGATTTATATTTCTGTTGTTTCCTGCCGTGCTTTCTAGTTTATAAAGTGCGTAATTCTTCTGGAAAGGCAGCGGGTATGCAGAAAAGTCCTATAACTGGGGAGCAAAGGGCTTGGATCCTGTGGCTACTTCCCAAATCCAAACTAGAGTAGACCCAACCGAATTAGTGGGACTGACGTTAGCGTGGACGTTCAGCCATCGGTTCGGTGAGTCTACTCTACTCTAGTTGAGACAAAACACTGAATTTAAACTGAAGTCTTTACGCAACCTTAATAATCATATTAGAACTGCAGAGTTGGAAAGGACCTGATAAATCATCCAGTCCAGCCCGTCAAGGAGACCCAGGGGGGATTCGAACTCCCGACCTCTGGCTTCGCAGCCAGAGACTTAAACCGCTGAGCTGTCCAGCAGTTCTTGCATGAAAACCACCAGTTTCCCGATATTTTGCTCATCCGTTCAGCAGAATAACTCTGTATTAGGCCACCCACCCTCCAGACTGGTTCCCTAGAGATCAGTTGGGCTATCATCCCCATCATCCTCAGCTAAGCAGCTGGGAATGAGAAGCATTGTGCAGGCTGATCGTTCTAGTTTTGCGTGGTGTGTGCAAATGTGCTCCAGGCTTTCATCTAAACTCTTGGACTGCCGTCCAAGAGGCTGCTGGTCCCCATCCTCAAAACAGAACTTACATATTGTTGTGAGCTATCCTAGCTGTAATGCCAAATATCTTGAGTAATCAAGACCTGTTGGTTTTACAAAAGACCAGCTGCTGGAGAAGAAGCCCTTGGAAACTGGTGGCTCCACCATAATTGGAGTGATGATTCTGCCCTTAGTATCAATCAACACCAGCATGGACCGATACATAAACTTCCATTTTTTGGACTCTCCTGTGAAGGGCGGCTTTGGAGGGAGGGAGTCCGGATTATCTCCTAGCACCTACCATTACACCACTGCTTCCAACCATCTGTGATTTTCTGGAAATGTCTTACTGTCAATATTTTTCACTGTGTTTATACCTGTCTGGTCAAAGGCGTGTGGCAGGTTTCTAAAAACCTGCACGAGCTATTTAACCACAGCCGACAGCAAGATAAACCAAGCCTGCACAGAGGTTGTGAGAAGCAGTGCCTCCCAAGGATCCCTTTTCACACCCTTTCCAAGCCCAGCCCACTCCAGATGTCTTGGACTGCAATTCCCATCATCCCCAGCTCAGCAACACCGTCTCATGGGGCAAGGCTCTTGGCCATGTGTCTCAAACACAGTCCTGAGCCCTAAACAAATATCGTACAATCCGTGTAGTTCATATGTTGACTCCTTCCCTGGCGATAGCAAAGTCTTCCTGGCCGCACAAGCAAAAGAATGAATCTGGATCCCCAGGGGGACTTGACGTGATTTCCATGCATTCCTCCATTTGATCGCCTTGATTTATCTAATTTCTCCAAAAACGCAGAAGTTACAGTTTTCACAAGTGCATCTGTTTCCCTCCTTTGGGTGGCAGTTTTGAAGAGAGTTCAACCAATTTTCAGTGGAGGAAAAAAAATCTCCTTCCTTCCTTCCTTCCTTCCTTCCTTCCTTCCTTCCTTCCTTCCTTCCTTCCTTCCTTCCTTCCTTCCTTCCTTCATTCATTCATTCATTCTTATTTCCTTCCTTCCTTCCTTCCCTCCTCAGGGACTTTTAAATATGTGAACATTCGACTCCTTTGTGGGTCAGGATTTAGCTCTCTTGACCCAAACAGAGGGCCTTCTGTAACACCCACCCACACACATGCCAAAGCAACACCATGAAGGGATCCATCTGTCTCCCAAAGAATTTCCTCACTCCCCACAAAACACAAAAGAAGCTGAAAGGAATTTCCTGTGTCTCAGTGAACAAGTCTTCTGGTCAGCTGTGGGCTCCCCAGGGACTAGCCCCATGAGTTATTCCCCACTGGAGAACCAGTCTGGAAGAGGGGAATCATCAGCAGACCACCGGATTAGTCTTCTGGGAAGTGCCTCTTCCCTCCGTGGACCCTAATAATGACTCACACGATCGTGTAGCGGGATCCCACATGTACTTAATTCCATTTGGAGAATTATTGTTCAATTGCCCTCTTGCATCAGACGACACTTCCTCAGCAGAAGCTGGAACATCCCGAAGACGCAAACCAACTCTCAAGTTTCCGAAAAGTCTTCAAGTGTCTTGGCGTCGTTAGGATTTAATCGTTTTCTTGGCTGTCAGAAGGCAGTGATCAAGTGATACTTGAAGAGAAGCCCTCCCTCTGGGGCGTATTAACAGGTAACTATTGACTCTGTTAGGGCATTCCCTTTAGTGATAGTGCAGGAGGAAGAGACCTCCAGCTTATTGACAGAAGCTTGTAAGGCTGGCTTCTTTCCATTCACCTCTGCTCATAGCCATCATAGAAAGTTCTGCCTCTTTCAAGCAAGAAAAGAAAAGCAAAGGCAGAATAGAAAGAGCAAAGGCATTGTTCTGGAGAAGAGCAATCTAAAAACATAGATTTGTAAAGGATATCAAGAGGCACAGACAAAGGCCTTATGAACACCTGTCAGTCTATCACCCTCTCCCTTTGATTCAGATTACCTGAAACATGCAGTGAGTATTCTGTTTAATTGTAATCTCAGTCGCTATTCTACTAGTACTTTGCTGAGTTACTTTTTTGATTTTAGTACCCATAATCCTCCATTTGCTAAGATGGCGGGCACAACTGGGTGACTTTTTTTTTTTTTTACAGAAGACCAGTACTACCTTGGTAAACATTAAAGAAACACATAAACAAAAATAAAGATTAAAGGCAAAGAATACGAATGATTTTCCATTTGGCTTTACTCCATCAGAAACCACACCTGGAGGTAAACGCCAGTGTCCCAGGAAAGATCCGGGATCTGACCCGGTGCAATTGGCATCCGCCTCCAGGACACAGAGCTCGGTCTAGCAGCACCCAAGCTTCCTGTTCCTGCCCCAGTGCTACCTGGGAACTTTCTTTCTGAGCAGGAAGCTAGGAAGAGCTAGGCCTAGCTGAGGCTCAAAGCATCTCGGTTCAGGCCTTTTATATCAAGTGAGCCACATGTAGGGATCTGTAAGATTGTGTCAGGGAAGTGGACCTCCAAGGATGCAGAATGTTGGGATTTGTAGTCCGACGCCCGTATACGACACTTACCGGATTCACAGCACCACCAGAAAAAATATTCTGCGCCCAAAACCATGGAATTCTGTTTCCCAAATAATTCTTGCAAGTCAAGACTTTGGGAAAGATTTAGTGGCAGAAAACCACGGAAACGACAGGGGAATCGTGAAGGTGTAAATGAGGGGATCTTAGCTTCTCATTACTGTTGCCCATGCATAGCCAAAATCGGATCCGGAGGGCTGGGCAAGCTCCCGTTTTCGGTCACCTCCAAAGCCTGCGGAGGGAAGAAAAACATAAGCAAGCTCCATCGCGCAGGCCCTGTTCCTCTCCCTGTAAGCCCATTTGCATAAAACGATCACATCTTTGTGCAAAACCTTCTGTACGTCGTCTTATTCTTGACCTCGACCCTCAGAACACTCTGCAGCAATCTCTTGGCCCCATGAGATTTAGCCAGGAATTGCGCATATACTTCCAAGCATCACTTCATTACCCTAAGGACTAGAAACTTGATTTTTTTTAAAAAAATTAAGAAGTTGAGATTCGTAGGACGTGGATTTCCGCACCCAGTGTACCATGGCGGGCTAGGTGAGATCCAGACCTGCCAAATTTGAGAGGGCTGAATTTCATCTCCTGATGGATGGTCCATTGCCCTCAGTCTGGATGGAAGTTTTCAGTGGATCTGAGGGCAGCTGCCATACTTTGCCCCCGCTGTGAATAAATGTAGGCACAGTAGCCGGGCAGGCCAACGCCAATGGGACGGCGTCAAAGGGGAGCAAACTTTCCTCCTGCCAGCTGTGAGTTTCACCACCGCGCAAAAATGCCTATGGACAGGAATAGAGCTGAGTAATTTCCAACAGGGAAGGAAGGTCTTGTTAAAGCATCCGTCCAGCGTCCAGCTGAACTGTTTGTGGCTTCTCCATGACCTTGGTAAAGGAAGTATTGGTTTCCTGAGCGGCCAGCTTGGCAAGCGGTAGTCAGAAGGGCCTAACAGCTGCTCCAGATGATGTAAAGCAGAGCTTGGAAGCAACGTGTTACCAGAAAACACACAAGCACACAAAATTAATTGCGATTAGTTTCTTCCCCCCCCCCCAAAAAAAATTAGGATAACTGAAGTCAGAAATCGATAAGAGGGCAGCTTTGCAATTAGAAGGGGATAAAGAGTTATCACTCCAAACACTGCGTTCTTGAAAGCTGCTATGTGCCTCCCATCCACATGGGAACTCCTCGACTCAGGAACGCAATTTTCTGAGTGCAGAATTTGGACTTTCTGCTAGGCGACATCTGATTTCCCTGAAAGCAAGACACTGCCTTCGCGCAAATATAGAATGTGGTGCTTGTTAATGGCAGAAGATGCTAATTGAACATCGTGTTCTCCCTGATTCAAGGGCTCACTGGCAGTTATTGATATTTTATGCAATTTTTTCTTCTTTAATGGCGCAATGTTGCTATGATGTAGGCCTGCAGGTGTGTGTGTGAGAGAGCGAGAGAGATACTGACAAGGAAATACTAAATTGTTATCCCTTGGAAACCCCTGCTCCAGCCTGATATGATGATTCTATTTATTTATTTATAGGTGTGTTTAATAAACAGTTGCTCTTTAATCAAAAGTAAATATTAATTATTAACTAATAAACATTAGTTAATAAATAATTCATACCAACCAATCCAACAATGGGTTGCCGTGAAAACGAGGAAATTTCCCACACTTTGGTGGCATCGAAATATTGTAACCTGCTGCAGTGTCCCATGAACGCCAGGATTTTTAAAAGAAGATTTTTTTAAAAAGAGACTGCAGAAACACTCTTATCAGAAACCCCACAATTAAACAGAAATAAAGATAGGAAAGAAGGTGGGGAAGCCCAGTACTCTACATGTTTTGTTCCATGCTTACACCCGGTATCAGCAGCGTTTTCTCCCTTTGAGTCAGTAATTCTTACATATAGTGGCAATTGGTCTCTCAATCTGCCTTGAGTTCTGTTTTTTTTTTTTAAGTTATTTTTCTGTTCCTGATACCTCGTCAAATCTGTGGTCGGAAAATGGGAAGTCTTCAAACACTTCCTCTTTCCCTTGCTGAATGCTTTTAAAATTTCTGGAAAAGTTCCTCCATGTGTGCATTTCCAATGCAATGACTTATTTCCAGTGCAAAACAAGATTACCCATTTCCCCCCAACTGCAGGTCTATCAGCTTCCAAAAACACACATTTTTTCCTAACTGCACATTTTCCCCCCAAGTGCACATTTGTTTTCACGATTGCACTCTTTTTTATATATATAAAACCAACCAATGACAGCTCCAGAAGCAGCATTTCTAACTTAAAAGCCCCGAAGCCAAGGATGATGGGGATATTTGAACATGCCACCATCTGGTGTTTGAAGGAGCCCAGATTTCCCACAAGGGCACAGTCATCGAGCAGAAATCTGTGCTGGAAAACAGGCGTTTTTAAGCCAACAGGTGATTCGCACTCGTGACGCTGGCTTCGGCAACCGTCCTTTTTCCCTTACTGGCCTTAAAAATGCTGTTGCCAAAGCAAGCAAATAAACAAAGCTGGCCACCAAAGAATGTCGTGTCAAGATCAAAGATGGGTTTGAAATCCACAGAAATATGAGCTCAGAACTGTGGATTCTACAGTCAGCCACCACCCTATAATTACTGTTAAGATGGCACTCCAGAACTCTGATTTTAGATTGTTCCTAAGCGGCTTTTCCAGAATAAATAAAAAAAACCACACACACACACAATGGAAGGACAAAAAATCTCGTGACTTTTTTGCTCCTTATCAAGCTAGCTTCTGAACCACCAGCGTGATGCAGTGCCTGGAAGCTAAGGGATGGATGAATAAATACTATTTAATGAATTAAATTTTAAAAAATTGATTCATTTGCCATGTGGTGCTGGATGGAGGACAGCTTTGCAGATATCCTGGACTGCCAGAAAGGTCAACAAGTGGATCCTAGATCAAATCAAGCCTGAACTGTATCTGGAGAGAGAAAAATGATGAAACGGAAGCTTTCCTACTTTGGACACATCATGAGAAGGCAGGATTCTCTGAAAAAAGGACAAGTATGCTGGGAAAGGTGGAAGGAAGCAGGAAAAGTGGAGGAGGGCCCAATACGAGATGGACCGACTCCCTAAAGGAAGCCACAGGCTTGAGTTTGCAAGAGAGCTGGGCAGGGCAGTTGAGCAGAAGACATTTTGGAGACCGCTCATGGATGAGGTCACCCTAAACCGAGGGCGACTTGACAGCACATAACAACAACAAAATGAATTTAAAAAGGAATCAGTATTTTGAAGTGACAGCGAATGGAATGGACTGTGGTGGGAATCCGTGGCTTAATACTGAGATCTTACAAAGGTGGCAACAAAAACTGTAACAAAACAGAAAGCATACAATAAACGCATGTTTAGCTGTTCTGCCTGTTTTGTTTTACCCGTTTATCTACTTTACCAAACATTTTTGTCTTTGAAATGTAAATGTTTTAAAGGGTTTGTAATGGTTTGTTTAGCTTTCTGTATTTTGTTTTCATCTGTTGTTAAACCGCCCAGAATAGTGCTTTTGCACTAATGGAGTGGGATATAAATAAAAGAAATAAACAGAATAAAGATATTCAGGCCCCATTTTTGCCATGCAACCTCCAAGCATCTGGAAAATGGGCCCAATCCTGCAGATGTTGTCCGCCTCTGGGTTAGAATTACTCCCCATGGACGGATGATGGAAGGAAGGAAGGAAGGAAGGAAGGAGCTGATGACAGAAGGAAGGAAGGAAGGAAGGAAGGAAGGAAGGAAGGAAGGAAGGAAGGAAGGAAGGAAGGAAGGAAGGAAGGAGCTGATGACAGAAGGAAGGAAGGAAGGAAGGAAGGAGCTGATGACAGAAGGAAGGAAGGAAGGAAGGAAGGAAGGAAGGAAGGAAGGAAGGAGCTGATGACAGAAGGAAGGAAGGAAGGAAGGAAGGAAGGAAGGAAGGAAGGAAGGAAGGAAGGAAGGAAGTTAACAGATGGGAAAGCGTGGCTCTTTGTTTTCCTGCCCCTCCTCCGTGGATTCAGCTCTAATAAGAGTTTCTCCCCCACCAAAGTTTGGCGCCTTGGGGCACAGCCCTGGTTGCCCTGTTGGCTCCTGTCCTTCCCTGGCTTGTCCTCATGCCTCACCAACGGGCAGGGCTCCCTCTGCCCCTTTCACCGGAGGCAAGCTAGAAGCTGGGAGGCGCATCCTTAACCGCAGAGCAGATAAGATGTTGCACTCGGGTGGAGAGAAGGGAATAGCATGTCTCTGTCACGCTGTTGATGTTCTCAAGGAGGGAACGGACAGAAAGCAGACTTGTTGTTCAGATCTGTCACCGGATGATTGCTGGGCCCACGAAATCCCATTTTTTGGGCAGGGTTTGTCCTCTCTCTCTCCTCCTGCAGCCCCGTGTGATTCCTCCTACACAGTGTCTCTTGCCACGTGCCCTGGGAGCCCAAAAGGAGTAATGGGAGCAGATTTCGAACTGGGGGCCTTTGAGATTCCCCTCTCTGTTCCCAGCCCTCTGAGTCATCCCAGCTGCTCAGAATCGTCACAGCCAGCGCACGAGGGATGTGCAGCTGGGGGTTCTCTAGTCTAGATGGCTGTGAATTCCGATTCCCATCAGCCTCAGCTGGCAGGGTCCACGGCTGGGGATAATGGAGGTGGGAGTCCAGCCACCTTCGGGTGGGCCAAAAAAATTCTGCCTCTGTTGGCTGAGACCAGGAGAGGCCCAGATTCAGCCCAATGCTGAGCAATTTATTTATAGAATAAATTGAATTGAATAATTGAAGGTTGTGACATACGAAGAATGCAACCTGAGAGGTGTGGAGGCTCACAACTGGCCTCATATTTCACATCCTGGACCAACGCTTGGAATATATATATTTTTAAACTACAACTCCCAGAATGCCTCAGACAATATGGCCACCAGCCACAGTAATAGAAGGAACCTGACGGTGGTAAAGTAATTTTTCGAGCACCATGGGACTCAGCTCCACTCCCCCTTCCTCATGTAATTGCGCGTTGTTGAAGGCAAGGCTTTTTCTGGACAACACCTCCCAGAATCCCCCAACCAGGATGCTTCCCAGCTCCGGTTGAATGAATTGCCCATCACCATAAGGGAATGAGACTAGCATGTTGTAACTGCACCCCAAGGAAATTCCCCCACCGTGCTGGGCATTAATCTGTATTAGCTCCTTCCAGTCAACGGTGCTACTGTTAATGAACAGCAGATGTTTTACAGTCATCCGGACAAATTGCTCCACCCAAAAACCCCAAACCCAAATGAATCAATTTTGGGGTCACAGTGTTGCATCCGGGAAGTTCCAGCCATACACTTGGAGTCACTTGTGCCAGGGTCTGTTACATCAATTAGCACAGAGGGTTGTTCGTTAGGAATCAAGTACATCTTGATCTCAATCCTTTGTTTTATTTGCGACGAGCTTTTCAGACTTCTGGGATTATGAACGCCATAACTCCGCATCCTGGGAGTTCCACCGGAGTTGCTCCGGCTTTACAGACACCTAACTGTGGCTCAACTGAAAAGCTTTGAGGCCTAGCTAGGCCTAGCTTCCTGTTCACCAGGGCAGGAACAGGAAGTTTAGGTGGAACTAGGCCCAGCTCAGCCTCCAAGCCTTCCAGTTGAGGCCTCTTTCTCAGGTGAGCCACATTTAGGTGTCCATAAAGTATATGTAAGTCAAGAACTCCCAGAAAGGGGAATTACGAGAGTTGGAGTCCAAGAAATCTAACAATCCCATTCTTATTTGTGACATTAATGTTAAGCCTTTTCTTCAATGAGTTCAAGGTGGGGTTTATAGTACTCCTCTTCCTCCTCCTTGCTCACAACAACCCTGAGAGGTAGACCAGGCTGAAACCGAAAGTGACTGGTCTAAGGTTTTCCAGTGAATGGTATGGTGAGGACTAGAACCTTGATCTCCCAATCCAGCATTCTAACTATGACACCACACTGGTTCTCAGTACTACACAGCTAATTGTTTGTAAAACATAGGCCCAGATTTGGAAGCAATGTGTCTGTCTTTACCACCCTGAGCATTTTCTTTGTGCGGTTAATTGGGGATGCAACTTTTGCCATTGGTTTTATTGTTTTGTGTGGTTCATTTTGTTTGCTTGCTTGCTTATGCAAAAAGTTTATTGGGTGCTATTCTATTTATAAGCTGCTTGGTAAAACAGAAAAACAGGGCGCCAATGTCAGAGCCTTGGTTGGCGCCAGACGGAAAAGGGGTTCATTCCCCCCCCAAAAAAAGTCATTAATTTTTTAAAAATTTGAAACAGAATAATATTCTAGCTTTTATTTCAATTGTTTGATGCTATTTCAACTGTAAGCTGCTTTTACCCAAGCCGGGTGCCAACTTGACACTTTTTTTTGGCGCCTGTCGGGAAAACGCTTTCTCTTTATTTATTCCAGCATTTTAATCTGTCAGAAATTAATTTTTGATTTGCTTTACTCATTCTTGTTATACATGCACTTTGATTATTGTTTGTCCAGTGCTATGAAATCTAATCATGTGAAAAACATTATTTAAACTCTTAAAGTAAACAAATCGTTTAAGGGGAAGAAACTCAAGAATAATGCCAAAATCTAAAAACAAGCCAAAATGGATCAGGCGAATTGGATAACAATAACTATTTCCTTAATCAAGTCAGCTTAATTCTGGCTTCTACATGTGACACAGCTGTCTACAAACCAGCACTCTCCAGATGTGTTGGATTACAAGCACCATCATCCTCTGACGAAGGGGGAACACAAAGAGGAGGGCCTCAAAGTAAGATCTTAACTTGAGATCTTAACCAGAGAACAGTGGTTTAGGTCTCTGGCTGCAGAACCAGCGGTTGGGAGTTCGAGTCTCCAGCGAGCCTCCTTGACAGCGGCTGGATTTGATGACAGGGTCCCTTCCAGCTCTAAGATATTTCTAAGATTAACATACAGGTGAACTCAGACAATCTATTTCTGTCAAACCAACTTGTGGTCCTACACTGGGCACCTCATGAGAAGGCCGGATTCTCTGGAAAAGACCATCACGCTGGGAAAGGTGGAAGGCAGCAGGAAAAGAGGAAGAGCAAACACGAGATGGATGGACTCCTGCAAGGAAACCACGGGCTTCAGTTTGCAAGAGCTGAGCCGGGCTGTTGAGGATAGGACCTTTTGGAGACGGCTCATTCATGGCGTCGCTATAAGTCGGAGCCGACTTGACAGCACCTAACAAAAACAACCAGCACACCTCACCAGTTGTAGCAATATGATACCATTTTAACAGCTCTGCCCTAAGGAATGGGGTGGCCTTTAGCGGTGGGAACTTGGAAGGCACTCCATTCAACTACAGCAGAGAGTTTTATGGGCCGACAGGAGGAAGCACGCAGAAAAGGGCAACCATGTTCGCTTCCGTGGACTGGCCAGAAAAGAGAAAGTCGAATCATCCTACAATTTTTTAATTTTTTTTTGCCAGCTTTTTGCCAGCGACTTTTCTCCACCAGCTGCTGAGGCTCACGGATCAGAAGGAAGTGGGAAAAGGGGGCGGGTAGGGACTAACCCATGTTGCAGTGCGAGTTTTCCCCCATTCCCCTTTTGGGGCTCGGATCCAGGCAGAGAAGCCTTTCCTTGCGATCGCCTTCCGAGAATCTCCGCATCAAGAGTTCTTAGCCGGGCTGAATGTTCCTCCAGGGACGTCACGGCGGCTCTGGGACACGCAGGCCTCGACCCAAGAATCTGTCCATCTCTTCGGTTGCCAAAGCAGAGAGAGAGAGAGAGAGAGAGATCAACGGAGCATCATTAAATCAAAATTAAAAACAATTAAAAACAAAAAGAGGTGTGTTATCAGCGAGCTGCGTGAGCGTGCCAACTCCTAGAGAACAGCAGAGCTTAAAACTGCTTTTTTAAAAACACACCCACACCCAGACGATCACTCCCACATTTCTCCAGCCGAGCCACTGTGGATTTTGGGAGTGGTAGTCCCAGAGCGTAACTTCAACTGGAACAAAACCGTTCGGAGCGTAACTCGCGAACTGACCAATCCTGTCTCTTTCTTATTTTTGTAACTTGCAGGCAGTTGCTTTCCGAAAGTAACTCCA
Organism: Intellagama lesueurii; assembly: GCA_037013535.1. NCBI lineage: Eukaryota > Metazoa > Chordata > Lepidosauria > Squamata > Agamidae > Intellagama > Intellagama lesueurii. The sequence goes on along the minus strand of JBAJHW010000019.1, from coordinate 1,985,857 downwards.
TTGATGTCCATGCCTACGGTTGGGGTTTGGCCAAGGACCCACAGAAAGAAAGAGAGAGAGAGAGAGAAAGGAGGAAGGAAGGTTATTTTTTTTTTCCCTCCACTGAAAATTGGTAGAACTCTCTTCAAAACTTCAAAAGAAAGACTCAGCAGTGCTGTACATAATTTAAGCAAAACCCCTGAAAAAATATATGCAGGGTGTCATGAATTTGCATCCTATATTTAGATTCTGTGCAACCGATTTCTCTTGCAGAACCCAGAATGTTCATAATACATTCAAGTTGCAGAATCCGGAAATTGCATACCTTCAGCTTGCAGAATCCGAGACTTGCATAAGTACATTCAGGTTGCATCATCATCATCATCATCATCCACAATTGGCTCAAGTCACAGGATCCAAGACAGACCTTGGCAAAATCAGTTTCTTGGGCTACAGCCCTGAGCCTCTTCCAGCTACTAGGCCTACTGGCTTTGTTGGTCTGGGGATTCTGGGACCCGTAGTTCAAACAAAAATCCTGCCAAGGTTTTGATACAGGATTTGTTTCATATATCCCTCTTGCAGCATCGATTCAAGAATTTCTCATACAGAGGCAGAAAAACTGGGTTTCCTTTGTTTGGTTTGATTTTATTTAAAGCACATACAGAGCCTGGCTTTGTCTCTCATGAAAGCTCGTGGCTTTCGGCTTTTTTAAAATCCACACTGAAGTTCCAGATGTTTCTCACAAGCCAGCCATCCCGAGTCATGTCAGGAATCTTGTCTCTAACCGCCTCCAGATGGCTCCTTCCAAATTAAGCCACAAATCACTGTTGTTAAACAGGCCGGGGCGAGCCTGTGGGGGCTGTAAGGGGTCTCCCCTGACTTGTACGCCTGCCAATCGGATTTAGCACAACTGTTCCACCAGCAAAAGAAAAGTGCCGCGGGTGGATAGGTGCCTCTGGATTTCTCTCCGTTGCCTAGAAATGCAGAACTGCCCTGAAAATGCAAAACCACCGTGTCTCTGAGAATGCACAAAGTGCCTCGTTGGGAGGTAAAAATCTCAGTGAGTCTCCAGGGTGTGAGAAATTTCACAGTCAAGCAAAACTTTGGGGTAGCCCTCGGGGCTCCCGCTTAGCCAGGTCGACCCCAAAGACGTGAGCAAGGCTCCTATCTCACCCTGTGAATGAAGTGATGTAATGGGCATTAACTGGGGTCTCGGTAGACAGGCGCTGATTCCGCATCTAGAAACGGTGTGCCTTCGAGAGGAAAACACTGTCTGAATATGCAAACACAAGCTTGTCTCTATCTGCCTTGGGAGATTGGTTTGCTTTTGTTTTAGAATGGATCGACTATAAGATAGCCCGGATTTGTTTGCATGTCTGATGTCTCGGGCAGGTAGCACTGAAAGATCTGTGAGTTGGAAGGGAAAATGTTACAGGAGAGGGAAATCTGCATTAGCCTTAATGTGTGATCTGACCCCATGTATAGAGCAACATAGGTGCATGTGACCTTTAATTCCAGTGTCTAGGCCTAGGTCCACCCGAGCTTCCTGTTCCTGCCCCAGTGCTGGCTGGGAGCTTTCTGTCTGAACAGGAAGCTTAGGCCGAGCGAGGCCTAGCTAGGCTTCTAACCCTTTTTCCCAAGGTGAGCCACATTTAGGTTGTCTGTCCAGGTGTCTCTAAAACAGGCAGAAAGAGCAATTGTCGGATTTGTAGTCCAAGAAATCTGAATATTCAACCCCTATCAGTGGCCTGTTCTTTAGCTTAATATCAGCAAGACAAGGGCACAATAAGGGGTGTAATTCTTACCGTCCCTTTTAAACTTACACCAACCCTGTGAGGGAGGCACAAAAGAGTTTGCAAAGTTACTATTAAAAAAGGCAGTTGTTTATCATTTCAGGACAGTGTCCTGAGGCAGAATTGCAGGCTGGAAGGACGAATCACGAAAGCTCCATGAGGCTCTGTGTACATCTACATTGTGACATGGACCTTCCTTCCCTTTCCAGAGGGCACCTACTTATAATTCTAACAGGAACTAAACAGTTAATATTGCAGCACAAAAGGAGTGAAGTTATCCTTCATTAAGCTGAAGAGCATAATGTAATGTAGTTACAAATTGGGAAAGGAGTGAATTACAAGTAACTAGTTATTTGTAACTAGCTACTTCCAAGCTAGTTACAAACTAGTTACTACTTCCAAGACAGAAGGTGAGCTGTATAGTTGAGTGGAAAGGTGAACTCAGATCTTCCCAGTTCATTATCCAGGGCTCTAACCATTAACCGCACTGCCTACCCTTCTCTTCAAACACACATTTAGACTTTTTAAGTGCTGGAAAGGGTTCTTTTCTAACAGGGCAGATGGAGAAACAGTTAAGCAGTTGTGCTCGGAAGGAGGAGGCAAAAGCTTCCATGCCTTTTCTGGCCTTGCCAAGAGAAAAATGTTAGATCCAAGCTTTTCAGAGAGCAAAAGGCGAGAAGACAATGGGCCAAACAATAGAGAATATTGCTCGTTTCTTTATTTATTATTTCTTGCCACTTTCCCTCCCGTCCAGGGTGGTTAAGAAGGGCCAGGTTTTTGTTTTATGACAGGTTTGGCACCCCTCTGTGGGGGCAAAGTGTCCCTTGGCACAGAAAAACAACCTTTACCAGAAAGACCCCAGCTGCGGAGCCAGAGGTGGTGAGTTCGATTCCCCCACAGTGCCTCCCTCACAGGGGCTGGACTCGATGATCGATGTGGTCCGTTCCAGCTCTGCCGTTCTAAGAGGATGATTTGGAAATCCTTCGAGACTACACCCCCCCCCCCCCACCAGTCCTCACCAGGACAGGGGAGCATCAGAGAAGCATGATGGCAGCTGTAATCTGTCAAGGTCTTGAAAGCCCGCCACCCCAGTTTAAAATAAAAAGCCTTGTTGATCTTCAGCCGGTTACCTTGGGTACCTTTTGCCACTTCAGAGACTTTTAGGTGGACTTCGAAAAAAACGAGGTCAATTGGTGGGTGTGTATGTTCTGATCCGAGCTTGCAAATGCCACTTCCGTGGACTACGTAACCCATAATTCCTCAACTACTGTCAATCAATCCAATCACAGCCAATAGTTACCTCTCTACCTTAGATTATTTGTTTCTGCCTTTTTTTCCAGCCGGGGTTCTGTCAGGGTTCGTTACGGAGTCTGTCCGAAGTTATTCGAGTGACGTGTTCTATCAGCTATGTGTTTTATTTATTAATTTATTTTTTAAAAAAATTGCCCTGTCTTTTTAAAGGAGAAAGATGGGGCAAAAATATTTTAAATAAATAAATAAAAAATAAAGACCCAAGGCAGCTTACATCATTAAAAGACAATATTAAAGCTAACAACAGTAAGTACACAAATACTAAAAAGGTTCAAACAAATACCATACAAAGAAAAGAGTAACATCAAAATACATTCAAACCAGTAAACAGTCAGTAATGAACCAAGTTAACCCGTTAAGCTCGGTGATGTAACATTTTTAACACAATATGATGTTTGTTTTTTATCTATGAAAAACTGTAAGTCAGTGAAACATTTTATTTTCTCGTTCCCACAGTCTCTGAGCGAACAATTGAGACAATAAGCGCCAGTTGAAGTAAACTAACAAAGAAGGAGTGGTCTACTGAGGGAGACTTGAAGCTAATCTGCTCTGTAGGTTCCTTCCAGAACAAATGCACCCTTAAACTGGCCCTCCTCATCCACACTTCCTTGGGTGTAAACCTGTTTGAGCTTGACCTTAAATGAAAAGGGTATCCAGTATCATTCGGCAAAAGTCTACTTCCTGAAAAGGTGCAGGAGGAGAAATACGTTTCCCCTTAGAAAAAGCTTTATATTTTTTAGTGTTTTGAAAAATTCAAGAGCTTGGTTGCAACACATATGGTTAGATGGGTTTGAATGGGCTTGCCCTGCAAATCAGTCAAAATGGTACATTTGCTATATCCAAAAAAGATATGGAAAATATGTAAAAACCATCATCCCCACTATCCTTTAGACACCCGGGTCATCCTCGTTCTGGATAGCATAGTATTGTAGATCGTGGGGATATAAGCGGAAATACCACCGATTGGCTCCAGAACACAGTTTCTAAAGAATTTGCCTCTCTTGCTCTCTTTAATTCTAAAAGATCAAGTTTCTCGCCCTCATGATGGTGGTAAGCTTTAGATGCCTGGGGGCTGCTTTTATTTGATTCTTCTTCAGCTTGGAGACATAGGGTGTGAAAAGATGGCCGGATAGTTGCGCCCCTAAACGCACCCGAAACCTTTCTGACCGCCGGGGAGTCACTCCCTCCCGGCCCCCCAAAAGCAGTCACCTTACAGCTACACTTTTGAAGCTGCACCTTACTTTTAAGCCGGTTTAAATTCCCCGGAGGCCAAGTGTTTCTGTGTGAGCTGATTCCTGCAACTTAAACTGAGCAAACTAGAGGTGTTCTTTTCATGATTTTTTTTTTTTTTTTTTTTGGCCTTTTGAAATGGAAATAAAGTCCAATTCCTCCATTCCCATCTGTGTGGAAATACAGACATCACATGGATTACGAAGCAGGAGGTCTGGCGGGAGGAGGGGGTGGTATAGGAAGAGACAGAATAATTAATGCCTGCCCTTATTTAAGCAAGGTCATCATTTCTGAAGGTCTCCCGCAGGCTAATTGATTCAGGACTTCATGGGGGAGATGGTGAATTTCAGCCGGGGCTGTGCCTGGAGCGAGATTAGAAAACGGTACCACTGGAATTTTGGCTGTGTCCCATGACTCACCTTTGCTGCCCGAGGGAGAATTGGCCTGCAGGGTCCTAAGGCGAGAACGTCAGCTCTGAAAGGTAAGGAAGGATCCCCACAAAAATCAGAGCCTTAGGATCTGCTGAGACACGAAGCCCTAAATCCTCGAAGCCCTAAATCCTCGAGCAGAGCCATAAACGGCTACTTTGGCAACGGAGACAAGCATCTCCACACCCACCCTGAGGAAGAGGTGCAGCTCGCCAGGAAAAAGCAGGAAGAGAAGGTGAGGCTACCCCAAAATAAAAAGTTCTACTTTCTGAAAAAAGAAACATGTGTAGGTTTGGGAAGTGTTTGTTGAAAAGTTTTGAATTTTGGTTATATTCTTCTCATTGCATTGAATTTTGGTTATATTCTTCTCATCAGCTGTCACTTGCAGTTTTGATAACTCACTCTGTGACATTTGTACGAGAAAGAATGAAAGGTTTCCTTACTTACAGCTGAAGAGATCAAACTGCAAACTCACCAACTTGACTGCTTTCAGCAACCAACAAATTCACTGCTTCCAACAGATAAAATAGAGGGGGAAAGACACAGAGCAGAGAGGCGGGGCTCTTTGAATTCAGAGGCAGGGAAGGAATGATTGGTTAGTGCTGGATAGATTGACAGTCCCCCCAACCCAGAAAGGTCCGCCCAGCCCAACTTACTAAAGGCAGCATGCGAGGTTGCATAAAACTCCAACACTGATTTTCTTAATGCTCGCCAGTCAGTTCACCTCTAGATTTGGTGGCTTCTACATTTGGGTCCCCGGGGAAAGACCTAGTTGTCTGACTCTCATTATGGCTTTGCCCAGGAGATTTTGTGCCGTGCCAAAATCCCGCTCCAGAAAAGGCAAAGAAGCGGCCGTGTTAATGATGAACTTCCAAATTTGGTCTCCTTGCAGAAATTATGCCAAAGTTCTGTAGCATTCTTATAACACTATGTAAGTCCAAAACTTCAGTGTTTTTTTAGGGCCACTATCAAGTACGTAATGGGCAGATCAAATTGGGATTCCGAGTTAATACCCCATGAATCCAACATTGCGGTCAAATTTTTGTAGAAGTTCTGTAGGGTTTCAAAGTGCCAAAAAACACAGGATTCGTACAAAACGCACATGGATAACTCGAAGGATAATCTTAAAGACCCAGGATGGATGTGGTCCAGCCAAGCAGATATGGGGTTCAATCTCCAATCTCCCAAGTCTAAAGATACTTATTTAAGGCTACCCTCCATTTGGCTGAACTTGGTATGGACATCACAGCTGTGAGATGGAAGGTTTGGGTCTGGTGTAACTCAGCTTATCAGCTCTTCCTCCACCATCTCTTTTCTGGCTGGCAGGTCTTATAAGTCAGCAAAACAGATCTGAGGAGGGAGCCCTCCCCTGACAGATTCCTGCAATCATCCTGCAAAAGGAGAAGGGGGTTTCAATCCTGATTATTTAAAAAAAAACCCTCCAGGCAGCACGTTGTCTTTGAGTTAGGATTACCCTGTTTGCTGAGAGTTCGGCCACGGAGAGAGAGAAGAAGTGTAGGAAGAGAAAGAACAGACAGACCAACTGGAGCCAGTTCAGAAGAGGGCCACGAGGATGATCCGGGGACTGAAAACCAAGCCCTATGAGGAGGAAAGACGGAAAGAACTGGGCCTGTTTAGACTGGAGAAAAGAAGACCGAGGGGAGACAGGAGAGCACTTTTCAAATATTTGAAAGGGAGTCTTACAGAGGAGGGGCAGGATCTGTTCTCCATCATCCCAGGGTGCAGGACACGTCATCATGGGCTCAAGTGACAGGAAGCCAGATGTAGACTGAAGATCAGGGAAAACTTCCTAACTGTTCGAGCAGTACGACGATGGAAGCCATGACCTCGGGAGGGGGTGAGCGCTTCAGCACTGGAGGCATTGAAGAGAAAATGGGACAACCCTGTGTCAGATCTGCTTTGATTTGGATTCCTGCCTTGAGTAGAGAGGGTTGGACTCGATGGCCTTCAAGGCCCCTTCCAGCTCCGTCATTCTATGATTCTGTGGGTCCCAGAGAGAGTGAAAAGGGGATAACAAAGAGAGGAAGGTTCACTGCGGTCGGGATCCGTCCCTGCCTGCCACCAGCATTGAGACCCTAATTTACCCCGAAAGGACAGAGCCTTGAAGGAGACAAACAGCCTGGGGTGGAAAACACGGGGACAAAGCCGTTCTTAGATTTCTGCCTTGGCCATCTAGGGGTGCCTCCTCGACTCATCGAATCCTCTGGCTTGGTGCGGGCCACGTCGGCCACCTGCAAAATCATCCCACCGGCAAACCCACGTTGGGAAACCCGACGTGACGTCCTCTGGGGAAGATTTCCACACCACCCCGGCCGGGTTGCCTAAGCATCCTTAACCAGAGAAGGGTCTGTTCCACTCGTCACGTCCGGTGCCGAATACCGGGGGGGTTGCCTCAAGGGAACGAAGCCAGACTGTTTTCCCGCAGGCTTCCTCACACATTTGGGAAAGGAACGGCTGATTCGCACGCAGTCCCGTTTCGCAGCCAGCGGCAGGCGGTGACCAAATCCGTGGCTGGCGTGAATTCTCTGTGGATTGTGTTCTGTTTCCTGTATTTCTCCACTTAGAAGGCACTTTATATGGATAGGAGAGCCACCCTCTAGATTTAGTGGAAAAAATAGTTTACATAAAACATCCCTGGCCAATATTTACTTTACTGACGTTCGATCAAAAATGGGGAATCCAAATACACACATACTTCCAGCTCCTTGGCTTCACCTGTTGAATTTTCCCTGTTGTGTTGTTGGTGTTGTCTGCCATCAACTCACCTCGGACTCATGACGACTCTATGAATGAGCGCTCTCCAAAATGTCCTGTCCTCAACAGCCCTGCTCAGCTCTTGCAAACTCAAGCCTGTGGCTTCATTTAGGGAGTCAATCCATCTTGCATTGGGTCCTCCTCTTTTCCTGCTGCCTTTCCCCTTTCCCAGCATGATGGCCTTTTCCCGAGAATCCTGTTACCTAGGGTGACCTAAAATGGTTCCTTTTTCCATTCTAAGCCTTTCCAATCTTAAATCTTTTTAAAATAAAGGAAAGGAAATGGTAACATGCAATAGATCCAATTTTAAAAGAGAGACTCGGGATGAACAAAATACTGTATATATATTCAGCTTTATCAAGAAGCCACAGGCTTGGATTTGCAAGAGCTGAGCAGGGCTGTTGAGGACAAGATATTTTGAAGCTTGCTCATTCATAGCATCACCCCCATAAGTTGGAGGCGACTTGACAGCACTTAACAACAGATTACAATTTACAAACTGGATGGGCGGCTTTTATATCGTAATAAAGTTACATCTCTTTTAGACATCCGGGACTTCAGTTGTTCTTTTATAATTGGTTAGGCCGTTTTAAAAAGTGTTTATCTAGTTTTCAAAGTGGGATCTGTGGACCACATTGTCATGTGGCTTTCAAGTGGCCGGCAGAAATGTTCAAAACCAGTCTAAGATCTTTCCGATTCGTGAGCAGAAAAGGGTCCTCCTGGCTCTTTTTTAATCTTTTTCCCGTGCCTTTTAAATTTTTTCCTGATGGCACAGACAGATGACACACTGGTCAGGGGTCAAATGACCTCAATAGGAAACAAAACTACAGCACAGAAACGATGGCTTTGGAACACAATCCAGGTGCAGAATCGTGTCCAAAATCTTGGCTAAAAATGGAGCATTCCACTTAACAGAGCTTTGCTCAGCAGAAAGGAAGGGAGGGAGGGAGAAAAGCCACATCAACAGCATTAGGGAAGCGAGAGAGCCAATATAAAAATATAAGTTACATACACGCCTTGATATGAAAATGAACAAACACAACGTTACTATACGGGTTCCGAAGTAATTTGTTGAGACGCCCAACAATTTTCAAGAGCTCTGTGGATATATGTTTTTCAGATTTACCGAGCCATATTGAGTAATTTGGAGCAAAGCAAAAGATGGGGGACCAGCCCCACAACTCACGAGCCTTCTTGAGCCACAAGGCCCAGAAGCATCCACACAACGCATGGGGTAAAAAGAAACACCTCTTCCCGGATCCTTGTATTTTCCGCCTCCATGGCATCGTAAGAGCCTAACCTGAGCTCAGGTTTTGGCCATGAATTCTTAGGGAATGTGAGGCTGCCATTGCTTTGCAATGCTGTACGGGTAAATTTGGAAATGCAGATGCTCATCGCAATACTCCCCACAACCAACCCCTCACCCCAAGGAGAATTAAATACATGTAGGCAGGTCGACCAGCCCAAAGCAACTATGAGCGGGTCTTTTGTAACTGCAATGGCTCTTAATTGCCCATTCGCCCTAAAACCTCCCTCAAATATTTTATATTGTAAAGGGAATTGTTTGCAGCGAGATGGCATTCCTGGCAAAACCTGTTTCTCTCCCAGCAACTGTGAGGATTACAGCTGAGCTCAGCGAATACAGGGAATCCTTGGGTCTCCAGATGTTCTTGGACTGCAACTCCCGGAAATCCTGGCCAGCACAGCTAGTGGTGAAAAGGCTTCTGGGAGTTTTATTCCAAGAACATCTGGGGACCCAAGGTTGGCAACCACTGCTGTTGGGGGGTGGCACAGGACGTTACGGTCTCCTCCACACAGGAAGTCCGTGGGCTTTCACCCCGTGAGCCCTGGTTCCACTACACCAACGATGAGGATAATAATAATCTTGGAACAGCAGAGCTGGAAGGGACCCTGTGGATCATCAAGTCCAGCCCCTGTCAAGGAGGCACAGCGGGGATTCGAACTCCCAACCTCCGGCTCCGCAGCCAGAGGCCTAAACCCCTGAGAGCGCTCCATCACTTTGTCTCCTGAAGTTCCCATGTTCAATCCCTCGCATCTCCAGCTACGGCAAAGAAAGAGTTCGGACTAAAATCCGGGACAAGGTCTACCCCTGCTCCGTTTTGTCTTAGCAATGGTCCAAAGCATGCCGTGATCTTTGCCGGGTGGGGACACGGCGGAAATGTTCAACCGGGCTTCTTACAGGCCAAGCGTGCACAGCAGCGCCACTGATGCCAGCAACCTAGTGAGGGACCCTTTGTTCGGGAGCATTTCCCCCTTGCTGGGCGGGCTCGGTAGCAAGCCCCGGACAGGCACTGGAGCCCTTCTGTTGTTCTCCTCACCCTCCTTTGTTTTCCTCCGGAGATGTCAGAGGCTTGTTTATCACATCCTCGGCCCGAGGGTTGAGCGACATCTCCTAAAGACACAGGCCTGTTTTCTGCTCCTCTTTTCCCTCCATGTGCCTCTCCTGGCAGTTCTACATCCAGGCAGTGCTGGTGGAAGAACCGGGAGCTGGCCGTGCCGTTGGACAGGGTGAAGGCGCTGTCTCAGGTGGGAGGGTCGTGCCAGGGTAGCAAATTTTTAGTTATTGGATTCATTGATAATTGAATGTTTACTGCCAGGAATGGGAGACGTGTAGGACCATTCAGCCCATGAGCCACTTCCACATAGCTCACCTGTTTATTTACTTTCACGTATATTAAAACATATATATCCTGCCCTATAGAAAACCATTTTAAAGGCTCGCTCTCGGTTGATTGATTCATCACTTTTCATCCCTGTTTTTCCCGCCAAGCGGTATCGCTCGAAGCAGGTTGCAAACCTTATTCACAGTTTTTAGGTCACTCTGCTAATGTTTTGGCGACCCCAGAAAGGACATTGAAATCAAAACTGAAAATTGGGGTGGTTCCTTTAAGACTCACAGATTTTGTCCAGTGTGAGCTTTTGCGAGTACATTCCATTCCTGTAGGCAACACCGAGAACAAATCTCATGCTTGTATAGATCTCTGCTTGGTGTGTCCGAATAAATAAATTATATTTGCAAAAATCTCACAATGCAATGCATATGTTCCTTCAAAGTTGCCACCCTATTATTGTCTTTGTTTTGGTTTTGCGGAAACGTAACAAAAAACACAAACAAAAAGATTAAAAACAAAATCAAAAATAAATTGAACAATATTATAGCCTCGTTGATCAATATCCTATTGACCAAGCCAATAAAATCAATACATTGATGCTCACGAAACATTTAAAAGGCTAGTCTGAAAGAGGTGCGTGTCTTCACATACACACTGCACGGGTTGAAAATGCTTCGACAATATTGGATTCTAGAAAGAACATGTCTTTTGACTACATAGGGCTAGACAGACATTGGCTTGACTCAGTATATATTCTAAGAAGAGGCTATATAATATCATTATAGCTGGCAATATAACAAAAAAAGCTACAGGTGACAAATCTGAGCCTGTCCTCCTTTGGGTCCCTCATGAGAAGGCAAGATTCACTGGAAAAGACCATCATGCTGGGAAAAGTTGAAGGCAGCAGGAAAAGAGGAAGTCCAAAGACGAGATGGACGGGCTCCCTAAAGGAAACCACAATGTTGAGTTTTCAAGACCTGAGCAGGGCTGTTGAGGACAGGACATTTTGGAGGCCACCACAAGCTGGAGGTGACTTGACGGCATGTAACAACAAATAGCAATCACATTAACTTATTGTGTGTGTGTGGGGGGGGAATGGAACAAAATGTACGATTACTTAGAAAATTGGGAAATAGCATTGCTGCTGTTTAGGAATCCGAAACATTTCTTGAACCCAGGTCCGCCTCTTAAAAATAATCAATGCCAGCACTCTGAACCCTAACTTTCCCTCTCCCAGTCTGATTTATGGTGTGTATTTATTTGTCTAGCTTCTTACAAGCCCCCACCACCTCCTGCCAGCACAGGCACTGCTTTTTATTATTATTATTTTGGTCTGTGTGGTGGAAACAGAAGGAGAGACAAATTCTATAGGAAGGTCTAGCCAGCCGTTGCAAAAGATAAATAAAGAGCCCTCGGCTGGGAAAGAAAACCAGAATTTGGAGCCTCTTTCTAAGAATACGTCCAGCCCGTGATTTGCAAGATGCCTCTGGATTTGATTTAGGGGTTCGTGCTTCCGTGACACTGCTGCTGGGAATTGGGCTTATACGGACATTCAAAGCTGCCTTCTCACACCAATATATACATATTCTGTTGCTTACAGACTATAATGGTCGCCTAGAGTGGTCACAATTTACCAGATAGGCGGGGTATAAATGAAATAAATAAATAAATAAATAATACACCTTAGGTAAAAACTTGTATCTGTTATATAATAGTAATCCATGTTTTTATAATCTTGATTGACTGTGCCTGGTGTCTTTGAATCATCATCATCGTCCTTTCCAATCCCGAGTGCTGAAACCTGCTATGACTTAAAAACAAACAAAAAAAAAGAAATTAAATACTTGGCGACCACTATCCTACAACAGACGACTCCAAAACCATCATCCTACTGCAAAGTGCAAGCGCCTCGTGTTATGTCCATAAACGTCCGCTTTGAACGCAGGATACAAAGGGGCACCGTGTGTTAAAAACTCCATCCGGCCCATCAAATCTGCCCCTAGGGCAGAAGGTTGGAAAAATTGACTGTCTCTTTTTTTTTTTTTTTTTTTGGATTACAAGTCCCAGAATCCTCCTTCTGCCCAGAGAGTAGCAGCAGGCAGTCCTATTCGCACTCAGGGCGGGTGCCTTTTCCACCATTCCTGCTGCATTTTTTTCCCACTCTCTCTACGTTTGCACCCTGGGCCTTTGGCTAGGTGACGAATCTCCGGCCCTCCCTCCGGAGGAAATGAGAATTTGCCCCAGTTCTTGCTGAGATCCGATGAGAAACCGCCTTACGTATATCGTTTTCCTGCCCACCTCTGATAGCCAGTTTCCAGGCTTTGGAGCAAATCACCCGAGTGAGCAAAGAGAGGATGTCTCCTGCCATAACAGCCTCACCGATTTCCTTTTTTAATAAGGTATTACTTTTCCAGCTCTAAAGCGGGAGGTGACGTCACCCATCCTGTAAGAACACCGGAACTGCTCAATGCCAGTCCTCGCAGCCCGAACACCTTGAGGCTTCGGCCACACCTTCTTCCCCGAAATCCTTATTCCAAACTCCCTTTCCCACCTCCATGAGCGCAGGCTGCTATTTCTCATCCTGCGTGGGAACCTAACTAAGATCTACATGTATCATTCTTCCGTCCCTTTTTCCGATCTTTGCCCCGTCAGTGCCAATAATTAATTAGGTAGCTGAAACGGCATCATCTCTTGATTATTATTATTTTTTTTAAAAAAAGGTTATCAGCAGGTTCAGGGAAATCCTAAGATTTCCAGAAGCAGCCCCTCAAAAAATCCCATGAAAGAATGTGAAAAGCTAAGAGGGGGGTGATGGTAATGGAATGGGGGACATCCACCTTGAGATCATTTTTCTCATTTTTCACCCCCTTGTTAGAAAAAGCAAGGGGCGAAGGGTTTCTCCGTCACGGCTGTTGGAGTGAAGATGGAAACCAACTCCAGGGGCTTCTGTAAAAAAAAAAAAAGTTTAGGGATCTTTCCTCCTGCTCTATCTCTGAATGGATTTTGTTCCTATATAAAAAGTGAAGGTTTCTTTCCTTCTTTTGGCCTTGGCAGTCACTAGCCCACCACATGGGCATTGCACTCTGTTTGTGTAAATACCAAGTGCAACCCCACACAACCCCATGAGGACGGAGCATGCTCAGTGGCCACAGAAAAACAAATGAGTATTGGGGAAACAGGAGTTAAAGCTGAGGAATTTGGAGAGAAATGAATGGAGTCCATTAGAAAGAGATTTAGCTGCCTGGCCAGCTGGCAGCCTGAATGGAAACATGGCACACTACAACTTTTTGTTGCAGGATAAGCTTCTTTGAAATGTGGTGCTGGAGGAGCTGCCGTGGATGGTCAGAAAGACAAACAAGTGGATCCCAGATCAAATCAAGCCTGAACAATCTCTGAAGGCAAAAATGTTGACGTTGAAGCTGTCTTCCTTTGGGCCCGTCCCAAGAAGGCAGGATTCTCTGGAAAAGGCAAATCATGCTGGAAAAAAGGTGGAAGGCAGCAGGAAAAGAGGAAGACCAAAGATGAGATGGACGGACTCCCTAAAGGAAGCCACAGGATTTAGCTTGGTAAAGCTGAGCAGGGCTGTTGAGGACAGGACATTTTGGAGATTGCTTATTCATAGGGCTGCAGTGAGTCGACTTGACAGCACATAATAACAACAAAGCTTGTTATTCAGATTTTCTTCGGTTATTTCAGATTTCTGCTGGACTTGGCTGAGTCATGTTTTCCTGTATGCCCGTATACGGAATTTTTTAAAAAGATGAGTGTGTGTGTATGGTGGCAAGGTCACAAACGGAAGGAAGGCCTTGATCCACAAGCGGATAGAAAGCTTTCAGTCTCACGGCTGCTTGAATCATCATCATCCTCTCCCACCCCGACTCGTCCATCCTTCCCCTCCAGAGTCAAACGCCCAATGGGGGGAAAAAAGGTGGAAATGATTCTTCTAGTTCCAGTTTCCTTGACCTGGCTTCCTTTCCAAATATAGGTCCAAAAAAGTGGATCACCGAGCAGCTGACGGTGAGATCGGGGTGTGTGTCATACCAGCTGTCCCTAAAAGAGGGGAAAAACTCCACAGGCATCACAAAACTCTCAGGAACTGCTAACTTGTTATGTTTCAGCATGGCAGTCAATCCATTACTTGGCTTTAAAAGGGGGGCTGTAGGTGTCTGCTGACCTTATGTGACGTCACAGAATGTTCACAAACAGTCCAACTTCGAAGGGCAGCCGTGCAGGGTGGGGTGGAGCAGGAGATCGCTTGTGGGTTGCTGCTGTTCTTGCAACGAGGGACCAGGATGGGGCTGTGAATCAGCAAGGGAACACGTACTTCACTTGTGAAATGGTCCACCCCAGTACTGAACATCGCTAATGCAAAGGTTGTGGGAAAGACCAAGATATTTGTGAACACCTGGAGAGCTGCTTTTGTCAGAGTACACAACACCGGGATGGGATATCTCATTCCCCTTGTTTAGGACGCCAACTCCCAGCGTTCAAGCCCACAAACCCACACTTACAGACACCTACATTTCGCTCACCTGGACCAGGGCCTAGCTCTATTGCTGCACGGCCTAGCTCCGGCCTTGCTTCCTGTTGTGAATGTACCAAAAAGGAAGTTGCTGCAGTGCTTTGTGGGAGATGTAGTCCTGTGGCCCATTAGGCTGCTAGTGCCTAAAGCAAGAATCAGCAACTTCAAGACTTCCAGATGTTTTTGGACTTAAGCTCCCATCAGGCTGCTGAGAGTCGTAGGCCGTTCCACCCACACCCCAGATCGCAAGGTGTTAAAATCCCCTACACTCTGCCTACAGCAAGACATACATGCAAATATATTTATAGCACGTAATTCCGGCTCCTCGGTTTACAGGTTTCTTAGCTGGAGGGGGAGAGATGTGCGCTTTGGGTTTTTTTTTTAAAAAGGAGGGAAAGCACCCGACTCTTTGCAGAGCGATAAGGCGGCAAGAGCTTCAGGATGACTCAAGGAAGACCGTAAAAATACCTGACCTAGTTTCCTCGCTTTGATGCTTGGTCCCGTGCGAACGGGTGGAGGCGATTCCATCAGGAGATGGAATATTTGATTCAGGAAGGGGTGGTTGGGGAAAATCCTAAAGGCTCGGTGGGTGGGTGAGCCAAACCCGTTTCCTACATCTTGCTCTGCCTCGTTGACATTGCACTTCCTTTTTTTCCTGATGTCCAAGAAGTAGGTGGGACTCATCCGGGGGAAATTAAGTCCAGAACTAAGAGTAGGCACAGATTCTGAGGGTGATTCTTTCATCCCTTCGGCTTCGATTTTGCTCTTGACCTACTCAAACCTCAGCAAAGTTTGGGGAAAAAGACGTCCCCCAAGCCGCGAGTTACACGCTGTTATCGTTTCAAGCTCCGCTGCCAAGTAATTACTGTTTTGAAGTAGTTTCTGAAAAATAACTCTTTACTTTTCTGTTTCTTCAAAAGTAACTATATTAGTTCCTTTTTTTGAAAAAGGACACAAATGCTTCCAGTCACGGGCCTGTGATACAAAACACCCTCTTCCCATCCGCAACACAACACATGTGTCAACCCTTCAGCCATACGCGATCTCTCCTCCATCACAACTAAAAAGTTACAGTTACAGCAGGGTCGCTGAAATCCACAGCTTACCAAAGCCGAAGAGGAGAACAAGCCTTTGTGATCTCATTGCATTTTCCACAGGAATTGTTTCCCCTGTGTAACAATTGGAAAACGAGTCTCTTTATCTGTGTGCACAAGACAAGATAATCGGACAATGGGAATCCCCCTTACTGCCTCTTTCAAGACGCAGGGAAACGTAGCAGCTTTCTGAAGTTTTAGACCCTGAGCCTTAGCAGCACAGCAGTACTATAAAGAAGTTACTCTTCATTACATTGCAACCATAACTTAATTTAGTTATGCCTTCTTGATTACTTTTTAAAAAGGAATCTACTTTGTTATTGATGTTGTTCTGTGCTGTCAAGTCGCTCCCGAATCATGGTGGCCCTAGAATCGAGCCATTTTCAAAATGTCCTGTTCTCAACAGCCTTGCTCACCTCTTCTAGGCTACATTCTGTGGCTTCCTTCAGGGAGTCGGTGCGTCTCGTATTTGGTCTTCCTCTTCTCCTGCTGCCTTCCACCTTGCCCGGAATTATCATCTTTTCCAGAGAATCCTGCCTTCTCATGATATGCCAAGAGTTGGACAGCCTCGGCGCCAACATTTTTGCCTCCAGGGATCGTTCAGGCTTGATTTGATCGAGGATCCAGTCTTTCTGATAGTTCATGGTATCTGCAAAGCTCTCTCCTCCAGCATCACATTTCAGGCTGAGAGAACAGTGCAGTTATGGGGTGGCATGGGGAATGGTGTGAGATGAGATTAATATAATATAATATAATATAATATAATTTATTTATTTATTAGATTTAAATCCCGCCCATTTAGACCATGTCTAAATGGGGAATGGTGTGAGATGAGATTAATATAATATAATATAATATAATCTTAGAACAGCAGAGCTGGA
Organism: Intellagama lesueurii; assembly: GCA_037013535.1. NCBI lineage: Eukaryota > Metazoa > Chordata > Lepidosauria > Squamata > Agamidae > Intellagama > Intellagama lesueurii. The sequence goes on along the minus strand of JBAJHW010000019.1, from coordinate 1,969,211 downwards.
AGGGACCCTGTGGATCATGAGGTCCAACCCCTGTCAAAGAGGCACAGGTGGGATTCGAACTCCCAACCTCCCGCAAAGACCTCAACCCCTGAGCTATCCTTAGCCTCATCTACTTCTTGCCTTGAGTTTTTCCAGCAGAGCTGGTTCAGATGGTTGCCAAGCCTCTGGCGAGCCGAAGGGTCTCCCTCCCTCCTTCACCCGCAGAGCCGGCCCTACTGTTAGGCCCGGCAAAGAAGCTGCCTCAGGCGGCATATTTTGGGTGTCCCAGAAGGACGGCAAACCGTTGCTTATTCCGTTGCGGTTGTCTTTGTTATGTCCAGAAAAGGGGAGAGGCGGGCGGTGAGGTGTTTCAGCCGAACCTTTCCCTCTTGCTTTTCTGAGCCGTTTGGCTGCCTTAGGCTTGAGATGTGCCTTGGACTTCGGAGAGGGGCCGGGGGGCCGCTGGGCTTCAAGCCGCCAGCTCTGTTTGGCAGCGTGGTTGGGAAGATGTCCGAACTGGAGCCGAGACAAAAGGGAGAGGCCGGGAGTCGGAGGTTAGGGAAGGACAAGGGAAAGGAGAGAGAGAGAGAGGGAAGGACGACGAAGAAGGAATTTCTATAAATTCTTATAGAATTTGCCCATTGTTATAATAACCTTATATAGAGAGAATATGACACCCGATCAGAATAGATGGCTGGTTTGGAACACAACACACCCTCTATTGTGCCTATTGTTTTGAAAACCCTGCTGGATCCGACCGATGCTGGAGCTGCAATTTCTGCCTCTCCGAAAACTCAGTCCCGGCCTCAAGCTGTGAGGGGGGAAAAGCCTGCGAGTTTGATGGACTACGGTGTCCATTATGCCTTGCCATGTTGGACAGCACTGATGGGATCCGGGGTGCCACAACACCTGGAAGGCCTTATTTAGGCATCACGGCCGTTAAGCCTCCGGTGTGACTCATCGGCTTCCGCTCGTTCCTCCGAGGAAAAACCACAGGGATGGTTGTTTGAGCTCATGAGCGTTGCCACATCTTGTGGCGGTGAGTTCTTTACGTTAGTCAAGCAGGGTGTGAAGAAACGTTTTCCTTCCCGTGCCTGTCAATCAATTCGTTTGGATGGCCTAATTTTTAATATTACAAGAGAAAGAAGGGGGAGAAAAATCTGTCTATTCTCTCTAGACCATTCTTAAACTAACATAAGTGCTATGATGCTCCCCAGTCTCTCTGAGCGACTACTGTAAGCCAGCAAATATTTTATTTTATTTCAGTTAAAACATTTTAATTAAAGTCCTTAGCCAAAAAAAAACAAAAAACAAAAAAACTCCTCAAGGGAGCTGTCTACTGCTAATTAAAGAAAAAAAAAAGACAGGTTTGTAAACTAAAAATACATGACACAAAAGGAAGAAAAGAAGAAGAGGGAAGAGGGGGAAAAAGGCCTGCTAGAGATCCCGCTAGTGGCCTTGGGACAACAAAAGAAGAAGGAGGGACAGATCACACCTTAAGATTACGACAAATGTGTTTTCCAACTCTAAGAACATTATCCCTCCAGGTTTGCAAATTCAGTGCTACAGTGCCCGAGACATCAAACATGCAAACGAAGCTGTGCTGTCCTCCAGCTGAGCCATCACAAAACAAGAGCAAGGCTAAATTGCCAAATGCAGATTAAGGCAAGCCTGCATTAGACCATTTTCCCCCTGTTAGGTGTGCACTGCTTCTAGACATGGAATCAGCGCCTCCCCTAGCGAGGCCCTTCCTGCACAGCAGAGGTAGGGGAAAGGGTCACTGTTCAGATGTCCTTGGACTCCAGATGCCAGCATTCCGCTTCGTTATCACACAGGCCGATGGGATTTGTAGTCCGATGGCATTTGGAGGGCTGCCGTTTGCCCATCCGTGTCGGAAAAAAAGGAAGAAAGAAAGAAAGAAAGAAAGAAAGAAAGAAAGAAAGAAAGAAAGAAAGAAAGAAAGAAAGAAGCTGCCACAAACAGAGGAAAATATAATTGTTGGCCCAGCTGCCGAGCTAGGAGAAAAGTTTCTCTCTGGAACTTGGCTGGATTTTCCAATCTTTTTTGAAAATGCTATATTTGCAAAGGCTTAACCCATGGTATAGCTTGATTTGCTGAGCCGCGCTCAGCTTGGCCTCTCTCCCGGCTTTCCCCAAGGCGGCCCAGGGGGGCTGTGGGAAAAGCGTACAGGACGGGACATTCCCGAAGGTCCTGCTTAGCCTGGGAAATGCAAGGCTGTCGTGAAATCCCGGCCATCAGAGAGACGGAGAGAAAACGAGACGCTTGTCCGAACGAGGCCAACGTCATCGCCTCCACTATCGTCAAGAAATGACCCACCACTTCGGAGACGGGTCAAAAGTCACGACGGGGAAGCTGACTTTCCCAAAAAGGCCAGCAAAGGGCATCTCACACTCCTCTGACTAGTCTAGGGTGGCCATGGCACAGAGGTAAGAGAGAATGTGTCAATACACAAACACACACACACCATTTTCCTTTCTTAGGCCTTGATCACACCGCGTTATTTCAATCGGATTAATTTTATTTTTATTTATTTATTCTATTAGATTTATACCCCGCCCATCTAGACCAAAGGTCTGCTCTATTAACCTTAAAATGAATCAAGTTGTCCACTTGCCTTTATCCTTACACCCAGGAGCCCCTTCAAACCGAGGACCGTTCGGACAGCCCCTCAACCCAAGGACACCTTCGAACCGACAACTCTTTGAAGCTGGTCCCGTAGAGGACCGGAGAGACCGCCGGGCTTGGTGGGTTGGCTTGATCTCCTGGGCAAGTGGGGCTGAAAGACCGGCGTGCCCGGAGGGACAACGTCTCGAAAACGCTCTTTTGCCTTAAGGTGTTCTCTGATTTTTAAAGAGGAAAAATAGGGGTTGTACTGTTGGGGTAGATTAGGGAGAGGGTTGTATCCCTCTGTGTTGTGTTATGTGCACAGACACACATATGCTGGAAAACGGTGTAGTCTGGGAGGTGGTGCGCTTCCCTTCCTCCTCATTGAGGATGAACACGGGAAGCAGGAGAGAAGATTTATAACTTAATTGAAGGTCTGGGGAAGTTAAATAATAATAATAATAATAATAAAACAGCCTGCCCCCTTTCCATCTCGTTGTTCCAAGCTTAGCAAGGCATCGGGAAGGAAAACTGGCCCTGTTTACTCTCCTCTGGTCGCTCAGTAAAACACACCAGAACAATAAAACCACAGAGCATCACAACGGCACACAATGGCTTTTTCTGAACCCCTTTCTCCCCCCCCCCCCAACCTCTGGCTGCTGTTCTTTCTGCTTGTCTTCTGTTTAAATTGGATCGTAGCTTTAATAACGATAAGCACGTTTTCAATGGCATGTGTCGCTGTTGACGTTGGCAGAGACGTTTTTTGTATATAAAGAGCAATTAAGATCTTGCCGCAAAGTAAATAACAAGAACATAAAAGGATGGAGAATGTTACAGTATCAAAGCATGGAAACATTGTTTTCACCTTTTTTGGGGGGGGGGGGCATCGTGCCTGCCTGTAGGATTCTGGGATTTATAGTCCGAGACAGGAACATTTCTGATAGCTAAAAAAATGCCCTGCACAGATCCGTGGGCAGAAACATACTAGAGCTGGCTATGCCAGTTTAGCAGGCCTAATGAAGGGGTTACCCTAGTGAGAACTTGAAACTGTTCCTCTGGCCATCTGCTTTAATTTTTATCAGTTCGACACTTCCGAAGATGGAAACACACCAGAGGCATTGATCGGTCTCATTTCAGAAGCGACGCAGGATCAAACCTAACTAGTAGGAGGAAGGGAGGCTGCCGGGGGGAAAACACAGCAAAAATTAAAAAATAAAAAAGACGAAAATGTTGTGGCACCATAAAGACTAACTGTTATATTTTAATGTAAGGTCCTATGACCACTTCTTCAGACATATGAAGTAGAACACAAGAGATCACACAATAAAACATTGGTGCTAGGGTCTAAGAAACAGTGGTGTAAAGCTGCAGGAATTACTCCACGGGATTAGGAAAGAATCTAGTCAGAAACTTGAGACCCACTATCAGGCGGTGTAAACAAGACCAATAACAATAATATTCTGTCAAGCCGATTCTGACTTTCCAGAGTTTGCTAGGTATAGACTACTGCACAGGCTGGGTCTTCTCCTGGGAGGCTTAGTGGGGAATCAAACCCCTGACTACAGCGATCCAGCCAGCCGGAGTTAATTATTGAAAGCCAGTGTGGTGCAGTGGGTAAAGGAATGAATCTGGGACCCGAGTTCAAATCCTCACTTGGCAACTTATGGAGGTTGGCAAAGCCACTCCTGAAACTTTTTAAATGCCACGAAAATCCTCTTAGGGTGACTACAGCTCAGATGTGACCTGATGGCACATACTGGGAAAGAGTGAATAATACTGGGATAGAAAGACCCATCTTCGAATTCTGTGTAAGGCAGCTGGTGTACTCAGAAGGAGTTGTAAACCGTGGTCCCACCACCGAGAAGGTCATGATCCAGATTGGCAAATACTTTACCAGGAAAAGAAACATTACATTGGCTCCTATGGGAACAGGTGGTTCTTAAGTCCCAAACCCCAGAAAGCTTTCAAGGTTTAAGCCATGAGGACTAGCAGCCTTCAAAACGGAATCGCCATCCACTTGTCTCCCAGAGAGATACAAATTTCAATCCCGGAAGCGCTGTTTGCTCCCCCAAAAGCCAGCATGGGGATTGACTGAGCAAGGAGGGGCACCTCCCCTTAAAATTTCACGGGGAGACCTCCCCGCTATTCTGAGCTGCAACAAAAGATCATGGGTTCCTGGTTCTGGATACGAGCCTTTGAGACAGGTCAGATTCCCCACACCCTGCCTTGCTTGGACCTCATTCTCCCCACTTAAAGTGCAAGTGACCACCTCCCTGGCAGGGTTATTACAGAGAGAACCAGGCTGCGGAGCCAGAGGTTGAGAGTTCGATTCCCCGCCATGCCTTCTATAAGAAAAGAGCCACCCTGGGTAGCCTTGGGCAAGCTGCATGGTTCCGGAAGGAGGGAAGGGCAAACCACTTCTGACTAGTCTCTACCTGGAAACTCGGTTTTTTAAAAAAATACGCTTGTTGAGTTCCTTTTGAAATATGTGTAATTGTACTTACGGTTTTTAGCTTTTAAATATTGGCTCTGAATTGCTGGAAGCCGCCTTGGGTACCCTGAAGGGAAAAAGGCAGTGTAGAAATATTTGAAATAAATAAATAGAATAAATAATTGAAGGCAGCTCAGTCTCCTCCAGAGCACAGAAGGGCAAAGAACATCTAAAAACCCAGAGTAACAGGTGCAGGGAATTTAGGAAAAAAGCAAATACTGTACTTAGACACTGGAAAACTGGGTTTTCCTTTCCTTTTTCTTCTTCTTCCTTCCTTCCTTTCTTCTCCTTTCCTTTTTTTTTAATTGTTATTTTTTTTAAAGTGCTGTGTCAGAATTTTGCAACTTCGCTCTTAGCAAAGGTTAAATCACCACTTCCCTTGTAAAGCCCTCCCTTTGTGTCTTACAAGAGGTTTTTTTTTTAAGTAAAGCGAGGGGGGGGGGAATAAAATCCCAGATCCAAAAGTCTTCATCATACAATTCCCAGCTTGCGTCTGTATGTGCATCAGCATAAAAAAAAAATGAGAAAAAACTAAGATTGTCTTGTTCAGCCAATCAACAGGAGCCAAGAAGCAGCTGTTAAAAGGAGTATCTTGTGACAGAAGCTATTACATTCAATCGGAGAGTTAACATATACACATACACATATATATACACTCTCTCCCTCAAACTCCAACGTTCCCAAGGATTATTAAGAGAGGAAAAGAGAGGAAACCGCTACCGGACTTTGAACGTACTTTTCTCGGGATTTTGGTGCCCTCCTTCTGCTGATTTTTTTTTCTCAGCAGTGAAAGGAAGCAGAGCTTTTGAAAATATATTTCTTTTTTTAAACTGAAGCAAAAAGGAAAAAAGAGGGAGACACAGCCTCGCCGGAAAGCTGCCGAGTTTTGAGAGCGTGCGAGTGGAGCAGAAGAAAGCTCTCGGAAAATAAAAGCTTGCCAGGGAAAGGAGAGGAAAAAAAAACCCCAACTTCTCTATATAGTTGTGGAAAGAGAATTTTTACTCTTTGCTCTAAAGAACGATCATATAAAACAGCCGCTTTGTGTCAGACGTGCATGGGGACTAGAGATTCCAGATTTCCGTGGCTGTAAACCCAGGAAACATTGAGCGCTTTTTGCTTTGGTCGTGTGATAACAGATGAGAACTGTCAATAACCTGTATTTATAATTTCCACACTTTGCCTTCTGTGGATCCGGACGGGGGTGATCTGTTTGAGAACATCCTTTGTGTATATCACTTGCTTTTCTTTTTGAAATCTCAGAGGGGTCTCCTTTTCCTGGAAAGGTTTCTCCCCTGAAACCACTGCTTTGCCCCCCCCCACCAAAGTTCATTTGGGCTGAAATGATTCCACCTCCCATGTGGCTGTTCTGGGCTGCCACCTTCTGCCACCTCACCTGGGCGGTGGGCAACCGGGCTCCTCTTGGCACATATGGAGAAGAAGTGGTGTTCCCCGAGAGACTCAACACCACTTTACATCCTGAGAATCCGGATGAGGGTGATCTGTTTGAGAACGGCCTGGGTCCCGATGGAGACAGTGCGGACACCCGGCTTTCCTACCGCATCCGCGTTTTTGGTGAAGAGATGATCCTCAACTTAGAGAAAGACCCCAGCTTTTTCACCGAAGGCTTGACAGTCCAGTATCTGGGCAAGTTCGGCCAGGCGGTGGACGGCCTGGCCGAGCGAGGCGCCTACTACACCGGCACAGTGAACTTTGACCCCGAGTCCATCGCGGCCATCAACTACCACGAGACCTCCTTGATCGGGGTGCTGCAGTACCGTGGCGCGGAGTACCACATCCAGCCCCTGGAAGGGGGAGCCCCCAACACGGCGGGAGGAGCCGGGGCCCACGTGGTGAGGAGGAAGATGCCGGAAAAAGCCGACGGGCCGATGTGCGGCGTCGGGTCGCCGGCGCCGGAGAGCGGGCCAGCCTGGGATGGCGAAACGTTGGCTAAGAAGCAAGAGTTCCCAAGGAGAGCAAAGGTATTGTCTGGTTGATAATTGGTTATTTTTTTCGGGGGGTTGGGTGACTCAGAAGGTGGCTGGAACGGGCTCAAATCCTCGCCAGTCATGCATCGCCTATGTGGGTACGTTGGCCACAATCCCGACCTCTGAATTTATAGGATAGCATGCTTGTTTTAGTGGCTCTCTCTCGGGAGGTCTTGGCTTGTCCTCAGTTGCCCTCTGCTAGGTGGTGAGATCTTGATCTGGCCTTTTTTCCTCCTCGGAGCCAGAAAGGGTCTCGGTGCCAGATGTTTTTTTTTTCCAGAGGGCAATCAAGCAAGCTGCCCTGCGTGGTCTCCCTTTCTGTGAACGGGTCCACGTCTTCGTCCCGCTCGTAGCTGCCAGCCTGATCCCTCTTTTCCCCCCTGAGCGTACGCAGGAAAGGGGGGGTACCGCCAGAACAGGGTGTTTGAGCATGGCGCCCAGGTCCCCTCCTCGATGCGCGGGAGAGTCACCAAGAACCGCCCAGGGCTTCCACGTGTATTTGGAAGCGGTGGTGAAGACTTGGCTCTCAAGATGAAACGGATGGGCACAAAGCCTTTCCAACTGGCGTCTAAAATTAACCAGCCCTGCCCAGGATTTGGAAGTGACGCCTGGTTTTGTGCTACTTGCCTAAGCTAGGTTGTCAGCCAAGATGGAAAATGTGGCTGTTTGGGACTACAGCTCCCAGTTCGACCAGGCTGGCTGGGTGTATGCTGGGAACTGTAGTCCAATTGGAGGGAGGGGACACAAAAATACGAGTTTTCTGTATTTGAAACCAGTTAATGTTTTCTCTGTAAGACGCCAGAGTTGTCTGGCTCCAAGTGTGATCTGCCTTACCCTGCCAATACTTTAAAATCATCCTTGTTTTCTGTCTCCAGTCAACAATACAACAACAAAACCCATCACTCCCGGTAGGATTAGCAAGTTAACAGCCATCAATATATTCATAACAGTGGACATTACAGATAACTCTGTGCAGATTTTTGGAAATGTTACTTGGGGGGATTACAGCCCCCTTAATCTTCCAACAAGCATCACCATTACTCGTGCTGTTCAGGGGATTTTGGGAATTGTAGTCAGCACCAAGTAACTTGCCCAGACTCTGCCCCTCAGCCCTCCCACCCTCAAATTTAAAAGTCTGTATCTAGGCAACCCAAAACCTCCTTTTTACAGAATCCTTCAAGACGTCTTATATTTTGGAGGGTTCTTTAATGGTCTCTCACACACAAAAGCCTAGACTAATAATATTTCTGCCTTATATTTAAAGAGCCCACTGTGGGTCTACGTCGTGATTTCCATAGATTGCCTGATTATCCCGTATCAGATGGGGAAACTGAGGCAACTGATTGTTTTGTGTGGGTCAGCCTGTGTGGGGGATTGAAGTGGGGGGTTTACGCCGCTCAGACCTATATATTATATAGGCGTCCCTCCCACTTCTCAGAAGCTGTGCCTGTTCTCTTCTGATGATTCTTCAGGGAAAGCCGGAGAGATAATAACGGCACAGCCTGAACCCGGGAAAGCCCAACCCTGGGGCAGCATCGCACCTCGGTCTGAACCCTCGCCCACCATCCCTTCCTCCTTCCACAGCGGCTCTTTGCCCCGGCATCCACTGGGCATGGAAAGGGGGGTGGGCAGAGCCGTGCCAAGTAGCCAGGGTGGGCGGGGTGGGTGAAGAAGTCAGCGGCCACGTGGCTGCGCCATGCCACCACTGAGCACACCCAGAAAACCCCGTCCTCTTTCTCCCTGGTTGGGCTGCCATTTTGGAACAGCCGCCTAGGTGGGAAGAGAAGGGGGGTGTGTGGTCCCTCTGAGTTGTGTCAGTAGTGTTGTGCGCCACATGTCCTGCGCATGGTCTCCTTTCCAGGGACAAAAACATCTATCTGATGTGCTTAGATCAGCCTTCCTCCACACGCTCCTCTCCTTTTGGATTACAACTCCCATCATTCCCCACTGGCATTCTTCCACCAGATACTCACGAACCTGCCTTGAAGCACTCTGGATCCAAGCATTGACACATACCGCAAGCATCTGATCAGGGATGGGGTCGAAACTGTGAATCCAGTCAGCCGGGGTAAATTTCCCCTCTCATAAGATGACAGCGCAGATACATCCTTCCCTTTTCTCTTTTCGAGATCTGCCAGCAGATTGGTAGACTTCCTTCCTCTTCCTTCTTGAGGCCCTGCTCCTTTCTCCTTCTAGCTAGAAAAAGACAGGTTGACCTGGCCTCTCCATCATAGCTGAGCAGGGGCTTCCGCGAATAGAAGTCTGCTTTAGGGGTTTCTGTATCCAAGTTTAGGTCTTTTTCTCCTGCTCTATCCCTGGATGGATTTCCTGAAACAATAAATGTATTTTTTTCCCCGTGTTTATCCAAGCGATATTCTTACAGGCATGAGGTTCCACTACCACCTACGAAGGTCACCACTCTCTATTCCTTCTCTCTTTTCCCCCCGCAGCGGTTTGCTTCCATCCTGCGCTACGTGGAGACCTTGGTGGTGGCCGACGAGGAGATGGCGCGTTTCCACGGGGCAGGCCTCAAGCCTTACCTGCTCACCATCATGGCGGCCGCGGCCAAGTTCTTCCGGCACCCCAGCCTCAAGAACCCCGTCAATTTGGTGGTGACCAGGCTGGTTGTGATCGGCGAAGGCGAGGACGGTTTGCGGGTGTCCTCAAACGCGGCCGAGACGCTGAGGAACTTCTGCGCCTGGCAGAAAGGTCTGAACAAGCCGAGTGACCAGGACCCCGAGCATTTCGACACTGCCATCCTGTTCACCAGAAAGGTACGCTTCCGTTTTGGGATCGGCGCAAGTCTGACATGCGCCGTGCGGCTTTAGAAATCGCACGCTGCAACCTGCCGCGTTTTACAATCCACATAAAGGATTATAAATGTGTTCCGTGCTTGGCCCAGGAGTGAAACGGTCCAGAAGGCTGGAGGCATCCTGATTTCCTTTGGACGCTGTCTCGGGAGCAGCTGCTTCAAAGGCAGCATGGCGTAGTGGTTAGAGAAGCCTTCCCTGCCCCAGCCAGATGGCAATGAAACCTATTGAATGGGCTCTCCCTTGGGCCACTGACCCAGTGAGCCACGGTCCTGCTGGATGGGGATGATGGGAGGCCTCCAGGTTGGGGGATGCTGAGTTAGAGGGTTGAATTAGGAGCAGGGAAAGGTGAGTTCGGATTCATCAGTCAACCATGAGTCCTTAATAATAAATAGTAATCTTAGAACAGCACAGCTGGAAGGGAACCTATAGATCATCAAGTCAAGGCGGCACAGTGGAGGATTTGAACTCCCAACCTCTGGCTCTGCACACAGATGCCTAAACTCCTGAGTTACTATATATCAGAGTGAGGATTTAATGTGCTGCTCTGTCTCAGGCAGCTGAATTTCCTGGGTCAGCCAAGAACGAGCCAACCCTCTGGGGCTACGACTATAGCCCTCAAGAAACATACTGTGATCAGCATCCGTACGGCATGCTCTACTCCAGTGGTTCCCAACCTTGGGTCACTCAGGTTGTTCTTGGACCGCAACTCCCAGAAACCCCAGAAAAGCACAGCTGGGGGGGGGGGTGGAGGCTTCTGGGAATTGCAGTCCAAGAACAACCTGGAACCATCGCTCTAGAGTGATTGATAGGTGGGACATGAGAACTTATCCTTGGCAAGAGAGACAGAACGACAAACATTGGATGAACATTGTGAAAAAGGGGAGGATGGGATCTCACACTCATTCCAGCTTAATGTCTATCGCAAGGGTTCGCGTGCAATTAATGTATGTAATGAACTGGGAAAACCATGCCTTGCTTTCTCGCCTGCAAAGTCTTCTTGCTGGGCTTAACAGATAGTATATTGAAAAATAATTCCCTCTTGAATAGCTGGCAGCGTCTGCATGACATGCTTCTTTTTCTCTGCCAGGATCTGTGCGGGCGCTCCAGCTGCGGCACCCTGGGCATGGCGGACGTTGGCACCGTGTGCGATCCGGCACGCAGCTGCTCCATTGTAGAGGACGATGGCTTGCAGTCGGCCTTCACCGCGGCACACGAGCTTGGTAAGGCGAGAGGGTGGGATTCCATTCAAACGGCCCGAAATGATCCGGACAGACTGGCTCCTGCCTCAAAGCCAGCGAGACCATCTCTAAGAATTAGAGGCTCAGTCCTCTGCCTGGCTCCTCAGAAATGCTACCAAACTAGATGAGGCTTACCGTCAAAATAGACAACGCGGGTAGCATTTCGTTAGAAGCAGAGCTGCCTTAAGGAGTCAGGGACATCTGTTTATCCTGTTACGAGGTTTCCTAAATTGCCAAACAGCCTGCGTCTGTTTTGCGATTGGCCGGCGGGAAGTAAGCTGAGGCTTCGTGTCCATGTGCAGCTGCTCAGGCCCAACAGCTTTGAAGGAAAACATTTCTGGAGGGAAAACGTTTGATCAGCATCTCAACTTGCCCGTCCTCACAGGTTTTTGCATAGAGCAGCGGCTCCCAACCTTTTTTCATGTGTGGACCCCGTAAGGGGTTATTCTTCAGATTAGCAAAATGTTTTGTCCTTCCGATGGTTTCTGGACTCACGGGACGAACGGAGGTGCAAGGAGAAGAGTGAAATCTGCGCATGCGAGGGGCGCACCACTGAGCATGTGCTCTGTAGCGGTGTGTTTGCAAAACATTGCTTAGGGAGGGACTCCCAACCATCCACCAAAATAACAAAACGAGGGAGCAGGGCTTTTCTTGAGCTGAAAACGCGCTCCGCCACTCATCAGAGCATCCAATTAATATCACAACTTTTGACTTGCATCTTGTCTTACAGTGTTGACGTCTCTGTCTTCCCCCCATGATTCAATTTTTTCTCTGTGTACCCCTAAGTGTCCTTGTTTGTCCTCATGGGGGGGGTATGCGTACCCCGGGGTGGAAATCACTGGTATTTAGTATTACAGCCTCAGGTTGTGGATCATCTGTTCGAACACTTAACTCTTTGCAAGAAAATTAAGATTTCTAATAGATCGTTTTCACTACCCTTGCCAGACTCAAATTCTCCTCTTCAGTTTGGTAAAGAGAAACCAGGACACTCTCGCTGATATAAAATACCAAAATAAAAATACAAGATGAGCTAGCTAGATCAGACAGAAAGCCTAACTACTTTAACATTGCATTCCCACTGTGGCCAAACCAGACGCCTGTCAAACATGCAGCGTTTATATCTGAGGGCCGATATTACAAAGCGTCTGCTGGAACAGAAGTGGAAGGATGTAATAATGTGTGCGGCTGTGATACCAGTTCCAAATAAAAGCATACATTAAAACATCTGTTCGGGATAAATCTAAACCTTGGAGCAGAGCGGCACATGTGTTTCCCCTATTTATTCCGCTTTCATCTTTGTTGGACCTGTTTAGCAGGGTTGCGGGGGGGGGGGGGAGAGAGAGAAGAATAGGGACTAGAAACTTGATTTTGAGAGAGCGAGAAAGACAACTGATCTAAAACTGTCCTCCACTGACTGGTTCAGCTCTTGCAAACTGAAGCCTGTGGATTCCTTGAGGGAGTTGATCCATCTCGGATTGGGTCTTCCTCTTTTCCTGCTGCCTTCGGCTTTTCCCAGCATGATTGTCTCTCTCCCCCATTTATAGGCCACGTCTTTAACATGCTCCACGACGATGACAAACATTGCAGAGAACTCAACCGCCACAGCACCACCCGCCACATGATGGCCTCCATCATGTCCCCCGTGGACCCTGACGAGATGTGGTCCCCCTGCAGTGGCCGCTTCATCACCGATTTCCTGGACAACGGCCACGGTGAGTTTTTGCCTTGCCGTCTGATCCGTGCATCCCACGTCAAGTTTTCCCCCGCAAACACACCAGCGGGGTGAAACATGTCTTTGCACTTCAAAAGCTCCCGATGCAAAAGGAAAACAAGCAACATTGATTGATTGATTGATTGATTGATTGATTGATTGATTGATTGGATTGTGAAAAGCTTTGTGAAAAGACCGGGGAGCTTTCTTAGGGATCCGCTGTTGCCAATGGCTTGCTGGGATGCACCGGACCAGATGTGTCTCCTGGAGAAAGCCTTTGGCAAATGCAACTCCGTAGTCTTTAGGGTAACACAGAACTCCGTGTCGGTTTCACAGCAGCACTGACATGGCTGCTGCAGGTGCTCCCGGAGTAATTTCAGGAACTGAAAGGCAGCAGACATAAACACCTGCAAGCTTTCCCTTAATGGTTGGCTGCCCGAGCGGGGTTTTTCGATGGAGTTTTGTGCCTTACTTCTTCGAACGCATTTTTTAGTGTTGCTTTTTGTTTACCGTGGTGGCATTTGTTTGATCCTTTTCAGTATTTGTAAAGTTGCAGTTTTCCGCGCTAAATATCATCTTTTAACGATGTAAGCCGCCTTGGGTCCTCCTTAAGGGGAACGGAGAACGGTACAATATTTTAAATAAAAAACAAAATAACAATAAAATAAATATGCCTAGACACGAGGCATGTGAAGCTGTGTTCTTTTGGAAGAAATGTTTCCAAATCTTAATCTTAATTTTAATCTAAGAACTGCAGCGCTCACGTCGATTTCTCCCTTTGTAAGGATTCAGTAAGACATGATGCTTAGACAACGCTGTATTTTGCCTTCCGTTTCTGCAGGCTTCTGTCTCTTAGATAAGCCTCACGAACCCCTGAGCCTGCCAGCGGTCTTCCCAGGCAGCAGTTACGATGTAGACCAGCAATGCCAGCTGAGTTTTGGGCCAGATTCCCGCCACTGCCCTAACATGCACACACCGTGTTCTTCGCTGTGGTGCACGGGCCGGATCAACGGGCAGTTCATGTGCCAGACCAAATACTTCCCCTGGGCTGACGGGACGCCGTGCGGGGAAGGGAAAAGCTGTATGAGCGGCCAGTGTATCAGCAAAGTGGAGCTGAAGGCGTATCACGTAAGTCCTCCCCTCGGTTGCAGAGTTTTGAATTAAAAACTTCTAGCTATCTAGCAGAAGTGCAGGGACTTACAGAGGATAACTAGCTTCCAGTCTCCCCAGAGCAGACCACCCCTGATTGTCTCATCAACTGGCACTTACAGTCTCAACAACTCACTCTGAGTGAGACATTGGTAAGATAAGGAATAAAAAGGTTTCGTTAACTCATCATATCCTAATACAGGGTTACTATAGGGAAACGTGGTGTTCTAGATATCGTAGGACTCTAATTCCCACCAGCTTCAGCCAGCAAGGGTTGGGGATGATGGGAACTGAAACCCAGTAACCTCTGGAGGGCCACAGATTCCACACCACAGCTGTGAGAATTGGTAGATAGCTCGGTAATTTAGGTCTCTGGCTGTGGAGCCAGAGGTTGGGAGTTCGAATCCCCCACTGTGCCTCCTTGACAGGGGCTGGACTGGATGATCTATAGGGTCCCTTCTAGCTCTGCAGTTCCTAAGATGATTATTATAATATTTTTTAAGTGCTGTGAGGCTTTGAAAGGCTCTAATTTCTCCCTTTTTCCTTACTCTCTCTCTCTCTCTCTCCATCCACAGATTCCCATCCATGGTGGCTGGGGACGATGGGGCCCGTGGGGGGAATGTTCGCGCACCTGCGGAGGGGGAGTGCAGTACTCCACCCGGGAGTGCGACAAACCCGTCCCACGCAATGGCGGCAAGTATTGCGAAGGGAAGCGCACGCAGTATCGCTCCTGTAATGTCAAAGGCTGCCCTGACGGGAATGGTAAGACATTTCTCTCTTATTTGAGACTTTCATGCCAAAGCAGTGAATGATCAAGATTTTGTTCCCCCCGACGGCATGGCTGAATTTTGGAATCGTGGCCTGTAAATTCTTAGAAATGCCTTAAGATCGGAAACGGTTTAACATCATTGGGGTGTGCAAAGATGAAACGGAGAGGGGAACAGGCTGCTAAGGACGGAAAGATTCACACATTTGCCGGTGTGAATCCATAAGTGCAGAGTCAATTAAAAGTCCGCGCTGCCTGGCCAGCTGCTCACATCAAGCCTCCCAGCAGACTAGAATGAAGTTGTTCACCCACTCTCTTAAAATATGCTCTAAAAATATGCTCGTTCGATCCTGGCCAAGAAATGTTCGAGTAAACAACTGTTTACATATTGCAGATACCTTGATCTCTGTTCAGCATCGCCCATCCATGTTCTCCCTTACGAGACATTATCTCCTTATCATCCTACCATGGTGATAGCATTTGACCCTGTGGTGGAATTTTCTTCCAGCTTTGACCTACCGGGAACAGCAGTGTGCCGCGTACAACCACCGAACGGACATGTTTAAGGACTACCCCGCCCCGATGGACTGGGTTCCTCGCTACAGCGGCGTGGCGGAACGGGACCAGTGCAAGCTCACCTGCCAGTCCCACGCGCTCGGTTACTATTACGTCCTGGAACCACGGGTAAGTGTGGCCGTGGCATGGAGACCCTGTGGCCCTCTGAAGCCCGCAAGGTTGCGTTTTGCAGGAGAGGCTTTGTGTAAAAGAAAACAACCCCTATTCTGGCCGTGGTACCAGGGTGGGCGAGACTATAAAGAAGGTTTTAAGCGAGCTGGCCTTGAAAAGCAAGTTACAGTAAATCCCGAGAGATAGAAACCGATTCCTGCTTTGCATTAGGTGGCCGACGGAACACCGTGCTCCCCCGAGTCCAGCTCCGTCTGTGTCCAGGGACGGTGTGTCCACGCCGGCTGTGATCGTATCATCGGCTCCAAGAAGAAGTTCGATAAATGCATGGTGTGTGGGGGAGACAACTCTGCCTGTACGAAGATCTACGGCTCCTTCACCAAGCCTCAGTGAGTGACATTTTTTGCTCGTGGCATTAAAACGTGAAGGAAAAACACCAACACTGTCTGTAGCATGTCCTGACAAATACAGCTCTCCAGAGTGCTTTTCATTCAGCTGCCAAATACAGGCTAAGAAATATTTAAAGGGGATCCAAATTCTTTATAGAGCTGTATAAAAGATAAATGCTTCTGTGGGTGCGGTTTACACCCGCGCATGTTTAGGTGCTATGTTTAGCACGTCCATAGAAGTGCGATCCATGATTAAGAGGTAGAAGCAGCCTGTTTATCCTAGCACAAGCTGTCCTCTCCAGTCTGCAACCCAGCTTGCTTTTTAGCTCTGTGGTTGGTCATCAGGAGGTAAGCATGGGCGTCCCTGGCAAGCTGAATGCTTAGACGTGGAGCTCGGAAGGAATGACGTCTCTGGGAGGAAAACCATGCTGTTGACTTCAAAGGACATCACCAAGGTGTCCTGAGTCAACAGATCCCCAAGATCTAATTTGTCTTGCCGCAGTGGTTCCCAACCTTGGGTCCCCAGATGTTCTTGAACTGAAACTCCCACAAGCCTTCTGCTGGCCAGGATTTCTGGGAGTTGTAGTCCAAGAACATATGGGGACCCCAGGTGGAGAACCACCGTTGCGCCGAGAATAAAATGATAGACTTTGCAACCCTCTCTCTCGGGCGAGACCTTGGCTGTTCTCTGCCGTAACTCCTCCTGATGCCTCTCGTGTTTCTGGTCGCCAGGTACGGGTACAACGATGTGGTCACCATCCCGGCCGGAGCCACGCGCATCCTGATCCGGCAGAGCGGCGGGTCGTCCTCCGCCAGCGACGGCATCTACCTGGCCCTCCGCCGGCGGGACGGCTCGTACGCCCTCAACGGCAACTACATCCTGGTGCCCTCGGAGCAGGACGTCCAGGTCCCGGGCGGGGCGACCCTGCGCTACAGCGGGGCCACGAAAGCCGTGGAGATCATCACCGGCCCTGGGCCACTGAAGGAACCGCTCACGGTGCAAGCTTTGGTGGTGACCGACCAGAAGACCCCCCGGCTCAAGTACACCTTCTTCGTCCCCAAGGCGCCGAAGAGATTGTCCCACCAGTGGCTGAAACAGAAGGCGCGCATCTTAGAGGTCCTACAGAGCCGGCGAGGCCGCAAATAAGACCCTGCGAGGCGCCGGGCTTTGGGGGTCAGCCTCCAGAGTGGCACAGACCACCCCGAAGGGATGCCTGTTTGTGGGAGGAGGCACGCCGTGGGTCGAAGAGCACAAAACTGCACCACTAGGCCTTCTGCGAGTGAGGACGGCTAATAACTAGCGCCACGTCGGCTCCCACGTGAGAACTGAAGCTGCCTCTGGATCCTTCCAGGACCTGTGGTTATGGGTTTTTTTCCCCCGGGGCAAAAGATCTGAACCTCCTCAACCACGCAGAACGCAAACCAAGGGAGGGGAGGAAATGAAACCTGAACATCTCACCCGGCTGGCTTTTTTCCCCCCTCCCCGGGGACACACGAGTGATCCACCAGACTCTCCGATGGAGTCCAGGGAGGCGGGTGCGAAAGCAAACCCTCTGATTCCAGGTTTCCCAGGTCAAGTAACCGGACGGCCCGAAGGAAGTGGGCCATCATTCTGGCTGAATGACATCTGGGTCAGCCGAGGTCTTCGACCGGCCACTTTCTCCACTGTGGCTTTACCCTTGCTTTCTCAAATCCTGACCGCTCCCACGCTGTATTTATTATCTTTTTTTATTATTATTATTTATTCGCCACTCTGGGTACATCGTGCATTAGTTGCGGGAAGGGTTTTTATCTCCGGCAAACAAAAAGAACAGGACCAAAGCACGCAGGCAGGAGTGTCCCCTCGGCTCATTTACACCCTACGGTTTTCTGGGGCCGCAGGAAAATGTGCTTGAATCAGCACCGTCTACCTCATTCCCCCAGCGCCTCCTTCGTGCGCCGAAGGAACTCTTTCGTCAGCCCCTCCGGCTGTGACCGGCGTCCGCCAGAACGGCCGAGCCGCTCCGGATTTCTGGCAGAGGACCCCTTTCTTGTGGCCGGGCTGAGGCACCAGCGTAATTGCAGGCCTTGGGTTGAAGGGGTAATCCAACCCCAGAGCGGTCGGGATGAGGGCTCCTCTCTTGACATGCTGACCTCCATCTTCCTCCCGCTTGAGGTTGGAAGGAGACGGGAGTTGGAGAAGAAGGTTGCATCCGCTCAAGCCGGAGATGCTGCCACACCCCGAGCAGCCGCGGTCCCAAAAATACACCTTAAAGGTCATGGCAAGGAATTTTCGCCCAGGGAGCGCACGCTGCATCCGGGCTGGTTCCCAATTTATGGCAGGCCACGCGCGGGGAAGATTTCAAATTCTTGTTAGGTTAAGGAAGGCGTTCTCCGTGGGGTTAAGAAGGGGGAGCGTCCGGCGGCTGAGCACTGATGCATCCCTCTCAGCCTTAAAAGTGAGGCCCACGTGTTCATGACAGACTCAAGCCGGGCCGGGAAGGGGAGACCAGAGCATCCGGTATCCGTGTGTGCACTTTTCCATCCGATATAAAGAGAGTGGGGATCCGCGATCGGAGCCATGGAAACCAGGGGAGATCCTAGTTCTCATCAGTTCAGGATGAGATGTCGTGCCTCGTGGCACCCACCAGGATCCGTCACAGACGGGCCACCTGGGTGCGCAGCGCACTGAATCCCATGGAAGCGTCAACCTTACACTCTGTTGCTTTCAATGGGACCGAGAGCTGACTGTTCTCTGACTTCGCGATCCCAAAGGATCCCTCATCCCATGCCGTCCCGGCTGCCTTTTCAGAGCTGCTCTGGCGCGGATCTTTCTTCTTTGAAACCGGAGTCAAGATAGTGATGGGGGAGGAAGCAGGACTCCTGGGTCCCTTTCTCTCTCCCCCCCCCCCTTGCTTTTAGGGGCAAATGGCGGCACAGGGAACATGGGGATGAAAGAAGCCGTCCGGCTATTTCCTCTCAAAATAGCACTGTGTCTGGTTTGATTTTCCTGTGGCGTTCAATTACGGCCACACTGGGGCAGCTGAGTACTGAAAATTTTCCCCCTGGACGGGGTGAATTCCATAAAACCTCTGTAGACCCAGAGGGATTTGTGCCCAAATGTCTCGGTTTGGGGTGGGTGGGGTGGTCTTTCCCTAAAACCTCCACCAGCTAAGCGCCTGCCACTGAAGACTGATCATTTAATTTAAATATAATTTAATGAATAGCAGCAAAACCTTTTTTTTTTTTTAAATCGGCCCTGAGGCGAGTTCCCCGGGTCTTGAGGGAGGGTTTTATATCAGTTTTGTATCAGTGGCGTGTTAATATTAATAATTATTGTTTTGGGATCAAGTGTTGTTCTTGAGTTTGAATAATAAAAATCTACCGAGTTATTTAAGGCTATTTATAAACCGGCTTTTGGCACCGTGTCGTTCTTTGGGGGTGCGGTTTTACTGTAATAAAGCAGCGGGTTTGGAGGTGGGGAAAACATGACTCTCCTGCTTTGGGCATGACGGGATTTTGTGGGAAAGACCATCATGCTGGGAAAGGTGGGAGGCAGCAGGCAAAGAGCAAGACCCAATACGAGAGGGACGGACTCCCTAAAGGAAGCCACAGGTTTGCCTCTTGTCTTCGGGACCAACAGTGGGGCCACAAAGCAGGCAGTTGGGGGGCTAGCCTTGTGCCTGCTGACCCCCGAGTTAGATAACTTGACTCACAGGGAAATTCAAGACTCACGCCGGCAGTAAAGCAGCCAATACTGGGGACCCTACAGCTCTTGCCCGCTTAGCAAAGCAAAAGCAAACAGTGCTGCTTCTATGCCGCCCCACAGGGCTTCAAACACGCTCTGGGTCGTTTGCAATTTAATCATGCAGGCTACACATTGCCTCCCCCCCCCCCCCCCCCAAACAAGCTGGGTACTCCATTTACCAACCTCGGAAGGATGGAAGGCTGAGCGAACCTCGAGCCGGCCACCTGGGATTGAACCTGGGTTGTGAGCGGAGTTTGGGCTGCAGTACTGCAATTTAACGACTGTGCCACAAGGCCTCCCAGGGACAGCTGCCAGGAGCATCAAAGACCCTGGAGGGATCATGCTTCGGCCATGCAGAACCAGAAAAGGCCTCAGAGGTCATCTAGGCCAGCCTGTCTTGCCAACGGCAAGGATTCTTCAGTTAGCCGTAGGCCCTAACTGTAACCTTGGGGGGCCCTTCAGTTGCTGGTGGACTACACCTCCCATAACCCCCAATTTAGCCATGCTGGCAAGGGCTGATGGGAGCTGGAGTCCAGGAACATCTGTACGTTCCTTGGTCCTGCATGGTTCTTGCCCTGCCTTCTCGAGAGCAACAGAGCAAATTCTCTGAGAGGTGTCTTGAGTCTTGACTACTTGGGAGATTCGGAAGGACTCCTTCCGCCATCAGGAGATCATGAACCGAGGGAAAGGAGGGCTGAGCTCCTAAAATGCCCTGTACCGTCCAGAGGAGAGGAAGACTTTCACAACTCGAGCACGCCGAAGGAAAGGGAGCCGGGTTTTAAGATGGCAGAAAGGAGGTCCACCTCAATACAGCAGAGTGTTCGACGTCTACAAAACACGCTGAGGGCCAGCCGCTTGTTTAGACGGCTGTAAAGAGGGTTATGGTGGATGAGGAGGGGAGAGCAATCTTAGCCTCTGTTAAAAATGAGTGGAACCTCCATGCTCAGAAGCACTTGACCGCACACCACCCAGGGATGCCAAGAACGGATGCCCTCTGTGTCCCTCATCATTCCCATACACACAACGGCCTTCCCTCTTCCCCAGTGGCCATTATGGAAGTTAAGGTGCTCGTTCGGACAATCCTTACTTACAGCCAGCCCCGGCCCTCAAAGGAGAGTCCAAAAAATGCAAGCAGCTGCCCCCGTCCTTACCAACAAATGAGGAGCCGGTCTTTGGTAAGGTTAACGGCTCCTGATTCCCAGTCAAGACCGAACCATCCTTAAATACCTCGACTTGCAACGGGGATTGTCTGCGTGGGAGAAAAAGAAACCCATTTCCGTCCCAGAAACACTGAGGACTGTAGCAAAAGGCAGAGAATGCTGTATGAAGGCCTGATGCTCAGAAAGTTCTGGGGTCTCCTACAAACCTCGCCACCCTTGCTCTTTGGCCCCTCAATGAGTTCTGCCCGACAGCTGTTTTTCTCGCCTTAGGAGTCCGGCCTCCTTGAACAGCCGAAAACGAGGTTCCAGGCTGGACCGGGGTCTTCGGAAGAGGGCCAAGCCCCCACGGTTTTTCCTCCGGCCTTTTTAGATCTCTTTTCCAGACTCACACCACCTCCTTCCATCTCTCCATCCGCTTTTGCTCGCACTGACTCATCCCGGTGCTGAAAGGCTCCCGGGCTCGCCTCCAACCTCACCCGAGTCTCCCAAGGGTTGTGTGGCGCTGGGCAGATCGGATTCCAGAACCCGCAACGGAGGCTAAAGTTTCCATTCCACGGGCAGGAGGGGGAAAAAGGGGGCAGGGGGAGTGGGGGGGGGCAGAAGCCTTGGCTTTCCTGGCTGTCCTTTTAAATGGGAGATTCAGGGGTGGGTGGGTGGGAAAAGAAGAGACCGTGCACGTGGCAACTGAGTCACACACACAAAAGCAACACCTTCAAGCAGAATTCAGCGAAGAAAGGTTTTATATATTTAAAAAATCTCGAAGGAAGGAAGGAACGCAGATTGCAGACACGAAGAGTGACCACCGATTCTTGTTACGGAAGACTGCAACCGACGTTGGCATCACACCGGCACCCCTTCCCCCTGTCCAAAACACAACTTTCACAAATAGGCACCTCCACCCTCGTTCACACTCCCCATCTTAAGGACTGCCGGATAGCTCGGTGGTTTAGGAGGTCACCAACTGCGGAGCCAGAGGTTAGGAGTTCGAATCCCCCCACTGGGCCTCCTTGACCGGAGCTGGACTGGATGATCCCGAGGGTTGCTCTTCCAGCTCTGCTGTTCCAAGATGATGATTATGATCATCGCCGTGTACCCAGCATCGCCAGTGAACTGACGTGATTTGAGGCCGTGGGAAACTGCTGACCAGCAGCTTAGACCTTGAGCACATGGGTCTACACACGACACAGTTACAGCGGCTTGATCGCGCTTTAACGGTCATGGCTCCCCCCTCAGAGAATTCTGGGATCTGTAGTTTGAGGGCGTCCTTAGACTTCTCCTGCCCTCCTTTTGACCTGCAGGAAGACCTCTAGGGCTTCGTCGATGAAGGAATTAGAAAAGATCATCAAGGGTGAGGATGTGTCCCGGGAGATCAAGACCCTCCACACTCTCGTACTCCCGATCACCATGTATGGAGGTGAACGCTGGACAGGAAAGAAAACTTGACCAGGAAAAAAGAAATGATTAATTTGAAATGTGGTGCCGGAGGAGAGCTTTGAAGATAACCCTGGATAGACTGCCAAAAAGACGAACAATTGGGTCCTGGATCAGATCAAGCCAGAACTGTCCCTGGAGGCAAAAATGACGATGCCGAGGCTGTCCTACTTTGGAGACCTCCTGAGAAGGCGAGATTAACGCCGGGAAAGGTGGACGGCAGCAGGAAAAGAGGAAGACCCCAATACGAGATGGATCAACTCCCTAAAGGAAGCCACTGGCTTGAGTTTGCAAGAGCTGAGCAGGGCAGTTGTGGACAGGACATTTTGGAGAGCGCTCATTCCTAGGGGCGCCAACATCAGACTACAGACCCCACTATTCTGTAGGATGGAGCTGCGACCGTTGAACGGGCATCAAACCACTTTTAACTGTGTAGCAGTACACACATTCCTGCCAGTGGCGCTCTGTGGGTGGAAGATACTGCAGCTCAGGAGTAGACCCACATCTATGAGTCAGCTGAGAGAGTCAAAGACTCTGAGATGAAGTCACCCACGCCTGCCCATCAGCACCCTCCCTGCACTTTGCCTATAAACAGACTGTCACCAACCCTGACGGGAGATAAGAGAGGAAGCTAAAAATGTTTGCTTGCATTCACAGCTAAGATAACCAGGATTACTTCTGGAGAAACCCCTGGGGTCGAGGGATGGGGGGAACAGAAAGACGGCTGGATTGCAAAATCTAGTTTTTATTAAAACCCCAGGGTCCATCAGCCACAGCCAACGGAAAACTTGGGATGGTTAAGTATGCAATTATAATGGAGAGACAAGGGTGCCTCTGAGCACATGTTGATTTCCACGTTAGAGCTGGGCTCACAGCTATTTCTAACACAAGTTGGGCCCCGGCCCCATCTTTGCTTTGGCAGCTTAATTTGGGGGCAGGGACGACGACAGAGAGAAAGGCGTTTCGTCGAATCCGCAGGAAAGTGACCCAACTGCCAATACCCAGAAAATCATCCAGAGATTGACCGCGACGTGGATTCACTTGCTCATTCTGTATTTGCACATGAGGTTCACAGGAGGCGTAATTTCAAAGTAGAACGGAGCGAGTGGACATGTGCAACACCTACGTATAACTCAAGCAAAAGATTTAAGGGCCAACACTCCTGAGAATGCCTGTGCTTTCCTTTCGAAAATAAATTTTCTAGTCCTTCAGATGCCGTTAGGGGTAGGGGTGAATTGGGCCACGTACCCCAAGGCCTCGTATGATGTTTCAGAAGGCAGGGTTCAGCTCTGCTCGCCCTCGACAACATCTCCCATCTTAGGACTTGCCGAAACGCTCTGCAAAATGTACAGTACATACAGTCCGACCCCAGTATCTGTGGGGGATCAGCTCCAAGCCCCCCAAGATGCTGAAAAACATGAAATTATAGAGAATGCTATTATAATAGCGAATGCTACACACAGGATGGTCTCTGGCTCCCTCTAGTAGCCAGTTCTAGTAACTTCTTTGTTAAAACCATATACATTGGGGATTTTTCTTTTAATATTTTTAACGTTTTCAGACCGTGGATAAGTGAATCAGCGCTTACTGATCCTGCAGATAAGGGGGTCCCACTGTATATGCAAATTTGCTCATTTACCTCTAAAGGTGAGGAAGTCAGATTTTTCTGTGGTGCAGGATCTGGATTCCCAATACAGAGATTTATATACGTGGATGTGAACGTACACATCTACCACCATTCCCACCATGCAACCGACGGAGCCCTGAGGAAAGGGGTCGGGAACTTCACACCAGCAAATTTAAACCTCCAAAACCAGCAACTGGAGTTAACGACGCAACCATTATCCCCGTCAATTTAGATCCCATTTGCAGAACCACATCACTGGCTTGTTTGTTGTTTCTGAAGGAGTCATCCGACAATCCAGAGCTGGTGGCGAGAGAGGCGACGTCGGGGAAACGTGGAAAAATGTGCCTGGATGTGTGCGTGGGAGCCGTAGTTTAAGCTCTGGAAGCAAGAAAGACGCCCTTCAGGGCGCTGGGCTCACGGGAAGAGGTCTTTTCTCTTAAGTATTCTTAAAATCAAAAACAAAGTGCGGATTGGTTATCCTTTGCAACAACGGGGAAGAGAGACTCTTGCTTTAAAAAAAAAAAAGTAACACAAAGTGAGCAGTAAAAGCAAGGATTCTACTCAAGCACTTGGCGCTGAGCCATGAAATGAAGCATCTCACGCAAATACACCCTAAGAAAACAGCAGAAAAACGGTGGGGTGCATACGACTTATTGCACACACACCCCTAACACTGCTTCGCAACACGAACACGCTGCCTGCAGGACATGGAGGGCTATCAAGTACTCCCCTCCCCTGATTGCTGCCAGGCTTGCTTCTGGGGCTACGCCTAGACTTTTTATTTGACGGTAGAAAATTATCACAATTAAACTCCACATACGGTCTCCTCACGCCCTCCGTTTATTTTACAGTAAAGTTCACAGTTCATAATTTATCTGTCAAGTTTGAGCCAAACCAGTGACTTAAAAAAAAAAAAAGGATTTGCAGGAAGATGGCTGGAGGTTGGGAGAGAAGTCTTCTTCAAGCACAAATCAAAGCAGAGGAAAACAAATCCACAGCAGACAAGAAACTGGGGCTTCAGGCAAAGAAAATATGGAAATCCTGTAGCGCTGGATGCTAGGAACCAGCGGTCCAGGGAAACCAAAGTCCCACAGCCTGCCTGTGCTCATCCTTGGGCCTTGGAGGGCCACACCTGCTTCCAAGGAGCCCTCACAACCAAACATTATTAATACAAAAATGCATTTTTAAAGTCAAAACAGCTCCTTGGCGCCCTCTAGTGGCCAGAAATATATATTTTAAAAAACATTAAAATTTGCTCGGGATGGGGGCAGACATGCTGGAGGCCCCTCAGAACATCCCATAATGGCCCCCCACACAACACCCAGAGGCCCAAAGGGACCTTCTGGGCCAAAAATAAGTTTTTTTAAAAAAATACACAAATGTCAGGAGGAAAGGCAAAAGGCCTGTTTCATAACGCTCGCCTTCTATGGTTTTCGTAAGCGTCTTTCAAAACTCTTATTTAACCAATTTTTTAAAAAATAAAAAATTACATGACATGTCCTGCCTGATGAATCAAGGGCACCCTTTTTTTGTTCATTATGTTTTAAATCCATTAAATCTAACGGATCCAGCAAATACCCTGGGGCTGGAAGACACGGAAACCTAACAAAGGTCTAAGTCATCTCGAGAAGACGGCTTGTTCCTTGAGGCTCCCTGCTCACGTCTTCAGAGCCCCTGCCCGGATGGCCTTCGTAAGACCTTTTTTTGGTTGTGGCACCTTGTTTCTGGTGTGCCTTCCTATGATGAGTTCGTCAAGCCCCCAAGGAGTAACAGCATTCCCCTTCCTGTCAGTTTCTAAGGGCGCTTGGTTTTACAGCAGTTCCTAATGAACCACTTTAACCGTCGAGTCATGTTAAATGGACTGGAGCTGGATTGCACTAAATAAATTAAATAAATAAATAGCATGGAAGCCCAAGCATGGGACTGGGGAGGGAGGGATGCTCATAAAACACTGGACCGGTGTGTGTGTGGGGGGGGAAGGATGATATCATGAGCGCCAGACTTCCCTCCTGTGCTTTTCAAGAGTCCCTCAAAGGTAAAACTTCAAAACCCTGAGGCAGGGGAAGCTGACCTAAACAAAACGTGTCCCCTCTTCCTCAATGATTACTGGCTGGACTGGGAGCCCAGTCAGGTCTAGGCAGCACGGTCAACGGTGAAGAAGGAAAATGGGGTACAGTCCAGGAGGACTGGGAGAGACACACACACACACCCCGGCCTGGTTAGAAACCTGAACTTTTCTTTGCTAAACCGATGGACAGCTTTGGGATCCGTGCCTTAAGGGAGGCAGCTGTACCGAAGACAGATAACGTGAAACCAAGTCATCCTTTTGTCAAGCGAAATGTCCACCAAAAGCAGGAGGGGGAAAGAAATCTGAAAATGCAGCAATTCCCCCTGCTCTTAGTCCAACCACGTATATCATGACTGTGTCAAGACAACTCCTTCACATATACCAACCGTGCAAGGAGGAGTGACAAGCCGACAGGTAAGGCTCGCACAGCAGACCCGAGGCAGAGGGACGGAGTGCTGCGTATGGAAGGGCCTGCTCTTCACAGGCACCCAGGAAGGATGATCGGCTCACCCAATTCCCCCATTTTGGGGTAAGTGGAATACGGCTCCATGGGGCAGAAGTCACCGGTCCCTAGAGAATCGCAGCCATCTGCCAACGACACACGAGTTGAGTCAGCGAAGGAGATCCTGGAAGGCCTTCTTCTCTTTACCGGCCCCGGTAGGACGCGGGTGATCTTGGGCAAGACCCAAAGAAGGCCTTCGTGGGGTGAGGCGGGCCAAATCCAGGGAGAGGGGCTGAAGGAAGGGGGCTTCCTCCTACTCCAGGCCCTGTTACGTGTTCAAGCAGATTTCCAGAGAGGGTGAAAATACAGCCCTTCCCCAAAATGCACAGAAGGAGGAAGTGGCTTCCTGTTGACCGTCATTTTGCAGGAGGAGGAGAGGTGAGACAGCACGGATTCCCACTGGGGCACACGGTCGGGGGGGGGGAATTGGGGGGGGGGAGACGTTGATGCCCCTCCAGGATGGAAGCGTTGTGATTCACAGATTCACCTCTGCCGACCGCAGCGAACGGAACAGAATGAAACCTTCGTTCCCACCATGAGAAAAGAGAGAGAGAAAAGAGAGCACCATGCACGAGCGGAGCAAAACCTTCCGGGGAGGAAGGGCTCGACCCCTGCCAGTCACACGTCATAGTTGGGCAAGTAGCTGTAGGAAGGCCCGCCGGGCAACGGAGAGCTGCAATTACATGGGAAAAACCAGCAGATCACGAAACCTGGAAAGAAATGCGGGGCGGGGAGTGGGAATCAGAGTGGAGGAGAGAGTTGATCATTGTGGCCCATCATGGCGGGCGGGCGGGCGGGCAGGGGGGGGGAAAATATCCCTCCAGCCTTTAGCCCTCCACCACCACCACCACCCTGGTGAGGTACCTCGGCCAAACACCTCCCGCAAAAGGGCAATCTTGGGCTTCCGCGTGTGAGACACTTCCTGGCGCGCTTCCTTCAGGAGCCGATGGCGCAGCTGCTCAATGGGTGTCTTGTCCGTGATGATGGAGACCAGCTGGGAGACACAAGCCACAGAAAGCCATTCTGAAGTGGGGGGGGGGGGGGAAGGTAAGAGAGACAGGACCTGACCCTACCCTTTAGCTACTGGAGATCTAGCCAGTGTCTAACCTCACTGAGTTAAAAGGGACCCGAGGGAGCAGGATCAACAGGGAAAGCCACGGGTTTTCTTGATTCCCAAACCCGTCCCCCAAAACTGACCTGGTCGTAAAATATGACGGTGACAAACAGCCCAAAGAGAATGGATTCCACCAGCAAGATGATGCGGTGAGCGCTGGAATGAGAGAAAGTGAAAGTGCGGTCAGTTTCTTGCAGAGAAACACGCCCAACCTACTTTATATTTTGGGAAAGGCAGGGGCAGAACATGCCTGGGGCCCATCACAGATAGCACACACACACACCCGCGAACGGCGTCCATGAAACGGCCAGCGTGGCCGACCCAACGGGCCTCTCTGGTCCCCAGGGGAGATCACAGGCTAGTAGAACCTCATGGAGGGGCCACGGTCGACTGCCTGTGGGATTATGGGAAATGTAGTTCAAGCCATCTATGGGGCACTCAGCTGGGGGAGGCTCCCCAGGGCGACGAGCGACTCAACCAGTCACAGCCCCACCCAGCGCGGACGACCCGAAGTCACGGCTCCGGGCATGATCGTTTCTTGTTCCAGCACCAAGGCCTGAAAGCGAGAGGGTGGCTCGGGCGCTGCCAATCGACCGGTGCTTAAAACAAAACAAAAAAGCTTTATCGGTGTCATAAACCCCAACAAGAAGGCTGAAAACTCAGAAGTTCCACCGTAGTCCAAGGGATTTGCTCTCGGCTAATAGGTAGGCAAGGGAAGTCTGCCTCAAAGCCTCTGCCAACTTTCACTCATTCAGATCCTTGAACAGAAAAGTGCATTCTAATAAAGGTTTAAATTGTCCTTTTTATACATTGGAAAGGATGACATAAGCTTGAAGAAATATTTTCCTGAGAAACGGGGCGAAGCGGTGCCCGCGTTAAAGAGACAGGGCCCGAAATCTCTCACTCCCAAACGAACCCAGCATCTCTCTGCATTTCCTTGGACCCGGACCCGGAGGAAAAAAAAAGAAGACTCTTTTTCCGCTTTTCCTCACACCACAGGCAGCTCCTATGGCTGATGCCCACCATCTGCCCACCATCAGCCTCGTTCTGCCTAAAAGCAGGGCCGGCACTGCTTTTGAAGTCGAAGATGCAGCCCAGTCCAAACCGGGGTGGGGGAGAGAGAGACAGGCATGGAGAGCGTGGGGCGGAGGAAGGAACAAATCTCTACGCTTTGGCAGCTTTCAGAGAGCGTTTTCGGAAGGCCAATTTGGACTGCACTCTCTCGGCGCGCAGCCAACGTTCTGAGCTCCAGTTGTTCTTGGCAGGCACGGCGCAACATGGCAATTTCGCTCCGTTCCTTTTTTTTTTTAACCCTGCAGAGGACGAGTGGAGGAACTCACCGCTGGGTGGGTGAAAGGAGGAAAGTGACACTCACATGTGGACACGGTTGGCGGACGCGGCTCCCTCGGCGCCTTCGGCTTTCCCTGCTGAGCTCTTGTCCGCCGGCCACAGCCAGGTAGCCAAGACCAGCCCCATGGCGTAAAGGCTAGCCAAGCCTGGGGGGGGGGGGAGAGAAGAAGGTCAATGAAGGCCAGGAAACTGGGGAGGAGGGCAAAGGAAAAAGGGAGGGGGGATCTATCAACCTAGCCACCTATCTTTTAGAATATTTTACCCTGTTTCCCTGAAAATAAGACCTAACGTGAAAGTAAGCCCTAGTATGATTTTTCAGGGTGCTCGTAATATAAGCCCTACCCCAAAAATAAGCCCCCGTTAAGTGAAAGCCCGCCCTCCACCCTTGCGCAGCAGCCAGAAGAAGAGGACAGGACTGTGTTTGAATAAATGTAGATGGTTGTACATGAAGAAAACATCCCCTGAAAATAAGCCCTAATGTGTTTTTTGGAGCAAAAAATAATATTATTTTCAGGGAAACACGGTACTGTACTACTACTATTATTATTATTATTAAAAATATTTCACCCTGCCTTTCTCCTTAAAAAGGACTCAAGGCGGCTTACATCACGAAATGACAATATTTAAAGCTAAACAGTAAATATACAAATACTAAAGGGGATCAAGCAAACACTGCTCTAAGAAAAGGTGGGGGGGAGGAAGCAATACCAAAAAAACACAACACAGTCAAAGCATTAAGGCACAACCCTCTATTTAAAAAATCTCTCTCAGGCAGCCAATCCTTCAGGGAAAGCTTGCCTGGAGAGAAAGGTCTTGGCCTGCTTGTGGAATGAGAGCCAAGGTGGGGCCAGCCTGGTTTCCAGTGGGAGGGAGTTCCAGAGTCTGGGAGCCACCATCGAGAAGGCCCTCCTCTCCCGGGTCCCCCACCAAGGGCACCAGTGAAGGTTTTGGGACTGAGAGCAAGGCCTCCCCTGAGGATCTTAGCACTCGAGGAGGCTCATTGAGGGAGACGCGGTCCTTGAGACCGCTTGGATAGGGTGGTGATGCTAGAGGATACGTCTCAAGGAGGAACGAGGGCTTTTGCCAATACCGTTCTAGAGAGGTTAAGCCTTGAGAAGGGAAGAGAGAGAGAAACGGATTTTTTTATTTCTGGGTCAGGAGTGGGCGGCCTTTGCACTTGGATCTATGACTTGTGTTTTCCACGGGGACCTCAAGGCTGGCCCACGAAAGCCAAGGGAATCCAACGAGAATCAAGGAAGACTGCATCCCTTCGCCGGTTTCGGAGTAGAGCTGAGCTCCCAGTCCTTCTGCCTGGAGGTCCACTCCTAATTCAGGTCGGGGGAGGAGGAGGATGGAAACATTTTGTGATGGTAAAACCATCGGGACTCGGACAGGTCGGGACTCGGACACGTGTGTCAAATGACCTCAAACAACCCGGAGATCTTCCAGGAAGTCCCAAGGCTACCTCCCACCCGCTCCCAAGCTAGGTTCTGGAAAGGAAGGGACAGACCTAGGTGGGCGGTTGGGCACTGGAGCAGACGGAGGAAGACCGGCCAAGGGTCGCTTTTCCTTTCCACAGCCCTGCGTTCCCACTTTCCAAGGCAGCGCCTCCAGGGAGGTACGAAGCCTTGGGATAAACTGTTCGGCTTTTTTACGCCGCCGAGCCCCAGGTTCGGAGGCTCTCGCTTGGGACTCGTAAGAGGAGGTGGAGAACCCGGCGTGAAGATGAAATGCAGTAAGGAAGAGATGGAGTTTGCACTGGAAGCCTCCCGCCCTGCAAACGTCCTGAGCCCAGGGTGAGAACGAAGACTCCCGGCTCTCAGAGGGACTCAAAGGAATCGGTGAGAAGCCAACGGCGGTTAGAACTGATGTGTGCATCAGACACAACGTTGTAGGTTTAAGGCAACAGCAGCCTCCTGTGGCTGAAGGCGGCAGTGCTGCTCTGGTTTCAGAGAACAGAACCAAGCTGTGTAAGCTGTGCCAGATCAATTTTTAAAAGATCTTCTAAGCTGCTCTGTGGGCCGGTGAACACAGGACTACGCAGGCCTGCAGAACCCACAGCATTCTTCAAGAGGGGAAGCAGAGGGCTCAACGAATCATCCAAGCTTCCTTTTTCTTTTTTAAGTGGGAGGGTGACCTCACAGCCAACAAAGCCCCAAAGGGAGACGGCCACAAAGCAAGGGGGCCCACTCATATCCTCAACTGCTTTGCCCCCAACGTCGTCGTGTCCCCCCCCCCCCAGGTCTACTCCCCTTGAGGCATAGTCTCGGAAGTTCTCATACCTGTGTAAAAGAGAAACTGGATGAAGTACTTCTGGTTGAGTTCCCCGACACAGTTGTTGATCCTACCGACAGAGACAAGAGTTGTGAGTGGGTTAAAAAGCACAACAAAGCCCCCATAACACTAAAACCAGTTGTTTTCTGAAAGCCTCTGAAGGGAGTGAGGAGTAATTGTGTCTAATTAGTTTTATGAAATGAGTTGGGAAGCTCGCTCTCCCTGCCAGAAATTAATAATAATAATGTGCTGTCAAGTCAATTCTGATTTATGGCCACCCTTTTCAGAGTTTTCCAAGCAGAGAAGACTCAGAGATGGTTGACCGTTCCTTTCTCCTGGGGTGCCCTGGGACTGTGCAACTCACCCAAGGCCACATAGGTTGGCTCCACACACAGAAGGCCCAGTGGGGGGAATCGGACTCCCAACCTCTGTCTCCGTAGTCAGATGCCCAAACCACTGAGCTATCCAGCCAGCTTTCTCCCCATAAGAGGACTCTTTAAATTAGCCCATGCAAAACACAAGAAATATACTATACGGTTTAGAGTGCTGACTGAGGCTTGGCTTTATTGTTGTCCTCGGTAAGCCATCCTTGCTCAACTGTAGGTCAGCCACCCTCTTTTTCTCAGTCTGCCCTACCTCACAAGGGTGTTGTGAGATCAACGTGGGGAGACAGTGTGTGGTGTACCTCACCTTGAGCTCACTGAAGGAAAAGGAGGATCCACACAGAATAAACAACCCTTCTCCCCAGCTCAATGCCAACCTCTGCCCGCTCTGTGACTTAAAGTGGCAGCTCCTCACCAAGGACAGTGGTGGTCCATGCGGCGCACACAGCGGTGGCAAACCTGGCAGTGGTGCGCCCGGGGCGGTCGGTAGGTCTCACAGCGGTTGCAAACCGTCCAGTCTTCATTATTCTGGGTGGCCAGGGGGATGGGGTGTGTGTGCAAAAGAAAGAAGAAATGGAGGGGCCAGAGACAATTCAGTTCAGAAGCAAACCCCCAGAATTATGGTATTGATTCACTTTATTGTGGGGTTGTCTATATATGGAGACTTACCCGGCTGCTCTTGTGTGATGCGTTGCTGCTGCTGCTGCTGCTACTTCGCAGGTCAGAGAAGTCGAGGGCCGTGTCCGGGAGCGGGACCATGCCTGGAAAAAAAGTGGGAGGCAGAGTCTAAGGGAGCGCATCCATCTCTTTTAAGCCAGGCACTCCTCAGTTGCATTGGACTGGAGGATCCTTTGCCTTTCGACCCCATTGGCTGGAAGCCTCCCCTGGAGACCCAGAGGCCCTCACCCTCCACATCACCAGACTTTGCAAAGGCACCCCTGGCGCAATTCAGCTGCCCTTCTTCCCCGACCAACCCAGATTATTTCCGAGACTTGTGTTCCAGAACGACAACCTGGCCCACCGTTCTTAAAGGCCGGTGTCTTAGAGACGCCACCCACGAAGACCCTGTGGGTTCGGGTTACATTTTTCTGCGGTTGTCGCGTTTCCTTTCAAACCGGCCTCAAATCAAGGGTGAGGACCTCGTAAGGGTCCAGATCCTGCCGGGTTCAAACGACAATGCATTCTCACTATGTTGACTGGAGCTGCTGGAAGCTGGAGCGTCTGACTTCGGGATGGCAATCAACTCCCCAGCCTTGCCTTAAATAAGCTCCCCATAGAGGCACTGCCTAGGTTTGGCCCCACCTTCTACTCTTCAGAGAGAACAGTTCCCGCCTCATTTCAAATTTGGTTGAATTCTTCCTTCCGTAATTAAAAGAGAAAGAAAGAAAGATGATCTTTGCTTTCCAGAGAATGCTTCTTTGTGCTTCTTCATTAATATATACATATATGGGGTGAAGGGTGGATATGGGTTCTCAGCTCTTTCTTCATTCCTAGCATTTCCTTTTCCTTGTCTGGAAAAGAACCTCCAGAGGCAGGAGCAGTATACCTCTCAACATCAGACTGCCTGCAATAAACAGCAGGGGAATAGCATTCCTATATTTCACGGAGGCTGGCCTGCTCTCAAGTTTTCTTGCTGGAATGTAGCGCTGGCTGGCCGTCTGCTCTGGCCCAGAAAGTGCCATATTTTTTTTTTCTTTTTAAAGCAAACACGTCAGGAAAAAAATTCAAGTGCAGCTTGGAGGCCAAGGAGAAACCAAGAGGCGCTCTCCTCGCCCCTTTTTCAAAGCATATCATCAACTAAACAAAACCTAACAAGCAGGAACAGAATGAACTTCTAACAATGATGCAGGCACATGAGTCAACAGAGATGTTCCCTCTCTGGTGTGACGCAGCAAACATGCAAGCCATGGTTGGGTTGTGCGTTCGGAGGGGAGCAGAGAGAAAGAAGCCATACAAACAAAGCAGGCCAATTTGTTTAAATAAAGTCGACCCCTTCGGCTTCTCTCCCAAATGCCACTGGCAAAGATGATGGACGGCCTCCCTTGCGCCGGAGACAAACACGGCTGAAGATCCACAGGCTCCTTGGGCCCCTTTCCAGGGTAAGACGATACCTCTGAGAAGGCCAAGGTGATGGCCTGCAGCTGGAGCCCCAGCGAGCAGCTACTGGAAAAATAAACAGAGGAGCCAGGCAGCGAGGCTTCCTGCAGCTGCTCTGCCTCCATGTACTGAGAAGCAGCTGCAGAAGGAGCAAGCCTTACTCATCAACGGACAGGCCTCGGTACCTTGAGAGGGAAAGAGGATATGGGCCAACATTTCTCCAACAGTACCCAGCCAACACAGGGGGAATCTCCTCACTTATCATCAAGACAGGAGCCCGAAATCTGCCTTTTCATGGGGAGAAAATAATGCACCCAGGGTCTTCCTGTGTGCAAGGTGAGCGGGACCCTTAACTTTGGTGTTGTTGTTTTTTGGTGGGGGGAAAGGGGACTGAAATGGCCAAAGGGTGGGGCAGAGGAAGGAACGTTTAAAAAGAAATTTAAAACAGCTTTTTCGGACCACACAGGGTGCACCTGGTTTAGGGTTCGGTCTTTTCCCACAGGCATACCAGATGTCTGTGGAAATCGATCAGCAGCACAAGAATGCAAGGCCCCCTTCCTGCCCATCGCCACTAACATCCCGTCACAAGAAATACCGGATAAGGGACCGAGCCATGGAGTTGGAAAACCCCAGTTCGAATCCTGCTTAGGCCACAAGCTAACTCAATGAAGGGATTTGCCAAAGGCAGGTGCGGGCAGAGTACAGCCTTCCAGACATAACTAGGCTGTGGCTCTCAGCGTACCTCCCCCTTGGCTGGGGCTGATGGGAATTGCAATCCAACATCTGGAGGGCTACATGGTGCCCACCTCTGGTAAGGCCATTTTCCACCTCCAGCTCTCATAAGGAGACAATCATGTTGGGGACGACAGAGGACAGACTACTGTGTCTTTGTAGACTGCATTTTGGTTCCAGAGAGGATGGTAATTGCCGCTGATTCCAAAATCAGTCCCATGAGCCTCAAGGCTGTCCGTGTGTGGCCTACCTCGCAGGGTTGTCGAAGTGCTTTGAAAACACTCAATGCAACTCCACAATATCTGTTCAAAAGTATGAGTACTGTGTTCAGTGGTGCTTTGTTTACTAGGACCGTTGTCTCTACATGGGCTGAACGGAGCCAGAGAGTTGGAAGGAACTCAAGAGGCCATCTAGACCAACCCTCTGCACAATACAGCTACTCCACGCCTCATACGGCAACAAACCCTGTCTCTGAATACGAAGGTTTCATCTTACATAGCAGCAAACAGCAGCTTTCTTCTCCTTCGCATGGCCTGAGCTGCCATCCAGCAGCCACTCTACCCAGCTCAGAAACATCATCACATCAAGAGATTGTCTTTCTTGTTCTCCTTTGCCCTCTGGGCCTCCCTTTCTTTTTATGCCGTGCTCATTTAGACTGGAAACCTGAGCGCAAGGAACTGCCTTGTTTTTATTAAATTTCAAACCACTCTAGTTTTTTTTTAAATTTGTTTGCTCCATTCATGTCCTGCCTTTCCTCCATGGGCTCAAGGCAGTGCCCTGGCTCCCCTTCTCCACTCTGTATCATCACAACGACCTTGCAAGGTAAGATAGGCTGAAAAGAGGGATGGAAGGAAGGCCACTCTGGCAGTTTCACAGCTCTGTGGAGACTGGAACCTGGATCTCCCAAGTCCGACTCTAATACTCTAATACCACCAACTGCCTGTGACTCTTTACAGCTGCAAAGCAAGGCACAAAAGCTATAAATGGCACTTATATCCCACTTAACAGCTGTAAGGTTGAGTTGGTGGGAAGAGTATTGAACTGGAATAGCGAAGGTAAGACATTTAGAAAGAGGAAAAGAATACACAGTGGCCTTTTTATCCCCTGAATGGATAAAGGCACAGCGTCGATGGTCTTGAGCAAGAAACAGAGAAAGTTTACCTGGGTCAGCAAAGACGGCTCGCATATGACAGGCCAGGAGCATCACCACGATGAAGTTGAACGCTACCGCATGGAACGGGCACCAGAGGCTGCGACAAAGGGAAGCAGTGAGATCATCAGCAACTTAACACTTCAAAGAGGCAAAGTCAGTGAAATCGGAGAGGTCCATTCTATCTCTACTGTCATCACAATAGCCTTAAACCTCTGAGGATCCGGTTGCAAACGGCACCTTCTGACAGCCAAGCAGGGATCAAATGGCCAACACAGCCAAGCCTTGGGTTTCTTTGTGGAAAGAAAGGGGAGGTATTCATTTTATGATGATAGGAAGTCACATTATAGGAGAATGATCTAACCTGCCCTTCTGGTGCTTAGACACCACTCAGGGGCAACTACCAAAGGTACTTAAAGACTGGAGGTAGTCAGACATTTTTTCTATTCTGGTTACAATGCTTCACACTTTGAAAATGCAGCAGCGAGAAAGCAAAGAACAAGCCGTCCAAGGAACAGGAAGTTCAAAGCCCACCCCATGGGCACCAGTCACTAGATGTAGAGAATATTCACAAATTTATTCTTTTTCTCTCACAAAGCAGATTGCCTTGACGTGTTATGACAGCTTGCTCAAAGACTGCCAGCCCCTGCACAGTTCTTCGTGTTGGGCATCAGCAGAAGACAAGAAGTAGGTGCGGAACTACAGCAAGCTGAAGAAGACTGGCTGATTGGTCCACAAGACTGAAACAACCCATCCAGTGCTTCTGATTTTGAACATTCTGTACCCTCAAAGCAGCAGCTACCCCAACTGCGCCCCGTTTGTATCATTTATGCAATTTCTCCAAAAATTGTCCCCCCACATTTCAAGTGCCAGAAGACATTTCACTGCCTTTAGGCAAAGGAGACAAATGTTGCGTTTTTTCATTCTAATGCATGAGAAGAAAAAGTCATCGTCAAACAAGTTTACTTGCAAACATATCCTATCATGTTTATTGGTTTTTATTCCGCAATGCATTTATGATTGCAGCCTAAATTAAGCCAATTACAGCAGCTATTAAAAGTGAGGCCAGGCGAGGGCGGGGGGGGGGAAGGCATTCTCGACCCTATTAAAAATATAAGAAAAATTGCACACAGAGTCAGAAACTCTGCCAGGATGGGCTGAAGGCATCTCACTTCTTATTGGACCATTTTCCTTTCCCGGGAAAATAATCATAATTGAATAATCTTAGAATAACAGAGCTAGAAGGGACCCTGGAGAGCATCCAGTTCAGCCCCTGTCAAGGAGGCCCTGTGGAGGGGATTCGAACTCCCATCCCTAAACCACTGAGCTTATTCAGCAAGAACTCATTCCCTGGACACAGACCTCTGAAAATCCCCAGACAGGACACTCTGCAGATGCTCAGGGGCACCGTTTTGCAAGGTGTTTTGGAGAATTTGGAAAAACAAGGAACTGCAAAAACAACAACACCCATCCATGCTTGCAAACCAAGGGCAAAAGGCCCCTGAGCATGTGCAGACGGCCTTCCCTGCTGGAGTAAACCTGGCTTCCAAGATGCACCACCTTCCAATGGCCCAGTGCCTCTGAGCATGTGCAAAGCCTCTTCTCCTCCACGGGAAGCATTCCTTCCCACAGAAACCCGACCCCCCCTCCTGGCAAGCTAGAGCGCAGAGCTCCTGAGCGTGTGCAGAGTGCTTTCCACCACCCCCCACCCCTCAGCGGCCAAAAGCAGCCTCGCCCACCCTGCCCGGCCACATAATGGGGGGGGGGGCGGTGCTCCTGAGCATGTGCAGAGGGCCCTGCCTATGGCCGTACCTGCCCCGGAAGCCCGGCTGGAGCAGGACATGCTCCAGGATGACATAGTCGGCGTAGCCCACGCTGAGGTAGGTGAGCAGCAGGCACAGCACCCCGCACGGGTCCGCTCGGCACCCCCCCTTCCCTCCGCACCAGCATCGACCCCCGGCCGCCGCCGCCGCCACCGCCGCACCCATGGCAACCTTCCTCAGGCACTTCCGGTCCCGCCCGCCCAGAACGCCCGCCAGCCAATCGCGGCGCGGGAGAAGAGGGAGGAACGCGGAAGCTGCGGGCGCCGGCGCCGCCGCGAGTCGCTCCTTCGCCTTGTTACCATGGCAACGAGGCCTACCGCTTCCCCCTCAGGCCTTCCTTCGCAGTAAGAGCCGGGAAGGCAAGGTCCTATGGGCTCGCTGTAAAGGTGGCTCGAGTCCCAAAAACCTGGACTTCATAGTGAATAATAAACAAATAAATCACCATGGATCTCACAACGGTGCTTTGTATTCGGATGTGTGTTTTTTTAAAAAAATATTTATTTATTTATTAAATGCAAATATATTTATTTATACATATAAATAACTAAAGCACTCCACACTTTGAAACAAGCCGTAGTGGCCCATCACCACATTTTCCTTTTTAACCCTTCTAATTTTTTTTCCATCGCAAAAGTGTTGCACAACCTTAAATTACCGAGGTAGAATAAACTGTAGTTAAAATAAATTAAAATGCCAAGATCACGAGACTTATCTTTGACCAGAAGCGGGCTACTTCAATAGCCATTTGCAAGATCTTCTTGTGTCCGTGTGATGTGGAGTAAATTGCATACGCCGAAGCGGTGCATGGATTGGATTTCTTTACCCTAAAACAGGCATAAAATTACGCAACCTTCGTAAAATAAAAATAACCACATATCTCAAGATGCTAAAGGGTGCATCGACTCCTCCAATAACCAGCTGCTCCCATTTATAATTGTTATTTTATTTTTATTAAGAAAATACACAATAGTATAACAACTAAAAAGACAAATACTGTACAAAGATCCACATCACATCAAACTGAAAATTGCCATTTATTATTGAGTCAATCCTGAGCTAACGTGGGAACGACAGTTTTAAGAACCAAAATAGAGGTTGGGTGTCTGTCCCAAAGGTTTAATAACCTAAAACTTGCCCTCCAAAAAATATGTTGCAGGTTGAACACAAGCTAATTTTCAAAACTTTCAACAGTTTGCAATTAAAGGCCTGTTAAATTCAATAAGGGCTGGTATGCCTGCCTTTCCCCCCCACAAAAGGACAAGGAATTTGGGTCCCTGGTGCTTCTTATCTATAATAAACTTGTTTTACAGGTTGCAGGAAACTTCTCTTCACATTTTATATCATCCCAGTTCATTTCACGAGGACAGGTTTTTCCCGCTTTTATTTTTGCAGAAACTTTGGGAAAGTTCCGCGAGAAGTCGCTGTTTCAGTCTGCTGCTAGGGAAAAAAGCAACCAAGAATGCTGTGATACCCGGAAAACCACCAATTTGTATTACAGCAGCAGATTTTGCCAGTAGCACCACAAGCTAAAGTTCATTATATACTTAATTTGTTCATCGTTAACTCGCCAGAGGCTCTTTGTAGTTTACAAGAGGCTTTGGCGATCTTGTTAGTTAGGCAAACAAAAAATGGTATAGTATATATATTTAAAATTCTCTTGATGGATTTATATATATTCTTTTTTAATGAAATTCTCTTTGTTTGTGCATTTGCATGCATTTTTCTGGAGAGGGAGTCCCTGTTTTTCATCAGATTCTCAGACGGGGCTGTGAGTGTGACCCCAAAAAGCTGAACAAACCCCATTGCTGAGCTTTGAGGTCCCCTCGAGGTAGATCCGAGAGAGGCTGGCTTTCAATGCAAAAGTCTCAGGGAAGACACAGAACATTTAGATAGTGTTTCAGTACAGATAACTGAACATGACAACTTAGAATCATCCTTCATGTATCTAATGCACTGGGTTCCATTTAAAGCTTATTCTACCACTGTAAACTTTGCGGGCTTGATGGTCCCACAGAATGCCTCATTTTTCTTGCAACAGATTAAACTGTACGGTTGGTCATAGCTGGAGCAGAGAGCATATGTGCCACCCTGTAACGGTCTCCCGCTCTGTGCATGCTCAGAGGAGTGATGCTCTCCACCCTGTAACGGTCTCCCGCTCTGTGCATGCTCAGAGGAGTGATGCTCTCCACCCTGTAACGGTCTCCCGCTCTGTGCATGCTCAGAGGAGTGATGCTCTCCACCCTGTAACGGTCTCCCGCTCTGTGCATGCTCAGAGGAGTGATGCTCTCCACCCTGTAACGGTCTCCCGCTCTGTGCATGCTCAGAGGAGTGATGCTCTCCACCCTGTAACGGTCTCCCGCTCTGTGCATGCTCAAAGGAGTGCACGCAACTCACTCCAAGAAGGCTCAGGAGAACTTTGCATTCAAAGGAAAACTCTGCTGGGGCTCCTGGGGCTTAAATTGTGCAGAAAATCAAATTTAAAAAACTGCCAGACCCTCTCTTTCTCTCCTTTCAAAGAAAAGGGAAAAAAATATGAAAAAATATGAAAAAAAAGGGAGGGGAAGTAGGCATTGCAGTGCTTTAAAAACTAACAGATTTGTGAACAATCTTGGACCAAAAATCCACTTCTTCGGACACACATATATGTCCTCTATATATATACCTTTCCCCATGATGGCGTGATAGAAGGATAGGTATAAAACATAAATTGTATTATTGTAATGAATCATTATTATC
Source organism: Intellagama lesueurii (assembly GCA_037013535.1). NCBI lineage: Eukaryota > Metazoa > Chordata > Lepidosauria > Squamata > Agamidae > Intellagama > Intellagama lesueurii. The sequence goes on along the minus strand of JBAJHW010000019.1, from coordinate 1,929,207 downwards.
ATAAATCATTATTGTAATGAATATATGTTTGTTGGTAGCCGCCCAGAGTGGTAGAATATACCAGATGGGCGGGATATAAATCAAATAAATAAATAAATAAAATAAAGGACATGTCTTTGTCCGTTTTGGGTTTGAAGAAGTAGATTTTGATCCAGGAAAGCTAACTTATTGATTTGCCAAGTCTTTCAAGTGCCACAATGTTTTCCCCTTCGAAGTCTCTTCTTGTCCTTCCATGTCGGCAGCAGGCTGAAACAGATCAACAGGACTGCTGGACAGCTCAGCGGAGGCAGAGGTTGGGGGTTCGAATCCCTCCCTGGGCTTTCTGGACAGGGGCTGGACTGGATGATCTTGACGGCCCCTCCCAGCTCCGCCCTTCTAAGGTTATCATGGCGAAGAACGCCTTCCTTGGGAAGGGCGCCAATCGGGTTCCCTTTAAGGGGCGGGGTTTTCCAGCCCCGCCCCGTTTCCCCTACGTCACAAACCCTTCGCTTTCCAACCTCCCCTCCCCTTTGTACTGCTTCCCCGCCCCTTCATTGGATTTTTTCACCTCCTTGAAGATGGCGGCGGCGGTGCTGCTGATTCTGGGGTGGGGTTGAGACCGTGGGAATTGCAAGCATTCAGGTACCTGGAGGTGACCCTAAGGGAGGGATGGAGGGGGTGCATCCTTGCAAGAAAGGATTGGGGGGGGCTAGGGGTATCCCCTGCACCCCACTTCCAGCCCTCCCCTGGATCAAGGATGCTGGGTGCCAGCTTTGCAAACGCTGATTTCCAGGAAGGGCTTGGGTGCAATTACCTGTTTCTCTCTGGAAGATAGATCTGGGTAGATGAGAACAGGGAGGAGGCAGGATCTGGCCCTCTGCCTCTCCCTCCCTCCCTCTGCCCAGGTTGGCTTGGCTCTGATCACCCCAGAGGCTGTGCCTCCCTTAGGGATGAGCATATATATACTATATATGGGTGTGGGTTCCTCTGCCCATACATTTCATTGGGACCCTTAAAGTTGACAGCCTGGATGCTGAGCCCATGAGAGCGGATGACTGGAGAGGAGGTAAGCAACCGGGCAGGAAAAGCAAAACTGGAAGAGAGAGTTCACATTACTTTGGCTGGCTGGCATTCCAGGTGAAGCGTGCCAGCTTCAGAGTTCCACAGAAAGCTACCGAGCCGATCTGACGTGTTCGCTGGATGGCGTTCGGGGAGAGGAGCAGACTGTGCCAAGAGACGGATCGCCCGGTTCCCCAGCCACTGTCTTAGGACAAAGGCAAACCTGAGTCATTTCTTCCTTCCGTGATTTATTCTGAAATTTGTATGTGAATGTATGCCTTGTTATTCTGCTTTCTGATAATCTGGGATTTTATGCAGGAAAACCGAAGCCACTGGAAACCTCATTCCGCCTGCGTTCTGGCTTCTGAAGCTTGCCCATATACTTTCCGAAATATCTCTCTGCAACTATGAAATCTAGAACCTTGCTTTTAAAAACAAACAGACCACCCCCTTTTTTTCCCTGGGAAATCTAATTCTGGACCCAAAATTTCATTCACTGAATTACCATATTTAACAGGTTTTAGGAAGCAGAGAGCGTCTGTAGCATGGATTGTTCTGGAACATTATATTCGTGTGAGAGACTGATTTAATTAGAGATATTTCATAGGTTTAAAAACTGGAATATAAATACAGTAAGTAAATATGGACAGAGGTAGCTCTCGGACTGTTCCAGAGTGGCTGCTAACAGAGGTGCGCGGTCTTCTTAGAGGTTATGGGATTATACTGGATCAGTGCTTATTTCTCTGGACTACCTTGCAGGGCTGCAGTGAAGATAAAATGGGTACTGAGATGAGCCATGGGAAGAATGTAACAAAGACTTATTAATAATATGAATTTATTACACGTGTGCCTCATTCACCAACCATAACCAAAGACCTCCAAAGTTGTTAAAGGTTTGGGTTTCTGGATGCAGAAATCAGCTCAGGTGCTTGGCCCCATAACTGAGCATTTTGGGGTAAGCGTTCTGTGTGGGTGTTTGCCAGCCCTTATTGTCTGGCTCTGGAACTGCTTACTGGTGGGCAGAAAGGAAAACTTAGTGCCTGGTTGCCGTTTGGCGTCGGCCGTAATAACTGTAATTTATAATTCTCATAATTAGCCTTCGGAACACCGTGAAAGGCTTGTGAAGATGATTCATCGTCCTCTGACCTTGGCTTTGCCAGCAAACGGTGTGTCCCAGCGGTGGGCTTCCCGATTTATGTTAAAAAATTCATAAATTAGTCGGCCACGTAACCTTCCGATATTCTCATGTAATGGAAATTCCTAGGGTCTAATTTATTTCCTTTGTGGCCACCGAAAGAGCAAAACCTTACCGGGCACCCGAAGGACTAGGAAGCGTTATGGGGAAATAGACTTAAACTTATTATCCTTTTGCGGGAACAGAAAATGATGTACTCGTTTTACCAAACCATCCTTAGCTGCTCACTGACCCCGGTGAGTGGCTTCTCCTCGTGTCCTACCATTTTTGGTACCAAAGCAGACTCCCACCCCCTCAACGTCGCGCTATTTCTGTATGTTCGGAACAATGTCCGAATTGGCTGAGATTTGCACCTCTGTTTTGAAAAGAGAAGGGGGGAAACCGGTGTGAGTTTCTAGAGCCGATAGGATGTTAAAGGCAGAGGTAAAAAAATATTTGATCACTTCTATTACAGGGTCTAGAGAAAGAATGAGAAGGTATACACTCAATGCCATGTTTGCTGTTACCCTTTTATTATTTTATTTGTGCCTTGGGGTGGGGGTGGCAGCTATTTTCTGGATTTTTCCATAGCTGTGCTGTAGTGATTGATTTTTCCTCAGCTTTTGACCGGCCGTTGTCGTTTCCACGCCAGAGAGACCTGAGTGGGTGAGAAAGGATGAGCGTATTGGAGCCATCTCCAAATCAACGTTTTGGTTCACAACGCCCATCGTCCCCTTAAGGCTGGGACGGGTGGGGTTTGTTAGACCAACACCTCTGGAGGAGCCCAGCTTGGCAAGGGTCGTGCTAAATAAAGGGGTCTGGAGAGACCCCGCGAAAATTTGCAGTCCAGTCCTACAGGTCCTTAGTGATCCTCAAACTGGGGTCCCCAGATGTTAAGGACTGCAACTCCCAAAAATCCTGGCCTGCACAGTAAGTGGAGAAAAGGCTTATGGGAATTTCAGTCCAAGAACATCTGGGGACCCCCCAGTTTGAAAAATAATGCTCTAACCCAGTCCTTTTTGATCTTCGGCTGTCCAGATGATTTGGAACTGAAATTGAAAACATCTGGAGGGCCCAAAGTAGAGACCCACCGCTCTCGTCCGGCCGCCTGTTCAGTACAACCTGCAGTCAGTGTTGTGGCCCTATTATTCTTGATTCCTGATCCCGTAGGCTCTGCTTAATTACCGACAGCAGAAGAGTGCACAGCAGTTTCCGAGACAGAACAGTGTTTAGGAAGTGTCTCCGAACATCTGGCCCTGTGGAGGAACAGGGAGCATCTCCAGGTCCGAGTCTTCAAATATTTGCAGATGGCTCTATTTTTTCTGCCCCTTTTCATCTCCAGGGTCAGCAGATCAACCTTTGCACATCTTTCCTCATAAGCGGTAGTCCCCACAACGTCCGTGTTCACACCCCAGCTCGTCCGTGTCTTTCTTAAAACGCAGCACCCACAGATGGTGAATAACCCCAAAATAAAGCTGTTACTATTCGTGGTTTCATTAAGGCGGCTTAAGGATTGTGTTTGCCTTATTAGCCGCACCGTCTCTCTGCTGGCTCCTATTCAGGACCCACTAAAGTAACCTAGATTTTTCTTTTAGGTACTGGTGCTGAGCCAGTTCTTCCCAGTCCTGTACTGGTGCCTTTGATTTCTGTCTTGGGCGGGGGAGGGGACCAGTTAATCGTCATTCTGACATGGAACGTCAGGGAGTCAGATGAAAAACTCACATTCTGAATTATGCATTGTCAGTTAAGAGGAGTGCTCGTCTTTGAAGGAACATGTTGTGGGGCAAAAGGGATTCTGTGCGAGTAACGAGGGGTAAGGATATAAGAAGTGCCCCAGTGCGCTCAAGCAGTGGTCCATCTCGGGCAGCTTTGACTATCCCGGTGGGGGGCTGAGCCGTGGGTATTTCTCATCTTACCAGTTGAAGCTCCTGGGGGTTGTCATGAAAAAAACCCAAGCCCATATTTTAATTTACTCTTAAATTTTAAGGGCATAGAAATGGCAAGATGGTCGGGATTCAAGAGAAACCAACAGGGATGATGATTCTGTTGGGGGACAGATAATAATATTTGCAGGACAGAGGGATTGAAGAAGAGTGATATTTTAGGAATAAATTATGGAAACCTTGCCCCTCCCCGCCCCCCCAAAATTGATTTTTGCCGCCATGCGGAAGTTGTTGGACTACAAATCCCAGCAGCCCCAGCCCTCATCATAAGAAATGATGGGTGCCCTAGTGATCTCTGGGCTGTTTTGGGGCTCCCTCTGTATCATTTTGTTTAGACCCACCAGTGCTTTCACACTGGCGACCTGGATCCATCGAAAAATCCCATGGCACAGCTTGGGAACTTTGCTGTCTCAGACTACAGTTCCCAGTATCCCCCAAGCAGTGGGGGGGATCAAACCTTACTGCTTTGAATGTGTTTTGGTGTTGCTTTTGTTTACCGTTTTTTAGCGTGGTACTTATTTGATCCCTTTTTAGTCTTTGCATACTCACTGTTGTTTGCTTTAAATATTGTCTTTTAATGATGTAAGCCACCTTTGGTCCTTTTTAAGGCAAAAGGCGGGGTAATAATATTTTACCCTGTTTCCCTGAAAATAAGACCTAACCTGAAAATAAGCCCTAGTATGATTTTTCAAGATGCTCGTCATATAAGCCCTACCCCAAAAATAAGCCCTAGTTAAGTGAAAGCCCGCCCTCCACCATTGTGCAGCAACCAGAAGATGACATGACTGTATTTGAATAAATGTAGATTGTTGTACATGAAAAAAATAAAACATCCCCTGAAAATAAGCCCTACTGCTTTTTTTTGGAGCAAAAATTAATATAAGACCCTGTCTTATTTTCGGGGAAACACGGTAGATAGACGGATAGGTCGGCAAGATTCTGTCTTCTTAAGTTTCGGAGGCGCCAGGCACTCTGGCGGTGCGATACGAAAGAAATGGTAAATGAGATTTGTAAAGCTGAACCCCACAGCTAGGCATAAATTGGTGTCCCAAATCTGGACTTGGAAATGCGGGACCTTTTCTGGACTACAAACCCCATAGTCCTCCAGCCAGGAATCCTCAAGCGACCCTCTTCTGCTTTTGCAGGTGCGATCGCTGTCCTTCCGGCGCCCAGAAAGGACGCCCGGCCGCACCCCAGCGCCATGCTCCGGCGGCTTCTGGATCGGCCCTGCACCTTGGCCCTCCTGATCGGCTTCCAGTTTGCCTTCATGGCTTATTTCTCCTTCGGCGGCTTCCGGAATCTGGCCTCCATTTTCGGGCACGAGGCCAACCCGTCTTTCGACTACTCCCGGACCCACGATGTCTACACCAACCTCAGCCTCTTGCTGCAGCCGCACAGCGGTAGCCCCGGGAAACCTCTGCCCTATTGCCCCGAGCGGTCGCCTTATCTCAGTGAGTCAGACCCGCCGGCCGGGGAGCGTCGCAGGATCGGTGCTTCCGATCAGCGAGGAAGAAAACGGGGGCGAGGGTGGGGTTGCCAAGCTGGAACGCCCTGGCCAAGGGGCAGAATGCAGACCACAAGAGACGGGGCGAGGGTGGGTGGGTGGGTTTTTCTTAATCAAGGATTCTGGGTTCTTGAGGCCCGGATAAAACTATTTCCACTGAGAAACCTCTACCGAATTCGCCCTGTTAGTTTCATGTTTCTTTCCGCCAAAGAGTCCTGCAGCAACTCAGAGACTGAACTAATTTATGGGTTAGATGCAAACAGGCTACGATCCTCAAATTAATAATAATCTGAGAATGGCAGAGCTGGGAGGGACTCTAGAGATGATCCAGTCCAGCCCTTGTCCAGGAGACTCCACGGGGGATTCGAACTCCCGACCTCTGGGCCCACAGCCAGAGACCTAACCGGCTGCGCTGCCCAGCAGTTTCTTCGCCCATTCAAATGGGTTAGTCTTCTGGTTGCCCCCCCCCCCCCAAAAAAAACGCCTGGTTGCGTTCTGCCCCGTTCAAGCCAGGGTAAAATGGCCAAAGGCGTGCGAGGGAGAAATAATGAAATAATGGTGAAATAATGGTGCATGAGCCCAGCGCAGTGGGCGTAGCGGTTTTCCCGTCGAGGCCCGATCTTTTGCCTCGTGCTTGGGTTTAGGTAAATGTTTAATCGACATAACAGATCCAGAGGGAAGGTCTGGGAGGGGTAGCGAAGGAATGATTTCCTTCAAGAAGGAGAAAGGTTTGAACCCGTCCACCTTTTTTCTATCAGCTTTGGCAACCTCTCCTGCCAGGGCAGAGGGCAACCCTATACAGTTGGAAAACAGAAGGGTTCCCCAAAGACCATCCAGGCTCACCTGCTGCTGATGCAGGCAATGACAGCTAATTATTATTATTATTAATTATTATTATTATGAACCTCTGTTGGAAGACAATGCCTATGGAAGCAAATGGGTTGATGGCCAGGATAAGCCGGGTTCCCCACCCACGGGCGCTTTCCAGCTTTGTTGGACTACAACTCCCATCATTCTCAGCCCCTCAGGAGCTGCCCTCCGGCCCATCTTGAGGGTATTTCAGTACCGGACGGGAAGATGCGAGGGAGGTGTAGCCTGATGCATCTGGACAGCGTCGGGTTGAGGAAGGCCGCTGCGGAGGAGGGAACTCAGAGTGCTGGAAGCCACCTTGCTACCAAGTCCAGAGTCTTTGTGCAGCTTGGAAAGGTGCCCTTTGGACTACAGGTCCCAGTATCCCCCATTAACCCGGTCACCTGAGCCGAGGGAAGGAAGCCAATGTCTTCCAAGCTTTAACCAAGGCTTCTCGGTCAAGCTCTTTATCATAGTTAAGGAAGGAATGAAGACCTCAAAATTGGGTGTGTGTGTGTTTGTGTGAGAGACACACACAAATACATATACAAATTCTTTTTTGGTGGCACCTCTTGGTACAGTGCTTTTCTGTGCGGCTGTGAGATTATAGGAGGGCCTGGTGGCTCTGGCATGGGAACCATGTAGTATTTGCTGCTGTTATCCTTATCTTTGGGGTTATGTTGTCCGTCACTCCCTGCCCCGCTCCAAAATCCTGCTTTAAAGATTAAATCACTCACATTCCTGACACGCACAGAGTCCCCTTAGCATGACAAGAGAAAGGTGAACTCGGCTTAGCTCTCCGCATCTGGGCCGAGCAGCTTTTAGCAAAGAAACACTTCCCTTGCTTCGCTTTTTTTGTTTTCTTTTTTACGTTTCTCTTGAGGACCAGGAACTTAGGGGTGCTTTAAGATTTCATCCGTGTCCAGAACGAGCACCCGGAGTCCGGGCCTTTTTTTTTTTTTTTTTTTTTTGAACCTGGGGTGTGGGACCTTGCAAGGGCACTCTTCCTGATCCCTGCTTCTTTTTCATCTCCTTGCTCTACCGGCCGATCTCAGTCGGCCCCCTGACGGTGAGCTTCAGCCAGGTGCCGACGCTGGAGCAGATCCGGGAGAAGAACCCCGCGGTGAGCCCCGGAGGCCGGTACCAGCCTCCCGCCTGCGAGCCGCGCTCCCGGACGGCCATCATCATCCCGCACCGCAACCGGGAGACCCACCTGCGATACTTGCTCTACTACCTGCACCCTTTTCTGCAACGCCAGCAGCTGCAATACGGCATCTACGTGGTCCACCAGGTGGGTGGGTCCGTTGCCTTTATTGCCACTGTTCTGGCCAATAAATACAAGGGGGCGGCTTCCTTTCTCTCATCATCATCATCAACAGATACTTAGGTTTTTGGTTAAAACCTGTCCCTGTTATAGAATACCAGTCAGTGTTTTTATAGTTTTGATTGACTGTGCCTGGTGTTTTTGAATAATAAGAATAATCTTAGCACTGCAGAGCTGGAAGGGATCCTGTGTAGATCATCGTGCCCAGAACCCTGTCGAGGAGGCACTGTGGGGATTCGAACTCCCAACCCTCTTGACTCTGCAGCCAGAGGTGTAAACCCCGGAGCTACTGCAGCCTTTTTTTTTTCTGACGAAGGGACCCCCTTTTTGCCCCGCTTTCCAGCTCAGTGGCTCCGAAGTTGAGCCTCTGGAGGCAGCTGGACTGTTGTAGCCATCGTCCCCAACTTGGGCCGATGGGATTTGTCATCCAGCCACAGGAAGCCCTGAAAGAAGCAGAGGGAGGGGTGGGTGTGGAACGGCCCCTCTGTCTTTGGCAAGGAGCCTTTTTCACTTTTTATGTTGGGTTGGGGGAGAGGCACCTGCTGCCTGTACGTGGCCCGCCTCTGCTTTAGTGGCACCCGAGGCTGTGGCCCAAACGTGGCAGGCCAACCGTGGCAGGCTCACGATCTCTCCTCTCATCATCTCCTGCCCGTTCATCAACCCCTGCTTCCCCCACCCCAGGCTGGGAATGCCACGTTCAACCGGGCCAAGCTTCTGAACGTGGGCGTCAAGGAGGCCTTGAAGGACGAGGAATGGTCCTGCCTTTTCGTCCACGACGTGGATCTCATCCCCGAGAACGACCACAACCTCTACGTCTGCGACCCCTGGAGCCCCAAGCACGTCTCCATCGCCATGAACAAGTTCGGCTACAAGTAAGGAGCGGCGGCCCGTCGGGAGCGCCCAAGAGGCTTCCCGGGTGGGGCAGCTTTGGGGTTCTGGGTGACAGATTTGCAGGTTGGCCCCTTTCGGGGCCACGTCTGGGGTCGCGTGGCCGAAATCAGCTCTCCTGGGGGAAGCTGCAGGCCGAGGCTGGCTTGGGAGCCTCCGTTTCTGTTTCCCGCCATGCGCCGGGAGGCACCCGAACGGTGTTCGGCCACGGAACCGGGCCTCTGGCTGCAGTCGGACGTCAGTTTCCATCGTCCCTGGCTCGGCCGGTGGGAGTTGTAGTTCAGCTGGATCTGTGCGCCGGAGGTTAAGAATCACGGGCATAGATCCAGGACGAGGAGATCTCAGCACGAATTAACGGTGAACCAACTGCATGGTTTGAAGTAACTGGGACTAAGCTGAGCTCTTGTTTTTTTATCGACGAATCCCAACTCCTAAATACAGTAGGGTCCCTGTATCGGTGGGATCGGTATCCGCTGATTCGCTTCTCCCGAATCCTGCTGTGCCAAATCTGGATTTTTCTCTCTGCCTCCAGCCTTCCCTACGCGCAGTACTTCGGGGGCGTGTCGGCTCTCACTCCGGAGCAGTACCTGAAGATCAACGGTTTCCCCAACGAGTACTGGGGCTGGGGGGGTGAAGATGATGACATTGCCACAAGGTGAGCGACTCCATTTCCCCGCGTTCGACGCACAAGGCTGATGCGTCAGCCCTTCCCACCGCTTCGAACGGGCATTGCTTCTCCTGTGCTTTTGACCTCCCGCCGTAGGTTTAACCGCTTGCTTGGCTGGGGCCGCCGGTCCTGGCCGTAGGCCTTCTCGCCGCTGGAAACCTTGCCCGCTCCCGCCTCTGCCTCGCGAAGCAGGGCCTGCTAGGCTGGTCCCCAAACCTGAGGACTAGAAACTTGCTTTTTAAAAAAGGAACAGCCGTTGAGAGCCAGCTTTGGTGGAAATATTTCTTCCTCCTCCTCCGCGTTTGTGGTGCAGAACCACCCCGTGGTGACATGCTTTTTCCAGACAAAACTGTTCGTTTCGGCTGTTTTTGGGGTCGCTTTCTCTGTTGTTTTGGTCTTCCTCCAGTACAGCCTAGATCTTGAACCTACTGCTTGCAGCACCAGGTGCAACGCTTGTTCTCTTCCCCATTTTCTGTGTGTAACGCTCATTCCATTCCCCAGTTTGAGCTCTTGCAGCTGGGGCACTGCCTTCCTTCCTTCTCCCCTCCTTCATCATCATCATCATCACCATCTCTCTTCTTTTTTTTCTTGTCTCTCTCTCTCTCTGCTCCCTGGAATCTTTGCATGCTCATTTCTCCTCACACAGGGTATGGTAAATTTAGGTGGCAGCATCCAGGTAAGTGAGGGTGGCGATGTGTCTGGCTCTGTAATCCTGTCAGTCCTGGCACAGGCTAGCTTTCCCCAGAGTGCCCTTCAGAGGCTTTGGACTACAGCTTCCATCATCCCCAGCCAGCATGAGTGATGATGAGCCACCATGGGAGCTGAAGTCTCAAACAGAATAGAGGATACCAGCCTTCCCCAAAAATCCAGGGCTCTTCAGCTGTTTTGGACTACCGCTTCCATCGTCCCCAGCCAACGTGGCTGAGAGCGAGGGACCGTGGGAGCCGAAGTCTGAAACGGAGAGAGCATACGGCGGTTTGGGGAACGGCAGTATGGGCTGAAAGCGGGACGAGGGGACATCGCATTGTTTTTGACTGGACTCCCATTCCTATCATGCTTGAACGCTGGCTAGGGGCTGATGGGAGTTGAAGTCTGAAAAAGCCATCAGGCGAGCCACAGGTTCTGCACATGAGCATGCAGTTCTCGGGTGCGCTTGCTGGTTGGCACACTTAAAAGTAAAGTTGGGGGAAGAATCGAGACCGTGACTGGATCACAAGAGAATCTAAAAAGCCCCCAAACAGGATGGCTGGGTGATTCGTTGGCCGCCCACCCTGAGGGTGAAGAGAGGCGTTCGTTGGCTGAAATCCGGGGAGAGCAGGCCCATGGGATCCATGGGAGGAGCTGAGGCACCTGATCCCCACTGATTCAGTGGGGCTTGTCTAGCGGACACCCATCTTCCCCAGTGGCCGGCCCACTGGGGATGATGGGTGCTGTGGTCCAGGGGCTCCACAGAGGCTCCGGGAAGAAGCTGCCGTTGAATGCCTTAGCACTTGGGGATGATGGGTGTTGCAGTCTGGAACATCCCCCAGAGGGGCAGTGACGGATGTACCGTTGGTCTTGCAGGCTGAAGCGACCCCAACTTTTGTGGTAGGTCCCACCTCTCACTTTGCAGACCCAATTCTGGCCACGAATCCTGGTCAGGATTCGCCAGGGAGGGAATGGAACAGAAGGCGGGGGGTGGGTGGGTCTGGAGAAGGGAACGAGCCGAGACCGTGACCCACAAAGCAGCTCCCCGAAAAATAGTTAAGGTGTTTTTTTTAAATGGTTCCCGTAGTTTGTCCAGGGCAAACCTTAGCTCTTCCTTACTCCTCAGGTGTGCCCTTGGCATGCTTTTGGCGATGGCTGTTCCCCTGTGTTGCCATAGCAGCTATTCCCCCTCCCCGTGTGGGGAAAAACAATTTAATTCTTAACTGAGAATAAATTTCTTTATTCTCTTAGCTGAGAATAAAGAAAAAGCAGCAAGAAACGAGAGTGGGAGTTTGCAGCGCCAGTTCCCGATTCTTCCTGGAAAAAAACCCCCCGCCTAAAACGGACAGGTTAAAAAAAGACGTGACCCGAATCCAGTGCCCTGGTGGGCTGGAATTCTCTCACCTCACAGTACCACCCCCACCAACATCTCGTCTGATGTCGGGATATCCTGATTAGCAAGCTAACGAGGTGTGGGCTGGATAGATCGTGTCCGGTGGATACACAGTTGGCTCCAGAATCGTATTCAGAGGGTGATGATTAATGGGTCCTTCTCTTACTGGAAGGAGGTAACAAATGGGGTACCCCAGGGCTCAGTCCTGGGTCTAGTGCTCTTCAACATTTTTATGAATCACCTGGGTCAGGGGGTGCAGGGAATGGTAATCAAATTTGCAGATGCCCCAAAATTGGATGGAATCGCTAATACACTGGAAGACAGAAACAAAATTTAAAGTGATCTGGATAGGCTGGAGCACTGGGCTGGAAACAACAGAATGAAATTCAACGGGGAGAAGGGAGAAAGTATTGCACCTCGGAAAAAGAAACCAAAGGCACAGTTAGAAAATGGGGGATACTTGGTTCAGTCATACTACGAGCGAGGATCTTGGAATCGTCCTAGATCAGAAGCTGAATATGAGCCAACAGTGTGATGTGGCTGCAAAACAGGCAAACGCTGTTTTGGGCTTCATTAAGAGAAGTATAAGTCTCCAGATCCCATGAGATATTTGTTCTCCTGGTTAGGCCTCACCTTGAGTCTTGTGTCCAGTTCTGAACACCGCACTTCAAGAAAGATGCTGACAGATTGGAACAAGTTCAGAGGAGGGTGACAAGGATGATCAGGAAGCTGGAAACCAAGCCCTAGGAGGAAAGACGGAAAGAACTAGGCCTGTTTAGCCTTGAGAAAAGAAGACGGAGGGGAGATAGGATAGTATTTTTCAAATACCTGAAAGGCTGTCATTCAGAGAAGGGGCAGGATCTGTTCTCAATCATCCCAAAGTGCAGGACACGTAACGATGGGCTCAAGCGACAGGAAGCCAGATTTAGGCTGAATTTCAGGAAAAACTTCCTAACTTATAGAGCAGTACGACAATGGAACCAGTTACCTCGGGAGTTGGTGAGTGCTCCAGCACTGGAGGCATGCAAGAGAAATTTAGACAGCTCCCTGGCAGATATACTTGATGGCTTTATAGGCCCCTTCCAAATTCACTATTCTATGAAAAAATGATTGGGTTAGGGAGGGACTTTGGTAGACCCCCCCCCCTCCGGAAATGCTGGGACTCCCTCATCCAGTCCTGACTCTGGGATGCCTGCCTCCTGCACAGGGTACGCCTGGCCGGCTTGAAGATTTCGCGGCCGCCGGTCTCCGTGGGGCACTACAAGATGGTGAAGCACAAGGGCGACAAAGGCAACGAGGAAAACCCGCACAGGTACGCCCGCTTTCTCTTCTCCAGGGACCGCAGAGCAGTTGCTAGCAGCTGGCTGGATAGCTCAGTGAGTTAGGTCTCTGGCTGCAGAGCCAGAGGTTGGGAGTTCGAATCCCTTCTGCGAGTAGAGCCAGCCTGGGTGGCCTTGGGCAAGCTGCACAGTCCCACAGCGCCCCTAGAGGAAGGGAAGGGTAAAACCACTTCTGAGTATTCTCTACCTGGGAAATTTATTGCTGTTATTTATTTAAAATGTTTTTACCCCACCTTTCTCTTTAAAAGGACCTAAAAGGGTTCCCGTAAGTCAGAATTGACTTGATGGCACATGGTGGATTCTGATTAAACATTTCCAAACTGTTTCTGAACTTGATTTTTAGCCTTTAATATACATTGGATTGTTTTTAAAATCTGATCTATCGTGTTTTTAAAATCTGTTGTTTTATCTCTTGTTCGCCACCCTGGGCCAAGGAGAAAGGCCGCTTATAAATCATTTAAATTAAATTAAATTAAAATAATGGATTTATAGCAGCCGGCGGACCAACCTCTGGCCGGCGCCCTCTGCGCTGGCATTTCTTCTCTTGCAGGTTTGACCTCCTGATCCGGACACACCGGGCGTGGACGCAGGACGGCATGAATTCCCTGGCGTACACCCTCCTGTCGAAGGAGCTGCTCCCGCTTTACACCAACATCACGGCCGACATCGGCACCAACCCGCGGGCGGCCAAGGGCGGGAAGGCGGCCCTGCCCAGCCTAGGAGGGAGGAACTACCCCACCGGCAGCAACCACAACTTCCGGCAGGAGATGCTACGGAAGACCCCCTTTGCCAAACTCTCCCAGGCCATGGGGTGGGGAGAGGTGCCTTTTGCCACCATCCAGGCCCTGCTGGAAGCTGGAAGAAATGAACCAGTGCCCCCCAAGTCGGAGAAACCCCAGACAAACCCCACAGTGAGAAAAGAAGGGAAGCTGTCTCCTGGCATGACTCAAGAGAGGGAGGGAGAAATGGGTGGTGTTGCCTCTTTCCTGGTCAGCCCCACCTCGGACGTCCTGAAGCACAGAATAGAAGATGCTCGGAAAAGGAAGCAGGCGTCCCGAGCAGGGCAGCCGAGCGCAGGCTCCCGCCGACCTCCAGCGGACAGCACCACCCCGGACGCCTCCTTCCGGAAGCCAAAGAGCAACCACACCGGTCCCAAAATCGCGGACTAAAAAAAAAAAGGCGCATCCACGTAGTCTGTCACCGGGCCTCGGTGCTTTAGAACCCGTCGTAGGCGGCGCCGGGGCTTGGAGGGGGTTGAGGACGCTCTCCCTGCTGGGTTTCAAAGCCGGACTTCGCCCAGATCGGGACCACAGAGAGGCCCCGAAACGGGTGAGGATGATACAGCGGTGACGGGAAGGAGATTCGCGTCGTTCTCCCCTTACGGGAAGGGCTCCGGGTTCCAGCTCCCCCTCCTGAAGGCAGGAAACCTGAGTCCCGGCTGACCTTCGTCAGAAAGCTCGCCCACCCCTTGGGTCGGGGTCTTATCCCACTACCGGGGTGCTTACAGAGGGCAGGTTTGGGGCAGGGGGGGGGGGAGACTCTCTGTCTCGACACTGTTTTAAAGGGCGACGACGTTTACTTGAAATGGGAAGGTTGGGAGAGAGCGGTGGTCTACGTTTGGTTCAACTGCCGAATCGCCTGTGGGGCTTGTCCCGCACTCTCCCCCATCATCCCACCGTGGTGTCACATTCCCCGTAAGCGGAAGCAAGTCATCCCGGGAGAGGCTGTGGTTTCACTGCTTGTTGCCCCAGAACAGAATGCGTGTCCTGCAATCCCACGGCCCTATTGGCTCAAGGAGGCCACCGGGGTCCCTGAACGTACGCCTGCAGCCTGGCGCGGCTGCCCGACTCGCTTTAGGAGCATTTTCCTCACTCGAGTCCAACCACAGACCGGCCTTTCCCTGTTTCTTTGTAAATCCATCTCGGGCTTTCCTTGGCCGCGGGTCCCGTTATTTTTCACACGCCCCTTACTCCGCTTTTGTCCACATCATCCGATCGCGCCGGAGAGAAGCAGACTTTGCACGGAGAGGTCATCCCTCTGCTTTTCACCTCCGAGGAAGAAGATCCTCGGACAGGGAGCAAACCGACCGTGACGCAGGCCATGACTTTGCCAAGAAGACTTAAGGTTTGCCGTTTCGGCCCCGTCTTTTTTCACTTCCAGCTGCAGCTCTCCTTTGATGCCGGAACGTCTGGATTTGTTTCGTGCCCAGCAAGACACGAATTTAATTGCCAAGGATTATAAAGCGGCACTCGTTGAGCGAGCCTGAGCCCATCGGAGGTTTCCTTTCCTCTGTAGCAATAACCTCTCCTCACCCCTTCCAAAGGCCGGTCACCGGATGCTGGAATCTCAATTCTGCTCCTGCCACTGAATACACCGGACTCTGTAGCCACAATCCTGCCGGGAAAAGGCGTCGCTGGATCCAGAGAGGAGAGCTGCCTACACCGGTGTAACGAGGCGGATCACCACTCCTTTCTTTAAGCTGCTGCACTGTTTTGTTTTTCTCGTCAATCACCCTCATTGGCTCCCCCAAAAAGCTGGGGTTGTAAGCGCTGTCTCTGAGCAAACCCCTCTGTGCCCCCCTCCCCAGATTGACTTTGGGGTCTTTGGCTCCCATCCCCCTTAAGGCTGCCTAGCCAGCAGCGGGGGGATAATAGGAGCCGTAGTCCGCAAAACATCTGGAGGGCCACGGCTGCTTGCCCCTGCTGTGTGCACAGAAATTGTAGCTGTAGTCTTGTGTCACACAAAACACCCCACACACACACTCCCAGCACCCTTAGGGCTGGTCCCCCCTCCGTCGAAGAGACCATCTGACCTCCCTTGTGCGTCTCACAATCTTGAGCTTTTTGCCAACAGTGTGTAGTTATTTATTCTATTTATGGAGTTCTCTCTGACGGTAGATGCCCCTGCTCCCCATCCTGTTTTTGATAATGGCTTTTTTTTTTAAAGAAATAAAAATATATTGTCCATAGATTAAATACTGTGTCATCCTTTCCAGTTAATCGCCATCTTTTGCCTCCCTGATCTCGGGTTTCTGCCTCCTAAGACGCCAGGCAGAAAAAGTCCACAGGTGTTAGCTTCCCATTCCAGGAGAATAAGTGGGAGAAATGTTCAGAAATGTCCATAATTCCTTGACCACTGGCTATCTGGGCCTGGGTGTCTCTGCAAGCTGAAATCCAGTACAGGTAGACGGCTCCACACCCCTGCAGTGCGCAGCCGGCGCATAGTCTTCCTGTTGAATTTCTACCTGGTGTAAAAACCCAAGCCCTTAAGACATTCACCAGAAATGGTGGCAGAACGTCTACCTTCAACAGCCCAAAAACATCAGCATTCAAAATGTTCTCTTTTGCCCTCTGCACAGCTGCCAGGAAAGCCCTGGGCGCCTCACCAGCGCATTGGGGTGCATGTTTAAGGTGGATATAAAAGTTACAGGAGCTTTTGAACAATCTGGCAATCCTCCAGATGCTTTGGACTACGGGTCCCATGAACCCCAGCCAGGACAACCCACGAGTAAGGGTGTGGGAGGTGGGTTATGATATTTGCAGATCAAAACCCGCCGTGCGGGTGGAGGTTTCACCCTAAGAGAAAAATCACTCTTTTCAGACTTTGTTGAGTTAAAATTGAGTGATGATGTATGATGGTTGCTTTTTTAAAAATTGGGAATACAGTAGATAAGTGAACATTTGAGGGTCTTTTGAAAAGCAGCAGAACCACACTTTCGGTGTGACGTGACAGGAGAAAAAATAAGTATTACGTTCCCCCTCTGAATAAGGTGGGCAGGAAAGCGTGAGGCCGTCTCTCACCCCCATGGGGAAATAGGGGGTTTCTAGGGCTCTCTGAATCCTAGAATCCCCCAAAGCCTTTCTGAGTGAAGCTGGCTGGACAGCTTAATGGTTTAAGTCTCTGGCTGCAGAGCCAGAGGTTGGGAGTTCGAATCCCCACTGTGCCTCCTGGGAGAACAGCCAGCCTGGGTAGCCTTGGGCAAGCTGCACAGTCCCACAGCGCCCCTAGAGGAAGGATAGGGTAAAGCACTTCTGAATATTCTCTACCTGGAAAACCCTGAAAAAGGGTCGCCCATCAGTCAGAATTGACCTGACGGCACATCATTACTGCTTATTATTAGGCCTTTCTGAAGGCCTGACATTTCAGTCCCCTTTGCCACATTCCTGAGACTTTTTTCTTCCCTGTATTCTCACAGCCCTTAAAACGTCCATTCTAAGCAAGAAAAAGGAGGAAAATTAAGGATTTTTCCATTCTACAACCACCTCTTCACCTTTTAAAAACCACAGGAGGTCGGGGATTCCTCGTTGGAAAAACCTGAAGCCATACCCTTCTGGCCCAAGGTCCTGGAAGGAAAGCCGGATGGGAAGCGAGCCATCATCGGCCGAGGGAACCATATTTCTTTTTTCAGTCTGGGAATTTGAGGCTCAAGAGACTTCGCCGAGAAGCTTGGTCACAGCCGTCCGGGCGCTGGCGATGCAGTCGTTGACGGACACACCCTCGTAGGAAGCCCCCACCAGGCTCAGAGGCAGCTGCCTCTGTTCCAGGAAAGCCTTGGAGTTCTCTGGAGAAAAAAAGAGAAAAGGGGGTCTTAGGTTTAGGAGTAGAGATGCAAAATTTCCAAAAATTTCCATTTTTTCCCTGCCAAATAAATACACGGTTTCTTCCCTGGTTTTTTTCCTGTGGAATTTTTCAGAAACTTTACATCTCTGCTTAGGAGCTCTGGAGGCGCTAAACCACCCAAGTCTGTATTGAGTGGGTGAGATTTAAGGCAGGGTTTGGGGAAGCCAAAAATCATTCTGGGGACTACATATCCCAGAATCCTCCAGGCAAATAATTTATTGTGGGAGCAGAAGAAGAGAGAACCTTTCAAGGCCTACCTATGTGTTTCCAGTGGCCGAGCGTGTATTGCGGGATGCAGGCCTGCAAAACATAGACAATATTCAGAACGTTCAAAAAGCTCACCCTGGAGTGCCTTCATTTCACTTACATGAATTGTGTGGGGAATGTCTCCTGTTTGGGGCTACAATTCCCAGAATCCCCAGCCGGCACACCTGTTCGCTTTTGATTTGCACCTGGAAGCTGACAGGTAGCCAGTGAAACTGCGATGGGAAGGCAACCCTTCGGTTCCCTGTACGGCAGGGGTGGGCAAAATGTGGCCCTCCAGATGTTGCGGAACTGCAACTCCCATCAATCCTAGCCCACACAGCCAATAGTGAGGAGTGTTGGGATTTGCAGTTCAGCAACATCTGGAGGACCACATTTTGCCCAGGTCTGCTGTACGGGGTGGCCCTTTAAAGCTGTGTTTCAACGTTTCTGAACAGTCTTCAAAGGCAGCCCCATGCTGAGTGTCTTACAGAAATCCAAATGGAATCGGACGAAGGGATGTCTCGTCATAGCCATGGAAGACCTCGGCAGGTTCTCTCACCCACCAGGATTAACAGCAGCACCGATGGGTGAGTTTCATGAGGATTATAGCCGAGAATGAAGAGGCTAAACTCTACACACACTATTAATGTTTAAAACCTCTACACTCCCTAGTGAGGTCTTTAGCGTCACATCCATCTTTGTCCCGCAGGCAGCAGCCTCAGTTTAACGTTTTCCACCATCTTTCTCTTTTCAATTCCTCATGCCCCTTGAGCGAAGTGGCTGTCGGCCTCTCCCATGTGCTTCCTGACCTGTGAACAATCCCCTTCCATCATGTGGAAGCCAGGGGAGCCACCGGATGGCAGAAGGAACTCTTTCATTACCAAAAGTCTCCCCCTGCTGGTGATGTCAACCAACAGCAGGGATGTTTGGCAATGAAAGACTTCTTCCTCCCATCCTGTGGCTCCCAAGGCTTCCAAATAAATAATCTCTCTGTCACGCCAATTCCAGGATACATACTTTATGAACCTTGACAATAGTGCGGAAGGGCTCAGCCAATATCCCGAGGTGTTCTTTGACGGCAGCCTGGGCACGCTGCAACAAAGCCGCATGGGAGATTTTGTCGGGGTCCCCGAGACCCGGTGTGAACCATGCACCGCCCAGCATCACCTAAAAAGGAAGGAACACCAGAAAGAGCTGCACAATGATTTAGCCTATTTAGTGCAGTGCAGCAGGAACCCCTCCCCCCAATATGCACGGGATCAGTATCTGTGATTTCACTTATCCACAGTCTAATAATATTTTTAAAAATTAAAAGGAAAAAAACCCTAGAAATGCATATTTTCATGATGTATTTACAGAACTGGCCATTAGAGGGAGCCAGAGACCATACTACCATAGTCTTGTTGTTGAAGCCTACATAACATGGTCTCTGGCTCCCTCCAGTGGCCAGTTCAGGTAATAAATGGTAAAAATACTTTTTTCTGATTTTTTTTTCTCTTTTACCATGCTATGTATAGCGTTTGCTATTATCTGCCGTTTTCAGCATCCACAGGGGAACTCTCCCCAAATCCATTCCCAAGCTTTGAATAAAAGCAAACTTTTGTAAACGACGGTAACCCACAGACCACTGAAACACCATCCTCACTAACAATTCAGCGGCAAACCGATAAAAGCCTTAATTCCCGGAGGAAACAAAACAACTGCAAAAAGCTAATTTTTAAACTCCCATTTGATATTGTCTGGAAAATATCAAATGCGTTCACGGGCCCCATAGTGAGCCCCTTTACTTGCAATTTGGCTGAAGATATTTGGTCTAAGGTATTTTCTCGCCCGTTCCCTACTCCCTCAACCCAGCTCTTACCGTTAGGCGCACGCCAGGCCTTCCGGATCCATCCTGTTCGGGAAAAGCGACAGAGTCGTAAACGATGCCCAGCAAGGAGCTGTCCTGAAAGGAAGGCACAAGGTGCCCAAAACCCTGGAAGAAAAGAGTTGTCGAAAACACACATTACACCAGCCACAGCCGTTTGGGTGGTGGGGAATTCCTGCTTCCCTCTCGAGCGTCTGGGAAGACGAGACAGAGTCTGGAAACAACCAGCGACAAATCCAGCGGGACCCCAGCGGGCAAATATGTCTGCAGAAGACCGAATCGACGATCTCCGGACCAGGGAGAAAGATCGTTTTTCTCTCCCACTTTATGCTTTGTCTACGGATGACGGGGTGTGTGTGTGTGAGGCAGTGGCTTACCGTAACAGGGAGCGCCACGTTTTCGTACTGTAAATTCACCACCGCCACCGAAACGGCTTGGATGGCTAACAGCTCACGGGCAAGCGGCTCGGCCCAGGCGGGGAGTGACTCGGCCAGGGCTGAAAGCAGAAAGAGAACACGCAGGTGAAGTAGGAAGCGCAGGAGGAAAGACGAGCGGGTGATTTTCATTTAATTTAATTTTTTTTGCCCGACAGCCTCTCTCTAACGTGTGCAACAATCACCACAAGCAGGACCCGGTGTCAATACGGAGTCTTGCTCTTCCAGCTGGTAGCCAGCCCCTTCCTTTGATGCTCCTTTATTTAGTTATTTAGTTAGTTAGTTAGTTTTTCTCCTTTAAAAAAAAGAAAAGGACCCAAAGCTGCTTAAGGTCATCAAACCCCAATATCAAAAGCTAAAAAAACCCGTAAATGATTCAAACATTTAAAAAAGGATGAATCAAGTTATATTGAAAAAAGGTGAAGGGAAAACATGACTAAAAACAGATTTAGAAGCAACGAAATATAAACCACCCTGTTTATTGTCTCCTAGATAGCCAGTCATTCAGAGAAAGCCTGCCTGAAGAGAAAGGTCTTTGGCTGCTTGCGGAAGGACACCAAAGACGGGGCCAGCCTGGTTTCCAGTGGGAGGGAGTTCCAGAGTCTGGGAGCAGCCACCAAGAAGGCCCTCTCTCAAATGCACTGAGATAAAGGCATCCATTCCGCTCCTTCTCTCCTAATTTTCTCCTCCCGACCCATAAACATACAGTACTTCATGACCACCTCGGATGTTCACCCTACACTGAATAGTTTGGGGGTTTCCTTTAGAGGTTCTTTCCCCCTCCCGCTCAAATCTGTCAATTTTGGCAACAAAAGGGCTGTGAGCGAACAAACTTTTCTATTAAGATATAGGGAGTGCAACCTTCACAATTCAACAATGAGGAAAGTTGAAACCAGACTACAGGAATTCTGCAGTGGGCCCTCTCACGTGGGGAAGCCTGGTTCTGGAAGGCTGAGAATTCAAGTTTCTAGTCCTCAAGGTTGAAATCCGATCGCTCATCCCAACCAGATCAGATCTCCTGTATCCGTGTGAGTGACATACACGTGTTCGTCTACTGCTCATCAATTAATTCAAAGAGGTCTCCCTTAATGGGAACTAAATCGGAGTGGCGGTTAGCATGCAGTCGGATGCAAAATGTACATTTCGAAAGAAAATGCTCAGCTGGAAACACAGGTGCAGTTGGTGAAACAGAGAGAAAAATTAGACAGGTTACGTGTATCTATTCGTTAAGACATAAGCAACAGGCAAGGTCATGTCAATTTCCAATTAGCCCACAATTGCGTGTTAAAAAAACAACGGACTCAATAGCTCAAAGCCAGTGATGCCACCGAGGTGGCCCTTCCTACCTCTGGCTGGCAAAGCGCTAATGACATGATCGGCCTCCACACCACCATTATCCAGGGTGATCTAAAGAAGAAAAGCACCATCAGGGTTAATTTCACTCTTCCTAGTGTCTTAATCTCTCTCCAGAGGCCATTTAGCCAAGTTACAACCCGGTCCCCATAGAAAGAGGGCAGACCAAACTGTTTCTGCACTGCGCTGCTCCCGTGACTAAGCCTTTCACCCTATATTTTTTTTTAAAAAAATCCCTGCACATAGAAATCTAGCAGGCCAGTAGCCTAGTCTTTTCCCTGAAGTGCTAGATTTCTAGTTGCTGGGATTTCATTGGAGGGATGATAACATTTGAATGGGCTACTCCCCACCAATCTCACGTGTTCACAGCCCAGAGGGAGACCATCTTCCAAGACAGGATGGGCATAAACGACATCTCTCTTCATCCCCCTCAAACCCAACATTCAGTTTTCTATGAATTCCCGTCTCCTAGTATTACACAGAGATCTGCAAAAACTCTTGATACCAGCAATAAAACCTTGTTTTATTCTCCTATGTCCTCGTTTGTTGTTATTTCTTGCACTCTTTGCTTTTCAAAATAACTTAACTCCCAACAAAACTTTAGGTTCTTGAGCGGTTTGGCCAAGATTTACAGCCTTCCTGTGCCACACGGCGATTTCTTTGCATGCATCCCTTCCTCTGTGGAATTTTGTTAAGATTTTATTTTGTTCTATGGCTTTATTTTAAAATAACCAAACACCACCCAGAGAATTCATCCCACAGTCATTTCTTTAATACAGAATTTTATTATTCTTATTAATAAGACGGTATAGGTGATTCTCCCTTCCTCTCCTGTACCCTCACGGGAATCCTGTGAGGTAGAGGAGTCTCAGAGACGGTGAGGGGATACGAACCCAGGACTCCCCAACGCTTGACCGGCACCCGAACCCAGACTATCCCTTGTTGTTATGTGCCGTCAAGTCGCCTCCGACTTGTGGCAACCCTATGAATCACAGATCTCCAAAATGTCCTCTCCTTAACGCCTCAGCGCTTGCCTGTGGCTTCCTTTAGGGAGTCCGTCCATCTCGTATTTGGTCTTCCTCTTTTCCTGCTGCCTTCCACCTTTTTTCCAGCATGATTTGTCTTTTCCAGAGAATCCTGCCTTCTCGGGATGGGCCGAAAGTAAGACAGCTTCAACGTCAACCTTTTGGCCTCCAGAAAGAGAGAGTTCAGGCTCTCCAAAAGGAGTTGGGACTACAACCCCCATCATCCCTTGCCAGCATGGCGACTGGCTGGGGACGCTGGGACTTGTACTTCCACCTACCCGAAGAACACCAGATAAGGGAAGGAGAACCACCACGCGGCTTGGAAGAAAACACCAGAATTCCTTGCCTTCTCGGCAAAGATCCGGGGATAAAACGAAAAGGATAAAATTCAAATTAAGAGGGAAAAGCTTTGATCCTCGCTCCGCCTTTCTCACCCGCCAGGAACCGGACGCCGTTCTCTCCAGTCGCCGTACGGGGGCTCCGCAATGGATCTCCACCCCCCGCAGCTTCAAGACGTCCGCCAAGGCTTCCGGCAGCGACTCCATGCCCTCCCGCAGAGACCACTGGCTCCAGCGCTCCGCCTGGGCCCGACGGATGAGCGGCGAATCCACAGGCGCGGTTTTCTCTAGTTTAAAAAATAATAATAATAAAAAGGTACATCCTTAACACATTATACTGAATTAGTCCCTTGGTTTATTTGAACCCAGGGTCAAAAGGGGTCCTGATTTCCAGGCGGGATTCTAGGCTAGCCCAACCTGCACAGGTGTGGTTCTCTCTGGCGGTCTCCCATCCAGGTAATAACCAAGCCAGACCCTGCTTAGCTTCCCAAACCAGATGGCATCACGTGCATTCAGGATGGTAGGGTGGCATTACAAAATTGGTGAGCATCCAACTTTTCTCTGAAGTGGTCTTTTAAATTAAATTAAATTAAATTTTCACCCCACGTTTATTATCAAAAAACCCCAAGCTGGACTCCCTCAATAGGGAATTAGCTTCAACGCTCGAGATGTAAAACTTCCAAAAAATTTCCATTTTTTCTAAGGGGGGGGGGGAGAAAGGGTTTCCCCCCGTTTTTTTTCCTGGAAAAATTGGAACGTTTCAGAAATTTCACCTCTCTGCTCAACACAGACACAAAACAACTGCATTACACACTTTCCTTCCGAGCCTCACCTCCGCCAAAGGCCATGCCCACGAGGACAGACCGGTGCTTCCGCTCGGCCTGGAACAGCGCCGGGAAGCAGGACCGCACGCTCAGCGCCCGGCAGTCTCCCGCAAACACCCCTCGGCACAGGCTGTCGATCACAATGTCGGCCAACTACGGAGACGAGAACACGGGACGCCAGACAGAACTTGGGGTACGGCTTCAACAACACCAACTACAAGTCCCAGCATCCCCACCTCGGTGCTGGGGGATTCTGGGCCAGGCAATCCAAAAACATCTTTCTCAAGTTTGGCTCTTGAGGGCCACGGGGCCGGCTCGCGGTCAGCCAAAGCTGGCGATGGCCATCGCTTTGAGCGTGGAGCCAAGTCCTGCTCTTTAATCGACATTTTAACAACACCCACCCCCAAGGGCCTCATCCTGACCGTACAGGGAGGGGCAGGGGGGGAAGAAGTGTGATAACAAACTGCAGAAGGATAGGAGGGGTGCCATCGTTTCTCCGCAGCACTGTGTGCCGCTGATAAAGCCTTAAAACCATGTCCCACCCTCGGCTCGCTTCTCTCGTCCTCCACCATCCATCAGAACGAGGTTCAGCAAAACATCGCTCCTCAACCCATCCAGGCACTTTCAAGGTTACCCCTTCCTGCCACACTCTTCAATGTAGGAACACTAGGTTCCCGCCTGACACCTCCACCCCATCTTAGTCTCCCTTTGTCGGTTCTGCCCCCCAGCGTGGACAAACCAAGCTCTCAAATACTTCTGCTCTTGCTAGCAAGAACATGGTCTCCTGTTTACATGTTCCTTAGTTCTTAGGAATTTTCTTGTTCATAGAAGCACAAGAGCAAGGATAGGAGGAAAAGTTGGCAACTTCGGCGTTTGCACAATTCTCTTTTCTCCTCCTTATGGCCTTCTCCTGCCGGGGACGCCACCAGATATTTCCCCCAGCCTCTCTCTCTCGAGCTTGGCATGCCGAAACAGAGCAGGGGAATATATTTACTGGCAAAGAGATCCTAAAATTTCAGGCTTTTTAACTTCCGCAAGCCGTTCAAACAGTAAAAGGCAGAGGAGCACAATCGGGGAGAAAATGTGGCAACCTTTTCCTTAAGATAAGAGGAAGAATTTTTTTTTTTTACATTAATGGCCCTTGGAAACAGTTCAGTTGAAAGATTCATACCTCCTGTCCAAAACGGCGCTGCACGAACGCATGGATGTTCTCATCCGCTTCGGAGCCGCGAGGGGTTATTAGCTCTTTCAGGCCGCACCAGATCAGAGGGCGTGAGAAGGGAGGCACAGTCCGAACGAGGCCGCTGGAAACCCACCCCGAAAAAGCAGAGGGTTAAAATGAGCGCTAAAAAGGTCAAGGGGGTAAATAGATGGTAAACTATTTAGAGATGAATTTGTCATATTTAGTTACATTCCGTTTTGAAATTAGTTGCAAATTTAGTTGCGATTCTTTAAAAACATTTTATCGTTTGACACAATTTGGTAATTTTGTAACCCCTCGGGGTTTCCGTCATTTTGCATTGGCTGGATTTTTTTCTTATGTTAGAACAAGGTTCATTTTTATTCTCCCTGCCGGGATTCCACGAGTCCCCCTTCGTAGCATGTCCTACAGGTGCCACAACACCGTAGCACGATCTCTTTCAATCAAAATCATCTCGCACATCCCAGAGAAAACACAACTATATTGCCGGCAGCGCTTAAGAGAAGGACAGGCGGATATTCCAAAATCATCTTCCAGGTTTCTGGAAAACGGACGTACCCGATGCTTGAAGGCAGCTTATGTAGGGCTCCGTGAAGATAGAGGTAGCGATTCTTGGAAGCCGGGTGATCACCGGGGATGGGAAGAATATCTCTTTCAAGCCCAAGATCTGAAACCTTGAAAACAATCACAATCCTGCTATGTTTAACCACGCGGCAGACCATGCTGTCTACATTTTAGCTCCATCATGTATTAACCATGGCAAGAAAATCTCGGGGGAGGTGTGTGCGTGTTTTTTCCAAGCAACACAGATTCAAAACAAGACAGCGGGTTGTATTTGTTGTCGTACGTAGAGTTACCTCCGACCCCATTCATCATCATCATCACCGAATTGCAGAGCTGGAAGGGACCCTATGGATCATCGAGTCCAGGAAGCACAACATGGAATCGCAGGCAATCTCCAAAATGTCCCGCCCTCCACAGACCGGCTCAGCTCTTGCAAACTCAAGCCCGTGGCTTCCTTTAGGGAGTTGGTCCCTCTCAGACTTGGTCATCTTCCTCTCTTCCTGCTGCCTCCAATCGTTCCCCAGCATGATTAGATGGTTGAATTTACCATCACGAAAAGGAGGAAGCCAGGTTAAAAGAAACAGTATTTAAGGATGCTGCAATTTGCTAAGCGGCTGGAGACAGCGATGTTTTCTTTTCTGTAAAAGGACAGGGCACAAAGATGGCAGAGCCAGAGGTTGGGAGTTCGAATCCCCCCACTGGGCCTCCTTGACAGGGGCAGGACTGGATGATCCAGAGGGTCCCTTCCAGCTCTGCAGTTCTAAGATGATGATTTCCACAATGCAAACCACACTGCTCACCCGTTTGAGGAGTAAACTGTGTCTGGTTTAATGGGTCATTCTCCAGAAGAAAGACGGGTGAAACGGGTTGCTTTTTTTCCTTCTTTTTAAAATGATTCCTTCCACAACAACATCGGGGCCACTAGATATTTTATGACTACAATTCCTATCACTCTGCCGGTTTTTGCTAGGCGTAATGGAAATTGCGGCCCATCCTCTAGACCAGTGGTTCTCAACTTTGGGTAGCCCAGATGTTCTTGGGCTACAATGCCCAGAAACCCCGGTCGGCACAGCTGGTGGTGAAAAGGCTTCTGGGAGTTGCAGTCTAAGAACATCTGGGTTTCCCCAAAGGTTAGACACCAGGGCTCAAGAGGGCCATACACCCTTAAGGTACCAGAGGCAGGATCTTCTGAGTCGTGACCCTCAGCCCTAGGGGGCTCCCACCCGACACGTCTGGCTCCCTGTGTCGTTTTTAAGAGGGTGTCCAACACCCCTTTGGTGCTCTGGGCTTGCAATTAAAAAAAAAGTAGTTTTTGGTCTTTATTCCATGTCTTCTTATCTCAGCTCGGATCGGTCCTTTTTAAACAGTCCCATCGTAAAAACTGTTTTTTATTAGTGGTTTCATAGACTTGTTATACCTGCGGCAGCGTAAGATCACAGGCTTACCCGAGGAAGACCGCAGCCAGAAAAAGCAGCTAAGAAAACCATCAAACAAACAAGCTGGCGCCCAGTTCAGATCCTCTGTTTTCCTCCACCCTCAGTCATTTATTGCACCATAAATGAGACTTCACTACTGCGGGGGATGGGTCCCAAGCTTCCCCGTGGATGCTGAAAAACGTGGATTAGACCAAACTCGGTTTTAATAGCGAATGCGACACATAATATGGTCTCTGGTCGTCTTCAACGGCCAATTTTGGTAATGGCCTCATAGAAATACATTAATGGTATACATATCATGGTCTCTGTCTCCCTCTAGTGGCCAATTTGGGTAACTTCCTCTTTAGAAATATATATATTTCTAGGATTTTTCTTTTAAACATTTTAATATTTCCAGACCGCAGATCAGTGAACACTGATTCTTCAGATACGGAGGTCCTACTATATCTCGATTCCTCTCCCAGCTTCTCAGCCTACCAGAAGAAGAGTATTTTTTCCCACGGCCCCAGCAGGACGGATCCCTCTGGGTCCATGTTCAAACACGGCCCCGTCCTCTTTCCGTGTGGAATTGATCCAGCCTCCCAACCGGCTGCTGCTTTCCACAAGGATGACCTGGCGGGAGAAAAGGCAAGAAAATGTGACTCGGTGGAACTGGGAACTGCTGAATAGCTCAATGGTGGAGGCCTCTGGCTGAGGAGCCAGAGGTTGGGAGTTCGAATTCCCCCACGGGGCCTCCTTGACAGGGGCTGGACTCGGATGATCCCTAGGGTCCCTTCCAGCTCTGCCATGCTAGGATGATGATGATCTGGGAGGGGCGATGCTTAGAGAGGCAAAACAGCATCACCACTCACAGGCATGAGAGAGGCACTGTCGTGTAGTGGCTAGAGTGACAGACTCGGATTAAGAGGCTCTGGGTTCAAGTCGCTGCTTAGCTACTGAAAGCTACCAGGCGGGGGCCGGCAATGGCAAACTACCCCTTAAATATCTCACATACTTTGAAAACCCCACTACGGTGACCATAAGGAAGATGCGACTTGATGACAGAAGAGGCAGCAGGCTAGGAAGAAAGCCAATATTCTCTCCCCCCTCCAAAGAAGGAAAAGTGTCTGAACAGGGAAGGATCCAAAAAAACAGCCCAAAAAGATCTCAGGAGGGTCAGCAGCCTTGAAATGCTCCTGGTGAACCAGTGTCTGTGCATATCCTATGTGATGGAGTTGAAGCAGTATGGGATATGTAGTCAGAGAAATGTAAAATGGAGTCAGACAGGTTCTGTGTGAAGATGATTTGAGAAGACACTGGAATATGTTTTTTCTAAGTGCTATGAGAGTGTTTTTCTGAAGACCGGTCCAGCATGGTTCGAGATAAAGCTGAAGGTCGGACCAAGAAGCCCGTGAAAGACTCGACATTCCGAGCTAAGTGGAGAAGAGATAAAAACACCTGGATTTTTATGGGAATTGAGGGAGGAGGAAGACGTTAGAGCCCCTCGAGGCTAATTGGTTAACAGCCATGAAGTGTCAAGAAGAAGGGAGGAGTTAGAGAATGTAGAAAAATGGACGATGGGTTATGTGGAAGAAGTTCGGAAGTTCTATTCCATGATGATGGGAGAGAAAAATAACTTGATGGTTTGAGTATGTGGTTTGAAGGAGAAAGAATGTAAGTGGAGAGAAAGAAGGAGGTGGGGCTAGCCCACCTTAATAGTGTTTATTATTTTAACGGGGATTAGTTATTTTATTTAACTGTAATGATCTTTGAATATGTTCTTTATGCTAAAGCTTGAGCCATATAAACTGATTCTGTGAAACTCTATTTTTCTAATAAAAATTAATTATAAAAATCCTTACAAAGGACTGGTCTCTTGAACAGCAGGGTCTGGCTAAATCCAGGGGGTGGAGAGGGCCACAAACTAGCTATGTTTAAGAGTCCTACCTAACTGAGCTGTTGTGAGTTCTAAGGAATCACAAAGCCCATGTGTCTGTACTTGCAAAGTACTGGGTAGAAGTAAAGTGTTCTTTTAAGGTCAGACTTGTTCAAGGGGCTTACGCTAACGCACTGCTGGGACTTGCTCCAGCGCAAAGGTGGTAGGTATGTGGCCTGTCGAACTCTCTGACTGAGTGCTAAGCGCTCCTTAGGGAGGCTTGGGCACTACATCCTATACTGCAACATTTTGTTGCCGTTCCTAACATCTCTTTTTGAAATCAAAACCTTGTTTCCTTTTTGGAAAAAAACCAGGACTTTTTTAACACACTTTATTTTAAAAGTTGGATCATCTGGCGGGCGAACGGCTAAAGTTGAGGGGGGGAAAAACACAACCTTTCAAGATTTTGTTTGGAACCCTCTTAAGACAGGCTACACGGTCGCCCCTGTTCCATTCTGGTGGGATCCATTATGCTTTGGACCGTGCACATTTCTAACCTCAGGACAGTTTTGGCCACACACCACAACCTTGTCACATGAGATACAACTCTTACCTTGGGCGCTTGGGGGCTTCGGGCGAGGTAAAAGGCCGCTGCCAGGCCACTCACCCCACCACCGAGGACGGCTACTGTCCGCTGCATCGGGAAACCTGAGAAGGGCCAGAAAAGGTAAAACCACTTGATTTGACTACATCCTAAAGCCACCTACAACTGTGTACACCCGATCATTTGTAATTGCAACCTCATGACCAAGTGAAATGGGGCTACTTGGACACAGAATACATTTTCTGGGACTGTGGAGAAATTCAATCCATGCAGCGCTTCTGTGCATGCAATTTATGCCCCACCGCACATACACATGAAGATCTAGCAAATGGCCAAGAGAATGCTATTTAAGTAGCCAGCTTCCGGTCAAAAATATCTTCATTTATCTGAACGTTTTGTTTTTAATCCTGCCTATATGAAATCACACCTGCGAAATATAGGTATGGTGAAAAAGGATTTACATTTTAAGATAAGCTGGCTGGATAGCTCAGTGGGTTAGGTCTCTGGCTGCGGAGCCAGAGGTTGGGAGTTCGAATCCCCCACTGGCACTCCTTGGCAGGGGCTGGACTTGATGATCTATAGGGTCCCTTTCAGCTCTGCAATTCTAAGATGATGATGATGATTTCTCCTCCTCATATGACTTACGGAGTGAATGAACGGGGGGTGGGGGGGCTGAGCCAGTGACTAAAAAATAAATAAAATAAATAAATGAATCAGGTGGCACCATACATTTGGAAAAGCGGTTGAAAATAGAGATGTCAAAAATAAAAAAGAAGAATTTTGGATTCAGACTGATACACACCTAGCTCCTAACATTCCTTAGTTTATGTTTTTCTCTACTGTTGTAAACCGCCCAGAATAGTGCAATATATATATATAATGGGGCAGTATACAAAACAATGAAATAGATAAGTAAATATAAATAAACATGCCCCATCAGACAACTGTTGAAAGCCAGCTTGTCTGGATGGCAGATGGGGCCGAACCTGGGCTTGCTAAAGTCGAAGAGAAGGCATTTGAAAAGGCTGGCAGGTACCATAAACTTATTAACTAAGATCGAACGATTTGGAGGAAAGAAAATTAAATGGTTGCGACTATAAAATGGGTGCGTTACGTGGACTCCCAAACCATTTCTGTACTCTAGGCATCAACGAGATCACGGCACATCCTAGGGCCTTGAATCCAGCCAACATTTGGTGTAATAATAATAATAATAATAATAATAATAATAATAATAAATATCACCCTTAAACACAAACACACCCTTTCAGCCTGCAGTGACTCCCAATCCCATTCAGGGCCCTTATTTTGCAAGGGGTCCCTCTTCTAACACGCGTGTCTTCCCGCCTTCTGCCTGCATTCACACGACCACCCTCCCGTGCAAAGCTCACCTCCTGCTCTCGCTGCACGCAGCATCCGGTCTCCCTTCTCCGCCTCCCTTCCCGTCAGTTAACCTGGGCACCCCGCCCCTACCCTCCCGCGATTGGCTACTGGGGGAGATGACGTAGGCTCGGGGGGCTGACCGAGCGGCGTCCTATGAAATCTCGAGGGGGCGTGGCTCAAAGGACAGGGAAGGCGGGGCGAATGGAACGTTGGGTTGTTCTCAGTGTTCTATAATCCCAGTATTTCAATTTCCTTCCCGAATTTACGAAGTTGGGTCGTTTTCGTTCCGGATGGACGAAATCAAACGTGGGCTTTAAAGGGTTGCCCCTGCGGACGAAGCTCCTGTGCCTTTGGGAGCCGTTTCACCCTGTCAGGCAGAAATTCAACAGGTTGCGTTTTCTGCCTGCCTCGCCTTCGCGGTGTAGAGAACGGCACCGGTGGAATTTCTGCCTGCCGTGGCGTTTCTTCGTAGGGTTCCACAATAAAAGTTGCGGTTTGGTTGCCTTTCAAAAGAGTCGGCGCTTTGCAGTGAGGGGATCTAGAGATGGTGCTCATGACCTGGCAGCTGCTAGCTCAAATGCTGACTCAGGCAGGCATTCACCAGGTAGTGAGCCGCTCTTTCTCAGCCTCAGTCACTCCATCTACAACGGGATGCGGTGAGGAGACTGCACCGGGTGTCCCGTCCGTCTCTGAGCCGAGAGAAGGAGAAAAAGGGACAAAACTCCTTGAAGAGGGATTAAAGCAGTTAGAGATAAAAAGTGTGGCAACAGATTGTGCTCATTGAAAACCTGAAACAAACGAACCAAATACACATATCACTGAGAATATGTTAAATCATAAACCAGTTTTATTTGAAGACTGGTCTACCGCGTTCTTCAATGGAATCCTTAAAGAGGGAGGTGAAGGAGAGTGGACACCATCACAGATGCTAATTCTGGATTATATTAAAACCTTGTATAGGAATTGTACATGTAGCTGCGAAGACGCCAAAGTGCGAGATCCATCGTTCTCAGTCTCATCCAGATGTTTTGAACTTTGACCCCTGAAAAGGCCCTGGTAGCAGGACCAGGTGGGACAAACATCACGGAGGCTGAAGCCCAAAACAGAGATTTATTTTGTCCCTTTTAATAATTTTCTCCTTTAAATAATTTAATAATTCAGATGCTTCATCATGGTCATTCATCTGGTCAATTGGGTTGATATGTTTGTGATTGTTTTAATATTTGGGTTGTTAAATCGTTTTGCAAGCCACTTTGAGTCCCCCTGCAAGGAGAAAAGCAGAGCAACAAATAGCTGGAGAGCTAGCTAGATTGAGTTTTCGGGAGGGCTGAAAGCTGAGAACCTGTCTACCAGATTCTTGTGTGTGTGTTCTATGCCATCAAGTTGGAACCAACTTATACTGATCCTAATCAGGCTTTCAAGATACTGTAAGTCATATATTTAAGGAGTGGTTTTACCAGTGCCACTCCTTCAGTCAGTTTCCATGGCTGCACAGGGATTCGAACCCTGTCCCCCAGAGTCCTAGTCCCTCGCTCTATATCTGCTATGCCACACTGGGAATATGCCAGATCATTAGCAAGTATTAAAACACAAACACACACACACACACGGAGCCTCTTGTCCTGTCTTTCTCGAATAACTATTTTAGCTCCCAAGCGTTCCAAAATCGGAGGAGAAACCCAGAGGGGAGAAAATACACCCTATTAGTGGCGCCGTTTCATCGCTAATGAGCGAAGGAATTAATTGGGCCCTGGTGAGATTGTTTCAGCAACCAACCACGTCAACTAACCATCATCACAAAGAGTTACCCTGCATTCTGCTCCTGAACAAGCCCCAACGTTTTGGCTTCCAAACAATAATTATGACTATTTCTAGGCAATCTGGAACTCCCAATGCCCATCTTTTATCCCACAAACATAATTACACATCCAAACACATCTGAACTGACGATAGATATTTAATCACTTAAGCACACTTCTTATTCTGTTGTCAGAATACATGTTGAGAACTTAGGAAGTTAGTTGTCTTCTGCAAAGTCAGATTCTTGGGGTTTTTTAGTATTTTTTTGTGTTTTCCATTTTTGTGTTCTCCATTTCTCATAGTGCCATTGTTTGTTTTTTTAATTGTATACTTATTGCTCTTAACTTTAATATTGTCCTTTAATGATGTAGGACACCTCTTTACTCTTTGTTCTTAGCTTTAAATAGTCTCGTTAGATGATGCTCATTGTTTTCAACTTTAAATACCGTCTTTCACTGCTGTCAGCCGCTTTGGGTCCTTTTCAAGGAGAAAGGTAGGGTGAAAAAATATTATAAATAAATAAATTCTATCTGGCAGCAGTGTCTCTCCAGCAAAATCCTTTCCTAGCCCTGTCTGGAGATCCTTGGTCTTCTCTGGTGATCTCCTATCCGAGCAAAAGGTGAACTGTTTTGAAAGCAGTCCATCGCATGCCAAGGTGTGCAGTAACACATTCAGAGACCTGCCATGTTCAGTTCTCCAATTCAATTAACAGGGATGTTGGCAAGTCTTTGGGTCCGAGTCCGAATCTTTTGGTCCTGAGTCCCGAGTTCGAGTCCTTGGTACCAAGTCCCGAGTCCAAGTCCCTATGAAAAACAAGCTTTTCCCCCCAGAAAAAAAGGGAGAAGGTGGATAGGTTCAGAGCCACAAGTTGAGTCTGAGTCGTTGGGGGGGGGGGGGGAACGAGTTGAGTCGCCGGTGTGACTTAAGTCTGACTTGACCGTGCGTCCCGCAACCTGAGTCCCCACCACGCCTGCCAATTAGCAGGAGGTAAAGCGTTTCTGGAAGCAGCAGTTCGTTAACAAAATGTCTGTGACGCATAGATTGTTCTAAAGGATACCGGCTTGGTTGGCCCACTAAAATGCAAAAAAAAATGGGCATTTCCATCTTTGGGGACTCCCCATCCTGCTGAGTGTTACAAAACATTGGGTGGGAAAATCTCCAACCTGATCCTGTTCCGCTTTTTACAGCCCTGGGGGCTTGATGGTGGACCGAGGAAATGAATGGAGGGCGAGAGCTGGTTTCTTAAGGAAAAATGCCAAAATATCTTTTTCTGAGCCCCAGCCGCCCATGAGACCTTCTCCCAAAGAAAAGCAAGCGAAGAAACACTTTTTTTTTAAAGTAAATTTATTCACAAAAAAAAGTTTCAACCTCTTCATTGTTTTTTTTTTCCTGTCATCATCTATGTACAAAGCCATCATTATGTACAAAGTCACAGAGTCGTTAAAATCAGTAGTGGGCAAACACACGTTAGGGTCACCTGAGGGGTCGGGAGAGGACGGACGGACAGAAGGATGGACGGACAAAGGGAGGCCCCTCTCACACAGCCCTCTCCTCAGGCTTTGCCCCACAACCCTGATCTTTCTATGGGGCAACCGTTTCTCCCCAGTCTTGCCTTAAGACCTGGTGAATTTAAAACAAACCCTTGAAACCAACAAGGGAAAAACAAAAGAAATCTTGATGACCCGGGTCGCTCATAGAAACAAACCCCACACAGTGTCGTTTGTTTGTTTTATTATTTTTGTGGCTGTTGCTGTTGTTTGTTTTTATTTTAAAAAACCCGAGCACCAGTTCTCTGAGGTAAGAGGGCAGCAGGGCAAAAGTGCTGGGTTCAATACTTTTTACTGCTTCTTCCAGTGCGTGTCGTCCAGCTCGTAAAAAAGGACATATCCCTCGCTCGAAGGGACCTGGTTGTCGCTGATGGGGGAGACTCTGTTGGAGGGACAAAGAAAAAAAGGTGGAGGTGAAGATGGAGAAGAACAAGACGTTGGGTTTCCCACTTGCCTGTCGGGCAAAATAATTGCTTCCAGTTATGAGCCCCTTTCTCGGTCCGTGCCTCACTAGCACATGGATATATTTATAGGACCTAAGCAGACGGCTTCTGCATTTCAACTGCCCGGGAAACCGGAGGTCGTGTATCAAAATAAATAAAAATACATGCCTAACAGCAACTCTGAATACAAGAATACAGTAGGATCCCCTGTATTCGTGGGCTCAGTATCCACTGATTCACTTATCCAGTCTGAAAATATTAAAAATATTAAATTAAAAAAACCATATACATGTTTATATGTGTGTTTTTTTACTATGTAATCACCGGAACCAGCCATTAGAGGGAACCAGAGACAGTGTTATATAGAGGGTTTGTTATTATCCACAGTTTTTGGCATCTGTGGGGTGACTTGGAACGGATCGCCCACTGACACTGCGGTCTGACTGTCATAAAGCAACTCAAGGCAGACCCATCTATCAATGAAAATCAAGACACGGCCAACCCTAAAACGACCACAGATGCAAAAGAAGCTTCAAGGTATCAGGGGTTAGACCCGACGCGAGTCATTCAAACACAGAAGCCTGAAACACGTGGCATTTAAAGTGCCCGCCTGAAAGCAGTACAGGACAAAAGTCTGGGCAAGGAAGATTTCGAGGCGGTGGTGGCCGGGCGCTTCAGAGGACAGCACCCCGACATTGTCAGAAAACATAATGCAGAACAGCAGCGGCAGTAGAAATGAGGCCCTGCTCAAGAGAAACTCAAGGATTTTTTGTTGTTGTGTCTAGAGAATGCAACGAGGAAAATGAAGATGCCATTTGGGGTGCTTCAAAGAGCCAAACGCCGGCAGGCCACGAGGTCTGCCGTTCGCTGGGGGAGAGCAGATTAAACCGGGTCGGGTTAGCAGACTGACCTGCTTTTGACACATTCCTTGGGGGGGCCGAGGAAGGCAAGTTCTTGGAACGGGCCATTTAAGCTCCTTAACCAGGACACCGACCTGGCAGGTTTTGGACAAATGATATTAATATCCTTACGCTGAGGAGAAAAGCGGAGCTCAGCAAAGCAGGCCGCGGTGGAAAAACGTCCACATTCCAGTCTGGATGTCACTTTCTGTTCCTTACAGAAGCTGGGCTGCGTGTGTAGCATAGAGATCGGAACCTGTGCTGTAGTTCCCTTTGCAAGAAAACCCACAAGAAGGCTAGGAGCTGCCGCCCTCCCGTAGAAAGCATGCCTACGGAGGAGGCTTACTGACTCTCATCACTATAAAAGCAACTTTTAAAAAAGCTCATTTACACTTGCACTACAAACAAAAAGTTATCCCTAATTAATTATATAACCCCTGATTTGCTACAGTGGGCATGCTTGGGTGGTGATGTAGTTGTGCTTGGGGGGGGGGGGCAGCCTAATTAAAGGAGGGAGACAGAACAGAAGATGGGAAAGAGAAATATTGAACAGGAGACAGACTGACTCCATTAAGGAAGCCACAGCCCTGTGTTTAGTGGCCGTGAGCAGGGCAGTGAATGACACGACCTTTTTAAGGTCCTGAATTCATAGGGTCATCCTACGTCAGGAGCAGGAGAAGGCACCGAACAACAAGAAAGGTGTCTCAACTTTCCTGGAACGCAACACAGGTGTCACTTAAAGAAGGAAGGAAGGAGCTGATGATGGATAGAAAGAAAGAAAGAAAGAAAGAAAGAAAGAAAGAAAGAAAGAAAGAAAGAAAGAAAGAAAGAAAGAAAGAAAGAAAGAAGGAAGGAAGGAAGGAAGGAAGGAAGGAAGGAGCTGATGATGGATAGAAAGAAGGAAGGAAGGAAGGAAGGAAGGAAGGAGCTGATGATGGATAGAAGGAAGGAAGGAAGGAAGGAGCTGATGATGGATAGAAAGAAGGAAGGAAGGAAGGAAGGAAGGAAGGAAGGAAGGAAGGAAGGAAGGAAGGAAGGAAGGAAGGAAGGAAGGAAGGAAGGAAGGAAGGAAGGAAGGAAGGAGCTGATGATGGATAGAAGGAAGGAAGGAAGGGAGGGAGGGAGGGAGGGACGGAAGGAAGGAAGGAAGGAAGGAGTTGAGGATGGATGGAAGGAAGGAAGGAGCTGATGATGGGTACAAGGAAGGAAAGGAGGAAAATCATATCCAGCTTTGCTTACCGAGAATCATTGTAAACCCGCCAGCCAGACTGGTCCTTGCAGAAGGCTGTGTAATGGCCATAATGTACGCTGCCAGAGTGATTGCAGAGGGCGTAAAGGTTGTACACAGGAGTGCCTGTAAGAGAGAAAGAGTGTAGGGCAGTGGTTACAGCGCTGGACGCTAACATCCAGGTTCTCAGCCTCCCCGAGTGTTCTTGGCCAGCCGCTCCCTCTCAGCCTGACCTCCTGCATGGGGAGGACAGTGCGGGGAAGAAGAGAACCACAGACTTCCCTTTTAACTTGGTTGAGAAAAGAAGAGATGGAACTGCAACTGACAGCAAGTCACTTCATGAGAAATGAAAAGGACCAGCTGTTAACAGCTGACCGTGCAAGGTGAAAATACAATGGAAAAGGCGTGCCGGAGCGAAACAGACCCGTTGGCGAAACAACCTGAGACACCAGTTTGGATGCAACAAAACATCACAACTTAGCACTGCTACATCCAAAGTAGGTACAACCGCAAAGCAGGAGAAGAACAAGAAAAAGAAAGAATACAACATTGAACAAACAATCTTTAAATCGCTGTATTGAAACTTGATTGTTCCTTGGTATGTTTTAAAATACAGTAGAACTGTGGTATCCGTCAATTACAAACCCACCCCGCAGATGCTGGAAATTGTGGATAAGAAAACCCGATAGATAGATAGATAGATAGATAGATAGATAGATAGATAGATAGATAGATAGATAGATAGATAGATAGATAGATAGATAGATAGATAGATAGATAGATAGATAGATAGATAGATAGATAGATAGATAGATAGATAGCATAGTCTCTGGTTTCCTCTAGTGGCATGTTCTGGTAACACATCTAGGAATATTGTATTTCTGGGTTTCTTAATTTAATATTTTCAGGCAGCGGAGAAGTGAAACCACTGGAACTGATTCTGTGGATACGGCAGCTGTATTGTAGGGTTTAAAAAATGATTTTGGTTTACAAATTAGGGTGAAATATTATTTTTTCATATTATGGGGTATCCACCCACCTTGAGGTCCTCTTTTGGAGAAACAAGGCGAGATACCAGTTTTTAAATTTTAGGGGGGGGGGGGAATTAAAGACAAAGCTCAGAGCGCTCTGGTACAGCAAGGATTGGTCCCAACCCGGTGTGCTACTCACCGGCTTTTTCACTGGCAAACTCCTTCAAGTTGAGCTGCTGGAGGGGGAAATCCACAAACACGGAGCATTTCTTGATGGAGTAACGGGTGGTGGAGAACCGATTCAGGTCTGGGGTAGACGGAGTTAAAGGAAAGCTAACTCAAGGTGGCAACGAAGCCGGTTACAAGGATGGTTCCGTAGAAAAGCTTAGACCGGTGGTTTCCAACCTGGGGTCCCCAGATGTTCTTGGACTACAACTCCCAGAAATCCTGGCCAGCGCAGCGTGTGGGGAAGGCTTCTAGGGGCAATAAGGGGTTAAAATGCACCCTTGTTTGACACCATTGCCTATAGGAAACCATTCTGTTTCTCTATATTCTAATAATCGCTTCTTGTCCACAAGAGAGATAACGCATCAGGAGAATCAAGCGCTGAAGCGCACTCAATTTATTTTTCAAAACAACCCATCGCTTCTCATGATCTACACCGTCAAAGGCTCTGCTATAAAGCATAGACTGGGCTTCAGAAATTTTTGGTGAGTTCTCAAAGCACTAAGAATAAATAAATCACCAGGGGTAGACGG
This sequence comes from Intellagama lesueurii, assembly GCA_037013535.1. Taxonomy (NCBI): domain Eukaryota; kingdom Metazoa; phylum Chordata; class Lepidosauria; order Squamata; family Agamidae; genus Intellagama; species Intellagama lesueurii. The sequence goes on along the minus strand of JBAJHW010000019.1, from coordinate 1,891,004 downwards.
AATACCAATAGAACGGTTTCAAGCAACGGAGACCAACTCTGTCCAAATCCTAACAAGAATATGCCAACAAATACGGAAAACAAAAGAATGGGCCCCACCCAAATTCTATATGAAGAAAAAAGAAATCCGTGTACGTCTGGAATGTACTGATGGTGCTAAGCTAAATTATTCTAGAAATATGTGTATCTATTCTTGTTGACAGCCATCGAAGGACACTGGCCGCTCCCTGAACCAGGTTACCCACAGTTTTATGCATCACAGCAAGACAGACTGATGCTCCGGTCTGCAAAAGGAATTCTAGCAGGGACATTCTGCGCTGGGCTTTTGTCAAGAAGCTGCAGGCCAGCCAAAGCTAACTTAGAAATGGTGAGGGCTAAGAATAAGCAGCCGCGGCTGCCCGAGCAACATAGTGATGTGCTGGGCCTGGGCCTTGCTCAGCTGTGTTCCAAGCCCACAACCAGCTATGGAATTTATGGGGAGATGCTGGAACAGCCATGTTCTCTCAGGCTACGCTACTGCGGAGTTGTCGTGACAAGGAAGCTGAGGAACGGTGAGCTGTGTTCACCACCTTGAGCCCCACTAGAGGAAAAGGAGGATATTAAAATAAGAAACATACACTCAGGAGGTAGACATGCTAATCTCTTGCAGCAAAACTAACAGACTCTCTATGCACCTGAAAGGTGAACGAGTTTTATTTGGTATAAGCTTTTGAGGAGCGTAGCCCACTTCATTTAAAGCAGCTCATGATGTCCAAGAAAACCCGGTCGCCTTTAAGGCGCCATGAGGAATTTGTAATAAATTAGTATTACAACATTTGTAATATTAATTGACGACGAATTTTGCTTGGGATAACTTTTCTGGACACCCCTGCAAAGCCGGCTCGCATTCGGAAGGCAGCTGTCTGCTCCCCTAGACAGACTTGCAACACCCTTCAGCTTGATTGCATGGGTCTCTTATCAGCAGCACCCCCCCCCCCAACCAGCTCCACGTTGCTCCCAGCAGAAATGCGGAAAGGATACGTAAGACAAGGATGCGGGGAAACCGCTGGATGGTCAGCTTCTTGGTGCTTCGAGTCCTCTGCCGGCATTTGTCACACACCTGCTCCGAAAGAGAGAGAACTAATCCATAAAGTCGGCCAAGGATAATCCCGGACCCCGTAGAAAAAAAATGGCAGAAACTTTGGCTTATTCGTTTCACTTCACTTATTACTTCCGGGTCATGTCTTTGCAACCCTCCCTCTCTTTTTTACATATCTCTGCAGGATTAGAGCTGGAACCCCATCATCAGAAAGAGCCCATATAGGCCAGGATGAAAAGTTTTGCCTTGTATGATTCATTCCAGATTTTGATCTGTGGTTCGTTTGGGACACACAAGCGGTAACCGAGGGGCAGCTACATGGAGGAGCCTTTACTGCTCCTGGCCGCCTCCCGACATCGACTCACCGGCGCGTTCTCCGAGTCCAGCTCCTCCTCCTTGGTGAAGAGGCTGAAGCAGTCCAGCAGAGAGACCTTCCCACCCGTGAAGCCTTTCTGTGAAACAAGAGGCCAGGATTTTACTCAGAAGGTGATGCTCTGCATTTCCAAATTCTGCCATGCAAACCCGTTCAAAAGCCACTTTTTAAAAGGTAATATTTTAAAAAATAACATAAAATAAATCCTGCCACAGAGCAGTTATCATCAGCTGGGGAAAGCCTGGCTATACAGAAGGGCCCCCTTATCTGTGGGATCAGTATCCACGGATACACTTATCCACAGTCTGAAAATATTAAAAATACAGTATTAAAAGGAAAACAAAAACACCCCAAATATGCATTTCTAAAGATGAAGTTCACAGAACTGGCCACAAGAAGGAACCAGAGACCAATATATGTATAGCGTTCACTATAATCCACATTTTTCAGCACCCGCAGGGAAGGCGTGGAACCAATCCCCCACAGATATGGGGGTCCGACTGTACATCTGTGTTTTTAGTAGGCCTTAAAGAACAAAACCTTCAGCTCTCAAACCACACAAGGAGAGTGTTCGAGATGGTGGCTGCCACAATCAAGTTTATTATGGGATGCCACTGTATTGTCTACACATGTAGAAGCCTTGAATTCAGCCTCAGGTTAAAAAGGATCCCGGGGAGCAGACATCTGTCAGAATTTGCTTGGAGGCACTCCAGATGTTTCCCTTCCAGGCCAACCTGAGGGCAGGCTTACAGGTAAATCACCGAAGCCCACACACTTATAGCTGACCAAAGTTTTCTAGGTTCATCACAGCCGGTATTATTCCAGTAAAGGGTTAATCCTAAAGCTGATCCCGCAGATGGGGTGGTCCTACTATGTCAGTATTGCCCTTGTTGCAATAACTCCAGGAAACGCCATCTTCTTCATTCTCTAAGCTTTATTTGCCTGTATGGCTTCTAGGTTTTATAAGCACACAACGATTTCCGAAAGTATTAAAAACATGTAACTTTTGAGACGTTACAGGCACGCCATTTCATCTGGCAAAACTCATCTGTAGAACAATAAGAAACTGTATGCACGTAACTTTCACACATATGGAAACAGAACTGAAGTTGTAGGCAAGTACTTAAGGATAAAATACAGGAGCATAATATCTTTCAAGAATAAAAACTTTTTTTAGAGAGAGAAAAAAAGAGAGACTGTTCCAAATATATTGTAAAAATGGAACAGCTTATAGCCTAACAATAAGGCTAACATTGAAACTACAAATCTGTTTAGAGCCACTGCCGATCAGAGATTTCAATGCCGGGGGGGCGGGGGCGAGAAAGACTTGTGATCTTACAGACTGCCAGGAAACGTCGACACATCATCACCCACAGAGCCCACCACAATCGTGCCAAAAGGTTACCTTTGGGATGGGCAGGGAGAGATCGCAAAATACTTCGAACGTGGTCGACCGATAGCCGCACGCCTGGCACTTGAGGCAGCTCTTCAGCTGGCCAACGAAGAGGTCTAACCGGGAGAAAAGCGAAAGGGGTGGGGGACAGCCCTTTTACTGTGAGCTCAGCTGGCCTTTCTCCCTAGACTCAAACCCAAAGCTGTAACCCAACGTGCGCTAGTTCAAAGAAACCTTTAGAGTCAATGTGGATGAAATAATAAATACGTAACCTTTCCCCAATTTGTTCAAAGAAAAATGCCCTAAGCCAGGGGCTCCCAACCTTGGGATCCCCAGAGGTTCTTGGACTAGAACTCCCAAGAGCCTTTTCACCACGAGCTGTGCTGGCCAGGATTTCTGGGAGTCGTAGTCCAAGAACATCTGGGGGCCCAAGGTTGGGAACCCCTGGTGTAAACCATAATTTAGGGCAGCTCTTCCCAAATCTAGCGCCCTCCAGATGCGCTAAAGCGAGACTATAACTCCCGTAAGCCCACGGCCAACCCTTTATAGAACGGTTTACCGCTCGTCTCCTCTGTGTGCTGAGCTGAGCTCAAGTATTCTGCCAGACCCCACCTTCTTAAAAGACAAGGAGATATTTGGGAATCTCCGCCACAGTCTCCCTCAGTGGGATCCTACCTCCGCTGTTTCAGTAAAAACATCCGTCAGCTCCAGCCAACACGATCCACAGTGAAGGCTCATAAATTTTGCAGGCCACGATGTCTGCTCACCTACTATTTTGCTGTCTTCTCTTTCCAGGTAGCGCTTCCACATCAGGTTGGCTTGTTCATCATCGCTAGGGTGGGGGAAAGAAAAGAAATTAAGAGACATCAGGCTAGAGAAGAAGAAGACCATCATGGTGTGGGGTGGCCATTAAGACAGAGGAGAGGAAAGGTGGATAATGCGTCTGCCAAGCGGATTTCCTGGTTCAAATATCACAGGTGGGCTGGACTCGATGGCCTTACAGGCCCCTTCCAACTCCGTTATTCTACGATTCTAATGACCTCATTAGACAGACTTAGACAAAGCTTCCTCCACCTCAGCTCCCCAATTGGTAATTCAAGGGGGATCATACCATCCTCGCCTACAGGTCTGCCATAGCAATTTGCTCCAGGATGTCTATGCAACACTTTGAGGCCGATAGAACGGTCATCGTTCCTATCATGATTTTATTTGATGCAACAGTCTTCAACTAAGAATAAGTCGTCATCTTCTACCAGCTCCTTGGAACAGAATACGGGCTTTTCAAGGCAGGCCATTCATGTGTCCAAGCTTGGAAGTGAGCCACAGATATGTTCAGGTGAACTGGCCCAAGAGGTAAGAAAGGATCACAAAGGCCAACTTGAAGATGAGAAACCTGGTTAATAGCATGTTGCGGCTCAGGCACGCTTGAAGACTGGATCAAGCCAGCTACAGTGGGGCTCATACGAGATTCTTGAGCCCCAAGAATATACTATATTGTTGGCTCAGATACCAAAGAATCCCCTACATCAGGGATGCAGAATGCCTGAGATACAAATGTCTAGGCAAGATAAGCCCAACTTAGAGACAAAATTTCATGGAAGGGCCCGAGTGTGCAAAGCAGCTGTTCAAGATCAAATTCCTGGCACCTCCAGTGAAAACAGGGACACACAGCCAAGGCCCCCCACAGCCTCCGGTGCTGGTGGGAACCCACTCACTTTCCCCTGCAAATCTCCGGGGGAGGGGGAACCTCACCATCTCATGCTCTCCCCAGCCCTGTGTGTTCACGGGCCCCTCTGTTTAGGAACCAATGAGTTGGGCCTGTCAATTGAAGGTCAACGCAGGCTCTATGGAATTGTGCCCAAAAATCAGTCAACAGGCAGCGAGGTTGATTAAAAAAAAAAGGATGAGAGCAGAACCGTCCCAAAAATGCCATGCAATGAGTTGAAAGCATTTCAGGTAACAGGGTTGGGAAAGATCAGAGATCTGGAAGAGTTGCTGTGGATCAGAGTGGGACCTATTGGACTAGCTAGCCTGGGGGCGCTCATTCGTAGACACCAGCTCGTAAATGGCTGGGAGAATGTACAGCCCAGGGGGGGGGGGGTACTTCCTCATACTGCAAAAAGTATGTTCTGTCTCTGGAACTCATGGGAAAGTCTTGCTCCCTTGCAGATCAGACATGATCCAGTATATAAAGCTCATGGGCAGACTAGAAAGAGAAAACCATGCCCCAGTTTCATCTAAAGCAGCTTCTGTTCTGTTCATCCTAAGAAAACCACATTCCTGCCCGGATGGGCAAGGCTCACCTCAGAGAGTCCGAGTCCTCCAGGACCGACGGCCGTTTGGTGTCAGAGAGAATGCTGGGCGTTTTGCGCCCTTTCCTGTTAATCTCCACATGTAACCGGTCCATGAGAAACTTCAAAAACTCCTGAGCATCTTGCTGGCTAGAACGGAAGAGGAGATGAGCGTGAGAACTGCTTTTTTCACACAATGTTGGATGGAGCAGACCGAGCCAGATTTGATTCCTTCAATTCAGAGGGTTCCAGAAATGCCTGTGGCTGCAGAGGACTAAATGTGATTTCTGATGCACTGTATTTTTAAAAGAAATTTCTAGCCTTTATGCCAAGAAACGGAAAACCTAAGACTGTGTTGGTGCTTATAGAAATGATAGCCCCATATAATTTCAAGTATTCAGTTCAGAAGCCTGTCACCTTGATAGCAAGACAAAATAACCTCATGAATCGCATGCTTTATGCACACTCGGTTAAAAATTAGATCAAGCTGCAAATCAACAATAGAAGCCTCAGACCTCTGGAAGATATTTGAGGCCTAAAGGCAAAACAGGATTTTCTGTACACCCACAGTCGCTCATGCTTTGCTATCATCCATCTTAGATTACTACAATGCGCTCGGAGACTGTTCAGAAAGGGCAACTGGTTCAAAACAGAGTAAGCAAAGCTTTTAGTTGGTATCTGCTGAGTGGAATAGAGACGTTCTCACTCTGAACATGGCTGCTTCCCTGCCGAGCTTCTGGTTTTTGTGAGTGTTTAGTGCTGTTTTAAATTTGGCTTTGATATGTTGAGGCGGGGTGGGCCGGCGGGCCGGCGCTTATTTTTCATGTCAAAGGAGAGCTGGGGAGCCCGAAGAGGGGTGTGGGTGAGGAAGGCAGGTGGGGAGACAGCTCTTGGGAGTTGGGTCTCACCTGTATCCTGTAAAGGACGGCACATATTTCTGAAAAACGGCTTTGAAGCGGCTGGGGTTGGCGGCCTCTGTGGAATCGGGGTGCCACAGCGTGGCGATGACGTCTGCGAAGGCTGTGGAAGGAAGACGGGGTATCGGGGAGGAAACAGCCAGAGGTCAGTCTTCCCCTCTTTTTGTTCCAACCACCGCTGATTCCCTAAAAGCCGTTTGCCATCTTTCATGCTGACGTAACCTCTTGGTAGCGAGGTAGACACGCTCCTAGGACCTCCTGCTTTTATCATGGAACAGGGAGGTGCCCAAGGTGACGTGAGGAGGACAGTGGCAGGAAAAATTCTCAAATCTACTTCCGTCTGCGGCTGGGCTTGTCCATGACCAGCGGCAGACGAAGGAGGGCAAGGAAGGTCCCATGGAAAGCGGCACCAGAGGCAGAAAGTTACACAGAACCTGGTACCCCCCCCCCTTGCCCTGCCTCTCCCCCTTTAACAGGACCAGGAGCTCATGGAAGAAACACCACTAGACCGTGGGTCTTCCGTTCTAAGCGATTTTGTGACAGCCTCGAGGAGCGACTGGCTGAGCGGATCTCCGGCAGTGCTCGGATCCTAGAAGAAGGCAGGGCATGGCCCAGGGAAGAAAGAGTGGATGGAAGCAGCAAAGAGATAATAAAAGAGGAGGTGCTACAGGGAGGAGGAGGAGAAGGAGGAAGGAGATGAAAAAGAAGAGGAAGGCTGGGAGCAGCAACAGCCTAGTGAGTACAGCCCTGGGCTTAAAACTAGCAAGACCCAGGTTCAAATCTCTACGGCGGCTTTCATTTCAACCCAACTGATTTAAATCACAACTTAAATTGAAGGGATTTAAACCACGATTTAAATTTTAAAACTCGGGATATTTTTGACGACTTCATAAAAAAAAAAAAGTAAATCGTGATTTAAATCAATTTGATTTTTTTTAAAAATCAAATCACTGGTGTTTGTTACAGACTGCCACAAATCCCAGCAGGCAAGCCCACGGGCGAACCCGCCTCTCTTGCTGCCACCACGAAGACTAAGCGTACGTGGGGCAGGGAGACAGAAGGACCCCGGTAGGGTCCACCTAGCGTTCCGAAAGAAAGCCAGGTTTCAGAAAACAGTTCAGCAATGCAGAAGAGGGGCAAGAGAAGAGACACCCACAGGGCAGTCAGGCACGCAGCCATGTGGAAGAATGATTTCCCTATCCCTATCCTGATCCAAAATCATCATCCTGTGATTTTTGAGGCAAGCCTCAGCGGCGTCGCCCAAAGCACTGGCAGGGGGACAAGAACACGGAGAACAAACAAGTCGCCCGTTTTGAGACCCTGGTCTTTCCAGGGTCTGGCACCACTTCCCGCCTCCAGCGCAAGCCCACTTGTCCGGCTGTGCTGGGCTGAATCGGGACTTTTCAACTCTCAGGAAAATAGAGTAATACCTGATCGCACCCCACCTCGCTTAAAACAAGCAGAAATTCAGGAGTGGGGTGGGGAGGAGAGATTTTACAGGCGCTACATTATACAGGATTACACCAACAGGAATCCCTTGGCCTAAGGACTCCCGGCTGTGCCTCCCCGTGTCCATACCGGTGATCGCAAAACCCCCAGGATACCTGTCGTCCCCTCTGGCACCTTGTCTCACTATGAAATTACTTCAATTTGTGCTGCCGGTATTACGGCTGTCCTTTATGCTAGCTTACCTCCTTCCTAGGAGTCGGGCCCTCTTGGGGGTGGCCCTGAGGCTCTGGCGTGGCCTCCCTTTGGAGATCCGACGGGCCTCCGGAGTTTTAAAAAACTGCTCAAAACCGAACATTTCTAGGAAGCCTTTAAAGGACATTCTTCCCCTCAGGTCACTCGGCCTGTGACCTCGTGTGCACTTTTAGACTCGAGGTTTGTCACCGTTATGTACTTAGTTTGGTTTCTGCTTGTTTTTTTTATTTATTTGTCTGTATTTTAGGGGTTTGCTGGTTGGTTTTACTTTCTTATTTCTGTTTTTCGGGCAGGGCGGGGGGTCTATGTTATGTTGTCAGAAACCCCCCCCCCCCAGCAGTCATCTCCACTAAATGGGGCGGTGCATAAATGTTAGAAATAAATAAATAAATAATACATTGTCATACCCTCGCCCCACCCTGAAAACATGATATTCACAAGTTCTCTTCCGTACCAAAGCTACAGGCTTTGCTCTTTGGGGGGGGGGGGGGGGGGGGGAGAAGTGCTTTCTAAGCAGTAATAATAATAATGCAAAGCTTAAGTGCAGACATCAAACACTCTCGGGGCACGAGAGGTACAGAACAAACCAGGAATGAAGGACTCTAATTATATAACGTTTCGTTCGAGGCCGAGGGACTTATATAACGGGTTAACCAGGTGTGGATTAAAGCCCTCTGGAGACCGATTTGGATCCCGAGTTGGCTGCGAGGATCGGTGAGCGGAAGCCAGCTCAGACAGGGATCTGATTACATAACCCCCTCCCACCCACGGGGCGCTGGGGTGAGGCCAGCCGAGAAAGGATCCTTCCTTCCGGCGCGCCGGTGGCGGCGAACCCTCCCTCTCACCTTCGGTCAGCTCCTGCTGGGTCCGCAGCGCGCCCGGCTGCTCCTGCCGGAATTCACGGTGGAGGCAGTAATCCCGCAGGGGTTTGGTGCTGCTCAGGCACTGGAGCACGGCATTCATGAAACACTGGGGAGCAGAAAGGGGAGACACACACGTGACCGAGGGCTCGCCGCAGCCGGCGCTGAACCGCGGCCTCCTCGCAAGGACAACGGACGTGGCAACGGTGCGGAAGCTAAGTGGGTTTGGATTGGGGCCAGCGCCGGCACCCCTAAAAATTCCACCACGGATCCACGAGAGCCTTGGGGTGCCAAGGGGGAAAACCAGGGCGGTCTTTTTTTGTAAAACGGAATCGCAGCAGGTTCAACCTGTTGTCGTCGTCTTTACGTTTTAAAGACAAAAACATCTGATAAAGTAGATAAATGGATCAAATGAGAAGGGCGGGGCGGCGAAACGTGCATTTATGGCATGCTTTCCGTTTCATTACATTTTATCGGTGCCAGCTCTGTCAGAGCTGAGTATTAAGCCACAGATTCCCACCGTGGTCCATTTCATGAACGGTCACTTCAAAATCCTGATTTCTTTTTTTTAATTCTCGTTGTTGTTGTTGTTGTTATGTGCCGTCAAGTCACTCACGGCGACGTGATGAATCAACCATCTCCAAAAGGTCCCGTCCTCCACTGCCCTGCTCAGCTCTTGCAAACTCAAGCTCGTGGCTTCCTTTAGGGAGTCAGTCCATCTCGTATTTGACCTTCCTCTTTTCCTGCTGCCTTCCCCCTTTCCCAGCATGATGGTCTTTTCCAGAGAATCCTGCCTTCTCAAAAGGTCCCCAAATAAGGACAGCCTCAGATCCCACATTTTTCCCTCCACAGAGAGTTGGGTTCACTAAATATTATTTATCAGTGGCTACACTGAAGCATCCACTCAGGATGGTTGTTGACAAAAGGTACCTGAAGGAAATTCTCTGGTCTTCTTGCTTTTGTTTTCTGTACAAGAGCCAAACCCTACCACTCTGTATTATTTTAGTGCAAAAACATACGTATCATTTCTCAGGAAGTTATCAAAGCAGTAAATATTATGACTCCAGTGCTTTAAAAAAAACAACAACAACAATGTGTATCTAAACATCCTCTATATTATACTACGTGCCTTAGATTAGAAGGCTTTCTCTTATATGGGCCCCAATTTCTGTAGTGGGCAGTGTGAAAGGAATGTGGGGGCGAAAGAATCCCAAGGACAGCTGGCAGCAGGGTGGTTATTTAAATTTAAATCATCAAAACATCTGATTTTTCAAAAAAAAAAATTAAAATAAATAAATCGTGTTTTAAATCAAATCCACCCTGTCTGGAAGTACGTACAACAGAAGTCAATCTGGAACCAAGTGGAAACACTTAATGGAAGTGAAACGCATTCTAGTGATGATGAATAATTATAATTGTTGGGTAGCTCAGTGGTTTTTAGGTCTCTGGCTGTGGAGCCAAAGGTTGCGAGTTCGATTCCCCGCTGGGCCTCCTTGACCGGGGCTGGACTAGATGATCCATCGGGTCTCTTCCGGCTCTCTAGTTCTAAGATTATTATTGTTATTACTATTATTGCTCTGTCATTGCTATGCTGACAAGGGGATCACAACATGTCCTATGTAGTTAAGACGGATGTACATATGCCCTGCTTGTACCTGTTATTGGAATTCACTCACCTATCTGCTGGTTTTGTTCGTTTCTTTCTTTTTTTAAAGATATTTGCCTGTTGCTAATAAAAATGGCTCTACTCGTTGCCTCTTCCCTAAATACAGAGTCATGGTATTTCACCCACGAACGAAATAATCACTTCCACTTGCCCATAAATAATGCCAACGGCCTGGAGATTTAACACTATCAGGCCGCAAACTGGAATTAAAGACAAACAGATAAACCTGTTCCCTGGTTTGAAAAATAAAGAAATTAAAACTGTTCCTTAGCCGAGCCGTGCCCCAGGGAAAGCCACCATGAAGAGACTGATTTTAAGAAGATGCTTAAAGGTCAAGACTATAGTTGCCTGACTGGTGCCAAGTGTCGGGGAGTTCCAGAGGCCAGGTGCCACAATACTAAACACTTTATTCTTAACACTCCTAAGCACTAAGGCTGCATGGAACTATTAAAGATGTTCTCCCCCCCCCCCCCAGGATCTCAGGGACTGGGCAGGGGATATAAAGCAGTGAGGGGGTCACTAATTACATTCACAGATGGCAAATGAAGACTTGTGCCAACCCGTGTGGCTTAGCTCGGAATACATCGCACAGAAGGAGCTTCTATTTTGCCTAGTTCTACACAAGGTGTTTTATCCTATGCGTGCCATGTCGCCACCATGTTTTTTAATAAAAGAACCCTGCATTCTTTCGCATTGACTGCTTTTGGTCCTCCTGACTTTTGCATTAGATGGAATCCTTCTCTCCGGTCAAGGCGTATTGTGTGCTTTTTGCAGTTCCCACTTAAAACGTAGGTGTCCATTCCTAGCCAGCACGGTAAGCTTAATTTCCTGGCTCATCTCTTTTTTTCTTCCAAGTAGAGGATAGCTATGCTGGCATCTTGGAAAGGAGAAAGCACACGGCAGGGTTGCCAAGCAACCACGGCACGCGCCTCTCACCGTGGGAGCCGCGGCCCCCTTCTTAGGCTGGCGTGGGCCATTGCGGGTAGGCATCCACAAGGGGCGCCCTTCCCTTTGGGGCAACACATGGGGGAGCAAGCCACACGAGAGGGGGCTGGCGGGGTAACCAGAAGATCTAGGCTCATGGGCTATCCGCCTCTAAGGAAAAATGTCTTTGCAGGTCACTGGATGGATCAGAAGAAGCTCTTTCTCCTACAGCAGGATTGGGCAAGTCTGGCCCTCCGGATGTTTAAGACCTCGAACCGAAAAAGGGCCACCTAGTAGTGCAAAGTAAAAGGGTTTGTAAGAGCCGTAGGTTCCGGAGGGCCATCCTGATCTAAAGAGCTACAGAAGGACACTCTGCAGCATCGTACAAGCACCATCTCACCCAAATAGGGGAAAGGTAATTTTAATTCACCCACAAACCATTCTGGATTTCATTAAGACACTTGTAACGTAGCAGGAGAGCTTTGTGGATACCCTGGATGGCCAGAAAGAGGAAGAAGTGGGTCCTTGATCAAATCAAACCTGAACTCTCTCTGGAGGCAAAAATGTTGAGGTTGAGGCTGTCCTACTTTGGGCAGCTCATGAGAAGGCAGGATTCCCTGGAAAAGACAATAATGTGGGGGAAAGGTAGAAGACAGCAGGAAAAGAGGAAAACCAAACACAAGATGGACTGCCTCCCTAAAGGAAGCCACAGTCTTGATTTCGCAAGAGCTGAGCAGGGCTGTTGAGGAGCAGACATTTTGGAGATGGCTCCTTCATAGGGTCGGAGGCAACGTGGCAGAACATAATAACAACAAGGCAGCAGGTTTTCACAAAGGGGCGTTGTCAGAAAGAGGTAGTCATAGCAAAGGAAAAAAAAAGTTGTGGGTTTGCCCCATGACAGATGTGCCCACAAGACAGTGGGGAAATTTTAGAGCTGTTTTTTTTTTGGGGGGGCACAGATGCAGCTGGATACAACTGGCATCAGCTCTGCAAATTTCACAAAGGATATCATTTCAGGGAAGTCACCACATTTGCCTCTTCTGGCCCAAAGCAAGCGAGAAAAGAGTTAATCATCTTAGAGCAGTCCTTAATAACGTTAGAACGGCAGAGCTGGAAGGGACCCTTTGGATCATCAAGTCCAGCCCTTGCCAAGGAGGCACAGCGGGGGGAATTCGAACTCCCAACCTCTGGCTCCGCAGCCAGAGACCTCAACCCCTGAGCTATCCAGCAGTTAAGGAGCTCCGGAGTCCCTAAAAGACTGAACGGAGCAGGAGTATTTATGCACTGCTGTCCGCCCAGGTAGATGCCACAAGGTCTTCATCAAACAAAAAGGGAACAAGGTAAGAAGGTATGGATGAACGAATGACAGGGGGCCATAAAAGAGGTGGCCTGGGGAACCAGACCAACACCATTCTGTTCTTGGGATGGCCTGCCTGGTCCCTCAGGAAAGCTCACGTGCAGGCCCAAAGCGCAATAAACACTTCTTCATGTCCCCTGGCAATGGTTTTCGGAGGTATACTACTCTTGAACAAGGAAGCTCCATTCCCAACTGAAGCTATTAAGAACAGCTGGCTCAAACCAAAGGCCTCAGTAATCCAGCAACTTGCCCAGTCGGCGGCTTCCATGAGAAGCCCACCTAGCAGAACAACGTCAGCCCTCCTGCGTGTACTCCCTGTGATGTGGTAAACAGAGGCAGAGTGCCTCCGGTACTGGAAGGAATCTACAGCCCTGAGGACCAGCCGTATTGGTTAGGCTTTGCCTTCCCAGACCGGATCAACTCATTCTTTGGATCAGAAGCTGAACATCAGCATGCGTTAATCAGAACACAGAAGCACAAAGCACGCTGCAGGGAGACAGAAACCGAGGCTATTAACCCTGTTTCCTTAAAGGTAGTCGAAGGACATGCATAATCTGCCATCTCTGGTTGTCTTCGGAGTCCCTGAAGCTATGCCGCCGTAGGTGCCCGCTATCCCCATCCTGCCCGGAAGAACCGTGATGTTCCCAGGTAGGCACATCCGTCACATTGTGAGTTAGCTTTCCTCAACGCTCCAGACTTCATCTCCCACGAGCCCTCCTCCCCAGACCGTGCTCCAAGTTGAGGAAGGCCATCAGAAGTCAAGCTGGTGGCCCAGGCTGGCAAAGAAGCAGTGGCTGCCAGGGGAAGTGGAGGCAGGGGACAACGCCGGAGGCTTGGGAGAACCCACAGCTGAACCAAGGCTGAGGAGGCCAAACCCTGCAGCCACTTTACGTACTCAGTCCAGCCATGGGACACGCACCCAGCTCCGCCTCCCGGGAGGCACACGAGTCCTCGAGATGGTGCAACGCCGTGAAGTCACTAAGAAACCCCCTGTCTCGGCTGCTCTCACAAAGCGATCGCAAGCTAACCCAAGACGTTGCTAGCATCCTGCACGTTCAACCTTTAAGGCATTTTAAGACGATTTGACTATTCTGAGATATCTTTTAAAAGCCAAAAAAGGTGGGGGGAAAGTGTCGTGTTATTCTGGCTTTTAAGGGACCTTTGCAGAAAGCGCCTTGCAGGGGGAAAGGGTCGTCCCTGCCCTCCAGGGGCAGGGAAGGGAGCCCATCGCCCACGACTTACCGTGTTGCCGAGGTTGCGGAGGCCGATGTGCCCAGAGCCCAGCAGGAGGGTGTGATGCGTCTGAAAGAGAACACAAGCGGGGGGGGGGGGGGATGAGGATCAGTTGTGACAGCCTCAATAAGAGGTTTAGCTTATCTTGTGTCTCAACATGAGGATGGCTAGATCGAGTCACGTTTGGGGACGCCTGTGAGACGCACACCCCGAGAGACCGTCCCAGACCACACAATGGCCTGGTTAAAAACCTACAAGACATTGTCCTCTGCCGAGTCCCACTGCTTGATCCCTCCAGCCCGACCCTGTCGGCAGTGACGCTCTTGTCGTTCTCCAGGGTCTCAGCTGGTGGGGGTCCAGCTCTGCCCTGGGGGTGTACGTGTCAAGGATTGAACCCGGGGCCCTCGACATAGAAAGCTGCACCTCCTCCCATCAAAAATCCCCATCATGCGAGAACCCTCTCTCTCGCACCAGAAGCATGGATGTTTTGCCCGCCTAGCAGATGCTCTATGATCATTTCTGGCCAAAGGGGCCAATTATACCCTCTCTTAACGCATGAGCCTCTCGGCCAGTACCTTCGCGTCAATCAAGCTTCCCTTCTAACCAGGGTGAAGGTCCACCTTCCAAACCAGCCGTCTCAAAGAAGAGAACGGCAGCAGCCAGGAAGTTAGCTTGTGTACGAAAAGCCACAAAGATGGACAATTCACGGAAATTACGTGGCAACTTGGGTCAAGGCCGGCATGGAGCTCAAGAGGGAGGAAGAAGCCCCACAACCGACAACCACAGAAGCCATCTGCCCCCACCCTCCCTTTAGTCTGAGCGTCAGGAAGAGGTGGGCCTCCCAGAGGTGGGAGGGCTGCACCACTGCAGCCAACCACCAAGGGTAATGGGAATTGGAGTCCAACAACACAAGGAGGGCTCCCAGTTTCCAACTCAAAGCTTGCATGCGGGCTTTCCACCGTTAGGAAGGGAGGGGAGGGGCACCCGAGAGGCCAAACGCAAAAAAGGAAAAGAAGCTCCTTTGCTTTTGAACCCCTCTTCAGAGCAGGAGGAGGAATTTCAGCTCATGCTGCTGCTTCAAGGCAGCGCCTCGGACCACAACATTTTCCACGCATGACCCAAGGTGTAGGGACACCCCTGTTCACCTGAGCACCCCAGCACAAAGCAGTGAAAAGAGGAACAGGCACAACAGGACGCCACTGAAAAAGGAGTCCTCTTCTTGGTGATTAGATTTAAAAGCTCCCTCTCGCAAAGTCCAAGGGCAGCCGTCCCGTGAGACGTTTTGATGGAAGGCCGAACCAGCCCCTCTGGGTCGTTGGCAAGCGGAATCTCACGGTACCGGCAGGCGAACCGTACTTCAACACCACCAACGGGGCAACCCAGAGCTCTTCCCGACAGTGGGAAGACCTCCAGAAGGTCCAGGAGGAAAGGCCTGCTGCTGCCTCACTCTAACTCAGAGCCCAACAAGACCAGCATGGAATCAAGGAAAGGCATCCGGCACTCACACTGAGCCTCATCCAGAGAGATCGGAGGTCCCCCGCCTCCTCGCCCTGTGGCACCCACCCACCCCCCGGCAAACCGGCCGCACCCTGATGCCGGTGGAGGCAACCCAAAGGCCACGGAGCGAGTTACCTCGCCGGTCATCAGCAGCAGCCCCATCACTGCCGTGTGGACCACCGACTCAGAGATGTCCGCCGCCCGGCCGTGAAGCTCACGCTTGGTGGCCAACGTCCGGTGGAGCTTCCGAGGGAGCTCAACCAGCGTGGCCCCCGGGAGCCCCGGCATGGCGTCTGCGTCCAAGCAGGAAGAGGGCCGAAAGAGGTGTGCTTCCCCTCGAGCAGCGGCAAGTGGGAAAAGAGGACGGCTGGGCCCTCCCCGCTGTCCCTATAAGCCACCAGCTCATGAGATGATCCGATTTCCCCCAAGCTATTTGTGGATCTTCTGGAGGCTCATCTCGGTGGGATTAATTAGCAAGACGAGCTACGTTGGGGAACCGTGGCTGTTTGGAGCACCATGGAGCCGGGGGGGGGGGGGGGAGAGACAATAAAAATAAGTTATGATAAATAAAGAGTCTAAGGTGCCTACCACTACCACATTCCTGGGAGACCCAGTGTATCATCAAAACAAGGGCTACCCGGGCTATGTATTCTCGAAGGCTTTCATGGCCGGAATCCGATGGTGGTTGTGGGTTTTTCGGGCTGTTTGGCTGTGTTCTTAACAGCCAAACTACCCGGGCTGTCTGAAAGAATATATTCTCCCATACAAGTCTGCCTGGACTCTGAGATCTTAAGGAGGGAGCCTACAATTCTCCAAGTTATAACAGAGAGAATAATACAAAAGAGGTTCTTTTCAGTGGCTGCTCCCAGACTGCAGAATTCCCTGCCAAGGGTAGAGACCAAGAATGGGGACTGGCTGTCCAGTCCAACTTAAGTCGCATTGGCAACTTGACTTGGACTCGACTCGCAGGTTCTGGGGAGGACTCGGCACTCGAATCCAAGACTCGGACTTGGGGTCCCAAGACTTGCCAACATTCCTGGAGGAGACCATGAGTTCCTTCCTGCTGTCCACTGGCCATCAGGCAAAGCCCTTGCTGCTCAAGCAGGCTTTTTCTGACAGGCTGGGTGCTAAAGACAGGGCTTTTAATCATCATCATCATCTTAGACCTGCAGGGCTGGAAGGGACCCTATGGATCATCAAAGCCAGCCTCTGTCAAAGAAACCCAGTGGGGAATTGAACTCCCACCCTCTGGCTGCACAACCAGAGGCCTAAACCACTGAACTATTAAGGCCTGGGTAGGCACTGCGCTTTTGAAATTACTCTTATTTCAAATAATGTGATTTTTTAAAAATGTTCCTAATTTCAGCTCAGTTACGTTTACATATCACAAGTTCATTCCATTTAAAAATGACTGTGTAATTTTAATCTGACCGTCTTAAAAAAATAAAGGGAGCTGCTTCAAGTCCCAAGGAAGGAAAGAAGGAAGGAAAAATATTATCAGACAGACAGATAAGAGATTAGACAGACAGAAAGGTACGGGCCAAGAAAACACGCCAGGGCTCACCAGAGTCTGCTGCCAACCACATGTTCGTATTGTGACTTCTCAACAGGCCAATGGGGATTGGCTCATCCCTCCCTCTTTGCCCAGCTTCCCAGTCCCACAAGCCGTGCCAAGCGGGGCAGGCCGAAGAGTTACACAGCCTTGCTGACACTACCAGTGAACATTTCTCCCGGGGGAATGGATTAGCAGTTACACCACGGGGAGAGGCAAGAGATGGGCTAATGCCTGAGCAGACGGTGTTGCTCAGGAAACAAGGCACGAGGAAGAAAGCAGGGCAAGGCGCGCAGCCCCGTAAAGGCTGGCGTTTTGTCCCAAAAACAGAGATCTGGGGGAAGAGCCTGACTCTAACCTGGGTATGCAGCACAGCACTATGGAGAGCTGATGGATTTTTGCTCTCGGGTTTGAGGTGGCATCTGTTTTTAGCCTTCTCTTTCAAAACACTTCCTTCGTAGTCACAGTGTATTGGGGGACACATCCACGCCTATCGTTCCATACATCTGTTTCTATGGAAACCATGCACTTCCATTAAGGTATCAATAGAAATGTTTTCTTTCCATTTCTCCACCATTCTCAGTCAACCTCGGGCTTCCAGATATCAAGACAGTCACACGTCTGGACTTGGTGCCCGATCCAAAGGCTGTAAAAGCGGCCAGTCCAACCAGGGTGGGTGGGTTTGGAAACATAAACCCCTGGAGGCTGCTTCGCGCCAGCCACTCTTTTTGCCACGCAATCAGAAACCAAAAGAGAGAGAGACAGGAGACAGCAGTCAGACAGAAAAGGCATGCGCAGGCGATGGGCGCAAGAAGCCGGCATCTTTCGAGACGCACCGAAGCGACAGATCACAAGACGGACCAGCAACTGCCTTGAGGAACCTGATCTGCCTGGGACAGCTGCCAACGCTTACACAACGGTAAATAATTGATATGGAGGCCCAGAAGTGGCCTTCCTCAGAGGCGAGGAGTAGCAACGTTTTACACGTGCATTAAACAACGTTTGAAATCATTGTTTTTTCAAACCGGTATCCTAGGGCTGCAGGTGAGAAAGCATCTCTGAGACGGGCCAAGGCACAAGCTTTCTGGCAGGATTCAAGAGTACAGAAAGACAGGCCTCGCCTTCTGTTTCCACTTGGAAGTGCAAGACGCAAGGTGAAACCTTCAAACTGCTCGCACTTGAATGCAGGGATGGGAAACCTGTGAACCCCCAAATCTGAGTGGACTACAATTCCCATGAGCCCCCACACACAACAGGTTCTGCCACTCGGGCGTGATGGCACCTGTAGTCCAGAAATGTCTAAAGGGACACAGGTTGCCCCCGAGGAGCAACGGCTAAGACGCAGGTAGGGGATGCTCAGTGTCCGTCTATGAAAACCAAGTGCAAAGAGTGAGACCCGTATCAGCAGCAAAAACCCAAAGAGGATCCTCAACCGTTTATACTTTAAGAGGCAACTTTATACAGGGCAAAGAATTGCTACAAATCCCCTCAAAGAATCCTAGAGAGGTGGTTTTCCAAAAATACCGAAGGAGCAGGATATATGCTGGATTTGCAGAAATACACTCCACCTCCTCACCTCTCACTGGATGGCCGATAAACCCATTTAAACATGTCTAATCCAGGCAAAGCCACTTAAACCTGGCTCCGCTTCTATGGTGTTCCTCCCACAAGGAATGCTGGGAAATGTAGTAGCTGAGCATTCTGCTAGGAAAGGACGGGCCTTTGGCTTTCCAGACATTTTTGGATCACAACTCCCATGCTCCCTTACTCTGGGGCGTGCTGGATGGGGTCAATGGGAGTTCCAGGCCAGGATCTGGAGGACTAAAAGATTCCATGTTACAAACTCCCGAAAGCTTTCACCACTGGCTGTGCTGGCCAGGATTTGTGGGGACTTGCAGTCCAAGAATGTCTGGGGAACCCGAGGTGGGGAACTGCGGCCCTCATGGCTTTCATGGCGCTCCCCACCACTCCCCAGTCGGTCCCTTACGGTGGCTGCCTTCTCTTCCAGCCTGCCTGGTCCAGGGCTTTTGCTCTGGGGAGGGCTCGTTGACAGCGGGAGGTCCTGTGAGCGCATGTAGTCCAGGCTCGGCGGCTCCGCGGGGCGAGTCCTCGGGCAGCCTTCCGTGCGGACGGACAGCAGCGTGGCGGCCGGCCTCCCGTCCAGCCCGGCAGTGACATTGACACGGCGGAGGGAGCAGCTCCTCTTCAGCGCCAGAGCGGCACCCAGGCCCAGCTTGTGGTGGCCACACGAGGGGCTGTGGTCTCGGAGGGCCAGGCGGCTGAAGGCGGCACTCAGCTGCTCTTCCCTGGGGACGCCGGCCTGGCTCAAGTCCCCGATGCTGATGGACTTGGAGCGGAGCAGGTTGCTTCTTCGGCGGTCGGAGTCCGGCCCGCCCAGGAGAACCCCGGGAGGCATGGTGAAAGAGGCGCTGCCAGAGATGGTCCCGCTGGCCTGCGGGCAGCCGGGAACTTTAAGAGCGTGGTCCGCCTTGACTGGACCGCGGCGGGAGGCTGTGCCGCGCAGCGCCTCGCTTCGCTTGGAGGGCCGGCCTCTGTCCGACTCCAGCTTCTTGCCCCTGTCGTCCAGAGGGCTCGGCCGGGGTGGCAAGGGCCGGAGTTTGGATGTGGTTGAAAGCCCATTGGCGATGGCGGAGGACGAGCAGCAGGGCCGGTGCTCTTGACTCGGGGCCCGGTGTCCATTTGGGAGCTTGTTGGCGGCTTTCGGCTGAGAGGTGATGACCGATGGATCTCTGGCCCGGCTCATGCGATGCTCGGAGGCTTGGGGCATTGTGGAGAGAAGGGAGAGGAAAGCCCTAAACAGAACGGGGGAGGAAAGAGGCAAAAACAGTCACAAAGCCTTTCGAAAGCAAGGTCGGATGACTGAGCAACCAAGTCACTCATGTCTCACCTTACTTCCAAACTTCATAAAAGGCACACAAGTTTACAGACCTTCAACAACTGACATAATCTATCTTTTTTCCGTTACAGGGATAAATCTTTTGATTTTGTGGTTACACGGCTGATCTTTCTGCAGCCATCTGTAGAGAGCCCCCAGCTTTTCAACTGCTAAGGGCAAATAAAATATAGGGCTCTCCCAAAGATTGAAAGGGCCAGTTGGAGAAAAGGCTGGCAAATGACATAAAAAAAGCCAAAGTAATTCCAACCTGAAATTCATTCATTCATTCATTCATTCATTCATTCAATTTTTATATTGCCCAATCCACTACTCTGGGCGGTGTACAACAAAATACAAAGAACATACATTATCAAATCAACTATAAAAGACACAAACAGGCTATAATTACAGATAACAAAACAGGGAATTAAAAATAACAGTTTTCCCTCATCCATCATTCCTCTCCTTTTTCCTTCTCCATCCCTTCCTCTTCAAAGGCCTCCGTAAAAGGCTCTGTTTTCAGACGCTTCTTAAAGGTACGGAGGGAAGGTGCCTGGCCTATTTCCTGCAGGAGGGCATTCCAGAGAGAGGGTGCCACTGCTGAGAAGGCCTGGATTCTGGCTGGACCTTTTATGGGCTTCTCTTGGAACCAACGCCCACAGGCCTGAGGTCTGCGAGGACCAGGTCAGATGGACGATGGAACTCGGAAGAAGACATTCAGACAAGTAGCAAAGGTCCGAAACCTTGCCCGAGGCCCGTCGCCCAAACCTAGTACGTACCTCTCACAAGCCGAGAGACTTGTGCCCCCGCCAGGCCCTGGCTCACACCTCACGGAGGCGGCTGACGGCACGAGGGCTCCCCTCCACCGCTGCCCTGCAAATACAAAAGGTAGGGTGAAGATTCGTCAAGGGTTCTGCCTGTGTTCAGAGACTCCCCTTAATTAGACCTCCCCCTTCCCTTTACATCCGAACAAGCTCTTCGGATCTCCAGCACAGATAATGGCAAAAGATTTACAGGTCTGAGAGTACAAAACTTCTAGTCAGTGGTTCCCAACCTTGGGTCCCCAGATGTTCGTGGACTACAACTCCCAGAAATCCTGGCCAGGCACAGCTAGCAGGGAAGGCTTCTGAATGTTTTAGTCCAAGAACATCTGGGGACTCAAGGTTGGGAACCGCTGATCTAGCTTCTCCACCCTGAATTAGAGAAAAGCATGGGGAACTGGTCTATTAAAAGCTATTAACCACTATGACAGAATACAAACTCAAGTTCACAAGAAGAGTAGCATAAAATATCAGGTGCTCAGTGGGATACTGACTTCACGCTTTGCTTGAGAGTCTCCTGGAAGCATCTAGGTTGCCACGGTTAGAAACAGGATACGCAGGTCTGTTTGTTTATTTATTTATTCAACTTGTATGCCGCCCGCACTCTGCAAGAGTCTCTAATTGCAAAAGGACTCTAATTTATGCCGGACAGAGCTATGCGATGCGGGGACCTAAACCAGGAGTAAACAGACTTCAGGTCTGTAGTGATTATTTTATTTTGTCGGTTTACTTGTGTTTTTAAGATTGTTCTTGTTTGTGACATTTAATATAATACCTGTCTAATGTTTTTGAAATATTGTAATACTTTGGGCACCTCATGAGAAGGCCGGATTCTCTGGAAAAGCCCATCATGCTGGGAAAAGTAGAAGGCAGCAGGAAAAGAGGAAGGCCAAATACGAGATGGACTGACTCCCTAAAGGAAACCACAGGCTTGAATTTACAAGAGTGGAGGATAGAACATTTTAGAGATCGCTCATTCAGAGGGTCACTATAAGTCGGAGGCAACTTGACAGCAGAGAACAACAATTTATTATTTAGCTTTTAGTTTTGTTTCTTTTAATACTACAAGTCACTCTGGATCCTTAGGAGAAAGGTGGCATATAAATATTTTAAATATGTAAATAACAGAATCCACTTGGGTTTGTTTTAACAACACCCTAAAGCATATTAACAAAATCTAAAGGCAAATTATAGAAGTCAGGAGAATCAATTACTTACTACACCCTACCTACACCAACACAACCTAGACCTGAAGCACTACAGAAAAGGGACTCTAAAGCATTACGGTCCAATCCACCAACAGAGCTTGACAAAGACATGGTGGTAAAAGAGAGCCACTTAATATTCCCATTGTAACAATGGAGTTGAATGAGGAACAGGAGATAAGTGATGAAGCCAGACACAGTGGAGGGTGGTGGTGTTTTTTTAAACCTTCAGTTTCACTACTATTGTTCATGTCCTGGGAGGGAATATCTGTAGGATCCACACACTGGCTGCTCCATAAATCAACAGGAGTGTAAGAGTAATGCTAACTATCTTTTAACTACTGTATCTTTCGACCACTTCCGGCCTGAACAGCCAAACAGAAAAAACAAGCTAGGACAAAAGCAGTTCTCAAGCCAACGTGAATGCATTTTTATTTCTGCAGTGCCTCCCCGGCTGCAGAATTTACCTCTTCTTGGACAAGAATTTTGCTTCCTGGATGCTACATTTTCACGTGTGAATAGTCGTGAATTAGCACTTATGTGGTTAACGCATACAGTATAAGGTCACTTATGCACAAAAATCAGGCTTGAAACACTTGTATCCCCAAGAACTCTAAAGCAGACACAGCAGATATGAGCTGAAAACCTACATCTATTCCCGGTGTATTTATTTAAAATATTTTTACCCCACCTTTCTCCTTAAAAAGAACCCAAGACAGCTTACATCATTAAAAGACAGGTATTTAAAACTAACAATGGTGAGTATATAAATACAAAAGGGATCAAACAAATACCATACTAAAAATACATATAGCAAAACTCATTCAAAGCAGTAAGGTACAACAATCCATTTCAAAACCCCATACAGGCAGCCAGTCACTTAGGAAAAGCTTCACCTGCTTGTGGAAGGACAGCAAAGATGGGGCCAGTCTGGCCTCCAGTGGGAGAGAGTTCCACAGTCTGGGACCAAGAAGGCCCTCTCCCTCACCAAGGGCACCTGCGAGGGTGGTGGGACTGTGAGAAAGCCCTCCCCTGATGATCTTAATGCCCAGACAGGCTCATAAAGGGAGACTCGGTCCTTGAGATGGCTTGGGCTCAAGCCGTTTAGGGATCTATAGATCAGAACCAGCACTCTGAATTCAGCCCTAGGCTGGACATGCCACAACTTTCCAATTTTTTGTTACCCATCCATTTCCTTTTTGTTTTGTTTAATTACAACTAAAAGAGGGGTGGGGGTGTGTCTTTATGGCACCCATTCTTATTATCTATCCCACGTGATTTATATGAAAACTTGTGGGAGGTCTCAGGTCAGGCCCACTTTTCCACTTCAAGTCACAGTTGCGCAGATGCCCGGAAGGAATTAGGAAAAGATCGTGTGGTCCTTAAGATTATACAAATGTAAGAGGTGTCAGCCTCCTCTCACATCTGGACAGATGTCTGTGGAAAGCTTGCAACCCCTGTTGCTAGGTCAAATATGATGTCCCTAGCATCTGGTGTTCTAAGGTGAACTGTTACGGTACATGGAGGCTCCACTTGGATGCCATAGTCAACGACCAGCCCACCACAATCTTGTCTAACCCTGTTTCGAGATCACTTTCACAACATCATTTTTTTAAAAAAGCAACCTATTTTACTCTCATATCTTGCGGCAGTGAATCCTGCGACTTAATTACAGGGTTAGGTCTCCAGCCACTCTGATTTTCTTCCACAAATGGCTCCAGTCTTTTGGAAGCACTCCCGAAAGGAATAATAACACACCTCGGGGACAACGTTGATTACATTTTTTGAAAGAGACTTTCACCTCCTGAGACTTTTACCAAAAACATCAGATTTCCGCAAATCCACCTGATTCTTGAGCAGTGGCTCCCAAACTTTTCCAAGTCACGATCCCCCCCTTTTAAGCCAAGTAACCTGTGACACCCCCCCTCACCCTATTTACATAAAAAGCTATTTTTTATGGGGTCAAGTCCTCCCTTCTCAGAAAGTACAGAGGCTTCTTTCTCTCCCCCCCCCCCAAACAAAGGGCCTGTTTCTCCTAAACTCGAACTTTATTCTCTTGCTCTGAAAAGTCCGGGAAGAAATGATTTAACAAGGGCTACGACACAGACCCCTTTTAGAAAACCCTCTGTGACCCCTCTTGGGGGGTCAAGACCCCACAGGTTGGGGAAACCCTCTTTCTAGAGGGAGGGAGGTGAAAATTTGAAAACCTACCTATATATAAAAACAAAGATCCTCAAGTTCCTGACCCCTCCACCCCACAAGACTTACCCCACAGGGAGGGGGTCTCCTGTCGCCAAGCCCCCCCTAACCCAACCCCCGACCCCATACAGTCAAACCTTATGGGATGACCTGACCCCCTTCTCTCCCCCCCCCATCCCAAGCCCCCCACACCCCATCTTCTTCCCCCTTCCCCACAGTGAGGACCCCAAAGGCTGAGGGGTGGGGGGTTGGGAAACTCCCCCCCCTCTTTCACTCCAGACTCACCCCCTATATATGATTAAGCATAAGGATTACATAATAATCCCAAGCATCATCATCATCATCACTCCCTTTTCTCTCTTCCCCCCCCCTCCCTTCAGGTTTTGGGATGGCATCTCATGGCCCAGCTCTTGGGGTGGGGTGGGGTGGGGTGGGGTGGGGTGGGGGGGGGAGAAGCCTCTCCCAAAGCCCTATAGCCGCCCCACAGAAACCCCACCATTGAAAAAGATATGGACCTCCACGGCTTCTTTCATACTTCCAGGGGGAACCCCACATCCTAGCCGCGACCCCCCCCCAATAAGCGGCAAGCCCCTCCCCACCCACGACCACCACCCAAATCCCGTAACAGACCCGCCGCCGCCGCCGCCACCACGACGTTCAGGCGTGTGGGCCTCACCTCCTACACGACGCCATGGCAACAATAACTCCTGCAGCACCGGCCGCCATCTTTGTCCCTCCCCCCCCCACCCGCTCCGAGGGTTGCCCGGACGAGGCCGGCTTCGCACGGGCCACGGGCGCATGCGCCGCCGCTCGCGCCCCGCGTACGCTGGCGGCCGGGCAGTGAGGTCCACGCGTGCGCAATACCGCCCTCGGCCTGGTGCCGGCGTCACAGTCGGCGCCGCTCCCGTTGCCGCGGCAACAAAAGAAAAGCGTCCCCGGAATTTTTAAAGGCGCAGTAGCATCAAAATATACATGTTTTTAACTGATCCACGTGTCTTGGTCTGCGAAAATCCACTCACCTCCACCCTCACCTTCCTCTATATTCAACTGTGGACATCATCTCAGCTAACCAAGACAAGAAAGAAGCTCATAAGACATTAAGCTGGCCCCTGCTCTTAAAGTTTCCGCAGATAGGAAAATAATAAAAGCAAAAGTAACTTGTTTGGAACTCAACTTTGCTTGGGCCTCCAGTTGCCCCCATCTAGTTACCCCTCTGAAGCTCATCAACCCCATCCCATAAACCACAAAGCAGCATGCAGAACAACACAGAGATCCGTGTTCGTAACACGGCACCTTCAACCTCGCCAGTGCGAGATGAACCAAATACCTCTTCAATATCCCCATTTTACAGATGAGGAAAACAGTGTGTGAGAGAGAAGCAACTGGCACAAGGCCGAGAGGTTCAGCCCCTCCCTTCTTGCAATTTTATTTGCACTTTCTCAAGTATGGTGAATCAGAAAACCTTGGAAATCTTTTTTAATCATCCCAAGATCTCTTTTCTGTTTGCTTCTGCATGACCCTCCTTCTGCATAAAAGTTCCCTCCAACACACACTTTATTTTCTTTCATTTGGAGGGGTGCATAGAGCAACGTGTTTTTTCCAGCCGCGATCTTTAAATACTGCATCCAAGACCACTGCCTGTTGACTTCTAGCCATACCTAAACCTCCCAGTACAACACAATCCACATCTTTCAAAGACACCCTGCTGAAAAAAAATGGGTTTGAGTGTGCTAGAATATTCGGGGGAACTTTTCTTTATATTTTTGGAGAGGAGAAGCCGTGAGAAAGAGTAACCACCACCAAAAAAAGAACAAGTTTGCAGGCAGATAATCTGTTTTTATTGGTGTGCCGGGTTTTACAGGCAGTTTGCAGTCCAGATGTTACAGGCAAAAGCACAAAGAATCAGCTACGGATCTGGGGCATAAACAGCAACGGTTGAGGGGTGTGCAGGACTCAGCCACCTCCTTTCTCCTTGTGCTCAATCATGCCTTTTACAATCAAATCCGGGATCTCCACAGCCAGCCATGGTCCCAGCTGCAAAAAAAGAGGAGACCGTTGGGTGCCGTTCCTGTTCTCCCACTCTGCCTCTTCAGTTCCAATGCAGGGATCTGAACGGTCTGGACTACATCACCCACAATCCTTTATGACTGTCTAGTGCTGATGGGAGTTGCAGGCCAAACAAATCTAAAAGGCTCATGGGGCTCACCCTACTCAACAGAAGGACTGGTGGCTTGATCGTTGGATCGGTGCCAGACCCCCACCTCTCCCCCTCTTCCTTGAAACAGGACTGGGAGAACCAGCAGCTTTCCAAGTGCTATGGATGCCAGCTCCCATTTGCCCCTGCTAGCCATGGGAAGGGACGATGGGAACAGCAGTCCGTCAGCATCTGGAAGGACACAGCCATCCACACTTGGGTGTGGAATGGAAGAGGCGGAAGCACAGACTGGGTCTCGAAACCCCAACACCCACTGTAGGATTTATCTTTACGGGGCCATCCCACTCCGAGTCAATGTTGGCTCCAGAACGAGCTGTATATATAACCAAGAAAACTCACACGGAATGCCACTTCAGAAAGATCACAGCCACTGGAATTTGAGACCATGTGCAACTACTGTACTGTGCTTATGTATGTGGAACTAAAAATATCATATGGTATTTGCCTTCCCTTACACTCCAAACTTTCAGTTCTCTTCCCTTCTTCTGGTGTCTATCAATCCCATCAAGACTATCAGAGCATCTGCTACTACAGTGATGAGTCAATCAGCTTTTGTGGGAATGCCTGGATAGCTCAGTGGTTTTAGTCTCTGGCTGCAGAACCAGAGGTTGGGAGTTCGATTCCCCACTGGGCCCTCCTTCACAAGGGTTGGACTTGATGATCCACAGGGTCCCTTCCGGCTCGGCAGTACTAAAATGACAATGATCTGTATCAAAAAGATACAAGATCACCTCTTTCCTTGCATTTATCTGCTTTCCCGCCTTGATGCCAAGAACGATCATCTCAAAAACAAAGACAACAGTATCGTGACATGTTTAAGACAAACCCACTTATTTCAGAGAGAAATTTTGTGGATTCAAATCTACTTCTTAATATTTAAAGGTGCCACAAACATTTTTTAAGTTTGATTTTTTTCTGAAATTGCCTGGCACAGTTCTGAGAAATCCTCTCTGGAAACCACAGCTGTTATGAACAGACAAGGGGGTCTCTATGAATGAACAAGAAAGCAACTCCTCCCACCTCTGTCTTCACACTCCTATTGTCGTGAGTCATTAAAATATGAAATGTTTCCAAACAAATGCGAACAAGGGCTCCAAACACCCACTTCTGGCCTTGCTAAGTGGAGAGAAGATGGGAAACTATGACTCCAAACAGGGGTTAAAGAGAATCAATAAAGCGCTTTCTTAATTACGGCCTCCAAGGAGTGACAGAAGTCTTGGGTCATCTCAAAAGCAGAAGAAAATCTCAAGGTTTTTATATAGACGGTTACAAAGGAGGTGGCAAAGCTTTAGTGTAGGAATATTTCAACAAGCACATCTGGGCAGCTGACAGACTTAACAACATTCTACTTTCTCTGGTTATCCCCCAATTTACAAACCTTGTTAGTTTATCTTCTTTCAGAGATCTCCTTTTTTTTCCATCTGCATACATACCAAATGGCCAAATCCTACTTATGAGGCCTTCACTGGCCTGAGAATAGCAACTTCTTTGCACTTTACAAAGTAAACAGGTACGGTACATCGATTTCAATTCTTCGTTTCACTTTCTAACTTGTGTTTTTCTCTGCCCCGATTCCACACGTCGCTCAAATGACACTCCATGTGACCCAAACCTCCCACCCCCAACTTTCCCAAACTTATACCGAACATTTCAGCAACTCACCCCCAACGCCATGAGGTGGGCCAAACCAAATTTGGGGACATTCCTGGCCCACAAGGGCTTGAAATGGTCCGTCAGACATATTTTGCCTCCTCTGTGAAAAGAAAAGAAGTTGTTCATCCCAGGCTTCAAAAGGTGGAGACAAGGTAGATTAAAAAAAAAAATTGACCATAATTTATTTATGATTTATTTTCTCCTCAAAGAGGACCCAAGGTGGATTATATCATTAGAAGACAATATGTAAAGCTAGAAACAGTAAGTATATAAAAATGTTAAAAAGGATAAATAAATACCACACTAAAAAATAGTAAACAAAATCAACACTAAAAAAACACATTCAAAAGCAACAAGGCACAACACTTCATTTTAAAAAACTCACTCAGGGAGCCAGTCACTCGGGGAAAGCCTGCCTGGAGAGAAAGGTTTTTGTCTGCTTGTGGAAGGACAGCAGAGATGGGGCCAGCCTGGTTTCCAGTGGGAGGGAGTTCCAAAGTCTAGGAGCAGCCACAGAGAAGGCCCTCTCCCATGTCCCCACCAAACGTACCAGCGAGGGTGGTGGGGCTGACAGAAAGGATGATCTTAACACCCAGGCACGCTCATAAAGGGAGACACAGTCCTTGGGATAGCTTGGACCCAAACCATTTAAGCCTTTACAAATTAAAACCACA